>CM024811.1:14912813-16213426 GCA_014281875.1 Nibea albiflora | reverse complement strand
TCTACGATGGTATCTTTCCGTGTTTATTGTCTAGTAATACTAATCCTGTGGTTCCTGGCAGTTGGAGCTCTTGACAATTGACCTTGTAAGTGAACACTCATGTTGGTTTATGGACTAAGACCAGAACAGATGAGATTTGAGCATTAACTGGTCAATCAGTTTAAGCTTCCCATTCATGTACCTTTTGGAGTGTCCTTGTTTTGTTCCAGTGTACAAAGAGCCTATGGTGGAAATCAGGTTTATACTGTAAAATGACTTCTTACAGTGCTACTATTGTACAAGACATTTTATAATCCATTGAGCAGTTTGCCATAAGATGTACTGAGCACATTCATGCAGGACAGATCCTCTGGGGATTCATCTTCCCAGTGCCGAACTATTAAAACTGCATACAAGTGAAATCTGCTGTTAATATTCATGGTACTCCAGATAATGAGCCAATAGACCTTTCCTCTAGCTTAAAGCACAAACACAACCTCACAGCTTCTACAGTACTTAGTCCTGTTAATCTTTGTCAGATCAACTCATATGTATTTAAAAGGTAGTGTTCACTTATTTTTAGCCCGACCAGGTAATTATTGTAACTACTAGATGTTATGTCCATGCAGCAGGATTAATTTGTTCTATAGAAGAGGTTTAATGTCCTATGACTGCCTACATGGTGATTGGTTTAAACATCAGCGCAAAATGCTAAGTGTCGCCTCTGGCATTCAAAAAACTAGGTACAGAGCTGAATATACTAAAAATATTCTCATAAATTGTGTTGACTGGAGTGTATGAAAACAGATTCACAGAGAGGGAGTGTTGAAGGCCTCAGTGACACATTTGCTACAGTCTTGTGATTTTGCCCAGGGCTGGAGCTAACCCAGAAACACTACAGCTCTCAGTGAACCAGGTCAATGTCAGAACAGCAATTAACCACCTCCAATCCACCTGATGGATAAGGCATTTTGGCAGCAATGCTGGCGTTACCCAATAGGGAAGTATGATGGGTTATTCCCCAGTACATCGAGATCCTTGTAATGCAGTCAGGGCTGACCCCAGTCTTCATGGAGCCATAGGCAGAATTAGATTCGTGACCAGTTCCTGTCTTGTCATGTGGGCTGACAAATGGGGTTTCAGTGTACACCTCTGTAACTGGCTGAGGATGTCTTCACCTGGGTGACCCAAGGCCACCGCTGGCCAATCAGCAAAGTGGATTAGTTGTCAGACTGGGAAGGCTGTGGCGTGATGCTGCAGTGTGTGTGTTCGTACTCCACACGGCAGCCGGGAGTCCAAAGGCTCCAGGTTTTGTTTGAGTAAGCCAGAGAGAAGGGCAAATTTAAGGTTACGTCAATAAACTGGAGCCAATGCAGAATATCAAAAATTGAAAATCTATAATATGGATACGATACAGATTGATTAGATATGTATATAGATATGTACAATCAATATAGTGTTTCCCTGTGGGAAGAGATCATTAAATGCGCCTACATTAACTTCCTGTTGCAGTGCTTGCTAAAGTCAACAGAGGACAGGACGGAAACCTGGACCCAAGCTGTTTCCTAGCAACAAAATTCCTGGGACACTCCCTGCTGAAAACTATTTCAAAGTTTCCAGCAGAGAGATATCCAAAATGGTCTAAATACAGGTAAATTTCTTCATCCCCACAAGGACAGCATACTGACAGATTTGATGATGAGCAATTCACTTATTTGTACAGTGAGTGACATTAAGATATTATTATTGTTTAGTCTTTTAGCTGGATATAAAAACATCTATTATGAATGAAAAGTAAAGAAAGTTTGACAATTGTGGGTTTTTGTTTGTCCGGCAAAAACTATTTTATTGCCAAGGTTCATGATTACTATAGAAAATGATGCACACCAAGGACACGTCTAGAAAAATATCAATAATATTATTATGTTTATATTTGGTATGTTTACAATGAGTTCACTGGAACCCGTTCTCTTTTAAAGGTCACCTGATGAACTCAAGAAGCCTTTAAGAATAACCTAATACCTACATGGTACCCTGACAAGGACTCCAGAAACCTCTTAACAATCCATGAAATCCCTCAAAGATCCTTCAAAGACTCCCTTCAAAGCTGGAATCTCTTCAGTGACCCCCAAAACCTCCACCTGGAATACCAGATTTCACACAGAACCTCTGTGATCCTAATAAGACCAACGTCCACAAGAGTTCAAAGGGCCATCAAGAATCCACTGTAACTCCTGTGAAGACCTACCTGAACATCAAGGACTCCCCTGAGAACCCTCTTTATGAGCCCTTAACACCCCCACCCACTACAACTCCTTAAACATGCTTTTGAATCTCTGTAAGGATTCCTCAAACCCCAAATCTGTCAAGAATCTCTCAAGTCCCTTAAAGACCTATTTCAATACCTTGTATTATAATACCTCGTTATCTGAACCACCTCAAGAACCCCTGAATTCCTATTATGATCCCCAAGAACTCAAATTGGCCTGAGAGCCTCAGAAGAACCCTCAGACTAACTTAAGGACCACCTTAACCTCCCCAGTGACCCCAGAAACCAGCACAAGAATCTAGGTAAATGGTACAATGCACCAAGAACGTCTTGAGTCTCCTGAAGAACTCCTGAAACTTTCACAAGAACTCAAAGAGCTCCTTCAAAAAAGCCTATGTGACCCTAAAAGGACCCCTCAATATTGCAAGAATCCTCTAGTAGGCCCTCAATTCCCCTGGAATACCATCAACAACCTGCTGGCAGCCCGTCAAGAGCACACAATGGTCTCAGAATTCCTCACATAACCCCAACCCACACCTTAATTTAATTCAAGGAAACTATAATGATAACAATAACGATAAAAGAAGCTTACTTTAAACTATAACCTTCAGTGTCATCAGTGCCAAGTTGGCAGCTATCGCTTCACAGACTTTCAGACCGAGGTGAACTGTGTTTCTGATAAAGCCTCTAATCTTACTTGTTTAGGCAGACTGACAGAGCACAGGAGGTTACAGAGGAAAATCTTTTCAGTGGGTGAAAGGCCATGACAACACAAGCTGGCTGTGAATCCTTAACCAGGCACAAATTAAGGTTTTGAGCACATCAAGACAAAAACAGCTGGGTCATGGTGAAAGTTCAGAGAGACACTGATAAGGCTGATCAAAGGTTTGCAAAGTCCCTGAACTTCAACGAGGTCTCATGCTGCCACCTGCTGGAAGTAAAACTTCTCAATGCAGACTTCAGAATTCTTCACTTTGAATCCTGGAAGAGCAGCAACTATATTTATAATGTTTTTCGTGCTAACAACTAACTACTCCCTTCTTACTTATCTTTATATAATGTTTTTGCACTTAGTACGCAAGAACCCAACATACTTTACTTTTTTCTGAGAAAACCTCACCACCATTCACATTTAGTTTGAAGTTTTTCCAAGCATGAACAACTCCTTCAAGTCCTTAACTCAATCAACTTAATTTAGTTTGCATACTGACAGTTTTGAGTTGATGTTTTTAACCTGCATGGAATGAGACGGTAGTTGTAGGAAATTGGGACACTTTTGTTGTATGGATTAAAATAAACTATGAGATTGCTGAAATGCAGTTTAAGATAAGTTTTCTGAATTCTCTATTATGTAGTCACGTTCATGCGTGTAGCGTGTGGATACATCCATGATTAGTTACAGGCTAACAGTTTGAGAAACACTGTTTTAGACAACAGTGAGCTTCAAGCTTTGCTGCAACAGTTTGACAGTCTGACTTTCCTGTTCTAACTGAAGTGTTTCTCCAAGTTTTTGTGTGGATGAACTACACAGAGTCCTGACCTCAACTGGATGGATGGATGAACTGGAACGGCGATCTTATCACCCAACACCAGTGCTGGACTTCACTAATGCTCTTGTAGCCACGTTCCAACATATTGTAGAAAGCCTGGAAACAGAGTAGTGGAGGCTGTTATAACAACAGTTGAATGTCCATGGGATGTCTCCATACTACTTGGTCACGTACTGTAAATCTTTCAAACATTTAGCCAAGATCATCCCATCACAATTTTATTATGTGACTTTGTACAATTAAAAACAAGACATTACAAAATACAGATGCAGTACACCAACAGTGCTAAATGTGATGTAAAGAAAGCCAGCTTGGTACAGTTATTGAGTTGACCGCTGTCTGTTTGACTGAAGCATCTCTGCTCCAGCTTTCCCATCCCACCAACATCCAACACAAGCTTTCCACATCCTGCCCCTGGAAAGATTTGATTCAGTTGGAAAAACATTTTTTTTTCATATTGAATCTGCACAAGAAGTACACATAATTCCATGTAAAAGCACTTGAGGAGCAGTTTTTCTTTAACATAGTTACACTCAGCATGAGTGAAGTCAGCGATGCACGATTGCTTTCCAAGAGCAGGGATGGAAAACACCAGCAATGATTCTGGAAACTAAATGAACACAATTTCTAAGCCAGGGCCAATACAAAAAAAAAACAAAACAAAACAAAACAAAAGACAAAAAGTAAGAAAATGTTACACATGACTGAAGTTAAACACTGCAGTTTTTGGTTATAGAATTTACAATTAGAGGAGATGGAAGAGCATTAAATGTGATACCTAAATAAGTGAACTGAAAGATACATACATAACAAAAACAGTGCCTGAGGTGAGCTTCAGCCTGACGCTGTCTGCTAACGTGCAGGAAGTGAAAGGCCGACCTCTTTGTTTGGTTTTTGGCTTTTAAAAAAAAAAAAAAAAAAAAATGGATGCAGCACAGAGCAGTGCAGCGTCCAACATTCCCAAAGTAGAGGAAGAAAAGAGGAAAGAATGACTGAACTCTGAACTTTGTCATGATGAAAAACACTGGTTATGTTGTTTTTTAAAAAAAATGTGAATTTATGTTTTTTTTATGAGCAAAGATCCAAAACACGTGGGAGCGTGAGGATGAGCGGGGAGTTATTGGTTAAATTCAGAGTCCAGACAATACTGCCCCCTGGCTTTCACTTGATTATTACACAGTAATATGGTCAAACAGCGGATGTAGTTGATTGACAGGTGTTCTGACAATCAAGGCTGGCAGGTTGGCAAAAAAAAAAATAATACACTGTAACATCAGGAAAGTCCTCCAGAGTTATTAAAATATCTTCTTCTTTTTGTTCTTTTCCAAGGTCCTGTGAACACAAGAAGAGACGAGAGAAGAGCAGTCAAAACAATCATCTTCACAGACTGATACGAGAACCTCAACATCTTATTGACTTTAAATTTGGATTAGAGTATTTGGAGTATTAGACAAGGTAGAAAAAACAGATGTTGCGAGACTAATAAATTCAGACATTATGACTCCTATAAATCTGCTATAAATCCAGATATTTGTTCTGCAGTGAAAGCAGTCAAAAACACTTCATGTGCTCTGTTAACACTGACCACAGAACGCTGTGAGCGAGTTAGCTGCTGATCTATAAATCGTGACGACATGAGCACCTCTAAAATGCCGCTGTTTGGTTGATAACTTAGAGTACTTGGTCCATGATGTGGTGAAAGAGCTTGATTAAAGACAAAAACATGACAGACTAGATGTCGAATCAAGCTCAATTTAAAATGGGGAAATATTCTAGTGTAATGTAATTGCGCTCAGGGCTCCAGAATGTCCAGAAACGGACCTGCAGTGAGTGCTTTTTACTTGCCCACACCACAAAGTGACCACAGAGTGTGACCGCAGATGTGAAGAAAGCTTTACTGGACTATCTACTGAGAGCTTGTGCCGTGTGTTACAACCGGTGTTGCAACATCGTAATGAAATTCATTCCCAAGTCATAAAAGAAAACAAAGCAGTACTGTGGGATAGTGAGGGATTTTATTATTTATGTTGGACCTCTGCTCTGGATAGCCGTCCTATCACTCCCAATTGCAGTAGGCCAATGGAGCCAGTTAAAAGTTTCAGTTTTTATTGGTCACATTTTGTGTGTCTGTGGTCATGAGTAAGTGAAATCTTAAGTCTCCGGTCGAACCCCTCTCTTGAACTCTATTACTGATCATCGTATGTGATGGTGTGTTTACCTGGACGCGTCTAGTTTCTGCTGTTCCAGGATCCTCTGCTGGGCCTCCCAGCTGGCTTTCTCCTCCTCGTGTTGACGACGTTTCTCCTCCAGTTCTTTGTGCTGGGCCTCCAGGTTCTTTTTCATTTGCTCGTGACGCCTCTGGAGCTGCAGGGACACAGGAGGGCAAACACAGGTTAATTAGGCATTTACAAAGAAACACAAACTGTTAAACAAAAACAATCATTAGTCACCTCAGCCTCAGAGTCTCTGAGCTTCTGGAGCTTCTCTTTGACCTTCATCTCAAACACTTGTTCCATTTCTTGCTCCATCTTCTTCATCTTGGACACGTGCTCCCGTCGCTCCTCCTCCATCTGGGCTAGAGGACTCCTGCAGACACAAGCCAGTGTTCATACGGACATACAGACATCTGTGACATCCAAGGTGGATTTGCCCTCCGAACCCTCCCACTTGTAAAAGATCTTGATGAAAGGACAAGAGGCAGGATGAGGGAAGGAGGACAGGCCCGGCTTGCTTGCCTTCCCTGAACTGGAAGCCTTCTGTAACAGACGGCTTCCAGTGAGGGATGTAGCTTGGAGGCGACAGGGGGCTTCTCAGGAGAACAGGCGATTTTGATACTAACCATACCCTGCTACAATCACGTCGAGAAGAAAAAACACACCTTCCTGCAGCCATATTGGTGGCATTCAGCTTATGGTCAACAGTAGCTAGTAGCCTATCGTCTGATATGTTAATAAGCAATGTTAATGAAGGCTAGTAAAGCCCTTTGGCAAGTTAGCTAGCAAAATTTGATCATGCTGTGTGGAGGTGAGAGCTAATGGCAGCAATTCCATTTTGTGTTTAGACCTATTCAGCAAACATTAGCATGCTAATAAGTCAATGCAGTAAATATGCTATGGTTAATTAACACATAAATAACATTTTAATTGATTAGGCTAGATAAGTGGATTTTATTTAACAACTGTACAACTTTTAAGGTTATGATAGGAATGATGGCTTTGCTGCTTGTTGCCATTTTTGTTCATTTAGTCACAAAGGAAAGATTGTGGCTATTTTAGATATTGAAAAGAGAACTAGGAGGCTGACATCAACCGTTTTGTCCACTTGGCAAATACATGAACGCTGCTTAAGTAATGGAAGATTAATAAGACAGCAGTTGTGTAATCATAGCTATTAGTTGCTCAAAAGCTGTGCAGTAAGTTCTTGGTTAACAAATGTGTCATGAAAGTAACCGTCTCTAGTATTAGACATTATGTTTGGGAGAAGAATACTCTCACTCCAAATACAAGAAATATGTGTGCATGGCGTTGCTCACATAATTAATGGCTGCTAAAGATGTTAAAAAACACTTTGTGGGGTACCCCAGGGCTCTATCATTGATCCTTTATCATTTTTGATATACATTAATGACTTGACTATGACAAGTGAAGTCTTCTCCTTTCCTTATTTGTAGATGATACCAATCTTACACGATGATTTCAAGACACTAAAAGGGCGCGTATGAGGAAATGCTGAAATGTTGTTTTCCTGTTTTGTTTTGGTCGAGTCATTTTTATTTTACTAAAGTTAGAGAAGACAAACTTTTCAGGCTTCCCTCCTCTTCTTAATTGCTGCCTTCTATTATCTTTGCATTAATGTGCAAATAAACTAAACTAATATACATTTCAAAGCGGTGCGGGTGAAAAAAAAGATAATGCTATGAAGCATAGGAGACTGGAAAGAGATAGGAGTGAAAATGCATCGTTGGGAGAGGTTTTAAAGAAGTGAAGTTGAACACTTACATGCCGTCAGCCGTCTCAGGTCTAAAAACAAACAAATGCACAGACACTTAGCATGCTGCCATGAACCATGCATTAGCTTTGTGAGAGTATGCTGGTGATTATTGACAGCTGCAGCCGGTGGATTATGAGTCAGATGGTGCCTTGGTTAGTACCGTCAGATTAGACATGACTGATACTGGTGGTCTGTTAGTTAGGGGGTTAGTGCTGATTTGTTTGGACCAAGGATGGGCTTAAAGGGTTTGGACTAGCCAAGTGACAGCTTGGCAGCTTTTAATCTGCTGGTCAATTGCAGCAGACTTTGACCTCTGAACTGTAGGTTCCTCCATGGTTACACATAAACGAGGTGCTCAGTGGCTCCTGCTAGAATCAGCATTATCTTCAAACAAGTTAATTTCAGCAAAAACTGCAGTAATTTCAGAATCTTTCTCTCTCTGCTGTTCAGATGAACTTACTTGGTTAGCTGTCCCTTGGTCTTATTGTTGTCCACACCGTTGTAGGTGACCGCAGCAAGCTTCCTGCTACGGTAGTTTTCGTAGTGAACATTGTTCGTCACATCCTTCAGGTCCTGCATGTGGGTCCTGCAACAAGAGTCAAATAAAACAGCTCATTTACTCTCTCTCAAGTACCAATCACAAGAAACTTTAGAAGAGACTTTATTTCAATCTCCAAGCCTTCATCCTTTTGAAGTGCTATCTCTCTGATATAGACTCAAATCTGCGGTAGACTTTTTAAATTTTATTTGATTCAGTGTAAAGATACTATAGACTCAGGGATTTGTTTTCCACAGAGTTATGACTGTCTTGTGCAGAGGAGGAAAAGTGTGTTTACTCACCTGATGAGCATATTCCGGAGGATTGTAAAATCACAGTGCTCTCCGTTTTCCACTGTACAAAGAGACAAATAGAGCAATTTAGATACATTCAAAACATGAGCATAAGTGATCCCCGCAGAGGTTATTTACAAGTACAATAACACTGTCTTCACCACAGTGATTGCTGAGATCTTGGAATGTGGCAATGTTGCTAAAAACAGGCCTGATGGGACAGCACACACAAAGACTCAGATGACATCTGCACCACATTTTGACATCAGAGTTCCTGTATAATCCCTCATTGCATAGGAAAACTGAGTGTTCTTACAATTAAAGTAAGTCTGGTCCTGTTCTCTTCCAGATAACTTTGACTGACACGTCTGACCCTCCGACTGCTCGGTTTCATGTCTTACTCAACTTCTTCTTAGAAATGATGAAATATTCAAAGCTCTCAGCAAATACTTTGGTGAGTACAGTGTTTCCAGAACCAACAAAAGTCTCATTCTAAAGGTAACAAAAATTGTACTCTAATAAAAACACACACATGAATATTGTATCCCATTTCTGCCAATATAATTTTATACACTAGTGAGTGAGTGATGAGTGAGTGGCCGAGGTCAGGCATCAGAGAGAAACAACTTGTAGAGCCAGAATATTTTCACTTTTTTTATGGATGGAAACTGAAGGTGTGCAGTGGCCAGTTTCTCTTCAGCCAGCCACAAAGCTTTCGCTCAATACTGTCCCAGTTTCAAAACTTGTTGTCCCCTTTAGACATAAAAACATGGAAAATCCTTTCCACTAGCTCATTTTATTGCGTTTCCCCATCCTCATATCTGCTTAAGGATTTAATTTATTTGTCTTAACTGGATTATTTATCAAAGTATTTGGTTTTTTTATTATCCATTAATCACATTTGCTGCCTTCTGTTGGTTTAACTTTATCAGGCTTTTCAAGGCCCTGCAGCACTCATGTGGATGTCTGTAGTACCACAAATCATCAGCAGGTGTCATCATGTGCTGCCGTTCGGGTCCCTCCTCCAGTTTCTCACCACAGTCCTCTGAGGTTTCTCAGGACTGCTGTGGTGGAGTGACTTGCATAGCTTCTCAGAGACCTTGCCCTCTGTCATTCGTTCTTTCTCTCTCCCGCCCTCTCTCCATATTTATGCTGACACGCAGCCAAAAACATTTGAGGTATTCCAAAACTCACTCCCCATGGACGGCAAACGCTGGTGGCAAACTAGTTTCATAGTAGTACTCCTGCAAGTCATCCACTAGGTCGTACTGTCCTCAGCTGTGCTGTTGTTTTTCCTCTGAGGCGACCACGTCAGGATCTATAAGATGTGAATGTCTCCACCCTCGCTGCCCCCAATTCATTAGGCCCAGTAAATACCTCAACGCTCAGTCACATTCGCACTGCAGTCGTGTCCTCATCACTTTAATATGTTGTCATGTTTCATACAGCTCGCCACGACCTGACAGCAGCTTCCTGTGTCGAGTTAAACACGGCTCTCACATCCGGAGCTGAAGACAAAAATGTCTAGTTTCTCACTGGTGACTCTGGTTTTGTTTTCAAATCGTCAGTATTGCTTATTTGTGTTTGTCTTCATGTTACAGCAGCATACAGAACACAGAAGCTGACTGTCTCTCTGCCAGTTCATACAACATGACTGACGATAAACTGTTTGTGTGCTTGTTATCAGACGTTTTATCAGTCGTGTATAAAAGCTACCGTGGAGTAATCTTATAATCTGTTTACATCCAGTGTAGCTCACTGAAACATGCGTGTCCTTGAGGCCAGACGTGTTCAACGCATACACTAAACCCTCGTGTTTCAAATTCTGAGCGACCGAGCTCAGCTACAGAGCCGACACCCTGCTGCTCTCCTACATTTCCTGGCCAATACCTCACTTTTACAGTAACATATATTTCATCTTGCTTCTCTAGAAATCCTACATACGTACTGAAAGCAAATGTCCTTTATTTTGTGTTTCTAGAGTGACGCTCTAGTTTTTTTGCACCTTTAATTTAATCCAAACAGCGTAAAGGTTTATTTTTTTAACATTTTGTCCCACACTACAGAAACATTAGGAAACTGTCAAGCATGATACGGCTGTCTGACGCCTGAGTTCTGTTAGTTATTGGCTTGTGTTTTTATTACTGATCAGGTTTGTTAAGAGATGATTGGATTCAGTTTTTAACAGCAATGAATGGTTGATCCTTGAGTGTGTTTTGAAACAAAGTTTGTTACAATCTATCAATATCATTGATGACTGTGAATGTAACGAAGTGATACATGCATTTGATCTGATCTGATTTGATCTGTGTGGCAGCACTCACGGTATGCCTCTTGTCTGAACTATTTTATAATGTTCAATAAAATGCCACGCTAAAAAAACAAACGTAAATATGTATAATTTGTTCCAGCGCGCCTCATGCTGATGCAATCTGTCTACTATCACAGCGGTTACGCAATAACACAGGACCATCGTGTGCGCGCGTGTGTGGTAAATATCAGGATGTAAGCAAAACAAGAGCACATGGATTGTGTTACCGCTTTGCAAACCATCCACACATGATGCCCTGGTACTGTGGAAATATCGGCGTGTTTGCACGTGTGTGTCTGGGGGAGCGAGAGGCTCCACTTAGTCGATCGATTGACAGGCCCGAGATCAGTTGACCTCCAACCTCTCACCTTCAGCCACACCCCAGGGGTACTGTCTCCCGCGCACTCGCTTTCCGTTGACCTCGATAATGGTGTTGCTACCGACTACAGCCAAGGGTAAACGATCCTGCGGAGAGGAGGGAGGGGACACAACTGTTGCATAGCTTACGCAGAATGGCTAAAAATACACTGCAGGCTGTGGCTGTGCCCAAACACACACACACAGACAGATAGACATAGCACCAATGACATAAATCACCACAGAGGAACTTAATGTTTAATGTTTCAAGGGAGAGCTGCTTCCGAAGAACACACCTTGATTTTCCTGACCATCTTCATCTCCTCCTCGTCATCCGTCTCTGGGAACTCGTAGATTTTGATTTTGTGCTCCTGGATTTCTTTCATGATCTGCGAACAACAGAGAGGTGTTGTGGTGAAGTGTTGTGAGCTGGATGTGGGACAAACAGATGCAGAAACATCGATAGTCCCTCTGAAGGTTCGTCAATACACACCGGAGAGGAGTCTACCTATTTATTCGGCACACGCACACACACACACACACACTATCGTTTTATCGATGCAATATCTGTGAATCAATACAATGAGCTGTCCTCAAACACAACATGAACAGCACAACTGAAGCCTCCAACAGTGGTTTCCTGTTTAAGCTTGTGACGTACAATTAAATAAATAAAGTGGACTCATGTTGGCTTTTATTAGACCGCGGTATGATTTGAAATTTGTTGGTTGTGTTTGCACAATATCTGTTTCTGTACCAAATACGGTTTTTAATAGCAGACTTTGAGGAATAAACAAGGTTTTTCTACATAATCTTCATCTTCATTCACTAACTTCTGAAATGTAGCAGGAGGTAGAGCGGGTTCATCGGTGGTTCAATCCCCAGGATCCCAGATTTTAGACCCCAAGTTGATATCACAAGTTAAAGGTTGATTAAAGTGAACCAACTTAATCTATCTTGTAAATTAAGAGAACACTGATTTGTGGCCATTGTTGATCAAATGTTAATGCTGCATTAATTATCACTATTAATGAAAGAACACGGTTCAGAGTAAAAAGGTTCAGATACTTATTTTTAAAGTAGACAGGAAGAGAGTTCATCCAAAAATAAAAAGGTTTTCCTCTGAGTTTGGATCGTTTTGTTTATCAAATCACATAATTTAATTTCATCTAATGAAGCAACTAGTTCAAGATAAACAAATTAGACAAGAAGCTGAATGAAGAGGGAAAGAAGAGAGATCCGTTAAGGTCTTTCACGACAGCGAAACTTTCAACTTCAGCTCGTATCTGATCAAATGAAGACGCGCGAAGCAGACAGGATGTTGACTGTACTGCAGAGAGGATATGCGCTGACACTGAATCTTGTAGCCACATTAACAGACCGATTAAACAGAAACATACACGTTCAGGCAGAAGTAACACACACCTGCTTCTTGAACTGTTGACACTCCTCAGGAGTCATTGTGTCGGCTTTGGCGATGAGAGGGATGATGTTTACTTTTTCGTGTAACCGTTTCATGAACTCGATATCGAGCGGCTTCAGTCTGGAGAAGAAGGAGCAGAGAGAGAAGAGACGGTTTAAAGGTCAGAGCGTGGAGCTGCGGGGCTCAGTGCTGTCACACACACACAGCTGGATGTCAGGTTTCATGGCCAGGCTGACCTCAAAGTGAACATCTGGATGGACCAGACAGCATTGTAAATCTGTCTGTTCCGACTCAAATGTCATAATGTTTTACTGTTGTATACGTGTTATTTATCTGTGTGTTGCTGTCAGGTCACCTGGAGTACACGCGGCTCTATTGGGACAAACTATACGTAGAAAACTCACAAAAGGGTTTGACTGAAAGGGTTTTTGATGGCTGATAACAATGGTGTTTAGATTTAAGCAGCATGTAGTTGACATTGGTGCCATTACATGTTTGCCTTCTTTCCTTGTGTGAGATCAGTCCCACTCATGTCTGCATGTACAGAGCTGGAGGATGTGGTTAGCTTAGCACTGACTGGAAGCTTCACTCTCTCCAAGCATAAAGATGGTTTCTATATTTTTTTTTGTAATAACTGCAATTTCCCACAATAATCCAGAGAACCAGTGATGACAAAATATTTTTTTTACAAATCATTTCTTGCTCTGGTTAACACAAGTTCCTACAGTATGTTATAGTACTACAACAGTATCTGGCTAGTCTTCATCTGTATCCATAACAGTGTAGTGACAGCTTATCAGAATTGACTGCAAACATTGAAAAACAGCTGATGTACAAACATGATTACTGTGTTTTATGTATTCATAATCCATTTGCCATATGGTGCACTGAGTGAAAAACATCTGTTGTTGACGAGTTGATGAGTAAAATCGCCTCCGTGTCCTGGGAGGGTGAAACCTTTCTTAGTTCCAGTGTTCAAACTGCACATTATTTCCACTTTGACAACAGTATTTATTCATTATTAATGTATTGTGCATTTTACTGTGGGAATTTTCCTTCCAGAAAGCATACAAGGCGAAGAGGTTTTAAGCTCTGTTTAAGCGTTGAGTGACTATATAAGATTATATATCATATTATTAAGATTATATTATATATAAGAGTATATTTTGTTTGAGTGGGCCAGTAAGGTCTGTTTATTTATGTTTGTTTTGTCATGTATACTTAGTCCCTGAAGAGTCTATGTTAAATGAATGTATGTTTATTTTGAATATCGTTATATATATATAATCTAGTAACAACATGACCGTGGATTACTGAGGTGCAATTAAGAGACAAATAAATCCATCAGTAAATGTTCGCTTATTTCTTGGAGGGAGTGAAAATACACTCTAGTGACAAATGTTTATTTTATGTATCCATAAATTTCCACCAGCGTATAATACGTGTACATTCATGAAAAGTATTTCCCCAAAGGTTTATTTAAAAACATTACAGCAGAGCCGGATTATTAACAAATACAACCAGCCTTATAACCCCCTGTATCCTGTGCTGTGAATTTCACAGTTGTTAAACACTGATGCCGGTCTAATGTTTTAGTGTAACACTGAGACGCTTACATAAGTACACACACATAGCTCCAGGGTACATGAAGAAAATTAATAGGCCCATATGGCACTCTGCGGTCTGTAACCCACACTGGGTCACTGTTGGCCAACAGGCTCAACAGCAAAAACCACCTTTTGTTGTAGGCAGCAGAGTGCGGTCGAGTGTGTGCAAACAGTCAGGCCAACTCTGTGTGTCTGTGTGACTGTGAGTGCTTGGCAGTCTCCAGAGCCAAGACACAGATGGGAGGAATGGGGTCTTCAGGTCAACAAGCTCAGGACAGATTACACCAATGTTATTCCTGCTTGGTAGCCCGGTAGGAGGCCACAGGCAGAGCCGCCTGGGTTTGGTCTACTTAACTGCTGGCCAGAGAATGAAGCAGCAGGGGAGCAAACACTGAAACACAACAGCTGAAATCTGCAGCTATGTTGCTTATTTCCTCCCATGTGTTCCCCCTGAAGTCCACAATGACGTGAGGGGAAAACCACACATTGACATCTCACTTTACTGGCAGGTTCTTTGAGGTAAATTTGGGCAATTTCTCAACCTTCATAGCTGGTGTATCCTGTGGCGTTCCTCAGGGATCAAACCTGGGCCCTGATGTCTTTTTCCTAATCCACCTACATGCATTCTTAGATATGACTACTTACTGCAAAATATCAAGAGACCCCTTAATCACAATATCCACCTTAACAAGTTGGCTGAGTATGTTAAACAGACTGCTGAACATCTTGGTGTAATTTTTGATTCATAATTTCAGGTTTATGACACACACATCTCTTCAAATCTAAAGAAATCTAAGAATGCTTCAATGACTCCAACCCTGTTCTGTTCTACCTGGTACAGCACTGAGACGTCACATCTAAATTTCAGAAGTAGAGAGTTTTGCTTGCCTGATTTTGTTGACTTCTTTTTACCCAGACAGAAACCAGGGAAAAGTGTTTCTTTTTGGACTGCTGGTCTGTTTTGTGTAAAGTAGTTTGCACACAGTGTTTTAATTTGAGAATTGACCAGATGCTCTGTGCCGTTCTTGTGTCTGACCTCCTTCCTGGCACGGTCTAAGCTTGGTGGTTGAATCCTAAGTATTGCCTAAAGAGGCCAAGATCAGCTCCAGCACCCGTGTTGCAGCCAGAATCAAGACAGGACCAATTGTTTACCATCTAGAGCCAGTAAAACAAGTCTGAACATAACATTGCTACATTGTACTGAAGTGATCGGTGTGTAAACTTCCCTATTTCAAACACAGCTTTAAAAGCTCCATGACTTTGTACCTACCCATGCCCAGACGGAGCGATGAAATACAGGCAGCACTGCACTCTGCTGTCTGGCATCAGCCGTCTGTTGACCCGGGACTCTGCGTTGAGGTAGTCCTCAAACTTACTGTCGATGTGGTCGATGACCGGCTGCCAGCTAAGGACCACAAATTATTCACATCAATGCCAGGTAGAATTACAATATTAACTTCTGTTAACCAATGACAGATGGCTGAACTCACCAGTTACTGTTGTCAACGGCATCACCAAAGCCGGGGGTGTCTACGATGGTGAGCAGAAGCTGCACTCCTCCTTCCTTTACCAGAACCTTCGACTGTTCCACCTGCAGAGACACAAATGAAGAAACAATGGTCAACTATGGTTTATTTACTTATTTACATTAATAATCAACCGCCAGCCACTGACATCAGCTGGCTACTTCTTTACTAAATCAATGTACTTGCACTAAAAAATTAACTGAGCCAAAACAAACTACTGAGTATCTAATCCAAGAGCGTTGGACAGATGAAGAACGTGGTGAACAAAGCTGCCTCTGAACACATCAGAGGGCCAGAAGGGCCGGGCTTTGATCAGCGTGGGGTCGAGGCACAACTCGTGATCAGCAGATGAACTTTGATGTAATCAGCAGATCTGAACCAGGACGTTGTCTACGAGTCTTTCATATCAGAGACTTCAGAGCATCTGCAGACCGAGTGTGAGTGATGAGAAACCTTCGCCAAGGTCAAGCCAGGTCCACGCAGCAGTTAGCAGACAAACACTGACATTACAACACTCCCTAAAACACATACGTGGTGCACTGTAAAACCTTTGATTCCTAGTCCAAGTCTGAACATTTTCTTTTCAGCTGATGACTGGAGAGAAAAATGAGTGTTTGTGTAGTAAAGTTGTAGTCTTCTATCCCTGAGGGCAGGCCACATTTGAGTTTAACCTCAGCTTAACTGAGCCGATACCTTACACTTAAGGAGCACCACAGAAAGCCTCTGGTATGCTCACTGACTGGCGTAGGCCTGCGCGCTCACCGCTACCGCATGTCAGTTACACAGCGAAACCACATTCATACAGGACAACAGTGCTCCTCAAACAAGACAAGTGAGTCAAGAGAAAGTTGGACAAAAGGAAGCTTGGTGCAGAATCTCCTTTATGAATCTATGCTATCTAGATTTTTTGTTTTGGTGTAGTAGTAGTAGTAGTAGTAGTAATAGTAGTAGTGGATGAAGTCTTGGGCTGCCCCCCTGAACATCAATGATTCAAATCTCAGAGTCTGATCTCATTCTGTCAGTTGAATCACCAGCTGTGTCATTGTAGATGAAGAAACACAAGATGTTTCAACAAACCAAGTCTCGCCTTAAAATCACTGAACTGCAAAACTAGCAACAGAGCGTTGAAGATGATGTCAGGGTAGTTTTGGTAAAATAGCTACCAAGCATGTCAAAGTCAAGCTGAAGCCAAGGATACACGGCATCCTAAAGTAAAATGATACATGATGTGATAGCGGTTGGTTGTCTGAATGAAGGTGGGAGCAATATCATGTTCTTGTTAGCTGCGGCAGAGGGTGGAGGGATCTGATGGGGTCATAGCAGAACACCCAGGAAGTGTCACCCCCTCCCCAATGATTGAAGGATCTTGTTTGTGTCATATCATATTGCTACATAACATACAATAATAGTATGTTTTATCTGTTAGCCACTGCTGGACTCATCACAGAGATGCAGAGATGTAATTAATAAAACGACTCATGGCTCCATTTCCATGGCCCATTTAGGTGTCTGGACAAGACAGCCATTGTTCTGGAACTGGCACTGTTACACTTGTGCTTTTACTTCAAGTCAAGTCAACATGTCTGCTGTAAAAAGACCCATTTATCTCCTCTTCTTTCCCCACACCTGGGTGGCTGCAGGTTTGTTCTCCTTTGGCGTTTGTTCCAACTGTTCTCCAATCTATTGCTTCCCTGTAGCAAAGCTTTTATGGACAGACCTTAACCCCCCCCTGTGATCCCCACCCACCACTTCTTAGTGGCATGTGCCATGTACTGAAATCTATCACAGTCTGGTCTGTCTTTAAACTGACCTCTGACCCCAAAGAGCTGCTACTGGGAGGCTGGGCTGACCCCACTGACATCAAGAAACAGCTACCATACAGCGAGTGCAAGTTCAACTAACAAATGAGCTATTGTAGACTAAACATACTTTATTTTATATACAGACGAGGGTGAAAATGAAAACCTGCGAGGCGGTTTGACCGTACTGGGTCTAAATACCTTTTTAACCATGTGACTGTGTAGGAATGACGCCTGTGATACTAGAAATGTCTATGCAGACCTGAACAGGCTGATATAGATAAGAGCATGTCACACTTCGGAGATAACCAAGCGGGCAAAGCCGTATCTGAGATAGTCAGCGACGGTGCTTTGAAACAAACTTTAAATTAAAAGTGCGGGACTGCTGAGTGGACAACACTGAAGAATGCTGCAGTGTCTCTCTTCTTCTTCTTCTTCTGCTGCTGCTGCTGCTGCATAACAGGATGAGTCAAGCTACAGACATGCCTATTAACCAGACAGGCTGCCCACAGACAGTGAGCTCATGGGAAAAGGAACAACAAGACTGGGATGCATCACGTCGCACAAGGACAGTAATAGAAGACATCAGCGCTGAAGCCACTAACGGTGCCTGACTGGATCACAGGACTGCAAGCTTAATTAGCTGTAATATGATGTAAAAGTACAGACAAACTACACATGATGGGGCGCATTTATACACTTCCTGTGTGAATACTCTGTTTACTTATTTGCTTCAGTTGCAGCCCAATTTCAAGAATGTGTTTCCTGTTTATGATCTGCCGGCTTGAAATGAAACTCATTACTCTTAACGACGTGTCATCACTTGTTTAGTACAACACAACACTACCAGACTACAAACTGCACCGTCAGTCTGACTGTTACAGTTTGTGATCGCTCTGTTCAATTTTTTTTTTATTTTTTTTTTTATCACATTCGGCAAAAACTGTGACATTGTATCCTGTTTTTCAGGCCGAGCAGTTTCACTGATGTCACCACAATAACTCTGTGTTATCCGTTTCCGAGCAGAAGTACATGCAAATTTTACAGCTGAAGAAGAGTGACAGGAAAGTGGGGAGAGTGGCAAAGGGCCACAGGTTGGGATCAAACTTTGGGCAGCTCTGGAAAGGACTGAGACGTTGCATATGGGGCGCACTACAATGTGAGCATACACTTATGTCTGTTTACTAAATTCAAAACATATATGTATGTAGTAGGATATGCCTGTAGTAAAACATCTTTAGATAGTGTCCAGGATGACGTGCGACTACAGTCACAGTTGGGCGTGAATCGGGGATGTTGCAATCCAGTAGTTGTTGCCTAACACTTACGTCACCAGGGCATGGCACCATGTCAAAATGTAAATATGAAACAAACCATTAAACAGGAAAGGGTGAGTGCAAGTGGCCGGAAAAATCTGGTAAATAAACCTTCAGTCAAACTGTTTCTAAATTAGTCGATTGGGACATCGAAGGCATTTCTTTACTTTGATGCCAATCTGACAACAGACACAGCATATCAACATCAAGTTAGTGTTATTGTCACATTATCCATTATCCACTGAGTGCAGGTTGTCATTGATTATGGCTACGCCTAAATTGGTGATTGGTCAAGCCTGCTGCTTAGGTCCAGCTTGATTGAAAAGCTACTATTATTATCGCCATTATTAGGATTATCTGTATATTTCCAGTGAGCTCACTTTTGCTTGAGGTTTCTGCCTCTTCCCCCTGTCACCAAGCGCTTGCTCATGGTGGAAAGTGTCTGTTAAAAATATAGCAACAGTTCTGTCTAGACCTGCTCCATAAGGAAAGGTCATGAGATAACTTCTGTTATGATTTATGAAGTTAAAAGTTAATGTTTGTACATGCATGTTCAACACAAACTGGAGTTTAAAGGCTGAAACTGCTGATCTAGATGGGAGTGGACTCTGCTCTTTGTGCCATTCTGACTCCCATCAGATTATCTGGTTATTTTAATCTCTATAATTCCGCTGTAGCAGGAACGAGGGAGCGACTGATAAAAAAAAAAAAAAGGCGAGACATGTCTGTGCATTGGCAGGACTAGACAGAGCTCAGGGCATAAGGCAGTTTGCTGGCTAATCACCAAGTGTCTGTCCTTGTATGCTCTGCAGCCTCACCGAGCCTTATTAAACGAGGAACAACGAGAGACATCTGCCCTCGTCTATCGCCTCTAACAGTTAACACCGCCTGTCATCTTCCTCTTTTTTCTTTTTAAATAATAAATTGGATTTCATTACACGCAGCATTCCTCTGGGTTTAATCCCATTCTTTGGCATAACTTGGGGAAAAACAGTGGCCACAATTATTTGAAATGTAATTAGCTTGTGGTCCTTGGAAAGAGAATAAAGAAGAACTCTGTTTTATTGTCTCGGCCCATGCAAGGATAAACAACACACAAATATAGTATATTTAATTTTAAGTACATACTTGAGCTCTCAATTTCTTCCTTTGGGACTGGAAACCTCGAGGAATCCCCCAACGTAGAGTCTGGCATTCGACATAAGCGTGCAGACACAGCGTCTAAATCTTGTTTAAACTTTTAATAAGTGCTGAGGAGGTGTAATAGGCAGGTAAACAAATTGGAAGCAGCCGTGGGGCAAGGGCAGACAGAGCCCCTCGGTGTGTTTCCAGGGATTAGAGGAGATTTACAGTAAAGTAGTAGATCACAAGGAACAGGTGAGGGGAAGATCCTCATCGTGCAGCTGATCTACTGTACACCGGCCCAAAGTGAATTCCCTCAGTGCAAGCAGAGGACAGGAGAGAGGGGAGCCTGTCGGAGCTCCGTCACACCAACAGTATCACCTTTCACTCTTCAAAAGGAAGCCGGAATCAAAGTGTGCAGCTGTGCGCTCTATTTGAGGAAACTGCCAAACCCCCTCCCTCCCCTTATCGTCTGCACCGTCACTGCAAGCGGCATCAAAGATCGAAAGACTCAGGATGCATAAACCACATGCCTGTAGTGCGTTCACTGTCACTGCTGGTCGCAGCTTCATTCACGGTCACACCTGCAACTTTGATGTTTGTTTCTGCGTGATTAAACACATGTTCAGCCTACAGCGGGACATTTTTGACAGGAAGCATCGTCTGCTGGGTATGGCTGGAAATCACTGGAGCCAATAACAATACTTTGGGATTGATGCCGAAACGACAAGGCTCAATACTGTGTAAAAAAATAAACCACAATGCCAACAGAATACTTCATTAGATGCTTAGTTTCGAAGGAGCCATTTGTTTTGGGAACACGGTAAAGTTTTGTGCACACTTCATTCTGTTACTCAGATTTTTGACATCTTTCTGTATTGTATGCATTTATTTTTCATTTACATGCATGTAGTATAGTCATACTGTCGCCCATTTAGGTGGCATGGGTAGAAAAAGGATTGAATGCTGAGATCGTTTGACGAAATTTTGATCGATACCATAAGAGCTATCCTGGACCAATACAGAGGCCAACTTAACAATATGTACAGTCTGTATACTCACTTCACTGTGCCATCGAATGAACCACTAGAAAACGTCATGGGCTCATAAGACGTGACAAACGTGTTAAATCCAGCTGCACTTTTGCACGTTTTGCTGGCATCTCAGCACGCTGAGCCACCGACTCCAGATACACAGCGCTCGACTTAACCTCTGTCGACTGTATGTAGCTGCTAGCTATGTGTAGCGGCAAAGCCAATAATACATCGCAATTCATTAAAAGACGCTTGAGGGGACTAGCTGCGAGCAAAACTATACAAATAGCCAGTGTTTCCTAGATCTGGGTAGAAAAGGGACTAAATGCAGGCATTGTTTGACGAAGTTTTGATATTACTTGGTATTAGGTCATTTCAGTAGTTACCTTAAAAGAAATAGAGTCCCAGTTAATACTAAAGTTTTAAATGACCTGTACAGTCACTTCACTGTGGCATGTATTCATCATGATTATATTTCTTGGAACAGAAGTCATAACAAGCTCCACCACTGTCGCTTTTAAGTCAAACACAAAAGATGAAAGTGGTTAGCTGAATTAAATATAGACCTTCGTGTAACATAATAGGAACCAGGAAATAAAAACCTGTTCCTCAAAAGGCCCAGCTCACTTCCTGACATCTGACCTGGATAAACGTGCTGGGTGACTGACATACGTAGCATTACACACGAACAATGCTTCTGATGATGGGTGTGGTCAGAGGAGCGACAGACTTGAAACTAGTTTATCGTGAACTATAAAGGATCGGTCACACAATGCTGTTCGGCTTCAAAGAGAAGTCAGCGGCAATCAGAAGCCATCTTTTAAAGTACTACATCATGAGTTTCATACACTGTGTGACAAAGTGATGACAAATCTATCACAGGAGGTCTGTAACGCACATGGATTCAACTAATGCCTGTGTGATCAGTCACCGGAGAGTCATACTCTCGTTGTGAAGTGAGGGGAAGCTTCTTTTCCTGGAATGGGGAAGGGCAGTGTGCTGTATACTAAAAAGGCACGTGCCTTCTTTTATCAGTACATCATCACAGGATGTTGTCTGTTTGTTTGAGGTTTTGTGAGACTTAACCATCGTTGAGACACAGGAAACTGCACTGCTTAGACCTGATCTGTGAAATGAAGGCGGCTGTAGCCCTGAGGATGGATTTCCAGCATGTTCCTCAATATGTGGGATCAACATGAGCATCTCTTCAAACATTACAGGTACCCGTCTGTCAGAGTCGACACCGGACACTCTGTTTCTGTCTCACAGTTCAGTCAAACGAAGACGACCACGGCGCTGTTTTTGTTCCGTTTTCACTCTCTCTTTTTCACAAGATGGACGCATGGTACAATCCTAACAACTGACATGTCAGCATAGAACTTTCCTCTCTCATAAAAACTACTGTAATATGATGAAGCATTTAAATGTGATAAATATGAGGCAAGATCTGAAATTATCAGGGTTAGATTTAGGTCTATAATATGAGGGAATTATACAGATAATATAAGCAGATTTATTGAAGGTCTATCTGCGGAGATAGTGATGATTCTCACTCAGATTTGAATGAATTAAGCCGGATTCAGAGAGAGAGAGAGAGAGAGGGAGCATTTGTTAAACGATATACACAGTGAATGAGGGTGAGCGAGCGGCATCAGTAAAGCCGGTTAATCAGCTGAATAAAGTCATTTTCTGACTGATTCACAGCAGTTCACCCTCCTCACACTGCTGGACAACCCTGAGGTGAATCCTAGGACGAAGTACGGGGGGACGTTGGACGCAGGGTCAATAAAGAAAACTAAGAAAGACAATGAACAATGACATCTGACTTGGTAATACCAAACACATGGCTGGTTAATTGCACTGCGTGGAATGTGTCCACGTCATGCATTCATCTATATAATGCAAATGTTTAGGATTATAATCTGTAAACAGTTGTGAGATGCTGCTTCTTCGAGAGGAACGGTATTATCCCCGATGTTTACACTCAAGTCTTGTGGAGTCCACAGAAGTAAATGTTTACAGAGATGTCCGTGTCCAATCAAGCATAGCCACCGGCCATCGCAGCTAGACTAAACTCTCTACTGTCATGCACTCAAGCTGTATGCACACACTGTATACATCAGCTTCTCCTTTCAGCGTGCTGTTTCAGATTAATCATTAAGAGTTAGTTAGCCCACTTCACCTGCTACTTACTGCTTCTGATTTACACGGTGTACTCTGACTGGAGCACAACCTCGTTCATTCACAGCACAGAAGCAGGCAGAGCCCACACGTACACGCAGACGCTTACCCACAAACCGAGAGTATCAAATCAATAAGGCAGCCTTGTTCGCGTCACATCACATCTATCTGCTGTTGTTTACTCTCCACACTTTTCATGTCCTCTCTTGTGCATTTCATTTACTCCAGCAGCCCACATAAAAGCGCTTCTGTCCCGAGCAGGGCTTTGCTGCAGCCGTGGGCCTCCTTTCTGCAGACCCCACACAGTCAGACCCAGTCTGGTGGTCCTGGTCTGGCATAATAAGTAGTCATTAACATGGAGAAATGCTGTGCTTTCGAGGACTGCTGTTTTAAGATGTTTTACTGAGTCATTATTGATCAATTACTACTTAAATTGTAAACAATTTTTGGCTAATTAGAGATAATTACACTAAGAACACACAGTATTTGACAGTGTGCTGTTTTTCTGCTTCCACTTGCAATAATTCATGGAGTAAAATTCATCCTGGCTCAATATGGACACGCATGGTCACAAATTAAATGACTGAATAGAACATTACGAAATAAATAATCACATGAATGCAGCCAGAATGAGGTAAAAAGGTTATTTTTAACCTCATATTTTTATGAGATTATTTCATATTTTCACTGTTAATTTCTTATTTTGTCTGCATTTATTTTATAATGTTAATATAATTTATTTATCTGAAAATGTTTGAAATTACGATCGGCCCTTCTTAGCTCTGTGAACAGAGGCTTGGGTTGTAAAACAGTTGCCACGCTCTGCGAATTTCCTTTTCACTGTCGAAGGATTAGCTCTGGGAATTCCTTTCAGATGAAATCATCTTCAGAAGTCTCGGGCCTGTAGTTTGAGGTGTGCGGATCGTGATGGCGTAATCAGAATCACAGGAATGTTTCCGGATTTTGAGGCAGATTTTTGTGTTTTGGCAAACAAACAAACAAACCAAAAAAACTTGAGCTGTGTCATAAATGTGTGTATGTGTCATTCAATCTCTCCAAAAGCTTTGTGCACAAGGATGTGTTGTTACAACTTTAAGACCTAATAATCTCATCACATTACATTGCCTAATTTTAAATTGACACATCTTTGCCTTCGGCATCTCTTTGTTAAAGCAGATGAACCGGTTTCACAGTCTAACACAAACACATGGGTGGCAACAGCCTCACAAAACAAGATCTCACACAGCAACTATTTAGTGGATGGCTGCAATGCCTGAAAGAAAACAGAGAGAGGTAAGGGCACACCTGTGTTATAGCAGCCTCGGGCTCTGACACTTTAACCCGGCCGGTGTCAGGGTGAAGGGAACCTAACCTTTGGCTCTTGCTAAATTTAAATTCAATCAGTGGCACACAAAGAAAAAAAAAAGGATAAATCCACCATTACCTGTACAGTTTTTTTAATTCTATGCGAAGGACCCGGGTATTCGGCGGAGTACAGGTCTGTCAGAAAGAGTGAGTTGATCAGCGTCGACTTCCCGAGGCCAGATTCCCCTGAAAGACAAAGACAGAGTCAGAGTGAGTGGGAGATGCATTTCACGCTGTACTTGTTTTCTAATCCTCTTTTTCATGCCAGACCGAGGCGCAACATGACACAATCTCCAGATGTTTATCGACCCCGGCTCTAACACAGCTTCTCGCTGTTTGACATTCTTTACGTGGTTCAGATTCAAAACTTTTTTCACGACAGGAAATGGCTCCCTTTAACCCTCTTTTTTTTTTTTTAAACAGGCAAGCGTTAACATGGGACGAAGGAGGAGACAGACGGGGTGGAAGTTTCTGTCCTCCCAAATTCTTTTCCTGTCTGCATTTCAGGAATCTAATCAGAGAATCATGGGAAGGGAGGAGGAGAAGGGGAAGGAAGATTTTTTAAAACCACTGCAGTCATCATGGATTTTCACTCGAACAAAGGAGCGAGAACAGAAATCAAAAGCACAGATTGCATTCCTTTGCACTCAAAGAAATCCGAGGCACGAGAAGAAATCAGTCGACTGACACTTTAATTCGCTCTATTACTCATTTTTATAGAGTAATAAACCTTCTCGTGAGCCCCGTTCCTTCATTTCAAAATAAACTTACAGCTCATTTTTAAAATAGCTTGGTGGCAAAAAGTTTTGAGAGAAAAGACAGTAAATTATTCACATAAGCTACAATAACAGAAGTGAGATTAAGTGTATTCTACAAAATGGTGAATAATGAACCTCCCTGCTGCTGATCAGATTGTGTGCAAAGTTTTTATTTAGTTTGTGTTAGGACAACATTTATCTGGTTACTTTTATGAAATACAGAAACATGTCTTGTTCTTTGCTCCAATATTTAACCCTCATGCTTCAGTTACTACCATCTGAAGTCATTGAGGACCTCTTCCAAAAAAGTGTTATAGAAACTTTAGAAATTAATATATTCTGGTTTATTTTAGTTATTTTCCCTTTTCCATGAATAACATCCAGTAATCAAACTGACTGATTGAATGTTTGGTAGTTTTGAGCAGGGCGGAAGTTGTTTAAGAGATTTATGCAGAAAAAAGCAGAAGAAAATGAAAATAAAGTTTTATTACAGTTCTATTGATCTATTTAATTTTTTTAAATATGAGTCAGACATCTTTGGATCAGTTTAATTACTGAATACGAAAGTGTCATGTAGCGTCACTGTTTCCACTGAGCTTAATGCATTTCAGAGAAGTAATAATGTCTTCTGTTAATAGAGGTGGTCTATTTTATTCAGGCGAGGCTGCTTGCTGGTTACAGGGAGGTTTACAGAGCGCGCTGTCAGCACTACATGGCATGGTCACTAATCAGATGCAAACTCTTGGCTTTCAAAGCGATCCTGTCAGATATTTAGCCAGACATTCTAATGTTATCAGCTGAGTTTAGAGCAGCCAATCAAATCAAGACCAATTTCGATCATTTATAAGGAAAGAAATGCCAGATATTCACCGCTTCCAGCCTCTTAAATGTAGTTATTTGCTGCTTTTCTATGTTTTCTATCACTGTAAATTGAATATTTTGTGGTTAGGGAAGAAGAAATTAAAGAGGCCAACTTTGACTCGGAAAACTTGTACAAGAGCTTTTGGAGCTGCAATATTCACAAACATTTCTGTGAAAACCTTGAGGGGCTGACTGCGGTAATCTAATACCATCAGCAGTGTGCCTGTTGAGATTGGGTTGAGTGGAGGGCAACAAGGAGCTGCTGAACAAAAGCTTCAGTGTGAGAGAAGAGGCAGTCATACGCCGGCCTGGCACTGCAGCCAGAGAGCTGCTCCTGACCTTTACAAGTGGCCGGGGCCAACACGGGCCACCGCTGCCAACAACTCAGCCACTCAACGCTTCATGAATAGGGTGGAGGACGGCGAGATGAAGAAAACATCGCACAAAAGGATCCTTCACTCAACGTGCTCTCGGAGTCATAAATATTTTCCTATGCGGGTAGAGTCACATTTATCTTGCAATCTGAAACAGAAATGTTTCAGCGATTGTTGCCGGTCTGCGATGAAACACGCGAGACTGCTGCAAACATTTCCTCGAGGCTGAGAGGGAGAACGGAGAACTCCTGCGCACTGAAGGCTGATGGGTACCCAAAGAGGAGGGCTGTGGTTATGTGCAAACTGTGGGTGAAATACGTGATAAAAATGTCAGCTTGAATTATGGAAGCTAAGAGCTAACAAGAACAGCAGGACCGAGGAGGAGCGAGCGAGCGAGCGAGCGAGATCCCGGTCTCGGCTCCAGTGTTTAGGAGAGGGGAGATGAGGAGCTCTGGTTACAAAAGGCTCATCAAACTCAGAGTGATGGTGGTGGTGGTGGCGGCGGTGGGCTTAGTGAAGATGCTGATCATGTTTGGTCAGAGCTGCGGCTGCTTGTTTGGGATGGGAGGGAGCCATGAAATGTGCCACAAAACTGAACCAGACGATCATTTGCTTTGACTGACTTGAAATTATTCACCACCCCCACATGAAGTTTGACCCTTTACCCACAACTTACACAAAACTGCCTTATAATATTCAGCGAGGGGAGTGAGGGAACTGCAAGATGTCATAAAAAAAAGAAAGAAAATGGCTACCGCTTTCTGCTCAAACAGTACAATGTTCGATTTCATGTTTTCTGTGAGTGGAATTCAAGTACTTTTCAAGCACTTTCAAGGTACCTGAACCAAACATTTCCAGACCTTTGAAGTCTTTATCACCACAGGTAAATTGAACAACTCACACTGCCACATCTGTCCACATCGGTTCGAGTCCGGGTGAGGACTTGGTTGCATGTCACTCCCCCTTTTTTCCTCCCTTCATCCCTCCCTCTCCACTCATCTGTCTATTGAAGACACAAACACTGCAGATAGATAACATGCTGTGCTCTATGATTAGAATTAGAACTGTGAAAGCATATTTTTCTCCAGTTTGGACTGATGCTTTGAATATTCGAGGACACCCAACCCAGACTACAGTTTCACCTCTGCTTAGCACTTTTTCTGACATTAAACATGATCGCCATAAGCGGTGTGAAAACATTTAGATTTCCACACATTGAAGGAAAGTGTGCTGCCTAATTATGATTCGGTAATTACACCCCGATGATCTGCGGGTCTCACTAACAGCCGCTGTCAGCAAAGCGGCGATCACGCAGAGGGGGGCGCGCTCCGGTTCAGGAGCAGTTTAGCTGACCTTCGCTCGCATTCAGCGGCGCGGCAGAGAGTTTCCAGTGGCGGGAAACGAAGGTGAGGAAACAGGGTGTGCACGCCGCCGCTCGGCCCTCTTTTTCCATTAAGCTTCATCCGATTTCCATTACAGTTTTCCAGTCGTGTCGTTTTAAGACAAGAGTACCTTTGTAGCTAAAAAAATGCTTCAACTTTTTACACAAGTTTGACTCAATGGCTGAAAATAGCGTAAGGGATGCAGCGAAGGAACAGCCGGTTTTGTGCATCACTCTGAAGTCTCCGTGCTATTTCACAGTTTCATTAAATCCTCCATGCCGGCTAAGTGAAGCGGGATATATAAAGCAGCCATTACAGCTGGGGCATCCTGACTCGGAGCACCAGAGGAAGACCACTCTCACTGAGCCAGCCCGCCAAAGCCGAGGCCCGCCGGCTCGCTGCTCGGCTCGCTCAGCGGCCAACATACTTCCTTTAAAGGAAATTTCCAGCAGCTGTGTAAACCATGGGGGTTTATTCGAAAAGGCACTTCCCACTGCACGCAAGAGGCTGGTGGAGGGGAAGCAGGAAAAGTTTGGCTTGCGAGAGGCAGCCCGCGTTAAGGTTAATTCATCTGACAGGGCTAATAATGTGCAGGTCTGTTCGTTTGTCAAAGGGGAAATTCTGTGCTCGACGTTATCGTCTGAAAGCAGTCACTACTCTGTGTTTATGAATGGGACTTTCCCTTCCCAGGAGACAGTCAACGTTTAACAAGTCTCGAGCATGACAAAAGTGTTACAACGTATGTATCTGTTGGCACAGCCATCAATTTCCTTCTGCTGCCTGTGTCGGATTTCACCTCCTTCGCCTAAAAGCCTCCCTTTTGTTTATGCGATGGCATTCTTTCCTTAAAAAAAAAAAAAAAAAAAAGAAGAAGAAGAAGAAGAAGAAGTGGTACAACAGAGCTCATTCAACTCTCACTGTCGACCAGGATCAAACACAATGAGCTCCGGCTGCCGCGGCCAACACCAAGGTCAGCTCCTGCCAATGTGCAAATCACTGCCAAATATTGACTTTGACCAACAAATAGCTCTGGCCCACTTTCACTTGTTCGCTAACAATAGCCCCCCCCCCACCCCATCCATGCTAACACTGATGTATGCTCGAAGTCTGGCTTCTGAGAGGGAACATAGACATTTAAAAATATATACTGGCTTATAAACGGGATCTATTGATTGGCCACACTCTTCCACAGTGGTGACCTGAGCTCAAATCGGTTTGATTTTTTAAGTTTAAAAAAAAGATACAAAAAAAGTTGCCAAGCATACAAACAGATCGGTGTTGGATCACATGTCTAACTCTTGGCTTGTTCTCTACACGTCCCTTGAACATTGCACCGGATGCTTGGACCACTTAACTGCAACTCCAGATTTTAGTGTTTTTGGTGCTTGTGTGTGTATCTGTGTATCATTTGTTAATATTAGTGCGTAACCAGTCATAGATTCCCTCTCTTCCCGTGTACTTTCTGTCCAGATGTAACCTCCAAACAAGCTCGATGAGCTTGGGTGAGGACTGGGTTTGTAATCAGTGTTGACAGAAATCAATGACCAAATTAGTTGGCAACAAGTTCACTTATCGATTATTTGGTGGCTCGTCGTGCTGTTGTTCACTTCACTCCAGTAAGTGATCTCTAAGGCCATCATTCAGTAGTATGACGGCGCTTACTGGAATGAAATGAATGAATGAATCAAGCAAGGTAACAAATTCACGTCCTCCAAACAGGGTCAGAATTTGACTCTTTGGCCAAAAAGGTTGTGAACCAAAACATTTGCAAAGCTGGCCTTGTCTGGTATGGATCACACTTTTCCTATACATTTTCTCTAGATTGATAGATTGTTAACAGGTTGAATTAATCTTGTTCAAACGAGGCTCTCAACTTACATCATTTATTGTCAAACTAGACAAACGGAGGGGCAACATTTCCTCAGAATGCAGGAAAGTTCATTAAAGATGGGTTCTGAAGTTGACTATTCATTTAAATAAATGGACATATATTAGTTTAGTTGCAGTCCTAGTGCAAAGTAGTTGTGTATGTGCATAATAAAAGACAAAAATGTTATTAATTCCTGGTGTGTTCATAGTTTCCTCGGAGCGTCAGCAGCCAGTTTCCGCCCTATTTATTTTAAAACGCTGTAACGTCCACAGTGAAGACAGTGCAGTGTAACATAGAGTCCTTCTTATTTCACAGCTGTCTCTGTCTGAAACATGCCGGCAGAAATTCCATCATATCTCATAAATACCAGAACCGGCGGGTCCCCAGTGGGTAAATGTGGTCTGCAACACTACCATCAACCCCTCAAATATGATGGAAAAGCACACACTATCTGACGCTCCATCTACTCCAGCGTGACACCCACTTGACTTTGCCAATTACCCCCGCTACTATAATTACAAGCTGCACACAAAATTGCCATATAACAGCCGCTTTCCTGAGAGCGCGCAGCGAGGGGGGAAACTCCAGGGTGTGACTACATGAGCGCAGCCAGAAGGGAGGAGGGTAATCTGATTGTCATGGAGACAGGCTCTTAAGCCCTTGGAGGCAGGTAGGCACTGGAAAGCCACGGGACAGGATGTGACGTCAGGCAGGCATTCAAGAGCGGCTTCCTGCTCAGGTACCGTCGGACAACATGCGTACAGCGGGGGGAAAGGAAGGGTCCTGTGGGCGCGCCTCTCTTCGAATCAGCTGCTCGGGCTTTGACTTTGGCTGCATGAATGGAATGACAGGAAACCTCCTCCCACCACACAATCCAACACACGCCCCGCACACACACACACACGCATGCAGCAGCAGGAGTGGACTGCTGAATGGCAAACATTTGTTTTAAATATGGTTTCCCGGAGTCTTGTTTAACATGCGACTTAGCCTTCTCAACGAAAACTCTCTCTAATGTGTTCGGGCAGCCAGCTGCTAGCGCTTTCGGCCCCGACGTTTTCCGTGAAACTCAATCCGGCTCGACACATGTACGGTAGGAGCGACGGGTTCGAACGCAGGCACCGATGGACTGCATCAACATCTTTTAAAACCTTCACACTTGGATAAGCAGACACACTTTGAGAAACAGTCGCCTCCTCTGTGTCTGTTATCCTCACATGAATGACGGATTGTGTCGCAGACCGAGGAGAGGCGACGAGGTCGAACGATGAAAAGAGAGTTACTCACCCACGACCATGAGTGTGAACTCAAAACCTCTCTTCACAGATTTTCTGTACACTTGGTTGGGTAGATTGGCAAAGCCCACATAGCCCTCCAGGTTCTTCTGTTGCTGTGGGCCCAAAAAAAACCAAAAAAAAACAACACAGCTGATGAGAAAGGCCGCAGATTACTACTTTGTTACCACAGTAATATAAATACAGGAATAAATAAATAAAGTTATGTGAAGGCAGTCTGATGCTGAGTGGATGTGCAGTGCAAACAAGCTACTTTTTATCTGAGTTAAGAGGCGCTCGGTGTAATATAAAATGTTTCAGAGGTCGACGAGGGAACTTTCACATTCAAATATGTAACAATGTGGATCACAGGGCTGAAAATCTATTAATTAAGGGAACATCGCAAGCGGTTATGTGTTGAACATAACCGCTATAAAACATTATGGAAATAACTTTTTATTTCATTCATTAACCGGCTTTAGCATATTTATCTCTTCTCTCTCTGTCTATCACTCACAAACCAAAGTGAACTTCTTTGTGTCGCTATTTTGCAACAGAAATTTGGAAGCCAGACACAGATTTATAATAAACAGGTAGAGCATCGACAACAAACTGATTGCGTTTATCAGCGTTTGGTGAACTGTGAATTTTATGAGTCATTTTTGCTACAATCTGTGCGGCCCGGAGGCCCTGCAGGCTGATAAGAAACACGCAGAGTACTTACAGCTGTTTTTGGAGAGCAGACAGGTCGACAAGATGACAGAAGGATCGACGTGGGGAGGCGGGCAGGTCCATGAGTCCCAGAGAGAAAAGAAAGCAGAGGAAGACATTAGTACAATGACACAGCAACTCCATTCTAGCTCTAGCGACTAATGAATCATTTGATCAATGTACATAAATACAGGGAATATACTGTATGTCTAGTGTTACTTTAGGCACAACGGTGAACCTGTAATACAGCTTATATAAAACACAGATGTACTGAATCTGAAGAACCGGTCTTTTTTTATACGTCTCTATTCACCAGTTAACAGATGTGAGATATCCAACAATATCGGCCTTTCCTCAAATATTATAGCAGACAGCTTTGGAGGTACTTTTCTGCTCGCACAGAAGTCAGTTGACATCTGTAAAAAAACAGTGTTTCCCCGAGCTCTTCATAACAGTCACCTCCACTGAGATCAGAAGAGATTAATACTCACATTTATAAATACAAACTTCAAGGCGGGTACGCTACTTTAGCCAAGTGGGCAAAATTAAAATAACTGACTTCCAGTTGTATTTACAGGTGTTTCTATTATCGTGTCCACTCCATTCATACTGATATGGGAAGGATTCTCCTTTAGCTTTAGAGAGGTATGCATTCAGGCTAATATACTGGTATCAACATGTTTGTGGTTTTGTTAAAGCAACACTGTGTGGGTCCGGATCAGGAGAGGAGCGTAACACAACCGGCTGTTTTACTGATTTTGGTCCAAATTGATCATATTTTGCTAAAGTAAGTTAACAGCTAGTTAAGTCTGGCCATGTCCTCCACCACTGACAAAGGAGCTTTGGACCGCTGGGAGGTGGAGGAGGTTTTAAGGTCTGCAGCAGAGGCCAGATATCGTGTGCAAACGGGCAATGTAACCGGGGCCAAGCAGCTCTGCGGTAATGACAGATAATAAGTAATGTAATCAGTGCGCCCCCCCCCAATTGGGGATATATGACAAGCAAAGGGTTTACATTATGTGTGAGGAGGACGTGTGAGAGCGAGGGATGAAAGCGAGTTTTGCGTTCACCAGCTGGACATCCATTTTACTATCTGTTAGACTCCCCCGTTAACCTCAGCCGAGTTTGTAGAGGAAGCCCTGACAAACATCAGCGCAACAGGCCGTTAGCACGTCACATTACTGCGGCACTATGTCAGACCTACAGTGGAGCCACTGCGCAGCATCACTGAGCAGTTATACCCCGTGTGTTTATAGGAGCTGTCGTCGGTTAATCTTCAACGCTTAAGATGATGAGTCCTCCAGTCGTATAGGCCTAACACACACACACACACACTTTTCTGACAGACTGCCGGCATCCCTCTCTCCCGACTGCTTCCTGCGGTGGAGACAGTTGACAAAGAGCAGAGCAGTCGTTCAGCCTGAAACAATGCGCTGCAAACATAACCTCATCTCTCATGTGATACACGCATAAAACTCTTGAAGTTAAAAGCGCTGGTCTACCTCGCACTGAAAGCGACGTGCGAACACTGTGAACCCTCACGTCACCAAAAAAAAAGCATCAGCGGCGGCTGTGCGGCTGTTGTGTTGATGCTTTGTGGCTAAGGTGCTATTATCTACCAGAGAGGTCTCACGTACACGGAGCTATGTTGCGGGCGAGCTGTCACCACGTATGTGCGCTACTTACTTCAGAAAATAGCTCGCCCCAGTTTGTGCATCAGTTTCAGGCTGACAAGTCAAGTCGACTCGGGTTCTCATCACGGGGATGAGAATTAAAAAGAGGAGAGGTGTTAATCAAATGAAGGCAGGGCTCGTTTAAAAGGCAGCATTCGTTAGATAATCACGACGGCGTTGTCAAAAGGTGGAACAGGTTTCTGCTCGAGCGCCAAAACTTTCTCAGACAAATGAAATCACTGCAGGAAAGTGATGCGACAGTAACAGACAGAGAGTCGTGCACGCTGCACTATGCTGTTTGCTCAACTGCCGGAAACAATGTGGTGAGCCTCCAGGAAGCTGGGGTTACGAGGAGGTCCGACCGGCCCAGAGGCAGGACTGTGTGAGCACCGAGTATGAATTCAACAGCAGAGAGGATACCAGTGTTTTCTGAAAAAAGAAGAAGAAATTCCTTCCCACGACCTTAGCACAGCTCAGACATTTCATGCATCATCCCACACTGCTAGTCTTCCAAACTTTGCTGTTGATACGACTTGGCTCTGGTCACACTGCTTCTGAAAAACGTCCACAATTAGATTTTTCCACTGCTATGGGAATAGACGGCTCGATGGAGAGACGGAGAGCTCGCGGCGAACTGAGAAGCTCAAGCTGAGAGATTTTCACATTTTTACACCAGCTCAATACAAAAAAATCTTCAAACTTATAGTCTGCAGGCCTGAGCTCAGATGAGCCTGGTTAGTCTGACATCATGAAGCTCCCTCAATCAGTCACTTTTAAATCACATGTCCCTGCATGCAATCACCTTCTTCCTCTGCCACATATGCAGCCCAGGTTCATCTCATGAAAGCATGCTTCATAAGCAGGTGTAGTTGATGCTACTTTTCGGGTAGTTAAACTCTAGTTAGTGGGACTAGGTGTAGGATAGGTAGGATATAGTGTTGCAGTGTCCTATTGAAGCTCCTGCAGTGTAGTATGAAGCCCAAAAAAGTTTGATTTCAGATTTCCGGCTATGAATTTACTCAGCTCTTCCTCATTGTGCAGCCTATAGAGCGGCAGCTAGAGACTTCTATCGGCAGTGCAAACTAACTTTCGGTTCGTGCAGCTTCTCTCGACTTTCAACACGTTCTTGGACTAAAATGGATCAAATTCTGATGGTGAAACGAGTCATTTAACAGCAGCTCCTTTCACAATGCAAGCTCATGGGGGAAAGTCTATTTAGGCCCGTTTGTTGTCAGAACACAGTTTGGCCTAATGTCCAAATCGACTTCAAAGCCCGGCACTCTTCCTGAGGGTTTAGTCCAACCTTGGACAAAGCTGACTTCATGCCAATGGGCAACAGTGACTCACTAAGAATCAGCATAATGACGCTAAAATGAGATTTTCAAGGGTACATTGAGTTACACAATTATTATTATAATTGCTATCATAAATTACAATGACTCTTAAAGCCTTTTTGGTCTGTTTGGTTGTGCGATCACTTCGTTACAAGATTATGGCCAACGTTTTTTAATAATAATAACAACACAGTAGAAGTAGCAAATGTTCACGCTCGTAAACAAGAGTGGAACACTGTCAGTATGTGTTAGCGTCCAAACGTGGAACACAAGCGACAATTTGAATTTTAGTTGGCAGTTTGTGAAACGTTTCCAATAACCAACAGCAGATCGCTCAAATTGACGCCGTGCACCTTTCAGTCACATGTGCAGATAATTGTCACCACGCTGTGCTGCTTCATGGTAGCTCAGCTCAGCACACATCGCAGCCTGCGTGCAACGTACATTAGTCCTCTCACATGTGCGCTGCACTTGTCACATGAACAGATGTTTCTCAGCATCACACTCACACTCGCACACACACTGCAGCATTGCATGAATCCTATCACTGCACGCATTCAGCTAGGTTATATCAATGTGGTGGGTGTATTTGTCTCTCGGATCCGGTTGATCTCAAGATAAGGCAAACTGTCTGCACGGTCTTCATGTTACACCGTTTTGTCGTCGTTTCAGACACATAATGAGTGAATTAAATCATGCATGCGATGCAGCGTCCAGGCGTTAGCAACACGGCATCCATAAATATGATGTTTGGTCTCATTTTGTGATTTCTAGTCTATTTCTAGGCGTGCAACTCAGCCTAAATATAAACGCACAGCCCATGGCAGGACAGCTGACGGCACTGACACTGACCATTTGCAACAGAGCAAACTTTGCGAAACAGAAGACTGTACCTACATTTATAGAAAGATAACAAAATGGAGCTGGACCACGTCCGCTTCAGAAACAAAAGCCCAAATTAAAAACATCTTCACACACCGTGAAGATGAGGACAATTCAATTTAAACCTGCAGGCTCACCAACCTGAAAACAGGCCGTGCACAGGCCTCTGACTGCACAAAGAGAAATGATAATAATGTATTAATGTTACAGCAACACCTGAACAAACTGAGACCAAACACACACGCACAGCACGGTCATCACAGATTTCCTCTGGTATTTCACAGTCACGCCATCTGACACTCAGTCTGCCTGTGTCTGTCTGTCTGGCTGCGTGCCTGACCTGCCCATCTGTGCTATGTCACTGCCACTATGCAAACAGCACAGACTACATGCCACTTGGCTCTGACTGCAAGACACCACCAATACTACTACCCCGCGTTGAATTACTGCACGTACTCGGTCAGATTTGCAGCACTCACATCAAAATCACCAAACTTTCAACCCTCCAATAAACCTCGCATATGTCAACATGCTGCTGCTAAAATGGAGACACACTTCAGTGCCTCTAACCTGTGGAGCAGCTAGCTCTCTCTCTCTCTCTCTCTTTCTCTCTGGCTGTTCAATTGTGTTGTTTTCTGGTGAACAAAGCAACAACAGGCGAACCCGTTTTTAAACATCCGTGGTTGCAACAGCAGCACAAGAAAGTCTACACTCCTCTTGTAATAAGCAGGCTCGGAGCCACTCACTCATGACAGAAAAACACAGGAAATGCCATGCTAAAACGTGTAAACCAGCGACGGCTGTATGGTTTACAGAAAAAATGACAAAGTCTAAGCACACCTAACCCAAACCCCATTCATAAATGTGAAGACTGTGCCATAGCACACCGTAAACGTTGATTTAGCGTGATAGAAATCCCTTTAGCGCTCATTAATGTGTCGTTTTATTAAATTAGGCATACCTCGAAAACATTTATCAGCACCTTAAAGTAGACTCATTCAACTTTTAGAGACTTTCTACCACCCTGACGTCCCTTGAGTTAACACTAAAAACACAGCATGGTTAAACGGTGAAACGGAGTTAAAGCTTAAAGCTAACACCTACACCGAAAAACTACCGGAAGACCACAGCAGTTTCCGATGTGTGTTAACGTTAACGAAAAGAAAGAGAGAGGAAAAAGGTAATGAAGCGTTAAAGGTTCAGATTTTACATTTTTACGTGAGGTTTGGTGAGAGGAGTTTACCCGGGGAGGGCTACGGCTAACGTTAAAACGGTTTCTCTTGACTTTATTTCGTGTCGGTTACACGCCGAAAGTGTCCACGAGACAGTTCAACAGGTTTAACCGTCAACTCGAGTCGAGGAAAGCGGGGAAACGTTGTCAAAAAGTCGGACTGGACTCACTCACCCATTATGCCGCCGTTCCCGTCTGCTTCACTAACCGATGTTTCTCCGCTTGACATTCCCTCTCTTCCCGAACTCAGCGCTCAACTCTGCGAAGTAGTAGTAGTAGCAGTTAACTTTGGACTTACGCACATTATTGGACGTAATGGTATGCGACTGACGCAAGGACGTCAACGTAAAAAGCGTACGTGACCCCTTGGAGAATGACGGCGGCGGTTTGGGGCCACATCTCGCGAGATTTCTCCCAAATACTCAACTACTATTTGGAAAAACGTCATTTTTATTAAATTAATACTAATAATATCAATTAGGATAAAACATCCACTAAATCAAACTGTGTGTGACGAGTAAAGCTTCGCAAAAACGACACTTAAACTTAATTTAAATTACAAATCGCGAGATCATCTCGCGAGATTTGAGAGAACTTTCGAATTTCTTAACGCTGATCATATAAATTAGGAGAAACTGCAACTAAATTCAACATCTATATTAAAAAAAATACACTTAAACTTTAAATTAGGTCATGTATGCATACACACACCATGCATGCTGTTTACAATCACTCATTATAGCGGGAAGACTGACGTCTCTGGGGAAATTAGACGGACAACAGTGCCATCTAGAGGCTATTCAAATTACATACAATTTACTTAGTAGTTCATCTGATGGAAGGATGCATTTTGTGTCCTGTGTGAAAGTGTGTTTGTATTCATTCATTAGTTTGCCAAGACAGATACACTGGTCCTGAATCCCCAGGATGAGGCACAGACCCTGAATGCTGATTAGAGATACGGTGATGGAGGTCCAGGGAAATGGGTTTCCAGATTAAGGTTGTATTTTTCTAAGTTGAACAAGATTCAACTGAAGATCAACCTGTTATCTTCTGTGTATATTCAACTTCTTGCCTCTTGTCTAGAAGATCCTTCATATCAGAGACATGCTACTTCTTTTAAAACAAAGCTACTGTATATTTACTTACTCGCCATGGGGTGCGGAAGCATGTTTGATTTAGAGATAATAAATAAAACTAAATCTTCAACACCAACATGACATTTGACATATTTATTTTCATGAACTCACTGTGAGCTGGCCTCTCCCTCAAAGACATCCATGTGTTTCACTTAGCTGTACAAATGAGGACAGTGCAGTCGAGTGAACGAAAACAAGAGCTTGAGAGAGAACCAACCGCTGTGTGAAGTGGGTGTACCTGTGTAAGTGCTGGTTTTGGAAAGTTCCAAAAATAGATACGGCCCTCTCAGTTTTGATGTCTGGGTGGTGTCAGGGGAGAAGGTGTCAGACAATCCAACAAGCACTTTGTTTGATGAAGCCTTCACTGTGGACAGCTCGGTGTCAGCCTGTGAGGCTCAGCTCCACATTGTCAGGAGCACAGCTGGGCCTTTCGCCTCACATTTCAGCAGAAATATTCAAACTGCAGCCGGATAGATGCTAATGTGGTTCAAATTGCACATGAGTGTCTTTTAATTAGACATAAGAAAGAAAGAAACAAGGGCAGACACGTAGATACAGTACATCTACAGAGTGCTGCACAGGATGCTTGGCGCTTTTGGGGAAAAGAAAACCAACTAGCAAGGAGCACAGAAGACATGAACCATCCTACGCAAGGCAGCAGTGAAATCAATGCGCAGAGCCCGAGCAGCCTCTCTGGGCTGCGTACACGTACAAGACAGCCTCTGGCTGCCAAATCAAATGAGACGGAGTGTGGCAAAGAGGAGAATGAGCATGTCGCATCACATTATATGAAGCTGGCAGCTGATGTACCCGAGGCTTTACATGCGGCACCTGCATCTATGTGTTGCTCAGTGTTATTACTACATGCCATTGATTAAGCTGTTGTGTCGCGGATGCTGGAGCTGTGGAAGGATAGCTGCTCACAGACTGTATACGGCATAATTACACTGATAATGAACAGCAATTTTTGGCTTGATTAATATTCTTCAACTTGTTGCGCCTTCACAGCAAGAAAGGAAATATTTTGTTTTAGTTATTTTGTTAATACAGTTCAACATCATTGACACATACGCTCATATTCCAAGAAATTAACATGGCATGTGTTATTTAATATGACTTTTTGGGGGGCTTTAACCCTTTATTTGTACAGTGACAGCCACAATTAGACAGGAAAGTGAGAGGAGGACAGAGGATGTCATGCAGATAGGTTGGAATTGAACCAAAGTCACTGCAGTGAGGATTCAGTCATAGGACATGGGCCGCACACAACACCGGGCGAGCTGCCAATTACCGTACATATTAAGACTTTTAACAGTCTTAAAAAGTAATTTTCATTTGAAGGGCCAGTGGGGTGCCGCAGCAGTGTTGGTTGTTAGCACTGTTGCCTCACAGCAAGGACGTTCCCACTTCAAACCCCTCGGTTGGGGCCTTTCTGTGGGGGCTTTTCTCGTGCCTGCCTGGGTTCTCTCTGGGTACTTTGACATCCAAAGTTAATTGGTGACTCTGAGCATGACTGGTTGTTTGTCTCTATGTGTCAGCCCTGTGATGAGCTGGCAACTTGCCCAATGTCAGCGGGTATCGGCTCCAGCCCCACGCGACCCTGATAAGGGTAAGCAGTTGTAGTTGGATGGACCAGCTTGACGCTGGCTACAGAACAAGTCAAACTCTATAAGCCCCGCACATTAAAATGTCTTCAGAAAGAGTGTGTACCGCTTAAAGTAATGCATAATTAACAGCATGGCCGATTTGATTGACAGGTAGGCGCCCCTACTGGCTTGTTTGAGCGCCCGGGCGTCATTCAGTCTGCCTCAGGTCTACTGATGCTCCATTCCTTGTCAAGATGGCGGAAACAGAAAACCAGACAGAAACACCACACTGTGAGTTTCACAACAGCTCTTCACAAACCTATCAGTGATGTCGCACATCGGAGGTCCATTGTTTATACAGTCTGTGGTGATTACTTGTGCCCTCATTTTGTTCTTTTGGAGGTAGCTTAGTAGAGGATGGCTGCTTCAAGTCCACCATGGACCGCAGTATGGAGCATGGACTGGAATCCAACAGGTGCCAGTTCATCTCCTGGTCCTTGCAAACTGCTCCCAGGGGCGCTGCTACGTGGTTCGCCCATCTCTCCACATTTGCATGTGTATAAGCCCTCGGTGTGTGTAATATATGTATAAACTTGAGGTGAATCCACTTCTTCTTGATGTGCAGCAATCGAACAAAAACTTCATAGTCACTAATAACCACAGCTGTGTAGTGGAGCAAAAGAATGAAGTACAATAGTCTCTCAAGTGCTATTTCTGAAGTAAGTATTTAAAATTTTGTACAGTTTGAGCTGTGTACATGTCATGACAGAGATCTCCCCTGCTTGTTCCTCAAGTTATACACAAGGTGTCAGTGTGGGTAATATAATGCAACAAGCACGAGCCTGGTTCATTTCGTGAATAAATGACGTAATTACATAAGAGGCATACTGACCCCGGCGCTTGATTATTTTGCTGAGAAGCCCAAAATCACATCACAAAGCGATGACGGATACCGATGAACGGAAATGTACAGTGCGCGGAGCATCCACCAGCAGCATGGGGTCTAATATGAGAAGTGAGATGAAATGACTTCACATCTGTGATCCAAATAGTCTTTTTATGAACCCAATTTCAAATCGAGGAGATGCAATTATTATTCAGCATCCATGCACAACTGTAATTCCATCGGCAGGGAGGTAATTTGCTTTCTCGGCTGTTTTGGATCTCATTGGAGATGGAAGAGTATCATGTACCTGCCTGCCGCGCTAATATATTGTCAAATGACTCAACTTATGCAAATTGTGTCTCATCTATTATTTAACAGTGGAAAAAATGTTGAAACAAACAGCAGCTTCCCTCTGTTTTTCATCAACACTGTTTGTCTCCATTCAGCGGCAAACAACTGTCCCTTTGCCAATCCAGTGTGGGTTTGCCCAGTGCTCATTTCATGCGCTGTATCTATTTACTGTCCCTTTTGTAGCGGGGGGGCTCGGGGAGCAGGTGTGTATATGCGCTCATGCATGAGCTACATGGACACGCAGCGTAGCCGGCGTGGATGAGAGAATAATGATTGGTGCTGGTGGAGGAGCTGCCTGTCATCTCCAGAAGCAGCTCATTAGGAAGGGAGAAGAAAGTCTCTTCCTCCCAGAGCGGACAGAGGAAAGCCGGAGGCCTGAAGCAGACCAGCAGTCCTTTCACTTTACTGAACATTTTAATATACGCAACCTCAAGAGATGCAAGGGGAACTTCATATTCCATTCATTTTTTAAAAGGCTGGCTTTTTATATCGCACCACAGAAAATGCTGTAAATGAAATGCTTTCATTGTGGATCTCTGAGATAATTCAATTGATTTCTGTGGTTAGTTTAATGGCCATAAAAATCAAGGGCCTCAAATAAAGGAAAGCAGAGATCATTAGGAAAACATCTACAATGAAATAACATCAGAGGAGCACTGAAAGCTGATAATACCTGTTGCTGCACTGGTTGGAGCCACAAGTAAGCCCGAACCAAAGTGGTCTGGACCAGGCAGCGTCCTATGAAGAACTACCAGCAGTTTCATGAGCTACAGGCGTGGTTTTATGCTAGATGTGACTGTTGTGGCTCAAAAACAACAATGGCGACTGCATGGCAAATCTGACACGTCGAGGTCTTTCTTTAATTTGCATGTCATCTAATAAGCTCCCAGCTGACGTCGGGCAAGAAGTGTAGTACACCAAGGACAAGTTACAAGGAGAGACAGTTGTTTCCGATGAGATCAGGGCCACTGTTGGTTGACCAGTGCTCGGCCATGCATTGCCTGTGAAGGCGCGGAAAGACCGGCTTTGATCGGCTCCAGAAGATTCTTTCCCTGCCGTGAATCCTGGGAGAACGTTGCATGTGATGTAGATGAGTTGCTGTAGTCAGACCAAAATAAGATGCAGGACGCAGCCTGATTTCTTTTTTCTTACACTTTGTTTCTGTCTCTTTGTGTTTAGAGTTTTGAAAATAATGAGACACTTTTATTTAACTTCAGCTTTTTTTTCTAACTGAGTGTCCTTTGCTGATTTTCTCCCATATATCTCCCATAAGTGTCACATAAAAACAAAAGTGCCCCAAAGTACTGCACTTTGGTTCCTGTATTGCATTTGTGCCTGTTCATATAGACCGATCAGCCATAACATTAAGGTTCCCTTATTGCCACCAAACCAGCCCTGATCCATTGAGGCCTGGACTCCAGGCTGTGGTATCTGGCACCAAGACATTAGCAGCACATCCTTTAAGTCCTGTAAGTTGCAAGGTGGGACCTCCATGGATCAGACTCGGATTATCCAGAACATCCACTGCTCGACTGGATTGAGTTCTGGGGAATTTGGAGGCCGAGCCAACACCTTGAACTTGTTGCTGGCAACACCATCAAGGACTATAGTTCCATGAAATGGTGTACATGGACTGCAACAGTGTTTAGGAAGGTGGTATGTGTCAAAGTAACAACCACATGATTGGTAAGACCAATCAATCATCAGATTCAGCAGAACAGGCCACCTTCTCTCATTGCTCTGTGGTCTGGTTCTGATCCTCAGTTGCCCCCTTGGTGTTATTGGCAGTGGACAGTGGCCAGCATGGGCACCCTGACTGATCTGTGGCTACACAGACCCATCAAAACAAACTCTATCAACCTTTCAGCACATGAGCTACAGGAGCTTGTCTGTTGGATTGGACCACATGGGCCAGCCTTTGCTCCCCAAGTACACCAATGAGTCTTTGCTGCCTTGAGTAGATACATTACTGTAACAATCTTTGACAACCGGCCACAGTATCACACTGAAAATGAGGAAATAATTTATTCATAGCAGCATGCTGTGGGTTGGTTGAAAGCTCTTCATATAATGGCTTGTGTGTGTGTCATTTTCATAGAAAAGGTGGGGAGGAAATACAGTTTTATACGCAGTATTTTCGAGATATTTGACGAGTTTTGTGTTCGGAGGTTTGAGAAAATGATTCAGAGAACGTGTGTAAACAATTGCATTAGTCATCTCATAATGTACTAGTATGCAACAGTGTTTTAACACTACATTGTATATTTAATATCCTCCACCGCGGGTGTGAATTATGTCACCACATGCTCATATGTGGCTCCATATTCCACTAACGCTCTTTGATGTTCCTGCGAGTTTGACATTAAAAAAAAAAAAAGCCTGACTGTCGTCACTTATATCCGTCTGTGGACGCATTCCTGTTTCATCTCCCAGTCCGCCACGACACGCACCCATGATCTGCGCCGCTTTCACTGTCACAACCTTTTTCCCACTGACTTGGAGACTCAGGTTCACATCAGAACTCCCTCGGTGAAAAGCTCGGATAGCACTCAGGTGTCCTGAACACAAAAACACAAAAGCGGTCTTCCTTGAATGAATCCTTGAACTGAACACCTCCATTTATAGATTTATAGTCTTTTCTTCTTCTTCTTTTTCTTTTTTTTTTATCTCCAGGCTGATGGGCTCAGTGTGGGAAGTCCAATTACTGAAAGTGAAAATTTTCAGCCCCGAGGTTGGAATTCTTTCTTTAGACGTTACTATCGAGACAAGTAAGCAAGAGCTACTGAGTGGCTCCTCCATTTATCAGCCTCCACAAAGAGCTGAAAAAAATCACATATGAACAGAGAGGAGAACAGACGGGAAGCCTGCGTGTCGTGATTGTGTGTGTGTGTGTGTGTGTGTGTGTCTCAGTGTGTGTGGTCTCTTCTTTGTTCATAAGCGATAACCAGAGCTCAGAGTTACCCCATCTGTTGCCACATGGTGTTGGGCCCTACAGCAATGTGAGCAAGTGAGACAACCCGCACACACACACACACACACACACACACACACATAGTGCGTGTTTTAAAGACATCACACATCATCAGTTACGTAATCACTATAAAATAAGAAACGTGAATAAAAGTGAGTCAAGCTGTGTTATGAAGGATTGGATTTAAAATTAAACATGATTTCTGGTACGTCGGGTGAAGCGAGATAAACACACGGACTGCAGGCAGCGAGATACCGAGCCGATGAATGCTACATACAAGGCACACGTGTGCTCTGTGTACTGATTGAATGATTAGGAGGGAACTGAGGTGGATCGTAGGAGAAAGAAAGGGATATTCTTCTTTGGTGGGAGGAGGGAGTGGTAAACAAAACAGTGGAGCATCAATGGGGGAGTAGGGTACTTCCACAAAGCTCAGTTCTTGAATTTATCCACAAATATGTGAATGTGACAGACATTTGGAGATATTATACGTAACATTTCCATCTTTCTCAGAGAAGAGTTAAATCTGGGGCAACTGGGCTGGATTGTAGATCCATGAAGATCATCCAAGAGGCTTCTTCAGTTGGGAAGTCCACCTATTCCGCCTTAGTGGGATTGTTAACGAGGCCAGCATTTCCACTTGGTTCGTTAGTGCTGCTCCTAAGGTAACGGAGCATTTCCTGCTTACCTAGTCATCTAGTTGCTATATCTTCTGGGTAAAGATGGGATACATCAGATATTAAGTGTCACGTTTATTTTTTTTGCAGTGTCATCAACATTCATATCTCTACAACCAATGCCTTTATAAATAAACTGTTTACAAGAGCGCACAATTGTTCACAAGACACATACATATATCTTCATAGATCTAGCCTACACTTGAAATGTACATCTTCTTCTGGTGGACCGTGGCCCCTGGAGGGTCCGCCCATCACGATCTGACAAAATCCTGTAGGAAACGCAGAGCTGGATCAAAGGGTCAGCTGTTTGTAGTACAACAAAAGGTGCAGCAAATAATATTTTCCTTGAAGACCTGTTAGTGGAAGGTAAATGCAATAAAAAAGACTTTTTCTTGACAGAAATGCAGGAAATTTGTTTGGACGAGGACCTCCTGCATCTATATCTTTACAAGTCTGCTCACCCAGCTTTACCTCTGAAGACAGCGCCTCCAAAGATCCCACCATTCACAACCTCATCAAACTACATCTTATGTTTTTTTAATGATGTGAGGGACTTCCTCAGAGCAGAAATGACATACTGTAGGTTTAAGTGTACACGGTTAGTGCCTATATGTTGACATTCAATCAACGGACATTTGTTGAACTAGGTTTTATATCTCTCTGGAGACTAAGCTTGATGTATTGATCTTCTGATGGTGTGCTCACATGTGGCTGATCGTGCTTTGGATACAACTCATCCAGTTTGTGCAAGGCTCCTTTTACAAACCTTGTAGCCTAGCCTTGATTTGATGCCTAGAATACCCCTCTTTGCTCAGAATAACAATTTCTGAATCCTCAAACTTTCAGATTGTTTCCAGGTTTATGGGCCTTACAGGTCTACCACAACACACAGATTTAGACGGAAACAAACTCACTGTCAAACTAAGGCTAAAACAGCACAAGTAAATGTGTTCTTCAGTTTGCATTTGCAGAAATTGTCTAAAGTATGCAGAGTAAAACTTCCACCCAGCGAGTCAGAGAGGGAAACGAGAGTATTCTGCAGATGGTTACTGTCAGAAAACTGTCAAACTTGGTCCCTCGCAAAGCCACATTTTACTGGATTTGAGAGAAACTGGCATTTTCCCCCCCCCTCACTCCCTCCACTCTCAAAACTACAGCAAACCGGCAAAGCTCAGTGCTGAAAAAGTGGGATTTCTTTGAAACCGCCTACTCAGTCCTACACGAGAGGAGGCTGCAAAAGTTGGAGATTTTTATGAGATGGTAGCAAACAAATAAACTTTCAAGATAATAGCGTCAGGCATCCTCTTTTTTCTAAAAGCACAAGCTAAACAAAGAGGCTTTCAGTGGAAGTCATCTTAGATTACTCTGTCCATGAATCAGCTGGAGAACACACATTAGATGGAAGATTGAGGGACTCTCTTTCGGGTTGCCCGTGTTTTCCTTCGTCATTTATGCGTCTTCATTAGCTGCGTTAATGTGTTTATCACAAAAATAAATCTGACGTGTTCGGGTAGACTTTGATTATTGTGGAGATGCTTCTTCTTCTGACTCATCTGTAGACTGCACGCACAAGTTTGAATCCTCAAGGGTCAGGAGGTGAATCATTCCCAGATTGATGACATCCGTTGCTGCACATCCTCTGAATATTCCCTCATTAATACGGTAAGAGAAACAGGGGAAATAACTTCCTTACTTATGCAAAATGTCATGCTTCTCTTTGCCAAGTGCAACAACTTAATACAGCAGTGAGTCAGTGCTTTTCTGTTTTTACTTAATGAGGTTTCACACCTCTCAGTTCACCTGGATCCTTGGGGGTAGAGGGGGGGTGTTAAAGGAGCGAGAGAACTAAGTGAGCGTCGACAGTCATCAGGTGCGAAAGCGACTAAAAACAGATCACGGGGCGTGCAGCGTGAAGGCTCCTCCAGGTCAACCCACATACTGTACGGCATGCAAGAGCGAGCGCTGTGACCTCGTATGCAGGAGAAAGCATGTTTGTAGTGTTAAAAACAACTACAGGAGCAGCAGCAGAGGTAAAAGCAGAAGCATTGTGGGGGTTGTTGCGGCTTCACCTTCTCAGGATCAACACAGATGTTTCCACGGGGTACGCATCGCCTCAGATTTATGTAACGCTTACACCAGCTGTACAGTACAGCATAAAATATGTACAGTACTATATGCAAACATGCCTGACAGGAGTGAACACGCCTGACAAAATAGAATTTTTAATATGAGATGAACTGGTGAGTGAAACAGGAATTCAGACTCAGTACAGTTGTCATAAATGGGGAAATTAGCCGTAGCATGTTTAAGCTGTAAACACATTTATTTCTGCTGTCTGGACATCTTAACATGGGGACTTATGGAGACTGACTCACTTCTGGAGCCAGCCTCAAGTGGACGTTTGAGGAACTGCAGTTTTTGGCACATCTGTGTTGGCTTCGCCTCATAGCCACGGAGGATGCCGCTTGGTCATGAGAGATGGCAAGCAATGACCTGTTGGGGAGGAACGTGTCTGTCGTCCACTTATAACTATCCTCTCCCAGACTGTCTTGTATGTTTTCACCAGTTTCTCCAGCATGCTCTGTTCTTGATCTGCTTGCCTGTTTTTTTCGTCTCGGCCCCTCTTCGGATTTATCTGCCAGTGACTGATCTCCTGCTCTTGACCTTGCCCAGAAACTGTTTAGCAAACTAAACTTTGCTTGCACCCTGTCAGTTCAGATCTGCCAGACGGGGCTATGAACATTACAGGATGCATAAGATAATTAGGCAATGTGCAATAATTATGCTTATGTAACAGGGTTATCTGGGGTTGGATGGCGGTCGCAGCAGGTTTAGCGGGGTGTTCCAGACGTCCATTTACAAAAACTCTTATGAATCGGACCCCAAGGAGCTGTAGCATCTTGCCTGGATCAGGGAAACCGGCGTCCCCTTCTAGAGCCAGAGCTGGTAGGAGAGCTTGCTGATGTCTGGATCCGTGGGGCTTGGCCGGGCGCGGCCTGAAAAAGAAACACGGAGCCGCCGCCCTGTGGGCGTTTTGCCAACCAGGTGGCAAGCAAAGGTGGTTACTAAAATCACATCCCCAAAAGACATTGGCCCTTTTATGAGTAAAAAAAAGGAAATAAAGAATAACAAGCAGTAATAGGACCACTTGCATCATTTAACAAATGACAACATGTGAAGAGTTAGTCAGCCCAATAAGCAGCGGCAGCAGCAAATTAAAAGCACTGTTTTAATTAAACTGCTTGTGCATTCTGATAATCATACAAATGAGCAAAGGAGTTTGTTCAGCTTTCTGTCCTAAATTTAACAACTCCTCATGAAGGCATTGTTGTCAGAGCTGAGTAATCTGGCCAGGAGGTAATGATTTGTGCAGGGAAAAATTGCTCGCTTCATTACATCATCAACTTAAAAAAAAAAAAAAAAAAATCCAGATGGTCCATATTGTCTCTTTTTGAGGCAAGAACAACCAGTTTGCCTCCGAGCTCCGCTTAATTTCTTTCTGTAGACAGCGCAGAAAGGCGGAGAGCAACAGAAGCACTGAACTGATAATGGCCGTGTCAAAACACAATACTCTCACATGAGATGGAGTCAGAGGGAGGCAGCGCAGTCGGAGTCTGAAGGCATTCAGCAAATCTTTGGATCACATTTTCAACGTGATCATGGAGCCTTTCACTGTGCTCACTGGCTCAAGGCTGCCAGACAAAAAGACGAAGAAGAGAAAAACTGTCTCTGAATACCGTCCTCGTTCTGGTGTCTGAAGTCTGATTCAGCTTAGTTCTTTAATGTTGAAATTCTGGGGGTGTGAATGCAGCAGAGACCACACATCAGGTCATCTTTTCATCCCAGACTGTCCTCCCCATTTAAAAACATCCACGTCACTCAAGCCGGAAGGGTTTATCCTTGACCTTGGGAATGGTAGTTTCACTAAATATTATTGGCTTAAGGTCCGCTTATGTCTCCTGGCCCCTTCTGACACATCTCATGACCTTCATCACGTATCATCACACGACCCTGGGCCTAGTGGTGAGAGGAAGAGATTAACTAAGTACACAGGGAGAGGGGGGGCGATTAGCTTACTGAAAAAATAGGCTGCATTGGTCAGAGTTTTAAAAAAACAGAGAGGGAGAGTGAATCAGCTGCTTGTCCATCACCACTGTGAGCTCATAGTGACTCAAAGTAAATTCATCATCATCAAATTAGCATACTGTGCCAGAAAGTACACAGCTGCCAAAAAATGCAGTTCCTCAAACGTCCACTTGAGGCTGGCTACAGAATGATTCTGTCTCCATAGGTCCCCATGTTCAAATGACTAACTTCACAGCAGAAATAAACATGTTTACAGCCTGGTTCAAAAAATAGTTTTGGTCTCTATAGCTAATTTCCCCGTTCATGACAACTGTTCAAATTATATTATGCATAATTAACAGCGAGGCCGCTTTGATTGACAGGTAGGTGCCATCACCCAGCCCGCCTCAGGTCCGCCGATGATCCATTTCTGATGATAGATTAATGAGTCTAACTGGTTACGGGAGGAAGACATCACTGACTTTCATCACAGGAAGTCTGACTAAACCCTCGCTACCATTTCAGGACCTGATGCAGGTCTGAGGGCATTACGCTCTGTAATTATTTCATCGTAATCGCTCTTTTATAATGAAACACCTAGATAACATCACGTTAAAGGGTTTCAGTGCAGACCATAACATCTCACCTAAAGCTTCCTTCTTGACCTCCTGCTTTTTCCTCCGGTGCAGCCTCGTGCCAGGGTTTAGGCTCTAACCAGAGTATTGTGGACACAGGCACGTGTAAGCTTCTACTCTCCGACAGAAAGGCAAGACTGAAAGAGGCCACAAATTACATCTCTTTGGGGTGGTTTTATTTTTCTCGACCATCAGGTCGCCTGACCCTGTGGGCTCCCGGTGGCCCGGTAGTCGGGATAGGAAATCCATCTGTGTATGTTTTTCTCTCATGTGGCGTGTTTAATGTCATTTTTCACCGATGTTAAATGAGCGAACAGTATAATATTGTTAATATTGTTCCAGGGAAAGGTTCGACCTTACCGATATTGCATTTCCTCACGTGGCAGAGAGAGCTGTCTGCCACGTGAGGAGCGTGGTTGACTCTAACCTCCAGTGTCCAGCGGATCCAGCTTCAAAGTGCTGTCTGTGTTTCCTTGCATTAAAAAAGAAGCTTGTGAACCACACTGCCCTCACCGCCTTCACCTCACTGCCATTACGTATTAAGTACTAACAAGAAGCCCTTTCAGAAGTGAGCTCCTCTTCTGTGCTTCACGGATCTTCAGCATCAAAAGTGCACGCTGAATAGCATTTTCATTCCATGGTATAATCTGCTTGACTTTGGTTATAGGGAACACATCCATGTTGTTGCTGAGTGCTTTTGGTATCATTAAGTTTCATGTTTTGCACACACTGAATTTTGAATTTTGCTTTGGTGTATCTGGTAGGTTTTTGCACTGAAAAACAGACTTGGTCTGACTTGATCTGTCCATAAAAGCAAGGAGAAATCACCAGCAGAGTGTTTTTTTCTATTGAGGGAGGGTTTTAAGGCTTTCTGAACTTTAACTCATGCAAAATGGGTGCGAAAGCAAAGTGTTCGCTTTGACTCACTGACCGTAATGTGGCGTGATACTGAGGTCGCTGTTCTGCAGAAGAGAAAACTTGTAACGGCATGAGATTCATGAAATAAAAGTGTTTCTGTCTTTTAGACGCTGAGCTGGGCTTCTTCTTGTCTGCATATATCTACTGTCACTATCTATCTATTTTAAATCACCTGTGATAGAGTGACTGCTGTCTGATTTATAATAAAAGACGCCAATATCAGAGAGTTACAGCAAACCAAAATAACTGTAATATGGACTCAACATTAACGGCATGTGACAGCCCTTACAGCTCTTACATCACACATACATTTGTATAAATCACGAGGGTCAATTAGTTTGATTGAGGTCGACTCTACATGTTAGTGACAGATTCAAACAATCAGCGTTGGCCTACTTTGCTGTCGTGAGCTAGAAAGCTGCTTGGACTCCATATTAATCTCTGCAATGCAGCTGCCTCAGTCGAATGAAGAGCGAAAATGTCTCTATACGCCGTCACGTTCTACTCTCTACTTTTCTCATCGTGTCTCAAAAATGAGTCGTTTAATTTCCACTCTCAGACGAGGCTTTCAAAGTCAAATTATTAGTTTGAATTAAGATAAATAGATCCCGGCGGAGCAGCAGAAAATGACAAGTGACTGTTTGTACTCAGGTAAAATATTGAGTTACTGCATCGGCTTTGTAAATTAATGTTTTATAGCGCAATAAAGAAAAGATAGAAGAGCACGTTCTGTTTGCAGTGACAAGCCAAAAGAAAATTAAAACAGGAGGGATATTTCTCTTGAGAGCTGAACCATAGCTCTTAACTTGTTGGGAAGTTTACTGTCTTTGATTTCAGGGGTAAAGTAAGGACTTGATAATCAAAACTGAATACAACAGAAAATGAATTTGTACTTTTGTTTCTAAGAACACAGTTTCATGTCTAAAGTCACCTGAATACCAAAGTTAATCCTGCTTTTGAATTTCCGAGCACATTCATTTCAGTATTTCAGTATCAGTATTTCATACTGCAGCAGCTTCTTTGCAAGTGTTTTTTTTAATCCATGGACAAACACTGCATCGAAATCCTCCCTCTTTGATGGGCATTTCAACTGAAAGGCAGTTTATTATATAAACTCTGCGATTTACACAGCGGCTGAAATAAAGAGCGTGTGCTGTATTAATGAACTGATTATAAATGCGTTTCAATTAAACTCACTCACTAATACGACGTTTTAACGACACATTTTATTCTACTTTCTGTCACAATCTTCATCATGGACACATGAACACTAAAGATATGGTTACTGATGATGATAGCCCCTGAAACAAAGACAGAACTGTTGTCCAAATAGTTATATTTTTGTTGTAAAAAATAAGCCGGCCGTAGGTGCAGCAGCTACAGTGAAAACCAGACAAAGACAGAGTAAAATATGTCCTGAGCGGACATTTACTGGTATCCTTACATGCTGTTTGATGCGCTGCAGCCGAGGAACTAATTAGTTTTAATTTAGCCAGTTAGCGGAGCACATATGGACTAAACAAATAGCAGCCTACAATAACAGAAGGTAAGAAGACGAGAATGTCTTCCGGTCTAATCTGACTAATACTCGTGCTGCACAAAAAGCAAATAATCAGCTACAGCAGCCTGGTGATATTTGCTTGTAATAATTGTACTATAATTAACCATTGTTGGATTTGTCAAAGCGTATTAACAAACTGGGACTGGGTATGGTGCCCAATAGAGGGGAGAAACATTTGTGAGAAGGAACTCAGACTTTAGGCAGCACTGAAACTGAAAGCACTGAACAATGGTGAGAAAAGCAGAGTCAGTGAGTGAACTTTGAGCGGTGTTACAGAACCACAGTCTGTTAAGAGTAACATGGTAGGCCTTACACTTTTCTCTGCAAATGTTTGGTGTCTTGTTCAACAAGCTAAAGTTCATGCTTGTAAGTCTGATAAGAAGGAGACTTCAGCAGGAAAGGTATTAAGGGTTTGTTGCTCAGTGTTTGTGGTTCCTGTGCTGCGTGCCTGTCTGCTCTGTCTATGATAAAATGCAGACAACTTGATGAATTAAATGTTGTTGTCTCTGACGTCTTCTGAAGAGCCGTTTTCGTCACCGTCTTGGCAGCCCTGCCTCTGCCGCCTCCCAGCTAATCTAAAAATGGCCAAAGACGTGGATCATCGGTGGACCTGAGGTGGGATGAATGACACCTGGGTGCTCAAACAAATCTATCTGTAAACACGTTTTATCTCTGCTGTGAAGTTGGACATTTTTAATATGGTTGGTTGCTTGGTTGTGGTGCAACGTGGGAACATTTCATTCAAACTAATGCATAAACACTTGCTCTGCAGTCGCCGTTAATGAGCCATTGACCAACCCTTTTTAGGATGACATTAGATGGCCTCAAGCACTAATTTACCCATTAATAGTCGGGTTTATGGTATAAAATAATAGATATTCTGGGAGTTGCACCTCTGAACAATGCAGAGAGTTCACAAACGTTCATGTTATGTTACTCGTTCCTTTGTAGTAAATCAGGAAGGAAAGAAAATATACCATGAACCAATGCATACCTCCTTTATTTCAGTTTCTGTATGTCATGCCATTACAACACAACCGTGATAGTCAGTGCTAACATTTTCATTCTCATCTGTGTGACACAGTCCATCACACCCTGTCTGTATATGGAAAACTGTGATATGGTACAGTATAATTCAGTTTGACAGCTCTTTACAACAGCATGGTGATTCAGTTTTTTTTTCTTCTAACTTGCAAAATAAACCTAAGTCGACTAATCTGCTAAACAGTGAGAATCCTAAACCAAGTGAGGCTTTTTATGTGTTGAGAACAAAGATCAGAGGTGGAGAAAGAAGACGTAAATAAAAGAAAGTAAACTTGTGAGAGAAGTATTCAGGCACTTAGAAATACTCTCGAGTCCTTGGCTACACTGTGCTTCGTTACACTGTACATGCATTGTATACCCTATCCTGATCCTGTCATGAGGAGTATGAGGTTGCCTCTACAAGACAAGGCTAAGGGGTGTAGCACATTCAAGAACAACTAATTAAAGGGATTTCAAGTATTTCACACAACATCAAACGTTCCTATTTACATGTGATCCTAGTGTTCTCTACCTACATATTCTCATTGCATATCCCCTAAGACGTCATTTTAACAACCATTATTGTACAAAGTCCGTGACAAACAATTAAAACATGAACCGAAAGGAAATTTCACGAGATAACAGCACTGCCTAGTATCCAACATGTCACCAATCATGTCCAGGATTTCTTTTCTCTATTAGCATTTTACGTAGGTAGTATTTACGAAATGAGCTTTTTTGGTGAAACTCTTAATTTCCTGTACCTTTTTTTAAAATATCAATCTCATCTTTCATGTGTCTTTCATTGGCTTTCTCTGGTCCTATGTTTGATTGAGCTCCAGCGGCTGCGATGGCAGGGAAGCCATTTGAGAAAATGACAGCATCAATTTTCTCTTCAGCCGCTGCTGGGAGCATTACTGTACACAGTGTTATTAAAGGGAAATGATGCATGCATTGGCAGCTTGGCTTGAATAGGGATGTTTGTGTTGATCTGTCATGACTGAGATGATCCTATAGTCTGCCATCCCCATGTTTGAGAAAACTGTCCTCCCCTTGAAAGGACCTGATAAGGACGAAATTGAGTGAAGGCAAACGGTAACAATTAACAGTAACAGCGTTGACTCTGAAGAACTGGAGTAATCACAAAACACCAACAAGAGGAGTCCACTGAAACTGACATTTAGTCTTGTGCTTACTTCTCATCAGTACAGATATACAAAGACGGACTCTGATTGACAACAGCGGACTAAAGACAACAGGAACAAACGTAGACTTCACGAACTGAGGGAAGAAAAGTACAGTACAACACAGCAAACAGCCTGTCCACAGATGTTAAACCATCACCACAAACCTTACAGTCTAAAACATCAAGTAAGACACAAGTTCTTTGACAAATTAACCTCAACTCAAGGAGTGATTACAAGCGGTTTCCAGCGTCTAATGGTCTTCATCTTAGACTTTGCTCAGATTGTCATCAAGTGACTGAAAGAACGCAATTTGGCCAAAGCTTGGAATATGATCAGGGATATTTTAAACATCTCTGTTTGCTTTCTACAATATCTGAGCTTGGCAAATATGGTATGGTTCGAAGGTTTGTGGTTCTGGCAAATTAACCATGGTTAAACCCTTCCATCACTACTTCCTCCCTTGACACGTTGATGATGAATGTAAATCATGAGGTGCACAATCATCCAATGTTGGAAGAATTTCTTGGGTACTGGAAACTGGATGACTTTGACCCCCTTCCCAGTCAATGCTGTGATGCTTTTGGGTGTTGATGTTGTCCGTTTTCTGGCAATTCAGTCCTTTGTCCAGGGTCGTGGGTGTTTCACCACTGTTGCTTGAGATGTCATTACTAAGGGGTGGGGGTCCTGTCTTTAGGGTGTACCAGTAGAGATCTTTGGGTGCTGAATGGTTTATGGTAAGTGCTGACTGCCTGGATGGATGTTTTAGCAGCCCACGTCTCACTGTGATGATTCTTGGTCCCTTTTTAATTTAGCAGTGTCCATCCTGGAGGGAATCTCATCATCCACTCCTTGTAAGTACCAATACAACCAACACATGATCGTCACACAATCAAAGTTTCATACACAGGTCGTGTGATGAGAATTTGGCCAACTTCTAGAGATTAGCCCAACAGCTCTGGAGAAGGCCAGTAATTGCACCATGGGTTAAGATTATTTTGTAGACTACTGAACATACAGGGTCTCCATTAGTTACAGCCCTCTACCAAAAATATACCGTAGTTTCCTGCCATAGTAATTCAGCTAGCCAGAATTCGATGGGTAAATTGGATGCCATTTCCTTTCAGCTAAATGTACAAAAAAAAAGCGCTTGGAGGAATCCAAGGAATGGGGACGTGCCTTGTTGACCTGCAATGACATATTTGGCCTTGAATTGCGGGCTCAAGGGGAGACTGATGCTTAATTGGGACACTCATACTTTTCATCGTCTCTGTAAGTCTACTTGGCATGGAGTGTTATTTCTTTTCACACTATGCTGAATACACCCAGCATCACTGTTGGGCGTGGTCGCAAGTTCGCTTGTTGCACCTGTAACCATGCACTCTTGCACTTGCATCTTGATTCTGAAAAGCTAAAGGCAATAAACTGACGGTAAAATGCCTTACATAGCCCCATAAACTAAAGTCAAACAACATGTACTGTTCTGGCTCCAACACAAATACATACTCATTTTTCAGATTTGAGATTTCTGCATCGTTGAGCATATTTCATGGAATTCAAATACTCCAAAATAAGTTTAAACACAGGCATAGATTTAAAACATGCAGCCCTCTATGGATGCTTTTTGTAGGATTAGGTCCATGGGTATATTTTAAAGAATTACATAGTGTAACATATTCTACATTTGAAAACTTTCATTGCAAGGCAGATCTAATACAAATAAACATTAGTCTTGGTTTTCTTATACATAATTTACATATATCCACTTAATATTTCTGGCCTGCAGCTGTCCAATTTTGATATACTGTTAATTGATTTTTGCATGCCAGGAAAACCTTTCACATCTGGGGCAAGTTTAAAGGATCAGCGTGTGGGATTAGTGTGATTCAGTGGTGCAGAAGTTGCGAAATTATCCTATCCTAGAGCCGGTGTTATAAGTGTGCCTGTAGTTATAAAGGGCTCATTTTAAAGTCATGAAAACATGACGATTCTTGATTACACGCTAATGTAAACATAGTTATACATATATTCCATTTCTCCCATATTCTGTAAATAGAGCCACATGAATCCTACACACTGCACCTTTAATAGCATGTAAATCTTTACCGACTGGCACTGTCATAATGATGATATATTTGTGGACGGTGGCAGTGTTGGTAAAAGCAATGATTCACTCTCTGACGTGTGCTGTTTTTTTTTTAATGGCAGGTTGTTGTTGCCACCATGAAAGTTGATCTCATCATAACATATTATTCATCTTGTTCTTACCAGTTTTGTGTCAGAGCTGAATTGTTTTTATGCAGCAATAATGAGAAAAGAAGTCATTCCAACATAAAAAATACTGACACATCTGACAACATGAAAAGTTCATAATATGAACATTTTATCGATATTCCGGGTGAATGTTGTGTTGGAAAAGCTAATGGGGAAGTCAACCCCTCAATGATGAAACCAAAATCATCATTAGGATTAGATTTATATATTATAATCTACAATGTGGGCTATTTGCACCCACAGAGTGCAAAGTCCGAGTGGTTTATCATGCTTACGCCATGGCAACTTGCTACAGTTACAATACATTTCATTTCTTCAGATTCTGGAGGCAGTACATTCTTTAAATGGAAACTTTGTACTGACACTACCTTTGTCAAACTACCTTTACTTTCTTACGCCAACAAGGAGTAGCCTTGGAAGAACTGAAATCAGCAGTGTTCCAGCAATGGGCACGTCACATCAGAGGAGTGCAGTTATCAGAAAATAATGCACTCCCTCTCTATGAAATGTAAGGAATGACAAAAATACATATACCCATGGTAAAGACTAAGGCATACTGACTATTTACTTATACCTTATACCTCATATCATACCCCACATCCCAGGCTTTAATGGCCTAAAATATTACACGATGTATAGATTAGTCGGCCTAAGCAGGTCATGGATACAGAGATGTTTCTGTGCAAAACTGTCAATGTAGATATTTTAATTTACATTTAATTTAAAGGGGTATGAAAGATGCAATTGGTTAAGCAAGTGTTTGCAAAACTCAAAGTACATCATGGGCTCTGATATACCAAAAAGAGGGCTCTGGGAAATGAAGTTTAGGGTGTCATATCTTACAAATATATTTCTTCTTTTTTTTTTAAATCAGATATTCCAAATTTTAATCTAAAAAAAGCCATTATCGTGTCAATATTTAAACCTGAGATTCAAATTTTCAAAACTCCATATGCAATTGTTTTGTAGAAAAGACAATGTCGGTGTTAGACTATTAGACTCTGTGGCCTTCCCTGTCATCTCATCTCAGATCAGTCATGAACAAACCCTGGTAAGGACATACGACAAAATTTCCAAAGTACAAACATTTCTTAGCAGATTTGATGCTCACATCCCCTAAAAGTTTAAAATAGTAAACACTATAAATGTGGGTCCTGTTACATAAACGTTTTGGTGTTCATTAGGGCTGCGTGGGGACAAAGTCACTTTGACACCGCTGTCAGACAACAGTGCTTATGTCGTCAGCCTCGTCAGGTTTCTTGGGCTTGCTGGGGAGAGACTTGAGGTACTCCAGGTGGCGTCGGGCATCTTCCTGATTCTGACGGACATAATATACCACATATGAAATGACCATGGCAAACCAACCGAACATGGTCACCAGCATAGCGTAATCTGTGGTCCTTTTGGCCAGATTACAGAGGTCTGTGTCCACTGCCAAGAAAGGTCGTCCCTCCTGGTCACGAAGCTCCGAGCTCCTGCACAAGACCCGGGCGGAAGCCTCGTGGTTGTGGGCCATTCCACCGATGGCCTGCTGGAGAGCGCAGTCACAATGCCAGGGGTTGTCATCCACAATGACGCGGGCCTTGAGCCGAGCAAAGGCATCCTTGTGTACGCTAGTGATGCGATTGTGGGAGAGGTCCAGCACCTGTAACGTTGCCTCTATGCCGCTGAAGGCACCTTCCCCTAAAGTCTCCACCGCGTTGTATGAAAGATTGAGCTCCCTCAAAAGCCTGAGTCCATGAAAGGCCTGATCGGGTACGGCGCCTATCTGGTTGTGGTCTAGCCTCAGCAGGACAGTGTCGACCGGCAGGCTTGGGATCTCTTTGAGGCGGGCCTGACTGCAGGTAACGTTGAGGCCGTGGAGGTGGGGGTCGCGTTGGCAGATGCAGCCCTTTGGACACATGCTGGCCGAGGGGAAGCACAGGGCCATGAGGACAAGGCTCTGAAGGAGCAGGCACATGGGGATGGAGCGCGACAGCCACAAGTCCAGCAGAGTCATACTGACCGGCCGTCAGCAGCATCCCGCCTGGGGCCACAACACCGCCACTGGTCCCTTACACACATCGCATAGTGGCGACTGGTCCTCACTGTCTGCCCACTGGAGATACAAGCGTGCTAACAGATGTTATCATGCTGCTTGGAGGCCTGAAACAAGACAAAGACAGGGTGAGCAAATAAAACGTACTATGTACATTCTATATGTTGATCTCAGAGCTTTAGGATGCCTCCTGGGCTGCCTTCCTTTGGAGGTGTCGTCCAACTGGTAGGAGACCCAGAACCTGCCGGAGGGACTATATAGCCCATCTGGCTTGGAAACATCTCAGGATCCCCCATGAGGAGCTGGAATGTGTTGCTAGGCAGAGGGAAGTTGGGAATGCTCTGTTTGAACCCTTGTCTCCCTTGCCTGCCATTAATGCCACATCCAGCTCTGCTCTAGTTTTAACATTCACTGGCCTCAGATTCCCCCTGCCGTCCTGTCTCTGAGTGTTAATATTTTCATTTAATTACATTTTATTCAATTTAGTTTTTCAAAAAAACAAAAAACACAGCCTAGTCTGTCGGTAAGTTCTTAAAATTTACAAGCATATTACACTGCCTGCTATGTTTTATCATCGTTATAATCATATTAGGGATATGTTATGGGGCAGAAAGAAACCTTTATTAATATCTCTTATCCAGGCTGTTGATCATTGTTGTTGCAGGTATTATTGTGTGTCCTGACCAAGTGGCAACCTCAGAGGCTGTGAAGTGAAGCCAACGCAAAAGGACCAAAAACTGCAGTTCTTCAAACGTCCACTTGAGGCTGGCTACAGAACGGGTCAATCGCCATAGGGCCCCATATTGAAATGTCCATCTTCAGAGCAGAAATAGACATGTTTACAGCCTGGTACAAAAAACAGTTTTGGTCTTTGTAGCTTATTTGCCTGTTCATGACAACTGTACTGAGGGTGAATTTTTAAATAACTCACAATGGGCGTTCCAAAATCCAAATCGGTGCCAGCCAGCAGTTTCAGTTAATGACAGCCTGCCTGCAGAATACTAAATACAGGATCAGGTGTATACTGCAGTGTGAGCTTTATGAAACTATATATAATGTGCACAAAGACATCAGTGGGGTATACCTTTGAAAAATAAGAGTCTGAAATTAACTGCATAAAATTCCTCCCACTTGGTGCCCTAGGTGACCGCCAGTCCATGATGCACCCGTATATTATGCATACTAAATAAAAATAATTATAACTATCCATCTATTAAAAAGGTATGGGGAGACTTTAAATACAGTTATTACTATTTCCACAAGAACACTGATGCATTTAATGGTCATTTGTAAGGAAGAAATAATATGATTTATGATTAATTGCAACTATCTCACCCTGATCTCATCTTATTGTTAACAACAGCGCGACAACAGCGGTGTAACCTCTTCATACCGTCATCCACAAATAGAAGCTGAATGTGTCAACTATCCTTTTTCTTGTATTCACTGCAATGTTACAACATAATAATACATGAAAGCTTTTGAAATGACTCGGCTGAGCCATTTTCAGCCGGTGCGGAAAATGCGCCGATGCACAGAAAGAAAAAGGTTTTCACAAACAAGGACTCCGAAAGAAAAATACTGTAAAAGTCACAAATCTAAGAGAGAAATTTACATTCAAAACATGTAAAATAGATTTTTATTCTAAACTGAAGATCTGAACAGTTTAAAATTGAGAAAACCGAATGTGTAAAATGTTGTATGAAGCAAAATATGTGCGTAATCATAAATGAAAAGTGATTTTCAAAACATCAATATGTTATGCAGTGATAGTTTTGGATGGGAAGCAGTGGTGGTTAAGTAACTTTCACTAAATTACAAAATATAGTTGATTTCATGACCTCTCAGATCTATCTGGTGACCACAGGACTAAAATGAATGAATTAATTTAAAAATACATAAAATATATCCTGACTGTAAACACGTGTTAAAACTAGCTCCACCTAGATGCGTTTCTCACACACTGACATTTTTGACCATTTTACTGCGAACGAGTACTTTTACTCTTAGTACTTTGGTGACAACACGTTTGTACAAGTAGTAGCACTTTTACAAGAAGTGTTTTATTATTTTTAAATCATCTCTGTGCTTCTTCCTGAAAAAGATACAAAGTACCGACACATCTAGACTGGTGCTCTTTTTCTTTACCACATCCTGATAAATAGACAGATTTTGTCTCACACGGGCATCCTCCATTCCTCTGCCTTGGCACAGGACAATGCAATAATGTCTAACAACAGCCTATGAGTAAGTGAAGAGGCGAGGGATCATCTGTTTCGTGCAGCGTAGTGAGGACCAGTGGCAGCTTCCAGGCCCACATCAAGCTGTTTATCCAGCTGCTGCTCCGCCACGAGAGGCCAAACCTGTTATTGAATGGAAGCAGGCTGTGCTGGATCTGTTAAGGCAGCATTGTGGATGGGACGCCTGATCTTCTGACATGTGGCCTCATTGCTACTGTTCATTAAGGCCACCTCGTAAATCACGAGGTCATCGGGAGGAAGAGTCACCGCATGATAGGAAAAAAAAATCCGTGAGGATAACGTAGCTGAAATATCTCCAGTGGTTAGCACAGTTTAAAAATAGGTTCATGTTACAACTGACAAATCATTTCTCGCCGCTGGTGAGGTTAGGCTGCTCATCAAAAATGCGTCCACAAAAACAAATCATGTGTTATCAGTTTTAAATATATCCGGGTGTAACGGAACAAAAAGCATCTGTTGGATGAGGAGCTGCAGGCAACAGGTTGCACACCTCGCTCGCTGTGAACAGATCAAGTCAACCGTCCTGTTGGGATTCCCGAGTAGCTGCTCAGAGGAGGGCTGCTTGTTGTTGTCGGGGGTGTTGACAAACCGAGCGGCTAAAATGCCGGTTTCAGCTGATGCTAACGCTGATGTTTAAGCAAGTGATGTTTAGCTGTCATACTAAAAAAAAAAAATTAAAATAAATCATGCTTGTCGTTACCGTGGTAACCAACGGCTAAAAATGTCAGCATGCAAACAACAAACAACGCTAGCGCCGATGATGTTTGGCAAGTGATGTTTACCGTGTAATTTTAGCACTCATAGCACAAAGTGCGGCTGAAGCCGGCGGGGACGCCCCGGGCTTACTGTTACCGAGGTAACCGGGGGTGCTGCCAAATCAACCGGCTAGAAGCTAGCAGCTAGGCTACAGCCGGGGGCCGATGGAAACGCTGCTTAGTTTTGCAGTAGTCTGGTCGCAAACAACAACAAGTTTTGATCCCGTGATGGCGCTCAGAGAAGATTCAGAAAATCACAATCTGTCTGATAGATCGAGAGATCGAGAACGTTTCACACAGCGCTACCAACCTCACGGGTCATTCAGATCCAAAGCAGGGAATCACCAGAGTCACCTTCAGAGAGATCATAGCCGTACGGATAAAACATAAAAAGGGAAATCCGTCCAGCAGTTGTTAAGATGTTTTAGTCTGGACCAGAGTGATGGACTGAGAAAACATTTCCATCCCTAAAGCCACACAGCCAGCATGACTAAAAAAGATTGAGCTGTCAAATGAAATTTGGAGCCATTAGCTTGAGGGGCCTTTCAGATGGCATGAATATGCTGCTGTGTGAAGTCTTATTTCTGTCTGTTTAACCAACAGCCCTGTTCTTGAGTAAAGTCCTAAACAGCTTGAGGCTTTTAGATGGGCCTTGTGCCAACGTCTAGTTTTAGACCTTTTATATTATATTTCTTTCTAACTCGACTCACATGTTGTTGATATTCCTTATTTGTTAGTGTCAGTAAATCTCATGGAAAGCCCCAAATCAAAAACATATCCTACTCAGAAATATTATACGAGTGCAATCAGGTTTGATGTATCTTCTTCCTCTGTGCCATAGAGCGCCATTATTGTTGAAACGCGCTGGATGAAATGTTTATTTTGACTCAGTCCCACGCACACGCCATCCTGCTGCCCCAAATACTCAGCAGAGCACCAAACGTGTTAATCCAACAAATGCACTATTCCCGTACACTGGAGTTAAGGTGGATCAATTTCTTTATGAACAACAGTGAATCCATCTGCACGGTTTTTCTGTGCGGCAGCTCCGTCACGATTTTTCTACATATGTGTTGGTTACTCTATGATAGAGACCAATGTGTGAGAGAACTTCTACCGGTTCAAAAAACACAGCTAATTTGGTGGAAAATGGGTACTGCACTTGTCTTGCTAATATTTCCCATTTGGAGCCACAACTGCCGTGTTTTTGAGCCATTCATTTGACCTTTTTTATGAACTAGCCATCACATTTTTGCCTGTAACTATGAATTTTGATAGTGTATATCTTTTGAATTCATATATTTGATATAAAAAATATGTACATATTATAATAAAAGTACCACTAGGGGGAGGTAGCGTACCACTAGTGGTCTATGTACCATAGTTTGAGCACCAAGTTACTTCGTACTAAGCGGCAACCTTTGTGGCTCTGTCACTGCATAAGTGGCAAAAACTGCAGTTCCTCAAACATCCACTTGGAGCTGGCTACATAACAAGTCAGTCTCCATAAGTCCACATGTTAAAATGTCCAACTTCATACAACAGAAATAAACATGTTTACAGCCTGGTACAAAAGACAGTTTTGGTCTCTGTAGCTAATTTCCCCGTTCATGACAACTGTACTGAGTCTGAATTTCTATATAACTCACCTGCTCAAATTATATTAAGGCTTAAAGTAATGCTTAATTAACAGCGTGGCTGCTTTGATTGGCAGGCGACTGCTGTTACAAATGGCAGGTGTCATTCAGGCCGTCATTTGGGTCCACGATGACGACACAAAACGCCTCTTTGGAAACCTGTGGGCGACGACACGCATACACTGCCAGTAATCTGACTTGCTGTGGAACGGGGCGGAGGCAGCTGGGGAAACTTCAAAAACCGGCCCAGTGTGAGGGAGTGTGACCTCTGCTCCCTCTGTTCTATCACTCTGCATTTGATATTAGACGTTAAAAAACACCGGGCTGTGCCGGCTGAGAGAGAATGGTCTGCCCTCTCCTTTCCCTGCCCTTGAGGCATGTTTCCACATCACCTTTCATCACCTCCTCTCATCTCATCTACAGGCTGAAACCTCCACTGTGCCTCAAACCAATTCAAGTTTCAGCTTCAGAAATGCTCCTTATAGCATTTGGTTAAGCCCCAAATGAAACACGGGAGAGTTACCAGAGGATTTATTACATAGGGATTTGTATAATATGTAGATTTGTACAATAACAAAATGAAATTGAAGCTTTCTGGAAATGAAATTGGTGTCCCTACAGTGAATTTCAAGCAGTGTGTGTGTGTGTGTGCAACCAAGATATCTCCTGCGTTAGGTGAGAGATTTTCGAACAACGCCTCCTCAAGAGTTCAAGTTTTTCTTTTTCAATCTTTCAAGGATTTTTGGCCCGCGTAATAAAAACCTCCCACAGCTATTCATTGAATATGTACCAGTCAATTAAGGTGCCTTATGATTCAAGGCTGGCATGGGAAAAAAGAATTCAATGTCCCATTCACGGAGACAAAACAATGCTGCTGAGAATAATTTTAAAAAGGCCACCAAGGGATGTCAGAACTCGACTCAGTTTGAGATTTTAATTGTTTTTACTGGATTCTGGGGATGCTGGGTAGACCTTGACTTAAACGATACAGACAACTCGAGGTGTGAAACATCCATCGGGACACGCATTGTGCGGACCCCTTTTAATTTATGGGTCTCGGCAGCAAATGCATAGTCATAATGATGAGATTACATATACAGTATGTCTTCCCAGAATCGTCTGTTTATTAGAAAGCACTGCTTTGGTGATCTGTCAGAAGACGTCTTAATATTTTGGGTAAATCTGGTCTGAAGTGTCGTTTCCTGTCACATCGCAAAGTCTCCAAACGAAATATCATCCAACCATATCTAACAGCTAAATTCCACCAGGCAAGGACAAGAAGCGTTCTGCGAGCACCATGGCCCGCCGGAGCCAATCGCAGCCACTCTAGTCAATGTTTCAAACCCCAACAGAAGCTCCACGGTATTTTTGACGGACGCAAGCAACGCTCGCAAACCTGCACATATAGATAAATCTCTCTGTCCAAAAGGGAAACAGTTCAACTACTTAGCAAATTTAGAAGCACATAAATCAGGAAAAATGTCCAAATCTGAGCAACGTTAAAGTCTGGTGGATGAGAGGTTTTCCTGAAACGCTCGCGGTGGTCGTCTCCCAGCGAGGCTGAAGTGTTTACGGGGTGAAACACGTGCTATCAGGACGTCCTTCTGAGTGTATTGCACTGCTTACGCCATCTCTTTCTAATTAAACCTGTCTCCTAGATATTAACATTTGTATACTACTAATTTGCAACAGTGCAAAGGGGGTGGAGGCCAAACCAGAGTTTAAAGGAGAGAGTTTTAAGAGTTTTTAAAAAGCTATACCGCCCATTTTTCAAGATTGATGTTGATGTCCCTCTCAACAATGTGCAGCCAGCGAGGTATTACATTTATTTAGTCGTGCATACTTTGCAGTGTCTGTTAAATGAATGCATGTTTATTTTGCACATTGTCCTTTATTTGAATAGTTTGACGGTTTGTTTGATGACCAGCGTGCAATTAAGAGATGAATAAATCCATCAATAACAGAAGATCCAGTGTCCAGGGAGTACTAATCTCTGTGTTGAGACAAGTCGACGAGTGTTTGCCAACATATTGCAAATAAAAGATTAATAAAGCTCGATCATTATCGCAAGAATTAGCGTTGATACAATGTCACAGAGCATTTGCAGCGGAGCTTTTAGTCACTCAGTAATCAGAAAACTTGAACCGCATCATCATCCTTTGCACGACATATTGACAAAATCCAAACATGCTTAAAATATAGCAAATAAACAGGTCTGATACACACTATTCATTCAGGCTTCCTGCCACGGGTAATTGTTGACTGCAATCACTGAATGTTTGTGCTTTTCCTGAGGAGGGAGGAGTTTGCAATCAAAGAGTCATTAGCCTGCTGTTAGAGCACTTACCGCCGCCTCTACCTGCTACTGTTTTTTTTCCTTTTCCCAGCAGGGTGAATTACAAGGCAAGGCTGGCACGGCTGACATACTACAGCCTCCAAAACTTCACAGCAAAGCCGCCGCACTGCTATTACAGGTTAGATCGTGAAAGGTCAGATCACCTCGCCTGCGACAGTGAGGGATTACATGCTGTGTATCAGCTAACGGGCTAAAATATCAGGTGATATCTGCTGAAGCCCGGTGCATATAGACACAGGATTGCAGCATTTAAGGAAAATGACTGATAAGCTTCATAAAAGCAGTTATAAAAGGTCATTTTTTCCCCCCACAGCTGCTACACAACCAGCCCAGTCTTTTTGGTTTTAGATGGTTCAGTCTGACCAGCAGGTAGCTGGTTGGTGAAAAAGGCTCTATGAAACCGCTCAGCCCCGAACAGCAGACAGATACAGCTAAACATTGAAACATTTTGGCTGTAAGACTAAATCTAAATCACAGCTGTCAAATTAACAATGCAAGTAAGCAGTCAAGTTGATAAATCACCTTTACCAGAAAAGCAGTACAGGTGGTGGTGGTTATATTTGACAAGTCAGCGATCGCACCATCTCTAATTAGACCCTTGTTTGCCTTCATTAAAAGACCTTCAGCTTAATTATTGAACTTGTTTTTGGTCCGTTAAGAGCAGACAACCCCATGGTGCTGCTTGCTGGCTAGAAACATTAATACTGTTACTAGTGTTCTTGACAAGTAATTGGTAAGGTTCATTAGACGAAGAGTAATGGTGGATTTTTTTTTACATTCGAACTCTTCGCTGTGACATTTTTCATGTCCAAATAAAAAGGAAAAGGAATGAAAATACTTCTTAGTTAAAACTTTTGGGCTGTTTTACAGACTGATTCCAATATTTTTAGACTTAAATATGACAACCTTTTCAAACAAATAGTCAATAAATACTGAAACAAGGGCATTGGCATCAATACACGTGCCTATCGTAGCTTACTTTGGGGAATATAAGCATGTTTGAACAACTGACTGTATAAAGAATGGAGAGCAGCTAGATGGATAGATCAGCCAGAGCTGAGGCCGACCGACGGCAGCTTCTTGTCAATCAAAGCATCCGCACTGTTAATTCAGCATAACTTTAAGCCTTAATATAATTTGAACAGGTGAGTTCACCCTCAATACAGCTGTCATGAAAGTGGAAATTATTTTTTGTACCAGGCTGTAAACATGTTTATTTCTGCTGTGAAGTTGGACAGTTTAACATGGGGACTTATGGAGATGGACTCGTTCTGTAGCCACCCTCAAGTGGACGTTTGAGGAACTGCAGTTTTTAGCACTTCAGCACTGGCTTTACTAGGTTTGAACCAATTTCTTGTTTTCCACAATATATCAACTCCTCAATGCATTATTGTTGAATAAAAACACTAAAGCTATTAATTTTAATTTAAGCTTTTGTCCCACTGACACCAGAATAAGCAGGATCCATGAGAAAAACAAGGCATTTCTAAAAGTTATTTAGCATCTGAACAACCATCCTAATAAAGCATCGCATGGACGGATTTGAATGGAGTTAAATGAGGCAGGACTCCATGACTGTTGCAGGGCTTACCCCGTCAGTCAGTGACATGCTGAGAGGAATAACCAACACAACACAACAGTGACCTCTCTGAGGTCCGGTCTTGGACAGCAGGGATACACCCTGGAGAAATCCAGCTGTTGCCCTCACATGTCTGCCTGCCTTAACACAACTATTTAACTGCCGCATGCATGCATGCATCATTCATTAAGAAGAAGAAAAAAAGCAGTGCTATCATATAACAGACATAACATGACCCTGCAAACACAGCAGAGCTGTCCAAACAATCACAGATAACGAAACAATTAGCTGCACAAACAGGCGTAATGTTATCAGCCAATAAACGCCACAAACGCTGGCTGAACTGTGCCCCCCCCCCCCCCCCCCCCCCCCCTCTCCACGATACGCCTCGTAAATGGAAAGAACGTCACGCAAAACTCCATTCAGAGATTTGGTGATTTAATATTTCCACCTTAAATAACAAGAGGCGGGTTGACTCGTTGCAAAATAAAACTCATATCCAGAAACTAGAGGACGCCTATCATATTTCGGCTGACATATTACACAATCTAAAGCATTGATTTTAGTAGTATTTTAACTTTTACAGCTGGTTCACGCTTGTCGCTACCGCCCTCCGCTGTGCATTTTATTGGGCAGAAACTGCAGCCAAAGCAGGAATAAAGTTGGAAATTCACAATTAATACAGAGCAGAATGTGTCTCCTTGATATGCCGAATTAAAGTGCGGATTTAAACACTTGACATTAACATTTTGTTATATTTGATATGCTCTTTTCTTCTGGTTAGGGCCAAAGAAACATTAAATACATCTTTTTAAATGGCGCCTTGCAGGATATTCCCTGTGAAAACATCACGCATCAGCCCTACCTGCCTCTGCCGACACCAGACCACAGCTTCATGTGACAAAGAGGCAGGACGCAAACACAACAGCACGTTTGCAATCATCCAGACCTGCAATTCACCAATGCATGCAACAATTTAATTGAAAAAAAAAGAAAAAAGGAGGCGACCAACACACACGCACACACGCACACACACACGGCATAGACATAATACAGCAGAGGAGCAACAGGCGACACAAGTCTACCTCACCTGCAGACACGCTCATTAGGTTGGAGGAGTGGAGACGTTCATCTCACATGAAGCGGCTCGGGCAGGCTGTGTGGGCAGCCCGCCTTGCCCGTCTGTAGTATCCGCTCACTGATGCACAAGTCGCAGTGTGAATTCGCATCTTTACCTTTCAGTATAAAACACTGCACAGGAGTGAATGGGGGGGCAAAGAAAAAGGGAGGGGTTCTTCAGTGTGAAGCCACCCGCTGACAGAGACAACGGCACTTCCGCTCTCCACTTTCAGCGTAAAACTTCAAACGCGTGCATGCAACTATTACCAGCTGGAGATTTTTATTATTTATTTCATCTTTATTTAACCAGTGACTCTTTTTCAAGGGAGTCCTGGCCAAGGCAGGCAGCAGCACAAACTAAGAACACACACATTGAATGTTATAGTGCAAGCCGTGAATACTAACAGCATTAGTTAAAAACACTAACGCCCCAAATATTTAGTCTCTGGGTCTTTCCATGATCAAAATGTTACTGACAGTATAAAGAACAGACAGCGTATGCTATGCGTGATGCCACCCACACCACAGCAGCACCCTAACGTGTGTTTACCCTAAAATTACACGTCAAAATGGCTGCTGTGGGGAAAAAAAAGGTCACACACACACACTTTACACACTCTTGAGGTAGCGAGGTTGTGTATTTGGAGGCCTGAAAGGTCTGGTTGGGTTCAAATCAAAGAGAGGTATCCTTAAATCAGTCCATGTAGAAGCATAGAAGAAAACGCTAGATGCTAAACCAGGACACAATGCAGGAGGATGCGTTGGCGAAGGAGCTGCTCCTGGGCTTTCGGCTACAAAGGTGGTTCAAACCCTGGCTGGGGCTTTTCTTTGTGGAGTTTGCACGTTCTCCTCGTGTCTGCGTGCGCTCTGAACCACTGAACCTGACGTCTGTCTGCTCCCCTGTTGCCGGACAGTGACCTCTGTGGCCATCGGTTAGTCCCTACAATGGTAAAACAGAAACATTTCTTCAGTCACAAACAGATACTTCTACAATCCAAACCAGACCTGAGCCTGTAAGCAGCAGATTCACGTGTTGTCAGAACCTTCCTCCATCTGCCAGCGCTCTATCGACGCCTCCTCTCTGTGTCCTCTTCTACACTTGGACAGGGCTACACTCTGAGTGTGCAATAAAGGTTTCTTTGAATCTCTTCAATTTTAACAGTAAATTAACCCCCACAAATGAAAATATATGCACTATCCCGTTGTGACTGATCCCATGCGAGTGTTACCAGTAGAGAATCTACCTGTCGCCTTTCCACTAAGGTTTTCAGACATAGACCGCCCCCATTTGTTGGCGCCTCGGTCGAACTTTCTTCCCTTCCTGTCTGGGCTTTGGTGCAGCAAAATGTGTTCAAATCCTCAGTGATACAGTGTACCACCTACCTGTTACTGTGCACTGCAGTAACAGCGTCCAACTTTCTTTTATTTGGACTCTTCCTCGGGGCCTTCGCTGATTCCCCGCTGACTCACAATCAACAGCCCCGGAGCGCTTGGAGAGAGGGAGAGAGGGGCGTTTTTGGATGATGGAGATATCCTCTGTGTGTCCGTCGGCCAATCACAAGGGCGAGTTTGTCCTCTGATGGACAGATTGGCCGTGACAGCTGGGAGCTCCTTCACAGAGTCATCCTCCTCTCCGGAGACTGAAACACAGAATATTTGGATACATGGACGTTTCCATGGGTGTTTAAATCATTTATTAAGTCCATCGGAAACCATTTCAACTGTTTATACATAATTATTTTAACCATTCATCCAACCCATCTTACACTTCAGCTGCGTATTTCTGCAGGACTACCCAATCTGATAATTTAATAAAAAACTAACTGCTCTGCAACGAGGCCTGCTTTTATTTTGAAAGAAGAATCACCTGGTTTCCTGGTGTCGTTGCGGATAGCTGCAGCAGCTTGATGCAGCCGTGGTGTGCATGTAGAGAGCAGATTGAATGAATGGAAAATCATTTGGCAGACAGGTAATAGGTCTTGCATGTAAGTGTTTGTGTGAGTGCGTGTATGAGGTAATGACAATTTGTGTAATTTCACCATTCATCTCCTCTTCTTGTTGTTAAGGCGTGGGTGATTCATGGAGTATAACATCCTCAGCTTTATTCCCAGAGCCGTGTTGCAGAATATTAAAGTTGTGAATGACGTTTGCTCATGAAACTGTTCCTTTGTTTCCACGAGTCACGCCAGCCTAAAGAGAGCCAGGTCACAGCACCACGCATTCCTATCAATCCAGGCCACAGGTGTCTGCCTGGCAGCCAGTCATTCTTCACCCTCCGTGGCTATGAAGTGAAGCCAATGCGGAAAAACTGCAGTTCCTCAAACGGCCACTTGAGGCTGGCTGCAGAAGGAGCCCGTCTCCATAAGTCCCCATGTTAAAATGTCCAACTTCATGCATAATTAACAGCGTGGCAGCTTTGATTGACATGTAGGTGCTGTTACAGGTGGCTTGTTTGAGCACCCTGACGTCATTCAGCCTGACTCGGGTCCGCTGATGATCCACGTTTTGGCCGATGGTTAGCCGGGAGGACTGCCAACGTGGTGACAAAAGAAACTACATCACTGAATCCGAACCACATTCTTGCTGTGGGGTGACAGTGTCTTATTAAACCACTGTGCAAACCCGTTATAAAATATATTTTGTGTCTATTTCTCATGATATCGCGGTAGGATTTCGAGCTTGGTGTAAATTGTGTTGCGCAGGCTGTCTACCGTTGTGTCAACTAATATTACAGTCCTGGTTTGCCATCTGCCGTCTGACTGAATCCATGTGAACGCAGCGTTACTCTAGCTCTGGGAAGGAATATTAGCGTATTTGTTTTCTCCACTATCTACAAGATAGATGCGAACACCTGCAACCATTTTCAAGTCTATGCATCAAAGACGGCAACAGCGCTAGCCTCAGAAAATAAATTACCCTGACAGAAACAAGATCAAATCTAGCAGAAATCAATGACTACATTGTAACTAAAACTAATATACGTTTTAAATCAGAAGGCTAAAGGCCTGGTCACAGCAGTAAGCAGGCGTGGTGAATTTCATTGGTGTATGTTAATAAATCATTTAAACGTCTCGTTGATGGTGCGGTGGATCGGATATCCATCTTTGCAATTTTCCCACTGACAAAGCAGATACAGCTGTTATCAATGGGAGGACTTAAGCTTAATAAAGAATGCCACATTGATGTTCTTATTCTTGAGATATCATTCATGATTATTCTGGTTCAGAGCAGGAGTAATGAGACAGCAGACTTGGTTGTGTTGATGCTTGGTATTGTCTTCTAAATTTCTTGGCAACTCTGTTGTCACGAGGAACCGACTCTGCTCAGCTGAACTGCTCATTTATTACGACAAGTACATCTCCAAAAGGTTCATTAGCACAAGATGAGTCATTATCCCGGAGTGCGAGGGCCAACACCCGTCTTCTCTGCATTCCCAAGACACCTTCAGAGCGTTTCCACTGACGTCTAGATGGACAAAAACGAATATCCATTTCACGCACCCGACAGGAAACAAGGTCATGATTTGTTCCCGTCTCCTCTAAGTGGTCAGTCTTCCTGTAGCTTGGAGATATAATTATATGCTGTTTGGAGTCAGAGGAAAGAGGAGCATAATAAATGCTTAGGAAGGCTTTTATCTGCTCAATACACAGCTCATTATGCCATTCACCTGGTGTGAAGCATAAACAGTGCTTCCTGTTCAAATGTCACGGAGTGACTCATGTTTTCATTTACACATTTCCAGCCATGTAATCTTACAAATATTGACACGCACACAGAGAGGCCTGACAGAAGAAACACCGCCGATGTGAAGCGGAGTCCGAGAATTCAGCAAATGAATGTTTTATCCTCCGAGAAGAAACATCAGCTCCTCATAAATCATTCATGAATCATTATCGCATTGAATTCGGATGATACAATAGGCCCACTCAACGTTTCTTTGAACATCTACATGACCATCAAATAACGTTTTATCGATCCGTGATGCTCTCATGAAAAGGTCAGCCGCTCTGATGCAGTGGGTTAGTCGAGTCTCGGTGGTCGATACGTGCAGAGGGATGGCGAAGTGTTCGACGGCGGAGCACAGATGGGAGGATTTCTTTAACTGCCGGGCACTGATCAGGGACAGTATGTCCAAGCTTATATATCTATCGTGCAGATAAAAAGGATAGCAACTCATTCATGAGTCCGTGTTCATTTGATCTGTTCTGCTATAAAAGGCACAAAGTCCCAGTAACCATCTATCTCTGCATCTGTTCATCCATTGGTCACTGAATCCGTCGAATGCTTTGGTCCAGACATCCATGACATTTACTCTGGATATTCTAAGTCCCCAATGTTTCGCTGACCTCCTACATTTTGTCCAGGAGCACAATCAGTGCTAAAAATTGCCACTTGCACTCAGAAATATTAAAATCCAATAGAGAGATTGCCATGAAATATACCGAGCACATTCATGCTCATAGAAGATCAACCCTTTGGACGCCCCATTGGCTTTCCATCACTGCCTTTCACTGGCGCCAAGATTTAAACATTGCGTGCAAGATATTTATGTTTAGGTATTCAGAGAATTTAATTAAGCAAACTGTTTATTAAAAATGTATTATAAGCTCTAAATTATTTATATTGCATTATGTATTACATTATCTGTAAATGAACCACCAAATTGTTATTCTAAGCATTATGTCAACACAGGCACAAGTTATTTCTCATTTCTGTGCAGAATAATTACTGTATTATTTATATTTATGTAAAATGACACTAATTATCTGTTAATAAATACGTGGCTCATTATATAAATGTGTCAGTATCTGTTTAATAATAAACAATAACTATAACAGCTTTTATTAAATATAGATTTCCAGAATAGTGTTCCAAGCTACTTCTGATCAACTCACATCAATTTCAGGCTTAAATTAACGTTTGGTTTGCCCCCCCCCCGCGTCTGGTTTAAGCCTCACTGATTCAGAGTAAAGGACGCAGATACAGATAATAGTGCTAACTCTAACCACAATCTTTCCCAGACCTCGTAATAACCCAAGTGTTTATGTTACGTAAACCTAACCTCAGACCGAACTGAGGATGTGAGCCCTCGCCCCTGTGCGAAAACCATTGCCATTGCTTTAATTGCCCTTTAATGACTCCACAGGTCTAGTTTAGCCGACGTTAGGGCACATTTGGGGTTTAACTAGAGGATTTTAGTGCAGCTTTGGCCTTTAAATATTATTTCTGTTTTATTTTGGAGAATTGAGGCTGGCATATTTGTCTCAAACCTAGACGATAATCCTAAAATGGTTTTATGGCATTTGAAATAGCCTAATGGTTAGAAGGGGAGGTCCTTTTGTTTAACTAAAAGCTAAAGGCAACAACACTGAAGCAGTTGCAAAAAGAATAACCTCATAACAAATGTATTACAAAGACAAAACCTCTTGAATTGTGGCATCTAGTACCGTGCAACACCGACACCCGTGTGTGAGGGCACGGTGCCGACACACACAGCTAAACTTGCCCTGCTGATAAAGGGGCTAAAAATGGCTCGCCTTCATTCAGCAATTAAATATGAAGCGGACAAGATTATCCAACCATTTCACCCTCTGATCCTCTCATCTCATCCCTACGGGAAGATTCTCACATTCATCCATCAGCCTCAACTTCCAGCATGAAATGAGGAACACCTTCTCTGTCACTTACAGTTCATTAACACTCCACAGCCACAGTGAAATACAGTCAAATCACGTTTCAGTCTGCAAGAAACACCAAAATAGACTTCTGAACGCTTGAGTTTATATTTAGAAGACAGCCTTAACATTTATGTTCGGATCCTTAAGCACGTTATGGATGATCATCGTCGAAAACTGCAGAGAAAAGGCTGCACTGAATCAGACTTATTCACTGTAAAAACACAAAAGTGCCATTTTTTCCTGCTTTAAATGCAAAATAATACATGTTTTATTCTTTTAACCCAAAGCTTCAAGAATGAACACACGCCCAACACTGGAGGGGGCATAAAATGCAACAAATGTTTCATGTCATGAGGAGACTTTTGGTAGTTTCCGCTATATTAACCTGCAACCATTTTGAGTCTTTTCAACATGCTGCAGAAGGAGGTGATCGCATAACCTCTGCTCCTTGGCAGGGGGCTTAATTAACAAATTAGTTAAAACAATATTGATCAAGAGAGGCTGTGTTTAATTGCCAGAGCTACTCCCAGAATCAGTGAGTATACGGGGTCGAATATAGTCGCTACAGCCGGCGTTTAGATCCTCTCGGCTGGGTCAGGACTGACAGAATCTCACGGTGAGTAGGGCAGGCTGTTTCCCCAGATATTTGGTGTAATAACCTCTACATTGCCTGCACTGACAGCTGCAGCTGTGGTCTTCTTTCTCCCTTCCCCGGTCCGACATTAATAACACTTGACATGCTCGCACACCATGCGCAACACACTGTGGCTTTGCCTGAAAAACCCCCACAGAGAGGTTGGTATACTGTCAAACAGCAAGTAACGCAGGAATTTAACTTGACAAAACACTGAGCGCACTGTTATTGCTTTTCGGTCTCGTCGCGATGCAGCGAGCACTATTCAAAAAAATACATTGCGCTGAATGACAATTGCATTTCAGAAGTTACACGAGGATGAAGAGGCAACCTGATCATTTATGGCTTTTTTTTAAAGGCTGCATTCATTTTTTGAGTTGTTGTTGTAACAGCTGGTGGGCGACTGCAGGACAGGAGTGAACTGGAATGACATGCACTGTAAAAATCTGTTGAAACTGTTGTTTGTACAGTTAAAACCTGGCAGCTGTGGTGGCCAGAAATTGACCATAATAAACACGGTATAACCTTTTAAAATATTACGGTAAAATTATATTAGTACTGTTGATGTCACATTAAAAATTGGTGTTTTATCACGTACGTTTCACCGTATAAATACAAGTTTTTTTCCATCAAAAGAAATGCTGTTTTACTATTGAGATACTGTATGAATTATACAACATACTGTACAATTATGATTTAAAATACTACTTTATTCTGTAAATATTCCCTTGAAATGTCATATAAGTAAGATATCTGATTTAGATGTTTTGCTAATTAAATTATGTTCATCTCTAATTTACAGCTGGACAGCAGAACAGAAAAAGTTCCCACCGAGAGCCGGCTTCTTCATAACGATCGGAAACTCTACACTGTCAAACTATCTCGTTAAGATCAATAACAATGATGAAGTTCATCGTATTAACTCAGGGGTGTAGTGAGGAAATACAAACATAATTGTAGTGAATCTATCTTCCCCGGTTATTACATCTACAGTATGAAAAACATCTGTCTTCCATCCACTCCTCAATCCCACCTCCTCACACGCAGCTCGCCGATCAATCACTGGACAGATATTGGAATTACGGGCTCTTGATTACACTACTCAACTGTTATAATCACGTTTCGCTTTGTCATGGGAGGACACTTGTGTGTCCAAGTCTTTCTTGCGCTTCAGATTTCACCTGGAGAGCACGACTGAGCAGGAATACAGAGCCAAACACTGAAGGGACGAATTAACACATTAGTTTAGACTTCATCTTCCTCATATTATAACAGCCGTGGTAGCAACCAAGCATCAACCCGTAGCTGTGAAGTAAAGCCAATGCCGAGGTGCCAGAAACTGCAGTTCCTCGAACGTCCACTTGAGGCTGGCTACAGAACAAGTCAATCTCCATAAGTCCCCATGTTAAAATGACCAATTTCACAGCAGAAATTAACATGTTTACAGCCTGGTACAAAAAACACAAATAAGTGAAATCTTGTGTAGATTTCTTGGTAATCCACATGTTTAGTTTGTGCACAATTACCTAAAGAAACCTCTATTTATTGTCTTTCAGTGAATCAGTCTTTTATTCACTTGTCTTTGGCTTGTGTGTAGGAGACGGGAGAGGTGAAGTAAGACAACATTAACAATGAATCCTGTACTGTAGTACCTGCAGTATATATATCCAGGATTAGGATGAGGAGGAGAGACCGCAGTCTCATCAGCACTGAAGTGTATGAGAGCTTACCAGGCTTTCCTGTCAATCTTGTATAGGCGCTGCTCGGGCATACGCTGTATAACCCTGTACCAATATTTTAAGAGAAAGAAGTTCAGCACATAAGGTACTCCAGGTTAGATGGTGTTTCAAAATGTATAGTGTTATCATCCTTTTTGACATGTATGGCCGAAATACATGGGACAGGGAAAACGGTGCAACGCGACAACCAACAGTGAGTCGATTATAGTCCACTGCAACTGCTGCATGGACTACATGTGGCTGAGCAGCTCTCCAACAGGTAAAAACAGCAATGCAACAAGTACAATCTGTTTGAAAAATACTAAAAAAACTCACTCACTCACTCATTGTATCAGAGGCAGTGCAGTGCAGCAGAGCGTCCTTGTGGGTGTTTTTACCTCTCACATTAAAATAAATCAATGTGTATCCGTGATCCAGTTAATAAAGCCAAAGCTTCCGAACGCTACACAACTCAACATGCACACATAACACAGTCTGTGTATCCCAAGTGTTTCGGCTGTTATGGCTAAGAAATTCATTCATCAATGAGCTGTGGCCCCCAATGGACAAGACATAAGCTGGACTAATAAAGGCCTTGAAACTATATTTTGCCTCAAGATCCCTCAGGGGCCTTAAGATTATGCGATAATGCAGTTGTCACCTGAAACATTAATCTTTTGGCCACTTGGGGTCAGCACAACAAGCTGTAAACATAGCAAATGGGTTACAGTCACCCGCTTACACATTCGGCGGACACAGAGCGACATTAGCATTCATTCGGAGTCGCGTTTGTGTCCGCCTGGCAAACATACGCCCAATATTCACCCTGTGAGTGATGCAGGAAGTGTACAGTGAGCTTGTTTAATGAAAGCAGCTGCCAGAAACCTGATTTAAGAGAACAGGGAAAGATAACTTAATTAAATTAAGTGCCATAAAACCAAAGCTGTTGCTTTCCCATTCTTCCGCTCTTACTGTGTCGTAGCGAAAGCTTAGTTGATGTTTACCCAGGGTCACTAGATTATTATGTGAAACAGAAGCTGCTAAAGGAATCAAATCTAACTAAGTTGGCAACACTGCCTGGGGGAAAACTTTTAATGTGATGAGCTTGTTAGCTCTGATGCTAACGGGACAGGTTTTTGCAAAAGTTGCATGCATGCTCCCGACTTATAACTGAAAACGATGCCTGTTTTTTGGAGCAGTTTTTACTCCAGTGGAGGAGTGGATAGTACGACATAGTTCTCCCGGGTCACCCTCAAAGTTCACCAAAGATTACACTCATATAAAAATGTTTTATTTCCCCCCTTCGGCAGATCTACAATTTCCACAAATCTCACTTAAATGAAATTTAAATGAGTTTTGCTGTTTTGCATGCCGCACTTTAACAGGGCGTTATTCATTATCTTATGTTGAGCTGCAGGACATGTATGGGTGGCTTTCTTTAAGATTATTTACCCAACTGTCTGTCCTGGAATTATCAGCACATAAAAAAAGGATTACATAAATCAATGAAGGAAGAAAAAAATGTAATAATAAAGAAAATGTTCTTTTTGCACAGTTAAATATTAAACGTGGGCTGTATGTGGATCCTTGGCATATGCTGCTGCTGGCTCTCTGAACATTCACCGTTTTAGCTTCGTAATGAACTGCTTCCTTCACACAGGCAAGGTTGTTTCATTTATTAAGCACAATAATACCAGTTTGCACAGTTAATGGTGAACTTTCCGGGACTGAATTTGCATCATTTGTTCTCGACACACAATGAATTCCAGCTTTTCGTGATAATAGTAATAATAAATTTGCATGTCTTTTAACAAACCGGGTCAATGTTTCATCTGAGAGTCTGGAAATAGTGTTGGTCCCCTGCAGGATTTGTTTACTTGTCTTCACCCTGCCACAACGTGTCAGGTCTTGTTGATACATGTATTCGGGACACAATGTCGAGAACAATGTCAAGTGCCCAACGTGGAAGTTTCTCGAGTGCAGATAAGAAATGGATGACGGATAATGCGGAGATACTAGTTACCCGGGTAACGTGTTAAATGGACAGAAGCAGCCCTCCGTGGTGTGCTCGACTTTCCACTACTCTGAACATACAGTGCGTATGGTAAATGCCTGCAGAGGACCTTGAACAATGGGTGCCCTTTTGCTTCAATACAAATCAAATTTAATCTACAGAAGAGAAAGCATTCTGGCCTAGAAATGCCAATGGCAGACCGTCGGTCTGTGTTCAATGCTCTAATCCGGAGGAAGAAATCTTGATTGCAATAGGCTTGGACCGCCATTAAACTGCCTGTGAATATTGATGAACCTCCGATAATGAATGCCAATGATTCTGATCATCATCATAAGCTGTGCTAAGACGAGCATTCTCAATCTAAAGTGAGTTCTGGTCTGAAACCTAATGGACCGATTCTGATGATCTGGTAGTCTTTCCCTCATAGCATCGCCCTTACATAAAATATTACAGCCGCACGTGTACGCTGCAGTGAAAGAACCATGGATGTATTGATGGTTCAAGGTCTGGACTGTGCCACCCGGAATATAATTGGTTCATGTTTAAGCAGCCTTGCAGCGTGATTCTTCCAGGGTCAGTATGCTTCAAATGATGTATTCATGGGACTGTCAAACTGCACCGTTTCATCATCAGAAGTGGAGGGAATTCATCTGACCGTCATAGTTTTGGGTTTCTTGTTTCTTGCCAGTGTTGACTGTCTGTTTCAGCCTGATTAGTTTAACCTGTATCTTGTCATCCTTTACTTACGTATTTAACCTGTTTGTTCATTGGTTTCGTTCTATGTGTTTTCAGCTTTGTTTCCTTACACCTTGCATGTTTCATGGACTTTGATTTAGCCTGCTTCTTAACACATTTGTATGCTTGTTCGGATAAGCTTTTGTACATTCAGTTTTTTTGCGATAATACACCATCGACCTGCACCAGTTCAGCCACAGAATCTACTTTTGGGTCCTCGTGTTACCCTGCTTGAACGGTTACACTGACAATCAATGCTGACTGGCAATGTGCGCGGAGGTGAAAAAGAAATGTTGTAATACATTTATATAGCACTTTATCATAGACGCTCAAAGTGCTAACAGTAAAGGGTGAAACTCTACCTCGAAGACCAATTTGTAGGAGCCACCTGGGTGATGCATGGCAGCCATTGAGCTTGAGGTGAAGAGGGAGGGAATACATTAACCCAATCATATTAGACAGGATGGAGACAGGCAGCTTGATATTTTTGCCAGAACAGCAGGGAACCCCCTACTTTTTGCGATAAGTGCCATGGGATCCTCCAAAGGACGCATCCCTGACAGGTAGGCAGGGTGTCCCTTACACTGCTACTTCCGTGAGTTTCAGGAACTTATGTTCATCACATCTCACCATCCTCCGTGCTGACAGGCTCCAAACGTGGTCTGACACGCTGTACAAACTAGTTAGCTCCTAGCATACCACTGCCTGACATCTAAAGCGCCATTGAGTTGTTTACTCCGTCCAACACGACGTGCGTTGTTTGCAGTTTTTTTTTTTTTTTTTTTTTCCCACCATATTTACATATCAAACGTTTTGTTAATTAGTTTGGGCTTTCGTGCTACCACGCTTACATAATGTGATTTCTGATTCAGCTCTGGTGCATATTCATGTGTTAACTTTTAATGATTCAGGAGTCTTTTCAAGTGACATTTCCCTGACACCAATGCACCAGTCGTTCTTGTTTTATATGTAGCTAAGTATATCAATAACTTTCTAAACAGACTAGTTCATTGAGTGTGTCTGCATAATAAATAAGGGCCAATAGCTTCTATAGACATTCTGGATTATGGCAGCGTTTCTGAAATAATGATGAAAAAGCAAAAGGCCTTGAAGTGTACTCGGTTTGTAGTTGTGCTATTGGCTTGTCGCAGTGTTTTGAGAAATATTTCCATCTGTGCTGTGTGAGAAGCGTCTGTTGAATTCCTGACAGCTCATGGAGGCTGTCTAAACAGTCACACTACAATGGTGACGCTCCAACACCTTTCAGAACACTGTTTTATGAATAGCAACACATTGTGGAAGGGATATTGTCATTTCGAGGGAAGGGGACGACACGCCTCATCTCGCCTTTGCGACTCCAACGTGATGAAAAGACAGAGGGCGTTAAGTTTTATAGGGAACACAATGAAACGAGGCAGGAAGCTGCAGCCAGACGGCTGGCATTTAACAATTGTGCATCATCACATGAGACCTGGTTCCTCCATGTACGGAGAAGAGCAGATGGTTGAGGCCTCTCATCCTTCCTTCTACTCGCTGCAATCTGTTCGTCAAGCGATCCACAGAGAAGATGAGGAAGATGTTTCTTTGTGTTATCCCAGAGAGAACGAGCCACACGAACAATGTTAGTCGGTACCGGCTCTCAAGGTCGGCAGGTCTATTCGTCCTGCAGCAGATTGGTTTTATTATATATAATAACAAAGCAAATTTGTGGTCTTTGAGTGAATGATGAATATACATGAGGGATAATCCATGACAAGTCCTGTTTCCTGATGAACAGATGGGAACTTTACCTTATTTATTTGTTTAAAACATGGTTCAAACATTAACCCAGCAAATTTTTATTGAAGACAGCATACCTACCTACCTCTCTGTTTCTGTCAGACACAAAGGAATAACCTTTAAAGCTGTGCCAGTAGTACTTTTCATGGCTCATTGCCAGAGAAAACATAAATACTTCATAAGTAAGCTGCCAACAGAGTTTACTCTTCATCTCTGAGTCTACAGCATAGGCAGAGATTTGGAGATGGACGGTGTCAGTGCTGGTTATCCATCGAAGCGAACTGTCGGTGTCATGGTTGAAACTTCTGCCTCCTCCCTTCCTAATGTTTCCAGTCATATTTCTCTGTGCACTGTCTGTGTGTGTTTTGCTGGGCGTGGCTTCTGGTCTCCTTTACAGGAACAATGCTATGGCCAACTTTTTGACTTGTGGGAACCTTTGGCGTGGTGGTTGCCTCACAGTAAGAAGGTTCCTGGTTCGCACCTCGGCTGCATGGGTTCTCTCCGAGGATCCAGCTTCCTCCCACAGCCCAAAGACATGAACGAAATAGGTTAATTGGTGACTCTAAATTGGTCGTAGGTCTGAATGTGAAAGGTTGTTTGCCCTGTGATGAACTGGTGAACTTGTCCAGAGTGTACCCCACCTCTTGCCCTAAGTCAGCTGGGATTGGCTCCAGCCCCAAGTGACCCTGATGAGGATGAGCTAAGGTTACAGAAGATGCTACAGAAACCCAGCCACGTCCAGCTCTGTCTTGTCTCTTCTTTAGTTTTGCACCATCCTCTCACTGGATTCTCTCACTGATCTTGTTCAATAAATTGTTTAAACTGATTCTGGTCTCTGGCTTGTGTTTGCTATAAGAGTCCACTACCATGCAACCTAACAGTCGAAGCTGTAACATCTCATCAGTAAAGCACTTTTTGGCAAAATTTAGGAAGTTCTTTGGTGTTTCCATCACGCAAACACGGCTGATGAGACTTTAAATACTGCCATGTACTCTGTATTATACGTATGATTCCTGTGATAATGAATGTAGAGCTCAGTGCTTCTCTGATGACTTGATGTTTTTTTTTCTTTTTTTCCAGGCTGGAGAGACTCATCACATTATGCAGAGAGATTGCTGCAGTCCTTGACTATAATTGTTCACAGCAAAATATTCTCTCTTAGAAGACGATTACAAGGACCACAGCAGACTGCAGTACGATTCTAAACACACTTCAATTGGCTAATTACAGTACATACGGTGCTTTGTAATGACTGGTAATCAACAAATATGAACACGGCTTATAAACAGCTCACGTGAATGTCATGAGGATTGAAATGACATGCAGTACAACAGCTGTTGAGGTTAAGGGGCTGCGTGGGAAGCTTTGTTAGGAAAGGATGAATAAGGATAAAATTACGTGACTCCTGAAAGCCAAAAAAAACCAACGCTTTTTTAGTTTGTGACATTCATGCTTCAGACGTTTCTACTGGCTGCAGAATCTCTTGAAACTTCTTTTATGCACATTTCAATAGTGTTTGATTTGAGAGGAGCTCACGGTAATAAGACATCGTCTATTGGTTTGTTTATTTTGGTGATCAAAGCAGGTTCAGTTTGAAGATCATGAACAAAAAGTTGATTCCTTATTACGTCCTACACATCACTGGATCTTGTATTGAACTTTGTATTTTATGGTTTTTCTCGCAGGTTCAGTCTCCACGTAACTCATGTTCAAACACTTTTCATCCCATTCCTCACCCAGACGAGTAGCCCCCGTCCCTTCCTGCCTTTCAGCTGTCACATATTTCCCTCCTGCCTTTCATCATCCAACCTCCTCGGTGTGTGTGTTTCCGGGACGCTGAAGCCCTGACAAAACAGAGCAAAGCGGAAATGCGTCGAACACCCTGTTGTGTGCTGCAAGCGCCCTGCACTGCACTGCTATGCCTTTCTAATGCAGCTGTTGATTAGGTCAAGCCTAAAACGCAACAACCGGACGAGAGAAAACAGACCTAAAAGCCTGTTGCACACAATTTCAAGGAAATGTGCCAGTCCTTCCAGAAACTGTGGCAAATTGGTGCAAACCCTTTTCAGTTTCACTGCACCCCTGTTCAAGGGAAGAGCCCTTTTGCTGGATTGTCTGTAAACAAGTTTTTCCAGAATATTAGTCTATTAATTTTTGGGGCTTTGTCACTGGCAATAGTAAAACTGCAGGTTAACAAGAACCCTTGTCCCCTGTCAAAAAATAATGAAGTGACTCGTTTTTGGGAATGGCTGGATTTTTAGCACTGCTTGACACCTTATTTCTCTGTCAGGCAGTTCTACTCGCTGATACAGATATAACTGGATCAAGATGCCAGTGCAGAGAGGAGGCAGCCTTTCATGACATCCAACAGTCACTCAGTCAGAAACATCTTTAGCTTCGTCTGGATTTGAACTGTCTTGTCAAACGAAACGACGAAACGACGAAACGACGGTATCCCGTGACCATTACTCCTGGAAAATGAAACGTTTGCCATTAAACGGGCCTTCGCTCTGTAAAATACTCTCTGCTCTCAGGGAATTCACCCTGGAGACTGACCATAAAGCCCTCCACTGGCTGGAAGGAATAAAGGACAGTAAAGGATCGTCATCATGCCAGTCAGAGACGTACATGTATAAAACAAACAATGCAGCTGTTGATTTTGCAGAGAGTATGAATATAATATATTTATTTTGTATTGTCAAAACTGAAGTTCTGTTTGTTCTGTTCTGCAGCGCTGCTTGTCGAGCTCCTGTTCTGGCACGACACTGGCTCCGCTCCCCGTCAGCATTCACCTGAACCCCGGGCCTTAAAAACCTCGTAGTGAAAACACCTCCAGTGTCAGTCCGGGCAGCTTGGCTAGCAAACACTAGGAGCTGGAGTTTCACCAACATCAGTTAAATAGTTGGGCACGTGTGTCTCAGAAACCTGAACTTGTATCCGTGTATCTGTTACAGTTTTCAGTTTTCTAATCAGCTTTTTACACGTACATAAAGAAGACTGCAGGCAGGGAAAGTAATATCAGAGTGATGGATGAATGAAAGGTGAGCTCTTAATCCTCCTGTCCATCCAAACTACAACTACAACACAAAATAGCTTGTAGAAGTCTAAAAAAGTTTGCTTCAGTGTCTGGCTGCCTGCCTGTCTGTCCTCTCTCTCTCGCTCTCTCACACACACACACACACACACACACATTTAATCAGTAATGTCCATGTCAGATGTCCACGATTCCAAAGTAAGATGGAGGGTAGGGTTGAAATCTGATTACTGAACTGTTTCAGGTAAATGCTGATTTAAAGTACATTACTGGACTCACAGCGGACAGAACCAGAGGTCTTTTCTATTCCAACACATCCATCTTTTCCTTGTCCCTGCCACATTACCTACAATGTAATTTGGCAGAGATTCAGGTGTGTGCTAATAGCGGCTAATGTGGGCTCAGGCTGCCAGCTTCAAGCAGCAACGGTGCACAGATTACAGGTCGGGTGAACTCACTCCGTTTTAACTCTACACCACCAGATTTTTGGCCAGTGCACATTTAAAGCTCTGAGATCAGATTTATTCTTTAAATCTAATTCACTGTTTGAATAGTGGGAGGTCGCCAAGGTGTCAATACTGACAGTGACTCAGGTGACATCCGTCTTCACACAGCTCACTTGAGAGACACTCAAGAATTCATACAGCACCTGGAAACACACATTTATGTCTAAAATCAGTGATTTTCTCTTTAAGTACACGTAAAAGCACTACAACTGGGCCCTGGAGTACACCGAACTCCGCCACAGAAAGGAGCGTCTAGGGAGAGCTCTGTTTGGCTCTGGAAGTTAATTTTGCAAGATAAGTTTTTGTTTACGAGTTTGCAGTAAAGCGTCTGTCTTGCGTTTATTCGTCCACCCCTCCATAAATAGTTTGGCCAGGCAGCAGATATTCCTCTCACGTGTCATCTCGTCAGGTCAGTTTGTCAAAGTGCCTCACCGGCTCAGCGCTGTGCCGCTGTGTAAAAGTTTGAGGGCTCTGTCGCAGACTTTTTTTTTGAGCCTATTATGTGCTTCTCTAAATCTGCAACTCAGCAGATTTTAATGAAAGGAAGAACCCACAATGCACTGCGTTGTGAGTTTAAAACGGCAATGACAGAAATGTTCATTGGAAAAAAGAACAAATAAAACACGGAAGGAGTCCACGAGATGATTTATTATCATTACTATTATTAGAAATGAACGTGTTGCTAACGAGCAGCACGTATTTGTGCTTATTTGTCTGATGATGGCATGAAAGTGACTTCCGAATAAGTTCATTTGGTCCAGCAGAGGTGCTCTTCAGCTCATTAAACTCCACACAGTCTGAAATACCAGCCTGTCCACAGTTATGTCTCTCTCCAGGTAAAGAGATTTCACAGCGCTGTCCCGCCGTTCTTTTTCACAGCGCTCTCACACTCTGCTGCACTCGCTGATGTCACCTGAGACATTGTGTAAAGTTTTTGAGAGTTTAGGAAGGGACGTGAGGACAGTTACTCAGTCTCGATGCAGTTTTTAAACTTTTGCTTGACCTTTTCTTTCTTTTTATTAAAACCTCTATCCTCTATCCATCTCCTCGGCCAATGAACCAAATATTGATAGCTTCTTGAGGGAATATACGATCTATAAACCAGGAAACTTTCTCTTTGAGATGCTTATCAGGGGTCGGGTCGCGGTGGCAGCAGGTTTAGCAGGACGTTCTGGATGTTCCCCTCCCAGCAACGCATTCCAGCTTCTCCTGGGAGTCCCCGAGGCGTTCCCAGGTTAGATGAGCTAGTAGTCCCTCCAGCAGGTTCTGGGTCTGCCGTGGCGTCTCCTACTACCTGGATGTGCCCGGAACACCTCCCAAGAAAGGCCCTAATTAGATGTTGAACCACCTCAGTTAGCTCCTTTTGACTCTAGTCTGAGCTCCCACCAGATGTCCAAGCTCTCGTGATCTCGTGGCCGCTTGTATCCGCAATCTTGTTGTTTTGGTCACTATCCAAAGCTCATGATCATACTGCAGATGGACTGGAAAATCTTCGCCTTCTGGCTTAGCTCCCTCTTCCACACAATGGCCCGGTAACAGCGTCCGCAATACTGCAGGCGCCGGTTTTCCCTCTCATTTGTGAACATGATAATTGAGATACTTTGCTTGCGGTAGCAACACCAACATGGAGGGAGCATCCCACCGTTTTCCATCGGAGAACCAAACTTGGAGGTGCCAACTCTCACAGTTTCCTGTTTTCTGTTTAAAGATGTCGTCTCTAACCACATTTATCTTGCAGGTCTTCTCTAAACAATTTAATATATCGGGTGAAGACAGGCAGATTACTCCTCACAGAGGGGGGTAGTGTTGACAGGAGGTTTTGCCAGAGAGAGCTTTTTTGGATCCACTCCTTGGAACTTTGCAGTCACTCGGTATTAATGAGGATCTCGAGATCAGCGGTGTGCTATGAATAAACCATAATTAACTCCATGTTTGATGATGGCTAAAGCCTGATGTTTATATCGTGAAGTTTGTATTTGCAACATGTGCTCAGTGTTTCTTGACTGTCTCTACAGACACCGTGTTTTTAACTTGTAGTTCATCATACCCAGGACTATAGTTCTCTTGAGTTTTAGCCGCACACACAAGTGTAACCGACTGTCACAAGTGTTCTGCATTAAATATAATGAAGCGATGTTCTTTTAACCTTTTGTGCCGCAGCAGTCACTTGCCAGCTATGCTTGCTGACAGCGATCAAGTGACTGAAAGCTAATTAAAAAGAGAAAAATCGTCAATAGCTCCAGGACTTCAGCTAAGTCAGATACCGGGTTAACTTTTCTCTCTGTCTTTGTGATCACAACACGTCAACACAATAACTAATGTATGGTAGTATTTCTCAAGGTTGGTGTGGTTCTCCAGCATCTCACAGGTATCACAGTATCACAACATAATGAGCTAGGAGTAAGTAGGGCAGGAGAAGGAGGGAAATGTGCTCTGTTAGACTGTCCCACACTCACCGTTTGGACTTCACATTGCAGACTCAGCCTGTTTTGGACTGTCCCTCTTTGCTTGTTCCCTGGTAGATCATCCTGAATTAGACTTTGAGACTCTGCCCTGTGTTTTTTGTCTTCTGTCTGCCTCGATATCCTGAATACCAATATGTGTACTTTCAGAAACTGTACCCTAATCAGGCAGCATCTGGGTCCACCTCACAAAAAGGAATCGACTGGACTAGAGAAGTCGCTGTACTACCTGGTCTTATTTCAGTCGATACGTTAAAGGTATTGATACCCAGCCCTGCCATAACTACCCTCACCATAACTGTAACAATAGGATGGCCAGCTGCTCCCGGTGCTGCTAATTCGCTTCACTGATGTATGAGATTTGATAAAAACGTAGGAGCAAAATGACCATAAGCAGCAGATGACAGCGCGCACAATGCAACACATTCCCACTTCCCCCAAGTTAAAAGACAAGAACTTAGTCAGAGCACTTCCTTATTGTTGAAAGCACAAGTCAAATAAGGGGTGAGCTGTGGGTGAGTGTACAGTCACGACACAAACATCCAATTTTCATTTTTTTCTGACAAGTCATTGAGTCATTGATTCATTTTGTGAGCGGTTAAAGTATTTAGAGGAACCAGGCTATGTTTTCACAGGTTTTCACAGCGAATAACTAAAAACGCTGGCTAGTATTGTTCCTTTTACACCACGGCGTGAACGCATTTGGGTTCGACTGCGAGGAGGCATGATTTATGTAAAATCAGACTTTTGTTTTCACACATACTCGCTGAGAGCTGGAGGGAAGGCAGTCTCTGCTCCCTTTTCACGTTGCGGAAAAAAAAAAAAAACGTTTTAATTTTAATCTGAATTCATATTAATATTTTTTTCGGTGAAGCTCGTCCGTGTCTGAAAACGATTCACCGCAGGAAAAAGAGAGGAAAGGAGTTTTTTTAAAAATTGGTGAACAGCCCCGGAGTCAGTTATTCTTACCCATCTTTGTGAGGAGATCATTAACATTTCTCTTTAAAGAAGCTGGTTAATTATACATGTGTCAGTCAGCGATCACGCCTCCACTCCGACTGACATTTCATTCAAAACAAGAGCCGCACAGCAGATATCCAGACACCGATACTAGCGCTGGAAAAAGAAACGTCCTTCATCTGTCTTCACCATCAAGGAAAATCTGATGCAACAACTGTGGCATGTTTTTTTAACGCCATCCTTGACCTCTCCTGTCTGCGCTGACCCACGGCATACCGTCGACACTATAACTGACCGCTCTTCACATGTCTTTGTAAGCGTGTCCGTGGTCAAGCTGTCGGGATGTCTGCTCCCCGGAGAATGTGGCCTCCTGTCTGTGTACGCAAGTCACATGACAGCGTGACATCAGAGCAGAGGATGGATGACATTGTTTTGTCACTGCTGTGGTGACAACATATGGACCTGCTCTAGATGCTTGTATGTTCACATAAGCCCTTTGGCATCAAAATCTGGCTTTACGTATATTATGGTTCTTTTAATCATGTTTTTAATTTAAAAGGGAAAGTTGTGTATAATCAAAATACCTCAGAAAATATGTTACTTTTTAATTTGTGGCTGTTGTACAACTTTTCTACCAATTAGATCTTCTTAACAAACCATTGTGGGAGCATAGAATACCATGACTGACTCTATTTTTTTGTAAAATAATGAAAATACCACAATGTTTGACTAATTATATTTGAATATTGTTTTCTAGGCACACAAAGTTACAAAGTGCAAGAGCAGACATAGCTGATTACACGTCGATGTAGCATCGAAATGTTATTTTATGGTACAAAAGTTGCCCCGTGTTGCTTTAAACACATAAAATGCCATTGAATTTATACTTTATCTGAGTACTTGAATCATTCGATCCCACCCTGGAGACTGGGACACCTGGAAGCTAAATCTCAGACAACATTTCTGCAACATTTTCTTCAGGTCTCTAAAAATGGTTCATATCACACTGTTTTCTTGAAGGGCTGACAAGGGGTCACATGCTGAGTTTGCTTTGTTTTAAAGTTTCGCACAGTGGGAACCACTTCTTAGACTACCAGTGTTTCTTTCTTTCTTTCTTTTTTTTTTTTTTTTGGACGTTTCAGTCCGACCACATATAGTTCACACTGCTGCCGACCTTTTCCCAAAGAATCAAACACGTCTCGCCTTTATCTGGCTGCCATTTGAAGTTGATTCTGGTTTTCCTCACATATAAAATGACTCACTGGGTGTTTAGAACCAAAAACAGCACTGTGTTAAAAAAGTATAAGGGGTGTTCATGTGCCCATGTTGCCCCAGGTACTGGTGGGACGATGAAATATGATCCAGGAAGGCCCGTTTGAGTAATAGATTCACAAGTCTGGCAGCCTATCAAATACCCAAATGCTGCCCAGAGTTTTATCAAACTATGAGACAAGATTTTACAGCTGGAAAGTTTTCACAGGGACAAACTATTTAATGCTCCAATGCTGCGATCACCAGCGTTATCTAACTGAAATCTGATGCATGTAGATATTTGAATTTTTGCTGGTTTCTTTATATTATATATCATCTTTGTGCATCTTAAGCAATCAACAGAAAGTAAGTCATTTGTCAAGCAAAAATGCCAGACATTCGTCATTTAAGATTGTCAGGCAGCTCATTTTAAACATTTTATAGGCTAAATTGTTGATTTAATATTCAAATTTAATTATTCGCAGCTCTAGGGTTCAGTGATTTTGGTCAAACTTGGAATCGTGCACTCATAAAGTATGAAAGCAAAAAGTCAGCACATTGTGAGAAGTGGTGCGCAACACAATAATTGCAGTCTGCATAATTATTAACTAAAGTAAAGTACTGCAGCGCATTATACAATGACTACACTAATGCAATAATTTGTTGTAGATTGCCACAACATGCAAGACTTTCATTTGGAAGTCGCGGTAAGCGTCATGGTGTTGCTTAGGGAAAATAATCCTGTCTGATCTTCAGAAAGTGTGAATGGATTACTGAACTGGTCCACAGGGCAAATCCCCCAGAGCTCAAACGCTGTGTCTTCCTTATGGTTTCCTGTCATGCTTTGTATAATATATGTAGAGACAGTTTACCTCATTTACATTGTACTTAAACATTGTAACTTTTTCTACCATAAAATAACAGATTTAAAATTATTTTGATGCAACACCGATGTGAAATCAGGTCTGTGGGTAGGACCACAGTGCTGATTTACAGAGTTTCCTGATGGACAGTAATGTAAACTGTAGCTTGCTGTTAGTTACGTTAGCAATTTGTAAGGCCTGTGATCTCTGAGCACCAGTGGAGTGGTAATGTTTGTACCAAAGGGGTTTTGGACCTCTGGGAAGAGGAGGAGAAGGAGGTTTTCAGGCCGGGGGTTAGGGGGAATGCCGACGGGTAACAGAACCGGTGCATGCCACAACTAGTGTTGTGCTAGAACAGGAGCTGGGCAAGCAGGCAATATAACAGAGCATAACAGAATCTGTGGATGAGGCGAAATGACCAAACGGGATGTTGAGGAAGCTCAGAGAGAAAATGAGAAAGTGACCAAGAGTAAATCTGGGACTGACTTTTAGTCGTTAGTGAAAGCTTAGTGAAATAAAAGGCTGAAAGACGGACGCCGAGCTCGGGCTCCTTGCTGTTGGACTAGTAAGTAATATCAGCTGGCTGCTGTGTCTTGTGTTGTTGCACCTGCTTGATGTTTGGCTGTTAGCAAAGCTGTCAACATTACTATCATACGTAATTCAATCATCGCATCCACATTTACGACGGTGCTATCGGACTCTGTTCCCTTTAACCTGTTTAACGTGAACATTGCAGCGACATCCTGGGTTAATTTGACCAATCTAATAATTCCAAAATTGAACAAGAGGCTAATGGTCATAGCAGAAGAATGAAGGCCATCCAATGTGTGCCACGGAGAGAAAGAGGAGGTCTAATTTTAGAACCTGGTGATAAGCTGTGCTCCATGTGGGACAGGGTGATATCAAAGGGAATGCATGCTGACTCTGTTGCCATGGCAATCATAATTCAGCTTGGATATCTCCTAATTAGGAGGCAGGGATATAAAAAGGAAAAAAAGGGAGGGAAGAAAGGGAGATGAAGGAATAACACAAACCAAAGTCATCATCATTACGGCAATAGGAATCAATAGTTCCTGCCCAGTAAAGGCACTATTGATATGGAGTGGAGGAATGGGTACACTTAGCTCTGAGAGTAAACAAGACAGGAGAGAAAGCAGGAATCACGATGCAGTGCTGCTGCAAAATCCTCATCCTTGAGTCTGTACATGTAATGCTACACTCAGTAACATATTTTGGCATAGACAGGATGTCAATTCACTTCTAATTCTATATAAAGCTCGGGAATCCCAACCATTATATATAATTTACGACCTGAGATACAAGAAAACAATGTGTGCTGGCTCTTGGTTGCGGAACAACACTAACACACATACATCAGGGTAAGAAAAGAGTTAGACAGAGAGTGATGTATAAGGCCTGAGGCAAAAATATTCCCCATGAAGATGCCGGGCTTTCCTTTCTAACCAGCAAAAAAAGAAAGCTTGTCGCAACTCATTTGTCCGCGTCAGATTATTTCAAATTAAAAAATGGATGAATAATTGATTTATTCATTAGCTGGATGTGACATCCAGAAGAGTTAATAAAACGTAATCTCTAAAAATGGCTATGGAAAGACATTCCCCTGTACAGTAATTCATCATCTGGGTCCGGCTTTACATCATGCTATTAAATTCAGTCGGGACAAGTACAATTATTCATCAAGTGAAATGTAGAGCGAGTGGTCCAAGCTTGCCATATGCACGACATGAAATGAAGGTTTCAGAAGTGCACCAACACTCTGAAGGAGTATTGTTAGAAGAGGCCATGAGATAATTATCATAATCTATAAAACAAAGGTGTTACTGAATGCTATTTTTGTAGCTTGTGTATTTTTGTCAAAGGTTGGAAATCCAGTCTGATAAACCTTCAGACTTGTGGATTTATTACTCAGGCACCAAATTGCTGCACAATGATCTGGAGTAATTGCCGTGACATCATTTTCTTACGAGTTAAATAGTAAACAACGTTCAAATTACAAAATAATCTACCACTCGTCATCTATTGATTAACTATTGCAAAGCTTAGAGAAATTACTGTGAGCTGTTCTTTATTTTAGGTGGGGGATTTAGACAGACATACATTTGCCAAACCAATCACTTAGTCTTCGCCCTTGAAGACTGTTCTGGTGTAAAACTAAAAAAACATACTTTGAAAATGCTCCAGATACCACATAAATCTCTGTTCTGTTCAACACAATGAAGCAAAGAAGACGTCGTGACAGAACACTTTTATTGAATTTATTTTTGTGAGAACAGAGACGACTGGACAGGCCTCCTTGAACCAAGGTCAATCATTAAACTTTCTATTATGAAGCACAAAAGTCATGAATCTTTTATATTTTCAAAATACCCCAGAGGCTTAAAGGAGCTAGTTTAGGAGTGTGATGTCGTCCCATTTTAAAGTCTAATGCTGCGTTATACTCAGATCGCGGAAAAAAAGCAGGAAAGTGCAATGGAAACTCGGGCTAGAAGGCTCCTGCCTTGACATAAATACAACTGACGTCAAAGCACTTGTGAACAGAACTACATGTGGTGTTTATGTGGTGCTGTAACAGCAATGTAGCTTCCATTTCGATTGTTGGTTTGCGCTTGATAGACTTCTTTGTGAGCATACAGTAATAGCCTTCGCAAGCATGCAGTAGTAGCAGTAGCTCATACTGTAAGGAACTTTGCTTGGGAACCAGAGGGTGACTAGCTCAAGTCAAACATGGACCACAGTATGCAGCATGGATTGGTGGCTGGACATGTGCCAGTTCACCTCCTGGGCACTGCTGAGCACTTCCTTGAGCAAGGTGCCGAACAACTACATGGCTCCCCTTCCCTCCACATTTGCATGTCTGTAAGCCCCTTGGGTGTCTGTGGTTGTATTTCAGGCCTAAATGTGTGAAAATGGACGGATCAATAAAGTTAATCTTCTTCTCTTGTATGTTTAAAGTGTGCTAAATAGATGCTCTTGAAGTTCAGAGACCTGCCATACAAATGTCAGTTTGGTGCAGGCCATGTTTTCGATATTCATTCATTTGATTTGTGTTATGTCTTTGTGAGCATGCAGTAATAGTCTACTTCATTGGAGTGGCAGTAGTCCTTAGTCTGTAGTCTGGGAACCGGAGGGCTCAAGTCAAACAAGCACCACAGTACGGAGCGTGGACTGGTAGCTGGAGAGGTGCCAGTTCACCTTCTGGGCATTGCCAAGCAAGGCACTGAACTAACTGCTCCCAGAGCACCGCTACATGGATACCCACCTCTCCACATTTGCATGCCCGTTGTGTGTGGTTGTATTTCAGACCTATTTGTGTAAAAAAATGAGTGAAAAAACGATTTTCCCCACTGAGGGATCAATAAAGTTAATCTTCTCCTCTTGTCTGTTTAAAGCATTCTAAGTAGATGCTCTTGCAGCTCAGAGACTTGCCATATAAACATCATAGACGTCTTCGTCGTGAACATGCGGTAATAGATTACTCCTCTGGTGCAGCGGTAGCTCAAGTCTGTAGGGACTTGGCTTGAAACCCGGACGGAGGTCAGACCAGAGTATGGGTTCAGTTCACCTCCTGGGCACTGTTGAGTTACCCTACGTGGCTGCCAGTCACTGGAGTGATGGGTGAACCTCTTGTGTGTGTGGTTGTATTTCAGGCCTATATTTGTTGAAAATTGAAAAAGTTTTTTTCTTCTTCTTCTCTTACATGTTTAAATTGTGTTTAAAGTAGATGCTCTTGCTGTTCGGAGACTTGCCATACAAACAGCAAGCTAACGAACCCCTAACTGCTCCCAGCGCATTGCATTTGCATGTCCTTTGTGTGTGGTTGTATTTCAGACCTATATCTGTAGAAAAAGAAAAAGATTTTCCCCACTGAGGGATCAATAAAGGAGTCGGACCACAGTATGGAGCATGGACTGCTAGCTGGAGAGGTACCGTTTCACCTCCTGGGCACTGTCGAGTTGCCCTTGAGCAAGGTACCGGATATAACTGCTCCCAGGGCCCTACTATGTGGCTGCCCATCACTGGAGTGACGGGTAAGCCCCTTGTGTGTGTGTGTGTGTGTGTGTGGTTGCATTTCAGGCTTAATTGAGGGATCAACAAAGTTAATCTTGCACTTCTTCTCTTGTATGTTTAAAGTGGGCTAAGTAGGATGGTCTTGCCATCAGATTGCTGCAGATGTCCGTGTTTCCTGAGCAGATGCCGTGGAATGCATTTACATCAGATGTTGGGAATACTAACTCAGAACTATCGACTTCAGTCCAGTTGGTGGGGATACAGAGTGCAACACTATTGCACATGTGCAGTGAGCAAACTTTTTGGGATGAGTGCCGTATATAATACACACTCCAATATGGTCATTCCTCTGCATTGCAGTCACTGCTGTTGTAATAATCAGATTTAAAAAAAAGAAAGAAGTTGTTAGTGCACTTTAAGGAGCCCTGTGGAGGTTTTCTCAGCTAATTCTCTACGTGCTTCAGCTCCATTACATACAGTACAAACACAAGACGAGGATCGATGTTCTCTTTGAGCTCTCTGGAAGAAAGCGAACACGTCAACTTACAGTATGTTCATTCCATCTACCTTTGTCCTGTGGGGCGTAATGGACACTGCAGTCTGCAGGAGCAGTCAGTCAGGCTTTAGTCTTGTTTAATATCTGCCGACGTATTACACCATAAAACCAGTTTCTCTCATCTTTTCAGTGGATTGTTTGTTTTCCCAAGTCTCGCTCACAGCCTCCAACGTCGTCACGGGGAAGTTTAACCACGTGTATGTTCTCAACCATCAGATCCAAATGGCCACTCAACGTCCCTCCGTGGTCATTATACAATGTTTCCCCCAGGATGCCAAACAAGAACTGTGTGTTTCTTCTCCCGTGTAAAGGAGCTGAATAATTGTTCAAACTCTGAAGACAGGTCACAATTTGGAAAACTGTCCTTTTCCCTTAGGGGAGTGTTTACCCTATTACTTTCATTTCCACCTGACATAATCACACCATGTCCCCGGTTAACCTGTCTTACTCATGCCTCTCTACTCTGCTGACCTCCCTTTAGTGTTTTCTCAACACTTAAGTAAAAGGCCAAACCAGGCCGAATCCAAAAGGGGAAAAACACGGAGTCAGAGGTCTTGGTCTGAAAAGCGCCTTCATGAGTGATCACAAAAGGACACCACTGTGAGATCATGCCTCCATTAGGATGTTATTAAAGTCAGCTGCACACACCCACAGAACCACTTATTACCTAATTGCAATAAATTGTCCAAGCTTTTGGAGTCTAAGATCCAGGCTGGATATGGGAAGCTACCGGCAGGCAGTTAACAGTTATTATCTTCTGAACGCGATTATTTATATCAGCCTCTTCTATTGAATAATTTCCTCCCAATTTACCCTGATAGATCTAAAAGCCTCCTGCGTCGTTCTTACTATTTCTCTCTCAGGCACTTTGATATTTAATGATGGCTCTGCAAAGAGCACTGAGCGTTGACCTTTGACCTCTGTCAGGTCGGACACTCGCAAATGTGATGGCGCTTATTTTTCTGTTGTACTTATGGGTCTACTGAAAGCCTAAACTCTCCCCGAAATGTATGTGACAACAGTATGCATCACTTGCTGTGGGCCAACGCCACCTGCTGGAGACAGAGAGAATAGCTCTGCAGGTCCAATGGTGAAACGCTCATTTTCTAAAGCAGTTTAATGTCAAAAACACATAAAAAACTTAAAAAGACAGATTTCTTTAGTGCTTTTCTCAGATTTTTTAATCCTTGCCTATCAGTCCATAAGAGTTTTCCACAAACAAACAGTATCAGCGCTGATCATCACATGCTGGCGAGACACAGTGAGGCGTTGGTGCCACCAAATCCAAATGAGTTTGTGAGGGCGATCCTCCGGCCCTGAGTCCGCCATGGCTGAGCCGTGCAGGGAACGTAATTCAGGTCGAACTCTGGCTCGGTGCGGTCCAGGTTGAGCGTCGGGGGCAGGACTGCGTGGTAGCATGCCAAAGCTGTGAACGCTGCCTCGAGGGCCCCCGCGGCCCCGAGCAGATGTCCCGTGGCTCCCTTGGTAGAGGAGACGGCCAGGCTGTCAAGGTTTCCGTGAAAGAGCCTCTTGATGGCGGCATTTTCAGCCGCGTCACCCAAAGGTGTGGACGTGGCGTGGGCGTTCACATATGTCACATCTGCTGGAGAGACGGCAGCATCTCTGAGGGCTGCAGACATGCATCTGTGAAGATCAGGAAAAATTCAGATTATACCAAGTTTGATCTTGCGTTTGCTTTTTGTGCCTCTTTTAGCGCATTGTTTTGATTTTCAGTCCTGCAAACTCTACTCTCACAGACATCGCTGCGGCAGGCAGCTGTTTGGCAAAATAAATGTTTGATTGGTGTTTAAAAGCCTGCAGAGGCAAAAAAAATAAGAAATCAAATAAACCTGTAACAGGATGTGATTTTAAATTTATGCTGGACTACAAGGCATGGAAGAAGTAAACTAATCCTTTATAAAATTATACATTTACATAATTTAACACCCCTCAAACTATTTAAAATTAGCTTAACATTGGAAACATAAGAAGAAGGTGGACACATTTCAATATTATTGTCTCGTATTTATTACCTGATTTTGGAAAGAGGTGCTAGAAAACTGGAAGAGTGGCTCAAACAAACTTTACTAGAATATTCACAAATGTGTTGGATGTTATGGAATTTTTAATTTTAGATTGAAACGACTGCTTAAACAAGTGATATTACTTTTGTGGACAGTATTTCGGTCACCATCACCTGAATGCTCCTTCTCCGTCTGCGGTGGGTGCAGTGATGTGGCTGGCATCCCCTGAGAGCCCATAGCCCAGGACCTCTGCGTAGATCCTGGCTCCTCTTTTCTCTCGCGTGGTCCAGCTCCTCCAGAAGGAGCACCGCCGTTCCCTTCGCCCATCACAAAGCCCTCTCTGTCTGGGTGAAAGGGCCTTGATGCCTGCGCGGGGTTGTCGTTCCATTTGGTGGCGAGGGCTCGCGCCCTGGCAAAGCCTGCAATGGAGAGAGGACCCCACAGCAGGACTCTGTCCCCCCCGTAACCATGGCAACCGCATCCCCGTGGGCAATGAACCTGGCTGCATCACCTACGGCGTGTGCGCCTGTGGTGCACGCCGTGGACACTGCGTGGTTGGGACCCTTCAGTTTGTGTTTGATACTTATGTGCCCAGCAGCCATGTTGACGAGGATGCGTGGCACGAAGAAGGGGCTGACTTTATTGTAGCCCTTTTCTTGGAAGGCTTTCGAGGTGCGAGCGATTTCATCCAGCGACACCATGCCCATGCCAACAGCCACCCCGGTATTGAGCTGTTCCTCTGGGGTTTCGGGGTACCACCCTGAGTCGTCCAGGGCCAGCCGAGCAGCTCCGAGGGCCATCACAGTGGCTTGTGACATACTGTTGATCTCCCCGCGGGAGGCAAACATCTCTTCCTTAAACTGACCCGGCTCATTCCCTCTGGGCACCAGCGCTGCCACTTTGCAGGGGACTGTCTTGTACTCCTCTGAGTCAAGTGCAACGATCCCACTCTGGCCTTTAATCAGGCGGTCCCAGGGTAGCGCTGTCCCTGTCCCCAGAGGACACACCAACCCTATACCTGTAATTACAACCCTCCTTTTGTGCTTCTCTGAGCTGTAGCGTCTGGTGTCTTGGTCTTGGCACACACAGGTGCTCCTTTGTAGTAAAGCCCTATGTGCTTGAGTTTAGTCCAACAGGACAGTGATAAAGCAGACATGCTGTAATCTCTTCACACAGTTAGCTCGTAGCTTTAGTGAATCCCCCTTTTAAATATACAAACATACAAACCCAAAGGTGAAATATCCTTATGGGAAACTGAACTTAAGTTTAGAACTTACTTGGCCGAGCAATACTTCAAACTGTCAGCTGTGAAACGAGACAACAAGTTCATCCTTGAATCTGCATGTAGCTATTTTTATGGTAGCCTTTATGAACGCCTGATTTAATTAACTTAAATACGTAAACGTAAATATTAAATAAGCCATCAGAGCAAGAGAGCACGCAATAACGCTTTATAAAGCAGAATTATGGTGATATGAAATGAGCTTTTAAAGCTTAAAAAATTACGTATCCAGGCGTTGATAAGTCAGCTACATTCAGGACCCAAAGCGTCCAAACAGTCAAAATAGCATTATTAGCATTAGCTTATTTTACCCTTAAAGTGAGACGACTTGTAGTTTTTTAGAGGTGAAAGAAGAAAACGCCAACAATGGCTGTGTCACCGGCAGTCACGACATTGTGTGAGAATCCAAACGAAGTGTTTCTAGACGCCGCCAAGTTGTTGCTTACGTACGCGGACAACATTTTAAGGTAAGCTAAACGTCGTGTCATCAGCAGTAACAGCCGGTGTTCTGGTTCATCTGGCGACCCTGTTAATTGGCGACCCGTCAGCCGTGGTTGCCGTAGTTACGACAGCGGTTGAAACGACCGTTGGAGAATACGTAGCCGTCAAACAAGAAACACGAAACGGACGAGTCGGGTAGTTTATTGTTGACATTTCTGTCAACGTTAATGAACAACGAAACAAAGCAGGGCATATTTTTTTTCGGTTTCAAACAACTTCCCTATCTACGACACCACGACCCACTACTATACTCTTTCCGCGGACGGGTCGTCAGTTAACACGGTCGCTCATTAACCCGAAACACCGGCGAGCTAACCTAGCTGTATCTGAGTCCCCGATATGTCCTGTTTTCACTTCTAACTGTCACCGTTTTCTAACATTGCCTCTAAAATACTCTGTGGAGTGAATAAAACGTCTCAAGTCAAAGTGGTTGTTTGTGTGCACAGGTAAAGCAGGTATCAGTATAGGATAATATTGCCTTAAAACTATATGTGCCAATGTGTAGTAACACTAGTTAATCTAATGCATCTCTGAATATGTCTCATTTATGAACACATAATCATAATAAAGCCTCTAGAACAGCTGTACTTCCTCATATGATGTCACCTCCCAACAGGTATCCTAACGAGGAAAAATACAGGTCCATCCGCATCGGCAATCCAACTTTCTCCACCAAGCTGCTGCCCATCAAAGGAGCTGTGGAGTGCCTCTTTGAGATGGGATTTGAGGAGGTAACTAACAATGAAAAGTAAAGTTGTAATAGGTTGAAGCTGGTATTCAGTTGGTGACTATTACAACATCTTGCACCTCTTTTCAGGCGGAGACCCACCTGGTGTTCCCAAGGTCTGCTTCAGTGGAGCACCTGAAGATCATCAGGGAGTCCATAGCAGCAGAGAGGGATCAGAGGCTGCGTGGAGGACAGCCTGTCCAACCCACCGCTCAGGCCACCGTGGCATCGGCCTCGGCGTCAGCATCAGGGAGCTCTGCTGCTGCTGCCGCCGCCGCCGCTGCCGCCACCTTCAGCCAGCCAATTACAACACCTCCACCAGCTCCATCACAGCCAACATCATTGGTAAAGACATGCTCATCGCTGGTTTAAAAGTCCACAATTGTGACTGAACATATTGATTGTAAACTGGATGTTGTCTTTCTTTCAGGAGAGCAGCATGAGCTTTTTCGTGACTCTCCAGTCAAACTTCCAACACGTGATGCTGTATGAAAACCCCGAGCTGCAGCAGAAAGCCAGGAGCTCCATCCCTCACCAGCAGCTGACCTCTGCTGCTGAACACAAGCTGAACGAGGCCAAAAGGGCTGATCCAGGTGAAGTCCTCTCACTCGTTCAAAACAATCAGCTGTGACTCTGTATGACGGAGTCCAGTTCAGAGGTATCAACTGATTTGCTTCCCTGTTTGTAGAATGTAAACTTGGATTTGAAGACTTCCTGGTGCTGGAGTTGCTCAGGTGGTTTAAACAGGACTTCTTCTCTTGGGTGGACTGTCTGCCCTGCAGCCGCTGTGGAGGCAAAACCCAGAACGGCAGCTCACTCAGTCCCACTGCAGATGACCTCCGCTGGGGAGCCCAGCGGGTGGAGAACCACTACTGTCAGAGCTGCCAGCTGTCTACCAGATTCCCCAGGTCTGTTCATGTGTGTGTGACATTTTGTATAATTCTTACTACTGTAATGAGGGAGTTGGGATCTGTTTTTGTGGTAATATTAACTTTTTGATTAAGTTGCAGAGAGTTTAGGCAGTGATATGCCTACTTCTTTGCTGCTTGTACATTTTGTTATTGGAACTTTGACTTTACATGTTGTTACAACATGCTTGTTTTTTTGTATTGTTAATGCTAGGTATAACAACCCTGAGAAGCTTCTTGAAACCAGGAGGGGGCGCTGTGGGGAGTGGGCTAACTGTTTCACAATGTGCTGCAGAGCCATGGGCCTCGAGGCCAGATATATCTGGGACAGCACAGGTATGAACGTGTCTCTTGCAACAGCAGGTTAATTCCACGCCAAGTCTTGAGCATCTTCATGAGCAAATTACGTTTATATTTCTAACTGTCTGTGAGGTAAGACCACACAGTGGGTCTATTATTATTATTTATTTAACATATATTTCAGCAGAGAGATCAGAGAGTGTGATGTACTCTGCAGCCTCTGTTGGCCTGCAGTGAAACCAGCCTGTTGACACTTCCAGTGTACATGTACATGTGCAAACCTGTTTTGTGATGGAAGACATGAGACAGAAAATTTCTGCCCTCTAACTTCAAGAATGGAATTCAGTGTGATGAATTGAATAGTACAAATTCAAGATATTTAATAGTAACAGTACAGGACAGGACTGTGATGTATTAAGTGTATGAACGTCTAAATGAAAATCACTGTTCTTTCCGTGTTGTTTCAGATCATGTGTGGACAGAGATTTATTCTGTTGCTCAGCGCCGTTGGCTGCACTGTGACTCTTGTGAGAACACTTGTGATAAGCCTCTACTGTACGAGGTCGGCTGGGGGAAGAAACTGGCCTACATTCTGGCTTTCTCTAAGGACCAGGTCAGTCGAATGGACACTCTATGTCCTTTATAGCCACAACGAATCTCTCTTTAGTGCACAGAAATTGTGCATTTATTGAGAATTTCTTTCTTGTCACTGATTAATACACATATTCTGTGCCAGTGTTTGGAAAACAATTCGGCTCTATGTGGCACAGCTATTTCAGGATGTTTTTTTTATGTGGTACTTGTGATTATTACCCCCTTTGGGTCAATTAGCAAAGAGCTGTGAAGTGTTTACTGTTGTTTAGACATTGATTCTCTTCTGTGGTCAACAGTTCATGTACTTTATCATGTGTGTGTGATGCAGGTGGTTGATGTGACCTGGCGGTATTCCTGCAAACATCCAGAGGTTTTGTCGAGGAGGACCAAAGTTCAGGAGGCCTGGCTGTTGCACACCATTAACGGGCTCAACGCCTCGGTAAGTCCAAACCCTTTTAACCCCTGTAGACTAATTTGTGTGGTGACTTTGATTCAAACCACCTCCCATCTGCTCTGATACTGAAGAGGCAGCAGTCCTTGAGTCCAGACAAGAAGAAGGTGCTGACGGAGAGGTTGCTTGTCGAGTTGGTGGAGTTTATTTCCCCCAAGAAGCCAAAACCAGGAGAGCTGGGCGGACGCAACTCTGGCTCTCTGGCCTGGAGGATAGCACGGGGGGAGACCAGAGGGGCTGATGAAGGGTCCTCCACACAGGTACAGTTTATTATGGTACTAAAAGTGATCTTTTACCACTCAGCAATATGTATCTACTGATAGATGTTATTATATCTATTTAAATGGACACAAATGCGAATGGAAGAATTGTTACCCATCACTGTGTCATAGATTACTATGAATTAAACATTCTCTCAGAGCCTGACTCGGCCTCTCATCCTCCATGCAGCTGCTTCTGTCTGACTTACACTCGAAATGTCCCTAGAAGTAACTGCACAACTTCAGGAGGCAGCCCTATAATTCACAAAGCCACTTCCAGTTTCCAGTTTATTAGGTCCAACAAGCAACAACAATCCTATCTAGCTTCATTACAGTATTGGTACAATAAACAACTAATCACAACTGCATTGAATATCACTCATTGCCATATCAGTGTTTGACAGTGTTGTATTCTAAATATTTCAATAGTTCAGTGTATCATTACTAATAGATGTATGAAAATTAGTATTCAGATCAGTATTAGACTCAAAGTGTGTTTTGTTTTATTTTCAGGCTGCGGCTTTTGTGTTTACCCCGACTGAGAAAGAGAAGAGTGATAGGTTACTGCATGTACGCTACAATGCTGCCAAAGACCAGTACTGTCGAGTGTCCAACAACTCTGAGGTCATTCACAGCTGGGATCAGTGTGTGTGGACGAATGAGTCGGTCTTCAGAAAGGTGGAGCGTGACTGGGAGATGGTACGCTTAATAATGTTTGATTAACAAACCCATATTACTTATTATTTTAATATTCTATTAGGCAATTAGAAGTGCTTTGAGATAAATATTATATATTAACCACATCCATAATCCAACATAAGCCTTTCTGAGACTTCTCAAGAAACAAAAATATAAATATGCTCACGTCTGTTAGTTATTGTGGTGCTTGAGCCATAGACATAACTTTTAAAAAAAGTCCACACTTTTATATATGTATATCCATTTAGAAAGAAGTTGTAGTCATTGTTTGATTTGATTTTGTTTGATTTAGTTAGACAACACTGTTGAGAAAAGAGTGTGTGTTTGTCAGGAGAAAGCACCTTCTGTTTTTAGGAAATATCTCATAACACAGCCTACAGTGATGTAAAGAAAGAGAATAAATGCTGTTCATCTTTATTTAGATCCTGGAGCCATGTGAAGCATTAGGTGTGATGACCAGATTGTATTTCTCTTTTCAGGTGTACATCGCTCGAACAGAAGGATCCTCTAAGGGAAAAGTCAGCTGGAAGTTTGACTTCGCTCCCGCGGGACTGAAGATAAAGTCTGTCTCAGTCATGGCAAGTAGCCAAACGTTCCACTCTGGGAAAGTCTGCTGGCACTCGCAGGCAGGCCAGATTACTACAGAGTTCTCTGGAGGTATGGTTATATGATAGATAACTACGCTAACATACTCTAAATGTGATTGTGTAACATGATCCCTCCTAATAATTTTCTCTCCTGTGTTTGAACCTGTAGATGGGAACATGCAGTCCATCCAGAGTCTATGTGGCTCCTCTGAGTTCATAGTTGTAGCAGGACTCAGCGGTGGAGAAGGGGAGACGTCATGGCAGCACTCTCAGCTCTTTAGACAAAGCTTGAAGCAGACAGAAGAGCCTTCATTTGAAATTCTCATCCACTTAGAAGACGCTTAACAGTTGTTTTACTCAGATACTGGACCCTCAGTAGACCTTTTGTCACATCAGACGATTTGACATGAAATATTAGGATCAACAAAGGTGTTTCAGATGATAATTAAGGTTCCTTGAGCTCCTGTGTTTACTGTTTCATGTCAAATCGGCTGCTGTGAAAAAGGTCTGTTCTTTTTCACTGTTGACTGCTTTGACAAGTTCAAAGCTAAAAATGTGGGTGGTAGTTTTATTTGATGAACAAGTGCAATATTTAAATTAGTGTCACTCTTCTAAGATGATTAAATATGCATGGCCTAATGGATAATTGAATGAAAGATTTACAGATGCTGTCACACATTGAATTTGATGACGGGCCAAACGAGACATGCATTTACAGGTACACCTGTAAATAGTTTTAACATGAAGCCATTTTTTTTTTTGTAAACATTTGCCTCCACTGTGAATGTTGTAATATGTGATGCATGGAGACATTCCCACACAGCAAACTAGGGTTGATTTTGCCTTGTCAGCACAGGTTGCTGCGGTTCTCCTGCTTGTATTAAAGGTAAAGTGTGTAGGATTTAATGGCATCTAGTGGTGAAGTTGCAGATTGCAAACAACTGAATACTACTCGCCTCACCCTGCTGTTCCAAGCATGATGAAACACACTACAGTCCGTCAACATGGCGGACTCCATAGAAGAGGACCTGCTCCCTCTTTAGTTACAAAAGGCTCATCATTATTCTTATTTTCAGGTTAATGTACACAAATTAAAACATAATTATGGTTATCTTATTCCATTTCCGGCAGAAATTCCCCTTCAATGTTACACACTGGACCTTCAAACTGTAACCATTGGTGAGTGTGTCATTTGATACTTAGGTTATGGTGTTTTTACACTTTTCCATGCCCGGTTACATCCATATCTATAATTCTAAATGAATTAATGTTGTCCATGTCGATGTGCTGGAAAGGGCTGAAATATATGGTGGTCTAATAAAGATATTTTCGCAGTCTATGTGAAGTTATGCGCTACATTACACACCGTCTGGTCTTCAAGTGATTAAAAGCTGGAGAGGATTTCTGCCGCCATCTTGCGTTGGAAAAGTAGCAAAGAGCCGTTAAGTGTGTGAAGATGTTTCCTATTGGTCGAGGTGCCGGTTGCCTTTGAAAAGCAGCCACCTGATTGGTCGACCTATCAGCGAGACGATTCGCCGTCTAGCCCTGCAGATGGAGGAGCCGGACAGCGGGCGCTGTTGTTAGCTAATATCCGTTTTTTATTTCTAAATGAAAAGTATTTAAGTGTATCGTTTTCAGAGCGTTTCTGTTAAACTCCTATTTTATTCCGATGAGTTTTCACATGAAATTATAAACCTATTTAATTCACGCGTTTTGTACAGTACCTGTATTTATTTTGTAGCAAGTAGCCCGGTTAGCATCTTTGTTGGAAGTTTAGGCCTACTGTGCCACCGCTTGTCGATTTTAACAATAGCCGCGATAACGTTAACACTCCCCATCCTCTGTTTGTTTGGCCACATTCAAAGGATTACCTCCAAAGCGGACGAAGAGAAGAACATGGGAGATACACATGCGTGGGTAGCTTTCAGCAAGTGAGACATTTGTTATGCAGACGGACTTTTAATTTCACCGGAGACATTTTGAAGACAAAATTTAGGATCACAAAGGGAAGATGTCCAACGGCGCAGCAGGAAGCGGGGGGCTGGCTTGGATGGTAAGTTTGTCTTCAACTAAACTAACTCATACTTTTATGATCTAAATGGAGCCTTTGTGTTGAAAGCCGAAAGTGTTGCTAAAACCTTTTAGCTACCATTCAAATCTCCGAGCTACGATGTTAAAGACCCGACAACTGCGGGCTCCATTTAAACTGTGACCGGGTTATAAAGGCTTGCGACCGAGCTGCGGGCTTGTACCTGCACGAAACTTGCTTTTAAAATAAAGATAACAACTGATACAGTCTGCCATTGCAAGCTTGTGTCAAGGGTTAGGGCGAGTGCGTTACTAGCGGAGCTACAACAGACCAAAACATCCTCACAATAAAGGCGGAAACTAACGTGAGAAAACTTGTGCAGCGAGTGAGCCGTGTCTTGTTTATGGGCGATTTAAATATGCAGCATACGGCAGCAGCCACTGGGCGCATTGTCGTATTATTACAGTGTAAATACGATGAATCATATCTTGTTGCTGGAGATGAACCGCTGGTTTCATTTGGTGTCAGTGTTTACTGGTGAGGGGAAGTGGGAGTGAACTCGCTGTGAAGTGGATTTACTACTAATGTTAGACTTGTTTACGCCTTTTAAAGTAGGCGATCAATGGGAGCTGTGTACTAAGAAGCAATGAGGAGGCACTTGGCGTGGGGAGGGGGGGCAGTAGTAACCAGTATGGTGACCCAGATGACCCCCTCCACCCACCCAACCCCTACACAACACACACACATCAGGCTGACCCTGTGTCACTGCCCTGTCATGTGTTCAGTGTGTAATTCAGCTGAATAATTCATGTTTTATTCTGTGTGATGTAGGCACAGTTTATGAAGTATGAAAGAAGAGTTTATTCTATTTTATGCTTATTCATTTTTGCATCATTTTAACTGGCAATATTGTGCATTACAACCCGACACAGTACCTTCAAACCCAGTACTCCGTGTTGTTGTTGTGTTACAGCTGATGGTTGGAGAGTTTGCAGACAAATCTGAGGTGCATTTTCAACCAGCGATCTTCAGAGACGCTTTTCCCCGTCCCGTTATGAAATATTAAATGTCATACGAGTCTTATTTTGTCATTCGCGGTCATCGTTCCTGCGGGGTCCTTGCAAGTGCAAAGCGCGAGGAGAAACAAGCGGAGGCCTTGAAAGTTTTTGAAAATAGACGCAAATAGACACGGGTCATTGAAAGTGCTCGATTTTGTATATTTTGTGCTGAAATCGAAGTTCTTTATAAATAGGCTGTGTTCTGCTAGTTCTCATTATAAAAATCTCAGTGCTGTAACAGTCATTAACCTTGATCTGTGTCCTCAAACTATGCCTTGCTGGGTCCTTGAATTTTAGGGAATTGGCCCTGGAAGGTCCTTGAATTTGAGGTTTAAAACGGAGTGATTAATTGCTTTTGAATATTACAAAAAAATCTTATGATCATCTGCAGTCACTGTGTATTTAACCTTCAAAATCTTGCTATCCTTTGGAATAATAAGCTAGAAGAGCGCACTTTAGTCTAAACATATATTCATGCCTACCTTCTAATTACAGCATGATAGCCAATACACTATATAACATATAGTTTGCTTCTGTTGACTACCTGTCAGCAAAACCGCAGAGAAGCCTGGGACGTTCTCCCCGTGGTGGTGAGCACAGATAATCTGCTGCCAACAGCAGCACACAGCAGCGTCATCTTCCTGCAGGTCCTGTGTGTATTAATAATGAAGACACTTCTGCCAAACAGGAGGCCGCCAACGGCAGAGGGGACGCCGGCAAGACGGAAGGGGCCAAGAAAGACAAGGCGGGCAAGTTGTCCGTGGAGCGAGTGTACCAGAAGAAGACCCAACTGGAGCACATCCTCCTCCGTCCAGACACGTACATCGGCAGCGTGGAGCCCCTCACCCAGGTGAGACGCTGGAATTCATTGTTATCTTACAAGGGAGCCTCCGGACATTCCTCTAAATGTTACCGAGATTTTCTGCACTTCAGCCATTCCCTCTGCCTTCGGGAGACGTTCATAACAAACAGACAGATAATGTATTAATCCCAACTCATTAAAATCACATTTTAACCCATCGTGTTCAGAAATTTCATATCCAGTCATGGTCTAAAAAACGACAGACAGAGGGAGTGGACTGGAGCTGTAGAGACACACGATATTGGAGTAACGTTATCATCGAGCTGAAAAGCTGCTTTTTTTTCTCCACAAATAGCGCACACACACACACACACACTAAATCAAACATCTATAATTCAGTTTGACATGTAACGAAGTCTTTGTTAACGATGTGGGTCAGCAGTCATCAGTCCTCAAACATGTGACGTGGTTTTAGCTGTGGCACGTCACCAGCCCAGAGAGTTCTGACACAATTCTGACATTCAGCCCCACGACAACACAGCGACACACAGGCAGACTCTTAACAGATGACTCTAGTATCACTGTGTTCAAAAGAACAGTCAATAAGTTTAATCACTGTTTGTTATACCTGCCAGCATCTATTGCTAGTATGTGAGTGTCTGTAATCAAGACTCCTATCAGTCTTTAAACTTGTTGATCTCTTACTTCTAATGAGCAGACACATGATTATGTTAATCTGTCTCCTCATTTGCGTATGGTTAGCGTTGTTTTGACAGTAGTGTTTCAGGGTCTCTGCTTCCAGTGTGTCGTCCGCCCTGGGCTGAAATTATCCTTTTGTTTTTCAGCAAATGTGGGTCTTTGACGAAGACGTCGGCATGAACCAGAGAGAAATCACCTACGTTCCCGGACTGTACAAAATCTTCGACGAAATTCTCGGTGAGTGAGTCCCCCGCGCCGTTCGTCTTCCTTCGTCTGCGCGCGTGACCCAAAAGCTCCATTCGTCACGTGAGATTGTCTTTCTGCAACTGCCGTATTGAAGGCTTATTATCACTGTAAATACATCAACGTCACTCACTGAACTCCCGGCGCTGCTCGGCGGCATCGATCTGCGACTCGGCGGAGATTAGTTTCCCCCCCGAGCTCGCCTCTGTGTGCTCTGCTCGCGGGCTGAATGGAGGCGATGGTGACAAATGAAAAGTTGACTGAGAAATCGCTTCACATGTTTGCGGCAGCGCGCACGCTCTGTCATCGTTGTACAGTCTATCTGTTTACATGTTAGATTTAATGACTCAGTAAAATGTGGGAGGACTGCTCTGCTAGTAAAGCGTAATCCGGTTTAGTCTGGGCTCACCGCGCTGGAGTGCTGTCGACGATCGCTGCACACTTGGCCCTCCTAGGCAGTGTGCTTTATGAAGGTGTTTGATTAATGACACCGTCTCATCGTCCGGATGTTTCCGCTGCTGTGTGAATGTAATTACACACAGAGGCACAGGCCAGGAGCAGATATTCAAGGCAGACTCAGCCCCTCATGCCTGTGAAATTTGACTTTAGTTTAGGTTTCGGTCACTGAGTGGAACCATGTGCAGCTTTAATATTCATAATGTACTGATGTAACACTGAGTACTAGATACTAGGTACTAGATCCTGTAGACTTGTAAATCCTCACACTGGAGAAGCTGCTTTTTTTTTTTTTCTTGATAAATAACCTAATCAAATAATCCTTTCTACTCCAGAGCGCACACAGTCTCTAACATTTTCTCTGTGGTTGTTTGCTCTTCGCGTGCGAATCCATTGTTCACCTCCGGGGGGAAAAACACGTTTGACATAATTTGATCTTCACTCGAGAGCTTTCTCTGAGGCGCTCAGCCACAATCTCAAGCTCGAAATCAAAGACCGAGAGATGTAGTCGGACATCGAGTTAAGCTTATTTTGTCAGTATAAACTCTCGTGACAAACAGACACCTCTTTAGAGATTATACTGGCGCGTGCTTGATTGACCTCTGCCTCGTTCAGTCATCAGTTATTATGCAGAGAGTTTGTTGACATCATGAACTCTCAGCGTATCGTAGCTCCACACGCCTGAGCTGTAACCAACCAGAGCTATTGAACACGTGTCTGTGTGTAGTTGCAGTTCATGAGTGAAATAGAGTAAATATGTTTAAATGTTTATTAAACAAACAATTGAAGGTGAAGATTTGAAGACGTCACCTTGGACTCAACGATCATGCACTTGCAAATATTCATAATTAGACATGAGTCATTGAAAGTCTTTGCTTCTGTAAAGCCTGCTTGCTCTATATATACACAATATAATGTAATGTAACAGTAATAAACCTTGATCCATGTCTCAAACTGTGCTGTGTGGGTCCTTGAGAAAACTCTGACAGACTGACAGGCAATTAATAGGCAGATTAATTCATGATGCCGACAGTCATTAGTCCATTTATTACGTAAGATGTTGCATGTTGGATGCTTCTGTGTGTGTGTATAACCTGTGTGTTCATTCTGATGTCCTTTTCCTCGACAGTTAATGCCGCAGACAACAAACAGAGAGACAAGAACATGACAGCGATTAAGATCACCATCGACCCGTGAGTTTCACAGTGTGGTCACCTCTGCATGTTTGTTTGTGATTGGAAGTCCGTCAAAGGCGGCCCTGCTGAAATGCACCGAGCTCTCGGTTTATACGCGGCCTGCCGGCTGCATCCACGTCCGACCGCTCAGACAGCAGCGTGTCCTTCAGCCGAGCCGCCGCGCCGTCTGATGTCCGCCGCCGTATAAATGACACCATTAGCCTCGCCGCACTCAGGTCTCCGGCGCTAATGCGGTTTTTATCAAGACGTTAATGCTGCCGTCCACAGCTCCCTCAGCATGTCTGTGGGTGAGCTTATTAAGCACGGATGTCATTATTTTGAGTCACCACCGTGTAGCACTGACGGATCTCTGCTCCAGTGTCGCTCTATCGATCCTTCCTCCCGTCTGAACGGGAATGCATTCCTCAGTGTTTATGGCGAGATAAAACATCTGCCCAGCATCCAGAATTCCTGGAACGACCGCAGACATGAGTGTGTTTCAGATTGTGTGTGTCCACGCTCTGTTCACACAGCCTCTCTAACCCGTCCCCCCCCCTTTTTGTTCTCTCCATCAGTGAGTCCAACACCATTTCTATCTGGAACAACGGTAAAGGAATACCTGTGGTGGAGCACAAGGACGAGAAGATGTACGTCCCGGCTCTCATTTTCGGCCACCTGCTCACCTCCAGCAACTACGATGACGAAGAGAAGAAGGTGACAGGTGAGAGCAGCCGTCTTAACATCTGCGTCAGCGGTTATTAAAGCTGCTTCAAGGAGGTGAACGTTTCTAACTGTCTCTCTGTGTTTGTGTGGCTCCAGGTGGAAGGAACGGCTACGGTGCTAAACTCTGCAACATCTTCAGCACCAAGTTCACAGTGGAAACTGCCTGCAAGGAGTACAGACACAGTTTCAAACAGGTGAGGAGGCCTCTCCTGTTGTGTTGTTTTTACAGTGTGTGTGAGTTTGTTGCTTTGTACTGCAAAGACAGACGCAGCACCTTTCCTGTCAGTAGAGCACAGCGTTTACACGCTGTTGAAGCTGCTGCATCTATAGTCACCACAAGGCGATAGTCTACACACAGCCGTGACTTGATTTGATCTGATTGTGGCAACAAAACCTTCACCAGTGCCTCAATGAAGTAACTGCTGTTTTATAGGGCTTTGGCATGTGGTCATATCTGAGGTAAGGTTGTCTATATCGTCACCCTCCAGGGCTGTGTGGGCACAAATGACCCTTCCTAAGTTCCCAACATCTTAAGTGGGCAAAATGCGGCATACATCATTCAGTAGCTTATTAGCTATTTTGCTCAACTGTTATTGGACCACAGCAAAAAGAGGCGGGGCTTAAGAAGGGTCAGATGTTAAGTCACCTGGGTGTTTCATGTCACAGTTGGGAGACTAAAACTAAAGGCACTCAATAGGGTGATGTGAGTTTCAGAGGACTGTGAATATCACGGTGTGTCCATCAGGTTGATTTTATATTTAATATAATAAAATACAAACTCATTTCCAAACAGATATTTTCAGGCAACGGCAGATGTGTGTGTGTGTGTGTGTGTGAGTGTTACCGTGTGTTCTGTGTCCTCAGACGTGGCAGAACAACATGGGCAAGACTTCCGACCCCAAGATCAAGTTCTTCGACGGAGACGACTTCACGTGCGTGACGTTCCAGCCCGACCTGTCCAAGTTCAAGATGGAGAAACTGGACAAGGACATCGTAGCACTCCTGACCCGCAGGGCGTACGACGTAGCCGGCTCCTGCCGGGGAGTCAAAGTGATGCTGAACGGCAAAAAACTACCTGTAAGTTCTTCATTCTTCTCATTACACACTTTCCCCGCCTCGTTGTTGTACTGTACAGCCCTTAAAGGTCAGTCTAAATGCCAGTGCGAGGTTTAAATGTCATTACAGTTAATGTGTTTTTGAGGTATCGGCCGCCTCTGCCCGCAAACATTAACCTGATTTTTGTCTCAACAACAGTAATTACAGAAGTTTGGTGTTAGTTGCCTGGTTTTAGAGTTCTTGGCTGCACCTAACCTGTCTCCGTCCCGTCCGTCACCAAAGGTCACCGGGTTCCGCAGCTACGTGGATCTGTACGTGAAGGACAAACTAGACGAGACGGGCGTGGCGCTGAAGGTGGTGAACGAGACTGTGAATGACCGGTGGGAGGTTTGCCTCACCATGAGCGAGAAGGGGTTTCAGCAAATCAGCTTCGTGAACAGCATCGCCACCACTAAGGTATCTAAAACTCGGCGGTAAAAGAGCCGGAAGCAAACGCGCGCGTCTCTCTGCGGTCATGATTTCTCACGCCGCTTCTGACGCTGTTTCAGGGTGGCAGACACATCGACTATGTCGTGGACCAGATAGTGGCCAAACTTATTGAAGTGGTGAAGAAGAAGAACAAGGCGGGAGTGTCAGTCAAACCTTTCCAGGTGCGGTTTCTAGCTCAAGGTGGCTGCGGTGGTGTTCTCTCTTTGAAAACTGACTGACCCTCCTGTCGTTTGCGCCTCAGGTGAAGAACCACATCTGGGTGTTTGTGAACGCTCTGATCGAGAACCCCTCCTTCGACTCCCAGACCAAGGAGAACATGACACTCCAGACCAAGAGCTTTGGGTCCAAGTGCCCTCTGTCAGAGAAGTTTATCAGAGCTGTAAGTACGGCTGCTCGCGCCAGTTGGCGGTTCCTTGTGAAAGCTAGCGGAGCATCAGCCACGACGTGACGTATTTCTTGTGTCTCCTTGTCACCCGCAGGCTACCAACTGTGGGATCGTGGAGAGCATCCTCAACTGGGTGAAGTTCAAAGCTCAGACGCAGCTGAATAAGAAGTGCTCGTCTGTGAAGTACAGCAAGATCAAAGGCATCCCCAAGCTAGACGACGCCAACGACGCCGGTGTGTTCACAGAGCGATCATTTATTCATGTGTCCGGCACGGACGGCAGAGCTGCAGTCGTCGCCTCTTAAATGAAATCATACAGAACAATTTATTATTGCTCATGAAGCCAAAGCTGCAGCTTTAAGAGATAATGTCGTTTTGCAGCCCTACCACCAACATGTGATTAGTATTTTCTGTTAAAACAGATTTTCTCACACGTTGATTTATGTTCTATGCCCTAGGTGGGAAACACTCCTCTGAATGCACACTGATCCTCACTGAGGGAGACTCAGCCAAGTCTCTGGCTGTCTCTGGACTCGGAGTCATCGGGCGCGATCGCTACGGGGTGTTCCCGCTGAGAGGAAAGATCCTAAACGTGCGAGAGGCAACGCACAAGCAGGTACGAGGCCGCGTTAGGAGAGGCAGCAACTGTGAACTGTGATGTGAAAATACTACTACGCACATCAAACAGTCTGTGTTCATACTCGCACGTCTCCGTGCTGTGCTTAGTGAGTTCAGCTCAGGAAGACACAGAAAGTGACTCAAATGTAGCAATAAAAAGGTGATAGAGTCTGATGAGTGGTTACTGCTTTGCCCTCAAAGACTGCAGGCAACTTGTTGAACTTAGGTGACGTCACTGGGCCTCAGTGGCTGCGTGTTTGTGTTCTGGTCAAGTAATATAAGAAAGGCTGATAAAGTGCTGCAGGACGACCCCATTGGATTTTTTATTATTGGGGTTTATGATATTTCTGAACCAAACAATCGAAATCTTGTTCAAAAAATGTCTACAACACAAGGGAGCTAAAAGAAGAAACTTCTGCATACTTACTTCTGGGTTGTACTCTATAATGCCCCAACGTGTTTTGCTAAATAACTTTTAAAAAACTTTAAAGTTGGTGTCATGAAAGCCACGAAAGCTCTGTGACTTCAGTAGATCAGCACGTTGTTAAATATTTATTGAAAGAGCACAAAGAATTTCCATCTTTTAGACTTTTAAAAGTTTCGTGTTGTTGAAGAGCAGGACGTGACATGAGACGGCGCAGGAAAGAAGATAAAAGATGGGCTGAAGGTGTCGTGAAGGAGAAGCCTGGCCCTAAACTCTTATTATTCATCTGTAGGCGCTCATAAATCCTCCTGTATGTCAAACATCCACTGTCCTGTTAGCACTGGATTGGTGTCCTGACATCTGGCTCTTTTTCAGTTGCTTCAATGTTGTGTGCTTTCCCAACATCCCTCTGCCATTTCCAGCTGAGGAGGTGGTGTCCAGATGTAGCACTCTGTAGCAGCTCCACAGTTTATATGAGCCAGTGTTGTTTTCATTTTGCCAAATCAATGAGCTGAAAGCAGCCAAAAACCTGCTTAGATTGTGATTGTAACGCAGCGTAATGTCTTCTGACTTTGCCTGGTCTGTCTACAGATCATGGAGAACGCCGAGATTAACAACATCATCAAAATTGTCGGCCTTCAGTACAAAAAGAGCTACGATGACCCAGAATCGCTGAGGACCCTGCGCTACGGCAAGATCATGATCATGACGGATCAGGTGACCCGCCGCGCAGGACGCGCTCCGACGCCGCCTTAGTATAATTACGACCAGTTCGACCAGTAGCTAACGTTTCTCGTCTTATCCCAGGATCAAGATGGCTCCCACATCAAAGGCCTTCTTATCAACTTCTTCCACCACAACTGGCCGTCCCTGCTGAAGCACACATTCCTGGAGGAGTTCATCACGCCCATTGTCAAAGTAAGAGAGAGAGAGGCACACACACACACACACACACACACACACACACACACACACACGTCTATCGCAATACATGTGATGAGAAGCGGCACCAGAAGTTCTGTTGCGCGTCCATCGTGAGTCTGACAGTGATGGAAGGAAAGGTTGTTTACATCACGGGTTCATTTGCATAAATAAAACTCAACGCAAGCGTCCAGTAAACCTCGTTGTTGTCTGCAGGTGACCAAGAACAAGCAGGAGCTGTCCTTTTACAGCATCCCAGAGTTCGACGAGTGGAAGAAACAGACAGAGAACTTTAAAACCTGGCATATAAAGTACTACAAAGGTTTGCTACTCGCGTCTTTAAATACATATATAAACTCTCCAAATGCTGCAGACGTTCGTCCTGTTGTTGATTTACAAAATGTAAAATCTACGTTCCAGGTTTGGGTACAAGTACAAGCAAAGAAGCAAAGGAATACTTTTGCCGACATGGAGAAGCACCGCATCACATTCAGATACAGCGGCGCAGAGGACGACGCTGCCATCACTCTGGTGAGTTTAATGCTATGGTTACATACTGTTGCGTAACACGGAGTCAAACGCCGCCAACGCAGCGCCGCTCTGACAGCCGACATCTGTAGCAGGGTTATCGCACAGCGACTCAAAATATGAACGACCAGTTGGTACTCGGATACTCATCGCTCTAAACGAAGTACGTAGCAGATGGAGGCTCAACTGCAGTGCTGTCTTGTTGTCCGCTGCAGGCCTTCAGCAAGAAGAAGACCGATGACAGGAAGGAGTGGCTGACTAACTTCATGGAGGACAGACGCCAGAGGAGGATGCACGGCCTGCCGGAGGTTTGTGTCCGTCTGCGCAAAGATGTGTGAGGCAGCGGTGCGGGAAAAGAAAGTCCAGATGTGCCCGCGCTGCACCGAGCTTCACAAACTCTGATTATTTTTTTGTTTTACAGAAATATTTGTACGGAACTCAGGCCAGGCACCTCTCCTACAACGACTTCATCAACAAAGAGCTGATTCTGTTCTCCAACTCTGACAACGAGAGATCCATCCCATCCCTGGTTGACGGTTCGTAAAAAAATCTCTCCGTCTCTGTGAACTGTCTGGTGTGTGTGACTGGCTCAATACTACCAACCGCTGTGGTAGAAAGAACGGCGATGAGTTGACGATGGGACGCGCTGTGTGTCGTTTCCAGGTTTGAAGCCAGGCCAGAGGAAGGTGCTGTTCACCTGCATGAAGAGGAACGACAAGAGGGAAGTGAAGGTCGCACAGCTGGCCGGCTCAGGTGGCGGAGATGTCTGCCTACCATCACGGAGAGGTACGGTCGACACGTGACAGCGAGAATAATGAGAGCGCGTCAAGTTATCGCACTGGTTCTCTGTAACGCTCCCAACTGCTGACCGCCCATTCGCTCATTGTCCCCGCAGCAAGCGCTCATGATGACCATCGTGAACTTGGCCCAGAACTTTGTGGGCAGTAACAACGTGAACATACTGCAGCCGCTGGGTCAGTTCGGTACTCGCATCAATGGGGGCAAAGATGCTGCCAGCCCCCGTTACATCTTCACCATGCTCAGGTAACGCAGCACGATGGTTTGGATTCTTGCCTGGTTGACACTGTCGTCAAATATTTTTAATACATTTATACAAAGTCTAAATAATTGCGGCCTCTTTCCCGCAGTCCTCTTGCCAAGCTGCTGTTCCCGGCGATGGATTCCAACCTGCTCAAGTTCCTGTATGACGACAACCAGAAGGTGGAGCCCGAGTGGTACATCCCCATCATTCCACTGGTGCTGGTGAACGGTGCCGAGGGCATCGGGACGGGCTGGGCGTGCAAGATCCCCAACTACGACGCCCGAGAGATCGTCAACAACATCAACCGCATGCTCAACCACCAGGACCCGCTGCCAATGGTAAAGAGGAGGAGAAAGGAACTCATTCGTCTGTTTGACTTCTGTTGCTCACTGTGCAATATGATGATATCTTAACCCTGAAGTAGCTTTCACCGCTCACCACACTGCTCAAACACAGACAGGAAAAATTCTTTTGACCTTCCCGGGGACTTTCCCAGGAATGTTTTGTTTGGATGATGAGCTGTCTGTCCGTCCAGTTCGTTCATTTTTTACACTCGCATTCAGCTTCATCTCAACCGGAGAGTGCAAACATGTTTTCAGGTCAGAAGAGAGAACTGAACAGACAGTTTAGCACAAAAAAGTGTTTTTTTCCTCATTAAAGTCTAAAAAGAACAGCCTCCATTCTTTTGAATTATATCACAATATCATGTTATGCATTACGCTGCCAACTGGTGACCCAATAAAAACAAGTCCACGATCCATTTTGGGCGCGAGAAATGATTTCTGTATATATACAGATTTATTTGTCAGGTATTTAATTCTGCTAAAAATATTCCATCCCTTGAGCAGTTTTATTTACGGACTCAGCAGACTTCAGTCTTTGCATTAAAAGTTTGTTTTGATGACCTTTCTCTCCTCACCGTGTAACTGTTGCTCCCAAACAGCTTCCCAGCTACAAAAACTTCAAAGGGGTGATCCACGAACTGGGTCAGAACCAGTACCTGGTCAGCGGAGAAGTGTCGGTCATCGACAGAAACACCATCGAGATCACAGAGCTTCCCGTTCGGACATGGACACAGGTACAGTTCAGACTCCGCTCTCCTCTTTCTTTGTTCATTTCGACCTCAGATGCTAGCTGACTGGTCTCCATATGAAGAAGTGGAACATTAAATCTCGGATCTCATGACTAACTGTTTCGTCCTTCCCGTGTGCAGGCCTACAAGGAGTCCGTGCTGGAGCCCATGCTGCAGGGCAGTGACAAAACACCAGCTCTCATCAATGATTATAAGGAATACCACACAGACACCACGGTGAAGTTTGTGGTTCGCATGTCTGAAGACAAACTGGCCCAAGCTGAGGCAGCCGGTCTTCACAAAGTCTTCAAGCTGCAGTCCAGCCTTACCTGCAACTCCATGGTAATGAACGGATGTCGCTGCTTCCCACCCTAAAGTGTATGTGTGTCACATGTCATCTACATTTTGTTGAAGCTGTCACTAACAGATTTTTTAAAACTCCTCGATCCTCAGGTGCTGTTCGACCACATGGGCTGTCTGAAGAGGTACGATTCAGTGCCACGACATCCTCAGGGAGTTCTTTGAGCTCCGCCTGCACTACTACAAACTGAGGAAGGATTGGGCAGTGGGCAGCCTCGGCGCCGAGGCCGCCAAGTTGTCCAACCAGGCTCGCTTTGTACTGGAGAAGATCGAGGGAAAGATTTCAATCGGTACGAATGCTACAAATCCCCCTTTGTGTTTCCCATCAACATATTCTGAAGCATTGCTTTAGAAAAGATCGACAGAAACGGCAGAAATGTTGCTGAAAATTCAGTTAAAGCGTGTGGTTGACTTGTTTTCTTTTCTAACTCTAAACTTTTTATGCTAACAGAGAACAAATCCAAGCGTGAACTGATCCGCATGCTGGTCCAGAAAGGCTACGAGTCCGATCCAGTGGCTGCCTGGACCAAGGCTCAGGAAAAGGTACTGGACCTACATCTACACACACACACACACATTCAGGCAGCAGCAACATGACCAATAGTGGCTTTAGTTGTAGGTTTGCAGTAAGCTTTGCTGTAACTATGAACAAACACAAGATGGAGCCGCACTCCCGGACTGTACGCCACAGCGTGTCAGTTAGTTTCTGTCTAACGACGAGATGTTCCCGCGTCTCTCTCAGGCTCAGGAAGAAGATTACCGAGACGCAAACGACAGCGACAGCTCGCTGGACTCTGGATCCTCGTCGGGGCCGAACTTCAACTACATCCTCAACATGCCTCTGTGGTGCCTGACTAAAGAGAAGGTGGAGGAGCTGCTCAAACAGAGGGACCAAAAGGTTTTTAATATTATTATTTCTGTCTCGCCTTGCTCAGCTCACTTTGATCTTTTGTTGAAGTCGCACAGTTAAAGTGTGTTGATTAACGTGTGAACCTGCGCTGACGTACAGAGAGGAGAGCTGAGCGATCTCCAGAAGAAAGTTCCAGAGGATCTGTGGAAGGAGGACCTGGCAGTGTTCATCGAGGAGCTGGATGTAAGTCCTGCGTTGCCTCGGCAATTGCTGAGCCGTGAAAGATGATAGTTGACGGTTTACTTTATTTCCATGACAATAGCTCCGACAGTTTCCAGTTATTTTGCTTTCTGGCGGAGATCAACACCGTGTTTTGTAACTGGAGAGTCGCTGCTGTTTTGTCTGTCAGAAACTGGAGGCCCAGGAGCGAGAGGAGCAGAGTTTAGGTAAAGCCATCAAACTGGTGAAGGGGAAGGTGGGCAAACCTAAAGTGAAGAAGATGAACCTGGAGGAGACCATGCCTTCTCCATTCGGCCGCAGGGTGGAGCCTCCGACGCAGGCACTCAAATCTGACGCGGCCAAGAAACTTACCAAAAAGAAGAAGGTAAGACCTGTCGGCGCTGCACTGGAACGAGAAGAGTCGGGACTCCAGGATACTTACAGCTTGTGTTTTGCTTGTTTTTACTCTCAGGGCGACGTAGATCCGGCGGTGAAGTTGGAGTTTGACGACGATGGTTTGGGCGGTGAGGGAGGAGCGGGAGACAACTCTGTAGCCAAGCCGAAAGCTCCACGTGTGAAGAAAGAGAAGAAAGAGCCGGGTCAGTTCTAAGCTGGAGAAAACACTCCATCAAACATGTTCAGTTCATTTCCTGTTCAAGGTCTCAGTGAAGAATATCGTTTCTGTCCAAAGAGAAAAATGCCTTTCAGTCGCAAACTGACTTTTTGAAGATGGAGGTGAAGCGTTGCATCGCTAGATAAAACATTTATCAGCACACACAGATATTTATCAACTATCCAGAGACGGAGCGTTCTCCCTTGCAGGTATACTGTCGGACTGGTTTGAAAGTAGCTATTTCCCCGGGCCGAGAAAACTGTCTTCAATTATTGATTATTGAACTACCAGGAGCTCCGACAGTCAACCAAACAGTTCAGTAATCTTGTTTACCGCGTTGCAGGAGCTCCCAGAGTGAGAAAAACTCCGGCAGCCAAAGGTGTCAGCGCCAAGAAGGTGAAGAAGAGGAACCCCTGGTCCGAGGACGAGTCCAAGTCAGACAGCGACCTGGAGAACAGCGAGCCCATCATCCCCAGAGAGAACAAGTCCCAGAGAGCGTCAGGTAAAGCTGTATTCACCGCCATCAGGCCACTTCATGTTCACTCGTGTTTAAGTCTTAGAGCATAAATGTGTACATATTCTGATGTCAACAAAGAAGAAGATCTCTGTCACCCAGTCGCACTCGCAGGGTTTGTACAAAGTCTGATTTATCAACACAATCACTCTGTCACTATATTTGAAATGAAACGTCCTACTTTCTTTGTCTCCAGGCGTCTTCTCTTGCTCGATAAGCCTGGAAAAGACTCCAAACATGAAATAATGCTGATTAAAAACATACAAGTTAATAAGAATGTCTGGTAAAATAAATAAAGTCACAGTATGCTCTGATTGCTGTGGGAATAAAAACTTTATTTTTCACAGTTGCTTTTATAGTTTAGATCTGATGATAGACTTCAAGGGTCTGGAAATCTTTGGTGGAATGCCTAAAAAATACAAACGTATCCTTTTAAAGTCGAGGAACTTGATCCTCTCACTGTACTTCAATGATCAAGAAAAACAGAATTTGAATTATCACGGGGAAGTCACAAGACCGCTTGTAGCTTGTTTAACTGTTCCACCATCCGTTCCTTATTTTCCTGCCTTTTGTGTCTCTTTTTCTATGAGCCGCCATCAGCTTGAAGCACCTGGCTACAGAGTGACTGCTAGTATTTCATTTCATCCACTCCAAGTGGCCCTGGGGGCCCAAAAAAAAACTTGTGAACTGGCTCCACGTTTCCTCACTCTGATTAGCCACTGTCGGCTTCAAGCGTCTGAAGGCGCAGTCTGATGCAACCCGGCCGCAACACTGAATAATTACTGTACGAGGCGCCAGAATCCACAGCGACGGTAATGTGGTTTGACACACACACTCTGCTCCCGTCTTTCAGCTTCCAAGCCTAAATACACGTTTGACTTCTCGGAGGAAGAGGAGGGCGACGAGGAGGAGAACGGCGACGACGACGCGGCCTCGTCTCCGGTGAGGTCGTTCAAAGACGACTTCGCGTCCTCCGACACCAAGGAGCGCTACAACGACCACAACGATGACGACGAGGACGATGACAACGAGGTGTCCTACTCTCCCCCCAAACAAAAGCCCACGTAAGAATCAAAGCTCGTCAGAGCGTGTTTGCAGGAAATGTTTTGTGATGATGAAGAGGGCAGTGACAGACGTCTTTATGCCATCTGCTACTGTAATGCAAAAACATGTTGGTGTTTCTCTGAAGGTCTGCACCTGTAGCTAAAAAGAAAGAGACAACCAGCATCTTCTCATCCAAGTCCGCGTCAGCCTTCTCTGAAAAAAGCAATGACAGCGGTGAGTACAAGCCGCAGTCACTCCTCTCTGCAGGTTTGTTTCTAAGGCTGCTTTCAGACAGAATCCGACACTGCGGTGAAAAACTCAGGTTTGAGCGGGGGGTGGTGCGGCAGAGAAGTTGAGCCGGACCCTCCACGGTCAGCCTAAGACGTCTCTGAAACTGAAGCTGTCCAACCTGTTATGTTCTGGCTTTGTTGACTTCATGTGCCCTGGCTTCAAAATCTGTGTATGGCTCGCACTTCACGCTCCCAAGTGGTCAAGAGACATAGACAGTGAATGAGAATAAGGGAGCACAGGAGGGAATGGCGGCCCTGCACACGCCACACAATCCTGTGGCAATTCGCCACAGCGCCGGATACTGTCTGAACTTCTGTTTTGTTTGTATACTACCTGTCTCGGTTCATCATGTCAGAGGTTAGAGGATAAACAATCAAACAATCACAAAAAAGAGATTTATATAATGGTGTATCCTGGCTGCTCCCCTTTTTTCGATTCTGTTGTAGTTGTTGGATCCTGAACTCGATGTGTTTCATGAAGGCAGCAGCATCTGATTAGTTTGTTTGCACAATCATAACGAAGCTAATTAAAGCACTGAACTGAACGCCACAAAAACAAAATATGAAGAAATCAAACGTAAATGATCTCCCATGCACAAAATCAAAGAACGTCTCAGTTCGCAGAGGGTTCGGGATGAAATGTGAAATCCTGAACGTTGACCCAGGGTGAACTCTGACCTCTGTTTTTGTCTCGTAGATGGGTCCAAGTCCGACAGCGACGAAGACCGCGGCATATTCTCCACGTACTCCAGCAGCTCTGCGTTTGACAAACTATCGCCAGCAAAGAAAGGTAGTGAGTCACTGCTGATCACCAGAGGGAGCTCTAATGCAGCGTCACAGCTACGAGAGAGAGACGGTTTTTAAAGGGGATTACCGACATGTTCATGAATTCAATGACACTTAAATTGGAGCTCATTAAGTCTAATATGCATTATTATGGAGACATTGTGTAACTTCCTCACAGCTTGAATTATTGCAGAGGTGGTTAAAAGCGTCTGACATGATCGATCGGTGTCGGAGTGTGAGCTGTGTCTAATGACCAGGTTTTGTTTGTGTGATCTGTAGCAGCTAAGAAGCCCTCTGAAGCAGCTCCCAAACCCAAGAAGGCACCAGCACCAAAAGCAAAGAAACCAGATAAATCCATCTGGGACTCCGACTCCGACACCGGGTCCAAGAAGCCAGCGCCAGCTCTTAAAGGTACAGCCGGTGCAGCGGTTCTCCTACCATAAAGAAAAAGCAAGAAATATATAAACGAACGACCCATTTTTGATGGTGAATGTTTCGGTAACTTCTTCTTGTTGTGTTGCGCTGCAGGTTCAGGTGCAGGTAAAGGCAGGGGGAGGAAGAGGAAGGGCTCCGGCTCTGAAGAGGATTACAGTCCAATGAAGAAAACTGCAAAACCTGCTGGCAGAGTGAGTCCATCTGCCTGTGTTTGTTAGATGTTTGTCTTGTAACATCAGTGATGGGGAAGAGGTTTAACAGGGACGCATGGCCTATGGCTATATTAGCTTGACCACAAATATTGTTTCAACTGTCTTCAGCAGCCAGACAGAAGTTTGAAAAGTCTTCTACTTCATCATTATGTTTGCATTAATGTACAATCACTGAAGTCAGTTTAATCAGTCTCTTCCTGGCTCTGCTTTTCTCTCAGCAGTTATTTTGAGAAATAATTGAAACATAGTCATAGTTTCTTAGAAGGAGAGGAGAGTTTGAGTACATTGGTAACTCTAATAACCCTTTTACCGTCTTCCTGTGCAGAAACCACAGAAACCTCCATCCGACGATGAAGACGACGACAGCAACAGCCTGAGCGCCATGAACGCTCCGTCCCGCGACAGGCCGGGCCGGGCCAAGAAGGAGGTGAAGTACTTTGTCGAGTCAGACAACGAGGAAGACGACGACGACGACGACATGTTCGACTAAACCAACCTTTTGATCACATTCAAACACACCCAGCTTGTATGGAAGTTTCCTCCTCCTCTTTCTGTGTTCCCACAGACTTTTGTACATTTTCTGTTCCATTTTATTTTCATTAATGGTGATGTTCAATGATTTTTAATGTGTAGGTGTTTTACACTTTTTATTATACATATACAGGTTTCTTTTTTTAATGCTCATTGAAATGTTCTGTATTTGTCCGAAGCGGCTTTTAGAAGTTTAGAACGCTGTGCTTTAGCACATTTTAATTGTTAAAATACTATGTAACTTTTTGAACATGAAGTTGAAAGTAAACAATGAAATGTTCATTTTTTTTCTTTGCTGGTCTCGTTCTTTCATAACTGAGCTGAATATTACACAGAAGAACTTAGAGGTTCGATAAATACTGTTACACATAGTGAGATTATGGAGATAAAGTTCTCATAAAACAATAATGGTGCGACAGTGATGTATAATCAGGTCAATGGTGTGCTTTCTGTACTGTTCTTGCACCTTTGCGCTCCAGGTCTAACCACCCGGAGAAGTATGCAACACTTTACAGCACACAGCCAACTATTTCACTGATCTTTGTCAAAGTGGATCATATTTATCAGAGAAAATGTTTATTTACAGAGTTTCCTGATGGACAGTAAAGTAAAACATTAGTTAGCGTTAGCTCAGATTGTTAGCCAGGCTGTCCGGACTGTGAGTTTTCAGATATGGGGAGTGGAGCTAGTGTCATGCCAGAACCGGAGCTGGGCAAGCCATCTGGGGTCTGTTGGTTAAGATGTCATGTTATGAATGCACACACACCACTATTTTTTAAAATAAATATATTTTATTACTTTGCCAGGACAGTTCATGGTAAAGTTAAACAGTATATGAACATAAAAAGCATATGTTAATGTACAAACAAAGACGATATTTAAAATGGAGAGCTGAAACAGATTGAAGCTCAAACCTCAGAGCAGCTCCTGAGGTCAACTTCACCCTACGGGCCGGCGGCGGGGGCCGGCTGGGATAAATCCACAACAGGTCGCCGTCCGTTCCTACCATCACGCCTCATTTTAACACGACTATACAACACTGCATATGATTGGTGGTGGAGTTTTCTGATACCGATGGGGGGGAAAAAAGGCGACTGTGGACAGTTTGTGATGTCTACCAAGGACACTGTCAGGACAGACAACAACAGAGCTACTGTTAATGATTGATACTGAGGTTCACAGTCATGTTTTCTGGCTCCTAGCTAAGATGTTTTATTTAGGGTTAGACCGATATGTGGGGCTGAGATTGAGGCTTTGTACCTTTTGCCTGTTTTACTGTTGAGTAGCGTTAATGTTTAAACTGCTCAGTCACAGATATTAGGAATTGTGTGACTTAATAGAAATATCTAATTTTGGCTTATATAGTGTTATTACAAGGCTAGTAAAAGGCTGGGAACAACAGAATATCGTTCTTTGCACTCTGCCAACATGGTGCATCTTCAAATGTATCAAGTTTGAGGCATTGAAAAGCTCAAATTTAAAAAGAAAATCCTAAAACTGGACAATGTAAGCCTGACTCTACACATTAAAGCTGCAGCATCCGATTGTTTGGCCACTTGGGGGCGCCAGAACACATCATGAACACAGTGCTGACATATTATCACCTCGTAAAGTCACAATAGAAACCGTGCCAGCAAACAGTTGCCTGTATCACACATCCAGTGAACACGGGACAACCATTAGCATTCATCTAGAGGTGCGTTTCTGGCCACCTGGCAAATGTAAATGCAATATTCACCCTCTTTTAGCTCTCTTGCTAATTTGTTTCTACCTTGGGGGAAGGCAGCATATAGTCTGCTATAAAACAGCTGTCGCTGTACTTGGAAAATAAGTTGATGAGAATGGTTTTTGAACCAAAACCAGTTAAGTTGTGGCCAAATCAAAGCACTAAAAGAGTTAGAAATGCTCTAGACTGCAGAGTTGGGCGATAATTTGATAGCTCTGAGTGTTTTCGTGTTCACAAAATTTGATCCGCTGTTGATTTGTCCAGCTGTAAGATATTCTCAGTTAATCTGTGTTGTTGAAAGGCCTCTTGGAAGCCTGACAAACCAGGCTGAGGGACTACACTACACTTTATGCACCCAACAACCAAGACTAAGTTCAAACTGTTTAAGAGTATCTGAAGATGGATTTTTCCTCAGACTGGTTATCTGCGCAAAAACATCGTCTCCAGCTAATTAAATCAAAGTGTCAGTTTTCAAAACCCCACATCGGTCGAACCCTACTTCATTAGTTGACCTCTTAACCAAATAGCTGTCGATTGATTGGGTTTGATTGATTGACGACAGCAGATTGGCTTCCTGGCTGTAGAGGGGAAGCAGCTCTGTTGTTTGACATAGAACAGGAACAGAACATACAGACGATATCAGGTGCTGGGTTGACTTTGTCGCCCATTTCTCTTCCACTCGTGGGCTTTTCTTTCTCATTGTCCCAAATAATAAATGTGTCGCGTGTGTGTGGACCTGGATGTCCAGATCAGCCCACCAAGTTCCAGTTCCTCCTCCGCTTTTGTTTTCCACACTCGGATGTGAGTTGATGTTCCCAAGGACAAATAACAGAGCGTCTTTTCCACAGAGCTGCCAATTGGAATGCAAAGCACACACCATTTATATAACATCTCTGCAGTGAGCTAGATAGTAGAGTATTACAGTTACGGTCGGTACAACATTCAACAGAAACGAACAAGAGTAATTCAGCATCGTGAAGTTGTGTCCTAAAGGAACAGATAACAGTCCCCGCTGCGGACAGGCGCCTGAGGGCTGGCCCGGCGCGTCAGGGGTGGATGTGGACATTCTTCGGCTGTGAAGGTTTTCCAGCTTCAAAAAAACAAAAACAAAATTGAAAAAAAAACAAAAAAAAACACCAAGATGCCTCCCTTCATCTCTCACCAGGAGAGCAAGACAGAGAGAGAACCAAGGGAGAGCATTTTCCTATGTTACATTGAGATAGAAGTAAGTATTCCTTAACACTGCATATCATTCTGACAGACTCCGTGACGTTATTCACATTCAAACACGTTAAAAAAAGAAAATTGAAACAGCTCTGGTTTCCCTTATGATATGTATTTCTTAGCAGGGATGGAATGCAGATGGGTTTTTCCTATGTGCTGCTAAGACCCAGAACCCGTCACTACCCTGAAGGGTTTCCTGTTTTCACACATCAAACGCTTGAAGCTCAGCGACTTGTAGTCACTTCACGTACAACTGACGTATGAGGACTACACGTATGGGGAAGATATCTGTGCCAGCACTGATTCGTTTTGGTTTTTGAATTTGCTTTTGTTGTAGCGTCATCAAACTTTATTTGTCTGCTGTTGTTGTAGAATGAAGCTCGACTTTTTAGCCACCAAAAAGTCCTAAAAGTGCATCGAAAGTTTAAACTCACTCCCTCATTCCCTACAACCCTGCACGGTGCAGTAGACGCTCAATATTTGACTCCATAGTGAGTACTAAAATTCAGCTACTGGAAATCTTGGATCGCTGTTTTACATCCTCACTAACACCTGAAGTGTCCTTGTGATATGGCAGAAAGCTCCAGAACAAACGTGTAAATTAAACTTAAGATTCTGATGCCAGGACTTCTCACACAGTTTCATCTTCATGTGGCTGATCTCACCTTGTTTGCGCCGTAGCGCCACAATTTGACCTTTTTTAAACCTAAAAATTCACTTTTGATCTGCAACTTGAAGTGAGAAAAACACAAAATTCAGATCAACCAAATTAAATTCGTGCTGGCACACACATCAGCGAAGAGTGGGAAAACTCGTGCTCCTTTGTGATGTCTGACATTTGTGCTTAATTTCTTTAAAGCTGAACTTTGGCCTCCTCCTTTGGGTTGACGGGGATCTGCTGCTAGCCTTTTACAGCTAAGTTTGCAAAGGTCCTGCGTGTTTAAGTGCTTCAGTTTGTCCACTGTGCTGTAAGCGAACAACTTGATACCAGAGTGAATGGAGCCATTATTCAGCCACCAAGGACAGCAGGGTTAGTGAGGGATCTGGGTCTTATAAGAGGATATGATGGAGTTTATTTCCTATTGTTCAGTATCATGTGTGACCTCCGCTGTAGAGAAAAGCAGCTTTCTAGGATCGTCTTTTAATTTCGGCGAGACCACCTCATTTGATGTAAGACACACCGCCTACTTCCCCCGCCAATGAGATTAAGAGCTCAGTTGGATCTACTGTCCAAAGGAAAGCTTTACTCGACTGCACTTCTCAGAGGGTTGAAAGGTCATCCGGAATCTCCTTTTGCATCATTAAATGTAGCTTACACTGTCAAGTCTGAAGAGCAAGGCGAACGTTTGAAGAGGATTTGTGGATCCCGCCCCACTGTGTGCTTTCTACGTAAGTGTACAATCGTTCCCCGACCCACACGGTCCGGTCATCAGTGTTTTAAGGATTGCATTGCCCCCGTGTTTCACTGGTTCAAACAAGACACTTCTGAAAAGGGAGAGAAAAAGCGGGTTGAGAAGCTCTGTTCATAAGGCCATAACAGAGCCCATGTGCATTAGTAGAGCCCGGTTGGTAGTACATGCTGTTAGTGGTAGATACACACTCATTAGGTTGACATTCGCGCGATTTTGTCAAAAGCTGTCAGAGGCTGTGATCAGACTGAAAGCTCAAACACAAAAGCGCAAGCAGTGTAATCTAAAGCAACAAAGGGGCTCCGGAGAAGCTACAGTTTGGGTCAATTTGGGTCTTTTTAAACTAAAAATAGCTCCAACAGGGCCAAAAAAAACACCAGCACTCAGGTGATCCGACAAATTAGCTCCTTGATTTGAAAGCAAAACCATCACTGCATCCATCATGTGGCTTACTGCCCAAGAAAAAACTGTTACTCAGCACAACTATGAGGTCCAAGTACGTAGGTCCAAGTCGGTCTGTTGGGTGATAATTTTACTATTTTCAGTTTCTCGTCAGAATAACTCGAGCCAACCTTCACAAGATCTCATAGACGGAAATGCAGTTTCAAAAGCTTAGAGGGTGATTCTGGTTAGATTCTGCACGGTATTTTCATCTTTTTTGTCGGTAACAACACCGCTCACGAACTTCACCACTGCGATCTGACCGTCAAACACGTTAGCCAAACTTATTTGGACGACAAATCGAACCTGAAAGGTAAAATTAGGACTCAAACTGTCCACTGCAAACATTCCTCACTTCACAGCTTTTCTGGTTTTACATTTGTAGACGTGCACGTGCGTGACACAACATTTCTGGTGTGTTGTTTTACCTCCAATCTTTCTTAAATCCTTATTTACAACCTGTCTGATCATCTCCCGTATCAGGGTTTGTTGAAGCTATTTTGTCTTAATCCTCTTACGAATGAGAAGCAATTAAACAAACCCAAGTTCATTACACTACTCATACTTGCTGTGGTATGACCGGCAGCTTATGCTAGTTGATGTTAACACGTCATGTCCTAACTAAAATAACGGCGTCAGCTCAACATCTTCATGATTTGTGCTACTATTCCTCCATGTTTTCGCATTTACAGTGATCCCCTACATGCTTCTTGAGGGAAAGTTACACAGACTCACTTTATGTGAGCCTAGAACAGGATGCTGGCTGTGCTCGCTAACGTGAGGGCAACGTGCCAGCCTGGGAAGAGAGACGGCGGACACATGATGTCCGCTTCAAGGATTTATTTCTACACTATTGCCGTGCCAACATTTGATTCCCCATGCATTCTGTAATAAATTGGTTTCTCTGGCAATGAGACCTTTTTGTACTTTGTACAAAGAAATCGCATCGGCAGAAATTTGATTTATAAATAGCGAGTAGGGCTTACGGCGGAGCCAGACGTCTTCCTCATGAAACTCAGCGGACACTTGTGGTTTGAGCTCAGCCGTAGGGGAAGAGATTTTTAGGGGGGGGGAACAAACTGTGGCACAACATTGATTTGTTAAACTTGTTAAACGTCTTAACTGACCGGGATGATGGTAATAAAGTGCGGCACAGTTTAAGCTGAATCACGGGCCGGTTGAAGTGTAAGGTAACGGATACAAAAAGCCTCCTATGTGATCACAGCCTGCTGCAGAAAAGGAAAAAAAAAAATCTCTGGCATCTATCAGCAACCTAATTTCCCCAATTTGTTTTGACAGTGAGGTAAACTGATTTACTGAGGAGATACAGCCACCAAATGAGCTGATTTCATAGACCGGCTTATTCGAAATCTAATCTTGCACGTCGGGTCTCTGCGGTTCACGTCGAGACTGAGAGCTAAACAGACGCGGTCAAACTGATGAGCGTGTATCAAAGGCTTCTGCTGTTGTGCTTCCCTCCTTCGAGGAAACAGTTGAACAGACTCGGCTGTCGATATGGAGAGAAGCTTTGCATTCTGGCGGCGTGGATGTACACTCATTCATGTAGAGACATGAACCAAGAAGTGTTATAAAAGACAAACAAAAAACAAAAACAAAAAAAAAAACAGTTTTAAATATAGGAACAAATATAAAATATTAGACTTCCATAATGTCTATATGCAATAACATTCTAGATAACTTTTTGAAGGACTTTTACAATTAGTCCCGCTTTAAACCTTGATGTGTATCGCCTCAAAGATAATATTTAAGACAATGAAAAAAAGCACCACAAAATTCATCATAGAAACAGAGATCTAACCATACAATGGTATGTACAATGTATGTATGTCAACAATACGAGAGATGAAGATATGAGAGAGAGAGAGAGAGAGACAGACAGAGAGAGAGAGAGAGAGAGACAGAGAGAGAGACAGAGAGAGAGAGACAGAGAGAGAGGAGTAAAACCACTTATCAAACTCCCGTCATGCAGATAAGAATTTACACAGGAGACCTGAGGAGTATCATCTCTGGCGGTTTTGCGAGGGCCACGCCCTTCCTGTCACAGTCCCTGTCCCCCGGAGACACCACGCCAAAAATAAGAGCTCGATTCAGAATTATACACAAAGCGCTGATCCTTTGAGGCCTCCGTGTTGACGTCTTTTTAAGGAGGGATTTTTAGGGAGAAGGGGGCGAGAAAAATAGGACGAGGATAAAGATAACGTAAGACCAAGCAAAGGAGTTGGGGTAGAGGGGTTTTTATAGAAGGGGGTCGCGGGGGGTCGGCGCCTTGCCCGGCTGTTCCTTTCTTGCGCAAAGGAATGTCAAAGAGAGTTTAGGTGCCTCCTTAGGGCTCTTCGCTGGGCGGTGTGGCCGTAGCCCCCTCGGTGTCCAACGACTCCGGCGACTCGACGGCAGTGGCGTCCTCGTTGGGGCTGCCCTTACTGCTGGGACTGGCTGCCGCTTCAGCTGAAGTGCTGCTGCTCTTGCTGCTGCTCTTGCTGCTGCTGCTACTGCTGCCTGCTGCTACCGCTGCTGCCGCTGCTGCCGCTGCCGCTGCTACCGCTGCTGCCGCTGCCGCTGCTGCTGCTGCCGCTGCTGCTGCTCTGGCCGTCTTGGCCCTCAGAGTTCTCCAGCATCTCCTGGATGAGCGGCGGCATTGAACCTGGGATCTCCATCTTCAGAGAGATGACCCGTTCTGCTCCTGCAAGACCACGATGAGGGCATAAATTTAGGGCAAAAATCAAAGTGTGAAACTTGGTTCTCGACGCTGGAACATGGATGGATATGGATATTTTTTCTGAGCTTTCAACCACATGTCACGGTCTTCATCATGATGGATGACACGCCAACCTTACATGTAACAATATGTTACAATCTCCCCATGTACAACCACTCAAATTACATAAGCAAGTGCCATACTAATCACACGAGAAAACTCTTCACCCACGGATGAAAACGATGAGATGTGGTTGAAAGATCAAATAATATCTACTAAATGGACGGTGAGTTAAGATTTTTAAGGCAGCTGCAGGAAACTATATTAACTTTACACCAGTATTTAATTTATATATAGTGCACTTCAAGAAGCAATGTTAAGCTGCTTTAAAGGACACCAAATAAAGAAGAGAAATATATATATTTAATATATTTTCCAAAAACAAAGGATTAGGAGACAAATAAAACTAGTAAAAACATCATAAGCTCCTAATGCAGTCGGTTAAACCTATGCAACATTTCTGCAAGGCAGGTTTAAAAGACGGGATTTAAAGAAAGATACAAAGGGGATATGGAAAAGAACAGGGACGTCTACAAAACCTTCTTCAGGCAAGTCATCCCAAAGTCAAGGGGCCCAGGTCTATGGAGGGGCAGGAGGGCCTTTGAGGATCTCAAAGTACACTCGGGCTCATATGGAGTTAAAGGCTCAGCACGATGAGCCGGGCCAGAATGTGCATTAAAAGTTAGAAACAGAGAGTTCAAATCGATAGCGTCTTATAGGCAGACAGTTTAGAGAAGTTAAAACGAGGTCAGGAGTCCTGCTCAGAACTAAATACAGTATACATATGTTGACGATGATTTCATGGTGGTTTGAAGCATGCTGGGGCCTTGAACATTTATATACAGTTATGTTTTGGGTCACCTGATGAAAATAAATCCAATATTCACTCTCCTTTAGGCACTGTTTTGGTCTCCACCACAACTACGAAACATATCTAGCTTTAAAATCAAAACAAAGAGCTAAAAGAGGCTGAAAGGGGGAGTTCTCTATATTGATTGTTGAAGATGCGTTGACTTAAAGCCATGTACGACACGTTACCCTCGCCATCGGTTCACTTCCAGATTCTGAATCTATTTTGGAGGAATGACTCGGCAACTAAGGCGGCGTGAATTCTGGTGGTTGAGATTTCTCAAAAACAAAACGCAACACAAACCTGCAGGAGTGTTACGTTATCTCAGAGACGTGCATGCTTCTTACTTTTAGTAACACTTGAAGTATTTAGCACAAAGGAAAACGAGACATGGGAACTTCCGGAAGGAGCTTCACACACTTTACAGCTGCAACCGAGCAGCAATTATTTATAACTTCTCAAACAGACAACCTGACGGCTGTACACACATTTTGTGTGAAGGTAGGCTGCGTTTGAACACCGTGAATACTCACTGGCCTCATTTGTACAAATAATCATGTCAAGATTACAATTACGGACCTTTTCCCGTGAGAACACGTTTAAATGCTTAGTTTGTTTGAGGCAGCAGACCCGGTCTTCCCCTATACTAATATAATTTCTGACTGCAGCCCCCCTGATGTAATCTTCAGGCTGATATCTCTCCTTACCTTTAGCGCTGATGCTGCGCAGGTCTGTGATCTTCATCAGGGTTTTGGGGAACATGTGCGGTTTGCTGGGCCGACGCTTCCTCACGTAGATCTTCAGAGCTTCCAGGAGCGGCTCCTGAAGCTGGTCCACCTTGGAGGGCTCCTCCAGGTCCTGACGATCTGACACACACACACACATACATGCACACTACATGAAGTCAGACTCCAGGCGCAACAATGATGAATCCGTGTCTTAGCGTTATCTGATTTAGACAAGCTAGAGGCTAATACATGTATCACAGCGTGAAGCCTGGTTTGATTAAGAAGGAAGAGTTTATCTTGTTACGTCAAGTCATTTGCCGCGGAGGAGATACTGCAGCGATGGTGACAATTAGATAAGTTGAGCAGAAAACTAATTTGAATCCTTTCTTTTGAGCGGGAGTGTTAAGCTCTGATAAGGCGGCAAATTCTCAAACAGCGGGGAAGGCAACAACCGAACGCACCAAAACCAATCAACAGTCGTGGTATTCAAAGCAATGCATCTATTCAGAGAGCACTTCTCTGCGCACACAGTTATTATTGGGATGACTCAGTGGTCAAATGCACCAGCGCCTCTGCTCTCTGAATAGAGACGCTGGCTCAAATCCCCACGTAAAAAAATAAATAAAAATGTTTTTGCTCCCTTTGGAAAGCAGCGTTCTTTGACTCCAGACTCTCTGCACATTCATCATGTTTATGGCTTTTATTCGACTTTATATTGCGCTCGATTCAGCCGCCGCCATTTGAGTCCGGCAGATTATACAACTCCAGCTAACTGCTGCAGGTGTTGCATTTTAAACTTGCGCATTATTCCAAACCCCGGAGGCAATATTACACGTACGAATAACGTCTTTGAATCCAACAATGTAGTGGACACTTTGGTATAATTACTTTAAACTTGGGCTAAACACATTTCCTCTTTAATATCAAAGAAAACAATGCTTTCTTATCACCGCCTCGTGTTATTTTTTTGGCCACGGAGGTTACTGCTTGATGCTTTTGGAAAAAGAAGAAGCCTACTGACTCCTCGTTCCTCTTAACCGACTGTTGGAGGCAGCAAGTGATCAACAACCGCTTCACTTTGGAAACTGGTTTCCGTTCGGGACTGCTCTATGTGCAATTCCTGTCCAGGTTTGCACCAGGATAATGCAGCCTGTATATGGTCTGCCCTTTATTCCGCTACTCTAAAACATAGTCTGCACTCCTGTTCCCCATCCACGTGCCCCCAGATACACCTGCTGCTGGAGGTCTGCACTCCACAGAATCCACTCTCCTAGTTATAATGTTATAACGAGAATTAAAGCACTATAAATCAGTCCATCTATTCGTTTACTTGTGGCATGGGCTTTTTTTAACCTTTATTCTGAAGTGCTGCTCCAAACAGACCTTGGTACAAGGGCGAGCTACCGCACGGTTTTAAAAAACTACTCCTGGTTATTCGAACTCAAAGGAAAAAAATGAAGGAGGTCCAGGTTCAGACCGTCAGGGTTGGATTCATTCGATGGTTCCCATGTGAAATCAGGAATGTTAGCCACGTCACAACTCAGCTCACTTTTGGTTTTAAAGATACAGAAGTAGATAATCTGGAAAAAAAAACGTATTTACATCCCGTCCGATCGCTCTTGAAAACTAAATGAGATCTTCACATCATTAAATCATTGTTTAATCGTCCTTATGTACACATATATCTGATCTGGGAATCTGTGGTAGGAATATTTCACTAAACCTCAACTATAAGCAAAGTAGAGTGTAGTAAATGTGTCCTCTCATATTTCCAAGTGACAATCTTTAAATAAGTTCTAGTATAACTGAACTACAAGCCTGAACACACACACACACACACTTTGCCATCAGGCCATGAGGTGGCAGTGTGTGCACTGAAATCAGCAGCCGATGGACCCGCTGTCGAGGTGTGTGATTACAGATGCAATCAGAGGTGTCTCTCACTGTCCATGGATTATGCAAGAGTCTGTAATATTTGCCAAGGCTCTGGGGGATTGACTATATAAATATATATTGTTGAATGAAACACGCAGAAGCAATGGAGCCTGAAAATGACGAGTAGAGGGGAGAGTGGAAGTGAAGCTGTGCAACTTTTGGTGGCCTGTACAGTAAAACTTTGGGTGTGAGTGTGTGAGAGAGTGTGTGACAGGGGGAAGAGGACTTGTGTGTAGCCTGACATGAGAGTCATGCCTCAGGTATCTTGGTGGAAAACAACCAGAGCCGGATAATTTCCTCTGGGAGGCCAGTTCCAACAATCCACTCAGCTAACTGACGCTACTATGACATACCAGTACGTCACCCCTATCTCCTCTCCTCTCCTCTCCTCTCCTCTCCTCTCCTCTCCTCTCCTCTCCTCTCCTCTCCTCTCCTCTCCTCTCCTCTATGTTTGGCAGTCAGGATAGTGCTGCCTCACTGATAGCAACCTGTGGTTGACCTGGTTTCAGACTCCCGCGGAGGCTGGTTTACTTTCATCCCAAACTGGGCTGCAGCTCCACTCAATATTTAACTGGAAAGAATCAATACAGGCTGACTATGTTGAATGGAGTGCAGTCAGGCATGGTTTGAATGCGGAGTGAATCGGTTTACTCATTCCACTTGATGTTACTCTATGACTACACTATCAACTCTGTTTGTATCTTTAAATCGGAATTTATGCTAAATATGTGATGTAATCAGGCTGCAAAACGTCTTTTATTTGACACATCCATCTTACAGAGTGCAGAGCGTTATTAATATATATATATATATATATATATTTTTGGGGATTTTGCAGACAGACACTGATGTTTCTGAGCTGAAGCTGCAGACGTCTGATATTTTACAAACACGTTTCACAACCCGGAGCTCTAAATCTCACAATATCAGATGATAAGATATTGAAAATTAAATATATCTCATTTTTTAAATGAGACAGGCGGTTTACTTGCATCCAAATGTAATAAAATTGATAATAAAATTGCATGATTTCTTAAGATACAGCATTCAGATTGGATTGTAATACTGTAGACTACCTTATATTTTTCAGTTAAGATAAGATAAGACGGACTTTATCGATCCTACACTGGGGAAATTTGTTTGTTACAGCAGCTCACGGTACATAAGGTTGGTTAAAAAAAAAATCTATAATATACTAGAAATAGAAAAAAAAACCCAATAAAATAAAATAAAAGTTATACACTCATAGCTTCATTAATGTGTCTACAGTCTACACGGTGATAACAACAGAGAAGTCTGTGTGACGTTTGCTGATCAGCAGCCACCGGTGGCCACAAGTGATTATTACAGAGTAACAAGAGTGCTGCAGGAATGAGTCCTAAAACCTGGAAATGAGTCAGCATGTTTGCACCTCTGGTCCTCTCACCTCGGAGTCAGAGCGTTTTTTTTTTTTTTTGAATGGGTTTTTTGAGATACCTGAAATGAGGTCTGTGGTTAGCACAAGCTTAAGAGATTGTGCTTTATGACAAAATACGCCGCATGCGAATTTTGAAGCTTTTATGTGTCTTTAAAAAAAAGTCAAGTCAAGAGGATAAATGAGACTCCAGAGGTTGGTGAGAACACGCGTGACTGTGTTGTGGTCTGGTTGCAGCGCGGCGTTAACTTTTTACTTTTGTCGATCGCATTTGCGCTTCAAAATTTATAGAAGTGTTGGAGAGTATCTTGCAGAACAAAACTTGGAAGTAACACGAACTTTTTCTTTGCCGAAATCCAGTGGAAAAACAGGCTTTTTGTCAAAGGAGCCAGGACCGTGCTGACTTCCCTGTTAGCCTACAAAAATACGTCATCACTGCAACAATCTATAGCATCCCAAGATCATCTTCAATCAGTTACTGTAAAGATAGTTGGAGTGAAGTGGAGCATACTCCCAATACTCACTCCTCCTGGTGAGGTTTACTTCTTGTAACTCCTAAAATATCTGCTAAAGTCTACAGGGCATGGATGTGACGCGTTCCCCGTGCGCGGCAGCCGCTGGAGCTAATTGCGGCCGTTCTATAGACGATGTTTCAAACCCCACCAGAAGAGCCGGGGATCCAGGTTTCAGAAGCACCCCAGAAGCAGGTCTTCGCTCTGCTCCACCAAGAATATGGGCCTATTTTAGACGGATGCTGCGAGCTTCTTCTCAAACACTCCTGGTGGGGTTTGAAGTCGCATGGTGAACAGACCAAAACAGCGACCGTGACGTGACAGAGGCTAGTCCATAAACTACTGGTCAAACCACATCAAGTAAAACTGTAGCAACAAAACTGTATTGAATTAAGTGTGCCTTCTTTAAGTTACAAAGTCTTATTTGACATTCGTGATGACAGGTCTCAAGTGTTGCTAAGGAACCAGTGCTTTACTCTGTCCTTTCCTTCCTCTGTGAATTCGTATCTTGTCCTTCTTCCCTGCTGTCCCCCTTGCCCTCCCCTGACTAAATGCCCAGCGCTCTGCCCCGGCTCGCCCACCTCCAGAGATGAGACAGATGGCGCTGAGGAGGCCTGTCTCCGTGTCGTCCATCTCGATGGGCAGCAGCTGGTTGGCAAAAGTGAACACCAAATCGGTGAGTGGGCCGAAGCCAGCGTTGTGCATCTGCGTCCGGTTGAGGGTCAGCCCGTCCGAAAAGGTCATGGTATCCTGGTCGGGGGTGTACCTTGTACAGATGCGCAGGATCTGATGAGGCAGAGAGGGAAAGCAGGGAGAGGATTAGCCGGCAGGGATTTACTGTAGCGGACAGGAAACTTAGTGATACACAATTGGAGCTGTTGATCTATAGAGGCCAAGCTGCAGATTGTTGGATCTAAGCAGTTTGTATTGGACATGCAATGGAGTGTTTACCTCAGGCGTTTATTCTTATCTGTGTGGAAAAGGTTCCCAAAAAAAAAAAAAAGCATGAAATCATCATTTTGGACTCTCTCCACTAAAAGCCACAGGACTTCAGGATGGTAGTCATCATAACAGAGTGTCCAGGCAAACTGATGAAGTGCAACATTTTTAAGCCCAGAGCTAAATTCGATCTAAAGTTGTGATTGACAAACACAGACTGATCAAACCGAATTAAAATGACTTTCTGACCTGCTATAAAACTAGAAAATAAAGCATGACTTACCACAGTTTTATAACTTCTGAATGATTTGCAACCATTATAAAGAATGAACACTGGACAAAGTTTACCTTAATTACCACCATTGTGCTGAACATTTATTAATCTAAAGCTGCTTTTGTATTAACAATGGACACGATAACTGAGTAATTTGAGCTGCAGTCGCCGTGGTGACAAATCCACACAGAATTCTGCAGTCTTCTTTTTTTTAGCCCTTTTTAGCTTGTTGTTTTGGTTTTCCGTCTGCTTTACCTGCTCAACACCGGACGGACAAACACAGTGGAACAGACAAACTGACTTTCATCTCCAGATTATAATTTCCAGATAATATATTAGCTCTAACTCTAACCATGATGGGCAGGTAGACTCGCGCCGATCCCAGCCGGCATTGGGCGAGAGGCGAGAGAGTACACCCTGGACGAGTCGAGGGCTGACATATAGAAACAAACAACTGGTCACGCTCACACTCAGAGCATGTGTGTCTTTGTACTCTGGGAGGAAGCTGGAGTAGGAATCTTATTGCTGGAAGGTGACGGTGCTGACGGTCTAGCAGAAAAATAATAATAATCAAAATGCGTACTGTAAATCACTTTTCACAATGTTTTCTTTCTTATGAGGTCAACATGCTCTTTAAATATTAATTACTTATTATTTGAAGGTCAGTCTACAAGGAAACTCAGGCTCTTAGCTCCATTTTGCATCTTCACAATCCACACCTGTTTATTCTCGGCTGTTTAATTTCAGCTGTGGCCTTGCAAGGGGAAAAGTTTGTGCGCCTCTGCTCAAGAACGAAACTCTGTGTCAGGTCTAACAAGTTTCCCCATAAAGAGCAGCAGATACAACACGCACAGGCACAACAATGACCTTCCACACACTCAAAGAGAATAACCTTTGGGTCTCCCTGCTGCACCGCGTGCGCGTGTTTGTGTGCGTACACCTAATGAAGCAACTGATGGTGGATGTGAAGCCTACAGTAGCCTTTGAAGCCTATTTGAGTGGGCTGGATCTGACAGTGAGTGGCAGGCGTGTCTGCAACATGAAACAGAATAAAACATGGCTACTGGCGGTGACTCGCACCGGCTGGCCAGGCCTGCGTTTAGACACACACACACACACACACACATATACACTCATACTGTTTGATCTTTCCTCCGACACTCCCTCACCCAGCCATTGTGCACAATATCTACGCCCTTCACCACAGAAATGCGCTGGTGAGCGGATGCTGATGGCTGAGCGAGAGCCAGAAAGTCATCACAGCCGGCCTTCAACTTCTCACCTCCGCGTCCCCGGGAGTTCACCTCACTGCTTTGTCACATCTGACAAGTATGACTTAGTCAATACAAACTCCTGAATGCATCCGGTTAATATGAGACCGCCGCTGAAACTGAAGCAGTTAAACACACACACACACACACACACACACACACACACACACACACACACACACTGAATAACAAATACTGCATGTACAGCAAACTAATCCTCATTTCCATCAGCATTAATTTATCCGGGTTGTGTCTGGATATGATTTAGCTGCTTTGCATTTACACCTCACATAAATATGCATCTTCATGCATAAATCATTGATTTGGCATTCCCTAACCAAAATGCAGAACATCCTGTATCCTGAACCACCTTCTCACCCTTAATTTGCACGTCCTTTAAGGGCATCAGGATACAAGGAGAGCTCACTCTTTTCTAAGAAGACAACACTTCTTAAGTTGTAGCTAATGCCTTTATTAACGGTTAATAAATCGTTGTGTATATATCAGTAATAAGATGTAAAATCTTTATGTAGTGTTTATCCTTTTTGTCATTATAATTAGCTAATGTAACGCTGGTTACTCTTGAATTAAATTAGCTTAATAAAATATAATTACAATCCAAATTAAGGAACAGAATAGCCTTAATTAAATTATGCCAATTGTTTCACTACACCTGAGAAAAATGAGGTAATCTATAAAACAAATCTTCATAAAAAATAAATCTCATCTTACACCAATAAAGGTGTTTTAAACTAAACTGAGCCTGACAGTTAAATGTTAATTAAGTACTTCTAAATGTCGTATAATCAAGACTTTTAACAACAAGTTAACAGAACTTATCGCCTGACACTTAACTAAACCGTACTCTTTACTCGTTATAAACTTTTAGCATGTTGTAGCTCGTTAGCTAAACAGCGCACTTAACCTCAACTAACATCACTGCTGATTATTTAAGGAAGCAAAGTCAGTTTTTCAAACTTCCAAACAGAAATCACCTCACAGATACTTGAAGTGAGATAAATATAAAACGATTTTTTGATTTTTGCAACGAATCAATGAAATGCCACAAAATGTGCTACTTTAGTTTAGTGAGCTTTAGTTGCATATAGGAACATTTTATCATTGGACAGAGCCAGGCTAGCTGCTTCGTCTGTTTTTAGCTTCACGTTTAGCACACAGGCATGAGAGTGGTATCAATTTTATCTAATTCTCCGCAAGAAAGTGTTATTCTCGTGTCAGACTGTAACAAGAACCGCTGTGTTTTTCCAGAAGTGGCCACATTTGGAGCACAGGACGCTCTAATAATAATACAATAACACTCTAATAGCCTACTAATATTGCTAATACCACTGAGAGTTAAACTCTGAATTGTAGGCCAGGTCACAATAAGCCTGTCATCACTTTCTCTTCCTTCCTCTCCCTCTGAGCAATGGATGCTAATCGAATCACCCACGACAGTCGAGCATGCAAGAGAGAGACAGAAGAGGAAGAGAGACAGCCATTTGCCTTTTTCCATCTCATTACTGCGGCGACATTAGTACAGTACATCTCTCCACTTAACAACTCCGAAATAACAAACAAACATTCAGCAGCCGCAGCCGCCCCGACTCTGCACGCAGACATTTCCACATCTGTACTCCATAACGAACACGCGGCACCATTAACGCAGAGCCAGCGTCTGTCCGATATTTAAAAAAAAAAAAAAAAAAGTACAGCAAGCTAAAAGAGATTAGAGGCTGAAAAATGTTTCTCTGCGTGTAATCTAATCTCCGCTGCAGACAGCTACTCCACATGAAGAATCAAATTGACTGGCATGATCAATTCATTGGATCTTCCCGAATCCCATTGGCCGGCTGAGTAGGTCACCCAATAAGGTTTGAGGATTGGTCTAATGTGAGCTGGGCTTGAGGTCAAACCCACCGATCCCCCCTCGGAGATCTGAGGCTATTGATTCACCGCACCGTCTAAACGAAATTAATGGATTCTTACACACTGAGAAGCAACAGGGATAATTAGAAGATAAATATTAGTACACGCTGAAGATTCCCTATCTGGCAAAGACGTATGTTTATATAACCGTGTCACTGCTGTGAACCGTTCTGGGAAGGTTTTTAGTTCATTACTAAATATTTTAGAGAGTTTAGTCTCTACTGAAGAAGCAGCTCACTGGAGTTACCCTGTGAAGCACTGAATGGTGACTGATCTGCACGAAAAGGCAGGAAAATGACAATGTGTGCCATGCACACGTGAAAATATAAGAGCTACGTCCTGGTTAGATCGACCTCAAACATATACTCTGTGAACATTAAAAATGAAACACTTTAGGAGTTGTTCAAAAATGATGCACCCTGAAGTTTGGACCTAACTGGATCTCTGCTAGAAGATGGAGGAATGTTCCTTTTGGGTTGGGAGTGAGTTGCTGACCCAAGTGAAGGAGTTCAGTATCTTCAGGGTCTTGTTCAAGAGTGTGGGATGGACCGGTGGGTTGGTGTACCGTAGGTAGTATTGTGGGCGTTGTACCAAGCATTTGGGGGAAGAAGGAGCTGAGCTGAACACTCACCTATTATCATGAACCTTGGGTAGTGGCTGAAAGAACGAGTTTGGCTGAAACAGGTTACTCTATGGGCTTGGCCGGGTTCAGCTTTAGCGACAGGGTGAGGAGCTCGGACATCCAGACGGAGCTCGGAGTAGAACCCCCTCACTTTCGCATCGAAAGGAGCCAGCTGAGGTGGTTCAGGCATTTGATTAGGATTCCCCCCCAGGTGCCTTACTTTAGAGGTGTTCTGGGGACATCCGACTGGTAGGAGACTCCGGGGCAGACCCAGAACTTGCTAGGGGGACTACACAGTCCATCTGGCCTGGGAATGCCTCAGGAACCTCCCGGAGGAGGTGGAATTTGTTGCTTTGGATATGGTTTTAGATATTCAATCATACATTCTCTATAACCTCTTATTAGGGTCGCGGCTGTTTTTCAAGTATTCAAATTTCAAATTGGACGTGGATTGGGGCAGAAATTGACGCCATCATGTGTAACTGATTTAGCTTGTGCTAAAGAATTAAGGGAATGGAAATTTATTCTTGACGTTTGGGAAGCGAACAAAGGTTAGAACAATAAATAAAGCTCAAACTAACAGCTAGCTGGAAGCCAATCATGGTCCGGAACGCAATTCACACAAGAGTGATGTGGAAACTTGAAACTTTCTGGTCAACTCTCTGAGATTGGATGTCATTTTAAGATTTTTTAATGATGTTATTAAACTTATTTGTGGAAAAAAAAAATTACTGTTACAGGCAGAGAAATCTGACCCAAACGAAGGAGTTCAAGTATCTCAGGATCTTGTTCATGAGTGGAAAATGGACTTGGCAAAGAATGCGACCTCGACAACAAGAGTCTCCCTAAACACCTAGTTTGTTCCTTTCAAAATAAAAGCACAGACACCCACCAGAATGTCCAGGCAGGCAGCTTTCAGGAGCGTGATCTGATCCGCGATGGTCAGCCCCGTGAAGCCAGGCACTCGTTTGGCAAATTCCACGATCTTGATAATGCACTTGGTGGCCAGCTCGCTGAACTTGTCCCACAGGCCCAGGTCCAGCCTCACACGGTGGTCTGCACTCGAGTTCTGCAAAACACACACACACACACACACGCATGCAAACACACACAAACAGAGAGTAAGGCGTCAAGGCGATAAGGCAGCTCCTTTCGTCATTGCACAGACTGCTGCTAATGATCTCCTCAGTGCTCCCTCTTCACTCTGCTCTATATGTGTCACACTTACATACAGCAAATAGGCTCCATAAGACCTGAGCTCTCAAAAAAAAAAAAAAAAAAAAAACACTGGCAGGATTGTTGTTGTGAATACGCTGAGCTGAGCCGGGTGGCCGGGCCCTGCGATAATGAGCGTAACGGTGTCAGTGGGATGCTTTGGCAATGATGGGATGCAGAAACAGAGCTGTGACAGGTAGCACAGAGCAGTTTGAAGCCAGAGGTGCCATTAAAACAGCTATACGGTCCAGAACCTACACAAACACCGGAGGGGGGGGGGGGATGGGTGGAAGCCAGGGAGCAATGAAGACATAGCCACAGAAACGCGACGAGGAAAAAGTGAGAGTAAAAGTGGTGTAAGACACCGGAGAGAGGGAAGAAAGAGCGGGAATGACAGATGAAAGGGAGGAACGTTAAGTATGTGAGAGCAGAGAGGCATTGTGGGAGCGGGGAGGGAGGAGAATCCTGGAGTTTTCCGTCACGGGAGGCGGTGTGCACGCCAAGGTGAGACTGCCACGCCGGTTTGTTGATTATAAATCGTGCGACAGCTGGTGTCATCCACCTCTGATGTTCGATTTCTGGATCTTGTTTTGGAGAAACCTTCCTGCGACGTTCGGCGGGATTAGTTTTAAAGGAAAATTCCTGGTTTATTTCCACTTATTTGGGTAGTTTTGGTTATCATTCCTACCCCAAACGTGCTAACTTAATTCCAAAAAATGTCTAAATCAGCATTACCATTCGCGCAAGCTGGAATCGACTTCCACTGTCTCGCGCTGACAACATCATATTCTGCTGGGGATGTCTCTTTCTGCGCCTGCAGCCTGATCGCGATAGCACTGTGCTCCTTTATTTTATTTAATTTTTTTTTTAGCTCCATCATTATTAGCAGTTTGTCTGAAAGCAGGCACGCAAAGCGCTGATTCTGCAGCGGTGGAGAATGTTTCGCTGCTGTTTACTATGATTTTCTTTTAATGAATCCAAAGACATTTCATAATTTAGTCCAATCAATGCTAGGATGGAGCAAAAAAAAAAAAAGATGACAAAACGAACCAAAGATGACAAATTGGAGTAATGAAGAAGCTGATTTTTCATTCAGGCATCCAAAATGAGTAAATATTCACACGTCTCCCTCAGAGATTCAGCCTCAGAAACTGCAGTCAGACCATCATGGCACACCCAGACTCTCCAGTCATAAATTATTCTTTGCTCAAATTGATATATCGGCTTGACAGCTTATTTTTGAGTGAGCACTGAAGAGTTTGAAATGGCTTCGTCTGGCTCCCAGGACCTAGACTTTGGGTATAATCCAGCCATTGGCTGACTATTTCAGCTGGACCTCTCCTCTCCTCCCCCCTCTGCTATCTTCTGATGCTATTTTGCAGGGCGCCGCCGTCGCTGCATCCTGGCTTTAGAGACGGCCGCGACTGGTTAAAAGAAACACAAAGAGTACCAGAATGATGATGAGTTCGGCCCTGACGCGGCTCTAAAATGAAGCGAGGAGATAGATCTGGCTATGTGAGGCTAGAAATGACAGGAAACAGCCAGGAGGAGAGGAGGAGGAGGAAAAAGAGGGAAAGAAAAGGCCATCAGAGGAGAAGATATTATGACGGACAGACTCTGAGAGACAGAGGGAGGAATAGGCAGCAGTTGGGGAATTGTTCTGGGTGTAGCGAGGGGAAAGCCATGGCGTGCTGGCTGATGGTGGGGATGGAGCATCTGATGATCGTTTGTTTGCTTTTGTGATGGTTTACATGGAATAGCCCATCTGCTCTCCATGAGCGAGTCTCCACATGTAGGACAAGGACACAGCACACACGCTGACAGAGGAGGAGGCGACAGGAGGGACGGGTCTACTGCGTATACAGGCTGGACATCAGAAAAGCTAAGACAGGACCAACATGTAGTCACGTTTTGGCCTTTCAGGCTTTACTGGATAGATAGAGCTGAAGAGTGACGGGAATGTGGGTCGCATTCGAACCCTTGGGCCGCTGCGGGAAGGACTGAGCCTTCATACGTCGGGTGGATGCTCTACCAACTGAGCTAACCAACACCCAACATTTTTAGCTTTCAAGTATTTACAAGGAACAGTTTATTCTTGATCTTCAAAATAATACTTTGACAAAACTAATCTTCTTCGAGAGGTTTCGACCACATCCGCAGAAGGAGTTTGCCCGGTTGTCATGGAGATGACTCAGAGCCTCCTCGAACAGTGAGTTAGGATCTCCCCGACTATATCATGTTATCAACAGCTGATGAAAACTCCTTTAAGTGGATAAATAATCTTGTTGGTTATCACTTCAAATGTTGGCAGATACTGACTTATGTGCACTGACATAACACTGTATATCAGCCGTGTCCAGGCAGACACGAGTGCAAAATAATAAAAAATACTTTTGTGTTTAGTGTGTTTAATTGGAAACACATGATTTTTTCTTGTAGTGTCTGTTTTCCTCTCCGAGTCCACAGCCTCCTCTGATTTTTCCATTATGTAGCAGGCCCGGAGCTCGAGCATATAAACAAACAATAAACAACTAGGCTATATGAAATAAAATAAAAATGCTCTTGACAGCATCAAAAAGGTTTGTGTGCCACGGCCCGGCCCTGCAGAAACATTGTGATACGTTGTACACAGTATGATTCACAGGCCTCGGGAGAGAGGGAGAAAAAAGCTCTTTGCGCAGCTGTAACCGACTGTTGCATAGGCGTTTATTTTCAAATCATAAATGCAACTGCAAAGAGACTTTGACAGAGAGAGCTTTGTGCCTCCAACACAAATTCCTTGGACATTTAGCCTGTTTACTCAACATAAACAACTAGAATGAAGTCAGTAGCACGGAGCAAAGTTGAGAAGAAACATGCCCCGGTTGTGTATTACAGCCAATGCTGACATGACCTGTTTAAAGCTGTATCATTAGTTGACAGCAAACCACTTTAAATTTTAAAGTAGGTCATGTATGAACCGATCAGTTATAAATAAATAAGGCAGAAGGAGCAAAACCGACGAACCCTAAACCGAAACTGGACAGCGTCCAACGAGTTCATCTTAAAGATGATCAGATTTTCAAGTCAGACGAAGGAAGCGCACGTCCACGCCGCAACATCCAGACGAGTAAAAAGACAGACTGTAATATTCCTGTTGAAGCTGGTCACAGGGGCGTTACGCAATCTATCCATTTATGCCAAATATGATATAATTTGTTAGCCTCTGTGTTTCACTGTTGTCAGGGTGGAACAGCCTCTGGAACATGGTTCAGACCAACGACTCTACACTGGAACCAGGACTGAAGGAAACGCAGTTATGTGGTCTTCGTCGTGATTAGGAGCAGAGTCAATACGTGCCATGGTGCCGTCGGTGCCATTAGCCGCAATTGGACTTTCATACCGCTGGATTTTACAACTCGCTGCTAAAAGTTCAAATCAATTAGAGCTGCAGTGGTTAGCGTTTTTGTTCGTTGGCTTTTTAACCTTCCTGCACACGAGTAGCACTAATGCTAGCTCCGTTCAGACACTGACACAACAAGTCTTTATTTTAACAGCTGAAGAGTGACAGGAAAGGGTCACAGGTTGGAAATGAACCCCTTGCTGCTGGGGTCCATGCTCTACCAGGTGAGCTACCTGGGTAAAAATTCAAATTTTCTGAGGCCAACCATGAACACCTTTCCTACTCAGATAGCGTCTGAGGCAGCTTGCACACAGAGGAAGCATCTCTGACATTTAAAACATATATTTTCCTCTAGTGTCTCAAATAAAAACCAATTGGTTGGAATGAACTAACTCTGTATGATGTACAGTTCACTTTTATTGATAAAAAGTTGAACTAAAATCAGATGTTTCACATTAAATACAGGACGGCAACATAAACACAGCCCAGCAGAAAATAAGTCTCTGTGGCGCAATCGGTTAGCGCGTTCGGCTGTTAACCGGAAGGTTGGTGGTTCAAGCCCACCCAGGGACGTTATGGTCTCTTGAATTTACTTACATAACAATTTAATGCGTCCCAGCTGACTATGTTGAGTTTCAATTGTGTGACAGTAGCTTGACGCTGGTACACACTACACTTGGTGTGATCTCCACAGAGACAGCACAGTCTCTGGGTATCTCTCTACACCGAGTTTGCCTTTGATAAACACGACACAATCAAATAGAGCTGCCAGGCTCAAGTACCTCCAACAGACCCCTTCATTTTTGACAAGACAGCAAAAAAGATTAAGTTTAAGTTAAATCTGTGTTAAATAATAAGCGTCTAAAAGCTTGCTTGAATTGAATTTGGTTACAAAGACTCCCAGAAGAGAGGACGCGATCTCTGGACAACAAGAGCTCAGACTGGTGAACCCGTGCAGGAAGGTGAGCAGCCCTGAAGCTGTTGAAGAAAAAAAAAAGAAGAAGCAGCTGAGCAGCTAATATGAAATCCATTACTGAAAATCCAATATGTACTCAATATGTTGGCAAAAAAACTTCCAACATCAGTCTAAAGCCCGAGCCCTCAAGGAGCTGCTTCGAATAGAGCCGAGGCCTCCCGACCCTTAAACCAGCCCAGCTGAAGTGTACTGTCGCGACAGCTGGAGCGGCCCTCTGCTCAACAGCACATCAATCCCCTCCGAGGTTGTTACTGCGAGGCAGTTAGCACCGCGGCTGCTGGACACTGTCACGAGGAAACAATCTATTGTATGGCCACCCGAGAGAGAGAGAGAGAGAGAGAGAGACGGAGATAAAGGGAGACAGAGAGAGAGAGAGAGCGAGATCATTAAATATGATCTGGGGTTAAGTGAGAGGCACATTAGGGCTGTGCTTAAATCACAGACAACGAGCTGCAGTCGACACAACGGCACTACGGACGCACATTCCGCTGATTGACGTCCGATTTGATGGGGAAGGAGGAGGCGCCGACGCGCGAGTGTGTGTGTGTGTGTGCGCGAGAGACAGAGAGAGTGTGTGTTTGCACAATGCACATATGTTGGGAGGGTGGAGGGTGGCTGATATTAAAGCAACTTATCTTGCTCTTCCCTCTGGGTGGAGAGGGACAGGGAAGGGGAAAAAAAGGTGGAGGGGGGGAGGAGGGTGAGATAATTCGTAGGTTTTGCTTTTTCTTTTTTTTTTCCACCCCCCTCCACCTCCCCACCCTCCCTCTCTCTCTCTCTCGCAATCTCAGTCAATTACACAAGTCCCATAATTCAATAGAGCGAAGCAAGGAAGTTGCCGGGGAATTCTAATTTCATTTCAGAACATTTATCCAAACAAATTAGACAAGTCGCGACGTTAGAGAAGAAGCTGTCAGCGTAGAAATGAGTGCTCCGCGGGCTCGTGTGTACAGATGCAGAAAGGGGAAAAGGCAGTAAAAGCCAGCCAGCACCTGTGACGGATAGTGACAAACTGTAATGTGGCTAATATCTCCAGGCTGTGGCGCGTACTGTACGGCAGCAGCAGCAGCAGCAGCAGCAGCAGCAGGACCAGCAGCGGCCCGCCGCCACCGCTGCCTGCAGCCCGCCGGGGCCCCGCCGAGCGCTAATGTTTTATTTTGTCTTTGAAACTGCCAGGCTCGTTTTTCATCACCATCACTGTCAATGAAGCGTTATTCATTGTCGAGCTAAGCCCTCTCACTCGCGCGGCTATCTCCGCTAACCCAGCAATGAACTCCTAAATCACTGCAGACTAGGATTTGAATATTTCACCACCATAATTGGAGCTTTAACCTAATCTAGGGGCGCGGGAGCTCCTCTTCTGTTTCCGACGAGGAGGACTCAAAAGGCGCATCAGGATCCAATCGCTTGTAATAATGAGGAACTTCTCACAGTCTGTGAGCAAGCATAATTACCACTGATCCAGATTAAGGCTTTATCTGAAGCCCGACTGCCACTCTCAACAAACAGCAAACACTGGCTTATATCATAACCAGGGAGCAAGATTTTTGCTATTATGTCGCACAGTTTTTCAGCTGTGGATTTCGCCTTCAATGCGGACTGTTTTTTGTAAAATCAGGAAGTGTCTCGTGGGAGAGGGAATGGGATGAGGGTGGAGTACAGAGGGGTTATAGCGATTAGGAGCTTTGTGTTCGGATTGAAAGGGGGGGAAATGAAGAGTTATGGAGATGGAAGCTCACTGTACGCTGAAACGACAGCGTACAGCTGCACACAGCGGAAAAGTAATAAAGGGCACCGCGTGCCAATTTTCGCTCCGTTTTAGCGTCTCCGCTCCAAAGTTTATTGTCGGCGAGTGAATGATTTTCATCAACGCAACAAGAGAGACATTACTACACATTATGGCTGCTCAGCGGATTTGGGCATCTTAATATAAACAGTGTTTTTACGTGATTGACAGGCGTCGTGAGCTTTCCGAAATCGAGCGCCAACATATCATTAAACATACACTCCACCCCCCCTCCCGCTCTCAAACGCTCCCCACAGAAGACTTTTTGTGGAGCGCCAGCGTCAATCACCGCAACCCCCCCGCCGACTGTAATCTATATGTAAGTCATCATAAAAAAAACAAACACATTACAAGCTGTCAGCTCCCTGCACAATGCCGCCGTGCACACGTGTCAATCAAAGCGCCACTATCTCTGCTTGCTACCCGGCTAACAGCAAGTCCTGCAGCTCCAACCGTTTGCCTGACTGTCAAAACATCACAAAAGCTCCACCGAACCGGGGTTAGCGCCGTCACGTACTCGCTCTTGAGGTTTCCTCGACATTTGTATGACCTCCAACTTTTGAACCGAGTCATAACAAGTGCAGAGCGGTCTCTCGGGGGAGGTAAGAGAAGCTTGTTGTCACTCAGATGAGGGGAGTATACTGTCCTTTACAGGGTCAGTCGCTTTGAGGCTTGGACAAGCAAGGGCCCGATGTGTCCAACTGACAGGTTCTTCTTCAAGGTCCTGCGTGGATTAACGTCCCCTCGCTATCCGGCTTTTCATGGGTTGTTAGTTCACCACCAGGCCCCCGACGTTTGAAGGCGGTTCAGGGACGGTGCAGAACTCTCAACCTTGACGGCTTCCGGGAGATGACAGGGGGAATAAAGCCCTCACAAACCCTGACAACCATTCTCGACACCCAGCTTAGCACATCAGCGCGCAAATCCGTCACTTCCATACCCGTTTTGATTTCCGGGAAGCAGATAATGACGCAAGTTGGATTAGCCACATTTATTCCACTTTTCAGACGTGTCAAAAACTTGCAGGCTCGAGTTGGTGTCTGCTTCAACCAGACTGATGGGCAGCTGCCTGGCTGGCATCATTTCCCTGATGAGGGTTTGATGTTGGCAGCTGTAACATCTTCCCAGTCCTGACATCTCTCTCTTTTACTTTCTCCTCTTGCTGTTGTTGCAACATAGAGAACTTGGGTAAACAAACCCTTCTACCATCCCGGATCCATCTCACCAGAGGCAGCTGGAAGTCAGTTGCACGGCGCGATTATGATGCATGCTTTTTTATTGTCTGTCCATCAGAGTTAATGTCCAATCAATAGCTATTGAGAGAAGAGGAAGAAGTATCGAGAGGACTCGCCTGGTCAGTCAGCGGCGTGTATCTGAACTCTCGAGATGCATTAGGGGGGGATTTGGAGTACAGTACAAGAGATTGATTATCATTATGAGCTCTAGCACTCCAGCTAGTTTGCAAGCCTGAATCAAAGGAGCAGTCTGCAAAACAGGGTCATGGAGTCAAAGAAGCATTGTAGCTCTGTTATGTTTATGAGTCAAGCGCTTTTATCGATCTACTGTACAGAGGCATCACAAGACTCACCGTGGTGTACTTGCCAAGCTGGCAGAGGGAGGGAAAGGTTTCTTGATGGGCCTTACGAATCTTTTCAATGATGGTCTCCAGCTCTGCTGTCAGCTCGTAGCTCTCTGCCAGCTCCGGCTTTGGGCTCTCCTTCTTCTTCTTATTCCGGTCATTTCGAACAGCTGAAGGAGAACAAAGGATTAGGATTAGCGTCAACAATGACTTGCAAGTGGGTGACTTAATCGTCGAGGCAAATGCGGATATTAGCGGATCGAAACAAAATACGGGACAACTTGAGCAACAACGGAACTTTAGCTGCTAGTAAGCATTTTTCTGGTTACTTTTAAGAGATGCAGCGAGTTCTAAACTTGCATGAGGACAGAAAGTTTCTGCTGCAGTGTGCTCTGTCAGCTTAGCGCTACGGGCAGAGTCTCACAAAGGGAGAAGACAAAAGTGTCTGCGAAAGCTCGAGAGCTGTGTGGATTGTGTGATTTGGGTGGTCAATCTGAAATAACTGATCAGTTTCCTCTTTGAGCTGGTGCTTTTTGGCTGGTCGCAAGTCGAAGTGCGAGCTTGTTAGGGCGACAAAACAAAGTCTTGGACACAATTCTGATGCACTTGTACTTTATTTGAGTATGTATGCAATTCCATGGAAAGTTTCCGACTTTGAAAATTCTCAGGAATTTTGCAACCCTACTGGCATTCTTACAGTCACACACAGCGATACACAGTATTGTTGGCGGTTTTATGCTATTTAACCAGGCACGGTTATCGATGGCGGTTAGCAAATTAACATGGACGTAAACAGAATTTGGCTTTGTAAATAAATGATGAGGAAGGAAATTCATTCAGCTTCATTCAGCTGGTAAGAAACATTTAATGTAAACATGCATTTATTTACAAAAAAACTTCATGTGGTACACGGTAGGAACCGATCTTCTCATATGGATTACGGCAGCTGAACAGTAAGAAGACGCTGCACCTTGCGCTGAATGAAATGTTTTTAAAAAATCCTGGATTATCCGGTGCAGACACCCTCACGAGCGATTTCCACAGCACCAAACAGGCACGAGCTACAACAAAGCCGAGGTTGTTGTTGCTTGTTGTATGTAAAGTGCACCCTGAGAGAGTCCGCAGAGTCCTTTGCTTCATTAGGTGGAGATCTTTGAAGTCTGTCACAGCAGGAGACTCAAACAAACCAACCACGTTTATTACTCAACACACAGCATGATCATCTCAACATCACAAGTCTCTGATCAGCTGCATGCTCCCATTTAAAATAACAAGAAGTGAAGCCGGAGATAAAGAGCCGGGCCCCATTGTCGGTGCCGAGGCACCAAAGGGATCTTCCTGGCTGACAACAGTCACATCCTCTGGCCTAGTTTGCAATAAAACCCTTTCTATTCACACGCTAAAGCCTGCTCGTGATCCCGTATTGCACTAACACGGTTGAATGGAAAGAGAGGAGACCTAAGTGTGGGTTGGGATTTATTCCGGGTACAAATAGACAGTTGTGGTACGTGACTGTGTCGAGCTTCAAGGCGTTACAAAATCTGAAAGAAAGCCTTTTTTCCCCAATTTGCTTGCCATACTTTTAAATTTAACAAACATACCCACATCGGCAAAAAAAAACAGGGTTTACTTTGCAACTGTTTGTTCAGCTTCATTCATATTGTTGTATTTGTTAAAAGTGCACAAACAGCCCAGCCCTTCAGCTCGGTTGGACGTTTTAGCCCCTTTTAGCTCCTTGTTTTCGTTCTCCATCCTCGGCTTTCGTCAGCCTTGCTTCTAGCGGATAATGCTGCGTTCACACCACCAATGTGAACGTGATGCTTACCCACATAATCAGACATTAACCCCAAACATCTCAACTGCATTAACAACAACACTTTGTCCTTAAATGAGTCTCTCCTGATCAAAATGATGCGCATTAACTAGATCAACATAATTCAGCTACACAATTATACATCATCAGTCAGAGCAGGGGGAGCCCGTACAGTATGTTGGAGCCTTTATATCTATTTAATTTTGACATATAGGACGCACACTCTCATCTCAGATCCGCATCATCGGCCCGTCTTAATGCATCAGAATTAAAGAAGAGTCAATTTGATTTTATATTTCAGAGAATTAGAGTTAATGTTTCGGTCAGCCACAGGCCTCGTACCGATTACTGTCACCGCTGAGAGGCAGCAGCAGTGTGCTGACATTAATCACTCCATACGCTATGACCTACATCTGTGACCTATATGTCCATTATTATAGGAGTATGTATATGTAAGAGACTTTCCACCACATCAACTGTGATCAGACGGTTAGTAAAGCGAATGTTGATGGCGACAGTGCTAGTAATTTCATTAAAAAGAGATAAACGTTAATGGTGACTTCATTTAACTAAACAGGACAAAGAAAAGAGAGATCCTGGTCCAGTTTCTTTGGAGTGTTCCTGTTATTGTTATTCAGTCCTGCATCATACCTGGCGATGATAATCTTCAGCGATGGTAGAATTGATCCTAACCTCGTCTGTCATCGTGGTTTATAATGTCGGCGTGGGGGCAGTGGGAGGGTTTGACTGTCAGAGGATAGAGAGCCTTAGGCTCCGCTGCTCCACAGAGAAAAGCTGCGATCACTGAACACAGCAGCAGATAAAGCAGAAGTGGTGGATCAGACTGGTGCAATAGAGAGCTGCCAGATATCTCTACCACGGCACACGAACAAAACAAGGACGGACCCGGTGTTGGCCTGATATAGAATCAGATACGGGAAGGAGAAAGTGCTAGAAAAAAAGAAAGATAAGATGACAATGAAGAAACATGCATAAAATATTGTCCTGATGAAAAGATGTTTCTAAATGTCTAATATTATATTAGAAACGTCTGAATAATCACATATTCCTGTATCACCTGACTAAATTATTCACGTATGAGATGTGTAAAAACCACACATGATCCTAAAATCACAAAAATCTGGCATGAGATCTATAAGAAGATACATTCGTGGTTTTACATAACAAAAAACATAGTTTATAGTTTTTACATCTCGTCTTTCATGCTTTTATCTGGAGATCTTGCAACAACACAGGTTTGCGTTGTGTTTTGTCTCATTAATATTAATCTTCTTCTTCTTCTTCTCTTCTTTTCTTCTTCTTCTTCTTCTTCTTCTTCTTCTTCTTCTTCTTCTTCTTCTTCTTCTTCTTCTTCTTCTTCTTCTTCTTCTTCTGCAGGAAGGTGAAAAAGTGAGCAGGGTCTGGACTCCTCTCCATCGCTCTCCTTTTTATTCCAGCACTTCAGCTGACAACAGCCGAGTGCAACATTATGAATGCCTTCCGGGAGAGACTGAAAATGTGCAAATGACATCGCGTTTCACCCCTCTCTACTAATAATACATCCGTCGCAGGTGAGCGATGGAGGATTCGCTTCCCGTCATGACAGGAGTGGCACAGCTAAAAGGCTTTTTTTTAACCTAAAAACGAACACGACCTATAACACGACAACACCAGCCGGCCCATGAACCTCTCTCCACACGCCACCCTAAAGAACACTTTGCCCCATGTTAAGGGGGATGGTGCAGGACAGTTGTATAGAAAGGGGGATGGTCCACAATCTGTTCACGTGTGTGTGTGTGTGTGTGTAATTTGTCATCGTGTGGTGACAAACTGTGTCTGGCAAAGGGGGTTGCCGTCCACACAGAGGCTGGCGAGCCACGAGATGTGATTTAGGAAGACAGCGAAGTGGCAAGTGGACCGTCAGGCTGCCCAACAAAAGCTACAAGTAGTAGCAGTAGCTAGCAGGTCTTCCTTTGCAGAAACACATTTAGAAATGACTGACGTCTGACCTGAGATTCACCATGTTTGCTGACAGTCTAATCGGAACAGCCAGCGTTTTCAGCTCGTGTTGTTCCAGGATTTAATCTCCCAGTACTCTCAAGTTTTGTCTCCCATAATTTGCGTGACTCTCAAATGTTATGACGAATAACTGTCGTGCGCACATCAAAGATTGTCCGACATCATCATCAAAGCCAGAGCTAATGTGAAACACAATCCACTAGCACTACACACAATTTCAACCCATCTGTCAACCCAGCTTGGCAACCCGCAACCACCACGGGGGCAGATAACCCCAGAGAATCTAAATATACCTGCACTTCATGCTTGTTTATTTATTATCCACCAGTTGAAGCAATAATTACACATCTAGAAAACATATAGCTAATGATATTTTTTAAATGACAAGAAGGCAATTTGCTCAGTAATCAGAATATGAATTTGAAGTCCGGATGTCAGGCTGTCCCCCGTTATTCAAATCACGGTGTGCGAAACGGGTTCTTTGCCGTGAAAACATGAACTCTCCCTGCACAAACCGTCGGACTGCGATCCAAAGCTAAGAGCTGAAAAGTGTGTGTTACTGGGACACCTCCACCCAGCCACTTTGTCGGGCTTTGAGGGAGCGCTGTGTGAGCGAGTGTCAAGTGTTTCTGAAGTGCTCTCTAGAGTGTTAGACCGACGGATCAAGGGTCATTGAGTGGAGTCCAGACATGCTGTTAAATACACTCCTCACAGCGATACCTACCGCCACAATCCCATCCCTCGGCTTATCCGAGTCACTCATCTCCCCCGTTTTAGTCAATGAGCAATGTCCCACCCTGTGTCTGGCAGCACGGAGATTGGTTTTGTTTTGTTTTTTTCGCGTCGTGGCTCGGCGGCAGCAGCACAGGCGTGTAACGGCAGCCGTTTTTTCGAGAAGCCGCCGGGGCCACGGCCATCTGTGTGCTGCCAAGCCCCGCACAGTGTCTCTTTGAGCAAACAGATGCGGCGGTAGATAAACACTATTTATCTGGAGCCGGCGTGTTGCAGCCCGGGCCGCTTGCCACAGCACTTAACATGGCAACCCCCCCTAACACTAACCAGGTGGGTGTCGAGCAGCGCTGATAATTCTTCGCTGCCACCGGAGCGTTGAGTTTTAAGCTAATGGTCCTGATGGGACAAAAAGGGGGGTGGAGGGGGAAGAGGGGGTTGTCAGATGGGAAGCTTGCATTGTGAGAACGTGACCTTGGAGCAGGAAGGGGATGAGAGACGCACAAACTAAGACGTGATAAGATAAGATTGTCTCATTGTCTCTCGCTGATGGTTCAGAGAATTTTCAACACTGATAAGGCTGAAAAAAAAAGAAAGAAAAGAAGACAGCAGTTTTTTTTTGGCTTATTGGGCATTAAAAACAGACTCAGATGAAAAGATCAGCACTCCGGTTGATCTACGTGCATCCACTATAGACAGACACTGCTCTGAGAGGCTGTACTTGAAAGGCACTATGGTGGTTTGAGTGAAATGCTATTGACCTAACGTGCCCCTCTCTCTCTTTTTTCCCCATTTGTTAAATTTCCTGTTTTGTCTCTTAGCCACTGCTTGATTTTTGCTGGCTACAAAAGTCACAAAGACTGGCTTAAAACAGCCTGCCACGCCACACTTGACCTGAAATCAGCACATCCACCCGCAGATATCAGATTCAAAAGACGATATTTGGCACAAAGGGGTGACAGCAGCTCAGTCCATGGGGACCTGGCAATCAGAAGTCAGAGGACTGGTAGCTGGAGAGGTTCCAGTTCACCTCCTGGGCACCGCCAAGGTGCCCGTTAGCACCCTAACTGCTCCCAGGACACCGCTACGTGGCTGCCCATCACTCCACCATCCTGTGTGTGTGTGTATGTGTGTGTGTGGTTGCATTTCAGGCCTATGTGTGTAAAACAAACTGAAAATTGAGGGATCAGTAAAGTTAGCTTCTGTTTCTATGTTGCATAATGAAGCTCTGACGCTCTCTTGAGGTTGTTAAGCTGGTACAAACATATAATAATAGGACAATAATAAATAATATAACAAGTTCTTTTCCTAAACCCAACAAAGTGTGACCAACTTGCCCAGAAATGACACAATAACGACGCACAAACAATCTACCTCTTCTTCCATTCACCAGATTAATAACAGAACACATCAGTACTCATGACATTACGTGGACTCATGATCGCTCACCACCGAAAAAATACAAAGACGCAACTTGTGTCATCACATACCTGCTGGTGCAGCGAACACACACACACACACACACGCGCGCGGGCATAGACACAATCATGTACGCGAACACAATGCTCCCTCTGTGTTCCTCTCTACGTAGCTGTTCAATTATCTCCAGAGGCACATGACAGCACGAGTCCAGTGCCCGAAAGCAGATGTTCAGTTCCGTCTTCTGACTCAGGCCTCAGACTGAGCTCTGCTTTTATTTTGAAATAAGTACGGCTGCAAACATGAGCTTGGTGATGTGTCGAACATGGTCAACCCTCAAAACAACAAAACCTGAGAATGGTCTGTAGAGCTTTCTGTACTGTCTGCAGCCCTACAAAGGATTCCTAATAATTTTGGTGATCTCTTGTGCCATGTCGGGATTTTTATTTCAATCTATAGTGGCTGGATATACATAAAACTTTAAATACATATGAATAAGTAAGCTGACCCTTCCAAAAAATATAACTCAAATAGAAATATGACACATGCAGTTGCTTTGAATTTTCCACATTCTGCTTGACAAACTCGTCATTTCATCTCCCCGATGGTATCTGACACAAGCGCAACCCCTTCAGACCCGTTGACAGACTTGCTGGCGTGGACCTTCTGGAGACATTCGACATTCAGAGCAGGAGGTTGCGGACACCACCTCATCTCCTCCTCTGTCCGTGAATATAGAAGGAAAAAAGAAAGGGAATTTTCCCCTTTCTCATCAGTGGCGCTGTGGGGGGGTTTAGCCTGAGGATATCAAGACATCATCTTTTCCATGACTCCTCTGCTGAGGTGTGAAACAGCATAGGAAAAAGGAATTGTACCCCCCCACCCACCCACCCGCCCTCCCCCTGGGGCTAATGGAGCATGAAGTGGACCTGAGCTATAAATGCTGATGCAATCAAAGGATGCCAATAACCTGTGAAATGCAAACTGTTCCTATGGATGACAATGGAGCAGAGGGAACATGAGGGCATGGAGTCGCCGGGTTTCCTCGGAGAATACACTCTCTGCTGTCAGAGGCAAAAGTAACAGATTGGACGGTGGATTCAGGTGCTCATCACATGATTTCTCAGATGTCTGGCAAAACTTTGCCTCGCTGGCTGAAATACTGGCCAGAACAGACAAGCTATGAGGCAGAATAATAGCCACTTACACCGCTGTAACTATCACTCCACCGAAACAGCTCTATCATCATCATACCGATAACAATAAAGCTATTCCAATGATAATACAGTGCAGCTGTTGACCAGTGTGAGATCTTGTCCGACAGATACAATTGTTGTACACTTATATCAATGGATAATTTCACACCTTTCACCTGAGGGCAGAGAGACGAAGGTGGATGACATGCAGCAAAGGCCACAGGTTGGTATCAAACCCAGGGTGCTCTACCAGGGGAGGTACTGGGTCTACATTTTGACCACTGACAGTATAAAGAACAGACGCCATATCTGGGATGTCAACTTCCGCCATGTTGGTAGTCCTGTCTGCTATAGAGAACAAATCTGTTTTTTGTACCAGGCTGTAAACATGTTTATTTCTGCTGCGAAGTTGGACATTTTAACATGGGGGCGTATGGAGACTGGCATGTTCTGCAACCAGCCCCAAGTGGCCATTCTGGGAACTGCAGATTTGGCACTTCTGTACTGCCTTCAATTCACATCCACAGAAGCTGACGCTTGATTCTAACATATAATATTCAGACTACTGTATATTTATTAATAGATTGAAGGCTAATAATATGAAAACTCGCAGTGTGTACTACAAACACAGAGTGTTTTAGAGAGAATTAAAGGTCTTGTTATTTTCTGTTTAAGAGAAAAGGATCCTGGATTATTGTTGGTATTTGTTGCTAATGTTAAAATAACAACTGTAAATCAGATAAAAAAGTTTATAATAAAAATATGGGTCACAATCCAATTGAAATGCCACTTCCAGTCTAAGTGCACTGCGGTATTTTTCTCTTTCGAGCACTTTGCTTCACAGTCATTTGCATTTGCAGTTCATTTGTGTTTAATATCCAATTCTCTCCTCACAATCTATTACTGGAAACACTTCCCCCCCTAGTGAGTACTGTAAACAATGTGGAATAATATCTTTATACAGAGGAAATATAACAACGTTTGTGGATGTAAAACCTGCCTGAAAAAAGTTATTTTTTTCATACTTTTCACAGGAGGAACAGCACAGGCGTTACTTTATTAACTATGACAGTCATTCAGGAGCCTGAATCTGAAGCGGCTATGTGAAATTCAGCCATCATTCATTTAATTATTTGTTTTCCTGCTGTCACATGTCAAATTGTGTTCTGTGAAAAAAAAGTACCTTAGTTTATACAGAACTTTAAAGGCATTGAAAACCCTTGGCACACCCTCGCAGGTAGCCTGGTTAGACCTCTTTTTCAGCACCGTGTTCACGGGTACGGGAAATGCCAAAAAATTTGAAGCACATTCAAAATTTCACAAAAAAAAAAGTTTTTAAATTGGCTGAGGTGGAAAAGTTGGTGTACCAATGAATAATACTATGAAAAAGTCACAATATGTATTGTTAAAGAAAAAAGATTTATCTGATTTTGTGGTGAGGCTGGGATCTTATGTGGACACCTGACCATCGTGTCTCTTGTTGATGCAGCCTATAGATGTAAATGTTTGTTGAGACTTGTGTGTGAACTAGATTTGAGGTACTAGTCATCAATTTGGGGACTCATCCCGGGTATAGTTTTTGATTATTGATCACACATAGACCCAGAATTCCTTTGTTAAGCAACACGAGGAACAGGGGTGTTGGTTTGACTATATCAAGTATCTAGTATGTGAGATCCATCCATCCATTTTCTGTAACCGCTTATCCTTATCAGGTGTCGTGGAGGACCGGATCCTATCTCAGCTGGCATTGGGCGAGAGGCGGGGTACAACCCAGACAAGTTACCAGCTCATCACAGTGCTGACACATAAAGAACCATTCACACTCACATTCGCACCTACGGCCAGTTTAGAGCTGATTGTCTCGAATCATGTGAGAATATCTTGAAATAATGCGGATCACACGCGGATATTTACGAAGATTGCACTCATGTAAAGAAGTATTTTACATGTTTTAAATTAACGGTGCAGTAGGTAGGATTTAGTGGCACCTAGCAGTGAAGTTGCAGATTGCAACCAAGCCTCACCATCTCCTTCCAAGCATGTAGGAGAAACTCTGGCTGCATAAAAAGCAAAAGTCTCTATCTAGATCAGTGTTTGGTTTGTCTGTTCTGGGCTACTGTAGAAACATAGTAGTTCAAAATGGCGGACTCGGTGGAAGAGGACCCGCACTCACTGTAGATATAAATAGCTCACTAATGTACACTAATGAAACCATACATAGAAATATCATACTCCATTCCTGCCAATAGATACACCTAAATCTTACACACTGGACCTTTAAAAAAGAGTTTAAATGTTTATATATTCTTCAAATTAAGATAATAAAATAATTATTGGTGTCTTAAGAGTCCACAAAAGAATTGAACCAGTACCCAACCTTAACCATGGTTAAGGTGGAATGGCATTTTCTGTTGGTATCCCAGTTTAAATGTTTAAATGTGTCATTTTCATGGTGGAAACGCCTCTGAAACAGCAGAGACCAGTGGCCATAACAAACTTAAATTTAATTCCATATCAGCACACTTTGTAAATTGGGTCTGAAACTCACACTCTTTGGACATTCCCACTCCGAAGCACTTCTGCAGGCGGCAGTACTGACAGCGGTTCCTCGTCACCTTATTGATAATGCAGTTCTTGTCCCGGTGACACGTGTACACCATGTTCTTCTGGATGCTTCGGCGGAAAAAACCCTGAGGAGACAGACACACAAACAGAGAGGGCGGTGGTTCATGAAGAGAAGACGTTAACCTCATTTGCTTCTAATCTTCTGCAGCCGCCTATTTTCTAAAAACATTCGCACAGCTCCAGTGAAATTCTCCTGCAACTGGATATCATAATGTCACGACAGTCGGTATAACAATGTGCTCGAGGTTTTGTCTTTTCATTGCCATTAAGGGCTGAGAGGAAAAGAGAGTCGGTGTGTCCCTGCTGGGAGCTCCGTGGAGCTTCAAATGCTGAATTTGAGCTCAGAAACAGACTACAAGTGGGAACAGAGAGTGAAGAACCTCAGGGTATCAAACAGTCAGGCTGCCGGTGCACTACGGAAGAATAGCTGAGGACTCTGGTTCATCTGTGGGCGTGAAGCGCCACGTATGAACTTGACAAGGTGACATTGAGCTTCTATGAAAGACCAAAGTCATTTTTCTTTCAAAAGAAGGCTTTCATTGTAATTCAGCGGAGCAGTAGTTAAGTAATGGATCTTACTTTGGCTCGTTCAGTGTTTTAGTGTTAAAACAGCTAAAAAAAAAAAAGCAACGGCGTCGCTTCGATCAATATTCGTGACAGTGGAAGAGCTCTGCGTTGAGAGGAGGGATTATCACAGTTACGGGTTCAGCTTCGCTAAAAATGACGAGAAAAGTGATGTAGCCATGATAATCCCATTTATAACTCTGCTTAAAAGGAACTGTAACAGAAGACTGAACGTCCTTGAATTTCACAAACGGACGTATACGTACAGAAATACATGCATATAAAGAGGCTCAACTTCTTCATCATGAGTGCAGAGTTGGACAGTCATTTTAAGATCTACCTCATTACTATACATGCCCACCATAGCCACACTGCATAAAACCATATGTAGCGTATGAGCAAACGCCGCTGTCTGTCTGCGTTTTGTCAAATCATACTGCACGCTGTGCAGTGTCAGCACCTCGTTGCAGTTTATGTTGTAATGTGTGCGCGCTTTAATGTAGTCCTGTCTGCACTGTATGTTTTATGTTGCATGTAGCACCCTGCAGCACCGTGGCCCTAAACACTGTCTCGTTTCACTGTGTACTGTGTACATGGCTGAAATGACAATAGAACCCACTTGTGTTGACTTGATTCACTGAACTGGAAGAGTAGTATGCATCATTAAAATACAATAAGACAGTGAGGGTTTAAATACTTCTAATCCAGTGTTGTTAAATGTATTTAGGTATATGACAAATATATGGTGAAACGTCTTTTTACATAAAAATCTCAAACATCAGGTTCAGCCTTTGACTTTTTGACTACAATCAACCATCATATAAAACTACAATAAGACCGTTAGCTTATGGGCTATAGTGGCCAGCAGAGTAATATAGTAGGTGTGTTTGGATCTAAGTCAGCAAAAACTATTTCTAGTCTGTCATGTCTTCATCCCGATCCAACACCGTGGGTAAGGAAGGTGTGGGTGGAGGACATCTGCTGTGTTTATTTTGACTTATAGAAGGCTAGACTATAAGAATATTTGCGTCACATAGTTTACTAGCACGTCCTTGACTTTTTCTTTTCATGTTTTTTGCTATGTATTGCTTACTGTAACTCGTTGAGAATCTCATATTGTAGCAGACAACAACAACTTACAGGGGCTTTTTATGTGACAGTTTATTGTCACAGGCCTAGTTCAGGATCTCAGGGTCCTTACAATATTTCTCTGACCGAGAGGAGATTTATTTTGAGCTTTTAAATCTCTTTAAGTCCGTGTGGTACCTTCAATCTGCATGAGGCAACGCAGTGCGCGAACACTTTTAATATCCCCTCTGCAGGCGCTCTTTTGTTGCTCTTGTTTGACAACAGATATGACCTTTTTTCAGTCAGCTTCATCTAAAACCAAATGTAACCATGTGGTGTGACGCTCCACGTGCGATGGGCTTCATGCTTGAGGGGGGTCAATAATGAAGACAATGTGGACCCCCCTTTAAAGACTTGGTACGCGGCGCGGCAGAGGCTGCTGTTTGTTGCTGAGCGAAGTGACAGAAAGCAGAGGAGGAGCGTCTATACGAAGTGAAAGTCTTCACCGATTTTTTTCCCTCTTGATATTAATTTGCTGTTGCTCTGGGGTCTTTTGCAATGATCGTCTATCATCCAGGGTCTTTTGCACATGTTTGCAGGCGTTTTTGCCTGAGGAGCTTCGTTCAGTATAAGAGGAGGGGGGGGGTTAAAATTCCATTTACCATAGATGCCTGTGACGGATGGGACCTTGCCTTTTCATTAGCGAAGCAGGATGCATGATGGGTAACAGATTAGATCACAGGACTGAAACGGCTGACTCTGTAGCCCATCTTGCCTCGGCCTCGAGCATCCGTCAACCTCAGGACCGCCCCCTCTGTAGCGGAGACACTAACCAAAAGCAGCCAATCGTGTCCCAGCCTTGAGGACACGTGACCGGTCCGAGGTCACCTCCCCTCAGTTGGTATTATTCATTTTCTTAATAGAGGCCTTTATCCTGGCTGATGTAAGTCGAGTGTGTTCGTAGACATTACCTGTGGGGTCTGATGGATGACCATGGAAGCGGCCTGTGTCGCCATCAGCTGCCATATAAGTGTGTTCAGGTTGGGTGCAGAATCCAAGGCTAGTCAGGTACTTATGTCATTCAAAGCTGAGAGCATCCAGGTCACTTAGCCTTGGAAATCTGTGTGTGTGTGTGTGTGTGAGAGAGAGATAAGTGGTGTACAGTGTGCTCGGGGTTATACTGGGAGCTAGAGCTGCTACAGTTTGTGTGTTGCGCACTAACTGCAGACTGTCTCCCTAGATAGATTTGCATTTTGTGAGCTTCAGCTATTTGGAGCAGGTTTGTTGACAGTTCAAGGCCTGAGCTGCAATGCTCCTCATTTAAACTTTCCTCATCCACATTATGGATATATTACATTAAATATATATACTGATGGGGATGGGAAACAACGTTTTTTCTGCCATGAGGAAGTTATAGATTGTGTACTGTTACCGGAAATGTAGTTTTAGTGCACAAGGACAAGTTTTCTTTGACACGAGAGGTTATTAGGTGACTTTTTGCCTAATTAGGCGTTCTTCCAGTTGCTTTAAAAACAACTTAAGTCAGGTTTGTGTCCCACTGATATCAGCAGTATTCATAATTTTAATTAATGGATGCATTGACAGAGTCAAAGTAAACCTTTTGGGTTAGATATAATTATGGTGAACTTGATGCAATTCGATGGTGTTGACTTATACCAACTCATCTTGACAATGCTACCCTGTCAAGGTATGTCAGGGAGACCCAAATACAGGGAGCTATCATAATAGATTTCACCCCACTCTGTCAGGAGAATAAACTACTACACAAAAGTGGCACAGCTGTGAGATGGAAGTAAATCGTGTCTTATCGTCTGGTTAGCAAAGAAGCTGGGGGAGGTTTGTTGACTGTTCAAGGCCTGTAGTGGGCTGATTTAAACACTGCTTATCCACACTATGGATATAATACATTAAATACAAGTATGTCTGGGAGTTTGAAATACAGGAATATATCACAATAGCTTGCACGCTGCTTTGACAGAGCATAACCTCCTATACAAAAGCACCGAGGCTGGCAATCAGCCCTGACACACAAGTGTGCAAACATGTCTCTTTAATAAAGTGTTAACTTAAATAACTCACTTGTTCACTGAGCAATTGAGCCGGAAAAGATTTGTTCAAGGCCTGAGAACTTATTTTCATCTATGTCCTCCAAGAAGTGGAGAAGTGATGGAGGATTATGTGTGTCCCCCTGTGACCCTGGAAGGTCCCAGAGGAGGGACCATACTAAGAATGAATCACAGATTCCACATTAATTAACCAAGAAAGAGATGCAATGCCATGCCTGACACAGGACAACTAGGACCTGCTTCTGGAGCAAGAGCATCTGCAAGCTGGACATTGATCCACGGAGCCTGGTTAGCCCTGAAAGAACTACAAGGAGCAGCCGCCCCGTGGGACCACAATCTATAGAAATATGCTTTGGTGTTGGGTGAAGCCTCAGCTGGATGGCAGGCACCTGTGGGAACCGAACTGCAGCTTTCATTTTGGACTCCCTTTTTCGCTGGTGTTTCCGAGGGTGAGAAGGACAGGGCAGGGTGTGGAGATACTTATGAGCCCTTGACTAAGCAGTGCTGAGTTCTCCTCAGAAAATACGAGGGTTGCCCCTATGTGACAACAACCCAAGTTGTTTGTCCCCAAGCACTGAATCAGCAGTTTGTAATATCCTTCCTGGAGTCCAGGGACTCTATAGTGCTGCTGACAATGATGGAGACACCTGGAGGGTGGTGATGGGAAGAAGCATAACTGTGTGCTAGTCATGGATTGGCCGTAACACACACCATGTTTGAGAATAGGGTAATAACGAGTATACTTGGTCCAAGCACACCTTAGGCCAAAAATCGATGTTCGACTTTGTGATGTGGTATCATCAGATCTCCAGCTCTGTGTCTTGGACACTCGGGTGAGTGTCTGTGATAGGTAGCAGGAGGCTAAAAGAGCTGTGGCTGGGGTTAGTGGAGCAAAGAATCCAGGTGTGAAAGGAGTTGATGGGAGCTATTGAGAAGGACTTTCAAAGGCCTCAAGGAAGTTCTGGAAAACCATCAGATGACTCACAAGGGGAAAGCAGGCCTGCCTCAGGCTGTGTTCAGCAGAGGAGTAGACCCAGACTAGGGGTCGAGCAGTGGAAACAGGACTTTAGGTAACTCCTGAGCCCACACCACCACGTCCTCTGTGGAAGTGGCAGAGTTTGAAGACCCGGGGGAGGCCTCATTCACAACCTTGACACGGGTCTCAGAGGTAGTTAAGTTAGGCAGCAAGCCGCTGAAGGCACTGGGCATTGTTGGACTGTCTTAGCTGACACTTCAATGTGTGGAAGTCAGGGGCAGAGTCTGCATCGTGGTAGATCGGAGCGGTGATTTCTATTTTTAAAAAGGGCAATTATTAGGGCATCACACTGGACAGCCTCCCTGGGAAAGTTTAGGACTAGGTTGCTGGAATTTATCTCAATGTGCCAGAGCTCATTTAACTTCAGCTAGCCTCTGACTCATCCTGTTTCATCAGGAACAAACTCCACATGCAAATCCATGTTGTCCGCAGATGGCATTGTGATGGTGTGTTTTGATGGCTGTTTGTAAGACGGTAAAATCTGCAGCACATACGACTGTTTTGTTTGGTCAGTTTAATTAGCGTTACCATGCTAAACAATGACTGTTTGCTAAGCCTTACACCCCTTAGTTACTGTTGCGTATCAAGCTTTGCACAATGATAACATCAAAATTTGGGTTTTTGGGTCAGCGGGTTGTTGATTTCAGACAGAAAGAGACAAAAACTGAATTCGAGAATGAGATGACAACTGTCGCAGGCCGATTTGATCGGCTCTAGTTGGCAAGCTAATTAAATTACTGTTAGCCAAATGAGTTGGTCTCCTTTAGCTGACTTGTTTTAAAACAGGAATCCCGTAAAAAGACGTCTGAATGGAGTTGATGGCTACATAGGCTACATGTCCTGTTTGGCTGCTTATCGTTGGCTTGATATATTGATGAGTTTGGAGCTCATGGTCGCTCAGCTATGATTGGACAGCTGCTGTTCAAGGGAAGGTTTAAGGTAAACGGTAAATAACTAGCCTCTGTTCAGCTCAGTTCTGTAACTCAAAGCAATCTCTCATTGGCTATTTCATGCATGTCTTTGTGAAAAAGTGAGGTTCGCTTTCTTTATTTTAAGACTTGTAATAAGACTTATTACACATTTTGCTACTTCAACAAGGTCTAACAGTGATTACGATTGAATTAAATGATCGGATTAATGAAATTAAGTGGTTAAATTTGAACCACTCACTGTCCTGTCACAAGACAAGTCATCGTTGCATGAGTCGAGCGTGTGCACTGTATGCAGGCTATAATTGTGTGCATAATGTGTGTGTAGAAGTTGTGTATCTCCAGTGGTTTCTCAGCAGCAGTTGCGAACAGATGCCGCGACTCAAAGCGCTTCATCTCTGCAAGCCTCCAGGGTAACACCGCTGCCTGACACTGAGACTCACACAATCATCACATCCGCTCTTTTGCCTTGATTCCTTTTTCTCTCCCCCCCTTTTTTTTTTTGCTTATCTGTTTTTTCCCCTCTCTCCCTCATCTTTCTTTTCGTTCCTTTTCCGCCACCACAGGACAAAAGTGTTGACCTGAGTCTGCAGTAGACTGCTCTGATATTTGCCAGCGCATGTCCTGCAGGTTTACTCATTTGAAGCTTATAAATGTACGACTAAGGGACACCCTTGAGCTGGAGTGGTGTACAAAGATGTTTACCTAGGTAGAGTGCAGCACGGCAGGCGGGGGGGCTAAATAAACCACAGGATCAGAGATTTCAGCAGTGGGGACACAGAGGATTGAACAACAGTTCAACTAACATGAGTTCTTGAAGGTTATTTAAGTATTCTTATTCCCCAAACTCACACAGTGCTTTGCTAAATGATAATAATTAAACTGCTTTGTATGTACTGCCCAAACAGTCAGAAGAGGTGTTTTAATCAAGGTCATATGTCATATTTTACTGAGTAAAACACACTGACTTATACTGACAAGTGTTCATTCTATTATGTTCCGTTGTTTGGTCCCTCTCATGTATATTAATAAAGCTTCTCTGTATGACACAACAATACAATTCAACCACAAACAGCTCCTAAAACAAAAAAACAAACATCATAACCTTCATAAAAGCACAATTTATTAATGAACTGCTGCATTAAAGTGGAATCTGAGTCTTTATTGTCTTATCAGATACTATTGAGCAACAAAAAACACCTCAATCTGTTTTATGATGCGGCACCGCTCTGAGGTTTGGTTAGGCTGAGGCAGAAAAACAAGTTGATTGGGGTTTTGGAACGATTATGGTGTTGGTTTATACTAGCACTTACTTAAGGTTAAGGAAAACATCATGGTTTGAAGTAAAATTACTACTTTGTTAAGGTTGGAGGAGCTCCGTCGTCATGGCTGCAATAAACACAACGTTAAGGTCAGGAAACAACTACAGGCCGCGTCCATGGTTACAAGACACCAACGTTGACTGTCGGTTGGAAACAGGAAATGAACTTGGACTTGGTCAGTGCCTGATGTTTTGCTAAAAAATCTTCTGTTCCATCCGTTCGTGAGCTAAAAACTTTGTTTTTGCCTCATGAAGAGGAAAAATGAGATGATTGTCAGGGATTTTTACTGTTTTTCTGCCACGGAAACTTAACACCAGGATGTAGTGTTTCACTATACTGAATGTTTCCAGTCCGTTTCACCTTGAGTAGTTGGGTGTGGTCAACGCTTTGTTGCACCTGCAACCGCACCCAGCAGCATGTACTGTATGTCCTCGAGTACATCTGCACAACCAGCAAAAATAAGATTTTTAAGGGACGTTGTGTGCAATCAGTCAAAAAATATTTGATCGGTCAAGTATTTTATAATATTTTATTGAGATATAAGATATAGAAAATGTACTATGAATATCACAGTGTGATATAGCAGATTTTACCCACACCTAGTAGATTCACATGGACACATAAAGTTCATATTAACTCTATAAATCCATCAGCTTTTGAGTTTTTGGAGCCAGCAGATCTTTATGATTAAATCTGATAATATAAATGATATCATGCAATATCAGTTTTACTGTACTGTTCTAAACACTTGCCCATAAAATTGTAATTCCTCTTTTTATTCCTATTTATACACGTCGGGTTAATTGCGGTTTAATTTTCGCTGTATCAATAATAAATCACATTGTTACCATGATTTTATGAGAAGACATTTCTTTACTTTATGGCTACCGGTGTACTACTGTGTGCGGTTTCATGTGTTTTCACTGAATATCTATACTCAGCGGTTTCTTAAAGGTTAATTCTGTTTATGTTTGTACCACTGCAGTGCTCGTCATACCTGAACTCTTTCCATGTTATTCCGTAGATAAGGCCATGTTCAGATGTAATGTCGGGGCATCAAGGGACACAGGCCCAGCCACCTGGGAGACGAGGCCACTTCCCCCTGGACTGATAAACTGCACCTTAACCGAGATCATTATCCAACATCTTGTTATCTTAATGGGCCAGGGATAGGGTGTCAGAGCGACGGCCCCGCCATCTTAGGCCTTCTCATTTACAGATTAAAAAACGAAAGTGCCGCCCATTAATTATTTAGCTACAATCCAACCCCTTGTCCACCTGGCCTCCTCCTCTTTCCCTCTCTCTCTCTCTCTCCCTCTCTCTCTCTGTTCCTGCCATCGACTGGCTGTCCGGCTCTTTGGACTCGGCCGTGGCAGTGTTGTGTTGCCTGAGCATTCAGTACAGCCGAGGGGAGAGAGGCAGAGCGGCGGATTAGCTTTCGCTCTTAATCGTGTCGACATCTTATCACTGCCGTGGAAAGTGGAGAGGACACTGGAGACCCTGGGGGGTTCCAGAAAAATGAGGAGGAGAGGTAGAGTGAAGAGTGGGTGGGTGGGAGGGAGGGAGGCAGGGGGAGGTGACTTTCATCCAGTTTATCCAGTCCAGGCCTATTACTTACACCTGCAGTTCACTGGAAAGACACGACAGGGTTCAGGGAGGGGACTGGGCTAGCAGAACGAGCGTGGACAAAAATACAAGTTAGAGCGGGAGGACAGGGAGTGAGCTGTGACAGACGCGTAAAGTCAGCAAACTACTGCCACTGAAATGTATACAGTGGGATATATTTATTATAGAATTAATATGATATAACACATTTCATCGTGCATTGAAACGTGTTTCAAATAAATTGAAAGGAGTCGCTGCTTGGCTACCGGTGCAGCATAGAAAAATCTTTTTAAGAAGTAACTTTTTGTTGTAATAAATCAATCGATATTTTTAAAAAGTCTCTTGGATGGACTAAAAGTGCAATAGTTATCAAGCCCAAAAGTAAACACTCATAAGATAAAAGCATTTTTATAAGCCGTTCTAACTCTTTCTGAGGCGACTCATCAAGGTTTTGAGTACCTGCGCCAAGTGGGTTATGTCAGAGCTAAAAATGACATTTTGAAAAGAGAAAAAAAACAAAACAGAATGGGGACAGCGGCGATGTTGTGGTTCATCCGCTGTATCAACTCAAGGAACAGAACAACAGGACAAAAAGCAGCCCTGGCTGCACAAAGACCTGCATTGTTACCGTGGCAAATGTGAAACCTCAACAGATAAGGCACAAACAGAGCGACAGTCAACAGCTACAACACGGAAAACAAGAGACAGCTCTCTCAGACCCCCACTCTTCTCTTCTGTTCCTCCTCCTCCTCCTCCTCCTCCTCCTCCTCCTCCTCTATACAGCTCCACCCGCCGCCGCCCCCCCACCGAAACCCAATCAGTGCTTATCTGTCCATCCGAGCATCTGAAGTGCACAGATGGACCAGCAGATACAGTAGAGATTGAAAGGCGAATACGGGGGGGAAAGTAGAAGGGAGAGGGCAAAGAGGAAGAGAACAAGAGGAGGAAGAAAAAGGAGAGATAGCTAGTGAGAGACCTGAACAGAGGAGCTGTGTGACTCACCCAACCTGCTCTGAATAGCTGCAGAGACAGAGAATCGGAGACCGGGCGAGAGGCATAGAAAGACAACGGAGGAGAGAATGAGGAGGTTTCAGATCACCCAGTCATCCACAGACGCCCCACTGTGGCCCTATTCTTCGGTTAGTTTGTCGCTCGCCATTCAGCGCTCGTCTTTCGCCCCCCGGACCTGGCGGGGGCCCCCGGAGTGATCAGAAGCCATCTTTAAGCTCTCTCGCTCTCTGACGGGGGGGAAGACCTCCATTCTGCTCACTTACACATTAACACATGCCACACAGAGGCAGACCTGTGTCTGACCTGACAGTAACAGCAGTGTGTTTCCACAGTGAGAACATTTTGCAGGGCCTCACAGGAGGTTATGTTCGGGATTTGGTTGGGGAGTTTTGCAGTGGGAACTTCTGTCATTATTTGCAATATGAGCTACATCCGTGTTTGTATTGTCGCCATAGTGACTGAGCATTTTTTCCAGATCATGTTTCTCCACAACCACTGAGGTGAAGGAAACATTTTTCATAGATTTGGGTTAGGGCCCATACACCAGCACAAGAGCAAACTCAACTACTCCATCCATCCATCTATCCATTTTCCATGAACACTTGCAGGGTTGTCAGGCTGCAAGAATCTAACTAACAACTGCAACTAACGTAATCGCCAAGTTGAGAGAAGTCAAGTTAGAGTTCAGGCGTGAACTTGAAACTCTTTCACCCACCTGACAAGTCCAATATTCACTCTACGTTTAGCTCTAGTCCGGTCTCCACCAAGCGGCAAACCATGTGGCTGTGAAGCAAAGCCACTGCAGAAGTGCCAAAAACTGCAGTTCCTCAATCGTCCCCTTGAGGCTGGCTACAGAACGAGTCAGTCTCCATAAGTCCCCATGTTAAAATGTCCAACTTGACAGAAGAAATAAACGTGTTTACAGCCTGGTACAAAAAAACAGTTTGCAGGTGGTTTGTTTGAGCAACCAGGCGTCATTCAGCCGGCCTCAGGTCCGCCTCACGCTGGTGATCCATGTCTTTGCTGAGCTTCAAAACGGGTCTTCAGAAACCTGTAGGTGACGTCACACACATGCTGTCCATTCCTCATACTGTCTTTGTACGGTCTCCCCTGGGCAAGTACTGAACTCTGGGGTTTTTAACCAGCCGAACTCCTCCAAATTTAGACTTTTTGGCTCTTTATACAACGTCACCTGACTTCAACGGCAAATCAAAACATTTTGCTACCATGGGTGAGTGTCCTAGTTTGACGTGTAGGGCCACTGACCAAGCAGCTGATGACTTTAACAACTTGAGGGTTAAAACCGGCTGCCAGCCTGTTCACCCTGCTGCTGCCTGGCAAGCAATACAGAAGTCTCCGCTGCTGCACCACCATACAGGGCAGCTTCTTTCCTCAGGCTGTAAGACCTCATGTTCCACACTCCGGCACAAAATAATCAATTTTTCTTGTGGAGCATAAAGGCACTACAACTTCATTGCGCAACCATGTATTGTAGAATAACAGATGAATGAACCGCAGACCTTGATTGATTGAAAGTAAGAACTCAGCCCTGCCGAGGTAAAAGCTGCTCCACAAAAGCGAAGCTGCGTTGTTCGCAGTCAGTCACAATACGGCAGTTAATCAAGCAAACAAGACCCTTTGAATAAACTGTGTTGACTGTGATCTGGTTAGCAACCACAAGCAGAAATAGTCACTTTTATTAAAGTTTCCAAGCCTTTTCATGGCGTGAATGGCCACTTGTACAGATCTATTAAGAAGAGCCCAACGGACGGATAACAAGAAACTGCAGTACAGAAAGAGATATTTAAACACCATTATGACAAGTCGATATTTCCACTGAAAAAAGTCCTTAAATGATCCAGTTTTTCAAATTATTGCAAATGACTAACATCAATATTGTTTTTAGTCTCAAAAATCCAGGATCGATCAGGCGAGGTAGAACCTCCTGGCTCCTCCGGTCCTTGGGCAAGATCCTGAACAATATGCCATTAGTGTACAAGTGTGTGTGAGTATGATGAGCTTCTGATGAGCGGCTGGCACCCTGCATGGCAGCCAGTGCCATCACTCTCTACCATTTGATATTTAAACAGTTTAGTAATGCAACAGTTTTAGAGAAGACGAGCCATCGTGCAAACTGAATAACAGGAGTGAATGAGCTCATGTGCCTGTGAGCAGATAAATCCAGGTCAGTCATGCTGTCTACTGTGTTGTCTCATGCTGACTTCTCGCACACTGTCTGGTCTGATTATTAGAGATTATTTCTACGAGGGCTTAAGAACGTGTGTTGTTTTTATGAAACGTATCTTACATGTTAATGGAGTTCATTTTTATTTGGAACCTTAGCGATTTTTAAATGCAACTTTCAGCAAGTTTGAGCAGAAGAGCAGCACTTAAACTTGGCCCGAACACTCTCCACCGTCTCCTGCTGGATGCCAACCTTGACTTGTTTCCTGATCTCTGCTTGCTGCGTGGTTGTTTCACTTTCACTTTGCGAATTGTGAACTTGCTGAGGCACTTGTTTAGCGGCTATGGGACTGTGCGGGGTTTGCAGATTATTTTATTTATACCTGTGCACCGTTACACGTAGGAAACTGGCCAGGCGTCTAGCTCACTAGGTATAAGAGTGGGTTGCTTCCTCAGGTAAGGTCAGTGCAGTAAGACAGCCCAAGATTTGTTGATTATCCAGCAATGTAGCAGTAATCCTGGGTTGATAGGAAGCCAGTTGTTTTTATATGTGTTTCATTGATTTGGCTCCACACACAGTCCCCTTACGCTTCACCTCAATTTTATAAATTGTGTTGTTTTGTCTCTACTATCCAAGTAAATCTGCACTCTTTGCAATAAATGGCAATAACTGTGATGCTTCCCTTTCCTGTATTTCTGGATTGTAACATACTTGCAATAACTTGCTCTCCTACTAAGAGGTCCCAAATACTTCTTCTTCTCATGCGAGCCAACAATTTAATCATTTGCCAATTAAACATTTGCATTGTAGGAGAAAAAAATCTGTTGCCCTTTTTAAAGCTTTAACAACCACAATAACCTTGTGGTACGGCTGAGAAGAAAAACTACCTTGTTAAATAATGAGGCTGTAGATGCCCTTTAACACAGAGAAATGAGGACAATATTGATCTCCTAAATCTCCAGAAAAGGGCTAATTAGTGAATATCCCAAAATGTCGAACTAATCCTAAAACAAAGTAGCTGATCCGAACAGGTTTTGACTGACAGGGTCGACCGAGTGAGGAATATTCAGCGTTGGAAATAAAGAAAAATATTCAATTTCAATTAAAGAAAAACAACATTTCACTTTGATTTATGTTCCGACTGCAGTTTTCCTTCGCAAACCGTGGAATGCAGTCCAACACGAAGCAAAATGTGTTTACAATGAAGTCTCCACAGGGTACCTTTAATGACGAGCTCGCACATAAAAAACCAAAAAGGACTAAAGGACCATCACTCACAGCGAGGAAACCTGTTTGAGCAGGCGAGTGCTAATTCTCCTGACAAACACTAGAAAGGATTCATCCCTCAAACAACAAAATAACCGTCCACAGCAGCATGTGAAACAGCACTTCACACACTGGTACTTCACTTCACACATCCTCAACAACCAAACATGAGCACACACTGGGAAAAAAAAAAAAAGCACACACACACACACACACACACAAAAAAAAAAAATCAAGCCGTGTGGTGATGACTGAAAAACACACGAGGCGGTCGACCAGCAGATTTCAGCGCAGGGAGAGGAGGCATAACAATCATATCTATTTCCCGTCACACCTCTGTGACGCTGACCCTCTTTCGTTTGATTTTTCTCTCTCTATTAGCGCTCGGGCTTCTTTTATGTTGTACAACGTTGACAAATCACATTATGGACTGTGTGCTAGCTCCGGGGAGGGGGGTGGTGGCGGCGGCTGTGGCGGAGGCGGTGGTGGTGGTGGTGGTGGAGGCTGTATAGATTACAGTGACAGGCAGAACGCAGGCAGAGAAAGGGCCCGGCAGATCCATGTCCTCTGTTCGCTCTCTATCTCTGCAGTAAATTGTCAGCTCAACAGGGCTACCCGTCATGGCCGTCTTGCAACAGCAGCGGACAGCGGGGAGTAAATAAAGATATGGAAAGCACATGGTAGGCTTGTGAGGAGTGAGGAGGGTGGTGCTGGGCCAAGCGCTGCTCCATATGTGGGCAGGGGTGTAATGGGAAATAAACAGGGAGGATATAAGTACAAGAGACAAGTGAATGTGCATTTTACTACTGATTAAACCTACATACAAACCAGACACATAAAACTCATAGAGAATGTGTGTGTATGCACGGCCCAAAAGCAGTGTTTATCCACATAAGCATAAATATGCATTTTCAATCTTGTTTTCTAAACTCCTGAATAATGCATTGCTACACCAAAGAGATTTTTATTTTTAGCCCTGTTTTTGTCTTTTAGTCAGCAGGATATCTCAAAACCGGCGTGCAAAGTACCCCCATGACAAACCTGCATCAGGTTTGGAGAGGCAGAGCTGCGCACTGATGTGGACAAGGTCAGCAAAAGAAACCTACTCTAGCCACATAAAAGAGGCCCGCTTCAAAAAAAAAATGAATATCAGTTTAATTTTATTAACCACATTAAGAATATACTCCTTATTTTACCTCGCTGTCAGACAGATTTTTTCTTTGGGGCTAACAGTGGACCTTCAGCATTGTTACACAAAAGCCCAATAAACTGATATTTATTTATAAATGTTTAGTCTTGTCAGGTCAGCTATCTAAAACGATACAATATGTAGGATTATGATGCATTTGGAACAAGTTCGGAAAGTATGTAGTCTCCGTAGGCTTCTGAAGAGTCGCCATCTTGGCAGTCCTGCCTCTTCCGGCTTTCCATTATTATTCCAAAGATAAACAAAGACATACAGTGTGGGTGGAGCTGAGTCAGGCTGAATGATCCCTGGTTGCTCAGACAAGTCACCTTTAATAGCACCCACCTGTCAATCAAAGCAGCCACACTGTTAATTATGTATAAGTTTAAGCCTTAATATAATTTAAACAGGTGAGGTCCATAAAAAATTCAGACTCAGTACAGTCATGAACAGGGAAATTAGCTATAGAGACCAAAACTGTTTTTTGTACCAGGCTGTAAACATGTTTACTTCTGCTGTGAAGTTGGACATTTTAACATGGGGACTTACGGAGACTGACTCGTTCTGTAGCCAGCCTCAAGTGGACGTTCAAGGAACTGCACTTCTGCGTTGGCTTCACTTCACTTACAGTGGTGGCCTGATTTATATGGAAGTTTGTGGGTGATCAAAAATAAAATGTCTCCCACTCTGATGCTTTCATTCTCTGTATTTCTCTGTAGCACTCAGCTCAGATCTGAAGCCTGCATACAGTACACCAGATTTAAAGCCGCTGTGGAAGTTCACACTTTGCAATATATTTATGAATGTTACTCCTATATGGATGGCAGAGCATGTATTATTTTTGTACAAGGCAATTATTTATGTCAGGGCCTCAGTGTCAGGTAAGGCTTCCCTGGGAATAATGAAACATTCTATCAAAAGCAGTGTGGTTTGTTAAGAAATCAGATTTGTAGGTGAATCTAGGTCAGTTTATTCATCCATTCCATCCTTGGCTGTGGGTTTGAGGTGGAAAAACAGGGAGCAGAGAGGGCTGCGGGTTCAGATAGAGGAGTGTTTCTTTTCCAGTGTGAGCATTCTGAATTGTGTCTTATTCAAAGAGGTTATGGTCTCCCGCTTGTCAAACCAGTTCCATCAAACTAATCCTGCTGTGTCAACGCCTCGGGACCCAACAACTAAAAGAGAGAGGGGGAGGAGTGTTCGTGGCACAAAGTTTTGTCCTCGTCCCTAAAGGCCTGTCAGCGCTGACGACACGCGTGCACATTCAAGCCGTCTTTCTTTTATGGACATTTCAGGGCTTATGCAAATAATGTTAAGATGTCACTTTCTAAACTGCTCTGCATCCTTTCTATCCCGTGACGGCAGCAGCAGACTGCTGCCGCGCTAGAAACAAGAAAAATCACGTTATAACTTGAAAAGTTTATCGTTATAACAGGAGGTTTTTCGGGTTATAACAAGATATTTTTCTCAAAATGTGGTACGGTTGTATGTCGTTCTAACGTTAAAAAAAACAAAAAACGTTACTATTCTTCTCTTTTTCTGACGTGACAGAAATATGCTTGCGTACCTGTCCTTACACCTGGTGATATCTTGTCATATATTTCTGGTTTTAGTCTTCCATGTTTTAAGATATCTGTCACCTCAGTACAATACAGGTAAAAATATCCCTTGTGGAGCAGACATAGACTATGGAACATTACTATCTGTCCCTTACATAAATGTATGTTTTGTTCAAACAGGACAACCCCACTACAGAAAAAGCCTCATTGCTTATCGACACGTCCAGTTTGAGATTTCAATAATTAGGAGTCATGTTTCTCGACATAGCCTCTTTTAGCTCTGTTTTTGGTCTCCACCAGCTCCTGAGAAAATCATCTGCCTAGCAACTGTAAAGTTGCGGGCCATGAAAACAAAAACAATGAACTCAAAGAGGCAGGGGAGGGGAACAGGTGATAATTCTCATTACAAGTGACCCATTACATACAGTCATTTGATCCGCCTGAGATGAAATATAATTTAATGCACCTTTAACATCTCTGTAATTTAACCCTGTGCCGCTGCACCCTTTACATTAAGTGTTATGTAAATGTTAGTAGGAGCTGATCAGATTGCCATTATGACTTTAATGCAGGTGGAAGTCCGACACGTAATATTGCCAGCGTAGTTAAAGGAACAGCGTGCAGGCTTTAGAGGCATCTAATGGTGTAGTTGGTGATTGCAACCCTTTTGCCTCACCTGCTCCATTTTTAGCGCAGCTGAGAAGTTACGAAGGCTGCAAAACACACAAAAAAATGCAAAAAGAATGCCGCATAATGGCGATTATAAACAAATAAAAACATGCTTATTATAGTCCATGCTTGCAATTTTCTGTAAATAGAGCCCCCTAGATCTTACATACTGGACCTTTAAGTAAAGTGCATGTCCAAAAGAGGCTTTCAGCAGACCTCAAACTTTCTGGCAAAGAAATAGTCCCTATTGAAATCTGTTGACAGCATGTACAGCTGACGGGGATAGTGTTTCCAGAAACAGACGCCGATCTTGAATTTTATTTTTCAGAATTTGTCTTAAACTTCCCCCCTTTTTTTTCTCCGCGAGAACTCTGGTGTATTTGATTAGGAGCGAAGTGCTAACTGCAAGGAAACCATGCCAGAATATGAGAGTTGACAGGTAGACAGATATCTGATAGCCGACAGTTTCTCTTGCTTGGAGAGCCAAATATGTAATAACAAGATGGAGTCTGGCGTGCTGCTTATATTCAACGTTCAGAGCCAGTTAGAGCTGAGCATCACGCTCAGATAAAGTTACAGGAAGTTTAATCAGATTCCTTCTGGCATCTTTTAAGTCGGCCCCACGGTACTTTTTTTTTTTTTTTTCTCCTGACATTTTGTGCAGTTTTCATCGAGGACTCTGTTAAAGATGTCAAATGAGCACGGGGAGCGTAGGGGTGACTGAATGTGAAGGCGGCCTTGACTTTGGAAGATTTCTTGACTTTGGGTCGACACGGATGTAACTGTCATCTGTTGCATATGCATGCGCTTCTGGAGGCCCATATGCCTGCGCCCCGTGTTTTAACAATTCAAATCAGCTCTGTCCACACAACAGATCTGCTGAATAAATGCTGCTCTTCCTGTTGCTGTATGCGCACGTCGGTCCCATGATAGATAGATATACTAAACTATAACAAATATGTGATATATTATAGATTAATTATTATTCAGTTATTTAAAAAAAATAAAGATTATAATCAACTAATTCTTTGACCCATGAATGAGTGACTGAAGCAGCAGATATTCACTTGTAAAAAGTCTAAAATTTTACTTAAATATCATGACTATTTTATGATCTACTACTAAAAATGTAGAATCTCAATTGTGGAAATATTCTTTGTAACTTCAAGGTAACTTATCTTATCTTCCTCGTTTGTTTTCTTCCCCGTGCATCTCCGCGCGTCAGGAAAATATATACCGCTCAGCAGCTGCACGGCGGAGGTTATCGCTATAGTCTTACAACATCATCCAGAGCCTGGCAAGGACGTCAGACCCACCTGAGCTCTTTCACAGACTAATTAGGCTATAGATTTTATTCAGAACATTTATAGCTTAGATATAGTTTTTATTGCTCCCGCTCTTCTCCACAGATTTGACAGCAGAGACGCCATGCGTCATTTGTAATTACCTCCTAAACTGACGCCGGGAGGAACGAGGATGGTCCCGTTTGGTGAGTACAACTCCTCCATCCTTGCAGGAAGGGAACGAGGAGCGGCGCTGAATGGAAACTGCCTCCTATTTGCTTTATAGTGCACTGTATTTACTGTCCGCCATTTTATTCGCGTGTCCGAATCCTGAGGGTGAAATAAAGTGCCCTTTAAAATGACCACCAGAGAGTCCAGTGTATGACGGCTGTAGAAACAATCACCATGTGTACCGATATGAGCCATTTCTGGGAAAACCTCTGCATTAGTCTTAAATAATCGCTGATGATTCGACGTTTCTGTGAGACACTCATTAGCGAAACAGTTATTTACAGAGCTGAGCCCGGCCTTCTGTGCACTTTATTATTATAGCCGCATATGCGAATGCGCATGTGTCGTCTTTTGAGAAGTGCCTGCACACGTGCGTGGCCATCGCTACAAAGCACACACACTCTCTGTCTGTCTTTGAGTCTATTTGTGGCTCTAATTGGCACATTCACTGGGCAGTAAAAGGCTCTCCTTGCTGGCTAAAAGCCTACAGCTGTACAGCATGCTTGGTTGCATCTCTCCAATAGAAGGGGCTTGCCCCTCGCACCATAGACAACAATGCCTTCGCCATGGAGACAGAAATGCAACACAGAGGGGGGGAGAAAAAAAAAAAACTATAATCCGCTGCTTAATCCTCTTGAGTCAGGATGTTGCAAAAAATCAGGGCCATTCTGCCACGAATTGAACTATTTATACATCAGCGCTCCGCAGAGTGAGCGGATGAAACTCTGCGATATTGTTTGTGTTCTCAGAAGCACCCTGACAGCTTATTCACCGTCCGTCATTCGGAAAGCTCAATCCGCACTCCCACAATCATGTGATCAAGCGGTGACGATTGCTCACTTATCTGATGGTGCGTGTACGAACCTAAACCAAGCTCACCGAACAGCGCAGATGAAATAGTTTTTTTTTCTTGCCGCAAACGAAGGCCAGAGCAGCGAGGTCAGAGGTCACGACAGACCTTTTTACGATGAGGTTTATATTGGCACATAAACGGCATGGGAGTCAGCCGAGAACTTGGTTTGACCCAGAGCCTAGTGAGTGAGCTGATCACCACCTCCCTCTGGGCCAAAAACTCCAAAGGATTCCTGGCATACCACCGCTTCAATTACAGAGGCGGGGAGGAGAGAGGACATCACACCGCAGTCTGTGGCTGCATGGGAGAAAAACGGCATCGCCTGAGAAGGAATTAAACAGGCTGTCTGCAAGGAATACATGTGCAAGAAGGTATCACTGTAATCTATTACTGTTTCCACTCCAGTGATGTAAATGTACTTTCTGATTTTCGGCGTTTAGACTCTTATCGAACAATGAAAAGATGTTTTGTTATATCGCGTATGTCGGACAGATCGAAGGACGATAGCTTTGGATAAATGACGTTTTAGGTTTTCATCCAAGGATAAGCTCCGTGATCTCTCTGAACCGAGTCAGATTAATATTTCAATCTGAAATAGCTCCGATCAGGCCGATGTGCTGCGTGGAAACATGCAGAATAGTTTACCAACTGAGGTGGACGTAAACAAGGACAGGTCGAGCCTGGGAAACGGTTCACTGACGACCGCGTGAACGAGGATTTTAATTTCAGTGTTTAGACTAGCTTCTGAGAGAGCTCATCCTCCTGAAAGAAAGAAAAAGAGACTTTTGGACATACGTGGTTTCCATCGGACGCTGACGATATCTATGTGTGTATGTGCGGTTGCCTAGCAACAACTGCTGTAAGTGGGGGAGAGGACAGACGTGTGCTGGCAGGGCCGACGTTGGAAGGAATTTCTTGAGACCTGTCACGTCTTAAAGGAACAGTTCACCCCCCCCCCCCAAAGAAAAACCCTACAAAACAACGTGTCAGGCACCTCTGGTGGGTTTCTGCAGCCATCATAAATATAACTGGACTAAATAGAATCGAGTTGGCGCTGCTCGAAGCCATTAAAACGTATCTGCATGGATCATTTCACACGGAGGATGTGAGATTTTTTTGTAAATTGTGAAAACGCGTCTGTTTTTTTTCTCCTATTCATTTTTGATGCTAACTCAAATAAATGTAAATCTATTTATATAATTAACTCAAATATTTGCAGATGTTATTTTGTATAATTTCGGTACTTGCAGTCACACCTACGAGCAATTTCAAAAATAACCTGACCTCATACCGAGGCCAAAACCAATTTGAGACTTTTGAAATATATATTCTTGCTAGATATTATTATTTTTACATAAAATTGTAACGTGAACAAACTTTTTAAATGTGTATTTCTAAGGATTGTGAGAAAGATGCAGATGTAAACTGAAAAAAAAAAAAAACAAAAAAAAACAATCCCGGTCGACTTCCATCTCGTATCACATCGCACAATATCCATTTGCTTTCCGCTCTTGACTCATCTTTCTGTCTGTTTTGCAATTACGTGCTCTTTATTTCCCAATAACGGCACATGCTGATACGATATATCTATGAGCTAACATCGTCCGGGCAAATTTAATGGTGAAGCTCTAGTTTAGAGTAACCTGAATGTCGGAGGAACCTGAAAGAAACCCGTGCGTAAATGAGAAAAACTCAACACAGAGAGGTTCTTTAAATTGATCTTGCCGTCGAGCGACAGCACTAACGACGGAGCCACCTTGAAACATCGAATTTCAAAAGGCCACAAAGATGAATGCAATTCAATTCTTTCAGGGTTGTTGTGCTTATACTTGTGGCCTGTTTACTGAGATCTGAACCTAAAGAAGGAGCTTGTTACTGGAAACAGAAATTTATTAACAAAAGTAATAAAAATCCTTTTCCTTCAATAGTCAGACACTTCCTCCGGGGACAAGGGCAGTTCAGACAGAAATACGCAGTTGGAATAAACCTTGAAGAAAACAAAGCGCTTAGTTTCCACCGCGCTCTCAAAAGGCTAAATGAAGCCAGTCGTCTGAAAAGACACTTCACCAGCAATTATTCTGAAAATGCCTTTCGTCTCAGCGGCACAGTGAGGAAAAAGCACAGCATGTCACTCTGAGGAGGTACGACTGTCCTACCTTGCAGCCCTCACAAGCACTGACACCATAGTGGTATCCAGAGGACTTGTCCTGGCAGACGAAGCAGGGCTTGTAGACTCTGGGAGGGGGCGGCGGGGACGGCGGGCTGGGGACGAGCTCCTCAGAACTGGTGCTCTGCGTTTCAATGGCTGCCGGGAATGCAAACAAGAGAAGGGAGAAGATGAAGAGGTTTTGTTTTCTGACTGAGTGATTCATTTCAACATCTGGAACCAGAAAAAGGACATTCACATTTAAAACAAGAAAACAAGGCATGATTCAAAGCTGCCTCGCCACAGTTGTTTTCTCAACGGTTTATAGCGCCAGACACTGAACAAGTCCTGGTTTTAGTCAGCTCGGTGTGAAGGTCAAATGTCACCACTTATTTTACACATCAAAATCAATGTGAGCGTGACTTTAGTAAATGTGTGGTTTGATGCTGGTCGGTTGACTCGGTCGGGACTAATCAGAAGGTGCTCTGACCTCAGTACCACCACAGATATTTGTATTGTCTTGTCCTGGTTCGAGTTATTATTATTATTATTATTATCGAGTTATTTGTAAATCTTGGCAATTTGGTCTTGGGAGGCTGAGTCATCTGAGTTTGTTGCGGTTCTGTTGGTCAGTCATGCACTCAGTTGGCATTTGTCCAGCAGGAAATCTGGATGGACTGCCACGACATTTCCACGATCAGTTGTCAGGTTATAGTCAGGTTATAATTTCACTTTATTTAATTCTTTGGTTTTAGAAGAAATGCCTGCAAAACTAGAAAAACTAGCACGCTAATATAAATGCTGAACATCGTCAACATTACCGGCTGAACATCAGCACGTCATGCATGATGATGAATTTAGCTCAAAGCACGACTGTACAGAAGCTCGCGCGGCTTTCATCGCTGTATCTTAAAGCTGCCGTGCGAAGTTTTCTTCTGAATGAACAAAATAAAAGTTTCTGTTTTCAATTGTATCGTTTGCATCCGCGTTTACTTGCGTCACCGTCTTCGGCGGAACATCGCTTTGCCTCTTTTCGTGTTAGCATCACCGCCTGTCATTAAGTAGGTATGACAGACATTACAATCAAACAGGGACCTACTCGTGCAAACATTGCTCCATAACACTGCCAAGCAGCTGGACTCAAAAGATCACTAAATTCCCACGAAAAAATCGATCTCGCCAAGTTTCAAACTATGCGTCTGTGGTTGAACACAGTTGTTCGGACGGACGGACTTTTGCGAGAGTTTGCCTACGTTACTATCACGCTTCTTCATTGATCTGGTTAATTCAAGTTTGCAGTTTTACCAAACAGCTGCTAAAGACAACTTCCCATATGGTTCTGTGTAAGAAACCATCTGCAGCCATCGGGTTAGTTGATCAGTGAGAAAACAGGAAGCTATTACAAATATTACTGCAACACGGGGCCTGTAAGTACTTTCTTTTCATTGTTTACCACCAGGTTAGATTTTGGCCGTACACATATATTCAAATATAGTTCTATGGTGTGTTATGGATGGCGTGCTTGTGATTTGCAGATACAAAAGCACTAACAGTACTTCAAGACAGAACATAACATAATCACAACACACTTAGCACGCCGAAGTGAAAATGTACCAGACTTTGAATCTACCAACCGTCTACATGCGCATAACCTATCTGCATAGAAAATGGAGAACGGCCTCTCCAGCATCTCGGCTTGATTAGATTACTTTCTTCCGTACTTCATCAGAGTAAACTCAATTACTGATGGTAAGGGACAAGCTCTTATAATTACTGGACCCTCGTCCTTGCATGGAATTCCCTGGCGGTTTAATCTAATCTTCAGCCACATTCACCCCGTGTGACTTTTTGCGCATGTCGAATTCACAGCTTTGCGTTCGCCAACTTCGGCGGCTCGAGGGAAGACTTAACAAGTCACATACAGGCCCGGGCGTGAATGATGGGGAAGTAAGATGACCACCAAGGTTAATTAGAGTGAGATGATTTATAAATCTATCGATCCATATCTGCGGTTTGAGGAGCCGTTTTTGGGCAGCGAGGAGGAGTCTCTGCGACTTGTGACAGCATCATCCGCTTAAAAGTTCTGCGGGCCTCCATGAAACTGACGTAATGGTGCTGAGTTAGGATTTAGAAGAGTTTGCGGGTCTGAATTTCAAGTGGTATTTATCGGAGAGTAAACAACTTCAGTAAGGGAAGTCCGACAGACTGATATTTGTTTTCATTGAAGTCGGGTCATCTCGTCACACCGAACGCTTCAAATGCAAATGGTTTCCCTCTGTCGCTGGCAGAGAGCAGTCAGAAGCAGCTTGCACATAAAGCAGATGTATGGTGAGACACCAAACTGGAGGGAAGCCAGTGGACTCGCACACAAAGCCATCTGATAGCGGGGGAAAAGAGAGAGAGAACATAGATGCTCCTGCATTTTGTGCACGGAGGAAGCTAATGCAGTGCCGATACCGAAACACTACGCATTTGCTTCATATACTGTTTGCGTATCTGCCGGCAAGACCACAAGTGCTTGGTTTTCTTGGGCCTCACGTAACTCAGACGGTCGGCTCAAGACGCGTTGTGCTAATACCCGAGTAGCAAAAACAAAAGTTCTGTTTGTCTTCATGGGCTTTCATATGAAATAAGGCGACGAATTTCAGGTTTCAAAGCGTAATTATCACAAGAGCGCTAATCATATTTCCACAGATCACTTAACGTTACTGCCGTACTCGCTCTTGGGTTGAATGGTTACGTATAAATGTCTTGCACAGCCTTCACAACAAGTCTTCACTTTGAGTAAAGTCCCACTTTGGGTAACCGAGTTTTAACCCGTCTCTAATGCTTCTTGGTTGCATTCACGCCCCGCTGTTTTAATTTCAGATAGCTATTCAATCCATCCCCGAGGCATTAAGTGGATGAGAGTGGATTATGTGGAAAATTGGCAAATTATAATTTAAATCATAAACTACTTGATAAAAGAATAAAGTAAACTAGGCTACAAATCTGACCAGGCATGCTTCTGTCCAATATTTGAAGCTACATTTTATATGGTACCAAGAAAAGCTCAATACAGAGTATTATTTTGTCTCGGACTAATCATTGGATTATTATTATTTTTTTCTTCTGAGTGTAAAAAACAATCAGCCGCTTTCAGTCAACTTGGCTGAGATTCATTAGAAAGTCTGGACTAAACGCTGCTCACAGTTCAAATCAAAAGATATTAAATTTACAAAACAGGACAGAGAGAGCCAACAATAGAGAAAACTTCAACTATCCTCCAACTTGAAAATGCATAAAATAATGAATTGACTATTTATTCATCCTTGCCAACGTCGCCAAGGGTTTGCTCATGGTGGGAACTGTTAAGTCTCTGAATAATATTATAAAGAGGACGGTCTGCCCTGATTTGGAGCTATAGAAATAAAATTGATTGTGCCGTGTACGATATCTTGTACTCGGCGCTCTCCTCCATCACTGATTCAGGATTCCTAACACTCAAATCTCTGATCTCGCAGCTCGTTGTGCGTCTGGTTGGGAAGATAAAAGGAGCGCTTCATCTCCGCGCGGTCACGCTGCAGCTCGTCCTGCATCAAACATGTAATAAGTGAAACAACTGAGGATGATGATGGGGATGTATAACTACTGGAGCACAAAAACAATGTATATTAGCCTTCCCCAGGTGGTGCGACACACTTTAACATACATCTCGAGGAAAAATACTTTTGCTACTTGATATGCCTTCGGAGCATTTGTGACGGCTGGGTGGGTCCCACACTGAGGAGAGGCAGCGCCAACAATTCAGCCCTGCTGCCTATTTGAAACTCATGGCTGCGTCTGGGAGGCAGTGTGACCACCTGCAGACAGATGGGACGCATAAACGTAGATTCATTACACCCCTCACAGTGTGTGTGTGTGTGTGGAGGCGGAAAGAGGAGGGGGTGGTCAATGGGTACCTGTATGGTGGTCTATAGGCCCTATCAGGTGCAGGGGAGCCTTTTTCCATTTTCTGCGTGATTAAACTTTGAGTCGACTTCCCTGCATGTTAACATACACAGAAAGCTCCATTAGAGGAATAAAGGCTGGTGACAGACAAGCGCGCAACGAGAGGCTGGCTTTAAGAGCAGGCAGAGAAAAATCTGCCGCGGCTGCTGAACCCTTAGCCTCTGGCTGAACCTGCCGCTGGGGTCAAACAGGAAAGCACACACTCCCTGCTGGAGGCTGCAAGCAGAATGAGGGGAAAGACTAGAGAAAACAGCTCCTCTGATTGGCCAGTCCGCTGGGACCGAGTCTGCAGACACCAGGAGGACACCGATATACAGACGGCCGATACTGGCTTTTGTTGGCCCGTCAGTTTGAGGGATGAGCCTCGGAAACACCCACAGCCGACGGACCCGTGCGTGAACTGAAAAACTTTGCTCTGGATTCAGATTATTAAGACGCGATCCGATCAACCCATCGCGTCTCAAATCGGATAAACACACTGGTGTGACTTTATCAGATCAAGTCAATCATGTGCCACTACTGGCGACGCTCGCCACGGTTTCAATATCCAATAAGCGAGACAATGTAACGTTTGAATGAAGAAGTAACACAGTGTTCCACTCAGGAATGAAAAACTCACGAGCAATAAAAATAAAACGACTCAACAGGGCTGTTGTGGTCGCTGCTAAAGCCTCGCTTGGCGTGGCTCATTGTGGCTAACGTCAGAGCTAACATGTTGGCTATTTGGGCGACTGTTACTGCTACGTTTCGCCTCACAATCATCCCGTTATTATTTTATTTCCTTCATTTTCATCATTGATCTCTCTTAACTGTGACTCGTGGAGCCTTACATCAGCTCTGGCTGAACTTTCAAAAGTATTTTTTGCACAGAAGTAATCAGGACTTTGTCCGTAGGAATCATCATCTTCATGTCCAGGAGCAATTCAAGTGACCAATAACTCCTGATGCCGCGTCAGCAGTATTAAGACAGACTTTAAAAAATCTGAACTGACCCCGCAAATGTCATAATAATCCCTCACTGGACAGAAAAACAGAGCTACAACGCAGAACAGCAGATTAAACGTGAACCAGAAACAAACACGGACGTCTGGCTCCTCTGTGTTTCTGCCACGTCTGATTTCGTTTCAACGACGCCAAAATGTTCCTAAATCTCTGCAATTAACTTGATGAGTTCAATGTTATTGTTACCATTATCTAAAACTATGGAAACAAGACCCGACTAGACACACGAAATTGGCCAAAATTTGTGAGCATCCTCGCTAAAAAAGGGAGTGAGAAGCTCTCGTTATTATTGAGAGCTTATGAACTGAAAATATTAGCAATCGCACACAAAGTGGATCTGCGATAATAATTTATCCATGCAGTAAAATTCAAACAATCGAGCAAAATGAGGCAGAAATTGAGACGCACGTCATTTTCTATGCAATAGAAAATGTCCATTATAAACTGTCTACATGCTGCTGGCAGCAGACGTCAGAAAACAAACAGCATACAGTCACACCGGTGACACCCGCTCAGCCCGAAAATGAGCGGCGCGAGCCCGGACGTGAGGCAACTATTAGATAATGTGGAGATAATCTGCGAGAGCTGCGGTGTCATCTATCAGTCCTGTGCCCTTCTACGTCCTCGTATCCAGGTCCTCCTCCTCCAAAACCAGTGACATGTAAAACTCTCCCCACATGGTCCACACGACCAACAGATGGCAAAGAACCTGAAGCAAAGTCTGTCGCCGCACACAGGCGATTTAACACAATGATGCCACGCTCGAAAATTAGGACAAAGCTGCTTTTTCTGCCCCGCAGATAACGGGGGAGGGAAAAGGTGCGCTTAAAACCCTACGCTTAATTTTAATTTAAATAAATAAATAAATAAAAAAATCAATTGAAAGCAAGAGCCGTAAATCACGGAGATTGAATTAAACCTGACAAATTGCGAAAGATCCCCAGAAACAGGGACAAGGAGGAGGGGGGAGAGAGGAGATAAGAGGAGGGGGGGGGGGGAGAAAGAGAGGCATTTCCTGAAGCTCCTCGGGGTATTTGTGTGTTTGGTTTGCGTTAAGGAGAAAGCTGTGGTGATTTGGGTGTGGAGTGGTGGGCATAGCCTGGGAGGATTAGAGGAATATTATTCCCAGTCGGTGGAACCGTCCCTCCTCCTCCTCCTCCTCCTCCTCCTCCTCCTCCTCCTCCTCCTCCTTCTCTTCTTCTTCTTTCCTCCTCCTCCACTCAGCTGACGCTCCATCCAGTCTGGAAGTGTTTTTCCTCCAGGTTTTCTCTGCAGGAGCGCAGAGAGCGCATAGCTCACATACAGCAGGCCCAGTCAGAGGAAATGGTCAAAGTTCACCCAAAGTACACCAAATTAGAAGCAGCTTTTGTGCTGCTCTCCTTTACACAGAGGGATATTTTAGAAGAGCTTCAAACATCCAAGAGAAAAAAGAAAATAACAACCCGAGAGCAGCCGTTTGACTTCACGTCTGGCGGGGACATGGAAGAGGAGAGCGTCGAGGATCTGCTTTTCATCATTTGACAGAGAAAAAAACTTGTGACTTGCGTCCTGCACGGCCTTATTAGCTAACTAATGACCAGGCAGTCATGTGACCAACCCCCCCCCCCCCCCTTTCTCTGTCTCAACCCTCCTCCTTTTGACCCCCTCTATGACCTCGCGGTGACCTCGGGGTGACAGCGGCGCCGAGGTCAGACAACGCATTGACGGGAAGCAGCAGTGCCCGGCCGGCGAACACAACAGGTGCAGAGCCACTTCAAAGCTTTCATAAAAAGTGAACCGGGGGGGGGAAACTAAGACAGCCACAAACGCACGAGCGACGAGGGAGAAAGCCCAGGGAAGTGAGCGTCTGAGAGGGGGGGAAAGAAATAAGATGGTTGAAATGCGAGAGGTTTTCTTTTTAATCCACAGGAATTCACGGCCTTAGAAGCACAGCGGCGGTATGATTTTATTCTCCCCCTGCCAGCACATGTAGCTGTAACTGGATTCTGGTGTCGACTCTATTAAGAGAAAAAAAAATTAAAAAGAAGTGAAACTGGGAGCTGTGGGATGGGTGTGGTAGAATAAGTGGGGAAAAAATCCAATTCAGCAATGAGAATATTTCAGCTGAGGGACACAGAAAATGTAAAAATGCTCTGAGAGGACTGGGAGTTCTTTTCAGGTGCAGAAACGCAGAGAATCGCTTTGCATTTAATTAAATACGAGGACAAAAAAATCTGTTTTACGTTTGCTGATATTACTTTTAAATAAAATCAATAATTCCCGCTGTTATTCACAACCTTAATTTTTACCAGTTTATGTGGAAATAGCAATTATAACAAATTTCAACATCTTTTTTGCCTGCATGGACACGCACAACAACAATAAGGCTATTAAATCTGAGGTTTGTGTATTTGTGGGAGTTTTAATTTTACTTCTTTAAAAAACATCAAACAAGTTATTGTGCACAAAAAAAGAGGTCGGTTTAAGGGTTAAAAACAGCTGAAATTGAGCCCAGGATGTTCCAGTACTCTCTGTCGCTGTCTTACATCCATGATTATGTTGTAATAATTAAATTTGAGCGTTGTTTACGTCCACTGGCCCTTTAACGATACAGCTATAAATATAGAGAACTATACCAGTGTTTGTATGAATGTCTGAGGCTGTTTTTAAGTTTTTAAAGGATGTTTTGTCGCCTCTGCTCGCTGTAAAAACTAAACTAGGTTTTGGTTGTTATTGGCAACAAGCTATTCATAAAAAAATATGACACTCAGCTGTGACTTTAGGTGGTTAATGGCAGCACAAACTGTGGCCAATATTCAGCAAGTTTTCTGCAGCTCAAGACAAGCGCGACCTCCATCATATAGAGCGTCTCAATGATAAATAATTTCAACTATCAAAAGAATTGTTTTTGGTGCCAAATCAAGAGTTTGTGTTCGTGCAGAATCTGTTTTAATTTTAATATCTACATTAAGACAATTGCGAGATCAGCCTGTGAGCTAAAAATTAGAGCAGAAACCTGTCCACGTTTGCACGTTTGATAACTGCACGCACGTCTTTCCGGGTCTCTGATTAAAGTGGAGGCATGAGTTCGTTTCTCAGACCTCTGCTCTCCTCCTCTGTCCTCTCCACCGGCCTGCGTCACCGCCTGCTTATCGTCCCCACCTTCCCCTTTCTGCACAGCAGCATGCTCCTCGTCTGTTTCAATCGGGGCTTAAAACTTTATTTACTTTATTTAAACCGCCGCTGTGTGTCATTTCTAAGCAGCATACACACACTATAACACATTTGCAGGCAGATAGAAGAGTTTATTGAAGTATTTACTACTAGAACTATAACTCCAGCACTCATAAGTGGAGGCTGCAGTATAAACAATAGACTAATATAAAATCTTTATAGAAGAACTTATAATTGCTGACATAATCTGTGCATTAAAAAAAACACTTGAAAACGTCTATTTATTCATGCCGTAATTTGCGTCCAATTTTATTGAATTACAGCTTCGTCTTCTCTGCTCTTTACTCATATTAAATCCTATTTATGCGCGTCTTCTCATATCGCCTTTCATGCCTTCACATACACACGCGATGCTGCACAAATGAACTCGCTTTTCATTCCAATGCCAGAAAAAAAATGAAGTGTTTTTGTTTCACGAGGGAGGGAAGAAAAGCCTCGGAAACGTCGTAAGAAACAAGAAAACATATATATTTTAGAGTTAAGCAGCTTATAGCTGCAAAACACGAGTCACGAAATGAGTCATGCTTGAAGAAATTAAACATGAAAAGCTCTTTTTCTTTTTTTTTTTCCTCTTCCTGCGGCTGTGGTCGGGCAGAAGCCTGTAGCAGGCCCGGTATTTGATATTTATTAAAAGGCCAGCATCACTGCAGATAAACAGTATCAGTGTAACCCTGGCGGGACCCTAACACCGTCCTAATCACGTCGATTAAACATGCCTGGCATCAGAGAGAGTTCTCCTTTCATTTCACTGTTGTACATCGCTTTTTATTTCCCCCCATCCGCCTTTCATTTCACACGCCCACTAAATTAGCTTAGTGTGCAAGCTGTGCTAATGGCCTTTCATGTCCATATCAGAGGCGCTTCAGCCTTGAAGACAAAAAAGGCCCCAATTATCCCATAACACACCTCAGCTGGACAAAACACATCACGCCGGAACATCACACTCATGTCATTTTAAGTCACCACAGCAGCAGTGTTTAGGGGCGATCACACTCCCACTTCTGTGTCTGATAGTTTTTAGATTTGTTCGGATGACGCGAAAAGACTCGGCGCTCTCGACGCGTCTTCATATCGGCGCACTCGAGCCCATTTTATCTGCGTGGAGAAGGTCCTTGATCATCCGTAATTAACATCCAAACTGGAAGAGGAAGTGCATTAATGGTCGGCTCGTCGTCAGTGCGGCTAATTAACACCCAGGAGGTTTCCATTATCCCGAACAAATAAATTAATAAACCAACATTTCAATGACCCTGCGAGAGGCTTTCTCGAATCAAAGTCTTATTTAAACAGCGTCTTATTCGAACAGGGAAAGGGCAGCCGCGTCCCGCCTGACAGCACAAAAGGCCAACGTGCAAAGCTTTGCTGGCCGGGGACGAATTCATCGCGAGGAAACATGAAAAGAAAAATCATCTGCGTCTCCTTTTGTCTCTTTTAGCGCCTCATTAGTCGTGTCTTAAAAAGGCCACCATGAGCATTTGTGTTCATAAAGGCCACTCCGCTGTCAAAACACATCAGCGCGCCGCCGCTATTATCGGACCGAAGGCGACTTTAAGTCGATCACAGCGAACAAATGCAAGGGTCGCAGCTTACCAGCGAGGTCGGTCGCCTTTACGGCAACCTGGGCGTTTGCTGCTGCTGCTGCTCTCGAGACGTCCTACAATTTAACACGCACGCATCAGGGGTTAATTTCAGCGTTTATGGAGTTAAGTTATGTTCAGACAAGTGTTCCTCCACCGGCGCGCTGCTCTTGGCAGTGCGGAGGTTGACATTTTGACCTTTACATGAAGACGCAAAGAAGAGGAAAGGAAAGCGGTGATGGAGGGACCACGAGAGCAGCCGCAGCTACAGCTTTTTAAGATCTGTCCACACCTTTAACAAGCTACTCTCCGACCTCTCCCCAGCCTGCAGAGTTACGCTTCAGTCATTTCATTTCTGTTACTTTTAAGACACTTTGGGTTAAGCGGACAAACACAGGCGCGATCAGAGACGTTGTTAAAGGATGGTTTGCCTCACACGCTTCTGCTTTAACAGTTGCGGACGCTGTGAGCAGTGCACAACGAACACCAAAATGAGCTGTTTCAACTGCAGCCTGCGACGAGCGAGGAGAGAGCTGCACACACACTTTCACGTGAAGACTTTGAAATGGCAGATAATAACATGATTTAACACTCGATTGAATAATTAGACCCGGAATAAAAACATTTTTTAAAAAGGAGCTTGTTTTTGGTGTTTAGTCCAACTTTTCCGAGGAGCTGGAGAGGCGAGTCAGAGGACCGTGTGTTTGTCTCTAACTGCACGTCAGAAAGAATGGGATGGTAATAGAGAATAAGGATTACATGGAAGTTTTTCTTTCGTTTTGGCCGTGCACATGACATAAATATAAACTTTTAGGTTAAAGAATAAACTTCTTTTCACGCACGTCTTTGAAAGCTGATTGATCACAGCAATTTCCTGAATGAAATAACGTCTCAGAGCAAAACCTGCATCACATTTGATCGCTCCAGCTTCCTACGTGAAGTTTCTCCAGCTCTCTTAGTCACAAACAAACACTAATAAACCGAATAAATCGAATTTACGGACCGTTTATTTGGACAGAAGTCATTTAAAGATGCAACCTTGCACACGGGGGAGCTTGTGACTGGCATCCCCCCCCCCCCATCTTCTGACATTTTAGAGATTAAAACATAAACAGAGGAAAATATTCAGGTGATGATTTTTTTTGGAAAATGATGCAGTTGCAGTTTTTTTTTCTTCCCCTGTCATCATCTAATTGATTTATTTCTGCATTTCAGACACGAACCCAACTGAGAGTGCAGCACGCACAGCAGAGTCGAGGCAGCTCGGGGTTAGAGGTGGCAGCTGTCCTTTTTTTTTTTTTTTTTTTTTGGGTGCACTTTCCCTGAGTGCCCTTGAGCAAACACTTCCTGAGGAATGACAGCTGGAGGCTGGTCATTATCAGATGAGGATAAATCACGGAGGTAGCAGCGGGGCGACAGAGAAAAACAAACACTTGACAAGTGCCTCAGTGGATGAAAGTGATCCGGATCTGTCACATATTTTACAATCAGCGCAGAATAATCCTAATTTCACATCCATGGCATCAAATGACAGATGCCTCTTCTCTGCTCTTATTAGAATAATTATGATTATCCTCATATGAAGCCCTTCACTGCCTTGTGAGAACATTAATTTGGATGTCTCCTCGCACACACACACACCAAAGAAACTATCCATCTATCAGGGTTTGGCCAATTCAAAACGCGCAGGGCTGACATGTTCGGATAACAGCCCGCTAATCTTGTTGAAAAGTCCGCGGGGTCATTTATCTAAATCAGTGTCAGAGAGCGCAGGTCGCAGCTCGTCAGGCCGGCCCCTCCTGTCATGTGCGGCCGGGGGAGGAGGTGTGGAAACGCCGCCCGTGTTTACTCACTGCATTCCTCCAGCCTGCTGCTTTCTTCTGAACTGAGCTGATCTGAGACAAGCCATACATCAGCAGGTTCGGGGGGCCGTTTCCACTGCTGAGAATTTACGAGTGCGCACGGTAGTGAGTGAAATAGGACGTTCTTTTGGGAAGTTTTTTTTTTGAAAATCCAAAATCAGAAAACAACTTTTAAAAAACAGACAAGCACCAGAACACTTGTATCACTTTCATCACCCTAAATCTTGTTTTTATGATGCTTCCATGCGCCCTGTCTCCAAGAGTTCTCCCTAATTTGTCTTTTCATTATCTGATCATCAGCTCTACAATAATTATCAGAACTGGAAGGGCCCCCCTCCCCTTTTTTTTATGGCAACTTGTTGTGAATCATGTGGATGGAAGCCTGCACTGGCTCCCCCATCATCATCACTTCAGAGCTCCGCAGCTCTGAGTGAGGTAATAACCACAACAGCAGCAATAATAACAGATGATGAGAAGTTGGACCTACAGTGTGCGCTCCGGCGGTGCTGCCACTCTCTGTGCGCCAGTCCGCTGATGCAGGCTTTCAGAGCCTTCTCCTGCAGCATGCAGGAGGACGGGCTGGACGTGTAGAAATCCAGCATCTGCCCGGGACTCACGGCAAGCACGTCCATGCAGTCAAACATGATGACGGCGCGTCGCTCAACTAGTCTTGTGCGTTATGGATAAAAATCACCGGCATAAGCGCACACAACTCCATCAAACTTCCCCCCTCCTCCTCCTCCACCTCCTCCTCCTCCTCCTCTTCTTCTTCGTCCTTCTCCTTCTCCTTCTTCTTCTTCTCCTTGGCACGGCAGATTTCGCTCCTCTTCTTCTCCTTCGTCCCGCACCGGAATCATGAATTATTTCGGACCAAAATGCTCCGCGGCTTCCTCTAAATGCTCATTTGACATTTCCCCGCACCGTGTCCAGTCAGCGCGCTGCCTCGGACGTCTGAACGGGACTCCTCCATAACAATAATAATAATCTCCCGACGTGTTTCCCCCCCTCTCCCTCTCTCTCTCTTTGAATCAGCCCGTCCCGGTTACCGACACCAGAGAAAGCAGCGGCAAAAGCCCGCCTGAACTGGAGGATCTTTCTTTTTCTATTATCAAAAAATAACACGGACGGCGTTTAAAAAGCACGCCTTCTGCTCTCCGATGACGAATGGGTTATCCGTCCCCCCGTGCAGCTCATTTCCAACTAGTTTTGCCACAGAGAATGAAAGATTGAATTGCCTAATATATGCGAGTGAACTTTGTATGAACCCTTCCGAGGCTGCTGACCTTCAAATGACCCAGGCAGGCTGACATCACTGCAGCTCCGCAGCGCGGAACAAGGCGGAGAGAAGAAGCGCAGGGGGAAATTATAAAAATCTGGTTTTTATTTTTTGCTCTTGGAAAGAACAAAATCATGAAGGTCCCTAAAAATTTAAGACGATTTTTTTTTCCTCTTTTTTTTTCTCTTAAAGCCAAAGAAGTGTTACTACAGCTCCAACTGTCTGCGCTCTGACGGCGTTGCTTTTTTACGCGCGGTGACAGGAAAAGGCATTCCTACAGAGACAGATGAGCGCGCGGAGCGGCGATATTACCGATTTACGCGTTTATAAAAGCGCAACAATTTATTGACGCGGAAAGAGAGAAAGAAAGACAGAAATGTAATCCGATTACTGCTGACAAACTGCAGCGGAGGCTGACTGACGTGTTGTTATCTGCTCAGCTGTGATCAATCATGAGGTCAGAGAAGTGTCACTTTAATGGGAACGTTATTTATGAGATGTTTTACCCGTGGAAACTTTTATTTTGACATTTCTGGAGCTTCCTGTTTGGCTTCTGCTCCCCAGTGAACATAATAAATCAATCAGTCAATAAATAGAAGCTGATTTGGATCTGCATATCACACCACAACATACAAAACACACATGGAAACTGCTTATTTAACATACATTTGTGTGGTTATATTTACTATATTAATATATTATGGAGTACACTGGAGGACTTTATATAAAAGACTAAGCAGCTGAGTTTCAGAGTTACAGATAAAATTTGAATCTGACAGGTTGGCTTGGAGTTACTCATGAGGTTATTATTAATAATAATCCTAACAACAACAATAATTATTATTATTACAATAATGAGAAGGAGAAAAAGAAGAAGAAGAAGAAGGAGGATGAGGAGGAAAAATAGAAGCATGTAATACAACATAAGATTGTTGCAATCACACAAATACTCTCAATATGAATTTTCACATTCTGGTTTATCTGGTTTAAATATTAAATACTCAGATACTAAATAATGAATTGTGCATTTACTCCAATGCGTTCCTCACGTTCAGTTTTATACGTCTGTGAAACCTGATTTGCATTTTCTGCTGCACAACAATTTCATAGAGAAATATTCCTCTCTCTGAGGCGAGAACTCTTTCAGCCGCCGCCCCGTGATTGCAAAAGCAGAGCACATTGAGCAGATTATACCTCTGTACCCGGAGTATTTCCTCACCTCTGAATCTGATCTGAATACGCCACTGTTATTGTTTCTGCTGCGTACAATGACAGCGCTCTCCTGAGGTACGACAGTGTAGTTTGTTTGGTGTATCAGACCGCAGACTGAAGCAAAGACAAACAGTACACGGGGGAGTCTAAAAAACTGCTGACCATAAGGTGCATAACTTTACAGCTGACTCATTTTCTCTGTGTGCAGCTCCTCCACAGCTCCTTCAACAGTTTGAAAACATATTTTTACTACTTACTCTAATAAAGCTGAAAAATGTTTCGCCATGTTTTGTGTTACGGTCTAAAATAAAAAAAAACGCCACCTCGTCTCGGATCACAAGACGTAAACACGAAGTTCAGGCAACAACCTCTCATTTTTAGAACGCCTAGAATTTAGCTGTGATTCAGTCAAGCATCACTGTTTATACAACTCTGTCAAATATCATAATCAGCTCTGCTCTAATCATTAAAAGGTTCATAATTTCTTCAGAAACGTCTGAAACTTTTAGTCACAAGGTCAGTTTTGTAGCTTTAAATAATTTAACTCATCCTAATAGGCTGTTTAGAAACACTGTTAGTTCATTCAGATATTTATTATTGTGTTTTTATTTGGGTTAAAATGATCCAGAAAGTCTTTTTTTATGAACAGGTGCTCTTTTTTCTTGTCTTTTATACACGTCTCAAAATGAAAACAGTGTGAGCCACGATGAAAACGCTGAAAATCAACTGATAATAATCAGTGTACAGCGTTGACCTGCTCTGTATGGAAAATGTCATGAGAAGACTTCATAAATAAAAATGGAGCTGGAGGGATTTTGAGTTCATTTAACTTTGAGTAAATAAACAGAAGCGACAATCAAAAGTTGTTGCCTTGAAATGTTTTTTTACAGAATATTTAAAGGAGGAAAGATAATTTATCTTCAAAAATATCTGCATTTATTTTCCTCACTGACGATGCAGACACTTTGTTTTCAGAGTCCACCTGCTGCTTTGTCTTTAGGCTGAATGTTTACATGCAGCAGCAACATCCCAAGAGTAGATCTCCTATGCTTCAGCTGTAGATGTTGCAGACACGATAATAAGTTGGGGAAACTTCCCGACTTGTCGGTACTGCACACTGATTCGCAGCAGCGTGAGTTGTTAATGACACATTATTTAGAAAACTCCACGAAGTGAGAGTCAGCAGAATCACATGCACAAACAGCAGCTCTGCCATTTCATCATTTATTCCTTTTTCGGCTGATTCACTGACTCATGACTCACATTATGATGCATAACAATTAGGCAGAGTAGCAAAGATCAGTTTTTCTAATATAATCATCAGGAAATTATATGAATATATCATATTAATCATTATCATTAACTGCTCGACTGCACATTCAACCTCCTACACACTATGGACATCATATTATTACATCCCCTGATTATACTAATTACTATGCACTCATAATGTATTTTATGCCAATGTGGAGCTATATATTAACTCATGATGACCAGGTGAATTATAGTGACTCGCATTTTTAAATGCAAGGACGCTTTTGTTTGGTTAATCTAAGGTTATGTTAAGTAATCAAATTATACTGTGACACGTGTGTGCGTGTATATATATTTATATATAGTCCATGAGTCAAAAAATTATGCAAATAAGGTAATGAAGGTCTGTGCATGCTCTCATTCTTGCTGAAACGCAACTTTTAGTCCTGAATTTAGAATTCAGACAACATGCATTACAGGAAATATGAATCTTTTACAGAAATATCAGCTATCACTTTGTGAAATCTGCTGTCAGACCTGTCTAATTCTGCCTTTTGGAAGTGTTAAACCTCCTCTAACGCCTTTATTACTATGACTTTAGTGTCCCAAGGTCTACACATGACTGTCAGCTGGGGACAAGAATACTAGTATTTAAAAAAAAACTGGTTGAAATTATAGGTGTAGATAGAAATTCACCTGTCAAGGCTACATCCACGGCTGGATTAATCCTCCAGGGGACCCTGAGGCAAAAAAAAGAGGGGGGAAAAAAAGAGCTGTATCGGCCAATTTCTCTAAAAAAAAAAAAAAGAAGAAGAAGATACTTACAGTTTTTATAAATCCACCACGACTCTCTGTGGTCTGAATCAGAGAAAATATTTGTTCTGAACTTCTTCATGGAGTTTGTTAAAGTGGTAAAACAAAAATTTAAATGTTTTTTAAAACTTTTCATTGTTCATTCAACATGAAGATTTTGTAATCTGAATTTAGGATTGAACACCCCAGGACTGGATTATGCTAGCTGTATGAGATTAAACCCATTTTTACATTGTGTTGTTTGTGTTAAATGTCTCTCAGAAACTGAACTAGTTTTACACGCCGTTCTTCACAAAGGAGTGCCATATTAGACTTTACTTCCTGCATACGAGGCTATGTAATATGAGATATTTATGCAAACTAGCATCTACAGCCAAACTAGCAGCTCTGTGAGACTGAAACTTGGACACAAAAGTGGGGGAAATTCAAACTCTCTTGTTTGATATTTCCTTGTTCCTCGTTTAAAACCGGAAGCCATGTGTGTCTTTAAGACTCGTTTGAGATAGTTGCTAAGGACTTGTGGTCAGAAGGACGTTAGTACCTCTTGTGGTGGCAACCTGAAAACTTGGAGATGGACGCCGGCATTGAAGGCTCGATGAGGCCACCAAGCTGAAGAAGGGGGCCTTTAGGGCTGTTGGCCCAGGGGTCTCCTGAAGCAGCAAGAGAAGGACTTTGAAAGCCTCGAGGATGTTTTGACAAATAGTTAGACGAGGCTGGCTTCAGCAAGGGATTACAACTGCTGACTAATGTCTAACAGTGGAGCGAGCACTTTGAGAAACTCCTGAACCAACAAGGGTGGCGGGCTTTTAAAATTTGGGGAAAGCCTCAGATGCTAAAGACTTTCAAGTTGGAGGTTGGGAACGGTGCTTGCAGAGCAGTAGACCAACGTGGTGGTGGAGGGTTTTCTCCAGTTATCAGAGTACTGCTTAAATTCTTAGAGAAAGCTTATGTCAGGGAGATTGAAAGAAAAAGGTGCAGGGTGGATCCATGAGGAGCAACCGTCTTGGTTGTGGAAGGCCAGTTTTAGGTTTACTCATCCCGTCGACATGCATTCCCGAGTTTTGCTGAAGTTACTTCAAGAGAATGCGGTACCGGGCCATTGCTAGGAACAACCCTTCAGCACATACCGGGATAGTTTGCAATCAAATTGTGAAGTGGTTGGGAGGAGAGTCAACACCTCCAGGACATGATTCTCTGCCAGAAAATTATGGATTACCCCCTCCAGGGTTGGGAGTGAGGAGCTGCCCCAAGTAAAGGTGTTAAAGTACCTTGGGGTCTTGTTCATGAGTGGGAGTAAAATGCGAGCACGAGATTGGTGCTGTACCAAACTGTTACGGTGACGAGGGAGTTGAGCTCGAAGGCAAAGAGTTTTATTTACCTGTCAGTTGTTCCAACATTATCCATGGTATTGAACTTTGGGTAGTGGCCAAATGAATGGGTGAAACAATCTGATTTCACCAATCGTACATGCTTTACAGCAAGGTGTAGATATATTTTTTTGCCACCCAGTCTGCAACATAGTTTATATATTTTATATATGTTACAGTTTTCTAAAAAAAAACCTTTGCTCTTCACCAAACAACCTGCAAATAGCTAAAAAAACAAGATATTTTCAGAGTTGGTGGAGACCAAAAATCGAGTTAAAAGAGAGTTGCTAACAACTTCGACGTACTAAGTATAGTGTTCACAAGCTGTCCAAAAAGTCAGTATTTGTAGGTTTATGAGGCTTTACTTTAAAATGCAGGTGATATGGAATGATAGGCAAATTTATTATACAAAATAAACCCCTTCAGATATACTAAGTCAATTTAAAGGGGGGTCCCATTATTCGCAGTTTGAGTCCAAAAATAACAACATCAGATTCACGAGAAACCTTGTCAGAAACTCATGTATGGAGATGATAGATGACGGTGAGAGAGTTCGTCTCACACACACTAAATCCAGCATATGATACGCATAGAGCAGTCAGTTGTCAGTGTTCTGAGAGCCAGGTGCACACTAACAGTTGTGATAGTGTTTGATGGAGTAAAGAAGGCAGTTTGAGAGGGAGAGGCAGTCTGAGCGCTGCACAGCACACTGATCCCCACAGAGCTCATGAATATTGCAGAGAGCCTACAGCAGAGCTGAAACAGGAACCCCTGGACCCCCCCGACACACACCAGCTGACCCCCTGCAGTTCAGCCGGTGTAACAGTAACCCCCGGACTCACCCACCCACACCCACACACACACAACCCCGGTCAGTGCAGGTAATGAATACACCTGAAAATCCACCTGTAATTAGAAGGTGATAATGAACCCATCCATCAAGATAAGCCGCTTTTTGGCATCAGTGCTCCGCAGCTCATGGCCGCCGCTGCCAAAACTCACCAGGCTGTGACAATACACAGCGTAGCTGATCATTTAATAAGGCCGGGTAAAGCCTGACAGCTTTGAGGACGACATACATGCAGCGGCTGCTATTTTCACTCTGTACTGAGCTTCAACATGACCATTAAGTGGATAACTTAACCACCTAATCCGCAGCTTCAGGTACTCTTTTAATTCCAATTTCTTCTCCAAGTGACACCCTTAATTTATATCATATTTATGAGCGGAGCTGAATTTGGTGCTCACAATTCATCGGTGGGTCAAACCCCGTTCAAACAGCTATATTTAGTTACTTGCACTTAGCCTATTGGTAATTTAATTGAAGCTGCGTGGCAGAAGCAAATATATTTTCCACTCGGGTTGTGTATCATGCCAAAGCGTTCATCGGAATTATGCCTTTGTGAGGCAACATGATATGCAGAGTGAAACTGAAGATTAGGATTAATTTTAGCCTCCATCATTAGCATAAATTCTTCATATTCAGACGGTACGGCAGCATTTGCAGATTTAAATTCCCATTTCGGAAACTGTTCATCTCATTAAAAGTGAATTGCACAGAGATACGAGGTTTAAAAATGTCCACATTGAGCGTGATCAGGTTTGTATTTCAAGCATATTCACATTCACTCCATTCATCAGTGAATCATGTGAAGCAGGTTATTTTTTGCACGAGCGAAAACTCAACTCAACAACAACGACAATAGAAATAACACAGGTGCATGGTCACACAGAGAGAACACAAGCCTAGTTAGACGGGGATGAATTAAAGCGTGTAAGCTGATGGAAAATGGAAACTCTCGATGATGGAGGGCAATCCGACGAAGATCTACAGAATGGAAAAAACTGACCTTGTAAAAAAATATTTACAAGAAGCATTCTTCCACAATAAATGGAGTGCTTGTGCTTATGAGTGCATTCATGCTGTAAGGCCATGAGTATGAGGAGGCACGGAAAACACAGCTTCATTCTGAAAATCAAAATGGATGAAAGAAATATTTATCATCCGATCACTACATTTAGTTTTCTCACACAATATACTGTTGTCGCAGGACTGTGTATTCTCAGTGTCTCCCAAAAGTTAGTGTAATGACCGCGTGGTCACTGAGATGGTGGGAAAAGTGAGAACGGCGAGGTCAAGTGGCGGTATATGTGTGTGTTTACATTTAACTACCCACAAACTGGTCTGAGTAACACGAGTAAATAATCGCTACCTCAAGAGACACTTAACGAGATTGTACTTTTGTTTTCAGAGGAAGTTAAAGAGGAAAAAGTTACTAAGTGATAAAGATAAAGGGAATCTCGGATCGTATTTTTAATCAATTTTAAAAGAAAAACTGCCAAAAAAATTTCATCAGTGATACAACATTAAAAATCCTGAAAATATAGCGCTGACAGTGCAAATGTAGTTTAACCATTTCTTCTTTGTTACTTTCTCAAAAGACAGTAGAGTTGGAGTTCCAATTAAAATACACTTGAACTTCAAGTGTCAGGAGGCCGCGCTGTGAACGCTTTCCACTGATTGTGTGTCTGTGTTTGGTTTAGCCAACGTCTGATAACAACAGAGGAAGTCAGTTCCGCTCCTGCAATTCACCAACTTCATGTGACCCCCTGACCCAGAGGAGAGCTCTCTGTGTTCCCTTCCTTCTCGCTCAGCAAAGGACTCGGAGACAATAATACATTTGAACAATAATAAAAACACAGACTCAATGCTTTCAGCGGATCTCTTATGGACAGATATTTCCCCTCCTAAACTACTATATTATTGTAAAATGGTGCAAACGGTGATTGAGCGAAGGATGTTCAAGCTGTTTGCCGTAAAAGAGGTTTATAAGGTTACCTTTCATGCCACTTACATCAAATGTTTCTTATATTGCACCGAAAGGTAACAACAGTAGCAGTATAAATATAAATCAGACCATTTACCCTCCACGAATTTGTTTGTTTGTTCATCGTGTGACCATTTGAATTTCATAATTTATGTTTCTGTCACTGTGCTGCCTTTTGAGCCGAATTACATTAAGACTGATGATTTCTATCCCCCGGCTGCTTCCAGCAGGTCAAGCGGCTGCCAGTTCTCTAAACCTCAAAACTCAAATGCAAATGATCTCCTTAATGAGCAAATACGAGCGACAACAACCAAAAATGAGCAATTCATGAGGCTGGATCCAGGACAAGGATGAGATCACACTCATATCGACAGAAGTGGGATGTTTTTCTATAGACACACACATTAGTTAATTAGTTAATCCATCTGAAAGTATTCCACAATACAGTACATAAAGGTCACCATATATACTCAACGTATACCTCGTCAGACTGTATCCAGAAAAAAAGCTAAAACGTGCTGGACAGCATCAGAAAAGTTGGTACAGATCATTTTGTAGGGATCATAAACAAACAACAACAAAAAAAGTCAACCTCATGGCGGCGCTAGAGAAAAAAAAAGTCACCACAACTGCTGCTAGTGTGGCTAAAAAGTTTAGCTTCAGTGTCCAATGAACCTGTTTTCTCAACGGCTGTAGGCCAACTAGAGGTGTTAAGTGGCTTAACACCACATTCACATGAACCCATTGCTTTCAAGAATGTTAATGATCCAAAGCCAGGGTGCTGGATCAACTGGTGGACTAGCTGAGATTACACACATTGCCACTGGGCGGTTTTAGTAAATCTGTTCTGTTCATTCTCTCTGCTGCTGCTGCTGGTGGTGGTGGTGGTGGTGGGGCTGGTGGTCATCTCTCACCGCCAACATCCATCTGCCTGTGGGCTCCTCGTGGTTCACCATGGCAGGGTGGTATTGATCTCCCCCCACTTTCACTTTTTCCGGCTTTAAGCTTCACAGGAGGTGACAGAAAACAGAGTCCTGACATCTAAATAGAATTTAGATTTACATTTATCCTTTGTTAATTAGTTGATCTACCGCTTGTCCTCCGCTTTTTGGAGCTTTTGTCAAAACGTCCAACTTCACAGCAGAAATAAACACGTTTACAGCCTGGTACAAAAAACAGTTTTTGGTCTCTATAGCTAATTCCCCTGTTCATGAAAACTGTACTGAGTCTGAATTTCTATTTAACTCATCTGTTCAAATTATATAAGGCTTAAAGTTATGCATAATTTACACCGTGGTCACTATGATTGACAGGTGGTTGGCGTTACAGGCAGCTACAGATGTCAGTCACTACAGCTTTCTGTTTTCACTGTGCTGGGCTGTTTACTCCCTGTGGCATTGTAGACTGCAGGTGTGTCGCGGTTTAAAGAGTAAGCAGGTACGAGCAGTTGTAAAAGGCTGGATTGTGCGATCTGTCTTATATATTTAGACTAATACTCTAATACTTTCGCATCATAATCATATTTTGTTTTTGGTTGGAACTTGTTTATTTAAAAAACAACACTGGAATGACAAGTTACTCAAATGCATAAGAATATATATGTTACTTAACTGAGGGTAAAATGCTGCACATGCCAACTTTAATAAAAGATTATAAAATATCTGTGATCTGCAGTTATAACGTGATGTTTGACCAGAAAAATCTATAAACAAAACCCATGCATGAGTACATTCATTTGGTTGCTGCGTGGAAGATACGGACCAACAGCTGCACAGCTGGAGACTGAACCGTGCTAAGTTAAAGTTATAAGAACAAGCCTCCCGTGGTCATGACAGGGCATTTCAAGTCAAGTGCACATTATTGTCTGCTCTGTACAAGACAATAGCTAATAAACATTGACTGTGCGGGCTGATTGTGATTGGTTAAAGACGTGTACCGCTGGCCAGAGGTATGGAAGAGAGACCCATTACAAACTAGAAGGCAATAAAGTGAGCTCATTTACTCCTAACAGCCTAAGTACCCTCAGCTATGGGTCCCCTGCTGGAAATTTGGGTCGATGGAGAAGCAGTAATTACACTTCTGTCTAAGTGTCTTAATGTGACTGCCTCCATTGTTTACTTTTCTGTCTCCTGCAAAACACAGGCTGATGGATCATTTTCATTTCCAATCAAATCTGTGAGTGCACGTGTGTGTGTGTGTGTGTGTGTGTGTGTGTCGCCACATGCATGTGTGTACAGTGTTTTTGAAGGTGTGCATTTTTTCTCCACAGCCTACAGTAACACAATTTTGTTTTTTCGCTGGACAGCAAAGACTTACTTGAAATTTTTTAAATGCAGTAATCTGTTTTTAGTGTTTTAATACAACACTTTGTGGGAAATTGGTATTTCTTGGCTTCAGTGCATGCAGCTTCTGAGTGCAAAGCCAAAGCTTTACACTGTATTTGTTATGATTATATTACTTATGAACAAAAACTAGAAACACTTTAGAAACAGCCAAACTACAGCAAGCAAGTACAACAACACAAGACGCAGCAGCCAGCTAATATTACTTACTAGTCCTACAGCAAAGAGTCCAGCTCGGTGTCCGTCTTTCAGCCTTTTATTTTACGAAACTCTCGCTACGTGAGTAAAAGCCTAAAAGATCTCGCCTGCTCTTTCTGGTGCTCTGAGCTCACAGTCTAGGCAACCTGGCTAACAACCTGAGCTGACATTAGCTAACAGCAGCTACAGCTTTGTGGCAGTCAACTTGGCTGCCCATCAGGAAACTCTGTAAAACAAGCCAAGAGTTGCTTAAGCTTAAGAGCATCAGAGGGAAACATTTTCTCCATAAAATATGATTCAGTTTCACAAAAATCACCGAAATAACTAATAATAGTGTGCTACGTGATTCAAGGCCTCTGCCTCATGTCGTCACTGGGATTAAAGATTTTCAATGAAATCACTTCCATTAGTGCATTTCCTCTGGCAAAATAATTATACAGATTTTATGCTTAAAGTTCTGATTTGGAAAACATTCTCCAATCACAAACCCTCCCGACAGTGGTGATCTTTAAAGAAATGGCATGAAATGAGTATCTATTAAAAGAAGGAAGATAACCTATAAGATGTAGCACACCATTTATCCATTTTGGCTGTTTATCCGGGTCCAGTTTGCAGTAGCTGCAAGCTAAGCAAGGTATCCCAGATGTCCTTTTCCCCAGCTTGTGATCCCAAGATGTTCACAGGCCAGATGGACAATGTAATCCCTCCAGCATGTCCTGGGCTTTTCCCCGGATCTCCTCCAACTTTGACATGCCCATAAAACCTCCAAAGGGAGGTATCTACCATCCTCAGATGCCAAAACTACCTCAATTGGACGCCATTTCTTCTAGTTCTAGTTCCTTCCAGGTTTAAACACCTCACCAAGGCAGATGGTAGAAGTATCTGGCTGTTAGTGTCAAATTAAATCTTACTTTTACTTGTAAACAAGACCCCGACATACTTGAAGACTCGAGGCAGCTCACCGCCAACCTGAAGCAGGCAATGCATTGTTTCCACATTCATGTTTGCTGAAGTATCAACTGCTTCAAAAAATATTTGACGTGCAAATGAATTCCACCGTGTCACTATCTGGTGTGGCCGAGCACTCAGGCAGAAAAGTAAATAAAATGACAATAGATAAGGAAAGTCGAGAGGCGCTCGGATATCTAGAATCAGCTTGGATTACAAAAAGGAGGTTCAGAAGTCCTAATCAGATGGATGATGGCTCCCTGTGGAGGAGATACTGGGACAGATCCAGAACACACTGGAAGGTGTACAAATCCTACCCACCCTGGAAGCAAGTTGGGATTCCCGAAGGAGGTGGCGCGGGTGGTGTTGAGAAGAACTTTAATAATGGATGGATGGGTGGATGGATGTAGCAAAACCGGAGACAAATGCGGTGTGTAAGACATTAAATTTAAGTTGGAGTTTCAAAATAATCACGCGGAAAACATCGAATCATTATTTTGGGTTCCTTCTCAGAGAGATCCACAAACATACAAAACAACATAAAAATTCTCATTTCTGATCAAGTCTGTGAGAGGAAGTTTAAAACCCAGGGCCAGAATGCAGTTTTGTCTTTGCATGTTGCATCATCGGTATGTTCGTGACAAGAAGTGGTCAGCCCAGTTATAGATAATGACGATGCAAGTAACTAATATTTATTTCTATGAAAATGAGCCAGGTTTTTACTTCAAATCTATCCGGAAAGGAAGCAGTTCTGCCAGAATCACACCGGATATTTGACAGCAAAATCAACTTTCTCCTCAGCTCTCCCCAGTAAACCATCACCTCAGCCCTCACCTCCTTAACCCGCCTGTAGTCTTCCCTGTTCTGGCCGTGATGAACTGTTTTCGAGGCAGAAGCCTGGTGTTTGCTGTGAGGTGAGCTGCCCATCAGTCAGACGGGCTTCTCTGTGGCTCTGGGAGGGATTACTGGGCATTCAGGCGGCTTCACATGGTGAGCCACAGCCCGTCTGATCAGAGAGGCACTCGCCTATCTCCCCACCTCACCCCCGGGGCCCGTGATTTCACAGGGATTAGCACATAAAGTTGCCTAATCTCTCCCTCCACTCTCTTTCTATTGATGGCCATCTCAAACATGAACGCATACACTGGCACTCACACACAAAATGCAAAGTCAAAAAACAAATTGTGCAGAATACCAACTTAATACTTTGACACATACGCGACTAGATTACTCTCATGACTCAGTTTTCTGAAATCTGATGCATGAAGCACGTAACTGAAATAATTGAAAACCTTTTGGGATTAAAAAGTGAGTGTGAGATGAGAAGATACCAATCTTATGTCTTTGCATTAGACAAAAAGCTCCATGTCATTAGCCTAGCTTAGCATAATGTCTGGCAGCATGAGCACGCAGCTAGTCTCGTTCTGCCAGCAACACGTCTGCTATTTTCTCTCGTTTGTCTCTTTTAATCCACGTAGAAAAAGAAATGTAAAAAGCGAATGATTTGAGGCAACAGGGGTAGTTTGTGTTGGAACTACTTCCTGGAAAAAACATGTGTGTGTTCTCAAAACAGTAACTCACTTATAACCTAACGGCTCCGTAGCACGACGGGTTTAAAACTCCAGAGAGAACCTTTAAAACCTGCGTGACCTGCCAGTATCTGTCAGCTCACGCTATAGCCGGAGAAAACTATTGTTGGTCAAGAAATAGTTCCAGCAGTTTTCTTTCTTTATTTTGATGTACAGATTAAACAAAAAAACATATAATGTAATAAGTAGCCTGTTAGTAGCGTTATGCTAGCTGTTCCCATCCTTGCTCCTTTCCGCTAAACTATAATCATCTAAAATTTAAAGTTAAAGTTTAACTTCATTTACAAAAGATCTTTAGGTTCTTTCTTTTCTTTTATTCAATGTTAATCTGAAAGAAAGCCCTAATATGTTTTGACTCTCAGCCTTTGTAACGGCAGACACTTTGACATGTCACGGTAAGAACAGCACAGGTGTAAGTAATAAGATTAATATTGGCTGAATTCCATTTAGCTGCTTCAGTTTCAGGGTCCTGGGTGTTGTTCACGTCGGCTCACTGTCGCGGCTTAAAGAGAAACCTGAACAGAACAGGGCCGTCGTTAATGTTATTAGTAACACCTGTGCTTCTCCTCCCTGCAGGTCACATTTTCATTTACCGTGTTCATTATGCAACAACATTTTCTCAGTCTCAATCCAGCTCCGCTTTTTATATATATTTGTCTAGCCTAAATAAGTCATTGTAAATGAGAATCTTCCTACATTTGTGTTTCCTTGTACAATATACTTTAAAATGCTGCAAACACAGGTTGTAACTGTGATGTATGTACACTGTATAACAGTTACAGCCAAACAGGAATGTGCACTTGCCTAAGAATTTAAATCCCACACGAAATCTGCTGATGTATTATGTGTATAGGCAGTCACAGCATGGCTTGTTAGGAAAAAGTAAACAGTTACGTTAGCTCTGAGAAAGCTGAGAGACTCCTAATTGCTGAATTTATGAACAGCAGCATTGTTCATTTTCTCAAATCCCCTCTTTGAACAACAGTAAATAACTTCTGCTCCCATTAAGTGTTGGGAATACTTCAGACTGGTACCAAATGGCAGAACACAGACGCCTAATTCAATCAGAAAGCCCTAGGGCGGCCCAGCATGGCTAACTACATCACGGCTAAGCATCTTGATTTTGTCAGAATTATAGAAAATGACAAGTGAACTCAACATGAACCAGGGAGTCGGGGTGGAATCCTCGTATTGGCATTTCTTAATCTAAGCAGGGCGGTGCCAGAAAATCAATACTTTTCAGCCGTGCGCCTTTTCTGCTGTTTTCTCCCCATGAGTCTCAAGAAAAGGACTTCCAGCATCACAGCACAGTAAACACAATAACCAACGATAATCCACATACAGTATATAAGGAACTCCTGCTATTGCTTACCACAGGAGTTATAGCGTCACTCACTCGGCTTCCTTGTTAACAGAATCATTAGAAAACATAACCGGTGTCATACTGAACACAGATCCAGTGAAGCTAATTTGGTACCAAATTTTTTATAATTCCCTCATAAATATGACAGTATTAAAGCAACACTGTGTTGTTGCTACTGAACAATGACGTGTGGTGAATGGTGTCATTCGTACGTCTGCTCTTGCGCCATGTATCTTTGCGCTCCGGATCATATTTATGGAGAAAATATTTTCCCTCTGATGTCCTCTGGCTGTTCTGCTTCAAGTGTCTGTGATTTACAGGAGTTTTCCAGTGGAAGTAAACTGCTGTGTTGCTCCCCAATGTTAGCTAATGCTAGCTCGGCCCGTGAGGTCAAAGCACAAGGGGATGTTTTGGGACCAAAGAGAAGAGATGTTTAGGCCCATGGGAATGCGCAGATGCTGATGGGGAGTGGAGCCAGGTGTCATGCCAGACCGGAGCTGGACAAGCGTGGCAATGTAACCGCGCTTGGCAGCCTCTATGGACATAATGACAGACAGGTGACACTGATGGAGGAAGGTAAGAAGGGTAAAGGAGAGAGTGAGTGAGCAAGAAGCCACTGGATCAGAGTAAATCTGGGACTGACTTTTAGTCATTAGCTGGCTGCTATGTCTCGGTGTTGTTGCACTCGCTTGATGTTTGGCTGTTAGCAAAGTTGGGGACTTGCTAATTTTTGATCATAGGTAATGCAATCATAAGAAATACATGTGTAGAACTGTACCCATTTACAACAGTGGCACTGCACTGTGAAACTGGAGGCACTAAATCGCAAACACTTGATGATTAGTAAAATGACTGGATGGGAAATCCAAGGACGAGTCCACGATTTTAGATACAGTGGATGCAAATTTGACAAGAAAACACACTCATGAGGGTCTGAATATCATAATTATCATGAGAGGATGAAAGCAATAAACCGGAGTCCAGCAGTCAAATTCATGTCAGTACAGGAAAGTAAAACTTTGCCTGCCGTTCTGTCTGGATGCACCTTTACAGCCACAGTTTGAGGATGGATAGAAAATTTGGCTCCAGGTTGGCGCCAGACAAAAGGTCACGTTGTCACTAAAGGCTTGTGTGTCCTCTCAGGGGACACCGTTTAATGGTAAACTCTCTGTAATGTTTGCCTACTTTATTGAGTGTGCAAAACAGAACTGGTTCGTCCTCAGGAGAGTATGAACATGCTCAGTCCATTTCACATATTCACAGTGGATTATGACTGATATTTTTTTGTTATTCTTGTGAAACTCTTGGCCTGATTTTGGCCCAGAAAAATAGTCCTGTCAATTCTTTTCACAATATCTTGATTGGATCAACGCATGGACAGACACACTAACTTGCATCAGCATCTTTATCAGCACAAAAACTACAGTACTGGATTTCTTTTTCTATTCTAACACACCCCTTTCCTCAATTTTACATCTGTCTGAAACGTATTACGATGCATTATTCTTTACATTTCAAACCAGATTTATGACAGCCCAAAAGTGTTTTTACAGTAAAAAACGGGGTTTGGTTTCTCTTCCACTGCCTCTCTCTCATACGTGTAGTAGTTTCCCATTGCTGATACAAACAGAAGGCTATGGGGAGAAAGCAAAACAGTGAAAAAATTGGACAAAAAGGGGGAAAACTCAGAGAGACTCCTTTCAGTGCAAACAAACTTACTTTTCATCAGGTGCTATTACACGTCCCATTCACATTTATTGGATTGAGTCCATGCAGCATAACCAAGGCGCTGACAGGGGCTGATTACTCCAATAAGTCTTGCGGCCGTAGAGGAGGGGTCACCCAGAGGACAGGAATGTAGAAGGGCCTTCCTGAGGGCCAACAGTGACCCGGACAGGAGCCCTGCCCAAAGGATGGTTAACATCCCCTCACCCCCACCTCGACACTGAACCTCCCTGTCTGCTGTGCTCATTCTTCTCTTCGCTAACTCCCTCTATTACAGAATTCCTGCTTTTCCACGACTCTCCATTTTTCTCGTCACCCTCTTTTGGCTCAGAGTTTTGTTTTCCTTCCTAATTCAACATAACAAATTGGGTTTAGAGTTCTCGAACATTTTGTGTCAAATACCTCAAATGGACACGCTGAACTGAAGCTGTACGGCAGACCAATGGTTCCCAACGTGGGGGTCAGGATGGGAAATAAATCTGATGGGTCACAGGATGATTAAAGGAATACAAATGGAAAAAATATATTTCTGTTACATAAGAAACTCTTTTGGGCATCAAAGGTAAAAGCTGACCTAGTTTGGTAAAAAAAAAAAAATAACTTCACTGAAGTCCCACCTACTATCTTTTCTGGCATATACTTGTAAAGTGTGAAACAGTTGGATGAAAAGTTGAAAACTGTTTATTCTTCTGATTCTCCAATAACTGTATTCATCTCATAAAATCCTTAAAATGAATGAACAATTCCTCATTTGGTTGAACTACTCAAACCCTGATTGCACATTGAAGCTGTAACCTGTAAGAACGGTTCACAAGTAGACATTGGCTCATTTTACGGGTCCACAAGCACAAAAATGTTGGGAACCACTGTATTAAACCACTATTTGAGATTTTGTCCCTTGGTCATACTGGCAAATTAGTCCAAATTGGATCATTTTAATTTTGAGGTAGATAATTGTCTACAGCTGTAAGGATCACGATTATGACACATGAGTTATTCATATATATTCCCTGAATGGAAAAAAAAAACTTTAGTAGAGGAAACAGAGATTTTGTCCTGGAACTCTCAGAATCGTAAAGGCTGCTTGAGATGAAATATTTCGTACGACGCGTTGTCCAACAATGCCTAAAGGCGTAAGAGTCTTTATATCTTTTCCAAATGGTCACACTCGACAGCAGAGTGAAAAGCCTCCTGTCATAGAGAGGGTGGAGATGCAATTAATCGATAACAGTGCACACTTTTGTACAGCCTCTGATTGAAGGAATTCACAGAGGGTTGCAGAGGAAAATTGATGGAAGAAGTTGTGTGAAGAATAAAAAAGCTTGAGAGAAAAGTTGAAACCCCGATCCTTGGCAGATTGTTGCGTTAAGTGGGTGTGATTGTTGAATTGTCTCTTTCGTGGAGGGGTTCAATTGAGGTTTGATGATCCAACAAGCACCTTGGAAGGCTCTGTGGAGGTATTACCTTATCATCTAACACTACGCCCATTCTAGCCCTTACCCCTAAGCTTTATGACATGGCTCCCCAAAGTTAAATGCAACCAAACCCATAGAAGTAACGGTCACAATATTACCATAAACTTCAACAGTATGTTGGGAAACAGGCCAAATGTGGTGGTTCCAACTCGTGCTGAAACTGCTGTGGAGTAAACGGACAGCCTTATAGATTCTCTGTCAGAGGTTTCTCATTCATGAGCCAGCTCAGGGCACTGGGTCAAGTCTTTCGCCGAAGGCATCTAGAGTCCTTCGGAGGGGAGAATAAGAGGGGGGAGAAGAAGGGACTTACTATCTCCAAGATATAAAATAGGCTGACTGGTCCAAAGAAAGGTTTCTCCTCTTTGAGATTGTAATGGCATATTAAAATTGCATGAGTTATAACCCATACAAAATCAACCTCAATCATACGCCCAGTCAATATATCATTCTTTGATATTTCTTTGATGTTTCCTCGCCTGTCATTACTCACTGAAATCATTAAACGTCTGTTTTAAATGATGTCGAACTTGTCGACTACAACGTTGCTGCGACTGAAACCATCAATCTGTCACTGAGCTGTTTGTTCTCTGTCTGTCTTTTGTCTCTCTCTGCTGTTTTCTGCCTCATACATCCAGTGGTTATAAATCAGTCGCCGGAGCACTACAGTGCCGCCGCCGTCGCCGCTGCTGCTGCTGCCGCCGCTGCACTGCAGAACCCAGGAGTATGTGGCTTAGCGCCTTTCAAAGCCTTGCCTGCCTGCATTGGCACAAACAGACACAGCTAACCCAGCTCCCTCTATGAGAGAACAGCCTCCACACATAAACAACCTTTTGTTCGTGCTCTAAACCAAAAAAAGAAAGGCTCCACAGTCTGCTGGCCTTCCCCCAAGACAAACTCACTCGATTAGAGGGATCTGTTCATGGGTTGTGCGTGCTGGTGGAAGCCAGGAACCTGAAGCCAAGCAGCAAACGGAGAGATTGAAGAAAGCAGCTTCTATGTGATGGCCCTCAAGTCCTGATAATGCTATCTCTTCAGCCTACCGCTACACCAACAAGCATTCTACTAGTCGCTGCATGTTTGCTGAGTATGCTCAGCTTAATGTAATTGATGAGCTAGGAGCTAAGTTGTGACCAGAGGCTAAATATAGCACCGTGGCTATACAAAGGGCTCAACCGAGGGAAGCAGACACACACTGCAAACACAACTGCTCAGTGTGTATGCCTCAGCATGACAAATCACAGCAGAGACAGCAGGGCAGAGTGTCTGTGGGAACCGGCGCTTTTGACACGTCGAAATGTGACCTGGCCACACAATTTCTATATTTACTTGTTCTTTTTTTGTCAAGGATGGTGCACATGGATGGACATTAAAAGGATAATCCCAGCCCGATTTTCCCACGAATTGCATTTCTCAAAGGGATGTGCAGCAGTTGATTTTTCATTTATCATTCCCATTGTTTGGTGCCAGTGCAGTAAGTTGCGTAGTGAAACAGAAAGCGAGTTTGGAGACGGGGCCATTGGTGTGTAGCTGTCATGCAAAGGAAGTTCACAGTTCGGCCCCACACAATGCTAGTGTTAAAAAAATCAGACTCCCTCAGGGCGGTGCGCTTGTCCCCCCCCTCTCGTCCTCATGCTGTACGCCCACGACTGCAGCTCCAGACATGGGCAGATCTCTGTTATGAAGTCAGACGACACGGTGGTCAGAGTATCAATGAGGTTCGCAAAGCTGAAAGGACACTAAACGAAACACCAGACACAGTGTGCGCACCTGTCTGACAAGCGATACAGAAGTACCACACATCTACAGAGCAGTCTGTATATGATATTGTACACTTGTACACAGATCTGGGAATGTGGTTATATTTCTAGACTGAAACCTGACAGGGCTAGAAACACAACTGCACAACTGTAGTTTTGCTGCAAACAAACCCAAAGTTTTGCCATCTCATTTTAACCACTGCATTTGAAGGCAACATGTAAACACCAAAAAATATTGAGAATAATCACAGGAAAACTGCGTGAGAATACAATTTGGGGAAGTATGATTGGTTTAAGTTGTCACAGTCTGGCTGTTTATTTTAAACCCCCCTGGCAATGTTGCCATGTTCCCAGAGCTCAGGAATAAACTTCCTAAGTACAATGTTATTATTACTAATAGGAATTATGGGCAAAGCTATGAAAATAAGACCCAAGTCGTAATAAACCTGAATTATCTTTCACGTTTTTCACTGTTCTTTTGTTGTCACGTTCAGATAGCACTACCTGCATATAAAAATAAGTCTCACATGTTTGTCCGCGCCCACGTTTTCATTGATACCCGCATGTTTGTCCATCTCTGTGTGCATTTCAGAGTCGGGCTGCATGTTGTGGAGTATCTGTAGCTCATTTAGCGGAGTAAAGCGCATTGGCTCTCTATGAATGGGAGGGAACATCCGTCCAACTTATCTCTGAGTGCAGACTTGGGCTCTCTGCCTCATAATTGCAGGTTCATACACACAGCTCACGGACACACATTAAATAGCTTCTTTGTGGGTAGCTTAAGAATACCGCTCATTTCCCACCCCCTTTTTTCCATTTCTGAGTGCAGATCAAATGAAGGGAAACACAGTGTGAAAACTGGACTTTGCACCTCGTTTTGCTGCGACTACCAGCCTCTATTTGTGTTGCCACTTAAGGCTCTTATGAAAACCTCAGTCGCAACAGCAGGATATACTTCCTGTGATCATTTATCTAAATCTCAAGCCTCGGCCATATTTCAAAGTGTTTGCATCCTCTGCAGGGCACAAACCTGAGCGCAGTAAAGCTTCCTATAGATGGAAACCAAATTTAGCGCTGGAAAGTTCACATTGGCCTGCGTTTGACTCCTAGATCTCGAGCTCCACCCCACTCTCCCTGCCCCCACATCCCTTCCTGTGATGAAATCTACCCCTCATGGCTGGTTTCGGAGCCCCTCCTCCACTGCCTTACCACCCACCTCCACCAAAAAAGAAGCAATCTTTGAAGCGAGCCGCATCTCTGCTGGCCCTGTCGAACAATGAGATGCTCTCCGGCTGCTTTGTGCAGCGGGCCTCTCAATGCAAACAGAGCTCTGAGAACTGCTTTTTCATTGTCTCATCTTCAAGGGGTAATAAATAAGAGCCTGGACAGCTAGACAAGCTGCTACAGGGCAAGAATAAGAATGCTGCTGTTAAAAAGGCCGGCTTTCAATCAAAGTCCATTCAAAGAATAGTTGGGGTTTTGTATAGACGCATGTTGTGCCTATTAATGAACATACAAAAGGAGCCATTTTCTTGATTTATAGGCGGCTACCATGGAGAACGCACTGTGACCACAGGCAGGGGAGGCCATACGTTAAGAGGTGCATTTGGATATTTACCTCTGACAAAATACCAGCGTCGCCTTAAGAATTGCACCAGTTTGTTTGAAGGAAGTCGATTTATTTTCCAGAAAGAGAAATCTGAAATGAGCTTGGATTCCGTCCCAGCAGCCATCTTCTCTTCCCAGGTTATCGAGCAGATTCTCGTGGCTCGGAGACACAAACGCGGTGCAGAAAAAGCCCTCGGCTTGCCCACAGGTGCAAGGCGAAGAAATCATATCAATAAACTACAGTTAGCTCTGTAATCAACGCAGCTCGGATCACAGGCTGCTTATTGCTTCGGGGAGTAAATACCATAAGATGCATTTCCAAATTGAAGTTTTCCCCAATTAGTTTTGCTCCGTTTTTAAATGATCCCCTCGCAGGTTCTTACAGACCGTTATCATTCATGTATCGACAGCGCTTGGCTTTTGCCAGAGAGGAGATGAGGGTTGAAGTCTCTTGACGACTCGAGAATGAAGCAGATTGATAGCGGGCTCGAAGTAAAGAGTCAGGCAGACCGAGCTTCTCATTAAACAGCTCCAGATGTGTGCCAGATGTCTGGGGGTCTCTCCCATAAAAACCTTCACCATAAAAAAAAAACCATGGCCAATGTGATCACAGTGTGTAACCGGTGTTGCTTGCAGCAGCTCGGGCACCTTTCCAAAGCCCAGACAAAACTGTAGATCATGTCGTAAACACTGTTTTTGGTCTATGTGAGGAATGTGCGGCAGCACGCATGCATAGGATTCTCCGAGCGCTGCATACGGGGGAAGGTGGAGGGGGGTGCGGGTAGTGAGGAGACTCCTGGCAATGTGAACTATGGTTGAACTGTAGGAGGGAGTGCACTGAAAGGTTGGAAACAGTGGGGGTAAAAAAAACTGCAGCCCCTTCTTCAATCAGTCATACAGCCCCGACAATGGTCTCGTTTTCAGACATTCCTCTTTGCATTGTCGATGACCAATAATCTTTTCCTTACTTTCTTTTTCTTTTCTTTTCTTTTTGTCCCACGAGCCCTGTTCTCATCACATTCAGCCCTTCGGTGAATGAAGACACGCCGCCTCGCGCAGACAGCAGATGAAACGCATATTGTATGTGGTGAAGGCTTGGAACCTGTTAAAATAGAAACGCTGTTAAACCTTTAGGCTGAGCCGTAGCCCTCGCTCTCCCTCGCTTCTCTTGGCGGTTCGGCTGGCGAGTTAGCTCCATTCATTTGCCAGCCACTTGAGTGCACATTGATTTTCAATCCAGAGGGTTAGCACATGGTGTAATGAGAGAAGTCTGCATTATTCATACTTTGCCAGGGCTAGAAACCGCATGTGACCTAAATACCCTGCGATAGATTCTAAAATAACAACAGGGAAACACTGACAGACAGTCAGGCAGACGGTGGCTTGAAATGAACGAGGTAGACAAAGGAAGGGGTAGGGAAAGAGGAGGGGATAAATCGGGGGGGGTGGGTAGGTGTACATTTGCCAAGTTTGAGAGCAAACTGACAGCAGAGCCTCTTTTAAGATTCGGCTGCTGCGCAGACACGTTGTATCAGTCTGTTATCCGAGCAGGCACAAAGACAGCTCTGAAGCAGACAAACGTGTACAACGTGTGTTTATATCACGTAGCGACTCTTAGGCGTGCCTGTCGCACACAGACGTGTTGATGAAGGACACTTAAAGGAAGCTTCCTCATACTGTAATTGCATTATGAATTCTGTCTGACACCACTCCCTCAGCTCATGCATCACACTTTTAAGTGCGTCTGCTGCCTTTGGGGGTGACAAGCAGCAATTCATTTAACGTTATTATGTAAGATATGTGACTGCAGATAAAAAGGTGACCTCCAGTTAGGGATCATCTTAAAGAAAACAACCATCACCGTGATAAATTGTCTTTGTCGAAGAAGCAAAAGGAGGCGCGATGAATTAGGGGTTGGGTTTCTTCAATTTTCCCCGAGTATATATCTACAGGAGGTGTTTCTGTTATTTCTTCAGTGACATGTGAAAAATCCAGCCCTGTGTAAAAAGGTTTTGAAACATTAAGAGCTTCAAAAATACTGTTGTTTTTTTTTTCATTCACAGATTAATTCAAATTGCTGCGTTGATGTTTTTTCCATTGTGCGTTAAGTTACTATTATTGAAGTCAACACTTCCTGCAGATGTTTCACATTAAGAAAAATACTCAGTTTTCATTTACTGATTATGAATTTTGGAGTTTCTTGACATATTTTCTTTCAGACTGGTGGAAAAAAAACACCCTAAACACACATTTAGATGTTACAATATTTTTTGCTTGCTTGTGTGTGTTTTTACCATATTCTTCTCTAATGTTATTGCATTCTAAGCAATTTTCTATGAATTTGTTGTTTGTTTTGTATTTTGTCCTCAAACTCTGATGCAGGAATCTCAGTTTTAGTGACACTAAGCTTCCAGTTTTATTACAGAGAGTTTGCTTCATATACAATTCATAGCCTGACTTACAGAATAATTTATTCATAGAAGAATTATGTAGTGACGAAAAGAGGATTCCCTCTGTAAAAACCTTTGACTCTGATGAACGAAGGATTTTGAACCTGGCTTTATCCGGTGTTCACATTTCTGTTCTGGAAACCGGCACATTTTTTAATTAGACCCTCCCTCATTTGCATATTTAAACGCTTCAGAACACTTCATGTAAGTAATCAACTGGGGAAGTTTCATAGTGATATCTATCGGTTAATCGCCAGTACGGTTCTGTAGTTTCTCCCCTACTCACAATGAAACTCAACGTTTCCTGCTCAAATATTTCACATCGGAGACCTCCAGCTGCTCAAAGGACATAATCCCTCCCTTTCCTGGTGGGCTTTTAATGTGAAACATCTGCAGGAAGTGCTGACTTTTATTGACAGATTGAAACAGAATGAAAAACCAAAAAAAAGACTGAAATGAATTCATGAATAAAAATAGTATGACCTGACTTTGTTGTCCAGAGGGAAGTGTGCGGACCAGTACGCTGACTTTACTTTACCATGTGAACCATCATATGAAAGCTAAATTTACCAACTTATTGGATGCGAGTCTTTATTAAATAAAGCCCTGGCTCTATTATTTTATTTGAGAATTTACAGTTTTAAGAAAGATGTGCTGGCGGATAAAAGACGGCGTGTCCACGACCTCCAGCTTACAGATCAGTTAAAGAGTTGTTTTACCCGTATTGCCACTATTTAAGCGTGAGTGAGTAAACTAGTGATGCATGGGTCCGGATCCATCTGAGCCAATCCGAACCACACAACCTGCAAAAATATGCATTAATCAACCACCCGGCTCGGCCCACAAGCGCGTGCATTATAGTAGCACAAGTGTCAGGACTAAGTGTTCTCCTGAGGGCTGATCCTCCTGCTGGGAGCAGCTAGGTATCGAAAGTGACAGACAGACAGAGAGAAGGGACGAGGAGGTGGAAGGCTGCCTATTGCAATTCTAAGTTAGCACTCACATTTTGACCTGCTCTAACCCGGAATATTTTCTAGAAAGCTTACCAAAACCCGGCTGTGGGTCAAACCGGGCCTCACCACTGTCTGTATTTAAGTCTGCGGATTATCCAGAGTAAATGGTGCACAAATGATTTACATTAGAACACTGGAAGTAAGTGATCTCTTTTTTTCTCTGTCATTTGTAGGAACCTTTAAATTCAGCTTTTTCCAACAACTTTCTATGATGTAACATAACTCCAAATTTACCTCAAAAACATTTACGCACTACCTTCAAACATGAGCTGGCAGGACGCTGTATCTCCTAAGCCATGTGGATTCCAGGGAGGAGGAGGAGGAGGAGAGAAAGAAACATTTCCTGGGCGATGGGGGAGGAATGTTTCCGCGTGTCGACATTCCCCTGTCAGGTGAAGGCTTTGATAATTTGCTGGGGTCGCAAGCAGGTAGGACACCGACAGGTTGAAAGTACAGGTATCCCCTCCCCGTTCCCCTCAAGACCAGACGGGGAGAAGAGTGTGGGGAGGGGATACGACAGATGGGGCGAGGTTGGAAGTGTGTGAATGACGAGATCCATTAACCGACTCGCTGACATGCTTGTGTGATTTCCTTTGTACTGTTTCTGAATCCCGATATTTTGGTTGATGTTTTATGGAACAATCTTACGAACTAGTAGGTGCCAACTCTTTTTTTGGAAAAAAGGTGACCAGTTCATGTAGGAAAGTGTGTGGAGGAAGGTGGAGGTGTGATTTATTCTTTAATGTTTGCTTCCAGTCTTCGCACGTCTGTGAGTTGGTGTGAGTAGAACGCTATGCATCCTGTCCAACTGTATCTATTTTTGACAGATCCGACGACCAGCTACCAACCATCAGCAGATCGAGCAGATCGAGCTGGCCAGAAGTCAGACACAGAAACAGCATAAAGAATCCGCTCATTTTTCAAAATAAAACACCCTGTATGAACTCCCAATGGTAAAAACAGACAAAAAGGGAAACAATTTAACTGCATAGCCTCCTTACACATGGTAGAAGCACACCGAGGGACTAAATCTGAGCAAATTAACAAAGTCAGGCGGGCTGAGTGCTCCAAGTGGGACGAAAACATTGTCGTTCCACCAAACTTCACAGCGATTGGTGGAATTTAAGGGTCGAGGGGTTGGAGTCTAAACAATTTGTGAACGTTTTCAACACCAAATAGAGGCTGTAGGTGGAGGGCCGAACATCGAAATCCACTGAAATTCATTTCAAAACGGAGATCCTGAAATTTTGATACATTTGGCATGAGAAGCTAAACGTGTTAAACCGTACAGAAACATAATAATATAGCCGAGTATGAATTGTATGCTCTTGTTTTGTTCTATTCATTAGCATCTTGTTTCTTGTCATATTCACAAAAGGTGTGTGATTAATTAATTAAAGAGTGATAAAACTTAAAGTATGGAAAACATTTTTTGTCGACTTATTTTTGCTGATCGTTTTTTTAGATACATGCAATACAATACATACACAGCGTTTTGGAGACCTTTGGATGTATTTTCCAACTTTCCAGGCAGCCACGAGTTTCCATTCATGTAAAAACATGAACGAATATTCAGACTCTTGAGTCGAAGAGTCTGCCTTATTAACTTACAGCAATGGAATTAATGGCTGGGACATATAAATACACTTCAAATACTTAAAGCACAGCGGCGTTTGTGTAATAGTTACGTTAATGTTAGGGAAGTATGTGTAATTTACAGTGCATTGAAAAACACTGGTGGGGTCGACAAAGGGACATTTAGACGCAATGTCCCTTTAAAGAAAAAGTTGGTCAGAGATGAAATTTGAGTCCAAAACAACCAAAACAAACAAACAAAGTAAGGACCGGTTTGCAAATAATAATAATCATGTCGAAACCTTGCCGTTTATAATAACGTGAATGTAAAATTCTGAATTAATGTATTAATGAGTGCACTTGATTACAATATTTCTTTGTCTTTATGTCTTTTATTTGTCTCTCACACACACACACCCCCCCCTCAGCGATGTTGACTGGGCCGCCGGCGTTCCCAGGAGGCGCGTGATGTTGCGCTGCCGAGTTCAGCTCCCTTTGTGAATCCCCCAGCGGAGGTAGAAGGCGGCGCGCAGGGGCGAACCGGACCGCTGACCCAACAACAGCGAGCGTTTGAATTCGTCCCTTGGGGACGCTGCGCCGTCTTGGATCATTTGTGCGAATCCACAAATCACACTCAGCAGCAGTGCTCATTACCTCACTCGCTTGTTTCATCTGATTTTTTTTCTTTTTCTTGATGTCCAAAGTTCAGACGTATCCGTATCAGACAGCTTATTCTTTTGTCTCTAATGCTGCGAATAATACAGTCTCTGCATTCGTCTGTTTCACACACCAAAGGATGATCAAGGAGAAGACAGCATCTGTATTCTTTTCATCTACTTTTTGTTATTGTTTTAATTTTTTTTTTTTGTGTGTGTGTGTGTGTGCGGATGGCGCCGCATATTTCATGTCTACACTCTGTCCTGCCCCAGTCAGAAAGGCGAGATCGCATTAATGTATTGACATTCTCTTCATCTTTCTTTCAGCCGCAGGGATCGACTCTGCTGCTGTGGTATTTTTAAACACAAAATGTTCATGTTTGACTAAAGGTATACTTGTAATATAAAGACAATCATCTGCTCATTTGATTAAAGCGACACGGTCTTACTCAGTGCTGCGGCCAGGCAAAAAAAATGGCTCACATGGGTGATGCACTTTTTTTTCCACTGCTCTCAGCTTCTCTTTTTGAAGCAGGATTTTCATGCATCCGTTCATCCATTATCTAAAACTGCCAATCCTTTGCCGGATCACGGAGGGGTGGAGCCGATCTCGGCTGATGATGGGCACGAGAGGCACCCCGGACGGGTCGCTCACCTTTTCGAACATAAAGACAAACAACCGTTCACCCTCTTCACACCTAAGGGTGAGTCAGATCCACCAATTAACCCTGCATGTCTTTGGACTGTGGGGAGGAAGCTGGAGCGCCTGGAAACAGGGAGAACATACAAACTCCACACAGGGACCATCGACTTATGAGGACACTCATAAATAGACGATTCAAGTCCAAGAATGTGCAAAACCTTTGTTTGGTTTGCCACTATCTTGATCTTGATTTATCGAATGCAACCAAGGCTAAATACTCTTGCGAGAATGTGTCCGCGCTTCTCCGTCCACTGATGCTATGAGTGCTTTTCCACAATGCCAACTAATGCTTCTCTCCTCCTGTGTCCTTTAAATGCACCCTGAAGAGATGAGGAGCGAGGCTTCTTAAGGAGCTTAGAGCAAGGAAACACAGGTGTATCTATCAAAGAAGTCTTTTATCAAGCGGCGTGGGCACGATGTAAAAAGTCCACCATACATGGATGTTTGCAGATCAGAAAAAACGGAGGGCCTGTCTCTCATATAAGTTTTAAATAAAGGCCTGGTTCTGGCTGCTTGGGATTCAAATAAAGGCTAAACTATCTATTTTCACACTGTAAGCTATTTTGCAGCATTCCTAAAACTTTCTCAAAACTTGTGCCTCAGTCTTTTGTCCAGACTGAGGCACCGAGTCAGATATTCATTGATCTTAGCTGAATTTCAATCGATTCGAACTTTTCAGGCGAGAAGCTCTCGCTATGATGGATGACGAGAGATCGTTGAGAGAATTTTCCAGTTTGATTTGGAAATTCAACATTTCGCGTCCGGCCTGTGGCTCATTTCCAAAGTGGAGCGAAGACAATTTACCAAACAGGAATAAGAACCCACAAAAGAAAGAAAAGAAGAAGAAGAAGAAAGAAAAGAAACGACTTGACTCTCTGTACTGTAGTCTACTGTATTTACACTTCAGAGTCCAGCAGCACATACAGCTGCACACCTGAGCCCCTCACTGGGAGGAGAAGAATCCCCCCTGGGTGAATCTGTCTGCTGGTTTTTATGTCAGAGCTGATTTCTTTTTTTAGGTGGTGGAGCGAGGTGAGAGGAAGGCAAGGAACAAGAGGGAGTAAATATGTGGAGCTGGAAGTTGAAAACAAGAGAGCTCAGGCTTAGGCAACACGAGCCAGACTGTGTCAGAGGAGTACAGCGGGAGACACTTAGAGGGAGGAAATAATCCAGGAGGAGCACAGCTTTTGGATTATTTGATTATCATCGTGCCTGACCTTACAGTTCAGGTGTTCCGAGCGGGGACCTCAAGTTTCAGCATTTCTTATACTACCGCGTCCTGTTTTCCTGCAGTAGTTGAGTATAACATCTCCATAAAACTGATGACAAAGAGTCAAAACGCAGAGGCAGCTTACAAAATGATGAAACGTACATTTCCCTCATCTTTGCAGTGCTATGCCAGCAGTTTACAACTTTGTAGCTTCCCGTTATAAATTTGTAGATTTCGCTCTCAACCCAGAATAAAATATTTAAAAGTGCACTCCCCTGATTTAACGTTGCACTCACAATAGACAGTTTAAAATCGATACGGCAGAACCAGAGATATCTTATTTCTCCTTTCTTGTCAAAACCAGGAGCCCATATTACCCACAATGCAACTCGTCCGAGGCTGTAAGGAGCTATGGATGAAGCCGCGCACGAGAAGGTGAAGCCGGTGAGGCTGCATCTCCTTTGTTAAACTTTGTGTACAACACACCCGTTGTTGCGTTTTGGAAGAGGGGGAGAGAGGAGGAAGAGAGGAGGCGATTGGCTGGAGGGTACCACAGACCAATGAGCGAAAACATCAGGAAGGAGCCACGCCGAGTCGGTGCAGCTGCAGACCGCAGTGTTTTAAACGTCAGGAGACACGCAGTCTGCACACACAAGTCTGCAAAGTCATGGCGAGAAGGTTTCGCACACTGTGAATCATTGATAATTCAGCATAGTCTGAACGTGTTGAGGTTTCAGCGCTCATCTGTGGACTGAACACCTCTAAATCTTGCACCATTCCTCAAAAACACTCAAGTACTAGATGCACTGAAACACTTAAAATACTGATGTGTTAAAAGTCAGGGAATGATGCGTCAATCACAGAGCTGTGACAAAACACAAACTCTACTCTCCCGCGCGAGAGTTGGACATGCTACACACCCTTACCTTCTAATTTGCTACAGACAGGACACACTACGTCTTGCATTGATTTAGTGACAACATGGTTGGCGTAATTCCTGTGCTTTGGTGATCTTGTGCCTCTATTCGTTGGACAAACGCATCAGCAGTGCTTTCTTTTCCAAGTTTAGGTCACAAAGACCACTTAAAGAGATTCACCAATCATGCGATGATAGCAGAGGTAAAGGTTAAGGAAGCCATTGTCTTCAGAGTTAAAAGAAACCGACACCGACTGCTGACAGGATGAAAAATGCAAAACTGCACTTCCTTCCTGCTTTGACACTGAACAGAAACACAGATTATTTGAGCCCGCATAAAGTGAACAAATGACCATTCCTGTTATTTTTCAGTTCCAAATGTATGAATGTGCCTTTGGGACTTTGGGATCTGCAGCCAGTATCAGTGGAGGTGCAGCGGCAGTACTCACCAACAGGCGATGGTGTGCTGCCGCTGCTGGACGGCTGCTGGATCTGAAGCCTCTGCGGCGATGGCGGCGGCGGCAGCTGTGGCAGGGAGCTGATAATCGACGGGAACAGGAAAGGATACACCCCGGGTGTGTAGCGTCTCATCTGGACCAGCGGAGGACTGCTGCGGGGTTGGGCACGGCTGGCGGTCTTCATCACAGCGATGGGCCGAGGGTGCGCTGAGCACTGAGCGAGCTAAGGCTTGGGGAAGCTTGGAGGCCATCGGGTGAACCCTGGCTGCGGTTAGTGTGTCTGGAGCAGGTGTGGTACCACCTCAGCACTCCAGAGATGCATGGTGGGTGTAGCTTATTGTCACCCAGGTCAACTGAGGCTTGTCTCACCAACCCTGTAACACAGACAGACATTAACTATGAGTTAGATACATCCCTGTAGCTCTCCCAGCAGTAGACGATAAATGAAACCGAGCATACTCGTGAAACAACACTATCACAAGTGACCCAGGGGAATTATCTTGGTATAACAAGGTGTAGCACTGTCAATTTATATCTTCCATTGTTCTTTTCCTGTCTCTGTTTTCCCTCACTGCCTCTAACAGGTGCACTCAGGGGAATCCTTGCATATGCCCATTACAGATAAACCTCTCACAGGTTTGTTATCGGGTGTCCAGTTACTGTCCTTTAGCCAACACGGACAAATAGAGGACTACATATTTTTAAGACTTTGTGAACAAGTCATTTATATCATTGTCCCACCTATATTTCATTGTCTTATTACAGCTCCCACTGCCCTTGGAGTGTATTACACATTCATTGGCCTAAATGATTGATTCAGTGTTGTACAGATTTTGGCCTGGCAGTGTCAGTGTCCCCAGAGGATGAAGCCTAATAACTTTGGTGACCCTCTGACTTTTCCAGCATTAGGTTGACAGTTCAGAAAACAGGGAAACAACCGCCAGATAGATTGACGGAGACAATCACGGAGTCACAAAATAGCAAATGTTAGCATGCTGGTTGCCACGGCAAACATTAAATCTGCTAAACATCAGCGTGTTAATGTATTAGCATGTAGCTCAGCACGCTGACATGGTACTCCTGATATCTGATAAACAATCAAGAGGAATTTTTTGATAACGGGTTGAATATCTCGACATATTAAAGCTTGTTTTCTAGAGATAACAAAATATTTTTTTATCGTGGTACTGAGATAACATACAAAGATGATTTAACCACCCTCGGATCACGTGGTTGGCTGCAATCACATAACAAGCGCAACAAGTGCATGACCTTGCTGCAAAGACAGACTACATGTTGATGGAGCAGGGGAAAAAAACTCTTTGTTCAGTCGCCGGAGCAAGTTTTAAGGATTTTCAAAGATATTCTTAACGGAGAGTTAGTCCTCATAAATCAGCTTGCACTCCTAATACCAATTCTGACGCCTGACTCAGGGCTGCCGACGGAGATGAGAAGGGTGGAGCTGAGGTGTGATCAGTCCTCATTGCTGAATTCTGTTTAACAGAGTTATAAACCGCTACGATATAATGGCTCTCATAACGCTCTAATCTGCAGTCAGAGGGCCATTAAAGTGATCGGTAACCACTCTTTGTAATTAACGACCACAAGATAGCGTCTTGCCGGTGTGCTGCATGCCACTGAGGAAGGCAGAGACAGAGGAGAGGTGAGAGTAAAGCGAAGGACAGGGACATGGTATTAAAATATGATCTGCGTCTGAGGTGTCGTGCTTATCGCGTGGACTGTGACCGGAATGAGAAGGGATCCGGCCGAGCCACAATCACTGATTCAGACATGTGAACATGAAATCCGCACAGTGTTTTCAACTGAGCGTGCAGAACCGTCATCGACACTTAGAAGGTGAAATGTTTTGTCGGGTCGGTCGTCATGAGTGGAAAATCATCGAGAACAAACGGAACAATCAGTGACAGAAGAGGCGTCATCACCTAGTCGATGGGTTATCAGTGCAAGTGCTGTATGAATGCATCCTGCAGTAGGTGCATCACCCACTTGGGTATAAACATTGTTGCTATCGTATTTTTTTCTCAAACACCACGACCATCAGCAACTTTTTTTTCTCCACATACATACAACCCCGTTCCCAAAAAAACGTTAAACCGAGCCCGGAGGACTCGACGTCCACGATTTCCAAAATCTAAAATATGGACCCGTCAGACCGCAACGCACTTTTCCACTTGCTGTCAGTCCATCTCAAATGACCTAAGGCTCAGAGAACTCGGCACCATTTGCTGATAAGTTGTTGATATACGGCTTTCTCTTTGCATGGTAGAGTCTCAACTTGTATTTGCAGACGTAGATGTGAACTGCGTTTACTGACAGCGGTTTTTCAAATGGTTTCCAAGAACCTGTGGTAATATCCTTTATGGGAGCGAGCTGGTTGTTCCATACAGTCTGCCTGCAGGGTTAAAGGTCATGGGCATTCAATGCAGGTTTTCAGCCTCATGTTCTGAGATGGATTCTCAGATGGATTCCCATTCTTGCACGGTAGACTTTGTGCCCACGCAGTTTTTTCAACTATGTGCTGAACCATTTGTCCCATTCTTCCCTGTGAACGACTCAGCCTTTCAAGAACACCACCTTTTCACACCCAACCACAATAAACCTGTCTACCAGTGAACTTCTCCAGTCTTTTGTTGCATCTCTTTTGGGAAAGTGTAGCAGGCGTCAAATTCAGAATCAATATATCAGTTTGAACATTAAATATTGATGGATTTGAACGGGGGCCGGCAGGTTGAAGAAGGATTTGCAAATCACACTCACATTCTCATCCTCACTCACTTTCTGTTTTTATTTTACATTTTTACGACGGGAGTTGTGCTTTGGGATCAATTTCTAGTTTGTTGTCTTGCTCGAGTACTCACACTCACACACAGTTATAACCCATTTACACATGGATGATGCCCAGTTCAACCACCAGTGAGCAGCACTGGAGCAGTCAGGGGTTAAGGGCCTTGCTCAGTGAGGCCAGCTAAGAGCCTAATATGTGGTTAGACATAATAAATATAAATAGGCCTATGGTGCTAGTTGCTGTTCAAAGCTCTGTTCTCAAGCTTTCAAGTGTCATCCATGCTTGGTATAAAGAATATGAAGGAGCTTGATTGTAGCCTCTAGGTGCTTAAGGGAGAACAGATCAATATTGCATTCACTGTTCAGCCCCTGAGAGACGAATACAGCACAGCTCGAAGGGAGTTCTTATTTTTGTTGTGTTGCCGCATGTACCCTTACACACACCAGTTGCTAACGTGAATATTACCCTCACTGCTTTCTGTGTGCGAGGAGTCATCCAGGGTTAGCGGTTGCCTGGTGTCTCAATAACAGGTTGAAGCAGTGAGAGATAAGAGATGCCGCAGCTTCCAGTGGGAGGAGAGTTGCTGCTTGTTTGGCTCCGGCATTAGTATCTCCCCCCGGGAGGTTCCCTACTGTCATACACGCATTACTGTAACAGTTTAAACCAAGAGGGACAGATGATGCGCGCACACACACGCATTCGACAAGTTTAACTCCTAGTTGCTACTTATTGGAAATGTCAGTCTTGAAACTTCCCGAAAAGGATGCACAGAATTGTCAGAGATGAATTTAGAGCCTCACATTACGGCTTTCCATGGTATGAACAGTTTTCAATTTTCTACTGGACACAGGTCAGAGCATTACAGAATACGGTATGCAGGAAGACCGGTATGAGTCCTAGATCGTTGAGTTTTAAGGTCTGTCAGATGCTGAAATACTTCAGTTTATGATTCTATGAAGAGAGATTTCATAACTCTGGAAAGTAATCATAATTACAATAATTGCATCCTCTGAAGACTGCAAAGCAAACATTATAATTTGCTTGTTGACAATCATGAATGTGCACCTGCACAAAGCATAGTGTTGCTGCGTGACGTCACATTGTTCTGCAGCAGAAGTTACGTCGGTGTCCAACTCCCATTGCACCACGAACATATTAAGAAAAACTGGATACCTCCGTCCGAGATGGTGCCCCATCCATTCTAATGAAAGTGCTCACTGGGCACATATCCTGAAAAAGTTCTTTGAACACTCCTGATCCAATAGAGCATGTCCGCTAGAGCCAGGTTAAGAGCATGTGTGTTATGGATTTTCTCCGGCCGAGCCGGCTGACTTCCTGCTGACTCACCTCACACATAAATTGCGTGAAATAATTCACTCGCGTGGCTCTTTGAGACTTTGTAAATGTTGAGGGACTGAAAGGGTCGAATTCTGATCATGCAGAGTCACAGTCAGGAAGCCCTGAGCCCTCACTGCATGGGAAAAGTCATCTGTCAACTGTGAGGAATGTTTCTGATTGTTAATGTCTGTGTGAAGGAAGAATATATATGTGTTCTGAGGTTGAGGTGGTGACTATTGGTGAATATTAGGGGAATATTTGTGATATATTTACTCTCTTCTGATGAAGCAATGATTAACTTTAATTGTAAATAATGAGGAATCATCTAGTTAGATGTAAGAGGGATGTTAACAGACAGACAACAAACCAGTGGAAAGCTTTATAAGCTGTTCTAAAAGCACCGGTAGACTATAAAAGGAAAAAGACTCACGGAAAATGTGTACTGCACATCTCAGGTACTTGTGGTGCAATAACGGCAATGTTTTGCAGCTCCTACTAAATAAACAGTACCGTTGTCATGAAATAATTCCAAGAAGTAATGAGTGGCTTTCAGACAAAATTAGCCTCTTAGATGAGGTCACCTGTTCTTGGTTTGTTTTGTTGCTTCAGAATAAAATCAATTATTTAGCCAGAACTTTATCAAAATATCCAACCGACAGCCATTTAGTGGAATTATCACAGACCTGCTAAAAGTTCATAATAATACACCTGAAAGAGTAAACACTGTTGCTGTAATTACTTAAAATCTTAAAGTGAACGAAGGTAGAAAATGTACTGAAGGACTGCGAGGAAGACGGACTCTTATGGGAATACTGCGTGAGATGTTCTTACGGCAATGCACCTTTCTACACTCTGGTGTTCTTCACACAGTAGTTACTGCGTCTTCTGCGCGTGCAACTTTGGCCGCACGACTTCTAAACAAACTTCCTCCCTTCAGCGTGGTGAGAAACAAGAGGCAATGCAGTGCGAGAATAATTCATGAGGCTTAATTTAGAAATGTAGATCCTGCTGCCGTAGCGGATGGAAACCTGATAACAGCGCAGCCACTGAGCGCGAGCGGAATAAAAATAGAAGACATTAAAAACAACGAGTTGGGGCATAAAGAAACGACAGTGTGACGGAGCCACGTGCTGCTGCAGTAAACACAGCGTGTTTTTAACTCCAGCCTCGACTTCGCTTGGACTTCCTGTGCTGCAGCACGTCTAAAATGTGGAGCACAATGATGTGATCAATATGATGGTATGAGAAGATGAAATCGATTGTATGTTTTCTTTGTGAAGTGGACTGATTCATTTTAATCTGATAACACACAGAAATGAATGAACACGTGCACAAATCTAAACGTACTGTCTATAAATGTATAATATATTCAGTGATGCATGAATTTCCACTTCAGCATTGCTGCTACCTACACTAATTATGCGGAATATAAATGTGTATCTCTTACTTGTTTACATATGTAATCTATGTATTGCTATGAGTATTATTAATGTCATACAACCCTTATGAGTGCTTTGGTTTTCATTTTAAAATAGTTTACATAGGACAACTTTCTTCCCTCCCGTAACAACTTCTAAAATGATCATTTAAAAAAAGGTTTCAAATCTTAACTTAAAGATTTTCAAACAAATGCAACACCCTGAAAAAAATAATCCAACCCAAACAAATAACCTTTTTTGCAGGTGCGGGTCCAACTTTTTGCTCCTGCTGCCGGGCTCCAGGAATGTAGGAGTCTGAATTAACAACATGCACTCCTGCGTCTGTACAGTACATACTGTGTTTATCTGTGCTCCTGCGTCCTCGTGTCTCTCTCCCCGCTCAGTTTAGCAGCTCTCGGCTCGCCGTGATAGATGGAGGTTCCCCCGATGCCGACCCCTGGCATCTGGATCGCAGCCATAATGATCGGGCCAAGTGGCGCTAACATGCCTCAGAGAAAGGTCAATAGACCCGAATGGCACTACAGGTATCGACAGTGTCATCCATCAGAGGCTGGAGGGGCTCGACAACGGCACGACAACAATTGATTGTACATCAGTCACTCCGGGATCAATTGCAGAATCATTTCTGCATCATTTTCAGGTGCGGGGAAATCAAAGTTAGCAGCCTCTGCACCCTTAAGGGACAAGATATATGACAGACTCTCACCTAATCAGACAAACTGCTCAAACACATTACCTTCATTATACATACAGGAGCTGAGGGGTGTTTTTTTCCTTCCTCCGTGTGCATTATTCATCATGCTACATGAAGGGACCTTCTTCAGTGTGGTAGACATGCGGGGGAGCTGGGTGTTTCATGTTGAGCATGGAGCTGCTCCAGCTGGGAGTCTTGGGACCCATTCCGAGTATCAGGTGTTATGAAGACACTACGGTACAACTCTGTTCATTAATTCACATGCACCCATGGTCACACAGAGGCAAAAGCACAAAGACGCGCACACATGAAACAGTTCGCGCACGCACATGCCTGCACTGCAGAAAATATGAGGAATGTTGTACGCGCTCATTATCTCGTTCTGTACTGTAAGTCTTATTTTAGAAAGAATCCTTTCAAACAAAGGGTGAACCTGGTTTGTACAACCATCAGCAAATGCCACAAAGAGAGAAAAGAGCAAATTAATACTTCACAAAATTGCTATAAACAAGAGGAAATGTCTTGAACTTTGAACTGACTTTAACCTGATCCGATGACACTACATTTCCCATAATTCAAATAAATGTATCTATTCTTTACACAAATTTCAAACCTCAATTTCAACCTCCGTAGCTTGCATCCGCATTTCCTCAAATGGCCACTTGTGGCCGGCTGCAAACACGAGTCAATCTCCATAAGTCCCTATGTGGTACAAAAAACAGTTTTGGTGTCCATAGCTAATTTCACCATTCATGACAACTTTTCAACTCAACAGTTTAAATTACGTTAAGGCTTAAAGTTTTGCATAATTAATGGCCACTTTTGTCTCTGCAAACAACTCCTTTCATGTTCACCAAAGCCAAACCTCGTGAAAGCAGCTCATTGTGGCAGCTCCACTGAAATAAATTGATTTTGCTCAGACATTTTGCTAAAAGCTGGCTGCCATGATGAGGTCCTAACAACTCTCTAGACCATTAACTAAAGGTAACTTGACGCCCACATCTGTTTAAAGCAAGTTTTGACTCAGCAAGCTGATTACCACAGCTCAGGAAGATGAACAGAATCTAACTACTGCTTGTAAGGTTGGATAAAGTTGTGGTACGCGCTGGAAAACAGTCGAAACGATTCGTAATTACGATGGTACAGTATGGCCCTTTAAATGCTGGAGAGGGATGTGTTTTGCAGTGAGCTCACATCCATAAAGACCTGGATACCTGTGAGGCTCAGAGAGGTGTCCAAACTGAGACGCTTCCTCTGGGTGTTATTATCTCCACACAGAGGCTCACTGGTAGAAATGTCGAAAAGCTGACGCCTAATCATGCTAAGCGTGACTAACCAACCCTGGCCACCATCACCTCAGGACACGTGCACGGACGTATGGCTGTGATGATAACTTCAGGAGGACATACCATCACAAGCGTCCATTTAGTCCTCTGGTGTGACGCGTGGATCTATCTACAGCAGCAGGTAAAGTATGTATGCAGGGATTGTACAAGAGCTACAACAAGCGCCAAGCACTGTAACAGAGTCCGGCCTCTGTGGTTGTTGTAAGCAGCATTACGGGGGAGCACAAGCACACTGGAGGAGTTCTACCACACATCAGAACGTTGCATTTAGTATCATTTTGCGTAATTTAATGTGCTATAGCAAAGCATAACTTAACACGAGGCCTACTTACAAGGTTCTTTACTAGCGCGCAGTCTCCATTGGCTGATGGAGTTATAATTACATCCAGAAATGCTTGTATTACATCTAGATGGTTGACCTTAACGGCAGATTTATTTGGCAAATGGCCGAAAACACGACAGAACTGCTTTACGGTTTCATAAAACGTAAAATGCTCAAGTGTTAAAGCAGGTATAATTCTTCCACGATGGCCTCGTTTACACGAGTGGCAGAAGCTCAAAAAGGCTGGTGTCATTTTGTCCCTACGCCCAATGAAGAGCCCATGAGGTACAGCCAAATGACGCGGCGAACAGATGCCCCGGTTTGTCCGGTTTCAAGCTGAGCGTCCAGAGTCTGAACAAATATCTGCGAAGCGCTAAAGTGGCCCAATTTTCACCACCAATATTCTACTTATATTCTGTCCCGCTCATTATAACTTGATCTGAATTCACACTTTTTTTTTGTCTGTATGTGTCAATCGTTGTTGTTGTCAAGGCGATGAGTGTAGCTTTTTCTGACAGGATCTGTCTGCATGATAACGGCGAGCTGTCGAAGTAAAAATCAGACTTTTCTGAAAAGCTCCAGGAGGCTTTCTTTCTTTCTTTTCTTTCTTTCTTTCTGTCTTTCTTGTTGAAAGGTCTGCTCTGTATCTGTGCAGTGCAGAAGTAACTGGTCCCCATCTTGATGAAAAATGGCACATATACATGTGCAGTGTTTACAGTGTTTTAGGTTCATTTTGTAAGACAGCTTTCATGAAAGTTTCGTCGTCCTGAAAAACATCGACGTCAGACAGCGACGTAGATATTTAGATGAATATAATGCTGACCGCTTTGACACATACGCCACGCATTAAATACGCTAGCAGCATGTGTTAGGGACACATTTTAAATCTGAATAAAAGAAGAAGAGCTCTCTCCAATCTTAAACTTCTTCAATGCACCAAATGTGGATTACAGCTTTTAGCAATCCTCTCCCATGCAGCCTGTCAGCCTTGTCACTGCCCGGCTCTGACACAGAATGGAAGCAGTGTTCAAAAAGATCACGCCAACTGCTAATCATGGCATATATTTTCCCGGCTTTAGGCCGAAAGAAAACACCCTTAATGCAGTATGTCATGTTATCATCAGCGTCGACAAGGAAACTGCTTCTCTCTTTTCTTCTGACGGACAAACAGTGCTTCCATCAGGACTCTGACATCTAATATGCTGAGCTTTATATTTCTCATTTCATCAGGGCCAAAGGACGGGGTCATTACATGATGGTGTAATTAGTGGGGTTTGGTAGAAAAACACAGTGCACGATAAGATGCCAATAAAGAGGAGAGCCGCGGCATGTTAACACCAGCACTGGCGGACACGAGCCCCCTTTTAGATTTGAAGAGAAGCACTTAAAGAGGCAGCCATCGCAGCTACATCCTCTGCTGTTTTCATAAACTCGCAGCCACCCCGAGCTGTCTGTCCCCTCGCTGAGCCTGGAGCCAAGCCAGGCACAATATTGTTTCATTTCTCACCGAGGCTCCAGAGGAAAGAGGCCTTTTCTCCTCCTTCCTCACACTCGCAGATCTACAAACTCAGCTCTTTATCTCAGCCTTATGCAGACCTCCCAGCAAAAAAACAAAACAAAAAAGAAACTTATTTCACATCCATGTTGGTCTTTGCTTGCCTGCCTTCTGTCATCACCGAGTACGTACGCTCAAGTTAGAGAGCCACGTTCGCACCCCGAGGCAGTCAAGGAGCTCGGCTCATCACCTTGTTTGTACGAGCTGTGCTGGCAACAGTCGCCAGGCTCTGTCTTTTGTTTCCTGTTCCCCTCTCAGCATCCTGTTGTCTGCTTTGCATGGAATAGCCTTGTCCTCAATAGCGCTGTTCTCCTGATTAGGCTCTATCCGTCCAATTAGCTCTGCTTGCTCATGAGCTCCAGCGAAATGTTCAAGTCTGAGAAACTGTTTTCGGTAACACTTTACTTGAGGAGCATGGTGATGCATTACAAGCAGATTACAGAGCCAGCCGAAGCAGTGATAAACCTGCGGGTAATTCTGTGTTCCAGCTCAAATATGGCGTTAAGTTACTTTTTTTAAGTCCAAACACTGGCGGCGTCTCCACTCACTGGAACACACCGCACTTTTTCCGAGCATCAATGTGCAGCAACTCCTCAGAAAAGAGCCCCAATTTTTTTTATAACACTGGCTCCCAAGTTGGGCAAATACTGGCTAACCAGTGTGAGTCTTCTAGCAATCCAAGAGATCCAGCAGATTTTGTTCATTGCCCTACTAAAAAAACTTGTGGTGCTGCAGTGGATTTAAGGTGCTGACCATAAATCAAGTTCCTGTCTAGCTTGAAACCTTTGCATGTCATGCCCCGTCTCTTTCCTCGCAGGCATAAAAGACCCACATAAGCATCCTGTCATTATCAGCAGCAGCGCTTGACAACGCCTGACAAACGAGCATCAACTCATATGATCCGTCATCTGCGCGGTTAAAGAGGGACGCCGTGGAAAAACACTTCCCCCCCCACCAGGTGTTTGGGAGCACCGCTGGTTGTATCTTTTAGTGTCTCCAGAGGGAGCTGTGCGAGGTCTGACAAAGGTGACCAAGATGTTAAAAAATAATCGCTTAGTGAGAAGTTAATGTTAGACCGACAAAACTTCTTGGTTGGATTTAGGTTGGTAAGTTGTTATCATGATGAAACGCAGTACATCTGAATGAAAAAAATAACAGATTAATTAATAATGCAATGGATGATAATGTGCAGCCTTGATGCAATATTTGTGCACCGCCGTCTCTGAAGAAATCTGTGGTCACTTTTTAAGAAAACGTCTCGACGGCAGAGGCATGAATGCAGGACGAGCCGAGGAGAAGTGCTACCATTTAAAATGACATTAAAATGTTCTTTAGAAAAGACACAAGAGCAAAATCACTACTTGCATTTGATGCTTTCTAAATGTTAGCGAGAATCAGACTTTACATGACAGACTGATACAGTAGGGCTAGTCCTCGCAGTAGTTATACATTATAGCAACATTTGAGTTGAAACAGAGGTTCCCTTTGGCCACGTTGGCTAATATTTGTGGTCGTATAAGCATCAAAGGGCTGCTTTGATACTGATATTCCAATTTTCCAAGATTATTTGGAGAAGGTACATTTCCATATTAATAACAAAACTTTAATAATAACCATTAAAACTCACATAGGCACAAACTCGAAGCTCCGCATTTCTTCTTCTGTTAATCCCCCGCAGGATCCACACATAAATACACAAACAATCCTTGTTTATTCAATGTTTGTGTTCACTTTCCTTATGGATTATTCCTTTGGATGATTTCTGTGCGTGTGTGTGTGTGTGTGTGAGGCTCCTTTGTTTGCTCCTGACTCAGACAGTCAGTCCCTGTGGCGGGTTGACAGTAGCCAGGTTCGTATATGAATATATTTTATGCAAATGATGATGGATTGAGTAAGAAATGCTGAATGGAATGGAAACTGCATATTTAAATTAAAATTTAGAAGAAAAAAAAAAAAAGTGTTCAAGTTTTGTACAGCCGCTCGAGGCTAAGACATTTATAATGCTAAATTGGAATGGAGACGCATTTGTCAAATATAATGACACACACAATGTTTGGCAAGTTCAGTCTGATGAATAGTTTCACGGCTGTTTACGACAGCTAAAAAGAGGCTCCGGACACAACTTTGCAAAAAACCTCCCTGTAATGTTGCTATTTATAAGTGGATTTCTTTGTTCGGCTCTCTGGACTGTGTGAAATATGGCTGTAAAAACACTAACAGTTGCTTGACATGAATGTGTTTTTGACAGTCGGGGAGCTAGTTTAGATTCCTCAACTCAGTCACATCATTTTTTGTGACATAATGATGCTCATTATGGAGCTTACACACTCAGACATCAGGCAGCCGGGAAATGAGGGAAGAAGCCCGAGCAAACTATGTTGCCTTCAAAGTCACTCAAAACCTCATGGTCACAGAGTGGCAATGAAACAAGCACAGTGTTTTGTGATAAGCTGCATGCAGCTGGGTATTAAATAGCCTCACTCAGGATTAGAGGCTGGGATCTGTGCCTTGTAAATCTGTGCTTTACTAACCGAGCTAAACCCCGGATGATGCAGCGCAGGCTGCATTTAGGTTACAGGGCTGCTTTGAGATGAATGCTAATGGTAAGCAGGTTCTGTTAGAACATGGTGACCATCTCAGTTTCCCATGTTAGCATGCTAATATTTTGTCGCTACCAGGTCATATCCAGTCATAGAGTAACTACAACTCTCCGCTCTCCACGTCTTGTGTTGCTGCCACCACCTTTGCTGGTTCCTTGCCCTGCTCCTAGAGTTTTTCTCAGTTCTGGATTGTTTATTGGACTTGAGTCCATTTTCCTGAACTAAATGTGAGAGAATGAGAATCAAAATTTTGACCTGCTGGTGGTGCTCTCAGAAACATGAACGTATGAACCAATTCATCAAGAAAATGTAAGACCACGAATAGAAATGCAAACAAAAAGTTTGACCTATTAGTAGCCGTCAAAGGGACGTGAGGGCTGAGCAAATTCATCCTGACGGAAACATGATCGTCTTCATACCAAATATCATGACAATACGTCCAATAGTTCAGAAAGTGATGGACCGAATTACTAGCATGGCTAAGAAACATATTCAATAAAAGTTTTAGGTAAAAGGTCTGGGCCACCAGGAACTCCTAAAATGTTTCACTTCACTTTTCTTTGACAGATCTCTTAGTTGAAAAGCCAAAAATAAAAATTCATGTAAATTCACTTTAACTTCTCTCCTGCTCTTTAATGTTTTTGTTTTTTCCCCACACACAAATAATGAATTTCCAATCTGTCCATTTCCCACGTGAACAGGCGATAAAAAAACTATATTTAAAACCACATTCGTGTTCAGGTGAAGTAAAAAGGGTTCCGGATACAAAGAGCCCCGATGTGACAACAGCACTTGGGAGGATGATGGAGTAGAGAACAGTTGCTGTGCTGGAGCAGAGGTCCAACACAAACATCTAGCGAGGAAGCGTCTCATGGAATAATAATAGTACTTTGTCATATTTTGGCACAGCAGCAAAAGCTCTTTTGCCTTTCCATCTGAAATGTTTCTTCCATCACTGAGCGATTGAAAGTGGAAGTAGGTGGGAGGGGTGATTTGGTGTGCCTGGAAAGTTTTTATTCTAAAGCAGAGAACAGATATTTGAATTAAAGCACTGGTGCATGAAAAAAAACGAGTGAGTTCGGCACATTGTTTGTCTGACTAAACACGAGACAGGGTACGCATTTTAACTGATAAATGTCACCAAGAAGCTTCCTCAGTTAGCACATTTATGTTTTGTATTCTGCGTTTTCAGAAATTGTATGTTTAAATACATACTTCATTCATTCGCTGGTGGCATTAGCTGCCATGCAAGGTGCCAGGCCGCTCATCACTTTTTGGGAGCTGACCATTCAAACGCGTTGACACACCGACAGCGCAGCCTTCGGGAGCAATTTGGGGTTCAGTATCTTGCCCAGGGACATTTCGACATACAGGCTGGCGGTACCGTGGATCAAACCACTGATCATCTGATTAGCGGGTAGCCTGCTCTACCTGAGCCACAGACGATGTCTTTTGTATCTCTGGTGAGTATCCACACAGACACAGACACGGGGAGAACATGTAAACTCCCACAGAAGGGCCCCAGACGGCTGGTGGGTTTAAACCAGGAACCTTCTTGCCGAGTGAGACAACAGACAAACACTCTCTCCCAAGTGCATGCAGTGTAATTCCAAGTATTATGTATTCATGATGGACAAACACATCAAAGTAGTTTCTAACTACCGCTGCTCGGAGTCTCAGAAACTGTAAATCCACCTGAAGCTGCAGAGAGGCGCCGCTCGCTCATGCCGCGACTCCACTCCGCGCATCCCACAACAGCAGGATGAAGTGAATCCTCTCCTGGTAACTCACTGGTCCTTGGACTCGGCGTGCGCCTCAGAGCGCAGCCGCGCCGGCTGAGCACAGCTTCTCGTTGATGATTATCAGATAATGAGAAAAGCATCTACGAAGACAAGAGGAAGAAAAAGCTGGCAGGACACAGCTGGAGGGGACGGAGATCGGCAGGCCTCGTCGAGCTTCAAGATGCTCGGATGATTAAATCGTTTGCCGTGATCCTACCTGACTTATTCAAATTAATAAATCAACACCTCGCACTCATCAAATCACACAAACGCTCTGAGTCTTAATTCGTGTTAAACCACAGAGGGAGCTAGTTTCCCCATTACGTTGCTAATGATCTCAGCTACATGAATCAGAAACTCCCTGTCACTCGGGGCGCCGTCAAGGAACCGTTCTGGTGGCGAGACGTTTCGGTCCTGATGGAGCGCAGCCTCTTGCCAGACAGGAGTACATGCCTGTGTCACTAAATGCGCCACACAAAATTTAGCAGATTTATACAGCGATGATACCAAACGCAGTGTCAGGCACACACACCCAGACACGCCGCCGAGAGACCTCAAATTGACTGGCTGTCATGTCTTAAAAGTAAAATGCTGATGAAACTTCGGGACGCCTTTCTCTCGCTCTCAGCTTCAGCAGTGCACGCTAGGTCACAATTAATCAGGCTACGAGCTAACAGGACTCTCCAAGATTACTTTTTAATTATAATATGTCTTTTGGGAGTTTTTTTTTTTTCTCCCCTCCACTATATTGTAGTGTCATACGTCCACGGAGGCACATCAGAACTGGATTATGAGCAACCACTTTCTGTCAGACAGTATCTCATCAGTTTTTGCTGGCGGGGAAAACGTCAGCCTTGTTTGGACTCCAGATGTGGAAGTCAGTCTTGTGTCTTTGGGCTAGCAGACAATGAGCACTCAGCTTGACAGCTTACAGTATCTGGAGTAACCAAAACGTTGACGGCAGTGCTCAAGATCAGCTCATTCAGGGTACAGTTGTCTCGAAGTTCAATTCTGAACATAATTACTTCTACACCGAAGTCATTACGTGTTCATCTTGGCAGCTATTTTAGATACAGTCTCAGGCTTTAGAAGATAAAGCTTATTAGTTATAGCCACATTTCAGTCGACGAACAGTCGCTTTTAGTCAAAATGCTTTCTCTTTTTCGTGAGCGATTGCGCCCGAGAGAGAAAAAGCGACGTGTCTTCAATGAGGGGTTACTTGTTTTGCTGCAATTCAACAATAAAAAAAACACATTTGGAACAATTTGTCTGTTAAGTTGGCCGAGATCTTCTTACGACTGTTTTACCGTGGGCAAAAGAAAATGAAGAGAGAGCTCTCTGACAGCCTCCAGCTGCTCCAGGCAACAGGATCAGCCCTTCGGAGACTATTAAGCCACGATAATGCATGAAGTTGGGTTGCAGGTTTGTTCAGGCCTGTTTTGTTAATTAAATGACATTTTCGAGGGTTGAGCGGCGCAGGCTGAGTTCAGGCAGGACATAAAAACTCTGGCCGTCGCATCATTATACCTGTTTTTTCTAAAGTAATGTGAGAAAACATCTTTCTTTTTTTTATGCCCGATCGCTCAGCACTAATATTTCATATCATATCGCATCAACGCAAAACAAACCATACACGCATTTTGTCGTTTTTATTACGAAAGATCTATTTTTAGCTCGTCGTCGTCATCGCAATTCGTCGTAGCTTTCATTGACGAAACTGACACTGAAGCCACGATGAGTGGAGTGGATGACATGGAGGAGAGTGCGGTTTGACCGGTCAACTCGCATGCCAACAAGCTGAACAAAGATGACGAACATCGCACTGCAATGTCAACGCGATCACTGTCGCATGGATGCATCAGCATTCAGCTCAAAGCGCAGTGGCCTCGCAGATGTGATATTGTGTTAGACCGATGAGTGTTTTCGGTGACAGAACATGAAATTCTCCACCTCGTTCACACAAATCTGACCACTTGACTGTGAAGTCTCGGTGATGGTGTTGATCGGTGCAGTCCATTGCGCTGTTTTCAATGCGATAAATGCGTGCATATTCCTTTGTAAAGAATGAGGAGATACTCACAGCACGAGTAACGGGAAAGTGTGAAAAACTGCAACACGGTTCATCGTGAGTGGGAACTTAGCCAAAAGAATCAAAGTCAATTAGTGTAACTGATGCAGATGTTCGATAATCAGCAGCCTACAGTGCTGTGATCACTGCAGCTGTTGGATATTGCTGTAGTCATTACTGAAACGTTTTTAAAATTACGTCCAAGGTCAACTTCAAAACCGGAATATTTGGCATGCTAGCTTAAACGACGTGACACTATAGAAGCTGTAAGAAAAGACAGAGAGGGCGTACTGTCATTTCACCAAGAAAAGATCAAATTCATTCTGTATTCTCAATTACCATCGCTAGAGCTGAAGCGACTTCTTTGTTTCTAAAGGTTGAATTTTCGTCAGGGACTTAAAGATTACCGATCATCAACGGCGCGTGTCGCACCAATCGCGTGCCGCGCGTCGCTCAGCATATCAGCCGAACGAAAAGCTTCCAAATAATCTCTACAAGAACGTGAACACACCACATTCACACACATGCCACGCATTTAAAGTAAATATCTGCAGGGTATCCAGTGTCAGGAGAACTCATTAGAATATTTTTATCATTTTATGATAATTCCATCTTCTTCTTCTTCTTTTTAAAGTTGGAGTCTGTTGACTCATTTCCATGCTTCATTTATGATTTGAAAACAGCCTGCAAAGCCCCTGTAAACCCTTTCATTCTGTCAGTGAGTGACTCACACTGACTTGACAACACACTTCATTTGGTGATCATCTTGGCCATCATTATAGGCCAAACAAACAAACACCACAGTTGTAATGGATTGGATATGCAGCGGAAAAAACTGGGCCAAGTGGAGCGGGTGGAGTTTGTGTGTTTGAGTGGGTGGGTGGGTGGTGGTGGTGGGGTTGAGAGATGCTGTGATGTGGCATAAATGTGGTGGTGGTGGGGGGGGGGGCCCTTTGAAGAGCGCGGACAAGTTAGAAACGAAGACAACTCCATCCCGTCCGATTCTTTTAGGAGACAAAAGGAACGTTAAGTGACGCAGATTAACATCGCGCACGCAGGAAGTAATAACCGTGATCAAAGATGGAGAAACGGGGCTTTTGGAAACATCTCCACTTAACTGCACAGCTCCTGAAAAAAAAAAAAGGCTGGGGGTCGTACAGCTGTCACGGCACTCTCTCTGTCTCCCCTCCGCCGCCGCCGCAGCCGCCTCTTTTCCCTCTTTTATGTTCTTTTTTTTTTTTTTCCACCTCGATCCTCCTATGCCAGCAGCACACAATGCACGCCGGAGCCCTGAGGAATAGTGCATCAGCTCAGCGCCAGAGTGAAAAAACAAAAAAAGAAAAAAACAACAACCAGGCAGTGGGAATGAGATTAACATATAACACAGCGGAGAGAAAAGAGCTCCATTCATCAAACATACAGAGTTTGCTCCACTAAAGGAGCAGACAAGCACACTGTACAAGCAGCAGTGCACACCGCATACTGTATTTACCAAAGAAGTCCATATATACACTGTGGATACACACACACACACACACGACATGATGCTAAATGGTGTCTGCTTCCCGGGTCCTGCTGTCTTTACTTGCAGTACATCTCAGAGAGTCCGACTCTTTAGTTTCACTTTGTTGTAGCGACACACACACACACACAGAGTGAGCCTCGAGCCAGAGATGTTTTGATCCAAACACTCGGATGGTAGCAAATTGTCAGTGACGGTGCCTAATGTATTAATTAACGGCACAACAGCAATGTAATAATGACTCTTTTCTTCATTAATGTGCAGATACTTGCAGGCTTGTTTAGCCGTTTGGGGGGAATTAATATCAGTTTTGCCTCTTTTGGTCTCCTGCTGTGGATCCCGGTTGCCTTCCTGTCGGGCGGGTGCCTCACGCTCGCCTCTCTAGCGGCCCGCTCTGACCTTAATTATTATAATGGTTGTTATAATGTTTTATGGCATACGACAGAGATGATGTTATTATATTATCATTACCTTCTATTATTTTTATAATGCTTTTTGCCGTTATGTTGCATATTCGTCGCCACCGTAACATTAACGCTTTGTTTCTTTGCCAAGCCAGGATCACTTAACACAGATACACATCACTGCCTCTCATCCAAATATTAACACACACGCGCACACACACGCTAATCTAATCCATACACGTGGATATTTCTCATCATATTATCATATACAACAATTAAAAAACGCTTTATGTGACTGTTTTTATGTCTGATCATTACGCCGATGACTAAATATGTCGCTAAATAATGAAAAATATGTTTGTTTGTTTTGTCATTTCTAAGAACTGGCACTGTACTCAGCCGTGCAGGGAACACACCTTTCCTTTCTATGAATTATATGAAAATAGAGATATCACTGTACGCAGCACCATCATTTTTTACAGAGTGTAAAATTACTACCTCAAGGCCCCGAACGCTAAAGTAGGCTCTACAGTGTCCGATGGATGAACAACATAGTGCAGGTGAAAGCGCGCAAATGTTGCTGAAAATAATGCCGCACTGGCACGGGGATGAACTAAACAGCATAATGGATCATCATTCTCATTTTCATCCAAGAAACAGGCGCATGCGGCTCTGCCGCTGGAGCCCAGTGACTCATAATCCATGTCGTCTTTCATTTAGTGGGAAGAGCAGTTGGCGTATTGCGATATGGAAATAAGAGGAGCTGATCAAAGCTCTCCTCCCCTGGATGAGCTCCTCATCTGTCTCTCCAAGGACTCCCAGCCTGCCAAGCGCTGCAGCTCCTAATACAGACGTTTCAGCACTCATGCCCAACCACCCGCCATCATTAAAATTTCATACTGACACGCGGCATACAGATTCCTGCGAGCCCTACAGGCTCCACCGTATCCACCTGACTGACTCCGGCGCTCCCTCCGTCTCTCCTCCTCTCTCCTGACGGCTGATTGGACTGGTCTGAGGTCTGAGGAGAGATGCATATCAGTGGATGACTGATTTATTAGGGCAGCATTGAGGGGGAGAATGACGGCGGTGGAGGTCCAAATTTAGATATTTATCAGCTGATCTCAGCTTGTTCTCATGCCTGCGAGGATTTGAAAGCGTGTTTCGAGGTTGCACTGAAAATCGGCGGGGAATATATCTTAACTTTCTGAATGACTAAATGAACAGAAAACCGAACCCAGCGTGCCAGATGGAGAATTTTAACACGCTGATCTGTCATCGGCATATTAAGTTTTAGTCTCCGGTTTAATTAGAAGGGATAAAAGCGTTAGTTTAATGGCATTTATTAGCCAATATTTGTCTTCCACGAATGAATCAGTATCTGATTTACAGCTGCTGCCACAATATGACGTGCATTGATCCAGGACTTGTTTTCATATTCATACGGATGCTTATGCCTTTCATGTTCTACACACACATTTACATCAAAGAAACATATTTGTTTTTAATTCTAAATAGTTAATGTTAACCAAACCGGACAAATAACCGATGAGTCCACACGGTCACACTGTTTCATTTGATATACCGTAACTCTCAAAATATCGATGACCATCACAGCAGTTTGGTCAGTGGTCCTAGGCTGCAAACTAGGATGATGTAGGAACCCTCTAGCAATAGTTTTGTTTGTGCAAGTTACAATAATTAAATAAATGTGCAATGTCTGGTTAGACCTTCAAGTTCAAGTTTTACAAACATCTTGTCTTTATCGGTAGTCTTTTGGGCCGCAGGGGAATTTTTTTGCTGCAGTATCACCAGTGGCCAATGGACAAGCTAGAAACAAGGTTTAGCATTGACGCTGTATCCAGATCTTGTTATAGATCCGTGCTCTTTATACCACGTCACCTGGCATCAATGGCATTATGCTAGGCTTGTTGCTACTGCGACAAGGCAGCTCACGAAACAGCGTTACTTAATGACGATCACTGTCGCTTTAAATAGTCAGTCAAATAGCCGAGGCTAACATTCAGTGACGAGGACAAGCCAAGTTTCCTGTTCTTTTTGCTCTCCCACAATCTTTCATCCAAGTATTTTTCAGGTCGTGACCTCTGGTGCGTTGAGAAGTCACAGAAGCATTTAAAGCCCCCGCCATCCTCCGTCACTCCCTACCCTAGGCTTTCACAAATACTCGTCTCGCAGCTACAATTCACGCTAGTCTTTCCAGCTGCTGCGCGATTGATGTGTTGAGCGAAAGAAGAGGATGCCTGCTTTGATCAACATTATCTCCATGCAAATTCCAACCCCCGGGGGGAAGAGGCACGTGGCACCTCGCTGCTCTGCGCCCTTGCTGATTGTATTTGGGGGACGCCGGGATGAAAACGCATCAAGACGCCCAGAGAGGCGTTCCATCTTCCTCTCTGTCGTTATTCAGGCATGGCAGAAATGAGCGCCGAGACGCCTCCGGTCCTATTGTCATTCAGCTGCAGTGTCAGGACAGAGGGGAGAGGAAATGATGCAGGGGCGCCAAGGCTAAATTTGTGTCATCTGCCAAAACTCTGTTCTAGCACGATACACCCCGTTTAACCAACTTGACTGGAAACAATTGATTTTGCCCATTTTCACAGAAAGCAGCGGGAAGTTGGAAGCGATGAAGGGACATGAGAAAAAGAATGTTAAATAAAATAAAGCCCCGCTCTCCTCTTTTCCTGCCCGTCTCATGCTTCATACTTTACACTGTAGATTTGATGCGGCTCTGTTCTACGCGGGAGACACACAAGAAATCAACTTGACATGTAAAAAGGCAGCCCTGTCAGGTGTGAGGGAGAAGGGTGGCAAATTTAGTGGAGGATGGATGTCAGAACAGCTGGAGGATGATAACTCTCACACAATGCCTCAGAAACTGTAAAATATTTACTGTGTTGTGCTCAATGATAGCAAATGTCTTCATAAAAAGGGTGAATTTGTTATTGTGCTGCAGCCAGGGCCGTAGTCGTGTCCTGGGTGAAAATTGGGAGGATTTGGGACGACGACGTGAGGAGACTCAGATCCTCCAATTAAAAACATTCATATGGTGGGTGATATGTTGCCCAATTCATGATTTACGTCCAATGTTTTTAGACTCAACGTTGTATATTTAGCATTACAAAAAAAGCACATGCAGGTCCCATGTACTGAGATCTCCTACTCAGGGCCTGCATTCAAGATATTATTTAGGTTATTATGTATTTTTACATAAATTTGAGAATTTCTCCCTTGGACTAAGAAAATCTTATTTGATCTTAACCCATAATTATATTCATAAGAATTGTTTATTATTAATTGCTTTATTAGCTTCTGTATAATTAACCCATACAGTCCAAAGTACAAAAATCTGCAGTTCCTCCAACAGCCACTAGAGGCTGGCTGCAAAAGTGAGTGAATCTCCATAAGCTCCCATGTTAAAATGCCCAACCTAACTGCAAAAAGAAACATGTTTACAGCCTGGTACAAAATATAGTTTTGGCCTCGACTGATACTGTTTCCATTCATGACAACGCTGGCAGAATCAGCAAAACAAATTTTAATTGAGCAATCTAACTAAACTTATACACAACATATTAAAAGCTGATATAATTACCAAAACATTTTGGGGGGAGGGGGCAGCTTATGGCTTCCATATTTCTCGAATCCAGGTTGCAGCCCTGACTGCAGCTACACTGATGTAAAGCTTCAAAAACAAATGTGATGGCAGCTCTCTGCGGCGGAGAGCAGTGCAGCACCAAACACACTTCTTCCTTTTAGATTTCAAAACTGCTGACTGCTTTTACTGAACCATGAAACGCCGAGAAAGAAAACTCACAAAAAGGTCGGGGAGTTTGTTGAGACATCATCAATAGTGTAGTATAGCAGCACCATTTAACATAATGTGAATCAGACTGGGCACTGATACTCATTATGGGTTGTGTCAAAGCTCCAAGAGAAATCAATACACACATAAATTGGTCCAAGAGGAAAAAATGCTGAACATAACTCCTGAAAAAATAAGATGTTAGAGCTACTGTACGGTGCATGTATACCAGACTGGCAGTTGGAATATTGTTGATGCCTCCATGCACGCAGTACTCTGCATAATCAGCAGCAGACATGCTGCCCACTGTAATTTAGGCTAGCTATTTAAAAATAAGGACAGTGATGGGGCTCTATTGTGCAATCCTTCATTAAAAAGCAATAACAAGAGTAATCTGTTAATGATTTCCCCTCCTGTAAATGGATGTTTCTTTGTCTACCAAGGTCTTTCTGGAATAACATCCAAACAATGCCAGGCATTGTCGTGCAGGGCGGAGGCGGACGATTGTGTGCGTAGCGTTGATGTTTTTAGAGAGCTTCTGGGAACACATGACTGATTTGTGGGGTCTGAATGGAAAGGCAAACAAAACACAAAGATGTGAACTTCCTTCGCCAAAAAACGTCGTCTGCTAAGTCATGGGATCTTGTGGCCTTGAACACTAAGTCACTGTTTCCAGGTCAGCCTTGGCAAGTCCGGACTGCCCCAAAAAACTTTAATACTGTTAGTGTGCTGGCAAGATAACGGGACTTATCCCTGAGAATCCATTCATTCATCTATCCACTTTCTCCTAAATCAGGCTTAAAAGGGCACGGGCTTACTTGACCATGATATGACAGATAGTGAGCAAATGTCATGCTGGGCTTTATTCTTTCTACTTGGAAATGAAATTTTTGTGTTTTTCTTATCTTACAAAAGAGCACTGTAGAAAGACTCAATAAGATATTTGTATAATTATTGCTACATAAAGCAAATTTGTATTTAAGCTGCCATGAGTGGTAACATTATATTTAGGATAGGCCTCTTCTCGTGGAACTTATTCCACTTCCTTTTAAGGCTTTTCAAGACCTGCTGACAGACTTCCAGCAGATATACTGTACGGTACACTGTGTTTTCATAGATTCAGCTAATACTTTCACTTTAAGCCGCGTTTATCTTTGCCTTTAGTACAGTCTGTGCTTTGCTTTGAATTCAGTAGCCACATTATTCTCCTCTGCTCTTCTTATCGGTTATCTGCTTACCTACTTACAGTACACACACACATAAGTACAGCATTTAACTGTTTAGCAGCTCATTCCATGTTACACACACAAAACCCGGCAAATGAGGCCAAGTGCATCTTTCTCCACACAATAATGATGTAACTCACCAAAAGTAACTGGAGTTAAAATCTCGACAGAGTACTAAAATGTCTGTATACCAGTGGCTGCCTGGAAGGTACTTCTATTCATGAGTTATAGTAATAAGATGGCCAAACAATCGTAAAGTACTGCATTAGGATTTTGTCTCAGCTGTTTTTACTCAAACTCGTGAACACTCGTTCATTGAGCTGACCGTGTTTCATCACTCCGATGAAGGAAGGAAACATAAAACAGGTGCTAACATGATTTCATTTAGTCGTCAGATCTATGTTTCCTCAGTTTGTGCTGTGTTTATGTGGGTGGGACCGAGGGTCTGGGGTGGAGTTTTGGGGTGGGTGTTGGTGTGGAGGGTTGGGGATGGGTGGAGGGTATGAAAAGTGCTATACAAATAACATATGATTGATTGATTGATCTCATTTGGATAATGTTATAACATGTTCCAAAACTTTTATTGGTATTTTGGCATTTTTCTGTTGGGTTTATTGGTGAATTTAGCTAAACTACAGTGAAATAAGGACACATTTTATTTGTGGAAAAACATGAATATTTCTATTTTTTATTCAGAGATAAGATTGTGTTTTGTCATGGCTCTGATTTAATGCTTACGTGTGTGTAATAAATGTATCAACATGGCCAGCTATTGAGGGTGTTCCCCTCACAAAGTGAGCAGCAGAGTTTGGTAGTAGGTACTCCAGAGAACACTGAAGTCAAAGGGAAGATCCAGGTCTTGATGGCGGGATAATCAGCCTCCAATCCCCCTCCTCTTTGATAGAGCTCTGCTGCCCTGGGGCCTTGATCCAGTCCGAAAGCACTCATTAAAAACCCAGCAGAGAGTCCAGACAGGCCCTGGCACATCATGTCCTTCTGAAACTCCAGCCACAGTGCACAGAGACAGTCCGTGGTGGGAAACTAGCAAAGATTAACACTGGTTTTAGTCCTGCTTTGTGATGCCGAATGACCTTAAACTGAGTGCTTAATGATGATTAACAGTCCATTTTACAAACTGCGATATTTCTTGATGGGGCACAGTGGTAATATCAGCAAAATATGATGAGAGAAAGTAAAAGAGAGGCGGGTAGACAAGTCACTAGTTCATCACAGGGCACATAGAGACAAACAACCATTCACACAAACGGGCCAATTAGAGTCACCAAGTCACCTGTTAAGTGCAGGTCTTTGGACTGTGGGGGGAAGCCGGAGTACCCGGAGAGAACCCACACAGACACGGGTAGAACGTGCAAATGAACCCTCTTGCTGTGAGGCGACAACCACTGCACCACCGTGCCACCCCTGTAACTACTAATAACTAATAAATATAATGGAAATATCTATTCTCCATGTATAGGAATATCTCCCTTTGGATAATAATTAAATCATAAATAATAATAAATAATAAATCTAATGATAATACAATAATTGTATATAGGCACAGTAGTTCGGTACAATATACTTCATTACAGGCCGCCACTGGTGAACTCTTCCTGTCTGTGTTCATGATTCGGTACAGAAAAATCATCATTAGAAAGTAGTCAGATCACAATAAATCAAATACACAGAACTTTTCTGTGACTTGTTACTGTATCTCTGCGTAAAACGGCGTAACACGCCCGCGGAAAACTAATAACGGGCCTCGTACGGTGGAATGCGCAGCTGGGCACATATAGTATCTTATCAATCTAAATGATTTTTATAGCTGAGCAGCGGATTTTCATCAGCCCCAACCATGGAAAGGAATCTCTGTTTCCAAGCTCTCCTTCAGTAGCAGCAGCAGCAGCAGCAGCAGCAGCAGCAGCTGCAGAGCTTACATCCCACTAGAATATTATGAAACTGACCTAATTTCCCAAGCTCGCTGCAGGCAGCGATATGGCTCCTTTGTACTTTTCATTTTAGCCTAAATAATTGATTCAACTCTCCTTTGCCTGTAATCTTTCCCATAAAATACAAGCCAGTGATAGACTCTTGGCTTGTGCCATTATAAATTAAAATGGATAAATATGTAATAGCTGTTGTCTCAATCCAATCCTGAAACTCATGAGACTAGCAAGAAAACATTATATTTTATAAGCTACTTTTTGGTCACATTTTAGTGGCGGCGCTCCTCCTGTCAAGGCAGCCAAATATGTTTCCATTTCTGTTTTGAAGGATTACTATTTGAGTAATATGTGGGGCCTCAAATTGAAAATGCAGCATGTCTCCTAAAGACTACTTTACTGATACATGCATCCGCACATGCACATAATGCATCTGTGCAATTGGAGACACGCCAGCCCAAAACAGGCTTCCTAGCTACCACCATCACCGCCCCTCAAATAAAGTCCCCAATACAAACATCTTCCAGTGCCGATATACACAACGCCTCGGGACTTTTCCACATTCTGTTTGACACCTCTAGTCAAGTGCTCCCCGGCAGCCCAGAGTCTGATAAAACATTCAGAGCAGGATCCTGGCGCCCAGTGCTGCTGCTGCTGTGGCTGCTCCTGTGATAAGGGCCCTCCTTCTCTAATTAAAGCCAAGTAAGCCCCTGCTGGAGCTGCCTGCAGTGAGAAACCCACAGAAACTGCTGGGGATGGCTGTTTGAGGAAGCTTCTGAAATATTAAGATGCTGCTGACAAATGGAGGCTCAGGTGAGCATTCTGCTGTCAGCCTCTCAGCTTCACTTCCATCACGACTCATTGAGACGGCTTTCCGGTGGAGAGAGGCTGGAGGGTTCTCCACTGGGTTTGTCCAGCGGAGGGTTTTAAGAGCCATGCTGATATTTTTTGGCATGAGTAGCCACCTAGATATCTTTAAACTTGACAATTTTCATGCCAAAAACATTGCAAAAGCATAAGGCTGGCAATATTTCAGATTTTCTTCTCACTGTCAACAAATTCCACGAAAAGACTAAAACCCAACGATGAACTAACCGGTATTGTCTGTCTATATAAAGCGTGATATGGCCTCCGTACCACAGCCTCTCTTCCAAAAGTAGCAGTTGTCATACCATATTTTATTATCATTCCAGCCTTGGAACTTAACTTTTCTCAACAGTATGCTGTAAAAATTGCTGAAGAAATTCTTAATGTATGCAGTCCAATGGTGAAATGACCATACTTCTCAGTTGATTTATCTCTGTAAGCAGTTTTCTTATGAGTGTATGGTCTGTTTCAGGCCTTCTTTCATACAAGACAATATTCATTTTCTACTTCTGTCCTGAAGTAGACGAGATTGGCCTTCTGGAGTCTTTTCTCGGAAGTGATAGCATTTTTACTCGGTCTTGTCTCGGTCTCAGACAAAGAGGACTTTATTTCCAGACTGGTCAAGGCCGCTAAACAGCCTGTTATTTATTTGTTAACATCGTTACTGTGGTTCTGTGTCTTAAATTGAATCAATGAGTTGACTCACTTCTAATTGGAAATGTTTGTTATTGTTAACTCTTGTTATCCTCTGTAATAAAATTTAGCTACCTAAACCCAAAGGCTTCATCTGCAAAACAGCTTACAAAGAAAAAAAAAACAGCAGCGCTAACATGGCTGGGACCAAGACATATGGTGAATATTGGCTATCTAAAGGAGGGTATATAGAGTCCTGGTCTTCACTCAGTCTCAATACATTCTGGTCTCGGTCGTGACTTGATCTGTTTTTGGAGTGGTCTCGACTACAACAGCAACTGGGACTGACAAGTCTTTCTCAGTGAGTTTGTCCAGCGCAACACACCGAGTCTCCTGCTTGAAATTGATTCAAAACCAAGTGCAACCCGACTCGCAACGCACCCTCTTCCAAATACGGTCACTTCTGACTCCAAAAAAAAAACCCTCAACAGACAGTATTTCAAACGCGAGGCTTCAAAATGGTTGTTCACAGACTCATGGGTGACATCACTGTGGTTTTACACTTGGCTGTAATATCAAGTGCTGTAGTAGAAAGAATACAATATAGATAATAAACCTGACAGATAAAAGAAACCCTGTCATCTGGGAGACTGCATTGAGTTACAAAGAAAAGTGGATTAGAAGCAAGCCAGGCAGTGACATTAGGAGTTCAGCTCTCTGTTCCTTCAGTGCAATGAACGCTGCCACTGTAGTATATTTCAAGTGAATTTAACATACACCTCCCCGGTGTTCCCTAGAGCACCAAATGTGTATTGATCCGCAGTTAAAAATAGTCCCGGGCAAATGCACCATTTACTCATGCTTGAGACAAGGTTTGCTTAAAAACTACAGTGCCCATCTGTCTTAGTTTTTACTGAGCCTTTTTGTTTTTGATGAAGCTACATCTTTGTCAGCCCTTTTGGAAAGATTTATGTCTTCCGTAGGAACCAATGGGCTTGGAGCTGGGAGCCACGTGCAGGGTAGGAAAGTCAAAAAAAATCTAGAACAACACGAGTGTAACCCAAGTAAAAAATAAAACAATTAAATGATCGGGTAAATGAAGACGGACCTGAACTCATAAATATCCGGGTGAAATGAGGTCACTTCCTTTTCACCTGCAGAGCATGGCTGGTGGTGTGTGACAACAAACGAAGCGATGAACAATCTTTAACAGCTTTATCTCGAACAGTACTACAGTGGTAGTTAGTATTGTTAGTAATGTGGACTGCTAATTTAGTAGTTGAAGATTAATACGAAACTAGACTGAACTGAACTCAACAGCAGCAAAGCAACCCTCCACAGCTTGTGGCAGGAACTGTGCACACACTTATGAACTTTTTAAAAGGAGACTGGGACTGAAGGAGGAAATATTTTGCACATATTTTTGTAAATATTTTGTACGTTTGTATGCATATTTTGTTTTCTTTATGTAATTATTCTTGATTTGAGGAGGGAGAGAAGCTGCAACATACAACAAATTGTGGTATTCATGCACTTGGACATTTTTTGATCATTTCGGTTGAATTTAAAGCATTCATTTTTCAGCATCAACTGTTCCTGAATAGATTTTTATCCTTGCCGTACAATAGCTACACCGCAGAGCACTGAACCTCGAGTGAAGCATTTATGCAAACATGTGCCTCGTAGTTAGAAAGCCGCGCTTAGAGGCACAGTACAGCTTTGTACATGGCATCAAACAAGAAACCCTTCAACTGTAAGGCCTTGACGAAAAAAACAAAAATCAGCGAATAAAAGTCAATATTCTATTTCACCCTGTGGGCAAAACACTGTTGTGAGACATTCAAAGTAAAACCCCCTCTGCGACAAAAGGGTAGAAAAAAAAAACACTTGTTAACAATGATAACTGACCTGAGAGGCTCACAGAGACAGAATAATTGGCTCTCATATTCTGTAATGAGATTCTTCATTCGATCACAGCTAGACAAATGGACTGTGGAAGTATTGACACATAATGAATAACCTTTCATTTCACGAGGGGAGGGAAAGCAATGGGAGCCATAATGCCAGGACCATTTTCCACAGTTATTCTATTTTCAGAGTAATCATGCCATTAACAATTCATTACCTTTTTATGAAATCAGAACGACAGGGCTGAGAGCAGCTAATATTCCTCACAGCGCATATTTATACACAAAATGTACAACTCATTCGGGGTATGACTGCATGGCCTAATCCGTGCCTCTGATGACTGAAGTCATTAACCGGGGCTGCTGATGACGGCGTTCGTCATTAGTGTCAGATTTAAGGTGTCATGGAGTCAACACATTAGCGGAGTGATGTAGGCGGGCGCGGACGGGAGGGAGGCGATTCGTTCAGCAGACGTGATGGGCTTCGAGTGGGTGTGGTAGCATGGGAGATTGTGGTTGTGGTGGAGGTGGTAGATGGGTGGGGGGGGGGGGTTTAATATGCAGTGACATCTGACAGCATAAAAGCAAAATATGCAAGTGCGTGGGTGCAAATTACAAAAGCAATGGAAAATATCTCATTAAATACTGCATGTTGTGAACCTCAGTTACTGTTAACAAGTGAAATATGCATCAGATTGAAGAAACGGTCCAGTACCAGTAACACCAACACTCAAAATGGAAAATGCTAATAGGGAAATGTGCTTTATATTTTGGTGGTCGCTAGTTTAAAGGGTCAGTAACCAAAATTGTATGTATGTACGACTGCTTGTAGTGTTTATTGTGTATGTTGGGTTGGGTTTGTGGTCCCACGCCCTCGATTGGTTACAGCTGATGAGGCGTGGCCACCTTCGCCGGATCCTGTACAGTGCTACGTTACTTACGTTTGAACAGCCTGACAGTCGTGGTGGAACCAAGTGTAGCGGTGGTGAAAAACAAAAAGTCAATGGTCGACAACAAGAAGACCAACACTGGTGAACCCACGGAGGTGCCAGTGAAAACTGAGAGTTCCAGCAGCATTTGCATTTTCTTCTTCGGGACGGCTCATTCTTTTACTGAATTAAAATGAAAAAAGACGTCTGAGATTTAATCTTCAAAATATTCTCCAGCAAATAGATACCAAAATTCAATTTGAAATGTAAAATTTGAAAATGAAAATGCATTTGCAGAAATGCTTTTTCGTTTTAAGAACGCGGCTGCATTATTTGACTCATAAATAAAATTAATAGTCAATCATCCAATTTGCATTTTCATTTTCTTCTTCAAGACAGCTCATTTTATGCCATAATCAAAAGGAAAACAAAGAGGACATCGCTTTTTTCATTTTCGTGGTCTGCTCCACAAAACAGTGCCCATAATCCGAAAACCATTTGGCAATCTGAGCGGCGCAGGAGAGTGACATCAGTAGCCGCTCTTCTTCAGCTTCCCGCTGACCGTGCTACCCGTCTAATACGGTAGGGGGCGGTGTGCACATTTGCTGTTGAAGTCTTGAAGAAGAAAATTAAAATGCAAATCGGATGCTTGATTATTAATTTTCATTTATGAGTCAAATAATGCAGCCACATTCTTAAAATGAAAAAGCACTTCTGCAAATGCATGTTCATGTTCAATTTTGGTCACGGCTCGCGTCCATGCAGAGGTGCCTCCATGCTAACAACAGACGCTATTGTGACATACAATGCCATTTTTAGAGCAATGTTGTTTGGCTTAAAACTGCCAGAATGTTCTTTGGAACATTGCGGACCATTCGTGCACTGTGGCTCAAAGCAAACATTGTTAAACAAAAGTAAAGAGAGGTGTCCTGGCAGCCAAGAGGTCTAAAATGGATGTAATCATAACATAGCCATTTCGATTCCTCCATGTCTCCAGCGTAACTATCAATAAAGGCCAACATGACAAACATTACCACAAAGCAACATGAGAGCAGCATTGAGCTTAGAGCAATGATGGCATAAGAAACTCTTCTGGATGCACAGGTAGCCAGAAAACTCAACTGAGTGTCAGCACACTGACAAAACACGGCTGTGCTCTGGCACAAGAGTCGCCAGTTCTTGCCCGTATGGGGCTGCCAGATTTGGGTATGTTCTAGGGTTGCTGACTTGGGCTTAATATCGGTTCCAGCTGGGAGAATTTCAGCCCATGGGATTGGCCCAAGTACTCTGGCCATTCCTTCATGACCAGTCTGGCAACCAGGCATGCCGTATTCAGACCACCGTTGGCCCAAGACATTCTTGCTTACTTGGATATAAACGTAAAAACAAGATAAACAGACTTTTTTTTTTAGTATTTCTCTCCAGTCTTGGAAAAAAGATGTTTTTTCCAGCTGTATCAACCATATAATTCTAAGCCTAGTGAAAATAACTTCTGATGAAGACATATTTAACTTATCAAAACCCAACAGTGATGCTGCTTCGGGGTGTTTCCTTCCTCTTTAACATTCTGTCGCTCCCATTTAAAGAAAGACACTTCTAAGATAATTCCAGTAAAAGCAAACATACAGTGAATATTTGCAGCTTTGTGAAACTTCTAAATCACAAACTTATAAATCCTTTTGTTTGCAGTGTTGTTGTTTTGCTTTTCTTTTTTTTTTCCCCTTTTTCTTCTTCTTCTTTTTCATTTTTAAACCACTGTGTCCTCGATGTGTCAAGTGAGAAACTGTGCCCGGGTGAGGATGCTCATAAATACAGTTGAATACATTTCTAAGGACTCCTCGGAGAGATTGGAGAAAAGAAATCCTAGTTGTGGAACAGCGGGATATTTCTGTGAACTTCTATTTACCTCATGTTGAACTTCATCTCACTTATTTGCTTATTTTATTCTGCATCATATATCTTAAACAAGTGCCCATTCATCTACGTGGAAGGCTGGAATTACCGTTTTTTTATATATATCTTTTTTTTTTTTTTTTGTAAAGTACATTCACAGTATTTCTCACTCTGGCACGGTGATATTAATGTACCCTTAAAAAGTGCGACACTTTATCTCCGTCACACACACACACATGCACAAACACACATTATCCTCTCACTTTATTCTCAGCTTCCATTAATCTCCCTTTCCTTCTCTGTACAGTATATCTCCTGCCCATTCTCTTCCTTCCCTGACCCATGTTTCACTCCCGTGGAAGACCCGTACTAACAGTAACTGAATCTATACAGTCTTTGAAACTCTATTCACCATGGCCAGAAATGAGGCTATTTTAAACGGCTTCTAAAAACATGCTATAGTCTAGCTGGAATGACGGAGATGACTTCCATATGTGCTGAAGGCAGATCAAAGTTTTCACTGGTACTTTCTAGCCCAAATAAATTGAGAGACTAAAGTCGGTGTTCCCCGGGTTGTATAAAATTACTCCTGATGTGTGACTCAGTCTTCTCACACTCATCTTGTACAACAAGGTCGAGGACAGGGAACCCGGTATAACAAGGAGATCAACAACAGGTGCATCTTTTTCCTTTATAGGATGTCACAACATAGTGAAGTATTGAGGATACGGTTGATATTTAAAGAATGTATGATGTAAGGATAGGATCCATCACAACATTTAATAATATTCATTGAAATATTTCTGTATTTTTATTTCTATTTCTGTGTCACAGTGGTGGACCAACCAGCTAAAGACGTTTCTACAGCTTCACTACAAACGTCTTTGTTGCTCTTGTTGGTCTACCCTGCAAAACCCTCATGTCAATATATCCAACTTCACAGCAAATAAACATGTTTACAGCCAGGTCAAAAACTGGTTGTGGTCCCTCTAACATAACTATTGATGTACAGGAGGTGAATTTTTATATAACTCACATGTTCAAATTATATGAAGGCTTAGTTACACGACACATTACACATGTGTGGTTGGTTTCAGCAACCAGGCATCATTCAGCCCGCCTCAGGTCCACCCACCGTCTACATCCTTGCCCATTTTTGCACTAGCCAGGACCCGACGGAGTCAAACCAAGTTTGCAAAGGTCAGAGATGTCACACTTTCTCTTCAGAAACCTTTGAATGACGTCACAGAGACGCAACCATTTTTATATATGCAGTCTATGGTTCCCATGCAGTGGATGTATAAACACAGGGCTTTTTCTAAAACCTACCCCACATAATAATGTAGTTAGTTAATGATATGTTAACATTTAGCTTTGGAAGTAATGTTAGGTTACTATTGTTGTTAGACAGGCAGGCTTATGTTAGCAACTTATATTATAGAAGACAAACACACTTAAAGTTTTGATATTTTTGGTTTTGGTTCAACATGTGGAGAACCTCAAAGTCCTGTTTCTAAGATACGTATGACTGAGGGAAGGATAAGACCTTCAGGACCATTCAATTATCCTACACAATACTTGTCATTCATACTTATGGCTTTGTTACATGTCAAACATTTTACATTAACTAACGTGATACAATGTCCTCTTATCCTTCCACTAGTCCTTGATATATATATATATATATATTTATACAAAATAGAGGTAAGTTTATAAGCACTGTCAGTTCAATAACACATAAATGGGTGTCGATAGTTCATTTCATTCATCAGCCACAGAAAAAAGTTCCAGATACCAGTTTAAGGAGTTTTTTCTTATATAAGTAGTACAGACTTCTGATACATTGTTATATATATATATATATATACTGCATATATATATTGATATACAGCACAGCTTATGACAGTAGGTTGTCTGCATGACCTCCCAGGATCACTTATTTAACTTTATGCTTTCTCTGCTTTGCATAGGAGAGATCTAAAACACACTCAAGGGCCTTTGAAATTAAAATGTCAGATGTGTTTCTTTTAACTTTTACATCAGAATCTATTTGATTAAAAATTCAGCATGCCTACTTTAGCAGTCCTTGACATTTCTCTATTCTGTCTAACGTCTACTGTATGACAAAAGTCCCCAGTAAAAGTGCAGTCTGTAGTTTGTATCCCTAGAAAAAGCTCACTTTTGCACAATAAAATGAGGCATTTTTTCTGGATAATAATGAGATGCTGAGATCATTTACTTACAAAGTGAAAGATTGATCACAATGTGAAATAAATCTATGGCTGACATTTGGGATGAAAAATAGGAAATGTATCAATTACGGAGCTATAATTGCCTGGCGAGAGCAATCCCTCCTCCCTCTATTGATTCGGTTTGACAGATTTCTTCATATTGACAAATCCAGGCAGACGGAGCAGTGTTCCAGCCACCTCCAGGGTGTCATCCATCTCCCACCTCAAGTCTCTGAGCAAACCTCACGCCCTAATGCTCATTTAAATGGGACACCAATCATCATCCAAGACAAATGGCCTATTCAGACGTAGTGTAGCATCAGCAGCACCGGGCTCTCGGCAACAGCATGAAACCGGAGCGAGAACATCACGGAGTAACTCTCAATCATGCGGCTGTGTGGAAAGTGATATGCAGAAAGGCTCCGATTTGCTTGATCGGGTTACTTATCTATTTATGTAAAACTAAATCCCGGTGGCACTACATATACCGTACACACGCACCTTTTATAAAAGCTGATATTTTTAACACCATATGCCATCATTGCATACTGTATCTCAACATAGGGCTGAACAAGTAATCTTTTTATTTTGAAGTTGTGATTTGACGTGCAAGCTTCATGATTTTAATTAGAACATAATGTCTTAACAAGCTGTAGGAGGGAAAATGTTATCAACTGTTGATTTTACTGGTAAATGTACTCAGCTGTTGCTTATTTCCTGACAGATAGCTGCAAGGTATCAGGCGCAAATATCCCACAGCTGTTGGGCAGATAATATCACCGTTTAAAGTTTATCACCACAGCAGCTTTGAGAGCTGAGCTAATGTTTACGTTAGCTTGAGTGGCTAAAGAAGCATAGCTGTCAACATTGTCATTACAAGTCAATTAATAATCTTAGAAAAGCATACACATTAAAATGCCACGAAGCTTATAATTTGTTAAACATCATATGTTAGATGAAAGATGAAAAGCAGAATGTGTCTATGAACCCGTTACGTTAGCTCTTGGAGCTAACGTAACAGTACCGTATTCTGTCATTATTAACATAAGTGGGCAACTATACAGCTATTAAGATGAAGATAATGCCACTTTTACATGATTTTTCCCATAGAAAAATATACACACCATAAGTAATATAACAAATAATATTTGTGACTGAATTTTATTTTGTACTCTTTAGTCTGATTCTGCTCATGAAGAAAAGGAAATGGTGGCGATAGCGTTAGCTTAAAACGACCATCTTTGGGTGTAGTATACAGAGTAGAACAAATGAAATTTGGATTGCAATCAGAATAATATTAGTAAAAATAATAATAATAATCATTCAGTCTCATCTCTCAAGTCCAAAGCAATGGAGAGACTCTTGCTCGACTAACTAAGGTGCTAAATCACACCACACTACAAAACTGAGCTGTTTTCTCAATTAACTAAGCTGTATACACAGCTACTCCAGAGGCTATAAAAGACAACTACCCCTTGTAGAGCCGTAGAATGTACTACTCCAGTCAGATCGGAGCTATCTGTTCTTCTAAACACACTTTGCTATTGCTTCATTTTGATTGCCAGCGCTATAAAAATGAATGAGTGACAGATATTATCCATAGTTAGGTGCTGCAGCAGTTGTTGTAAGGGTCAATAATTCAGACTAGATAAGACTTACAATTGGTGTTAAGGCACCAAATGACATAAAAATAGTGTCTTACCCCGAGGACACATCAGCACAACCGCTGCCATTGCTTTAAACAGTAAATAGAGCTTGCTACATCTGATGCAGCACGCTCCAGATGATTTGGATATTGCATTGCTCTTTCATCAGACATTATGAAAGCACAGAGGAGTAATCATTCCTCTCACAGTTTTGATGATCCGTATGTGTATTGGGATGGGTGGGGGGTTATACTAAAGGTATATTAACAGATGTGGGCTCGATCCCGGGGCTAGCCCTTGAAATCTTTAAGTGACAGGTTCATTGGCTTGGCCGCCAGAAGGGACCTCAGTGCTGCAACCTCCTGTCCATTTTCCTAGGCATGTTCACATCGTAAAAAAAAGCAGCTGTGTAAACGCACACACAGGGATGAATATTTCATTTTAAAACCGCAGACGGCGTGGACCAAAGGAGGAGCCTGGAAGCAGAAGTGCTGAGAAGAACATATAAAGAAAAGTTGGACGATTGTGAAGCCACAAAATATTTACATGGTTTGGCATTTTGGGTGTGCGGCTTTCACTTCCTGCCGACACAAACTGAGGAAACAGTGTGCATGTAATAGATCATGATTTATGACTTTAAAGCTGTACTCTGTGTCTGTTTTAACCAACACTGGGTCAAACAATTACTTGTAATCTTAAGCTGGTCATTCGTCGTGACAAATCCACAGAGAATTTTGCACCGTACCGTCTTTAAGCTCAGTTTTAGTTTTACAACCTGCAACTCTGTGTTTTGGGTCAGTCTTTCTGCTTCTTCAACCTCATCTAGTGCAATCAAGCTCACATAGACTTTGACTCATCTTTTTGTTTTGTGTCTTGGTCTTTTGAGGTTTTGCATCATGACTTGTCTCGAGCTTGGCAACTTGAGCCACCCATTAGAGTCTTTTTTGGCCAGGTTCTGCTCAGTTTATTCATTTCTCGTTACAGAGAACAAGAATCAAATTGCAAGAGATTTCAAGAGAACATGATCAGTACATTTTTCCCAAATGTGACTGATGCAGTCTGATTTCAGAACTACTTAAGAGGTCTTAAATCTGAGCCTAGACCCAATACATCTACTCCCTACATCAGTCCAGGGAGGGTCCTTAGTCCTTAGTCCAACTCTGAACTCTCCATCTGTAAGTTTTCTATCCATTCAAGACTTTTCCTCCCTCCTTCTCATTAAGGTCCGTTTCACCAACACAACCATGCTGATGCTTATTGAATTTATCTGGTGAATGGATGCCAACTGTCGCTGGTCTCCATCATGACCTTCTTACGTGGGTCACACACAGGTCGCATCCATCAATCTTCGGTTTATTTGACAGCAGCAGTTTGAGGTTTCGGGTTTAAACCTGACCTTTTATTTCCTTCAGCTCAGGGAGGTATGACACTGTGGAATAAGTGAGCGAGTGTGCAGCTAGAGATGTAAAAAAAAAAATAAAAAAGGAGAAACTATAACTTCAACTGGGGCATGCGTGTGTAAATTACAGTACTGTACAATCACTTCATTACACTGACTTTTTATCCTGGTCCAATTTTAGCGTCTTGCAGAGAAAATCCAATAACATGTCACCTCGACATATAAATAAAACAGTCCACTGTCAGCAGTGTGGGAAGTATGGAGTATGAAAGATTGCGAGCGTGCAGCTGAGAGCAGCATTAGTGGAGATAATCCAGCAGTAGAGAAAAACTGAGAAACATTTTCCATGACAACTGAGCAAACCCCCGTCCACCGAGGACCGTGAGATCTATTTAGAACATAGCGTGGACCAATGCCACGTACCACAGCATGTAGAAACCAAATAAGTTTGTAATGGATTGAAAGATTGGCAACCTTGAGTTAAAAACCGCTTTGTTGAAAACACAATTAGAAGATTTGTCTTGGTTTTGGTCATAATTTCTTATGTATCCTGATCTGGAAACATGGCAAAAACAAAAACAAGTTAAACAAGCATAACTGGGCAAGAAACGCAAGCAGACACACGATCTGTGCTCTATTACTATTTGCTATTTGTATTAATTTTTAATCTTGCTTTTACTTTCTGCACCCTTGAAATGCATGATGGTTATGTGAGCACTGAGGAGGAGCGTAGCATGCGACACTGTACATTTGAGATGCTGAATTTGAAGAATTCGTTAAGAGGTTTTCCAAGATGAAGGTGACGGTAATATTTTAATCCAAATCGTCCAGTTTAAGCCTCGACAGTGGTTTAACCAACTTCCTGCTTCAGCTTTGACTTGCATGTCGTATTCGTGCGCACACAGTTTTCCTGTCTCATATGAGATTTTGTACATTCTTCGTCATTAACCTTCAGTCTCAACATTTTAAAATGGTAATAAAACGTAATCTTCCTTTTTATTTTGAGCAACAGCAGAAACAAATGCTGTGGAATAGAAACTCGTATTTTTCCCCGTCGTGATCTAATCCGTTTAATTTTTTTTTTTTAAAAGCGCTAATAATTTGGCCGTTAAAATATTCTGTGAAGCACATTTAACTGAGCAAAATGAAGCAACAGAACATTTTGTGAGCGAGCACTGTGAAATACCATCATCCTGGCTCCGCCGTGTGTGGATTGATCTCTTGAAACCTGCACTGAATGTGGTGAATCAAAGTATATAAAGCAAAGCATCCTGGGTAAAGAGCCTGAGAGCACATAGCAGCTATGACAAATGCAGCTTTGGTGGATACAAATTGAATTATTCAGACTCAGAGGCATTGGACTGGATGGGAAAAAGATCATTGGTTTGTGTTCTGGTGTCCATCCTTCATGCTGTGGGACAATGACAACAGCAAAGGCGAAACAGAGGTCACCATCTATCATCCGCTGCAACACGCAATTAATCAGCATTTTTGTTTTCCTCGTGTGTATTTGTGCACGCGTGTGTGTGCGCGCGCGTACTGTATGAGTATGAGGGAAAGCTACAGAGTGATGGGGGTGGGAGAGGGTGGTTTATTTCAATCCTGACTTGATCAATGCAACCACAATAAATTTGTCTGACTCAGTACAAGTAGTGAAAATCGAAGAATCAGCAGCAAGGTCAAAAGAGCTTACTCGTCTACACTACTGTACACAGTGCAACACACACACACACTCACACAAACACACACACACACTGCTGATCCTGGCTGTAACTTATACAATGTACTGTACACTCTGGACTCATTCAACTGCACTGAAACTAGCATTAAAAACAAACCAACACAAGGCAAATGGAGAATTGAGTTATTTTATGTGTTTTTATATATTAATATTAAACTACACTGCATGTCCACTATCTATTATTATTATTATGACATTAACACAATGTAATACTAATGCTAATTAGCAAACAATACGTATATAAATATAATAATTCTATAAATATAATAAAGTGATACAATAAAAACCTTCAGAATAGACTAGATCAGACAAAACTGGAAGGTTTGTTGTACTTAAGTGCTACTGAAGTGGAAATCTCTGCCTCAAAACTAATGAACTAAAACTAAAAGATGATATTAAAGTATTTTAAGACACTACAGGATAGAGGGAAACTTAAACTTAAAATAAGACATGAGAGACATACAGACAAAGTGTAATAAAATGTGCATTTTCTTTTTGTTATTAGTCAGTCAAACTTACCACTTACACAGTTTTGATGTTTTACGTTCATTTTGGCTTTGCTGTCAGTGCCTGCAGAAGCAAACACCGTGTTTGCCAGCTGCTTTAGTCTGATGTATTCCCGCTGTTGGACACAGGAACTGACTTAATGTGGTCTGTTTTCTGTATTCGTCATTCTTATTGTCTTTACACGCTAGTTGTAAGACGTCATTTTACTGTTATTCTCCACACATCATGCTGCGTTCAACACATTTCCCTTTGATATAAATGATTATATATGTTCCTTTATTCCTGGTTTTTTTTCTTTGCTCTGTTTTCCCTTTGTTGTATCCGATTACTACACAATTTGTTACAACACCCTCAGCTCCTAACAGGGATCGATAACATTTTACCTAATCATTAATCATATCATATATTATCCTCCCCTTGACACAGACTAAGAGCTGCTGGGGAAAATAAATAGAAAGCTAGTGTCTGTTGTCAAAAGCTCCTCTCTACAGCACACAGCAGATCATTGTGCCTTTGGTGCACATGAGTAACACATTTCTCCAGGGCCAAATATGAAAGTAGTCATTTGTATTCTGTTGGCTGCCCAGTCAGCGATACTCTCAGTGTCTTTTTTTTCTTTCTTTCTTTGGATGTCTTGGCGGAGTCCATCTCACTAAAGAGGTGGAAATCAAACCACCATTTGAAAGGTCCCTCATATCCCGGCATCATTTGCTAGATTGGTTCGGCATTGTGAAGTCCGAAAGCTTTAGTATGGATTCTGCCTCTGAGAAGCCGGTGCCGTCTCTGCGAGATCAAAGCGGCTGAGACCAGATGATCTGTGCAGTGTTTAAAGACAGCTCTGAGGGGCCTGCAGACGTGACTGGACTGCCTAGACCGGGTCAGGGGCCTCAGAAGAGGTGATGGATTCTGTCGGCCCCGAGGTGAGATGGATGAAACGTGAAGAGATGTAAGCGTGTTGCCTAATGAAGTGTTCAGAGGAGAAAGAGCTTGAGCGCGGACGGGGAGAGTAACGCAAAGTTTGTTTTGAAGCATTTTTTTTTTTTTAGAGGATGATTAAAGGCCGAACATGACGGCTACATTTACATGAATAAAGACTGTCCAGAAGCTGGTTTTGGTCAATGCATACCAGCTTTAAAGACTGATCCACCCCCTGATTTATATATTATAGATGCCCTGCAGCTCACCATTACTGCGGTGGTATATTGGAAGCGACTGCATCTTCGATGACCATGAAAGCATTGAATGTTTGGACTGATCACAATCGGCAATCTCCCACTTCAGAGGGTGAACACAGCTCGTCTCAAACTAGTAAAATGGGGGGGAAAGAACATTAATAAACCACTTATGTCTAACCGGCATACAAAGGACGGGACAGACCGTGTAATGAATCAGCATTCCTCAAACTTACGAAAATGAAATATACATGAAATTGTTAAAAATGTAACAACTTCATGTACATTTCATTTTCGTAAGAAAGTAGTCACTCAAACGGATTAACTGTACAAATTATGACCAACCTAAGCCACAGTGTATCAAACAGAAGCTACGGAGAAGTGCCACAGTAGATGTATAGCTTTTGCATTGGGTACTTTCAAGTTGCTAACTTGAACTTGAACTGATCAATGTGTTTTACACTGTCAGAAGTTAAGGTGAACAGCACCAAAGCTTAAACGTGGTATTGCGCATGGTTGCGGAGACATGAGACTCAGAGGCAAATAGTTTCTTATTACGGGCAAAAGAAGCGAACGCTTCAGCTATAAGGGTTTTTCTTTGTGCTGGAGTCCTGTTTGTTTTGACACTTTCAGGAGTACATAGTGTAGTTCTTCAGCTGTGCAGGCTGTTGCATGAAGCCGTGTGTTTGTCTCTTGTCTACTTATTATTTCACGACACGTCAATAATAAATGTTTTTCTATTCTTCTGCTAAAATATATTCCCTCTGCTGTGCGAAGAAGTGGATTATGCTTTTGGGGGTCACAGCTAACCTCAATACAATTACACAGTGAAATATATTATTGTAATTTTACAGTAAATCACTGGCGAATAATTGCATTACTTTTACAGGACTATACTGTAAAATTACAGTATTGTACTGTGTTTCTGCAGTAACCCGACAGAATGTCACTGTAAAAGAAAACAGTATTTTCATGTGAAATTACAATATGAAATTTTAAGAATCATGTGTCGTTCCTTTAACAGCATCAGTGTACTGTGTTTTCACAGTAACCCAGCCATAATATTACAATCAAACTAAGTTATTTTATTGCTAAATTACAGTACGATGATGTAGCCTTGTCACATTAATTTCTGGTAATTTACCATATTTACTGTATTACTGCTGCAACTAAGTGACCAGTAAATTCCTTAGTTTATTGTGGAAACCTGGTGATTATTGAGAATTACACGTCGCATTGCTGACTACTTTTGATGAAAACTGAGGCTTATTACATAATAACATAATCTCATAAAAATTATACACCAAGCACAGAGGAGTGCCGTCTTTACTTGGACTGCCGGCGTTTCAAACACTGAAGAATTCATAAAATGCGTTATCTACGACTCACATCCGAACAGCTGCTACATACATGATGCCACAGAACATCATGTCACCTAGAATACAGAGAAAACCTGCATGCTATCATGGCTCTCTCCCCTGTGTTAGCTTAGCAGACACAACTGCTCAGTCAGGGGTAAAGGGAATACTGTGGTTTCCCATTAAAACACGGAGAGGCTCAGTCAAAGGTTCATGTAGGCATATTAACCTGAATAAGACCTGAACCTGAGTACAGACGGCAGCTCAGTGCGTGAATGGAGCTTTAGTATATGAACTGCACAGCACATACAGAGATTAGAATAAATGTAATTTATCCATAAGTGCTAAAATTTGCAAAACATTTCATGTGACAACAATCTTCTCCAATTCGCTAAGCTGTAATTATTAACGTCAACAGCCATTAGCCGTGATTATATCCAGATGTGCTCCTTTCACCCAAGCTTCTGGGTAATGGAACGAGTAATCTCGTCTACAGCGATAACAACATTTTTACGGTAACTGCATCAGATTCAATTCTTGCGTTGAAAACTTAAACTATGTTATTTGTCACTTTGGACATCACATGTACGCCATCAACCCTAATTCTGCGAGATCTGGGAGAATAACAGCAACCAGAGCAGCGCTGAGAGGTCAGTACGCTCACATATGACAGAAGACAGAGAGTCGTCTTCCCGTTTATTCTAAAAATGAGCAGGAATGTCAGGAATGTCTCCCCCAGGGCCAGAAACGTGTACTTACAGCAAGTGAAATGGCCGAGCCTAATTAGCATTCCAGTTCCCTGTTAGTTATCACGCTTCCCCCTCGACTGAATATCTAACTAAATTTGATTTTGGCAATAAAAAAGCCTAATGATGCTCATGTGGAATCACTAGAAAAGTAATCACATTGTAAGTGCGCGATAATTATTCAACAGCGGGCGCAATATAATGAGCAGAATGTGTAAAGGGTAAGTCAATACAGTAAGTCAGCGCTCAACAATTCCTCAGCCTTCCTCACTTGTACACAATGACATCATCCCCATCAGTCAGCCTGTGAGTTAAAGGGGTAGTTGGACATTTGGGGGGAAAAGTACTTAAAGTGCTCATAACCTACTTTCCACTAATAGCTTAGCATAAGCAGGGGAAGCAGGGGAAAACAGCTAGCCTGGCTCCATCCATCTATTTTTCATAACCTCTTATCTCTATCAGGGTTTCTGGGGCTGGAGCCGATCCCGGCTGACGTTGGGCGACAGGCAGCGCACACCGTGGACACGCCGCCAGTTCGTCACAGATCTAACACGCCGTTTATTCTCACTTTGGGTAAGTTAGGTTCAATTAACCTGCATGTCTTTGGGCACAAACAAGTGGAGAACAGAGGAACTTCTTGCTGTGAAGGCTGTCGTTAAATTCCACTGGAAATAGTTGGCAACAATGGCTGGAGTCAGGGTGTGTTTAGCCTAGCTTAGCATAAAGACTGGAAGCAGGGGGAAACAAGTAGCCTGGCTACTAGAATGTCCCATTACAATTGTATCTTGTTTGTTTAAACTGTATAGTAACAGAAATTACCATATAGTTTTAGAGGTAGGTACAAGCTGGATCTATAAGCAATATTTTTTACACCTAACATCTAGCTTCTATACCCTCTCTGCTAAGTGATCACGCTCCGCCACCTGTGTAGAGACGTTGTTCGACTTAAATGTTACAAAAACACAGTGACAAGTTCGTTGCAACTAAAGGCCATTTTGTGCACCGAGGTGACTGAGACAAGGAGGATTCATTCGGTTAGTTCTCATGCAGTCACACTGCTCTATATCAGCTGTCACAGAGGATGCTGAAGCTACACAGGCCCAGCTAACTGACAGGGCCATGGCCCGGCCTGCTGTGTCCCCACAGGAAGAGGGAGGGAAGGTGAGCAGGAAGGAGAAGCTTGAGGAGGACAGGGTGGAGTACAGAGTCATGTCCTTGCTTTGAACCAGTCTCCATTTCTGCTAACTTCCCAAAAATAACCCCTGGAATGTCGTGCATGTGAGGCATAAATAACCCTGAGTGACAGTTAAATACCGGGCCGACGCTCACCGATACAGTGCTCCCTCTGCTCGTCTTCATTGAGGAGGATTTTCACGAAACATATTGAATGGCTCTGGCTCCACGAGCTGAGAATGTGAAGAGGATTTTCACACCCCGCCCACTCCACCCCTCCGCTCTTATCATTGTCGTCTTTGAGGAACAGGGGGGCAGGGGGGCGGCGAGGTGCCAGGGACACCCCATCATCCCACCCCCCCACTCTTTTTGCCAGACACAGCGAACGGGTACAAACGCTTGGCACAGCGACGCGGCGAATTTGCCAACAGCCACTCTGGCAACCGTCGACTCTGAAGGTTCAGTGAGAGGTGAATCATCACTCACCGACAGTAAACACAGGAACACACTGCATGCTGTACAGTACACACCGCCGCAAGCTGCAACTGCAAATATCATCAGCTGGAAATTACAAACCAAAATAATGTCATTTATGTTAAGTACTGGCTATTGATAATATTTGTGTGTTATTGTGAACTGAAGCTGCTGCTGGAACCAAGTGGTTACAAGTCAGTTAATGCAAAGCATTTTCAATTTCTGTCATCAGCTGCGGATCGTGCAATTCATCCAGGACTTTGTTTTTCTCTCCAATAATCTGAAATCACTGGCAGGATGTTTTCTTAAGGGCTCATACTGTCGGTTTCATATGTATCCAGGTAACTAATAATTGTCTCTATTTGTATTACTGCTGAACAGTTATTACACAGATTTACACGCAGCTACTTCTTTCTGTTCATCGTTAGAGGCCGTGACGATCATGGAAAAATCCACTTTCATCCACTTTAAAAGATACAAAAAACATCTTGGTTGAGATACGTTAATGAATTGTCTACATCGAAACCAAGACATTTCTGGGAACACAAAAATAAAATGTCCAGTGTTGGGCATTTACAGAATATGGCTATGGTAGGGTGAGTGGAGGTGGCTGCAATCCGCAACTATCGCTAGGTGCCGCTAAAATCTACAGACGGATCCTTTCAGCTGAGCAGACTCGACTGGCAGGAGCCGGAGATCCTGAGGGGGGTTACTAGCAGACAACAGAGTTTCTATTTTTTCCTGTGAACTGTTTTCAGTGTGCCAGTACACAACAACAAACTGCAGAATAATTCATCAATGCGACAAAGTTTGATTTGCACATAGGCAACTGAGGCAACAGTGCTGGTTGTACATAATTATGTAGATGGGACAGATACCTGCTGCCTTCAGATGGCCGTGAAGGGAATGTGAAGAGATTAAATAATAAAGTAAGCTACTGACTGTCATGGCTGACAGAGCTGATGTGGATCACTCATTAATTTTTACTTTGGCAGGCTACCACTGATGGCATAACTGTGTGAGTTTGATCACATGTCAGCTGGTTGAAAAAGGTAGAGTAAAACAGGGTGGATCGGCACGTGTGCCGATATTGACCTTATTAAGCAGCTACGGGATGAGCTATGATGGGACTGCCGGCCAGATCAACATTAAATACAGATTATTTATTAACGTCATTATAATATTCGATGTTTCTGCTATCAACGTCATTCATCATGCCACAGCGGCCTCATGTTACTTTATTCCAAAAGCTCTACATAATTTTCATGTACAGATTTTAAATTAGGACAACCCTGGTGTCAGGTCGGTGCTCGCATCAGCAGATGTTGAGCTGCGGTATCAGGAGAGGAAAAAGTAAGAAAAATAAATACCAAAATACCTATTTACAAAGATCAAATTAATATTTGATGGTGTTTTCATTCATTACTGATTTATCTTTACATAGAGCGAGCAAAACAACTTTCTTGTTGCGTCTTTGTTCCAATGAGGTCTGTGAAGCTGGATGAGAAATGCCAGTTTCCTCCTGTTCAGGAAAAACCGGGACAAAATTTGACCCGAAACTACGGATGTCAAGGTTAGTTGGTCAGTCCGCCTTTTTGGCCCAATATTTCAAAAACTTTAAGATGGATTGGCCCAAAATTTTGTTCAGACATTTGTGGTTCCCAGAGGACAAGGCTGAGTAAGTTTGGCGATACCCTGACTTTTCATCTATCATTAAAGATAGGCGAGGTAACCTTGGAGAAACTAGCAAGATTTCAGACCAAATGAAAGATTACCTGGACTTATTACAGGCACGCAACGACCACAGATACCAGATTGTATTTTCCCAGAGCATTAGATTCATCGATTGCTGTCGGGATGAAAAGATGAAACACTTCTGAAATACATGAAGTAGTCAAAATTTGACTTTGTCCAATACTTTCCAAAACTGACATTCCTATCAGCCTCGGCTGTGCTTTGAGTCCAGCGATCGTTCATGAATATTAGCTAACACGAGATGGAGTGAACAAATGGTTTCTGACCAGGAGATCGTGAAATGACCGAATTCATATCATCTTTTTCACGACTACGGTTTGCCTCTCTTATGTCATCTGAATGTGATTTTCCAAAAACGCAGCTTGTCCAGGCTTTGCAGCTTTTCTGCTGACAGCGGCTTCAGACATTCGAACAACCTTGAACACAAGACCAAGGAGAGTTTTAAAAATAATCTCTGCCTGCAAACCCAACGCAACACACAGACAATAACAACGATGGGGGGGGGAAAAATACAAGCTTTTCTTTTCAGCTTTCTGCCAGTTGATTCTCAAAGCGGTGAATGACATACTGTATTATATGCACATGTGCCTGTAGTATAGTAATCCAGTATCTGAACGCCATTGGTTGAAAAGCCAAGAATAGAAAGGAATAAATTAAAGAAGTAAAAAATAAAGTATGAGAATACAAAATAAGTAAAGTAACAGCAGAGGAAGACGGAGGCGGGGTGAGAAGGAGGTAAAGAATTGAGAGAGAAAATGGAGATTTGTCTCTTCTCACCATTAGAACTACTGCTCAACCATTATGTCGAATATAAATCCACATTTAAGAAAGTTTGACAGCAACTTAGCTGTTGTGGAAGGGGAACCACCACCTGTACCCAGGTGGAGACAGCAACGACAAGGAGAGCCGGGAGTAAGTGCACTAACCAGCTTACAGAAATATACCAACTTTACAAGCGAATGTCTTTAACTCTGCAACCCTGAACACTGCCTATTGTACCAAATGATGTGACGATAATAAGCCACACACTCCATTAGGGTCTGTTGCTCTGTTTTGTACTCTCTGGTTCTTTCTGGTCCCGAACACGAAGGATTTTTCGGGGGGTTAAAGGCAGGTCACGACCGCGCCAGAGATTATTTTTAGTCATTCTGAACAGATCCCATTAAAATGTGGGGCTAGCTGTGCTCATTTTCAGACTCAGTCTCTACTAGAGGACAGTCACAGTGTTGCACTTCAGATGAAAAGTGACAGATAGTTGAGTAAAGAATGAAAAATGAGAGACATTCAAACCCTGGCTCCGTTCCCACCTCCACACAACTGGCCAGTCGTGACATGAGGTGGGTGTAAATTTCAGATTGTCAGTTTTGGAAAGTTACAAAAATGGCTGAACACAGATCCTGGCTTCCAGCAAAGTAAAGGTGTGAGGGGGGGTTTCCAAATCTGTTCGGTCCAACAAGCAGTTCTGCAGAAACATGCAGGCAGTTTTAGGTGCAAACAAACAACGCAGTAAAGTTGAGGGCGACTACAGGGTTAGCATACCTCGTCATACAGTAGATAAAAAGTGGATCTACGCAGCAAGGATGCTGATTTTGTTGGGCTTGACAGGTCAGTCAGATCATTAAATCACAAATTTAACGAATCGTTAGGCAAAGTGACACAAATCAACCCACGTTTGACACTTCCTGTCATATATACCACGGCCAAAATTATTCAAAACCAGCGGATTGCTCATTTCATGTCTTGAGGTTAAATGCAGAAAGAAGTTGACTTTTAACAGTTTATTTTGGGTCGTTTAACTTCAGTTAGACTACGGAAAGTAGCTGTGTATTTAGACTGTTGGGCTGCAGTTCACACTCAGACCCAGCATGGCCTTGACTAAGTCTACATGCAAAGTACTGAAATGAAATGAATGATGGAAATTCATATTCTGCTAATATCCCTGGGTACATACAGCTATTGAAACAGGACTTTTTCAAAGTTTGCCACTAGTTTTGTTCACACAGACTCTCCCTCACCTGACTGTTCCTGAAATGTGGGCTTTTCTTTGCTTTGTACGTGAAATCTCAACAGAGTCGATCGCTGGTGCGACCAAAATAACGTTTACATGACCCCTATCAAATTCATGATATTGGCTTTAATGAATAATATGGATAACATGATGTAGTTTGATTGCACAGTACATTTGCCATCAAATTTCACATGGCATTGATTATTGGCTCTGGTCCAGAAAAAGCACGTATATCAATTTCCAACGTTGTTTAGGATTATATATCATGAATGGGGAATTCCCGCTCGCTCGGCGCTGTGAGAAGCTGTAAAACCAGCGCCATGTATGTGTAAATGCTGTTTGACCTTTAAGCTCAGACGGCTCCGAGCGAGCAGGGACCGACAAAGAGCTCGAGCGGTTTACCGCGGCGGCGGCGGCAGCGAGCGCGCGACAGACACATTACAGCGCATGAATATGTCAGAGTATTAGGTAACCGAGAGGATTATTCAGATGAGAACGAGAGTCATTTGCATTGCAAATTGGGACACTATTTAAAACAGAGTAACGTGCCCTTCAGATAACTTCTGCTGCAGAAAAAAAAAAAAAATCCCTCCCTGTTAAAATAGTTATAAGGTGGGAAGCGCGGCAGATGAAAAGAGTCAGCGCTTCCACACCGAACATCTCCATCACTGTGAATAATCGCCGGCTCGGCCTCTTCTCTTAATAATTATTATAATCATTTCATGGGCGGCCTTGTAAGGGAATTCAACATGTGATTAATTCATTAAAATCACTGTGTTCCCCACGCTGGTTAAATAGCTTAAAGAATCAATAACCCTTTGCTGCAAACTGTGTGGTGTTCAAAGGGTAGAGGGAGTGACAGAGTATTGTACTGTGCGCAACGTTGTCGTTGGAGGTGATGGAGAAAGAAGCTCTGAGCACAGCTCATGACTCTTTGTGGAACATTTTGACTGAGGGATGAGTGATTAGAGGACAGTCAGACGAAATTTATGGATTTAACTGATCACATATGCTATCAGAAGTCAGGTCAGTAATCACAGTACAGACATTCAGTCTGCTGTTACCATCATCAGCAGTCACTTTCTAATGAATGGAGGTTCTCTCGCTCTTGGTGGAGTTCCTGTAGTGAGTAAAAAAGCTCCAACAAACTGCAAGAGGAGGCAAAAATGTGAAGTTGTGTTGTAGACTACACATTCTCAGCTGCGAAGAAAAGCAAAGCTCCCGGAATCAACATATTTTTGTTGAACATCCAACAAAGTTGCAAAATGTTCATAATGAACATGTCTGGAAAACTTCCATTTTTATTTATTTATTTTTCTTGGAAAATCCACATATGGCTCCTAAAACATGATGACAAAGCACTCGGCGAAGTGTTGAAGTTAGAGGTTAAATATTAAAAAAATAAATGAAGGGATTAAAGTTTCTCAAAATGTTTCCACTTTCCTACCCTTTCTGCGGCATTCATGCCAAAGTCCATTGATTCAGAAAGAAGCTGTCTGACGACGTGAAAAGTGAAAAGTCAGAAATATGAATACTGGAGTTGAACTCAGGAGGAAATGCAGCTGTTGTTGGGGACTATTTCTAGCAGCGGAGTAATCCAAATTCAGTTCTTTAGTGAGTATTTGGAGGAGAAGGTACCAGGCTTGCAAAGGAAGCAGAGGGTCAGAGCTGCAGATGGAAGATAATCCTGTTGGCTTCCATTGTTTTGTCATGATTGTAGAGAATGTCCATTAATGGATCCGGATTGGCTAAGATAAAGCAGATGATCCTTCCTTTACTGACTGTGTTTTATCCACCAGAGCCTGTGTTCTCCTTTACCACGGCCGGGCTCTACAGTGCAGCATCCTGCTGCTCATACGTGCGAAAATTAGAGTGCGTGACTGTGAAAAACGATTTGGTCACACCAGCGATCGACTCTGTTCTGACACACAGATTGGCAGAAAAAAATATACGAATTTGTTGACAACCAGCGGTAACAAATCTGTCATCAGTCCATTCTTTTTTTTTTTTTAATTAAGAAAGAACAATGTGCAAAACTCATTCGTGTAGCGTTACCTGAAAGCAGCTGTGCAGCTTCTCACTTTTGGTAGCAGTAGTTTTGGTGCTGTCACTTTCAACGGTTACAATGACAAATGTTGCCGGCGGCAGGTCATATCAGCTGTCACTAATTAATGCTAATTCTGTGAGCAACTTGTTAACAGGCCGAAATTAAAACTTGGCTGTTTCCGGGCTTTGTGTGCTCTCTGCTCTCTCTGAGGGAAGAAGCTTCACTCTGTGACGCTGCCAGCTGACTGGAGAGTAGCTGTTTCTGTAATAACTTCAACAAAATTACACTTTGTTGGAGCCACATATTATATCAACGTGTCAACAACTGCACTATATGTATAACTTGGATCAGACTCACTGTTAGAGGACTCAGGTTGGGAAAACCACTGACAGTATAAAGAATGAACAGCATGCACCTGGTGCCATTTTGAAGCTCAAAATCTGTGGTGCTGGCTGCCACCATGTTGGCAGTCCTGCTTATTCCGCCTACCGGCTAATCTAAAAATTTGCCAAAAACATGGATTACTGTCACATCTGAGGCCCAAGGTAGGAGGATGCTTGAGTTTGAATGAAGCCTGGGTGCTCAAACAAGTCACCTGTGACGGCACCCGACTGTCAAAAAACAGCAGCCATGCTGTTAATTGTGTGTGAGTTTAAGCCTTAAGACGCAGTAGAGTCGTCATGAACAGGGCTATAGAGTTCAAAAGTGTTGTTTGTACCAGGCTGTAAACATGTTTATTTCTGCTGTGAAGTTGGACGTTTTAACATGGGGGCTTATGGAGGCTGACTCGTTCTATAGCCAGCCTCAAGTGGACGTTTGAGGAACTGCAGCTTTTGGTACTTCCCCCATTGACTTCACTTCACAGCACATCGATGATGCTGCTTGCAAACCAAGTTGAAATAATGACCTTGTTAAAGCTAAATATCTGGGTTTCCCCACCGGCCGGTCAGAACTGAAGGAGCCTCTTGGATGCAAGGTGAAACGCCTTCATGGATCTACACCCAAGTCCAGCTGCCACAGATTTAACTCCTCCTAAAGGTGACAAGGACAACTGAGAACCTTCTCGGATAATATTTTCTACATTTAAATGTATAATTCTTAGACCACCAAATGCTGCATATATCTTATATCGGTTGCTGGTGAGCAGTGACCTCTTTGTTATTCCGATTCAAGCACCGTTTCAGACACCTACACAAGAACTTTCTATAGATGCACACCTCAAACATCCTATAGACGTTTGTATTCTATGCTGTGGAAAACAAATAAACCCTCCCTCGGTTCAGAAAACAATTCAAAACAACGGAATTTGGGAAAATAGCTCTTTCTGGTTTATTATCTCGAGGCCCCACCCCGCCCTCCCTCCATTGCCATCAGTGACAGCTCCTTATCAGGCTAATGAAGCATAGCAAACACACTGATGCAATTTTTACATAAGGTTCATGGTAACAAATCAGTATGCCAGTTAAGTTCAGTCTTCCACTGAACAAGATATCTTTCATTCATTATTGATGTTGTGTGAGAGGAGCTTTCCCCTGAAGGCACACTAGGATTCCCATAGCCAGACTCGGCATCAAAGGCTTCTCTATAATCTTGTCTTCTCTTTTCCCACCCCTCCACTCCCTGACTCTCCACATTACATGGTCCATCTTGCTCATTTACTGCTTTCCCTCGCCATACGCGTTTAATTATGCTATCACTTGTAGTAGATAATATCGTAGCAGGATGAACAGCACAACGGCTGCTATTTGTGATATCGCTATTAAGAGCTAAATTTCCATGTATAAAGAGAGCTGATTGTACATTGATGGATCGTACGTTGGAGCTAACATTGTTCCATCTCTGCATTACTTTAGTAATTTACAGTGTACATTAGCACACTGTGTGAAAAGCAATATACCTGCCGGGGTTAGTGCTTTGACTCAATAGTCTGTGGCACTAAAGAGCTAAAGAGTCAGTATACATATGCATTAAAGTGTCGCTGCAGCCACAACAGAGATGTCAACTGTGGAGCAAATTATTTATGAGCTGCCTATGATCTCGAGGGGGAGGGGGGTGTCTTTTTTTTTTTTTTTAATGTGGTGGAGGTTCAGCAGCATTTTAATGAATCAGAATGTTTCCAAATGAAATTAAACTTTTCTGTCAACATTTCCAAGAAACAGAAATTAAACTCAAAGATTCAATTTTAGGTCTGTATTCACTTGGGTGTGGGCAAGTACTCAACTGAAACAGATATTAAATTCTTCTTCAAGTATCAATGTGTCAATAAATATAGGAACTTTTATAAAAGGTTATCTTACTGTTGTGATTAAGAGGCTCAGTTCTGAAGCTACATACAGCAGCTTCTGGCCATCCCATATCATATTTCAGATGTTAATTATACAAATTCGAGATATGATATAGATAATTCAGTTGGTTACAGATACTGATGATGGTGAACTCACTCATCACCTTCTGTTGGCTGAAGGTAGATAAACCAAAGGTTTACGTGGCAGTCCAAACGGACACAATGTTGAACTCTCATTGCAGACTTTCTTTAGACATAAAAGTTTCATTCTTAGGTAACAATGCTAATTGTATGCTAATGGATAGATAGTTATGTATATTATAGTCTATTTCTGCCATATTATGTAAATAAAGCCTTCTAAATCTGACACAGGCTGGACAGTGTGCGTCATTTGTAGCCTTCTTATGGTGATGTTTAGGTCTGGAGCTTGAAATTATGTTTTGAAAACATATTAAACATTTTTTATGAACAAACCTTGAAGCCTTCAGTGATTCAGTAGCCAGAACAATCAAAGGCCATTTCTGTCCTCATGAAATAACTTCGGTTCTTTATATTAACAGTGCCATTGTGAAACGAGTTGACATTGATCCTACTAAAGAATAGTGGGAATGTTTTGTTAGAGAAGTAAAATTTATTTGTGCATTCGTTAATTAAATGAATACAATATAAGCAGTCTTAGACCTGATTCATCTGCTTTTTTTAGCCATGCTAGCAGCATGGCTCAAGGGTAGCAATGCCATTTCGTTAGTCCAGACTGAAATATCTTAACAATTATTCAATAAATTGCCTTGAAATCTGGTAAACACACTCATCTCCCCCTCAGGATTAATTTTAATATATTTGGTGAGTTTCATTTTGTGCTTTTGTGCTAAATTAGGACATTTTAGCATGCTAACACACCAAGGTGATGAATATGATAAACTTCAGCATGTTAACATTGCTGTCATGGTTTATTATCGTTTCAACAAACATCAGCAACAGGAGAAAATATGAATCCACACAGCCTGCACAGTCTCCAAGTGTGTGTGTGCGCGTACTGGCACCGCACACGCCTCAGACTTAGCTACAGCAACATTCAGATGCAGAAGTATAAATCACACTTAATGTGTCCAGAGTTAGTTCCATCACTTAGACCAAGCCACTAAGGGTCTGTGTTCACTGAAAAACTCATTATTTTCCTTCGCTGACCTCTTTCTTGCACCTTGTACAGCCTTAAACTCATCTTGGATATAAAGTGACACTTGCGGTGATGGAACAAAACAAATTTAGCTTCTGCAACTTACATGCTGAGCCATGTTCGGCTCTCAGCTAACTTGACTGCAAGTCGACTGTTGGACAAGGGTGCCCATGACTAACATGGTTCTGCTAGCACTGCCAAGAGTTTAGGGTTCCAATCCCCAGAGCAAGGCACAGACGTCGCCAGGGTTCCCACCCTGGTATGCAAGGAGCGGGAATGTCTCCAAATCATTTGACCGTACCGCTGTTAATGAAAGCCTACAACATGTATCCGTCATTGCGAGCAATTGTAGTCAATCTCTTTCTGCCATAATCTTCCACTTGCTGACACCTGTGCTCCTCCTCTTCGTCTCGAGATGTGTGGAGGGGGAACATGTTGAGTGCTCGGCGGAATTTGTTAAGCAGCGAGGGGAGGCTCTCGCTGGGGCAGGCAGGAGCTGTCACCCCCTCACAGGCAGTTAGCCTCAGCGCACAGCCTGGGAGCTACCATGACGGCTTCGGCAAACAGAGGGCAAAGATGCAGGAGTGACAGCAGGGGGAAATAATTGTGAGGGTAGTCAGGGAAATGATAGGATACTGTATACAGTGTAGAGTTTAGCTTGCTTATATACTGTATATGATGTTGTTTTATTGTTATGAATTCTTAATTTCAGCGTATACAAGGTCTTTCTGTCTGTCAAGAGGTGTATCATCCTACACTGAAAAGCTGCTAACCTTAAAAGAACTTCATTGGTCTGGATAGTTTTACTGTTTGAAGATACATATATCAATGGTTTCCTTCCTCCTAATTTTATATTCTTATCAGTGTTTTCAGACTCAAGCGTAACAAAATCGTCCTCAAAGTCTCTGCAACGTAGTCAGAGAAACAAGTTCGAGTCCTAAGCCGAGACAGGTGTGTCTCAAGTCAACTCAAGTCCATCAGTCCATTTTCTGTAACAGCTTATCTTCAGTGTCGCCGAAGGGGTTGGAGCCTATTCCAGGCTGTATTAGGTCGAGAGCTGAGGTACACCCTGGATGAGTCTCCCAGATCATCACACAGAGACAAACAGCCCGTCACACACACCTATAGACAACGCAGAGTCACCAATTAATCTAAGTGCATGTCTTTGGACTAAGGGGAGTTCTTGCTGTGAGCCATCAGTGCCAACCCGCTGCCCAACCGTGCCAGTCCTAAAATCACTAGCTGCGATCACAAAATGTGTGTAATTGATTCAAGAAAAAGGAGTGAGTCTTTGTCATATAATTTCACATAATGTCAGTGTTGATCACGAGTCTAAACTCACCGAATGCATCCAGCGCTTCCCTTGTTATTGCTGCTTTTGATATTAGCAAAATATATATATATTATTACAGGATTAACCTGCCCTGGAGCCAAGATTTGTTTTACAGTTTAGCTCTTTTAAGTGTTCCACTGGATAACCTGGTCATGGGTCTCATGTCTCGCCCGCAGCCAGGCGCCGTCTCTTCCTCTTCATCTCCTTCCACTTCTCATTCATTAGTTCTGTGCCGTTTCCTGAGTGGCTGCTGCTTTGACGTGCGGTCGTTAGCGAATTCTTATTAATAACTATTAGGTATAACCTGATGCCGGTTAAAACCACAAACGTCGCACAAAATGTGGTGAGAAAGGAGTTACATTTAAGTTTCTATCAGTGTTGTCAACTCCCAAGAACTTCTAGTGTCCCTGACTGTACATCAGCAACAGCACTGCACCTTGAACGGTGTTCTGTATAGTATGACAGCAGAAAGAAAGATTTAACACTTAAATCCTATTTTATTTTATATTTTTTATAACCCTTTATATTTTTATATTAAAGATAAATCGTAACATTCTTTTTAAAAGGAGCAAACTCTGAAAAATGAAGTTTCTCCCTTGCTCTGGATCTCCGCACCACGTCACACTTCCACCTTCGCCTAGTTGTCATGAAACTAATTCTCCTTAGCGTCTTTTAGGACTCCTCATCAAAACTTTAGCTCAACTTTAAGCAGTAAGAGGACCTTAAGTCTCAACTTTGTAATTAACCAAATGACATCCAACCAGTTGACACACACAGTGGCCGGAAATCCAGCCGCGAAACACTCCAGCAGCAGCAGCAGCAGCCCTCACAAAGCAGAGCATCGGTGTAACCCTAATGTGCACCCTGGCATGTGGCACGCCGCGCACACATTAGAATTCACCGCTTCCTCCTCAAACACAGCGAAGTCATTTGAAGCTGATGCTCTCTGACAGTGCAGTGGAGGAAATTCGAGCTCTGTAATAAGGTTGAATCTGTTTTTTTAAAGAGGCCTGAGTTTCATCCTCAGAAGACTTAAAATGGGATGAGACAGAGAAGCAACAGCGATGTCTTTGAAACTCAGCTGAGCGGCTCCGACTGCAAGCGTGCTGCCCTTCTGAATGTCACACAGCGCCGGTTGATAGATCTCCTCTTATCCCTGAGAGCATTTTGCCACCTACTGACTGTTAGTGGTAATCACATGACTGATCACATACCACACACACATGCAGGTTTGCAGCAAGTTGCATTATAGCCGGGTTAAAAGAAAAACGCGAGGAGACGATGTTCTCCTGTGCGGCGATCTGCGGCGGCCGAGCTTTGGAAGGGAGAGGAAACAACACTTGGAAGAAGAAGAAGAGGAAAAACAGACACATCAGAGTAATGCAAATCGTGAGAAAATGAAAATGTATGGAATAATTAAAAAGCTTTGAATTGGGCACAAGGCTCAACATGAAAGCAGTAAAGAAACACTGGAATCGTTGATGGAATTAAGCACATTATTAATGTAGGCTTACTTCAGGCTACTGCATCTCTGAGGTTCATCCTTTGATATCTTCCAAAGTCATTAATATTGCATAGTGTAGCTGAAGTCTTAATCACCAGATCCACCAGTGTACAAAGCGCTACTTTTAGAGGATTTCTCACAGAAATAACTCACAGACAATATCAAACCGGTGATCATTTAAGCGCAAACTGCCATTGACTTTGAAACCCCCCCCCCCACTGACAGCATGTCATTCTGTCGTGGCTTTTCGTTTCCCCCTTGATGGCATTTCACAGAGGACAATGCTGCGGTGCGCATACAAGTGGGTTAATTAAAAGATTCATAAGTCAATCAGAGAACATTAACATACTCGAGAGTGGTTTCGATGCGCGGGGTTCAGCGCGAGAAAACATCAAAGGGTTTAAACTGCAGGCATGAAAGGCATGGGAAATGAGCTTTGAAAAGGAGAGGCACTGCCAGAGCCTGCAGGAGGAGAGGAGCCTCTCGCTGACTCTCAGGTACTCGGAGCCTCACACACCCCACCGGCTGCAGGAGGAGGAGGAGGAAGGGGAAGAAGAAGAAGAGCTCAAACAATGATGTCTTGTTTTTATAACAGCCTTCTCTGTTTGTAGTTCAGGCTACATTATTGGTTCTTACACCCCCGGTTCTGTGTAATTCCTACCGAGCCGCCGTTGCCCCGTGCTGCCGGATTATGAATAAATGCATTTTCAAAACGCTGCTGCATGTAAAGCAGCTCACCTTTCTCCAGCATCACTCACTTTTTTCATTAAAAAGGAACCTGCACTTGCAGAGCAATCCCTGACAAATGAAGACATAAATATGCACAATGTGAATGCGCTGGTGCACGCTGGGTGCAAAATGTCCAAAATTCATCACTGCACTTTTGCTGGACAGTTGCCTGATTTTTTTTTAAAAACACTGGTCAGTGGCAACAGGTTAAGTACCATCACATTCATCACCATCATCTCCCTCATCTTCACCACCATCATCATCATCCAAACTGTCTTCGCACCACCACCCTCACATCCATCCTTGATATCCAAAAAGCAGCTTCACAGAACAAAGAAGGATGGTTCTGGTCAAGTGTGCTGAGGCTGAGAAGTTGACCGGATGTTTGGGAGTCCACGGTCAAGGCGCGCCTAAACAAACCCGCCCGGATGAGAGCAGCCACGCGTCATCCCCTGACCCACTTCACCCACCGAGGCTGAGCCCCGCACATGACCGCGCCGACCATCTCAATGTCACACAACTTTTCTGCTGTGTTTTTTTGTAATGTTCACATCCAAAAAATATGCACATATATTCGCCATACAGTACGACGCAGAATTTTTCCCTCCCCAGACATGACAGAAACTTACCCGCATCCCGCAGCCGGTCCTGGACATCTTATATTTCAAACTTGTATCCTTTAGTTGATGCACCTTCGCCCTCAGCTCCTTAACCTTATTTCGCCTTGAACGCAGCCGAGCGGAGAGGAGAGCCGCCGTTATTTCCTCTTGGGGAGGTGAGGTGAAGTCCTTTTGGCACAGGGTACCCGACCCGACGGCGCGCAGCCGCTGCTCTCACAGACAGAGCGCTTTATTATTTCTAACGGGCGCGCCACCGCAACACGGCAGTACGGGGTCTAACCCAGCGTGATGGGAGCGCTCGTTAAACTGACACTGTTAACCACATGACACGAGCGTTTAGGTGACGCTCACCCCGCTCACAACACAGTTCATCTTCGCGGATGACTTCAGCGGTGGGAAGGTTGCAGGTTTCCTCCTGCGTGGCGCGGAGGAAGCGCGGGATGGATTGCTTTTGAAATGTGGGGGGGTTATGGAGGAATCACTTTTTTTGGGAAAAGGCTGAGACCTGGCAGGAAATGTTAACACGCCGTCCTGAATCATTAATGGCTCCTTTACACGTCGGCATAATAGTAATCCAACAAGCAGCACGTTATTTGAATAAAATCTCCACTTTTATGAACTATAACCGCAGTTATCTCTGCAGTACATCACGATTAGAGCGAATAAAACACAGAACTGTTATTCAGACTGATATTTTACTTAATTAAGTTTAATGTCAAACTGATTAAAAGGTCCAGTGTGTAACATTTAGGAGGATCTATTGACAGAAATGGAATATCATATTCAGAACCATGTGAATAATCACCTGAAAATATGAATTGTTGTGTTTTTGCTACCTAACAATGAGCCTCATATCTACAGAGGGAGCGGGTCCTCTTCTATGGACTCCGCCATTTTGAATCACGATGTTTCTACGGCAGCCAATAAGGGACAAACCAAACACTGACTCTACAAAAGGACCCTGTCATGTAGTTTCTCCTTCATGCTTGAACTGACAGGTGAGGTGAGGGGTTTTCAGTTGCTTGCAGTCTAAAACTTCACCACTAGCTGCCACTAAATTCTCCACACTGGACCTTCAAAGCCAAAATAACAAGTGGACGCTAAAGATGTATGCAGTCTCTTTAGGTGTTCTCCATATTTTGGACCTTTTTTGGATTGTAGGAACCTTAAATTGTCATATTTCAGACTGGAGTTCAACATTTATGTCTTCATTTTCCACACAAGGTAGAAATATATCATCCCCAACTACTAAAACACCAGTATATAAAGAAATGAATCTATTATTCAATAACTTAAAAGGATAGGGTTTGTTTGGTTGCATTATAGTCTATGTATTACTGGTAAATGTGGCCCCCAGTTTGGGGAAGCATACCTCAAGAAAATCAATATCAGCCTCTCCAAACTAGAGGTGCACTGACTGCCATCTACTGTAGGAAAAACAGCAACTCCGCGAGTGCATCCCCACTTTAAAATACCCTTTAATATCACTCCACAAAGTGAGGTCATTACTCATTTCACTTGTGCATCCATCCCACTGATCAAACATCCAGAGCACACCCAGTGTCCTTGAACAATAAGGCGGCCCAGATGGTCAACTGAGGCTGCCTGACCTCTGACCTGCATGTTGAAGGAGCCAGCAGGGACCTGGAGGGTGAATCTGCCTGAATTCACGTCAGGCATCATCTAATTTAAATTTAAAGATCATGCAAAGACCCAAATCACACATTTTAAAACAAAGACATTGCTTTTCTTACATCAAATAAATATTCGTCAGTCACTATTACCACTTTCCGTGCAACAGAAACTGAGTCTGTGCCCTTGGCTATTTTGTAAATGTGTGAATATGCAGCACATGAGAATCCCCCTGTGCAATGAATCAGACATTTAAATGGTCTCGTTTGCTGATTCAAGATGTTTGTTGTTGCAGTTTTTACACCCAAAGGAGTTTTATTTTGCGGCGCTGCAATGAGCTTCTCAGCTGTAAATGTAAGTCCATCTCTACAAAATTCGATTAGTCACCTTTTCCGCCTTTTCTTTAGGAGTACGTGAGAGCAGAGCCACTAATTGCGAGGACTGGAAACACATTCGGAGTATTTTTCATCAGCTTCTTTAACCAGAAAATCGAACGGTTGTTACAGCAGCAGGCCCGAGGAGTGATCTCAATTTCATACGCGCGGTTTGTTCGCACATGCTGTCCATCACATACAGTAATGTGGGGCACTTAACACGTCCTCCAGTGACTTTATCACCTATTCAAACTACCGATGTGCTGCCGCGTTAAACGTTCGGTATAAAAACTCATGGAGAGCCATTAAAAGTCTGTCTGGTAAACAAATTATCACCGACACGGCCTGTTTGTCACTCAAAGCGCTTAAAATAAACTTTGTATTGTCCTCTATTTATACTGCATGAAACAGACTCTGGTACTAAACTCACAGTTTATGGAACGATTATATTCATATTAAGGAACAAGAATGCGATCATTTTAAACGGGTAACAAACTAGTGTAATCATAATCTGTGCAGACATATCTGAATATGCATGCAGAATCTGTAGGCAAGGTAAAAGATTTTGGTATGAGAAATGTTCTGGTATCTGCAGACTTGTAGAGCAGGTTTTGGTGGCATGGAGGTAAACAGTCAAGATGCATTTGCATTCATATGCAGAGATTCGACTGTGAACAATGATCAGCCAGTCTTGGCCCAAGACCAGAAGCCCCGAAACCATCGTCGCCAAGATTGGTGCAATCCCAAACACAGGAATTCACATCGCTTGCTGCTTGGTGGCACACAATGAAGATATTCCCAGAATTTCACAAACAAACAGTGTAACATAAACTAGAGTGAACGATGTGAACAGGAGAAGTTATGGAATTATTGGATTTACATTATAATAGCGTTTTTTGGCCTTCTGGTGGCATTTCTCGTGAGGTGAAGAGGAAACATGACTTTGTTTTTCATCTTTCCCGAGTCCCTGAAAACCAGAAACCATCAAACCGTAAAAGAAACACAATGACACAGTACTGTAAAATATTCAACCGTTTGGCTTAGAATACCAACACTTCCATTTGTCCACAAGTCCCAGTCACCTACAAACTCACTGTTAACCCTCTGTGTCTTTTCGTAATCCTCTGTTTAGGTTTAAGCAAACAAAAAGTTTCTGGACTCTGGGCTCCGTCGTTCAAGCTGGAAGTCGCGTTGAAGCTGGATGAATTTTCATCTTCAATTGAAGCGCCGATAAAAACTGTGAGCTTAAAGGATAAGGTTGGTTTGTTTCTATATTTGTGGACAAATCCCATGAAAAAAAAACCCAAAAGCAATAAAGTGTTGAAGTCCATTTCTCAATACTTTACGACTACTCTGTCAGTAGCACTCAGCCCGACGCCAACGTAACAGCTCGCACAGATTCACTTTGAAACTACGGCACAGAGGAATACGTCGTGTCAGGCTTTGATTGGATAGATACGTTCACTGTTGGTTTGTGTCTTTGACGAGATTTGTTGTCAATAAGAAAAACTACATTCTGTTGTAGTCGGCTTTATCTTTTAAGCATAGGGGCGGCTGGTGTTAGATCAGAATCGTATTTCGTATACACTGTTCTAGTTAGACTTCCTCTTACTGATGCCTGAAGGACAAGCAATCCATTTTCAGACTACCCCGTGAAAACAGGTACACAAAAACAGTCATTTTCCTTGTCCTTTCTATCAAACATTAGCCCCCCCCCCAGACAGAACAGACAACATTTGACACATTAACTAGAGACCGTGCACTGTAGCTGCCACTCTGATATAGCTAAATGATGAGCTGTAATTTAGTCTGCCATCTGTCTGTACCTTCTATCCTTGATAATGAATGGTGAGCCAGACAAATAAAAAAACTCGCACACCATCGCCGAAACTAGAGTTGCGTCAGCAGCGAAGGTTAGACGTTGAACAGTCCTCGAAGGGTGCAGCACGTTGGCCTGTCTCTGCCATTGGAAGTCCCTTCAGTTCAACCTGCCTGCATTGATGTCATCTTCCCTGTTTGCAATGTGAAGATCTTCATCAGTCACTCGGCAAACAAGTATTAAACAAAATGGTAAAGGATGCAAGGTCAACTGCTCATCGATCCGACACAGCTGTGGGGGAAATTTCTGTTCTAGCATGCCACATATGGGGTTAGACAGGGTCAGGCAGTATGTCTTGAGGGCCCTGTAGAGACAGTTGCTACATCTTTGAGATACAGAGCAGCTGTATGTTCGTGTTTAGGAAAGCGGACGGCAATCTGATCATTACTTCTATGGTAAGTGAGGTCAGAGGACGGGACTGCCTCACTCTCTCGACACAACAGATAAGTAGAAACGCAGAAAGCTCGACGGAGTCAGATAACAATGTCAGAGCACTAAGGGTAAACACATTCCCTTGTGTGTAGACTAATGACCGGTTCAGGACACAGAAGTAGTTCTGGCATTATTCTGAGGACTTCTAGACGAGCCAGAGCGGACTGCCTCTTCAGAATTGAGTCAGCATCATGTCCAGACGAGTGTATTGATAAATCTTGTATTCTCTTTGGCCAAGTTTCGATAAACTTTTCAGCATAGGACATCTTGGACTCTCTCTCCACTGACTGAACTGACCATTGATGAATAAAACACTCCCATACACACATAGCGGAGAAGATGTTCAGTATCTTACCGAAGGACACTCCTGAGCCACAGCCGCCCCCGTTATGATCACACTAATAGTGTACTCCTAAAGGTTTAAAGATAATTCTGCCAGAGCTCACCTGTAGATGAAACGTGAAAGTACCCCTTTCATAGAAAGCCTCCTAATACCCAGAATATGCCACCTTCTCCAGTTCAATCACAACAGTCACATCAAAGTTAATAAATAATCAAACGAGTAAGATGACCCATGTTCCCGCCTGAGCTCCTGCAAGGGTTCATTATGCGTCTCTCAGCTATTTATTCATTCAACGGACACAACGTCAGCATTGTTTTGGGTTCACGTAAGTGCAATATTGATATTATATATTGAAAAGCTAATTAAAGGGTAATTGTCAGACGATAGCTGGTGGATTCAAAGATTTCATTTGCTACCCATACGGACCAACGTCCACTAAAAAACACTAATCGGACTACAAACGTAAACCAGAAGCCTTCCAATGCCAAAATCACGATCCCTCGCCTTCACACACAGATATCGGTTTGTTGAGACTGGCGCACAAACAGCTGTTTTTAGCCGCTGTTGGAAATAAGGTTGATGAGAGCGGAGTTTGCTCGATTTCTCCGCTTGACATCTAGTAACCCGATTCCTTGTCAGCATAAATACGTTGATAAGTTGTTGAGTGATCAACAATAAAAGGCTCCCATACTCAGATGCCGTTGCCTCCCTTTATTGCTGATGCGGCTCGAAGCCTTCAGATCTTTATTCTGCCTCTTTACTCAGCTCACTAAATCACTAAACACTCTGTCAATAGTATGTACGCTGTGGGAGCTGGGATGCGTACGGGCAGCATACAAAAGAGATGAAGTAATCTGGGAGTGATCGCCACTGTTTAGAAGTTGTGCCTCAACCAGCAGCATGTTCGGCATTATAGATTGATATCAATATACAGTGGATATATAGATATGAAGTACATAGTTGTGGTCCTTGGCCTTCATTTGGCCTCATGGTATTACTACAACTTTGCACCTCAGATATCGTAGCGTTTGCCATTGAGTTCTTAATGTACTCCATGCCCCCCCCACCACCCACCTCCCCTTTCTGCAGCCCATTCAGTGGCAAAAGATGATGTTGTTATCAGTACTAAGGGCTGAGTGTGCATTCCTCTTCCTGAAGATATTATCTGTGCCCTCCTCTGCAGACAACCAGAGAAAGGAGAGAGCGATGGCGACGGAGGGTTGGGAAACTCCTCTTTCTGACACCGTATCAACTCAGTGCTCCTTATCGCTCCCATTTGCTGCTGAGCCAGACGATTACCAGAGTGGCTTTATTCACACAGCCCCCGACACTCAATTAGTCTCCCACACCCACTCGCTCTGTTAGCTCTCAGTGCCGGGGACCCACAGCAGCAGCAGCAGCAGCAGAAGCAGCAGCAGCGAGAGACGCGAGGTCGGGAAAATGCAGATGAGTTGACCCGCATCAACAGATCGAAGCTAGCTGTGTTTTAAGGAAAATCCAGTCCTGACCTCGTGGCTTGGATAACGATTTTTTTTTTCTGTGCTGAGGGAAAGGGAAGAAACGTTTGTCTCTAAGTGCTCCTGTGTTGTATGCTTTTGTTTTATCTTAAGGCGAACTGCATGAATGAATGAATACATATGTCAGTGACCCGTATGGCTAAAGATAGCATCTGGAAGTGGCTTTTGTTCATGTCGTACAGCACAACACAAACATGTATTGTGTGAAGTACTAAGAGGTTTGGATAACAAGTGTAATACACGTGTAGATGTGTAAACTCATCATGACGATGTGTTACACAAGATAAGCGCGGTCACTTCCAGGTTATATCTTCAGTTTGGCTGTTTCCAGACCTTGAAAAGGCAACAACACTTGCACAATGTTGCAAGACGCCCGACAACAGTTGTTGCTCTTCAGCGCCCCGTTTCATTAAGGCTGAGTTCTCATCGGATTCCAGCCCGCAAATCTGCGCTGCACATCGCCCCCATAAACCGTGTAAACGTGGACGTCAGCCACAAGTTTCTGAAGAGCCGTCATGAAGCTCAAAGTGTGGAGGCTCTCGCTGTCGCCATGTTGGCAGGCCTTCCTCCGCTGGCTTTAGACTAATCCAAAAATGGGCAAAGACGTGGATCGTGGGTGGAGCTGAGGGTGGATGGATGGAGCCTGGTTGCTCAAATAAGCCGCCTGTAATGGCACCCAGTACGGTGAAATTAGCTTTAGAGATTGTTTTTTTGTACCAGGCTGTAAACATGTTTATTTCCGCTGTGAAGTTGGACATTTTAACATGGGGGCTTATGGGGATGGACTCGTTCTGTAGCCAGCCTCAAGTGTCCATTTGAGGTCTATATTGGTGCCATAGAGGGTGCCGCTTGCTGTCTCCACCACGCTGTCCAATAAAAGCCCTCATGTTGAAGCTTTGTAGAGAGGATTAGATACGGTGGCATGAACATTAAAGGAACAACGTTGGAAAGCGCACAGCTGAGATTTGGATGAGAAGATTGATACCAGATTTAAATGGAGCCAACAGGAGATGAGCTCGATTTAGTATAAATACTGAAAGGGGAAAAACAGCTACCTAATGCTGAGAAGACATAGCGTGTAGCTGTTTATCTCACCTTCTTTATGCTAAGCTAGGCTAACCGCCTGCTAGCTCTAGGAGCCAGAGAGCAGTTGTTTATCAGATGAAGAAATCTGAAGAAACGATCTCAATCCAGTCCCTCTAAGAACCGAATAACTTCGTTATCGTGCCCGGATCTGCTGCAGAGAGCCTCTGCTGACCTCATCAGAGATTCAAACGTCTCAATTCTTCCCACTCTGACAGCTCATCAGTGATCTCGGGCTCAGTTCAGCTTGTACTGTAAGAAATGTCTCTGTGTAGTTCTTTCAGAGACCCGGGCCCGCCCGTTAACGCGCAGCGTCTGACAGGAAATGTTGTCATTTGTCCATCTATTGACTCGTGCTCAAAGTGAATAAGACAACTCCGGTGTGTTTCCTAGGAGCCGAGAGGATAAATGTTCCTTACCTCCGTGCTGCGCGGCTCCAATCACCAACGTAATTACACAAAGTCTATTTGCTGGGGAGGATTTGCTACACTGCTGCTTTTGATCAACGTCCATGCATGAAGACCCCCCCTCCTCCCATCCCAGCCCCCCTCCCCGTTACACTTACAGTACACTCGCCTGTCACCGTCAGCTCATCTGTTTCCCACTGCTGAATTCCTCTGTCCTGTTTTTCTTCACACAGCACATATTTACAGGATTGCATCTTCTTTTTCTCTTAAAGAATGTGAAGTCAGCACGCGGGCGCTAATGTCTGTCATATTTCAGCGTGATGGGCATCGATGGCGCGGCACACTCCTCTCAGACAGTTTCGGATTATTGCGGCCCGGCTCAGTTCCTCGCAGACGCAGCGATGCCGACAGGATTTTTGCAACCCGCGAGGAGATGATGCTTTTTCCTCAAGACCCCCCTCATTCTGTTTCATCTTCGTGTTCGCTCGGGCTTCTTTCAGCCGGTGGTTAGATGTAAAGTACACCTCCTCAAAGGCATTAGCAACCAGTGCAATATTTGGAGATGTACTGTAGACCTTGGGAACACACGTCTGTATCTGTATACGCGGTATATATGCAAATATACTTGAACTCCAGCTTCTTCTGGAGCTGTAAACTGTAAACCGTGACCCATGAAGTGCTAACTGGTCACAACATCGTATGGCAAAGTGTCAGAAACTAGGTCAGAGAAATATCAAGCAGAAAAGAGACAGAGGTCACAATCACCCGACATGTACCACCGTCTATTATCACCCAATCGAAGCAATGTGCTTATAGCAAAGAAGATACGGTCAGTGGAAAAACACTGAGGAAGCTACACGTCTCAGCTTCAGCATATAAGACATAAAACTATGTGTGAACAACACAACAAGCAGTCCGCCTTCAGTGACCCTCTACAGCTAGCTCAGCACTCCATGAATCTGGTCTGCAGAGTGAAGTTGAACCCTGAACCGGGTTGCAAGTGTAGGCCAATGTAAATGTCGACTGGAAGCAAGTATCACACCAAAACGCGTCCACACAGTCTGACTCCTGACAAATCACATCACTAATAAACAGCCAGCAGTCCTACAGGATCACACAAATAATTTGTTCATCATCTGACAAAAACAAACACTTGTTTGGACCCTTAACCTCACTTTTAATATTTGGAAATGACTTCTAGTTTTTCTAATCTTCTCGTCTGCTAACTGTGTGATTATGTTCTTCACATGTCACTTTGCTGAATACTTTTAATCACTTTTAATTGTCTGTCCTGCACCTGAGCGTTTCATCTCATCTCAATGACAAAAGCAACAAACTCCAGAGACAGCTTCATGATACAAAATGAACATGCAGGATCACAGAGACCTCAGGACAACAGCTGGTGACATGAAGTTTGAGCTGCGATACAGCGCGCGACACGCTACCAAGAACAATATGATGTGAGTTTTGTTTGTGTTGATGCTCACCTCGGACCTGCATCTCATCGGTCCGCTTCCGGTGTGGTGCCGTATTAAGCACTCCCTGCTGTGAAATGGACCCCCCCTTCGCGGGAGCGCGCACGAACCACCCGGTTGTTCGGGAAGTGAAGCAATGCGCGTTAATATCGCAAAGAAACGCGGAGGAAAATACTATTTTACGATTTTAATCATTTATGAAGGAGATTAGAAGAGATAACCGTCTGATCCAGAATATCACCTATAATGAAAATTAATCTGTAGACTGTCATAAGTCACATCTCTCCATCAAATACTTGTTTTAAAGATATTAAATATTTTTCTTGCTGTTTTAGAGAATAAAATACAATAAATAATCCCCTGTCTACCACTGACTGCTCTGTTTTCCCTGTGATATGTACCCCCTGCATAACTCTGACCGTGAAGCTGTCACATGCACATACGCTGGTTACACGCACTAGTTCCTAACCTTAACCCATCCAATACTTTTATCTTATTTTGTCCTCATCAGTTCGGTGAATCATAAACACGCCAGCCTTGTTTCCAGCAGCAACAGGCAGTTATTTTCAGCTAAAAAGCTCTTACAGACCCGCTGCACTTACAGCTTACTTACTTAGCTGGTTAATATGAAAACAGACCAACACCGACGCTCAGAGACAATGAACACTGGACTCTGATTGAAAATTTATACCAAAGCATACATTAATATACAAATAAAACCAGCAAAGGAACCTTGTTCACGACCCGAAGAACAGGAATTCACGATTAATAGAGAAATGAATTAAATGTAAGACTTCACTAATGTCTCCACTTCCGTTGTGTCTCGGGGAAAAAAACAGTATTTCTTGCTTTTGAAGGATATTTTCTTCCTGCTTTCTGCTTCCTTTGTCTTTGTGCACTACCGGAGGGACAAAATTGATATTGATCTTCCCTTCTGAGTGTAGGTTTTGATGGGAAACAAGCTTATTACCTAAAATGAGTGTCCTTTACAGCGTCCAGTAATGGATAATGCTCCACAATACCTCAATTCACCTGTTCCTATCAAAGACACAGTAGATGACACAGATTGCCTTATATCCAATTTGCAATGAAAAGCACTATTGACCCCATATACAGTATTTACTGTACACGCCTGCTGGCAGCTTGTATTCACTGAGCTTCTGTCCACGTGAAGACGAACACAAAGCAGCTGCCGTCATCTTCCTTCAGCCCTCGCCCTGAGTGATGCTCCGGGATCGGATGCTTCTCCATCGTCTGAGACAGCACAGAAGGACTTGTGTGTTATTAACATGTTTACTTCACACAGATCGATGCCCACTTTGTCCCGAGGCTCGCGGGGGGTTCTTACTCGCCATTGATTGACAGAGGGAGAGGAGCTGCCAGGCCTCTGCCGGAGAAAGAAATAATTATTGAGCTGATGTGAGAGGATAAACTGTGGCTCATCTTGGCTTAGTGGACATCTATACAGTAGAGAAAAGAGCCGAGCCCTGCCGCTGACAGGAGCTGCGGTCCTGTGGGGACTTCTTTTTCTTTTTTCTCTTGTAACTTTCATTTCCAATTCTGTTTTTACAGAGCGCAGTCGTCTGTGGCAGCAACGGCAGATCAAACTTTTAAAAGAACCACACAGTGCAGGCATAGAGGTGGAAACCACGAATCACTTTGCTGACCTGAATCATTTCGCACAGATCAAAGACTCACAGTCTTATTCACTCTATAAACTAAGTGAACGCATCACCATATCAGATCATCACCACACGGTTATGGTGGCCAAAATAATGAACGTGTCATGAGGTTGGTTTCTGTTGTAACTCTGCTGCTCACCCTCGTCTCTCACCTGTTTATTTCCCTCATTATTCCTGGTACGTAACTTTTATTGTAGGTTTTATTTTTAATATTTAAGAAATTAAGAGGCTGGATTACTTAGAAGATATCATCATATGTGTGTGTGTGTGTGTGTTTCATTAACTAAATATCAAATTTATTGTCAGTACTGGCATGTCTCAGTAGCCCCTTGCATGTACTGTACATCAGTAGGTGAACACTTCATACGATGCTCAGTGCTGAGTGACTGTTTCCAGATCAGTAGCAGGCTCGGTCAGTTGTCCAAGCTATTATGTGCAGACAACTTAGATTCATTTAGTAACAGTGGTGACTTGGTTCAGTTTAAAGACACCTTCACACAGATATAAGCACTGGACCCAACGTCTTTGTAGAGCTGTGTCTAGCTGCCGAGAGGTCAGAGAATCCTTGAGGAGAAATGATCCAGATATTTATACATGCTTGTAATCAGGTTGCATGCAAATCACGTGAGGGTGTCACCTCGGTGAGCAAAAACTAAACGGAAGGTAACATTAGGGAGAAGAGATGAGCGTAAAAGCTGCATCCACCAATCCACAGTGCGAGGGGGGGATGTGGGGGAGAAAGATCCGGTCCGATCGGCCTCCTTTCTTCTCTGATACAGCCGATCAATACTAGACTGGTTCAGCACGGGAATTTCCTTCCCTAAACTGGTTATTCTGGTCAGATAAGATAACGGCAGCAGCAGTCACACGCGGAGTGTCATCTGTGTACTGCTTCTCTACTCGTGGACTTTGTTTATCTTCACCGCTTGCACAAAAACCCGAAAAATAACCTGTGAGGAATGATGAGGATTAGGATAATAAGGACATGCAGAGGGGATAAAGGACGATTAGTTTTACATCAACATCCTGAAGGCGACAATGAGACACAGTAAGATGTGTCTGTTTGTGTTTTTGTTTCATTTTTGTGTGTGTTTGTCTTCACGCGTGTCTGTTTTGCAGCGGTGCGTCGATGATTTTGTTCGTCTGAGTGGCAGATTTGTTGATTTTTGTCTGTTTGTTTGGGACAAAGCGATCATATTTGAAGATATTGAACGTGTTAGCCGTCATCCGTCAGACGCTCCAACTCTTAAATGTGTCATCCCAGCACCTGCTGTTAACTCCCTGCAGCTCCCGATCACGCCGTCTTAATCACATCAGATTCGATGGAGGGAAATCATGTGAAAGTTGCAGGGTTTTGATGGATGACTTTGTGCCACGGTTTCATCAAGCGCTGGCCGATGTAATTTGATCCTCCGGAGTCTCTGGGGGCGAAAAACATGGGAGCAATCAGGAGAAAAAAAGGCTCCATCCAGCCGTCCACAGCGTAGGGAGAACGGGCCCTCGAATGCATCATCGCACAAACAGAAGAATTTATCACTAAAACATGAAGACGCTGACAGTGGAGGTTCATCAGGACAGCCAGCATTCATCATTCAGTCTCAGCTCTTCCGTCTCCTTCATTCCTGAGCACCTTTTCTCTCTCTGGATTCTCCGGCGCTCCTCGCAGACCCTCACGTGGGGGCACGGACGCCGTGGTTAAATAATATTGTTCAAAGTGTTTTCGCTGAGAACAACACCTCTCGTTGCAGATGGATGGAGGGCCGTGTTCGCCCTGTGGTGTATGATTTCTTATCTCCGTCGGCAGGCAGTGGTGTAAGCTCACCAGGTTCCGGGAGGACGATCCATCTGAGTTTGCAACACAGCTCAGGGGACCTATTGGAGGGGTCAAACCGAGGGCAGCGCGGGAAAACAATGACACGAGGCAGATAATGACACAATACAATACAGTCGTCAGAAAATGGCTGTCTTATCATCAAGGATATCATATGTGACAGCGATACGAAAAACAAGTACCTCCCCCTAGTGAAGGAACGGGGTTTGTTTGAAAGAATTTCTTGCTCCACCTGAGTGAGACTGAGGATGAGGTAACTAGGTAACTAGATTTGATATGAAATTGTGTGTATCTTGATTAAAAAACATGACACTTGTGTATGTATCCGTCTGTCACAGTTCAAATGTCATCCCCTCTTCCCAGATTTATCCTGTTTTTCCATTTTTTCCTCACCAGGAAACAAATTCAGTCTGCGATTGGAGTCTGAAAATCAAGATTTTGTCCTGTTTGAAATTATTGCTTTATGTATTGCATCATTTCTGTAAGTGTCCTGAGTTCTTCTATTCCAAATACAAAGCAGCATACTTTTAATCTAAGCATATTCGTATGGTTATACTACGTGCAATCAGTATGTAACCTGGATTTAGAAGCACAGCTTTTGTCCTTAAGGTGGCACTCCACACAGGTGAAGGTAGGAAAGATTAACCTGTTGATGCTTGCCATAAATATGACTTGGACATATGTCAGCTGTTGCTAAGCAATCCACCCGTCTTGCTCGTCCTCTGATTGTGCTCTGCTTTATTTAGCTCTGAACTCATTGTTTAATTGATGTAAGTCGTTGTCACAGTCTTAGCAGCTGCTTCTCTTCTTGTCTTTTGTGCATTCAGTTAATGTAGTCGCACTGAGATTGGCTGTGTCTCGTCACTTTAGGCCTTTTTTTCCAAACAAAAACAGGAGGACAGACGAAAAAGCACTGCGTTATAATGAAAATACTATTCTGTACTTATAAAGTTAGATATTTGACAATAATTAGCTCTCATTAGGGTAAAAACAACTATATTTGTTTGCCTTTATGTCTTTTTGCATCTGTTAAATTGGAATAGAGGCAGTGCAGTGCAGGTTCATGGTTCAAACCCCGGCTGGGGCCTTGCTGTGTGGAGTTTACATATTCCCCCGATGTCTGCGCTGGGTTTTCTCTGGGTACTCCGGCTTCCTCCAGGTCAAAAACATGCTGGTTAATTGGAGGCTAAATTTCCCCCAGGTTTGTTTGTCTCTGTGTGGCAGCCCTGTGGCCTCTCACCCAACGCCAAGTGGGATTGACTCCGGCCCATCACAAACCTAGATGAGGGTAAGATGAATTAGAATACTAAATATAAAGGTGAACATGGACACATCATCTGTCTGTCTGGAGACAAAATTTGAGCTTATGTATAATTGGAGACCAGACGCTGAGCATCATATCATGAAGTTGGGGTGCCCTGGTGGCTCGCCTGGTGGTGGCGGCACCTCATGTACAAAGGTGAAGTCCTTGCTGAAATGTTATCCAATTTCAGCCTGCGGTCTTTACAAAAAAGGAGCGCAAAGAAACTTTCAGCAATCTCTGTGATTCCAAGTCCTTTGGGCTAACTTTGACAGGAGCTGCAGCTCTCAAATATAACCACTAGATGGCAGCAGCAGACTGTGCTTATAATGTTACACACTTCACACGTTACCCACACTTTGCCTATTAATCAGATAAAACCATAAAACTACCAACATATGAAGAGCACACGTGTAGATTAAATCTTTTTCTTTCCTCTTGCTTAGTGCGGGGAAAGAATGAAAGGCCCGTATCAAAGCCACATTTATCAGTGCTGTGGGAGAACTGCCAGGATGCAGTGAAGTATTTGGATTTGGCAGCTGGAGAAGGCTTCATGGTGACACAGCGAGAGACTGAGGTTACCGTGTGTGTTTAAACTGTCTAACCAGCTGTTGGGATTACACACTTGGAGAGCAGAGCAAAAGCAGTGGGAGTCCAGAGAAACCTCAGGCTGTCTCTCAGCAGTACAGACCCTCCAGTCTTCTTCACTGAACCTGCGCCCTGAGGGGAACCTGGCAGCACAGACTAGGTGTTAGTCAACTGCAACTAAATGACTCTGTATAATAATCTATTGTCTGTTGTTGCAGGGCGTGTTTAACGCCGGCGCCTTCAGTTTATAATAGCTCTAGAGCATAGCTTCGGAGACGGACAGCTCTGCATGAATGTCATGCAAATCCTTTATGAAAATTTGCATGAACAGACAGCCTGTGCCTCTGCATGCACATGTTTATTATCTTCATTATCTTTTTTAATTGTGACTTGTGAGTCATTGTTCTCAGCTATAAAGGTTGAGACACGTCGATTCTTCTGGGTCTGTTGATAAGAGCTCACGGTAATACATCACAGTAGCATGTGGGACATAATGAGCCTAATATGTGTAAATGTGGATTTGTAGTGGTACAACGTAAACTCTTCTTCACGTCATTCAACCTGCCAGATTTGCACAAATATTAAGGACATGACCTCGGGCTCCTCAGTGGTTGCTACGGGCTTGAATATACACACAGACTGAAGCCTAACATTGAGTATTTCTACTGTTGCTATTTATTTTTTTACTTTTGGGGGGATTTTCTGCTTTATTTGATGGTGACAGCTCAAGAGTTAGACAGAAAATTCAGCGGAGAGAAAGAAGATGACTTGCAGCAAAGGACCAACGCTGGAGTCCAACCCGGTTTGTTGTGGTAAAGATTGTAGCCTTGATATTGTAGTTTTTACGGCAATACGTTTATTTATTTATTACTTATTCTCTCTCTCTCTGTTTATGATTTACATTAAAAGTGAGTCATAAAATAAGCTCATAAAGGACTATACATTGTTAAAGATTAAGCCAGAGGTTTGATCTGTGTCCCCTGCGCGTCGGTGAGTAGTTTGCTACATTTCAGACGTCTAGAGTTGTTTGCAGTTTCACTAAAGAGACATTTGTGCTCTGAACTGCTCAGACGGTTTCATATAAATAACTGTCTGAAGTCCAAAGAGGTACAGGTGATTTAATATTTCACAAGAAAGCAACAATTTAGTCCAAAGTCCAAAAAAGAAAATGTCTGTGACGTGTTTTCTTTCCTCTCAGATTTATCTGTGGTCTGCAGTTGTTGTAGCTCTATCTACACATTTATTCACTCGTATTAACAATCTAATAATGACACATACATCAGTCTTATGAGACATTTTAATTTAGTACATTTGAGCTTGTTGTATTGATACTATTATTCTCACGCTGCGTGTGTGTGCATGCGTCATAGTGGAAGACGTCCAGCACCTTGTGATGTCCTGACACGTCGGAATCTTCTGCCGACTCTCGCGTCTTTCATGTGTGCCGTGATGTTGAGCTACTTCTGCCCAACGCCTGTAAGATGGAATAATGATTCATTTCAATTTCAGTTAATCTATAACCATTTTACTATCACTCTCGGGTCAGGGGCGTTACACCTGTCAGCCAAAGCACAGGCCCACTGTTCCTCTAGCAAACCGTGTCAGTGTCACGTTTTGTCTCACCCCAGGTGTGAAAGGTACACGTTTCTCTGAAGATGCAGTACCAACAGGGGGTGTGATAATGGCAAATGTTGTATAAGTGACAAAGTCCATTGATGGAGGAGGTTGAGGTGGATGTATGGGTCAAAGACAGGACTTTGACTCCAGGAGACGGCTGTTTGCTTGCTGCATGAGACAAGAAAGAGAGAAAAGTCAGTGCTGCATCCTTTAAGTTACATGCATAGATGCATTTACACATTACGTTTCAGTACTGTATATAAATGGACACACTTTTACTAAACTTAAACAAGTAGTATTGGTGCCTAAATCTAAGGAAACTTTTAAAATTGTAACCAGACATTGGTTATAACTTGCTAAGTATTGGACGCGTGTATTTTGGCATCATACCGGGTTGCAACGTGACCCTCTGCAGTATTACACGTATACTAACAAACTCAGTCTGTCCTCCCTGAGGTTAAATGGCTCCAGGTTCACTTATATTGATGAAAACCTTGTTTACATATGTCAATATTTGGCGTTGCTGCTGTCAGATGGAACACTGAAGTTAGTGCTGTGGCACGTTCCTGATCACATAAATGTGTGTACGTATGTCATGCCAGTTTTAAAAAGGTAGCATGCTGTGATTGGTCAGAGTCCAAAATGACTAACAACGCCCCAATCTGAGCCACGGGGGCCATCTTTAAAGTCAATTATATTTTCTAATCCCTGAATTAGGCCAGCCGACTGAGAGTGAGTCGGAAGCAGGACGCAACAAAGATGTCTCCTGGTGAGGCGCGGTGGGTTTACTTGTAGTTTTACTTTAGTGAAAATGTTTTTTACACTTGGCCAAAGTGGAAAAGTTGTTCTAAAGACCAATTCTGACAGTGGCGTACGTGGAGCCTTAAATGTTAATTTTGTTTACATATTTAGCCTGAAAACAAATATGGGCCAAAAACAGGTTCAACGACAGAACCTACTCATAACTGACACTTCAACGGTCTCCTGGTGGTTTTCATTTCTTCTTGTGGGTTGTCAGGTAGGCCTATATGTTGGTGTTGGCACGTTGCCATCTATCAAATTAGCCGAAAACATTTTCGACCTCACCTGTTTTCACTCAAAAGTCAAATTTCACACTGAGGTGATAAAAATTAAAAAAATAAAGTGGAAGGACAAGCTGCTCTTCGCACGGGGGGGGGGGGACTTTAAAAATACAAGGACATTGCTCCGAACAGGATTTAAATTACAGGAGGGCCAGTCAGTTCACTGGAAAGCAGCTGTAATTATTACTTGGTGGGGGTGAAGAATTAGCTACATACACTGGGATTAAAGGATTAAACTCACTGACCAGAGCAGGTGATGTTAAATCACCCCTAAAGAAATAAATCCAATCCAAATTGACCTAACTTAACAGTAAATAGGAGTCATAATATCAGCAAACGGACTCTATTATGTCAGTTACGCAGAAGCATCCCCCTTTCCTCAGGTTTGCTGAGATTAGCCACCATAAACTATAACAAGACTTAAGTGTGTGTTTGTTCCTCGCTTATAATTTCAGCTTTTCATATCTGAGAAGAATATTATGATTTGTTCTTTGAACATTCCCATAATCTCACTTTAATGTCTTTAGTTCATCAAGCCCAGCGCCTCGCTTCAGATAAGAAAAACTAATTAAGTGTGGCAGTTCAGCTCACACACAATGAAGCAATGAGCGTCTTTCGGCTGAAAAAGCTAAATGTTTGTAGTGGTTAATAAGTATAATACAGAAATAGCCCGACCATAAACCAAAGCAGACAAACCCATAAAACCACATGCCCACTTCATCTTTTTCATCAGCAAACCAACTCAAGGGGCTGCTGCACTCACCCTCATTAAAAGACTTTTTTTCTCTTCAAGTCATTTTGTCATTGAGACTAGTTTTAAGAACCTTCCACATAATAACAAACAAAACAATCTGCTAACAGGGAGAAAACAGTCACTTCGTCTGTTAAATTAACTCTTTTTTAATGCATGAAGCACAGACAGTGCAAAGACCAGATGACCTGTGCATGATGTTTCTGAAGAGACATTGCGAAGCTCAGAGTGTGGCGGCTCCGGCCGCCTCGATTTTGGCAGTCCTGCCTCTTCTACCTCCTGGCTAATCTTAGAATTGGCAGAGATGTGCTTCGTCGGTGAACCTGAGGCGTGCTGAATGACGCCTGGGTGCTCAAACAAGCCATCTGTAACGGCGCCCACCTGTCAGTCAAAGCAGTCATGCTGTTAATTATGCATAACTTTAAGCTTTAATATAATCTGAACAGGTAAGTTCTTTAAAAAATTCATTCTCAGTACAGTTGTCATGAACGTGGAATTTAGCTACAGAGACCAAAACCGTTTTTTGTGCCAGGCTGTAAACATGTTTATTTCTGCTGTGAAGTTGGACATTTGGCTCATTCTGTAGCCAGCCTCAAGTGTCCATTTGAGGAACTGCAGTTTTTGGCACTTTGGCATTGGCTTCACTTCACAGCCATGGAGGTTTCTGCTTGGTTCCACAACAGTAAATCACTTTGTGCCCTCATAGTACAGTGGCCATGCAAACATAAAAAACTGGAGGCAGACGTGTGTGCAGAGCCTGCCCTGTACACCCAGCGATGAGGAACGTCATGCTAACTTCACACACACAGCAAATACGGGGGTGGCTGTGGCTCAGGAGGTACAGCGGGTCGTCCACCAATCAGATGATTGGCGGTTTGATCCTCGGCTCCCCTGGTCTGCATGTCAAAGGGTCCTTGAACCCCAAATTGCTCTCTGTAAGTTGGATAAAAGCATTAGCTTAGTTTGGGAAGTGACTTTTCATGAATGACAAGAAATTTTAGCTGGCTCAGCTTTCACCATCCAATATTAAACCGATGGGCCGCTTAGAATATTTTCCTGAAGGCATCTAACCACAGCAATAAACAGGTTTAACAACCAAACTTCCAGAGGCCGTGCCTGGAGCTGGTTTCACTCTCTAGTTAATGTCACTTCACCTGCATGGTGACCTGTGAAATAACTGGTTATGAGATGTTTGTATGTGTGTGTGTGTGTGTGTATGTGTGCGCGCAAACTGGTCTGGGGGCCTGTGTTGATGTTGATCTTAACGTTACTTGACAGGTCCCAGAACAAAATGCCCGAGTTGCCAGAGGGAACGGGCACTCGAAAGCACACAGATACTTTATTTATAGGTGGAGGAGATCAGAGAGAGGGCAGGTTCACGAGGTCAGCTGTTTGCTTTTTTACACTGCTGGATGGCACTTCAGACAAACCACAAAAACGAGGCGAACGCTCTTTGAAGCAGGCGTCTGGGGAATATGGAACAGATTGATGCAATCTTTGTTGAAGAACATGCTTTACTAGGAATTAATTGCTTAAGTCCTGACACAAGCATGTTCATGTACGGTCCTAGAAACCAAATTTGGCTTAAGCTCCATGGTGGTCAACATTTGAGGCCGAAACAAGACGATGCATTGGACTAAGTGATCTGGTATCGGTTACAGTGACGTCAAAGCAGACAATCATCGCTTATAACGCTTCGTGCTGTACGTCGCAAGTCATTTGAACTAATTTTGTTGAGTCCTGCTGCAGTCAGAAAACTTTTGGACCGCATAGGCTGGATAATGTTTGAGCACAAGCTCTGCACTCTCAGCACAATGCAACGCAAGACAAACGCAGCATATAGGAAGCAGATTGGCAACAGCGAGGCTTCACACTGTGATATGATCAATTAGAAATAAAGGCATGTCTCTGATACAAACCTGCTTCAAATGCAGACCTTGTACTCTCTGCAGTTGAGGTAAATAAGGGCCCAGCCTCCATGCACATCAGACACCAAATGTCTTGAACCGAGATGGGGATTACTATCTGCCCCCATTTGTGTCACAGGGCCACGTAATGGCCATGTGATGACTCCTCACTTCACCTCATTCCTCATATGAATATGCTGAATGTAATCATATTATAACTATAGACCTTATAAAGATGTTGATAAATTTCCAGTAGGATTGGTGATCTCTCTAAAGACAGTGACAGGCGGATTTACTGTCCAAACTGTTGCTTCGAAAATTCTTCTTGTCAACCTCACCAGGAGGACTTCCTTAGAAAAACATGTCTACCGGCCCATTGTAATATTTGAATACTTGTACAGCCATTAAAATAAGAAAGAGACAGTCTAAAAGTGCTGTTAAGCTAAAACCTCCAGCAGCTCAGAGCCCATTAAGATCCACCGAAAACATGATAGGTAGACTAACATCAAGCCAAAGTTTGGCATCATATTAGATCAGATTACAATACACTGGGTAAGATGAAACTTGAATGATCCGTGTGGAGAAACTGGGTCACTGCAGCAGTCAAGAAATGAACGATGCATTAATGTGAAGACTGTTGATTCTTGATACCAAGAATATACGTAGCGTAACACGCTATTCGTTATTCGTCTCTGATTTGTTATGTCTCATTAAAGTTACATCAGAGCTCATCTATGGATGAAGGGAATCGACTACACAAAGATCAAAGTCTCATATTTTGGTCTAGTCATCTACAGATGCCTCAAAGTCTCGGCCTAGTGCAGAGGTCTCAATCCCAGGCCTGGTGCAGGGGTCTCGAAGTCTTGGACCACTAAAGAGATCAAATTTTAGTCATATGTAGGGACCGCTGCAGTAGACACAGAGTGGTTTGAAACCCCTGTACTGTGCTGTGCCATGAGACTTTGTGGTTGATCTTTTACAGACTCTCTAGTTGCTGATATTTCCCCAAAGTCTTGGCCTACAGCAGTGATCTCAAAATCTTGTGCAGGAGTTTCAATGTCTTGGTCTGATGGAAGAGTCTCAATGGCTTGTTCCAGTACAGGAGTCTCTGTGCGAGACTGAACTTTCATGAAACCTCCAGTTGAAAACAGAGGAAATGCAATATGACACGATAAATATTAATAAGCAGCAGCCACACTCCATGTCCTTGCTATTTCTGCTGACCTTGGCTCACTTCTCCAGGAATATAATCTTGAGTGGCATTATTCTACTACTACAACAATATGGAATTACAGCACTTGACCCACTCCATGGATCAACTCGGAGTGTTGAGCTAGATGGGAGTCCATGAGCTTACTGTAGAAACATGAGTTCAAATAACTGGAACTGGAAATATGGTCGACTCTGTCCCGCATCATTGAATCTACGTTGGTTCCAAAGTGTTTGTAACCTTTAACAATGAGCCACACTCACATCCTTCCCCAGGAGTACAAACAGGCATCCTCAAGATGAGTTCCCACTCTCTTAATTTCACTCAAGCCAACCTGGTTTGGACCACATGATGAAAGTCTTCCCTTCCTCGGGTTAAGGTTAGGGTTAAACCTAACCATCTCTGTAAGAAATCCTGCAATTGGGGGCATCTGGAGGACTTTCCCATGATGATGCTCTGAAACTGAGCCAGTTCTAAACTGATCTTGGGAGTTATCCAGTTTCACATTAAAACACTGTGATGGATTAACATCTGGTGCTTTGTTGGTTTGAGGCTCTAGAGATGTGAAAAAGATGAGAGAAAAAAGACAGACTGTAGAAAAGCAATGCCAGCGTAACACTTTCTAGGTTATGTAAGCTAATTATAGCCAATTTACTGACCTTCCCAGATGAGAGATGTTGATGTGTAACTATACCTCGAATGTGCACATGATTCATCATATGCAGGTGTCCTCAAGATGCACTGAGCCTCTCCCCAAGAGCGAATGACTGGTTTAAACACATTTAAACAGCCAATGAGATGATCCTGACCACGTTTCAAGGACTGTCCAGGAATATGTTGTATGGAGTGGGTAGACTGTATGAATGCTTGGTTACCATGAAAATTAGATGCTAAATGTTTTTTTTTCCTCTATCAGCTAGCCACTAAATTTACCTAATGTCATTCAGTGTACAGTAAACATCCGTCTACTGCAGCTTCGGAAATGTTTTTTGGCAGCAGTGAAACAGCGAATATGCTGCAAAACCAAAACAAGCAAAAAGGGGCTAAAAAGCCCCCTATAGCTGCAGGTTTGTGTCATGACTCAGGTTCTCTGTGGCTTTGTAACCCCCCTTTGTATTAGATAAACAACACATTACCCAATTAATATGCAGAAGATTGCAGTGTGATTGGTTGTACAGGTAGCAGATTTGTATTTCCTCTAAATGCTGTAAGAAACTGGAGGAAACCGTGATCTCTCACCAAACCAAGTGTTTCCAACACTAACTACGTAATGTGCGAAAGAACTAGCTCATTCTCAACACCTGAGCTCCTCTTGAAAATGTTCTCAGGCCGTCCATAGGACATACCTCTACATATTGATGAATGCGTGAGTGTGAACAGCATGCACGCCATCCAGTATAACCTCACCTGGCTTGTTACACTCATGTGACCTTGAAAGTGCTACGATCAGTAGGTCAGCAACACGTTGTTCTTGGCAGGAGCAAGCAGACTTGATGCAAACAGGTTCTGCATTTTTCATCACCATTCAAGTCATGTGGTTTACATATACCGGTGTGGTTTGACATAGCTTCCTGCTGTGTTTGTGTTCTCCCTTGTGTGCATAATAAAGGTGTGTGTATTTGGTTTACCTTAAATTTTCCAGCAGGTAGTTAAATAGTCCTAAAACAAATATTTACCCTGAATATTTACATTTAGTTGATGAAAGGAGCTGTTGCCACACATTTACCTTATTGTCGTCCCGCAGTCTCTCATAAGAAATGCGACGTTATGTCGAGATATTTTCACAGCAGAAAATAGGTTGGCTACTTAAAAACATCAACGGTAAACTCTGCACAGACGGAGAGGAATAGATAGTAGAAAAGGCGGAGATAACTTTTATCTCCCATTAACAGCAACTTCTATAGCTCATAATGTCATTCAAACACATTGTAACGCGGTATTGTGTTCACTGTTTATGGCCCATATGCGCACCTTGCTTCGAGTACAAAATGTCCTTGCCCGTTTACTACAAGCTTGGGAAACAGTACAGACAAGGTAAATGCTTATCACAGAATCACTCCTGGAATGCATGGGACTTTACACACATTGATAGTGTAAGAGCGTAGTGAGATTGCAGCCTCCCGCCTTCATTTGCATTTAACCAAAATCCATCTTTCCATACACTTGTTAAAGCTCAGGATGTCTTCGAGTGGTAGATATTCTAAACAGTATGATTCTCTGTTTTATTAGTAGCAAACATGTTTGCTGTGCACATATATTCACTCCTGCATGAAGGCAGCCAAAAGCTGCCCTTTACACACTTGGAGAACATCCAACTTAAACATACAGTACACAAAGGCAAAGGTGGCATAAGGTGAACAGGCCTACAGCAAGGGATCAGTGCCATCCAAGGTATGCATAACAGGAACATTTTCAAATCACTGCCAGAAGACTTTGAAACCTTTCACTAATAATGCACCTGGAAGCTCTGCCATGACTTTAGAGCCAGTTCGACACAGATCCAGTAAGAACTTGGAGAGGCGAATAGGAAACAGGCTAAAAAGGTTCCTGGGGTAGACTGATAGTTGTATCAGGCAGATTCAGCAAGAAAGACTGGACTCGCAGATAAATTCCTGAAAATAATGCAAAGTTTATGATGTTATGTTGCTGAAGCATATAGCGAACATTAGCTCCAGGCCAAAAATGGTATCAAACAATAATTGGCCAAAATTTTGTGAGTCTCATGGGTTCAATATCATGGATCCCATGTGGTCAGCCCATAGGCTGCCTGTTCGGGTCACATAAATGAGCATGAGCTGGCGCTGGTTAGACTATTCGGAACCTTTATGGGTTCAGTTACATGCGTTACACAAGTCGACTTCATGTGGGCCCCACGCGACCCCTATAGGACTTTGTGAGAACAACAACGGACTGCTCCTCTTTATTAGAAGGTCCTTTTTTAAGGTCCTATCTGGGCTGGTGGGAGAAACACTGCAATCAAAGTTATCTGTTGACATCCCTACTAGAAACATTAATTTATATAAGCCATTCTTTCCAACAGATTATAGCCATGAAGAGCATGCACATTCAAGAGCACATACATTTGAAGCGGACAGTAACAAAGGCCTGATATTGCCGTTATTGTAGTGAACACAGTCGTACTGTGGACATGGGAGTTGAAGATGCTGAATAATTATGCACGACTGCATGAGGCAAGAGTTTGGCATTCGATTTCTCAATTCTCCTTCCTGTTTGCCTACAGAGATTCTTTCATAATGAATACACAAAGATGAATGATTACAAATCAAACAGCAGGATAATGCCTCATCACAGTAGCGGGCATTAAAGAAGTCCAACTGTGCACAGGTCAGTCACTGTCTGGCACTATGTATGCTATGTTTTGGAGAGATGCGCCTGATTTATTGACCTGTCTCTAGAACAGTCATTTGAAGTCATAAAAGTTGTGAGTTCAGCTATAAAATGCAATGTAAGTGCTGGGAACTTGGACACCTAACCTGACTGGCCAGGTGTCTCCCAACTAAGCTATAAAAGGTCATATAGGTCCTGTAGACATAACCCAAGTGGGCCCCAGTAGAAGCCCTTTTGGGCTACTGAGGACAAACCCGATAAGGACCGGTATGATTCATACTCCACTCAAATAGAGGGCAGCATATCGCCAGCGTAACTGCTAACTCCTGCTAACTGTAGATGCCATTAGCTTGTTAACCATGCAGTTTGCACTCCCATTAGCTGAGCGTTGGTGTTTACACCGCTAACACAGAAGTGCCAGCAGGAAGAGGTTTACAGGCCTGGGTCAAGTGGAACCAAGCTGGTAATGCTGATATGCAGTGACGCCAAAATGGGCACCAGGACCTAAGCCATGGCAAGTGTGCCATGGAACAGCCAGCCCGGGACTGATCACAGTGTCAGAGACCAATGGAGAGCAGGACTCAGAGGAGAGAAGTCACAGCAGGGACAAGAGAGATGTCAGGTAAGAGAGGAGCAGGTCGGCCACAAGGACGTCGAATGAAGCCAATGCAGAAGTGCCGAAAACGTCCACGTGAGAATGGCTCCAGAACGAGTCAGTCTCCATGAGCCCCCGTGTTAAAATGTCCAACTTCACAGCAGAAATGAACACGTGTACAGTTTCTGGCACATCTGCATTGGCTCTCGCAGCCACGGATAGCTGCCGCTTGTGTATGGCTTCTTACGGAGGCCGACTTGTTTTGTAGCCTCAAGTGTTTGTTCTAAGAGTTGATTTTGGCACTCCTACACTGGCTTCACTTCGCTTGACAGCGACTTTCTCCACTGAATTTTAACGTTTGTCACAAAGGTGGCGCGGTTTTATTTATATAGCGCCAAATCCTAACAAAAGTTATCTCAAGATACTTTGCATACAGAGCAGGTCTAGACCGTACTCTTTATAATATTATCAAAGCACTTGGTGATATAAAATATATTATTATTATTATTATTATTATTATTATTATTGAAATCTGGTTCTAAACTTTTAGTTTGTTGAAATATGAAATGTGTTTTGTTGGTTAAATATGTTGAGCACATGGGCATGCACTCATTTATAAAAATACATTAAAAAAATAAATAAAAATAAAAAACATAAACGTGAACTAATGAGAACTAAGAATACAATTTAAACTGCAGTAATACTGAAATAAGTACACGCTGCACTAAATAATAATTAATAATGATATTTTTTTTTAATTTATTTAAATCCTCTTCCTGCTTTGGTCCAACACACACACACACACACCCACGCACACGCAAGGGCACACGCAGAGTAAGTTAGAACAGTATGTTTCCTGCCCTGTCGGCATGTACCCGGCCTACTGTAAAGACAGCCAACCGCCATCGGAAAAAAAAGAAAAAAAACTTGGGGAGTTTGTAATAAGGGCGAGGCTTATTTTGTTCGGTTCCTGCCCGTGAATCGGCTCTCTGATTCCCCGCAGCGATCAGTCGGAGCGCTACAATTGTCAGTTTCGTTAGTGTTCCGCTTTTTTTTTTTTTTTTTCCTCCTTACGGTTTGTTTTCAGGCTTCCATGTTGAAGTTGAGTTGTTTGCTGAGTCTCGGCCGGCCGCGTTGACACTGTTTTTTTTTTTAGTTGTTTTTTTTTTTAGTCCATACTACACTCACTCCACACCGCACATTACAGAAGACACACACACACACACACATACATACATACACACACACACACACGCGCGCGTAGCTCTCGCCTGATTTGCACTAGCGCGGGTCATTTCAGGTTAAACCCTGGCGCTGTGTCCCGTTCAGTTTAGCCGACGGAGATCGACACTGGTTCCAGCTGAGGAGAAGGAATGCACAAGCAAAAGGACTCCAAATAATATTTGGATACGAGCTTCGTCTTGCATATGCGGTATGTTTCTTTTTTTTTTTTTTCTTTTTTTTTTTTTGGAGAGGTGGCGGTGGTGGAGGGTGGGGTGGGGTGAGGCGGTGGAGGGGGGAGAGAGAGAGAGAGAATCTTTTATAGCCAATGACAGCCTCTCCAAAAAGCCGTGTGCGCTCGGCATTACTGCGCCGAGGTGTGCGCCGTGCATTGCGCCTTCCCCGGGCTACATGTTCGTATGAATCTTTCACGCTTTTAACATGACCAGTGTGTTAAGTCCGAGCGGAGAGGGAGGTAGGGGTGGTGGTGAGTGGTGCTCACCGAACTGCGCGTAAAATCTGTGCATTTCTGTGCAGCCTCGCCATTACGCGGGCGGTTCACACCTGACTGAGCGTGACTTAGACCTTTCCGGAATCACGCCGGTCTTAATAACAATTCGGCTTATGGTTTCTCCAGAAAGCTTCACTTTGACGGTGTGATATTTAAACTTTCTAACAGGTTAGCGCCGCTTCCTTCACGCCCGCGACGGGTTTGTTTTGTCGGCGTGAGATAGCAGGAAAGGGAAGGGGATTTATCAAGAAAAGTTGAACTTGCGTTGATTTTTGGGGCGTTTTATTGAAGCCGAATTAAACACCGGATGTTAGAAAGCCGGACGCGCGCCTTTAATTGTTTTAATTGGCCGCGGGCTTAAAGAAAAGGCGAGAAAAGTTTAAATGTCCAGACATTCAGATGGAGGCTTGGTGAGGAGAAAAGAACAACAGCGTGTAGCCGAGAGAGCTTCGGGAGGACTTGAGGGAGTTGGTTATCGTTTCGCTCGTTGCTGAGCTTAGCTTATGATGACACCGCTGTCTTCATTTCTTCCTCTCCTGTGTCTGTTTTTAAAATGTATTTACACGAGTGTGTCAGTTCTGCCTGCTCCTCTGATGTAAACCTTCGCTTTCGGTTTGGCAACGTGAACTTCTCCTGAAGCGCTCGGTCCACATCTGGCATGCAAAATAAGCAATCCTTTCACAGTGCATTAGTGACCTTAAAGGCTTGGACTTCTGAACATTACACTTGAGTGTATCAGTGACATTGCACAAACAGAAGTCTAAGCTGTTTGCTAATGCTTCCTCTAACACACACACACACACACACACACACAAATCCGTGGCATTAGCCCTGAGGAAAGATTTGCTGTTATGAGGAAGTGTGAAGTTATAAACTGTGCTGTAGTTTGCATGATATGATATAGTGATGCATTCAAAGGCTGTCAGGAAATATGAACGCGCTCGTGCATGACTGTGACTGTGTTTTGTTTTTGTTTTTTTCTTTCCCCGGGTGTCTAGATGTGAGGTTCAGGGAGGCGGGGAGCGTTGAAACTATGACAGCGGCGATGTTTATGATATTCATAAAAGCACATTGTCCTCATCGGTGCCAGCGGTAAAAGATTAGAATTATTTTCACATGTATTTGTGGAGCAAACAGCAACAGGCGGAGCGTTTCAGCCAGAGGGCATCGTCAGCTTCTGATTTTGTTGTGAGGATGTGAGAGAAGAACCCGTCAATCAATATTAATTCTGCATTTTAAGCACAGTTAGGAGTTTTTTTTTACACAGACACAGCTTAGACTCATCCATCTTAAATGTCTGTATCTGTGTCCATCTGAAAAAAATGACCAGAAATGCATTTTAATTTTCAAACCGGGGGCACTCAAATGCATCACAATTCACATTTACATAAAGGAGTTTCCAAGGAGCTACTGAAAGCAGCATCCGCCGGGAGCCGAGGGTATTTAAGGTCGTTCTGTTTAGGTGGGAGCATGTGTGGACATCTTCAGCTTCACAGCGCCGGGCTCACGTCTACAACAGCGCAGCCTACAGTTTCTGTTACTGCAGGTAGCACACAGCTTTTTTTTTCTAAAAAGAAAAACATAATAATGTAATTTGTACATGCAAGAAGAGTGTGTGTGTGGGTGTGTGTGTGTGTTTGGCATGGGGGCAGCTGGAAGGCATTAGCGTTGGATGTTCAATACAATTACCCCTTTTGATGTGTTTGTTGGGACTTGTTAGGCTGCTTTCAAATCTAGATGATCACCCCGCCCGTGTGATGACAGTTGTCTCATCAGCACACACACAGTGGCACGAACTCAACGCGCTTCTTTCGTTTGGCATCATCGTGCAGACTCATCTTGGGCTGTTTATGTTGCATGTCAGGCCTTCGAGACACCGTCACACTCATTTCTCAGTGAATTTCCTCCTGTAATCGATTTGTTTTAGCCCTTCAAGTTCGCAATTTGAGTCCAGATTCGCATTTATTTACAGTACGCGAGATCCGATGTTGTAACGATAAGAAAGAAGAATGTAGATTCATCATTAAATAGCTGTGCTTTGAAACTCGGTGTTCCCCTACAAGGTGATAACAAAGCTTTCATTTTTTAATTTGACATCATAAAAAATGATTTGTTACACACCTGTTGTCAGGTACAAGCTTTAACGCGTGGGCCGGTAATGTGGAAAATGTTAGTTTTGCTTCTGGTAGCCAATCGTCAACACAAGTTATTAGCAAGTTATGGCCCTTTCAAACACAACGTGGCAACCGCAGCATTGCGCTCTAAAACCCATTGTTTTCAATGGCGCAGCACGAAGTTCAACCTGGTTTCCAGCGCAACGCGAATCGCATTGTGTCTGAAAGGGCCATAACTAGCTGGTTTATATTTAAGGAAAAAAAAACACAAGAGAGAAAAGCACAGTTGGTGGTCAGAGCTAACTTGTCTGCCCTGGCTAGCTTTACCTTTAGCTCATGCTTCTCCTCCTCAAAGTGTTTTAAGCCACAGTAGCTCTTGATAGTACAGCGTACGTAGCTCTGTTGCCTCATTAAGACACCCTCGACCACACATATCTGTCCCAGGCGTTCGGCACACCGGCTGGGTGATGGGCTCCGGACCGGTGCGAATCACTCTTTCTCACGCCTGGCAGAGTTGAGCCGTCCTCAGATACGCCGTGTGCTTCTTCTTAATGTGGTAGGTTACAGCGTCACGGTGCAATAGCAATGTTGAGACACGCTACTGACAGGGAATCTGACCCCGAGGATGACTGTCAGCCAGTCGGAGGTAGAGTCGGGTGAAATGCTGGTGAGGCAAAGACTAATGTGACGGATCTTGTGAGACCGACCCCACAAACTTTGTGGCGTTGGTGGTAATGAGCTCAACCCTGCGGCAGGCATCGCCTCAGCCATACAAGAGCTACCACCGAGCCGACGAGTAACATCGCACAAGGTCCCGCAACCAAGCATAACGAGGCTGTTAGCTGAGCGTATGCATGTGAACCTATGGGCCAACGTGCGTAACGGGTCAAAATTAATTGATTTAGTGACTCATTTACTCATGCATTAATTTAGGACAGGGCGACTTTAGCAAGTTAAACCATCTGTGTGGGTGTCTTTAATATTTATTTGTAGCAGCTGAAAGGGTAAAGCCGCCTCTGTGCCTCTATTATACAAAGGTATAATGAGACAAAGCAGGTTGTCCACCAGCCATATGTTACACTTACTGTAGAGATAATAAACTTCGCCACAGCTTAACTCAACATTATTTATAGAGATGTCCCGGGCCTCATGATTGCTTGTTTCATCTGTTGTGTCTGTAGTATTTAAGCTACAGTCAGCTCTGCGATACTGCTGCTGTTTGAATTCTGCGAGTTCGGCCTCTCTCCGCGGATGATACCCGAAAATGACAGGAATGCTGGGTGTGATGCGATTCTTGTTTTCTTTACAGAGCTGCCTATCTGTCAAAGACAATGTATCTGCGGCGCTTTAGTTTTTACTTTTTAATGTGGGCCAAGTGTGCAGCTGCATCACGTGGAGCTGTAATGATTAATATCAAGTATGAATAGCTGATCGAAAGAAAACGGAGCAGTGCGCTCTCAGATATTTCCCGATGTTTAATAGCCCGCACGATAAATGAGTAAATAACCGCCGGTTGAATCAATAATGATAGTAATTGTTATTTGCTGCCCTGGGGGAAAAAAAATAATGAACATTAAAATAAAAGTCTTAAAAATAAATAATAGACTGGACTTACTGTTGACAGAAACTCAATTTTGAATATATGTATGTGTTAACTATTGCCCGTGGTTGGTTACATTCATTCTGCTGTTGAATCCTACAGACATTTGGCTCCGAGTTTGATTATTACTTATTAAAATGAGATTATAACCCGATTATATCACATTTAGTTTGTGAAAAAGTTAAATAAGCCGTCGCCATTTTAACAGACGTTTCCCACAGGAGCTATTTTGATGTGTCATAGTGGGAACTGTGCAGGTGCATCAGCCCTTGGGTTTATGTTGTGGTCTGACAGTTAGTCTCCTCCAAATTGAACTTTTTGTGACTTGTTTTAAAAGGTGCCCCCGTGCTCCGCTGCAAGCCTACACGTTTGTATTTATCCACTAAAATACGCTAAAGAGTTTCTCCATTTGTTCCTGTGTGAAATGCAAAAAAAAAAAAAACAGTAAATGTGGCTCTCGCTTCAAATCATCTTGATGACTTTTCTGACAGACTAACTGAAGCATGGTCCATTCGATGTGCACTTACTGAAGCCGAAGACCACCGGGGACTGGATTTTATGTGTAAGACTCCGTAATGCATCACGTCAGGGCTGCTTTATACTGATCGATCGTAGCAGACAATGCAATGCGATGATGTCATTAGGCGTGCCATGTCTTAAATAATCCATGTCCAGTTGCGTTGCAGATGTATTTCCACTCCGCTGGAAAATGTACATCTGTTACGGCGCAGTGCATCGGTGAAGTGGATGAGATACATGCGGTGGAAAGGGCTTTATGAAGCCAGACATAAAAATGACTTGTTGCACAAGCAGATGATTCATGGCAGTGAGAGCTTTAAGGGCGGTTGTAACCTGACGGGTTTTGCAGATAAAGCAGCAGTGCTTGCTTTTTTTTTTAGAAACTTCACAATGAAAGATAAACCGTAATTAGTATTATTAAACGGACTCAACCTGTTAAACCCCATCACCCCCCAAACCACGGTGTGATTTCAAAGGAGTTATCCCTCTGTTATGATACAAGCACAACCCAAAGCCAGTGCTTCAGTCCTGCTCCACTTGTGCAAGCTGGCAGGTGTGTTTGCATGCGAGTACGGGCGGACATGCTCGTAGTTGTACAGAGCTCATTTCTTGTTCTCATTGTTACATTCCGTTCTCTGGCATAAATGTATCAGATCTTGCCAAAACAGAATAAGACATCCATTCAAACTTGTTCAGTACTCGTAACGTACTGCACTGTGATCATCCCGGGGAGCGCAACAGATCGTATGAAGCCTTGTGATTTGTGTTCGTTCCAACGTGCCAGCGCGTCGTTTCGGGTTTGATTTGGAACCTGTTTTTATGCCCTAAGGCGTGCAAAAAGTTAAATCCTCTCAAGTACTGGTCACGTATATGTTGAAATCTGTGTTACGCCGGCCTCACGTCAAAATATTTCACTGTCACAGACCGCTGACAGTATCAAGGATGCACAGCTGTATGCGTGCCCAAAATCTGCGGCCACCATGTTGGTAGTCCTTCCTCTTCCGACTCTAATCTAAAAATTGGCAAAGGCGATGGATCATCGGTGGACCTGAGGCGGACTGAATTGCTTGGACGCAGCCCCGTAGCCTTGATTGTTTGGTGTAAGGTTGTCGTATTTAATATGAAGTTACATAAATGTGAGTTTTTAAGTCTTGGCTAAGGCGAATATCGGTGTTCAATCACATGAACGGTGTCAAACAGGTGAGCTCTCTCTAGCACCGTCAGGCAGAATGAGCCTTGGTCCTCGTAGACTGCAGAAAAGAGGAGAATTCGGTGGGGTTGTGGAGTGAGTGAGAGCGCCTCTTTGACGATACGATAGAGTGGAGAAGGAAAACGTGGACAGCCCCTGAAATGCATAAACAGGGGCAGCTGTGGCCAAAAGCTGCTATTGTTTCTGCTCCACTGTTCAACAGTCGTAAATTTAAACCAGGCGGAGGCAGGCAAGTGATCTGAGTGTAGTCGTAGTCTTGTAAATAGTGACACTGTGAGATCCTCAGTCTTTGCAGAATCCCAAAAACTCTGTGACTTTTGACGCATTGCCCTTTCGACGTGAGAGGGTGTCAGACTTAAAAGGTCTTTCTCAGAGTTTTCCAGCGTATGGTAGGCATTAGCGAGCCTTTCTCCTTTGCCGGGATAATCCCTCCACCTGACAGGTGCGGCATATCAAGATGCTGGTTAAACACACGTGAGCCTTGGACTGGGTTCACTAAAGAGCCAAATAAAATATCGCGATTTCACACAGGGCAACAGGTAATGTGATCAGTATAAATGGTTGCGGTCTGTTGAGGTTTAGGAAGCAAATCAACCTGTTTAGGTTGGTAAGTAACGTAACTTCACATAGATATACTTCATCTGTCTGAACAAGCTCGCCTCACCTGATAAGTTCTAACTTTACGACAGAAGGGCACCTCCAGAAATACCGCTAGAGGTTAGCGTTATAGTTTGAAGCATATGGCAACTAACCAGGCTTTGTATTTGACAACTTGCGGGTGAGAACGGGCTGATGGTTACATAATCATGGACGGGCTAATAACACAGCTATCTGGGTTTATGAGTTGATATTGAAAGTCAGTCTTGTACTGAGAGGAATTGTAGTTGAAGTTTGAAGTGCTATCATTTACTATATATTAACTTGTGTCCTTGGTTCAAACGGCTTTGTCGATGAATTACCGATCCAAATTACAGTTTATATGGAGCCTCTGGACTCATAAAATACAGTCAAGGGTTGTGAAACATGTGAATGAACATATTAATGACTAAAGGATCAGTGTGTAGGATTTAGTGGCGTCTAGCACTGGGTGCTAATTCAGCTGCAAGTCAACTGGGTGGGCAAAATTTCAGGTGATTATACACTAATGAAGAAATACTTCAATGTGTTCAATGTCTGCCATATTTATGTAAATACAGCACCCACATTTTACACACTGGACCTTTTTAAAGGAAATATTATCCAGAGAAATATTATCCATTAGCTAAAATGCTAAGTTATGGCACAGCAGCACACAAAACATTGCTCTAAAGGTTATCTTTCTTTTGGATTTTTGCTATCATTGTATTCCCGTTTGGCATGAGGAAAATAGGGAACGTGTGAACGTGTGCCAAGAGAAGGCCACAAAGACGAGGAAAACAAAGGAGCCGAAAACAAAAAAAGAGCTAAACAGAGGAGTGAAATGAGTGTTCGGCCTTTTTTTTTTGTCACTTTTGAAATCTTGTCCAAATAATGCAGCTGTTGTTTTTCTGCTGCTGCTTCCATCGCGCTCGCTGCTCCGTGTAGATATCCCACAGATTTGTATCAGCTCACTGTGGTCCATCAGTGAACCATAACCACTTCCCTGTCGCATGTGGAAGTATTTAGATGTGACTATTACAATACAATAAAAGTCGTGATTGCATAATTGCAACAGTGCATAATTCACCCCCTCACCGACCCCCCAAAATAAATTACAATACTAACAACAGCAATTATGTTAATTAAACCTGCAGTTGCAATATTCAGTAATGGTCACAAGTTAATTTTTCTCCTCCCAGCAGAGGATCTTATAAGGAGAGAGAGCGAGATGAGGGTTGGGAAATCTTCTCCTGCCATCACTCAGATAAAAGCTGTGAATGGCTGTAATCAACCTCTCGTGCATTTCGCACGTTAGGATGATCTATTGTTAGCGAAATCAAATAACATTGACTATGAGGGTTCCAGTAACAGGGTACAGGTAACACGATCCTAAAGCTCACACGGGGACACGGCAGGTTGAATTTAAAGGCAGTTCACTCGGTCATTGAGACAGGATTACACATTGAATTGAGCAAACTGCTCTCAGATAAACAGGCAGGCAGGCAGGCCGGTAGGCCAACTGCTAAATAGCGAGGCAGGGTTTGAGGCAACTTAAAGGGGAACTCTCCTGATCCTTGAGACTTAGTAGAGCATCACTCAGCCTTTGAAAACAGTTGTCTAATATCCTCCGCAGGCTCTGGTGGAGAAATTATGTTGGTCATCTGAGCTTGAGCTTGGAGAAGACAAATGTTTTAATGGGAAACATGTGTCGCAAGCTGGGGAAATAAGTGTTGAAAGGATGTGGATATATCAGTCATAGAGAGTCTAATAAAAAATATTCTATTGAGTTGCGTTATGGGACATTTAGGATCCAGTGTTTTTGGAGCTTGAGCCACACTGGGGACTAGATATCAGGATATCATGCTCTCTGCTGAGTCCTCCAGATTTATGGAAATATAATAGTAGATCACTTTAGGATCCCCTCAAGCTTTTCTCCAGAGCCTGCCACATACAATATGCTGAGCTGAAAGTGAAGTTTTCAAGCTCTCTGAAGTGCGTTTCCATCCACCAGCATGAAAATGCAAACGTCATCCAAAGCTCCATCCAATGGTCCATTGAAGAGACTGAAAAATGGCTGCATATGAAACATGGAGTCTGTGTAGAGTGAGCGAAGAGAATTCCTTGCGTCAATACAGGAAACATGTTTCCACATGGTTTTGATTTAATGGAGGTTTGACTAACTCTCTCTCAATTACATCATCTTGTTGCGTCACCCTCTTCTGCAACGGTTTAATGTCACCCGAACTGAAGAATTAGCGCAACCAGCTGTTGATCTTGATGCACTCAATTTCGAATAACAGTAGCGGATGGAAATACGGGTTGATCAGGATATTGTTCTTTTGATTTTCTGGAAATGTGGCAGTTGCTGGATTTGGATGGAAGATCTAAAAGCTAATTGCAGGGCTGGCGGTATTCAAGTGGAATATTTTTCCTCGGTCTAATAGCCAGAGGAAATATTTCATATCTGCTATTTTAATCCCTGAATGGTTTAAAACTACTGTCAAAGTTGAATATCTGAATATTTAATCAATATCACCCCAAGCTGACCTAATAAACTGTGACCTGAATGTCGACTGTATTGTGTCTTTACCAACAGAGTTTGCGGTTTTTGCAACATTTTGCAAGGTAACTTTAAGTTTAAGTTAAGTTTTGACATTAATATGAATTATCTAACATGTTTAAGCAATACATGGCCGATAGCATTATGACGCCGTGCCGGATTTCCAGTGTATCAGCATGACTGCGTACCGGATCTCGGAGTACGCACCCTTTGGTTCGGCCAGATTTATCTAGACATTTCTCTGAATCCAATAGAAGCGCAGCTTTCTTTCTAGGCCTGCTAACCAATCAGAAGTAGGTCGGGGCGGGACTTAGGCTAGGTGTTGACACTAGGTATTGACCTTCGGTAACAAGCATTGTAGTGTAACCCACAGGATGGACCGCAGGTTCATGAAGCCCAGGGATGGCGTGGATGGAGGAGGTTGGAAGTCTTGCTGGTTCAGTCTTTTTTTTTCCGTGGACGGTTTGAACTTCCAAAATTCAAAAAAATAGTTTTTAATATATGATGCGTCACTTCAAACAAAAATGTATCCGTCAAGTTGGCGTGTTCATGCATCACCTCGGTGTCTCAGTATATGATCCCAGCCACAAGGCCTCACCAGAAACAGATTTGTGTACTGTAAAGATAACGTGATGATATGAAGCGATTCGAGTAGCTCAATAACAACCTTTCTGCAAGTCTAAACATTGCTCTTCTACTTGATACTTCATATATCGCAGACACATACAGGCACACATACACAGACACGCCCTGCCAAGTCTCGCTCTGGGGATTCATCTGTCAGTCTGACTCAGATGGATTCGATTTTGTTTTGAAACGTAGGTGGCCCAGCATTATGGACTTTTTATGTAGGAATGTAAACCTCTGCTGTTTTTGTCTACATTAAAGGTTAAACTTTGAGCTCAGTGCAACGCCCTGAGGACATGTGATTTACACATTTTATCTTCAAAACACAACTGAAACCTCATCCCTCTGAACTGGCATTCAACCTATAGCTCGTTGTGGATCTGATTATTTCAGACAGTACTATTGTTTGATATTCATGCTAACCTTCTCCTCCCTTCTGAAACATCCTCTGTAGTTGCTAGAAACTTTACCAGTGCAGCAATTTGTGTCCAAATAGCTGCGATTATGTTCTTTTATGGAGTCACTGTACTGAAATGTCTGTGGCAGCTTTCAGTGTTGCCACTACACTGTCCAGGAATGCCTGCGCACATCTGGAGCCTGTTTCACCAGCTGTTTGTAAGTTCGAACTTGGCCTGGTCATAACTTAAATGGTAACTTAAGGGATTTACCCACAACAAAACAGGTTGCGCCACACAGAGTTGTTTTTTTTATACTGGTGGAAGTGTCGTGTAGCTAACCAAAACTAGCTTTCTGCTACATGGCCTGCTAAAAGATGTAGAACGGTTTGCACCCAAAACGCCACGTTCATGGGAGCGTTATCCAGTGCAGGGGTGTACACAGGTCTTGACCAATAACTGTATGTGTGGTGGCTGTTGCAGTGCATTGTGGGATTTTTAGTATGAGAGGTGGTAGTGATTCACGGCGGCCATTAATAATAGACGTATGAAATTATCCGGATCCGCCCCACGGGCCTTACGTTGGCTCCGACCGCAGCCATCTTGGCAGTGCTTGACTCCGTCTAACTCCTGGTGAATCTAAAAATGGTCAAAGAGAGTGTGGAGTTAAGGCAGGCCAACTGAAGCCTGGTTGCAGACTCCAGCCACCTGTAACAGCACCCGCCTGTCACTCAAAGCAGCCACATCCTTATTTATGCAGAACTTTGAGCCTTAAAATCATTTAAAAATAAAAACGGGTGCATTGTTTAATCGGTTATGGAGATTGTTCTGCAGCCGGCCTCAAGTGGCCGTTCAAAGAACTGCAGTTTTTCCCACTTCTGTTTAGCGTGGAATATGGTTAGCATAGGTGATCTGACATATTTTAAAATTTACATTTAATGCTTGTTAATAGCCCTGTTGAGATTGGGTGTCTTTTTCTAGTGGAGGAGGGGTGATTTTAACATCACCTGCGTTGGTCAGTGATTTTTAGCATATGTAGATAATTCTTCGCCCCCACCCAGTAATAATTACAGCTGCTTTCCAGTGAACTGGCAGGACCTCCTGTAATTTAAATCCTGTCTGGAGCACTGTCCTTGCAAAGTGGATCTCTCTCTTCTTCTTTCCATGCAAAGGGCTGCTTGTCCTACTTCAGCTCTTTGTGAAATCTGACCTTTGAGTGAAAATGGAGGAGTTTGTGCTAACACAAACCTACTGAACATTTATTTCCATTTTGCCAAATAGGCAAGTGTTTTTAGTGAGCTTTTAGCAGATTCCAGCAACATCAGTGGATTATTTAAATACTTGAAACCTTCTCAGGCTCTCAGGCTGAAGTATATTTTTCAATGACTAGTTGTCGGGGTCAAAACTCTGACAAGTATAATTTCTGACTCTCACTTCATCCGGTATTCTCGCCTCAGGACTCTCCTGCTACTCTCCAGACTTTTATCTTTCTTTTTTTGGCTTTGTCCTGCTGATTGTCCACGTCTATTACAGACTATACATCATTTCCCAGTGGTTAAAATGGCGTTCAGAATTTTAAGCGAGGAGCACGGTGCACATTTCAGTCCTCATCTGCCCCTGTAATATTAATCCTGCCCAAATGGCTTTCGTGCTAGTTTGCACGCATGTCTAAATAATGATCATCTTGATTTAGCCACACTTGAATCACAATCTGATCATCTGTGGGAGGTTGCTTATGGTGCCAGGTCACTGTCAGTAAAATCTGATCAAACTACACCCACACAAGAGGCAGATTAGCTGAAAGTATGGACTAACCTTTTGACCTGTCTTGTGTGTGCGTTTTTCCTCACTTGAGCTGAGGGTCTAAGGACAGACGTGTCACTCCCTGTACAGACTGTAAAGCCCTCAGAGGCAAAATGTGTTTTTGTGAATTTGGGCTATGCAAATAAAATTTAATTTGATTTGATGTTTTTGCCACACTTAGCTGTAAACTAAATTGAGCTGTTTTTAAGCGAGTCAAGGATGGTGGTGCCACCCTACAGTTTTACTTCCTCTGTAGCTGTCAAGATTCTCTAAGTAACAAAACAAAGACTCCATGTCCATTGAAGAATTTTTCAAGCTTTATTTTTTGATAGGGACAGCTGAAGAGCGACAGGAACGTGGGGGGAGAGAGAGACGGTAAATAACATGCAGCAAAGGGCCGCAGGTCGGACTCGAACCCCGGGACTCGACACCCCCATGGTTTCCTTTTAAGATTTTGTGAGACTGGAATGGGTGGACCTTGGTCCGTCTAGAGAGGACCGGGAGCATGGCCCCCCTCCAGGAGAAAATGTAAAATAAGTTAAATGCATCAATCTGGTGTAAGAGGCTAGATCTATGAAGAACTTTGTCAGCAATTATGCGCTCTAGTAAACAGTTGAATCATAAACACATTGGGTGTATAGATAAGAATGGTGATGACACGGCAGTAGATTGCCTTTTATACATTTTACTAAGAGATGTGAATCCACATTGCCCAGTATGCCCAACTAAGAGGGAGAAAGAGCTGCTATAAGTGAGCGTTGACTTGCAGACTATTGTCTTGTCTATGTGCTCCATCTCACCCTTACATTGTCTGGACTGGTCCCCACAGAGTGGTGCACTGCAAGCTAGCACATCATCTTAACATTAATGTTAAATACTGACATCAAACTTGGAGAGAACGCGAGTTCACCTGATTGATCGCTCTCAGGTTGAATACTTTCTCTCCTGCACTGGCACAGCGCTAAAATGAAGAAACACGATGTGAGAGATCTGGTTCATTGTGAAACTATGGCAGGCCACCACTGTCTATGTAACTAATGCGAAACACTGGTAAGTCATATTGTTGTACTACGATAACATAGACAAGCTTTTATTGTTGCTTTAACTTCACCCGTGAAGGTGTTTTGAACATCCCGATGCTCCAAAATGAACGAAACGAGAACATTCGGCGTGCCCACAATGACATGTGAGAATGAGGCCAGAGAGCAGTCTCACAAGGTTCTGAACATCGAGAGTCAGACTGCAACCTGATGAGCATCAGAGTTGTGTGTGTGTGTGTGAGTTGAACTGTTGCTTTCAATCAGACACCAGAAACCTTGGCATCTGAGATCTCTCGAACCATCCCGACAACCAGAGCGCAGAGTGTAAGAGGTACAAGATAGGAGGGAAAAAACGCACACTATTCTGTTTCCTGTCACCGTAAGTTGTCAGATCTTTTTGTATACCACTCTGACCTACATGCAGGAGGTACATGTACATGTCAGCAAGAACGCATTTCAGTGGCACATCCTGCTACTCTGCTGCGATTAACTGCGGTAGTGACGATGAGGCAGAACTCTTGACAAACCATGGCGGGTGGTGTGATGTTTTGCTGGCTGCACATACTGTACTCTGCAGCTGTCAGAAACAACTGCTCACATTGCAAGACCTTGGTGATACTGTAGGAGATTGAAAATCATTAAAACAAGTGTCCTTGTATTGATGCCTTATCAGCAATCATGGCTGGAAATGTGACACTTTTAAAAGCACAATTTGTCCTCTGTCAGGAGTTGGAGTGGACCCTGCTCATACATCACATGGGTATGTTAGGTGTTTGTTACCTGCTACATCAGGTCACTTGTTGAGGCGATTATGTTCGGCAGTGCTAGAAAGGTAGACCGCAGACCACATTACATTATATCCTGTGTTGCATCTCTCTTTTGCTGTAAAACTCTCTTGGTCAACAACAGTTTTTTGCCCACATGTGCTCAGAAATAATGGGTCTTTGGCTGAGTAAGCTCATTAAGCAAACACAAAACAGCGTCATAAAAACTAATACAACATGTACCTGTGGGTCTGTGGTGAAAAAGGCAAGCAACCTGGACATCGCATGACTTAATCCGTGAAAAGATAGGTTTGGTGTCGAAATTGGCAGCCGCACTTTCATACAAACACCTTTTAACAACTTTATTTTCTCGTGTTGTTTCAAACAGTTCCACGTAGTGGAAGGTTGTTCTGGTTGAACCTTATTTTGATGAATACATTTACAACACCAATCTGGTATCATAGAACATCTTGATACAGCTTTACACAGTATGTCCTACTTCTTACAGAATCAGGTATCATCACACCACCGGACAGGAGGCAAAACAATACGGCTAAATCTCGGTCAGCGCCGTTTCTCATTCAGTATTATTGAGAGAGTCTGGAGTCTCTCCAAGGTCCATCTTATCTGTACCTCTGGACTCCTGGAGCCTCTCAGCATTGAACGTGACAAGCGTGAAGGGCTCGGAGCTCACTCCGGTCAATGACTTTGTCAAGGCGTAAATTAAACATTCCTTCATATTCATATCATATTGTATGCATGATTTTAGGCAAAACAAAACAGCTGAAGGTGCCATCTTACGATTTTGTGAAGTTTAACAGGCTGATGTTCAACCGAACAAGTATCAGTTCATTCAGAAAATAACTGCCAGAGTAACGGACAATGAAAGCAATCATTATCTGCAGCCCTACGTGGCTCTGAAGTTTCCAGGTTTCAGGATACTTCTGCATACTTACATTGGCTACACATGAGCTCTGACGATGCTCTGGATGAAGCTTGTGTGGCAGCTAACTTGTGGGATCGCATGAGAATCCATCTTGCCAGGCTTTAAGCTCTTGGCTCATATGCAGACCACTGTGAAGAACAACCGGCTATGGTATGAGCTACTGGCGTGGTTTATTGCTAGGTGCGCGTCACCAAAAACAACAATGGCAGCTGCTAAAGAGATTAGGTGCAAATCCCATCAGTTATATCAGAAGTGGAGGGCATTTCTTCATTGAAAGAAGAGCAAAGTACAACTCTTCTTCTTCCGACTGCTTGGCAAGAATTTAACAATGTTATATGGTGATTGGTTGGACCATAGACATATGGTTCATCCAGCCACCTTCCAAGTGTATTTTTGAAAGTGTCCTCCTGGTTTCCAGCAACAACTTCCTAAATGGCACAGTCAGGTTGGAGATTGATGGGCATGAAGACTCCACTAATCTGACCAACTAACATGAACCATAATTCTCCAAAAAAGTTAGTATCATTAATCTGGCCAGTCTGTTCTACAGGCCTGAACGCTGTGTGAATACACCTTTCATTTGGGTGAACTCAGTCAGCAGTAGACTTTAATTTTCCCTGACCTTCATGTCAGAGCGACTGTGTCAAAGTCAGCTGGGGCTCACAGAAATTAACATTCCAGCAATGATGACTAGAGCCGCTGTCATTCACAAGAACCAATGAATGGCAAATATCGTGTACGGTGTTTTGTTAATACAAATCGCAGTGTTATTGACATGGCATTGAAGAGATCACGCGACCAGAAGCACTTTTGTCTACGGTGTTATCACGCAGTATCTTTGCCTTTAACCAAGAGCTTGCAGGCTGGACAACAGTCACTGTGAGTCTGAGCACTGTTACTGAAACCCTCTCCAATGATAAGGGACTCCTGTTAAATGCCCTGGCTGTAATGTTACCATCCTTCTTTCTTTCACTTAGTCATTCAATTAAGTTAAAGTTGATCAGGTGATACTTTTGTGCCATCATTACACACAGTGTTTCAAGTTCCTCTTGTGTTTCCAGAAGTCTTCTCGACTCGGCAATAGCAGTACGATACTTATATTTGAGCTGATTCTTCCTTGCAGATCCAAAGTTTTGTCAGATTGCAGAGAAATATTGGTCGACTGTGCTCTTCAGCTCACTCTACAGTTTGTTTTGGAGTTCAGGTTCAAACTTTGGCTGGGTCATTCAAGGACACTCAAACTTGAAGCCTCTCCAGCTTTACCTTGGCTCGACGCCTCGTCCACTCGTGCTCTTCCTGTCTGAGGCTGTGCGCGCTCTGCATCACGGTTTCTTCTAGGAGCTCTCCCTCCCTTTCGCTCTCTCTCTCTCTGTCTCTAGTCCTCAGTCCTGACCATACTCAAAGCATGATGTTGCCACCACGCTCCACAGCAAGAAAGGTGTTATCCAGATGTTGAGTGGTTCTTGGTGTTTCCCAGGTGCAGTGGTTTGTATTCAGGCCAAAAGGTATTATGTAATCAGACCAATAATCTATTTGCACATGCTGAGTCATTTAAAGGACCACACGAGTAGTCTGACAACTTAATCTTAACTCAAGGTCTGCTTGTCGGAGATGGAGACTGTTAGATGCAATTGAAACGTGGTATGGAAATACTTTTTTTTACCAGTTTAGTCAAGAATGAACTTTTGCACTCAACCACAACAGTAGTTCCTCATAAGTCTTTTAAAAAAGTGACTTCAAGAGAAAGATTGGTCAAACGAAACTAAAATGCATCATTGTTTAAACCACTAATGCCGTTACTGAAACAGAGAATGACTAACTGAGAAATACAGAGAGAAATAAATACTTCAGGGAAATTTTAATTTGACAGTTAAAGTCACAGTTCAAAGAAGTGTCGTTGCTTTAAATTAAACTCATTTCTGATGTGTTTTAAATTCGTTACTGTTTTATTTAAAGGCCAAAAATCATTCCAGCATAGCTCCACGACTCCTCTCACACACTTCTCTCTTAAGCGCTAGCTGGAACAGGCGGTTTTGTCCTGTTAATAATTAATTAATATTAATGAGCTTAATGAGCCAATTACTTGTTTTCTGAGTGATACACGGCCAGGCCAACCACAGGTAATAGATTGCAGCCTACCTGGACAGCGGGCCCAGGTGCTCGATCTCACTTTCTGCAATGTCGGGACCGTTACCGGCCGTTGTTGAGCTGTCTGTGAGGCTTGAATCACTGCAGGAAAGAATCTGACGCTGAGGTAAATAGGTTAAACGAGCAAAGTGTTTTTGTTGTTGTTGTTGTTCTAACCAAGGCCAAAGAAGGACTTCTTTTATGTAACGAGCCAAGCTGCCGAGAGTGTTGCCAAAAAAAAGTTACCTGGCATGAATTTGAAATCCTAGATACTCCTCACATGAAGCTAAAAGAGATTTGCATGCTGGCAGTCATGCCTGAGCAGCAACATGGTGCACTGGGAATGGAAATCTTAAAGAAAACTGACTCAAGTCTGTTTGAGGGTGTTTGGCATCGCTCGTTGATATCATTCCTATTTTAATCCACTTAAATCTTTCAAAAGAGACTCCAGATACAAAAACGGAGTGGCTATACCTCAAAAGACTTGCTTGGGCTGAGAAATATCCCGAAGGCTCTGTTTCAAAGCTTTACGGCAGCGTTGCTCAACACCAGGAGGTATTCAGAAATGAATTTAAATTGCAGCAGTCCTTCCTGTTTGTACTCCAAGTGTCGAAAGATGCTTCAGAGTTGAGAACGCCTTCAGAAGGGCTTTCTTACTTTCTTACTTACTTTCCTTTGTGGGTCAAGAAGGACCTTTTAAGCTCATGAATGCTATTGTCTGTTAGCTTTCGTCTTGTTCTGGTCATGTTAGAATTAGCTTATTGTGGCGTGGCTTTGGGCACTGCACTATTATCCCAGAGGCACTGTGTACTTTTGAAGGCATCCTCCCTTGCATAGAAATATTTTTACTCAGTGATTACATTTAGCTGTCCTACAACTGTATTTTGTGAGGCTTAGCCACCCTTCTTGGCTAAAAGTCCCACATCTTCTCCTCAGAGAGATAAAGTAGTCAAAACATAATCTCATACACAGATCATATACTCACTCTTTCCAGTCATAGCGATACCTCCACTGTCCGTAAACTCCAGTAAATTTACTCTAAATCGCCGGGAAACACCTGATACTTATCTGAAGGTGTTGCTATATACAGCCTGTTTAAACGTCCCATAAGTAAAAAGACATTAAATTTCTCTTTTGGTGCCCTTATTTGATACAGCTAGGGCTCGGTCCCATCAACAGGGTTCATATATCGCTGGAAACTCGACACTCCTCTCTCTCCATTTATATGCACATATTTTTGGCATGTTGAAACCCGTGGACATACTTATTTACTGCGTCATGTGTCTATTACCTGACTTCCCTTTGGGTATCTGTCTGTCTGTCTGTCTATCGCGATACGCCATCATATCACGATACTCACGATTCAATATATCACGATACTGTAAGCAGGGCGATATATTGCGATCATTTCTGTGTAATTTTACTTTCATTTTAAAGAACGTATCAGCATGTGCATAAGATCAGAGTACAAAAAGTTTTCTTTATACGCGACAAGAGCGGTGGGATCTGCATATTTATCACGGTAACATCCAACATAGATAAGATATGTGCTCACTGCTTCCTGTCCCCGTTTATGTTGGTAGGTTTGAGTGGAAGCGTCAAATGGCTGAAAATACATTTCTTTCCGTGTAAAGGTGAAAAGTAAAAAAAATAAAGAGTGAAGCTGATCAGATGATTGCAAGACCAGTTAGACATCTTGAACTTTCTACAGAACTTCTGCAGAAATGCTTTTACGTTCAACTACTGGGGTGACAAACAGCAAAGGAAATGAGTCAATCTGAACGCTGAAAAAAAAACACACGTATATGAAAGTGGTCATTCTTCTTTGTAATGCCACTGTGTGAGCCATGTTGTTTTCAGCCACACTTCTGCTCTCGGCATATCACTGAGCCAGACACTTAGACAGAAGGAAGTAAAACAGATAGCTAGGCAGAAAGGAAGCTGTCAAGACTGTGGCCCGGCTGCTACACGCTGTCTTGTTTCTTTTTTGTTTGGCATGATGTGTAGTCTGTACGTATGATGGTGGAGAAAGAACACAGGTTAGCCAGTCTTCCTTGTAATCTCAGTTTGGTTTTTTTTTTGACATGTAGTCCTGTTGACTCATCCTTGTCTTTCTGCTTTCTCTTCCTGTGTCACTTCTTTTTTCTTTGTTCCCTATACCGTGTGTCAGTCTGTAGTACATGAGGGCGTGTGTGTGTGTGTGTGTGTGTGTTCCCATGGATGTCTGTTCATGTTAAAATCAATCGAAGAGCAAAGAAAGAAGAACACTGAATTCAGAGTGAGTTATTTTTGCAGACTCTTGTCAAATAGATGGCTTTTTTCAAGATGTACTTTGGAGATTATCTTAATGAAGGGAAAACATAATAATAGTCCATTTTGTTTCAGCAGAGGATGTGTGCAATCAAAGTTGTGTTTGCAATTCCTCAAAACCTTGAAAATGGATTGAAAGGCCGTCATGTTTGTTCTGAGAGGATGAGACAGCGGGGACTGCTCACAATGTTGAAAGGTTTTCAGAAACAGAGAAACCCAGTTTTGTGTGTTCACAGTGGGATTGTCAGAGAAGACACATTAGGCTAATTAGGTTTACAGACATCTAAGTAATCAGATGATTCACTCTGATCTAGAGGAAATGGCTGAGAAGTAAACAAACGGCTTTGGTGCCTCTGCTCCAGCCCTCCTAACGTGGCACTGAGACTAAAGTCGAGTTTCTCTTCCACCTTAACCTTTTAACTACAAGTAATCCTGACAATTAGCTCTGTAGCTTTATATCACCTAAACCCTCTGTTCAAATATGCCTTGGTGTTGAAAATGGAAATCCGAGCCTAAATCACAATCTGTTCTGTTTTATAATTCAAACATTTGGAACCTCAGCAAAGATTTATTGTGTTGCTGGGAATGTGTTAGAAAAGCTTTGAACTGGGTTTGTTTGCATGTGGTGTGCTGGCTCTACATTTAGATGCAAGTGGTTTTTTAAAGAAAAAAGACAAATCATGACATGAACTGAATGTATCAAAGCCCTTTAATGCTTTTGTCTTCTGGGCGTAGTGTAGATGCTTAAATGTATTGAAAGCAGATGGATCTGTTGTTTAGATAGAACAACAAATTAATGGATGCATTCTTGCTCCGCAACTGAAAGAAATGCATCGCACAGGATAACTTCACCACAACACCCAAACCTCAGTGTTAAAGATAAAGCAGACATTAGGAAATAATTTGAAACGTTATTTAATTTTACTGTCATAATAACAGAGTTTTATTGGAGTACATAGACAGACAGACCAAAGACAGTATAAACCCGCCTCTCCCACCTCATGACTAATCTAAAAATGGAGCTGAGGTGGGCTAAATGACGCCTGGGTGCGTAAACAAGCCACCTGTAATGGCACCAACCTGTCAGTCAAAGTGGCCATGCTGTTAATTCTGCAAGACTTTAAGCTTAACTTTAATATAATTTGACAATTTAGACCAAAACAGTTTTTTGTACCAGGCTGTAAACGTGTTTAATTCTGCTGTGAAGTTGGACATTTTAACATAGGAACTTATGGAGACTGACTCGTTCTATAGCCAGCCTCAAGTGGACGTTTGAGGAACTGCAGTTTTTTTTTGCACTTCTGCATTGGCTTCATTTGACAACCACAGAGGTTGCTGGCCAATCACAAGAAGCCTGCAGGCTCCTAGCAGACTCACCAACTGCCAGCTGGCTAACTAGCTAGCTGCTGTTAGCGAGACAAACCACAGAAGAAGATTGTCTTTTTTTTTCTTTCTTTTTAGCTCGACACAGTTCACTGTGTTTTCTGGGAAAAAAAATAAATCAACCGTTGCAGAGCTAACTCTGAATTAACCAATTACTGTGTCTATGTTTATTCACAGAAGCCTGTAGTTACTACAGCTAAATGCTTTAAGAACTTTATAATGCTGAGTTTTAATATCTTCTTATATTCTTATACAGAATATTGAACACATACTTACTGCAAAGCCGTAATTTAGTAATTTGAATGAATGAACTGACAGAGTATCAAGAGTATTAAGTGTGACAGTCATATTTGAAAGTTCAGCAGTGCACTTTAATCTTACTTTGCCTCCAAGGTTGACCGTTTTTAATTGCCATTTTGGCAAAACAGCCTGGAACTAATGTGTGTTGTATTTTGGTTGAAAAGAAAAAGTTCTTTGACATTTCTCTAAGAGGGACCCCTGTGGATTGGAAAACACTGCTGTTGATCACAGAGGTTACTGTGCAGCATACAAATTTAAAGTTCAGTGAGGAGAGCAAACTGTGCAGCAGTTCCCAGAAAAGCACGCACTCACACACACACACACAAATAAAAGTGTGGCAGCCAGAATTAGTGTTTTTCCCAACATAAAAGAAAGGCAGGGTGCTGGCGCTTTTTAAAAAAAAGCTGTAGTCTTGTCTTACACCAAGTTAACCTTTTCTTTTTTTTTGTCCGTCTTCTCTTGTGCACAGCTGTTTCTTTTGGGAACATGTAATTTGGTCCACTTCCTGATATGTTGACCTGAGCGATTCCGACAAAAGCAATTATCTACGTTGGCCTTGTCGTACAAAACCAGACAAGAATTTGGACAGCCTTAATCGAGGAAACAACTCCATCTGAGATACAAAATTACACAGCGGGAGAGCAAATCATAGAAAAATTAGTTTGGTGTATTCGGTGCCATGCTGTAACTGCAGCGGCGAAAATCATAATGCCAGCCAAATTAATAGAATATCTGAGGCTGAGGCAACACTGTGACAACAGAGTATTATATCAGTGGAAAGTATGCCCAGTGTGCCCTGATGACTGGGCAGTGATAAGCTTATTTCGTTACGCATTCAGTAGTCTACACTATCTCTAATCTTCCGTTGGTAGCCTAATCTTCCTCCAGCCTTGGTAGCAGGGACAGCGTTACTTATCTGTCTGTTTTTACAGATCTTATTCATTGCAACTGTTTGTTTCAGTTTGAGGGCACAAATAAGAGCACGTTTGATGCTAGATTCACAATAAATGCACCCTGTGATACGATGAGAACAGACTCATACGGTTGGCGGATATCTCAGTGTTCCCCCCGGTCTGTTGGTGTGGCATAGGGGATGTCAACGCGGGCCTGTCAGTCTTTCCACATTTTGATCCAGACTGAAATCCTCGCTGTAAAACTGTGTACGAGCCTTCATGGTTGCCGTCGTTCCTCTGAGTTTTCAGCAAGAACCGTTATTAGGTTGATTTGTGGTTTTAAGCAAAATGTTTGAATAACTACTGGATGTATTCTCACGAAAACTGATACAGATATTCACATGCACGTCATAATGAAATTCGCACCATCCTGTTAACTTCCCATGTAGCGCCATCGTCAGGCAAAATCTCGTTTATGACTATTAACATTCCCAGAATGCCGATTAAATTTGACTTGTTATATAGTAGCTAAAGCGCAGGTGTAATGAATAACTTTAATGATGCTTAAGTTCTATCAAGTGTTCCTGTAAGGTATTCCAGTGAGTCAGCACAATACCGGGACCACCTCTTAGCGGAGTGCAGCCATCATTATTAATGTTATGAAATATATCTGTGCTTTTCCTGCCATGGCACGTCAAATTTATCTGCGTGAAAAAGAAGTCTGTCGAGTTTTAGATTTGGGAAGGTCTCTTCATCACAAGCAGCACGAAAATGTTTGATTTCGCTCCTTGGACGTCATTACTTTGCTGATGACACACATCTATGCGCCCACGTGCGGCGCTAAAAGGTTAAGATTCTTCTCATTACTGAGGAAGCTTACACTGGGATTGTTTTTCCGCTACATAACTGAGCTTTTCTAAACCCTGCAGGACCAATCAGGTCCACTGACTAACAGCTCCAAATTAACATCCAGGACATTTGCATTTGCAGGGAACTGGATACTTTAATTGGAAGCTTAGTTCAAAGAGCATCTGAAAAAAAAACATCTTATACTGCACGGAAACATCTTTTTTATCTTTAACTTCCGAACTGAAACCAAACTGCCGTACAAATTCCGGCAAATCCAGCTGATAAAAGTTCACCGTCAGTCCACTGTCTGCTTGCAATATCGTCTCATCGCCTCCTGATATCGTAAAGAGACACGGCTTGTCGAATCATGTGAGGGATCGTTGCAAAAAAACTACCACTGCGTTCGCATTAAAAAGCATTCATTGTGAAGCACATGCAGGAGTAGCTGAGTTACTGTCAACAGTAGCTGTACGTATAAACAGTAAATGGATGGAGCGGCACAGACCGAATGTAGCCCCTGCTGTGACAATGTTGTTTGAAAGGCTGAGTGTCTGCTGGCAAATGGTGATAAATAAGGCAGCGTTGTGAGGGTTGATGTGTTGTCCATTATACTAGTAAGTGTAGTAAGAGTTGCTGCGTGGACTGCATTAAGATGTTTCCTATCTTCATGCACCTCTGAATTACCAGAAATCTACCACTATGCCAACCACCACCTCAAACGCTCGCTCATTAACGCGGCGCATCTCCTTCGTTCAACTCGCACAGAAATGCGCAGTGTTTTTATGCAGCAGATGTCTTAATCAGCCTGTTCTCACTACCAACTCATCAAATACTGCCACTTGGTCACTGGGTTGGCGTTTCAAAATGTGACACAGTGTGTGTTTCCTGTTTGAACTCCAAAGTAAACGATGACTCCTTTTAAATGAACTTGCCTAATGTAAAGGTGCATGACACACGTTGTTGTTATTACATTTTTGTGAACCTAACCAAGTAGTTCTTCAGCCCAAGTGCAACCGTTTCACGACATTACGCATTCAAGCTCAAGGAAATAATTAAAATCCAAATCACTTGCACATGACTGATTCTTTTATCAGATGACCTCAAAATACTACAAGTTTAGCCATTAAAATCAAGTCAACCACTGAATCTCACCAGGACAGAGCGGACGAAGCAACTCGTCCACGCGATATCTAAGATAACTGCTGTCAAACAAATGTGGCTCCATGCAGGTACGATCTATTTGCGTCATCCATCTGGCCTGCTTTGAATATGTACCTGATGTGTCTAATTTTACCCCCGAGAGACTCGCTTCCAAATGGACTGACTTGGTTTCAAGAGCCCTTGTTATTGTATTTCTATTATTCTCTGTGCCCTCATTGAATGTTCTTGGATACAGATACAAGCACTGACAAAGTGTTGACTCTTTCAAAGCCCCGCTCTGTGCAGAAAGGTATTGAATTAACCGCATGCTCTTACAGCCATTTGTCATTTCCCATGTAGGCTACACGGTGCTGATTTTGCCGACAGATAATCTTTTGTACCATATTCATGCAGAGACGGACTTCCTTCACCATCCTTCACTGAGCAATATTTTCACACAGATATATAATCTATCCAGCGTGTGGTTGTGCTTTAAACAAATGCAGCTGCGCAAAGATAGCATCAAAGGGAGGCCCTAAAGTTAAACACAGACCACTTAAAACTAGATCAGACAACTCAAGTTTTCACGTCTCCTGCAGTCTATGGGGTTTATGCATCTCAAGTACAAATTGACTAGCCGTGCGATAAGCTCATGTTGTATCCTTTCTTTCTCTTCCATGTGGCTGCATTGTGATAATCAACCACCGACGCCGCTACAGGTAAGCTGTCATCTACTTTTACTCCATACTGAATATTAACCGTGCCTTCAGTAGTTTCTCACTGCCGGAGATGGAGTGTGTTTGCTGAAGAGTCGGCAGGGAGCACTGACTGGTTCGCACTTATATTTGCACATAGATTCCAAGATCCTTTCTCATATAAGTTGCCAAAGGCACTACCTGGTACTGCATTACTGTTGTTTGTGATAACAATGTGGGTTGCTTGAAATTTCATCACATAATCACATCGATGAACGGCGGGACTCACCCGGCTCTCGCAGCCGAGACGGAGGTTGTTTTCTGGGTGATAGTTTGCTGAAGAGTCGACGGGGAGGGCTGACAGCTCACACTGACTTTTACACATAAAAATTGGCTGATTTTTTTTTTTTTTTTCTGACGTGTAGATGTACTGTTGTGCATTCTTATAAAGGTAATACATAGTTACAGTTTGTTTACTGTTTGTTGATTGAGTAGGGAAAAAATGCTGATTTGAACGAGGGATCTCAGTGAAGCTAGAAGTCTGCCGGGGTCTAGATGACTAACAAAGCACTGAATGACAGCGACAAACCCACAGAAAATTATCACCAAGCCGTGCAGTGCGAGTTCCTTTCAGCTCATTATTTTGGTTTTACATCTCAAACTCATTGTTTTTTCTTGAGTTTTATGACTGTCAACGGCCATGCTTCCAGCTACACTAAGCAGCCGTTTTCAGGTTCTGATGTTAGTCCAACAGCAAACAGTAGACAAAGGCTCAGGAGTTGGTGGAGACCAAAACAGAGCTAAAAGTAAAGTGACTATTACGTGGACAGAAATACAACTCCAACACCAATGTTGCCTTGTGTCTCCTCTGTTTGCTAATGAGACCATGGTGTCAGTGTTACTCAGTGACAATGTGCCTTAATTGTTTTGGAACATTTACTTAACCTTTCTTGTCTTTGTCTGGATGAGACTTAAGATAACAACAACTTTCCCAGCAATGGAAAGTACCTGAAACTTTGGTAGTACTAATTTCATTTTAGCGTGTACATTTAACAGAATGCGCACTAGCATTTTGTGCATTTCATTTCGTATTCTGAAACGATGCAAAAATATGTCAGTATTTGTTCAATTTAATAGAGAAAAAAAGGGCAGATTGATACGCAAACGCATGCAGTAGTGGAAGTGTACAGGAGCGCTTGATAGTACGTTGTAAAACACGTGGTGTTTGTTTCCAGATTTGAAATGATTCATATTATCTTCTACCAAGAATCACAAATGCAGCTCAGCTCTGTTGTGTGTTCAGATTATTATTTCAGGCTATATCAGTGTTGTTTTTTTTTCCTTTTTGCACAAACCTTGTGTTTCCCTGATTTTTCCACATCAATTTCAAATTCAGCTTCTAAATCCAGATTCGGTGTGTGATTTCTACAAAACGGATAGCACGAGGCCCCGTGTAGGTTTACACATTACCTGTGCCTGTGCCTTCAGCAAAACCTCTAGTTGTGTGGCCTAATGTGATCCTGTTATAATCGGGAGTGGATTTATGTTAGGTATGAGGAGCTTATGAACCCCCTGGCAGACAGTGTGGAGCTACGCTGTGTTTTCATGCTTCAGGGGAAGTTGAAAAACGCTCTCAGGCTTGGATGGGGTTGAATTATTCATGGAGATAGACGGAGAGGAGCTGTAAAAGCCTTCATCTTCACTTTTCTGCCCCTGGCTGTGCTGCTCCGCGGTGCACTCCAAGTGATGGGGTGAGTTGGGGTAAGAAGGCACGTGATCTTTGAAGAATATCGATAACACATGGACTGGCAGGGCGAGGGAGGACCTTGCTAATGGCGCACACCAGTTGCTTTTTCTATGTTGATTCCCACCCGCAAATTTTTGGGATGTCGTTGATCCATGTCTAAACATCTGTTTTGTATTTTGGTTCACCCATCATGCTAGTAGTCATGTTAAAGTTCTCCTACAGTATATACTGAAGCTGTCTCAGCTGTCAGCAGCTTGTAAAATAAAGAGAACTCTGTAATACTAGTAGGCATGGAGACAAACTAAAGCAGGCTGGAAATGATCTGCAGTACATAGTTAATATGGATGAACAACCTTAACCACTACTAGAAATATGATTCTGTACCCTATATGTTATAAATGGCAAAGACAAGACCTGTCCTTGTGTGTTCATTGGTTAGTTGGAGTAGAATAGGTCCAATGATATTCTAGATGTGTCTCACGAAAAGACCCAAATACCTATTGAACTTGTGACCCACATATTCTGTCCTCCTCTGCCCCAGATATTCTCTTAATTAATCCACCACTGAAAATAGTCCCCAGCAAATGCATTATGTTTTTGATAACAAAAAACACATTGTTCATTTGCTTTAGGTAATAACGCTATATATTTATGACTACTTCCTGTTATTCGTGAGAATAAGTGGGAGCAAAGGGGATGAATGCTACAGAACGTTCTGGTTTCGTCTTTTCGTGTGACTCGCTGACTACAAAAAAAAAGCACACAATAACGACAGCCTTATCGTTTAACATGATTGGTCTGAAACGTGCGTGATCACAAGAAGGTCTGTTTCACATTTGGGTGCTTGCAGATCCAAATGGCCCTGAGATGATACTTGAAACCTTTGGCACGGGTTTCCTTGTTGTTGTGGTCTTGGGTTTCCCTTTTGCTGGGCTTGTTTGGTCATCAGAAGTGAAAACAGCAACTTTGTTTAGGGTTTAAGGGTTTTTTTTTTCCCGCAAAGTGAACAAAGTGTTAAACAAAACTGGGGATTTCCATTTATAACAAAGTCGCATGCTACCTTTATGGGAAGGGAGTCGAAACTCTGGTAATAGTGATACTTGGCTTGTCCTGTTTTTAATTTAAAGATAAAAAATCCTTCCTTTGTTGTCAACATTTGAAAAAAAAAAAAACATATAAGGCCAAGGCTGCATTTCAGGTAATATTGGTTCTGCATCTGTGCACATCCGAGCAGTGGGATGATGGGAGGTCCTTGAGGTTTGTCTGTTCAAGGTGCTGATTCGCTGATTTTATTGCAAGTACTGTTGCTGCCCCTTATTCATCTTGAGAGAGACAGGGGAGGGGCAGGATGAAGAGGTAGAAATATCTTATGTGTGACGAAGAGGAAGCAAAGTTAAGAGATGATAGAAAAGGACAGACACTGTTTTGAGGACGCCTTTCAAAGTTGATGTTAAGGAGCTAACATACAGCACACTGCATGATATTAAGTCTAGCGTTGCGGGCAAAGCTAAACAGCATTAAATGTCAGTCCTTTGCATATCGAGAGGCTCTCTTCTACAGTTTCACACCTGGAAGGTTCCCGGTACAACCACAACTGGGTCAGTTGGGTTTAAAGGCCTTGCTCGGTGACTACAAATGCCCATTAGGACCACCATTTGGTACCAGTGTGTAAGAGTTAAAGTCAGAGATAGCAAATATTTCTCCACAAACAGTAACCACAGTAGACAAAAGAGAGATACAGCTATAAAACATGTGAAGCAATCACAGACACACCCAAGTCTTTATTAAGTAGCTGGTTAACTATTTACACAGCCATCACATCATAAATACGTCTCTGAATGTCCTCTGTGACTTTCAAGAAAAGGCTTCCTTGCTACGTACAGTACGAGTTCGCTTACGGAAGCAGATGGTGCAGTTTAAAGGAGAGTAATAAAAACTAAGATGGAAAACGATGGCATGTTGCTTGGCATGTTCAACCAACATTTCTGTACTCATACGGAAAACACAATAATGCCGAAGGGTTTTGTTGATGCCCTAACCTGTTTGTAGCATCTGTATTTGTTGATTAGCCAACTGTTTGATTAGTGGATTGACGGAAAGGTCATCGGCCAACTAATTTGGTTAATGTAAGTTTTTACACCCAAAAATGAAAGAAAAAAATGCAGGTTTCATATAGAGATATCACGCTTTTATCTTTTTTAAATATCATAGTAGCCTGAACATCTTTGGGTTTGACAAAACCAGACATCTTAAGACACCTTGGTCTCTGAGAAACTGGGACATCCTTCACTATTTTCAGACATATTAGATGATTTGAGCAGTTGAATCGATAATGCCTACCTGTTGCAGGCCTCTTGTTGTTTGTCTAAATGGATCCTTGCTCACGAGGCAATAGACTCTTTTGATTTTAGGGACCTTTCCTCAATTGCCAAGAAACACAAATGTGTTCCAGTACTTATATTTAAATAAATGTTGATTGAGTCTACTTGTGGCTGAAGACTGGCGTTATGGAGAGGAGAGAGCAGAGCGCTTTAACCCGACAACAGCCAAGTTTAATTTTGGCCTGCCATCAAGTTACCCATGGAATTAACATTAATTAGCGGCTGCTGATATAACCCGCCGCCAGCAATGTTAATCATTTGAACCAGCAAAAGTGCCTGTCAGCATCAGCTAGAAATAAGAAGCCGCTACCTGAATGTTTTCTGCTCTGATCTTTGCAAATGAGAATTCAGTCAGTCACCAGTGCAGCTATATATATTCATGCACACACGCTTACATGCAGTGAAATGCAGTATAGGGTGAACAAAGAAGGGTTCAGCCTTACAGTAGGATTGACAATGGGCATTTCTAGTTTTTACATATAAAGCAGTCACAGATCATCATTGTTTTTAGAGTCGGGTGAGTCAGTTATTTGAGGTTTTAGCAGCCAGATGTTCAAGCAGTTTCGAACTTGTCTGCTTCTTAATTAGTGCTTCTTTTCTGAAGAAAAGAAACTAAATCTGGTAAATGTGCAGCTGTAATATCGAGCTAAATAGCTGTACAGACTTAGAGTGTTCGACACAACAACCTGTTTCACCTCGCACACAGTCATTTGATTCAGAACATCGATAGTCATCGACGTCTAAGACACATTACGACCGCAGCACTCCTGGTTTGATGCCCCTTTTCCCCTCAACTCATTTCCTGTCCAACTACCAACTACCCAGTAGAGCCTGAATTTAAAAAAAGAACACACACACTTCTGGACATAACCAAATCACATGTATGTTTTTATTCCATGTGGGATCAGATGAGGGTGTGCAAGATTTAGAGCTTGTTAAAGTCCTGCCCAGAAAACGACTGGATCATTTGACTTTCTCTGGCTGGATAGTAAACCTCATTTTTTAATCGGATTCAGCCGTGAAGATTGCGGTATAAATTCTTAAATCAATCTTCAGTGTTTCCCCGGAAAAAATCTTTCTACATCATGCGTGAAAACGTTTATATATATATATATATTTACATACATTAAAAAGGTGATATACAGCCACAAACGCTCGGAATATTCCGACATTTACATACATTTCATGTATTTTCAAATAACTTGCACGGCATTAGGGACATTTTATCTTTGCATATGCAGGTTGCAAGGCTTGAAACTCTCTGTCAGTTCTTATGGCTAGGGTGCCTTCACCTTAAAGGGGTGCTGGAATGAGAGCGTTCAGCACTGTGGCCTGTTATGTAAGGCTTTGGCTGTGGTGCTCAGCGCTGCGTGGCCCCTGCTCTGTCCCACTGCCAACAAGCACAGGAGGTTTCATCACCCCGCTGTTTCAAAGGGCCCTCTGGACTCTGGATACTGTTTAGTGCTGCTCTGTAGTTTGCCTAATTCATTTTTCTCCTTTTGCTCTCCTTTACACCGACCATCTGTCATCCTCCCTGACCGCCTCCCCCGGTTTCAAACCTTCCGTCTTTCTCCTCATCCGCTCTCTCTCCCTCTCTCTCTCTCGCGCGCTCTCTCTCCTCTTTTGCTGACTCACTCCGCTCTCTGAAATTACAATGCACTGAAATAGCTGACTCTCTCTCTCTCTCTCTCTCTCCCTCTCCCTCTCGCTCTCGCTCGCATGGTCTTATTGCACCATTTTGTTTTTATATCTGCCTCTCCTCTGTGATTTCGTCTCCACCGAGACTGTGTCTCTAACAAGAAGCTGTGAATGAGGATAAGGCGAGGAGGATGACTTCCTCCCACTGCGCATTTTTTTATTTTAGCCCGTGCTAAAAGACATCATACATATGAGGAAAGAAGCACGAAATCGCGCTCTGTCATTGTCAGAGTGTGAGGCATGCGAAGGTGCATGCAGGTGCTCTTTAAAAAAACAACAGGAAGTCAGTTACTGTAGTTTGGCTGCTGATATTGTGGCTTACCGACATGGTCAGCAGTTTGAATTGTGGCTCACGGCTCACGGAGGTATTAATGGTACAAGATTTGCAGAAATTTGCATCATCTCACATCACCAAATCATTTCCATTCATACAATAGTTAGATCCAAGTAACTAATTTGATTGGACCACAGTGTTGTTCCATGAATGCTGATATAGAGCACACCGCACATACCGCGAGGCAAACGACGCGGGCTTTGAACTGTTTTCAGACTCGACTCAAAGTCTTGAAAATATTAGCGTCGACTGGGCTGCCGTAACATGGAGACTCATAGATCAAAACTAGCGAGCTACTGTTCAGGAAAATATGAAAATATGAAGATGTGTTGTTTGGCAACAGTGCAGTCCCAGTCCAGTCGCAGAACTGTTTGCGTTGGCGGAGGCGAATAAATGATAAAAGCAAACAAATCATGATCTCTTGTCACTTAATGGGGTAAATTAACAACTGGCTCTTGTAGAACTGTTTTATAGAAGCAAAATCACACTCGAGGTCGTGATACCTACGACTGAATCACATCAATCAGTAATGTTGCTTCTTAAATGACCCTCCCTGAGGATGTCGCTAGCTTAGATATCATACTTTTAACTCAGTCTAATAATAGTTGTCTGTATATCCACAAATAGGAACGGCTGACAGCTTTTAAATGGTGCCGATTTGCCAAAATGTAAACATGTACAGGCTAAATGAGAAAACAGGGCTGAAGTTGTAGCCCACAGCTAACCACCCGACACCATGGCAACAAGTGTTTCTGAAGAGGCTGCCTCGGATGAAGGCAGAAATGCAAGCATCTTCTTAATTTTGTTCAGTGGATGAAGCTGATTTCTCCAGAGGATCTTTGTGCTTTCTGGTTCCAAATCACAGCCTGGCTCGCTTTGTGTCAAGCCCGCAGAAGAAGAATAATTGCTGAGGGACTAAATCTTAAGTGAATAACAGTAATGAATAACAATGCTTTTTTTTTAAAATAGTTTCCAGCCTCCTCCTCGCCACAGTGAATGGTTTCGCAGCAGCGGCTGCCAATAATCCAACCAAATAAATGTAAAATAAAGGCACTGTTACAAAAAAAAAAAGTGGTAGGTATAAAAGAGACCATGATATGACAGCGCTTGTTGTTTGATCAGATACTTTAAAGCACCAACAGAGACATAATGGGGTTTGGAGAGTTGGATCTCGTGTGTGTGTGTGTGAGTGTGTGTTTGGAGATGCAAACAAGTTCAGAACTGTTAAATCCTGATGGCTTGATTTAGATAATTTATGAAATTATGCACCTTGTGGCAACTGTGGATACAATATGCAGGGTGTGCCCTCACAATCTGCATGCATCCGTGTGTGTTCAGCTATTTTTATACAACCCTTTTTTTTTTTGATGACATGTCAAGTCAGGTCTTATGTTAACGTGTCAGATGGGGTTGGGTCTGGAGTTAATAGAGGAATAACATCATTTGTTGTCATTGCTTTGGTTTCTGGTATCAAGCTTTTATGGGGAACAGGTTTCAAAACTGGACGAGTGCGCGAGGCAGGACTGCTCCACGGGTTAAAAAAGAAAACAAGAGAACATCCTCACACGGATGGAATGTGTTTGTACTGACGTTTCTTGACAGTATGTAGGATGGATAATTGTATGGTGGGGAGGCATGGTGACTCGTGTAGGCCTAGACCAAGTTCAGTCTTTACCAACTCAGTCAGCTATTGTTTGTTTTTAACTATGAAGTGTATGTGTCGCCTGAACTCAATCAACCTTTGACCCGAGGCAGCAGATTAGAAATCTGACTAATATTTGAGACAAATTGCAGTCACGACTCCCTGAATCAGGTTGTTTGTTTGAATGTTATCCAAAGTTTCTTCCTGTCTCTAACTGTGCGTTTGGGGATCCCACCACCCGGGTCGAGAACCACTTTCCAGGCCTTATCCGGTGCCTGATTTTCAGGTCTGACTCAGACCAAAGTTGGCGGCGGGGTCGTAGCGTATACCAAGAGACAAACACATCAACCTGCAGCAGCAGAAGTTTGAAGAAGTGCAACCCGATGTCACTCTGCGGTCGCCAGTCAGACCGTTTAAACTCCTCCACCAGGTGGTATCCATGTGGCGTTCATAGACCAAACGATACTCTTCCAGTTGTGTGTTCTGGTTTGGTTTATTTCATGTCCCCAGCTTCTATGTCTGTGTTTGGCTTGCAGCCTGTGATGCAAAATAGTGACAAGTTTGTTTTGAGAGACGGAGAAACAGCTGTGGTCGAGTGACGTAGACGGTGAACGAGAGTGAGGGACCGCCGGGAGCGAAAAAAGTTATTTCATTGCGGTTATGTTCATCGCAAACGCACCCAAACCCCCAGCACAAACACCATAACACAGCCCTGCAGCTAATCGTCACAGCGCTTGATGTCGTCTGAATTGCGGCCTAACACATGTTAAACAGTTTGCTTTGTCTTTTTAACATTAGTTACACCAATTCATTTTTTTGGTTTAGAAGCTTGCACATGTAGCACCAGAAGCATCATCCTGGTCGTGACCGGCAAAGACGGCTTCAGCTGCCGTCAGTCACTTTACTCTGTGGTTCTCAACCTGGCGGTCGAGATCCCCGAGGCGCGGGGGGCGAGGGGGGGGGGGGGTCAGGAGATAATTACCGGGGGTCGGTCGGGTTGTAGGAAGCAGCATGAAATAAGAGACAGGAAGCTTCTCTCACAGCGATATCAACCCTTGAATGACGTCTCAGCACAGGAGGCGAGAACTTGTACAGATTAGATAACGTTCCGAAGAAATCGGTCCAAACGCTAAATGCTGTTAAATGTCTCATATTTTACACATTTCTGGATGTTTTATCTGACGTTTTGACAGCCATACGTGAAGACATATGTGTGGTTTTAAGCACCAAAAAACACCCCTCACTCTTATCTCAGGAGCTCTAGCAAGAGCAGGACAATTTGTGTTGCAATTTGTCTCATTAATATTAATGAATCTCTCTAATTGACTCATTGTTTTCTGAGTGATGTGCATTCAGGGCAACCACAGGTAACAGATTGTGGCCCGGGGATTGCGGATTTAGTCCGGGTGGACTGTGCTGAGACTGAGAGCATCACAGCCACTCATATTTTTGCAGTATTTATACAGCACCAAACTGAAATCTCACTTTCTACGATGCGAGACCTTTTAATGATTTTACTCTGAGTAAATCAAGGTTTAAAAAAAAAAAACAACCAACAACCACCAACATAAACCTAATAGAAAAAAGGCTGTCTCGGTGTCATCTCATTGGACGGCAGTGGAAAAGCTGCCGTGATGTACGATCTTTCCACTCAGCACTGAATACTGAATATTTTTCTGTGTGCTCAGAGCATTTTTTAAAACTGAGGCACGCGGGGTGCAGAGGCAGTGCAACAAAAGAAACAGAAAAAACACTTAAAAACATACTGAAAATAATTAGAAAGCAGCACCTCTCGCTGCCAAATGTGCATGCTGCGTGATCGGGCCTTAAGTCATTTTGTCTTTCAAAAAACCTGTTGAGTAATACGAAGTAGGTGGATGAACAGAAACATCAGACAGTGTGTGTGTGTGTGTGTGTGTGTGTGTGTGTTTGTGGGTGGTTGGAGGGTGAGAAAACATTCAGGCCACTTTAAAGTGATTTCAAGCTTTAGATTCAGGTCAGAGTTTCGCTGGTCAAGGTTCCTCTCTAATTTTGTCAGCACAGATTAGCACAGTGGCAACGAAATTTCCTCGGTGTGTGTGTGTGTTCGTAATGGCTGATCCTGCTTTTGAGCACTGAGTAGACCATCTGCTATATGACAGGCTGAACAATCACTTAGGACCATTTTATAACGCATTCGCTGGACGTCTCTGTTCTAACTGATGGCGTTGGAGCATCTGATTGCATTTATACTGCGATTTGATGCAGCTCCTTCGCACTGAGTGGTCAGTCAAGTATTTGTGCTGCGTTGTCATCGTTTTGATGAGTCAACCTCTCGCTTGCCTTAGTGGAAAACAAACACAAGAATCTCCGAACCACTTCAGAACTTCACACGCATTAACCGTTCTCCAAACAACGATTTTCTTCGCTAGTCTTTTTTACTCAGTCTTTTCAAATGCAAATGCCCGTTTGCATAAAAGCAGGTGGAAACGCTGGTCAGCCTGGAGGAATGCAAATGTGAGTTGCTGTCGACAGCCAATTAGGACAAGAAGATCAGTCACGGTCAACTTTTTTTTTTTCTCCTCTCAGCGTCCACACATCAGTTGACTTCCCTCGCGAGCCCTAGCTGCACTTTATCTGAAATTAATGGACTCCAATGAGTTGATGTTGATGGTGTAAGAGTGAGCAATTCCCCTGTCTGGGAGTCAAGGGAAAACGGTGAATTACTGGATGCAGAAATGCGACCCGGCACTAATGGATGTAGAATGAGATAATCAAGAGGCTAACGACGACAGGAATATTTGTCAGAGAGCAGCAGTGAAGAGCTTTGTACTTGGCTTTAGACATCCAAAATTCATCCATTACCTCTAACTATACCAGGACCTTTCTTATGCACTGACTTACAATTTTATGTTCCTTCAGGGCGCATGAATGTATCCCAACACAAAGGGCCTCTTCTAGACTCACAGCTGTGCATGAGGCTTCAGCTGGACTCACTGCCCTAGTTTGGCTGCATATTGACACACACACACACAGACTCACGCATACACACTCAATTACAATCAGCACAGGGAGCTCAAAGAGTGAGACAGAGTGCTACATGGGACATAGAAGGCAAAACAGTATGTGGTATTAGGCCGCCAAGTGTCCACACTGACCAAATGAAAGAGACCCCTGTCTGTCCTGTTTGTCCCTTTTGTATTGTTCCTTGTTGTGATGTGGCCCAGATTCCCCAAACTGGGTGCCGCGGCTAAAAGTAGCACTTTGTACAGAGAGGCTACTCAGTTAAAGTATGCGTGGCTCTGTCAGAAGATTTACAGCACTGGTTATGTCTTGCCTTAGCGATTGTGCGGCGTTTCAGACATCTGCAGCCGCTTCCAGGGGGATGTGGCTAGAGGAAAAAATTAGTATTGTCTTTAGGTATAATATCACTTTTGTTTGGCTGGTCCTAATTTGTTCCAGAGAAAAGGAAATTCAAGCAAAACTTCATGTCATGAACTTGGAGAGGATTCCTAGAAGGCAGCTCTTGGTATTGGTGTTGACATTAAGGCATTTTCACCATTCTGTAATTTGTTAATTTATCATTGGTATGTATCTGGACCTCTGGGCAAGACAAGGATACATTTTGACACCATGTCCCATGACAAGGTGATTACACAATATTCTTGGCTGGCACACGCTTAACTGTGATCAAACTGTGTTTAAACTTCAGTGGTCTAACCTTGATGTCAAGGTGGGCCATCTGGCCATTGTCCCGCAGCCACAGCCCAGTACCCGAAGGAAGTCGATTCATATTGGACGATTCTTCTCCATTCCAGAGTATACTTGGTATGCAATCTTTCCCTAACCATAGTTGCCAAGCACAGATATTGTAGAAAGAATCCATTTTTACAAATTTACAAAATTATCTAATTTAGGGTTTGGAAAATCCTCCAATATCTTTGTTCTCGTCTTATCATAAAGCTGCAAATAAGGGTTATTGGAACAATGGACTATTCACCTTTAAAGTAACCTAATTTTACTCATTTAAATATGTAACGTGAAGAAGTTACACATGCATGGAAGCTTTAATCTTGGAAATGTGAAAAGCCTAACCAGATGTGAGAACAGAGTAGCACAGTGATGGTTCTTGGTAAAGCAAATGAAGGTTTTCTAGAGATGCAGAACTACTGAAGTCAGCTATCTGCTGCTTTTTTTGGACGCTCACTTTATTGTCCAGCTGTCTCCCTAACATCTATTTGCATTTCCAATTTTGCCTAAGTCTTTTTTTACCTTACCTTTTTTGGGCAGTTTTGCATCAGATTTTAGAATTTTAGCACCGTATGGCTGTTTTCTGACCACAGACCCTCTTGCTCAGTCTCGCAAAGCCAGCCCACAAATTTCACCTCACTCATTGTGGTCTGGCGGCGCTCGGATGATATTTTGCTTTGGTTCGGATCCTCATCAATAGGCATAGACCAAAATGACCTTGCAAGGCAACAGGATCAGCCTTAAGCCATTTGGAAACAGAAAACCAGTTACAACACCAGTTTTAAATTGCAACACTGCTTGTGTTCGACATCACATGAACAAGGTTGCCCAAGGCTTAATTATAAATGTTAATTATTTGCCAAAACTGAGCCTGAACTATTAAGAATCCGATCACACTGAACACACTTGTGACCAGGTCCAGTGTGATCTTTATATCCTCAGAGGTTTGCATTGACAGAACTGCTGGCTTGCTCTTGTTGGACAACTGCAAAGTCAGCTGCTGTCAGTCGCTCAGCTACAATAGGCGAGCTGATGACATAAGCTAATATTGTTAGCTAACCGAATAAGAAAAAGCTAGCTATCGATAGTGGAGTCACTCCAATATGCTGCTTATTAATATGACGAGACAGGATGCCACTGTTAACGTTCTATTCAATCTACAGCAGGACAAATGAAAGGCATTCCTTCCTCTTGTTCGATTTCTACGTCGCTTAGTCTACCCGGGAACATTGAGACCTACTTAGAACCCAAACTATGCTTCAACATTTTGACAGGCCGAGGAACAGAAGAGTTCCGCAGTCGGTTTTGTCGAGCCCGTGGGACTCTAAATCTTAAGTTTGATGGCAAAATATGCTGATATACTTCAAACAAAATATGAGAGGCGTCTGATGTAACATTACCAGCCAAGATAACATTCTTTTAGCGTACTCAGTTTGAAAACTTGACTCGAGAATTTGAGTCTTTGAGCCGATACGTAACAGTCTAGCCACTCTAGCTGTTTTTCCTTTGACTGGACAGCGGAGGAAAGGCTGTAATGATGTAGAGCATTTTTGTGCTCAGAATTGAACGCGATTCAACTCGGGGTGCCGAGAATGTTTCTTTGAACGCACTTTGTGCACAAGATGGATTATAGGGTGCAAAAGCAGTTTGCGAAGCAATTGAAAACAATTAGACACAAGAGTCTCAGTGCCAGAAGTGAGAACTGTGTGACTCCTCAAACAATTGTGGTTACGCTCCAGTATGTTTAGCTTTTGATTGAATTAAGGGTGCTCTATGATTGGCAACACCATTAAAGGTTCAATTTGGCTTTCATGCCATTGTTTTGTGAGCGCTGGCTCAGTCTGACTCCTCTGATGTCAGTATTATAGATGAATCATGTGAGATTTATTTATTACCATGGCAATCGTCCTACAGGACTATGAGAGGAAATAAAAGTCACTTGTTGTCTGCTTTTATTTTGATCTTTTTTTGTTGCACATATATCCAGTATGTGGACCAGATGGATTTCAAATTTTTTTCCGCCACGCTCAAATTAGAAAACGAGAAAATCTGTGTCACATGTGAGAGTAGGAATCAGATTTGGGACCTGTCCCTCTTCGTCTCAGATAGATGTGTCTCCTTAGCTCCGCGCTGTTTGACTGCTTTTAGTCGCCTTCGAGGCAAAGTTGCCTGGAATAGTTACAAATTTGCATTTAAGCGAAATAAGTGCGCAAAAGCCTCAGTCACCCTCCTCTCCACAACCCCAAATCCCTCAGTCAAGCCAAGGGTTGTGTCAAAAACAAAAGCAAAGCAAGAAAAAAAAAAAAAGAAGCAGAATGTGGATACAGTACTTGGGGGGAAGAAAGCACGGCGCCTGCCAAAATATGTGTGCTGCTTGAGAGTTGGATAGCTTTCAAGCAGTGAAAGAAGGGGAGGTGGGGGGGAGATAGAGAGGCTGAGGGAATGAAGGAAGTAACGGATGAATAAGGCAGGGAGACATATTGTGAAACTATTTTCCGAATGCTGCGATCCCAGAGGCTACAGCGTCACAATCAAGCCAAGTATTCACATGTTGTGTAGGCCTGCAGGCAGGCGAGAGGAGGAGGAGGAGGAGGAGGGAGGGGGGAGAAGTGTTTGTTGTCATTCCCTTTAAATTAAGCCGTGGGCTGAGAGGGAGACGAAGCTTTCTAATAACACGTTAGAGCTCATTGATTTCAACATGTGTCTTTTGCTATTTTGGTTTCATGGTTTTAATTTGGGTATGGCATCGTCTTTACCCTCTCTTTTCTCTTTTCCATTTTCAGCGTGGTTGCTCAGTGAACTGGTCATAAATGCGAGGTGACTTTTGCTCATGCTCGGCATTGCAAACTGTGCCCCGTGCCTTTTTTTAGCCACAGAACCAGCAAGTCTGAATCAAGTTGTTTTGCATCCCTCGTCAAAAGAAACTGGAGGGTTGCTCGGAGGGATGCAAAATGGCCACAGGTGGGAGCTGTGACTGCAAGAGTGCTTTATTGATAAGGGCCTCAAATAGAGCTGTACTGATGTGTTTGTAGATGCACGTATGTACTGAAAATAGCCTAATATTTATATTTAATAATTGCAGATTTGTCACTGTCCATCAGTCGGTCCACCACTTTGATGCAGACTCAGATATATATTAATTATTAAAAGGATTGCGATGTTGACACGATTGCGTGTGAAACCAAAAGTCAACACTGACTACTTTAAGTTCACCTTTAAGTTAACAGAACGCAACTTAACTTAACTAACGTAGCTTTGGGTGCCTAAACCTAACCAAACTGCAATACCGTTAACAACATGTTTATTATTGTTACCATGACAATGAAGGTCTGTCACATTAACGTTTTTTACTCAAAGGGACGTATCGAAAAACTCCCAGCAATGTATTTTCCTGGCAATACCCTCCATTTTGATTGTTTACTAGCCTCAATCCCTTCGACCCCATTTTACTTTCTAAGTAACACTGCCAAAAAAACTTACATCCTCCAGGCCTTTCTTTCATTCTCCATTTGAAGTTCCAGTTATTGTACGTGACAAGACACCATCCCATTGTTCTGTCATACATGTATATGACATAACACATTAACCAGGCAGAAAGGTGATTGTGGTGACAGCTCCGGTTTTGTTTGCTTTATTGTAAATATGTCGGAGACTGGTTCCACTTTCTGCAGTTCAGCCGCTGGGGATATATATTGCAGATGTATCCACAGTTTCTGTACTGTAGTGGTCTGCGATGCCTGTTGCTGCCTTTATTGGATTATGGGATTTCACACAGCAACCTTTTCTTTACCCTTTCATCGCGTCCGGGACTGTAGCTTTTTATTCGACATGTATGCAGCCGTATGGTGCGCATTTCAGCTTAACCCTGCTTAGAGTGCCAACATGTGTCTGTCTGTCTCTACAATTGTGGTTTTACATCCAAATCCCTGACTTGTCATCTGATATCACATCTGGGTTCTTTTTTCATCCATTTATGTTTTGTTTTGGGTTTTTTTTTTTTTTTTTTTTTTGCCTCGGCGAGTGACGGCTGAAGGCTCTAAAATGGTAAAAATGAATGAGTAAGTTGGGAACACTGACACAGAAAGGGGGCAGTCCGTGCATCGCGGTCTATTTCTGTACTTTGCCTGAGGTTAAACGCTCAGGAGTTGTGCAGATGTTTGAGCCAGACGTGGATCAAACCGTGACCTCAAGCTTTGTGCTTCACCTTTATAAAGTTGCTTGCACATGTAAGAACACACACACGTGCACACGTTTTGTCCAGAGCGGGGATGTGTATAGCTCAGTAAATACCTCTGCTGTGTTTCTACAGTTGTGCAGCAACCGTGCCAGATCACAGTGTGTCTTCTCTGTTTTTATTTAACTCTTGATAGAATCGCTGTAAAGGGACTCTGAGGGTTTTTTTTAAACCACCAACACTTTTAAACCACTGTACCACAACGTTTGATGAGCTTCTCCGCATTTCTGTCATTCTTTCCAGCCTCACACTATGCTACAGTGGCAGATTTACAATCTAGATTTACATTTTTGAAACAATGAGTCTCGATTTCAGACAGAGATTTTAAAAAAGGAGTTCCTCCTTTCTAGCAGGAATCTGCTGCTGCGAGACTTCAGATGTAGCTTAATTAAGCTAATGACAGCTGCATGAGAAAAAGCTGTCTCTGGCTGACTTTCTAACGTTTCCAGCTGCCTTATTTCAAAATCAGCACCCTGTAAAAGCGGTCTTTATGGCATGTAGAAGACATGGCAGTAAAGATACAGCATTGTTCTTGAATTGTAGTGTAGCGCTAGTTACTGCTAGCACGTTAAGTAGTAGTTCTAAATATAATGAAAAATGCGTTTGACTTAGCTTATGCGCTTGTTTATATTCTTCACTTTGAACATAAAAAAGATTCCTCTTTTAGGATTAAAACCAACAAGCTTTCTTGCGTAGCGCTGGCTTTGGTTGCCGGAATATAAGAGCTGTGCTAACAAGCTGCTAACATTAGCATAAACTTCAAGCGGCAACCTTCGCTGCTGTGAAGTGATGCCAATCCGGGAGTGCCAAATACTTGAGGCTTGCTACAGAACCAATTTCCATAAGCCCCCATGTTAAAACCGTTTACAGCCTGGTACAAAAAACAGCATGGCTGCCGGTCATTCAGCGCTCATCAGGTCCACCGATGATCCACGTCTCTAGATTTTTAGATTAGCTGGATAGTGGAAGAGGCAGGACAGCTACATGACGGCAGCCAGAGTCACATATTTTGAGCTCTTTGGTAACCTGTGGGTGATGACACAAATACCAACTCCATTCTTTATACTCTTAATTGGTAAAAGACATAATAAAGATGATTGATTTCAGCAGCCACCTGTGTTACTGCAACCTAAAATCCCCTGTGGCACAATAAGAATTATCCCCATAGATCACCATGATCAAAGTCATATGTGAAACTGGTGAAAGGACACTTCCTACTGCAAACAAGGTCAATTATTACAGTATCCTCTAAACCAGCAAGCAGGAGAACTTGGCTCATGTGCTCAGTGAGTGAGTGAATTGGCGTCATTTCAAAGTCTGATGGGTAGTCTGCTGTTAAAGGTGGCTATGATTGAAGAGAATTAGACAGTGGCCAAAAGCCAGTGTAGCAATGCAGATTTCTAACCTCACACGGGGTTTTACTAATGTTCTTTGTTTTTTTCTTTTTGTAAAAGGAAATTAATTCAGCATGTTGATAAGGCCTTGAGGATACACACAATGTGTCTGTGTCCTGTGAAATGTTGTATGCGAAAAATGTGTGTTGTGAACAAAGAAACCTCCACAGGGCACCTTTAATACTGCACCTGTTTTTTACTGGGATAAAATTAATCAAATCCCTTTTCTCTGGTATTTAGCTTTGGTTTCAGGCTGTTCATATTCCATCTCAAGAAACAAATACAGCAACCAACTAAGGCCAGTGCCCGTTGTGAACAAAGAGAATTCAGAATTATTTTCTTCTTTCCTAGTTTTGATCTATTATCTTTTTCTTCTTCTGGCAATCCACATTGTGCACTTGTGCAACTCCTTTCTGTGTGTAGTTTTCACGCTTTCCCCCAAAATGATGCAGTGGGCAACCTGCATGAGGTCCAAATCATATTACACCTGAGGGAGAGACTGTTTTCATGCTGTATGTGTACAGAGGTGTTGTTTCTCTCCCTGACTATTTTCTTTCATTTCTGGCATTTGTTCATAGAAATGGCTGAATAAAATACATTTGAATCATTGGCATGAAAATATCTGCTTTCATCCAGCAGAGCTGCGCTGATGCTGGAGGGCATCTCTCATCGCTGTTGTCCTCAGCTGACAGCACGAGCTGGACCTGCTGCTTTTTTCGTTTCAAATTTACAACAAATAAATGCTTCTTCTTTCCGATAAAACTGAATCATTTTGCGTCTGCAATTCTCCCTGTTTTTTTCCTTTCAGAAGAGTCTAAACTTTACCGTGCAAACTTATGTTTTGAGTTGATAATCAGAAGCAATTTGTGTGATGTGCACTTTGTTTCCATAGTGACAGGCTGCCTGCAAACAGCACTTAGCAAAATAACATTTTGTAATCAAAATGACATGAATTTAATTATTTCTTGATGAAATTTTAAACAGTCTATGCAGATTTCTTTTTTGGTTTATCACCACTACATATGTGTAAAATACAGCAGGCCTTGTGACGCTGTAGTTTTTGTTAAATGTTAGTCAAACTGCAGGAAATGTGTGCTTTGTTGGGGACTACAGGAGACAGGTGTGGTTTTGGACAACGGTGATGCTCAGACAATACTTGTTAATGGGGTACATTCGTTGCTGGTTGATGCCTGCACATGGGATTTCTTTGAATATAAGTAAAAATAGCATGTCACAGTCTTATCATTTAGAAATCACGATCCCTTGTGTATTTAAGACACTGTCCAGGTAATTGCAACATCCGCCGATGGTTCTCTGGATTCGTTTCCTGTCACGTCTAATAAAGGCGATAACCTCCTCAGTAATGAATGACCTAAAGAAATCATTGTTTGAATTGATGGAAGTCCAGCAGGTCATGCTTTCTATTACAGCTTGCAAATTGAATTTGTGTTGCCATAATTCGAAAGAAAAAAAGAAGGGGGGGAAAAAAAAAAGAAGAATATTCCACGTGGCTACAGTACAACTAACTCAGTGACACATTAGCTCAAGCCAGAGTGAGACTAACTGAGAGGCCAATATTACCCAATATTGGATTATTAGAGATACAGTGCATTGGCCAACATTTGGTGTAGTGGATTTCAGCAATAAATGTTTTATTTTGTAGTTTTTGTGACAACTGAAAACATCTGTCACAAGGAAGTGGTTTAGTTCCTACTGCCACAGATTTCTTTCTCCTTTTTTTTTTTTCAAATTTCAAGGACATTAATGAGGTTTATTTTCAGGTCACATCTTCTAAAAGTGTCATTTAACGTTTTGCAAGATTGGAAGGTAAATTTCCAACAGACACATTGTTGAGTAGTCAGCCCGTCTGCGTGCAGATGAACCTCTTGCAAACTCATTCTTTGGTCAGTATCCAAAGGTCATTATCATAGTTAAGTGCTGGAATGCAGATTGAATGGTAAACCAAACAAAGAGCTATGCTCCTTTGCCACATTGAAACATTCTCTCAACACAGTTCAATACAAAACAAAACAAAGTAGTTACGCAATTCGTTCACCTGACTGGCAGCCACACTCAAATGATTTTTATTATGGTTAAGATCAGATTAAGCATGTATTTGCCTTGCTTGACTTACTTGAGTGTTTATTTTTGAATCGATCAAGACTTTGCTTTTCGGACACAGACAGGTCAAAAAACTAGGCCATGTTTGGTTACCTCCAACTATATTTTAACACGTAGTCAGTATCTGTTTCACATTGAAATCAACCCATATAAACTGTCCTGGTCTATCCCGAACCTTCTTCCTGACTGTTGCAGGGAGAAAAGGCCGTTACCCTAGTGGTTGGGATCCTTAATGAGCCTTATTTTTTGCAGCGTTCTGTACAGATGTCTTTCTATGATGCATTCAGCTGAACAAATCTTTGCAGGGCCTCTTGCTCTTGTTGCTGTTTCCATACCAGACAGTGATGTTCCCCCATTATGATTCTCTCATAAATTCCTCAGTATTTGAGGGGATGCATGGAATTTCCTCAAGGGTCTGAGGTGAAACAATCCCTGCCTTGCTTTTCACACCAGAGTCAGTATGCACTGCCCAAATCAGGCCCTTGGTGGGGCAAGGTATTAGAAGCTGTCCACTCTCTCACTGAAGACCTGTTGATATTAGGGGGGTAAAAATCCTTTCCTGCTTCTTCCTGAAGTCCACTGTCTTCTCCTTAGCCTTGCTGACATTCAGGAGGAGGTTGCTGCCTTGACACCAGACTTGACTTCAGACAGGCCCACCACAGCTGTATCGTCAGCAAAACTGACGATATTATTGGAGTCAAAAGTCGCTGCACAGTCCCCAGGGAGTACAGCGAGGACTCAGAAAATAGCTCTAAGGATCTCCAATGTTAGGAATGTGCATGAGGTGAGGTGTGTCCGCCCACCCTCTCTACCTGTGGTCTGCCTCACAGGAAGTCAAGGATCAACATGTACAGTGAGGTGTTTAGTCTCAGGTCCTTGAGCTTAAGAACAATGGTGTTAAAAGCTGAAATGTAGTTAGTGAACAGCAATCTTGCATAGTTTTTTGGGGGATAGTGTGTTGTGGAGAATGTGTGCGGTTCTGTTGATTAGTTGGGACGGTAAGCAAACTGTAGTGGGTCCAGTGTGCTGGGTAGTGAGGAACAGATGTAATCCTCGACCAGCAGGTCAAAGCGTTTCATCACTACTGAGTTGAGATCCACTGGACGATAGTCATTCAGGCAGGCTGGACGTGCTTTCTTTGGCACAGGAGTAATGGTGGACTTTGTGAAGTATGCGCGTATGACAGACTGAGCCAGGGTCAGGTTAAATATCGTGGTGAACACTGGCACAAAATTTGATAACTCTCCCCACTGATGCCATCTGTTCCTGCTGCCTTCCTGGTGTTCACACGCTTGAAAGCCCTCCTGGCGTCATGCTCAGAAAGAGTGATAGATAGTGCAAGGTTCCCCCGTCCCATCCCGATAACCTCTGCTTGAGCTGCATTTGCTTTTTGGCTGTTGATGGCGTCGAAGCAAGCATAAAACTTGTGCGGTTTAACTGATAGAGATGCATCAACACTTGATATGGAGGAAGGGGTGGTTAGCACTGCACCAAATCAATGCTTCGCAGTGCAAGATGTATAGATAGCTGTGGGCAGACAAAAAGCAGGAGGTGTTTCTATTAGCGGCTAGTTCCAAATCTACTTGTTTAAATTGCTTTCATTTGTTGTAGCTTCATTCCACATGACCGCCTAATTCAAAGAGGACAATAGCCAAGACAGAAATAGACTGACAGATGAATATCATCAGGAATGAAATCCACCACATAATTTGCTGGAAGGTGATACCTTCCTGCACGCTAAAATTGGATACACCCAATTCCACCATTCGTTCATATTTATCAGTCTTATTCAGGGGTGAGGGAAGTATTCAGATCTTTTATGTAAGTAAACATACTAATACCACACAGTAAAAAATAGTCCTGCATTGAAAATGTCATGAGGACATTGTCTTAGCTAAATGGCAACCACTGAGGCTGAGAAATGTCCAGTAATCACAGTGAACACAGTGCATTTTGCCGTAAAGTGTGTGTGAACGCACTGTTGCTCAAAATAGCAAGTAAATATGGAAATGAAAACACAACAAGCTAACTGAGAGTTATCAGTGGAAGTATGCAAATTAAGACGCAGCATACGCTACTGAAAGTAAGCTGCTAACTGAACAGTAAGTTCACACTTAATTTAAGAGATATATATTCGGCCCTCTGGCTCTCATATCTAGCTAACATGTTTCCTTTATTTTGGCTTCCTGTCCCTCAGAATTTTCTTTCCCCACAAGCAGATCTTATCGCGACAGTCCAGTAATGATTTGATTTCTGGGCCTTTTAAACTGAAATTGGGCATATCTGACATGTTGGTAATACTTCCCCGTTGTACAAGAAACCGTGCACACAACTGCAGTAAGTACAACGGGTTAACAATAGATCATTCAGTGAACTGTGCTGTTTGGGCAATAATTTTTGTTTTCTCTTCCAAGTCAAGTTTGGCTGATCACTAGAGTTGATTAAAACCTGTCTGCTCATGTGACTGTTTGCATTTCTCTGCCTCGTCTTTGTTCTTTTTAATGATGTTGCCATGTTTCCAGACGTCAGCTGTTAACCTTGGTGAGCACAATCTTATTATTTCTGATAGATACGATGGCCAAAACTATAAAACGTTGTACTAAACTCGAATTATCCTTTAATAAGGTTTTCACAAGAGAACAGCAGTGTGTTGTTGTAGCTGTAGATGGACAACTTTAACTATTCAGAACCTTGCCTGTTCCATGTCCAGCTGTTGGGAAAAGCTGTGTGTGTGCTGTTCAGGGTCAGAGAAATCAATCTTCCAGAGCCTTGTGGCCCCAGCTGTTGGGTGGAGATGAGCCCAGTGTACATAGGAAAAGCCGACCACTCGCCAAATCTTTATGGATCCACAATCCAAGGAATTCAGCCTCTGGTTTCAGCCCGGTGTGACTTCATCATCGCGTTTACAGGCTTGTATGGATGCTGTGAGAGATTGGACGCTGGAGGTTTTATTGCGTGGATGTATGTGAGGTTTTTTTGACCATCCGCTGTGTTCCATGTGCATATAATGTTGTGTAATGTTAAGCTTTTAACTGAGTGTGTGTGTGTGTGTGTGTTTTTCTCCTGAAACTTGGCATGGTTCCTAGCTAGCGAGGGTTGCGCCAGTGTGGTATCCAGGTTTCTGCCCCAGAGACATGGAAACCGACCAATCAGAGGAGTTTTGGAGAAAATCCTAGGGTGCCCATTACTGACCTATTTGCAGTTAGGCAGGCTTTGACACTCTTTGCAAACCCTGTAACTATCAGGGCTGCCTTATTAGGAAAACACATAGACTTGGATCAAGACAGACCAGCACATTATTTTCACTTACTGTGTTACATTTAGAAACTTTAGTTTTGTTTTTCAGCAAAAATCTTCTCCACATGAGTTTCTCATTTTAATTTTTACTTGTTTTTTTGCTTTGTTTTCTTGTATGTCTTTCCGATTTTACTGCCTGGAATGCTGCAGCAAACTGCTTCCTGCACGTCTGCCAAGAAACATCTTGTTCATCCAGTGCCTTGCCATGGTACTGGCAGCCTGGCAGCCATAATGCCTCTATCCTTTCCTTCCCTTCCCAGCCCTGCCTGCCTTTCTGTCTGGGAAAACCTAGTGTTTACTGTAGAGAATTGGGCAGTACTGCAAAACCAGTGGGAGGAAAACCTAAACCAAGATTATACTGGTTTATAGCTGTCTGAATTTAGCTCCTGAGTGTATAGCTCACTTCCTTTGCTATATATTATCTTTATGGTTGGAGCTGGAGACTTGAACTACAAAGACTAATGAGCAAAACATTTGTTCTGTAACTATATGGAAGACTTTCTAACAAAGACGAGCTTTTACAGTGTGGTGCGCGCTATGAATAGGCTTCACTTTGAGGTGCACGCTGAGGCGTTCACTGTGCTCAGTTCACAGCAGTTTTAATGTGTCTATGTGCAGTTTTATTGCCCTTGTTAGGTGACTTGTAAAAGAATAATGGCTTGGATGAATGGATGAAATTAGCTCTTCCAGTTCAAGTTAAGTACTTAGTCCCTGAAATGCAGGCCAGCGAAGGGGACTGAAGGAGGGCAGGCTGGGCTGGTGCAAGAAAAGGTCAGCAGTTTGGGGTCCGAAGGTCAGTTCTTGTTGTTGTTCCTCGCCGTGCAAAGCTGCCACCATGCAGTTTGTTCCTTCAAAGTCAAAGGCTGCGCACAAACAGCCACGTAATGGTGCTGAATTACAAGATAGCTTTCCAGATTCATTTTCAGGACAGTGCCGTGTTACTGCCAGAATATACTGTGTTATTGCTCGGATTGTGTATAATGCACATTTTCAGGGATTCTGTTTACATACTGTTCTCAATAAAAGGTAATGCCTCAATTTAGGTCTTGTCTGGGATAAGCTGTTGAAAGGCATCTTCATATGCGATTTAGGACTACAGTAATCCTGTATAGAGGCATTGTGGGTGTGCATTCAGTCTATCTGCGCCACCTGAACTGGAGTAATCTGTACATACAGTCTGAATTGAATTAGGTTCAGTTATAATAAAATGTTCTAATACTTCACATATTTGCAAAACCCCCTAAGGGATCATGCGGGAAATTTCTCCTGCTCATGAGGAAGTATCGAGTCCACCCAGTGCATTTCAGCCTGCTATGTTCCTGTGTGGAAACAGCAGTGCAGGAGCTCTTTTGTATGATCATCACGTATATTTTGCATGTTTAGGAAAGTGAAAATATCCACCTCCTGCTGCCATTCTTTCGAGTAAGATGAGCTTAATGGTCTTTTCCCGGCTCTGGAAGCCGAAGCTTCCTTAAAGACTTTCTCGGCAGCACAGGAAAATTTCCGTTCCCCAGCGGGATAGTTTCTGGGCTAGTTTTTCGTTCAAGTTTTGATCCTGTCTCCATTATGAGGGCACGATTCATGAGGCACTCAAGGACTTTGCTGGAGGTCTACTCCAAGTATATTCCACTGCTATTCTCTCTCTATTTGCCTCAACCACTTTTTGAGCCCTGTCTCGTTTATCCAGTGTTGGCTGTTGTTCTGAATGTGTTCATTTCACATGGGTTGGTTTCGGTTTCTAAACATAAGGGGCGCTTTCACACCTAAGTCAGCTCAGTGTGGTTGAACTCAACCCTGATACGTTTGTCCGGTTGGTGTGAAAGCTATTAGTTGATCTCTGGATTTCCCCATGACGCTAATGACGTAGCAGTGACGTCACCAGTTTGCTGCAGTTGATTGAACAGCTCTTCTCGGGTTCATTTGTAAAATGCCAGTAGGAGCACAAATCGGACCAGAACAATGCCTCTATGTTTGTCCTTTTGTCTGGTCCAAATGAAGTAAACTACTCCCATTTTACAGCTGGTTTTAACATCCAGACACATCCAATAAACGATCCGATCTCGCCTTTGCGCTGACTCCCGATGTTTTTAACGTGTCAGTTGTTTTGAGTTGCTGAAACTTTAGAAACCGAGGCGCTGTCTGCAAAACGATCAAAATGATTTATCTCCTCTTGTAAATTCAGCAAATGCAGTACCTTCCATTGAAGATCTGAGCACAGCCGCAGCCAGACTACCATCCGATGCGGTCAGGCCGATACGACCATGTCGCGACACATTTACGCTTTGCTTCAACATGCAGTCCAGATACAGATCTCATTGCAATAGCAGGTGTGTAGATGTCAGAGTGCTTCACACAAAGTGTTTATCAGATCATCTGGCAGTATCTGAACCCACACACAGACTGACACTTTCTATAACTTTCCAAAACAGACGATCTAACACCCACTTAACACCTCGATTGCTCATTCTTTCCACAACTACTACTACATCCTTTGCTTTGCGTGTGAACAGCTGAGCGTCACAAACGTCCTCTTCGCCTCCTTCCTTTGTGTATTTATCTACGACAGCTGGGTTTTCAGTCCGCCTTCCAGTGTGGCCGTTCTGAAACAAGCATACGTGCTATCAGGTGCAAACTATTTCATTACTGAGACCCGGCGATGAAAAAAATGTTATCCTCGTCCATCTATGATGTCATAACAAACATTACCTGCCAAATAGGTGCTGCCAAACCAAAATACTCTACAGAGTAACATCTGCATGTCAGTTAAAAGTGAAACTTGTTAGTCAAACAGTCAGATGTCCATATGTTTGCGTGTCTGTGCTCATGCATTGCAAATTCCATCGGGTCACTTATGAGCAGGTTTTCCCAGAGCAGAACTATGTGTTATATTTCCAAACGCGGCAACTCGTTTTCATACCACCGCAGTCTTTAGTGCACCTGGAACGATTTGGAGTACAGCGTTTGTGGGCAGCTGAAGTGCACAAATATTTGCTTTGGCAGCAAACATCACCACATGATTATCTGTTGGACAGATGGATCTTCTTCACTGTTTACTGTAAAGCATTTTGTTCACAAATGTATTTTACCGCTTTATACTCGCAATCACAGATTACACACTGAGAAAACTTCGACGTTGACTACTTTATGGGACTAAAATGTGTTCCTCCAGTGGGTTCTCCTGCTAGCTAACAGATGAGGTCACACAGTGTAGGTGGGAGTGCAGCGTTCCGAATATCTGACTGTTGAATGGCTGGAGATGATTTGACGTTAACTGTTGATGGTTCACCAGAAATCTCAGTGACTTGTAACACTGAAGAAGAATAGGCTAAAAGATATCATCAAATACCGTCTCACTCATGCTTAACACATAGCATTAGCAAGGTAGCTAGGCGGCTAGTGCAGTCAGCAGATTGCCCTGTTAAAGTTCACACACTTCCTGTATCTGTTTCAAATTAAAAGCCCTCTAAGGTTTCAGTGGATGGTTCATTTTTTTTTAGGTCTTTATGGTGAAACATTGGCAGGAACATGTTGTGGAAAACTTATTGTAGTAGTTTACTGCGATGGATTTTTCTCCTGTGACAAACACAGCGGCACATGACCTATGACAGATGTTTTGTGACACTGTGGGCTGCGTACTGTGCCTCTAAACTATAATTACACTAAATCACACACATTCAGGCTATTTTATGTGATTCCCCCTTTTTGATAACTAAATTGAGCCTCCAGTGTAATGGCTTGGAGGCTTCGGAGGTTTGATACACAAGTGAAGTACAAGTACATGAAAAATGTACTGTACTCAAGTGAACGTACTTTGTTACTTCATCCCTTAACTTATCATCATCTTGATTGAAAGAAACCAACAGTTTCTAACGAGGCTGAGCTACTTCTTGTTGCGACAACAGTCATCCTGAGCAGCTTCTGACCTGGTGCAGTCGTTTCGCATGTTCTTGTACCAGCTGTTTCTTCGGGTGTATCGCAAGATATTTAATAAAAACATCAGACCTGAACAATCTATTTGGTATATCGAGCTGTTTATTGACTGTAAATAGAATATCTTCGGTGTTTTGGACTGTTAGTTGTTTATGTAGTCGGAAACATGCAAACGGGCTCTGGGAAGTTTAAACATCATCTCTAGTTTCAGCCTCATCAGACATGTTTAATAATGTCTTACTGTTATTCTGTCTAACATCCACATCCAGTGGTGAGATCAGTTAGCCTAACTGAAGCCTCAGTAGCTCATAGTAATGATCCTCAGGTCTGCAAGTTAATGTGACACCGATATGATGATGTTTAAAAAAACACCTTGAACAGTGTGACTGTGCAGAACAGGTTACCGAGCAGGTGTGTGCCATCCTGCAGGGGGACTCTCCTCCACTCCCCCTCCCCCGGCCTGGCCGTGGTCTGGACGCTGGCAGTCTCGCTGTCACATCTGGCAGGAAGCAGCGACGGGCTGATCAGTGCTGACACAGAATATGTGAACATGTATTCCCTGTAGCACTCCCTCTGCGCTGCGAGCGCACACTCTCGGCACTCGTGGCGAAGCTAATTCACACACTGACACACTTCAAATAGCGTCGTACACACACACACACACACACAGAGGTCGTGCAGGGGTCACGATCTCATATAGTGCCATCCGGCAGGCGCTTGTATGTCAGTGCCATGGCGGGCGCAGCGGTGCTGGACAGTTAAGTGCCGGCGGGTAGGCTGGGGGAGGGAGAGTTGGCACAACATGCAAGGTCAGTGTTAATGATGCTGCCGGGGTAAAACTATGTGACCCAGGTTAGATGGATACACGGAGGCTGTGAAACGGGGGCTAAATTTAAGACACGCAGAGGTACCACCATATTTTTCTTGTGTGTGTGTCGTCTGTTTTGCATATTTTGTAACTGCGTTATTTATAATTTTCACTTCATATCCAACAACACATCCCTCCTGTCATCCCTCCTGCTGTCCTACCGCCTGCATCTCGATAGATCCCCATGCTGTGGAGAGCAGAGTGAAGTCAACCCTGTCTCCTACTAATTCCATTTACTCCTAAATAGGGCTGAAACTAACGATTATTCTCATTATTAATTAATATGCTGGTTATTTTCTAGATTAATCATTTGGTTTATAAAATGGAGTTTCCATCGCAGTGTGTCAAAGTATGATTCTTCATGATTTGCATGTTTAAGAGGCTGGCAGGAGCATTTCCTGCCATCGTTGAATGATAAATTGCTTACATGCTCACTGGTTTAATTCTCTTTCAATCAACTAACTGCTGCAGCTCTACTACTGCTAAATATTAAATATTGCTAAAAGGTTTTTGGTTAGAAGGAAACTGTGTTCTTTTACAAGCTCTTCCTCCGTATACTCTGGTGGCCATTTTGGGCAACCATCGAATTCAAAGTCCTCATCCAACACAACAAAGTCTTCCTGGCCGCTGCATTACTACGCTGATGTTTCCACTGTTGACTTCCTGCAACAAATCATCTCACCTCTTCATTTCAGGTTTCAGAACGGGGCTTTCCCCTCGAGCGAGACTCGGTTAGACACACGGCGGATCAAGCGAAAGGAACGTTTCATTTCTCTGAAGGGTCATTTTGTCAAACGCTTTGAGCCAAAAGTAAACGCTTTTAGAGGATGCACTTTGAAGGTGCGCAACTGCCTGCAAGGATTACGTCGAAGCCTGTTTCATGGCTGCAGCACTCTTACTCAATACTTGTCCCCGTTAGTCACTTTGACATGAAAACATTGAGAAATAATGACAAAATACAGGCTAAAAAATATCAAGTTACCCTTCAACATTGTGAAAAACCAAAACTACTTAGTTAGGTTTAGGGAAAGATTGCGGCGTAACGTTACGTACAGGGTTAGGATTAAGTTAAGTCTATTTGTGTTCAACATAATTGCTGTGAAACAGGAAATAACTTTTTATTCCTCTGATCAGCCAGCTTCATCGATTGCGATGCTCCTTCACTCTCATTCCTTGCCTATGTCTCTCGACCACTGCAAGCATTCTCGCCCTCAAGCCATTTTTTGTGCCACTATTTTGCAGCTTAAATTGCGAGTCAGACACACGTGTCGAAGCTGGGAGCATGAAATTAACACAACAAGTAGAGCATCAGTGTTTAGTTCATGAATCCCCATGGTTAGTCTCAGTTTTAGAGACGTTTCAGGCTCGCTGTGGAGAGGTTCGACCGGTCTGAGCATCTGATTGTTGGCCACAGTGTGATGTCGGGCTGGGTTTTTCCAAAAGCTGGCTCCACTTCACTCCACTTCACCCTAGATCGTTGCACCTTTTGGCAGACACTCCTGCGGCACACACCACCTCAGCCAAGGCGCACTATCCTAAGTGCATTTTCGCAGCAGCGCTGCATTCCGTCTGAATGTTATCATGGACTTTTGGTTCACACGGGATGAACAGCGGCCTCCTGCGTGAAAGTCTGGGTGTGTTTGACCCCTCCATCCACCCTAACCATCTCTATATGCAGACTCTATCACACGTTACACAATGTCACCTCCTTTGCTTTGTCATCGTTACTACAGCCACTGGAAATGACAGCCTAATAATAAACACTGTGGTCCATAACAAGCTGCCTACCTGCACACCTGCTTTTCTGGTGAGGACGGGCTGTATTAATTGATTCATTAAAAACATAATGAACAAGTTCATTGATAATGAAAATGGTTGTTAATTAAAGCCCCAGTCCCTTTTACAATTATACCTTTGTAGTTTAATTTAATTTCTGAAAGGCCCTCAGTTTGATTACATGCAGCTTTAATTAACCTTTTCAAAAGTCTGAACACACCACTGGCTGGAACACACACATCAGCTCACGTGTCCGTGTTTCAGCTTCATCTCAGATACCGAGCGAAGAGGCTTCCTGAGGACTCGTGCCTTTTTTTTTTTAAAAAAAAGAAAAAAAAATTAAAAACAATATTGACACAAAACCAAATAACCAAATTCATCTTAAATCCCTCAGACGCAGCCGTACAATGGTGCAGAGCGGCGTTTTCCTATCGGTGTACTGATGCAGATCTAATGACATAAACAGTGAAAGCGGAGAGAGCCGCTGCGTCAAACATTTTCATATTTGTCAGAATGAAACGTTAGTTGAATTCCTCCATCCTTCACTGATCCTGCCAGTATTTTCGTCTCCTTTGCCTCCCCTCCCTCTCTCCCTCCCTCCTTCCGTCCCCTCCCTCCCTCCCTCCCTCCCTCTCCTCCGTCTCTCTGCATCTTTTTCCCTCTTTTTTTTTTTTTTTCATTGTGAACAGCTTACTGCAGTATCCTTAAAGTCCCTGCATGTGTCCTGAGTTGTCCTCTCTTACCCAGAATGCACCGCCGCAGCGATCTGGAGCTCTGTCGGCTCAGGATGGGCGCACACTTTTGATGTCGGGAGAAAGGAGGGGGGGAGGACAGGCGCTATGATGCTGCTTTATATACTCCTTTCAATGGTTTCCCTCAGCGCCCACTGCTGTCATCAATTTGAAAAGGGCTTTTTTTTTTTTATTCACCCTCCCCTTTTTGCTTTTTTTTTTTCATTCTGGCCCTGAAATAGTGTCCATGAGGTTGAAAAAGAGGGGGGAAAAAAACTCGGTATTGCTGCAAACTGAGTCTGCGAGCCGGCGCATTGTCCTGATGTGACCCACACTCGCTCATACAGGCAAAGCAGCAACTGTTGAAGGGGAGGGGTGTGTGTTTGTATGTGTGTGTGTGTGTGTGTGTGTGTGTGTGTGTGTGTGTGTGTGTGTGTGTAGCGAAAGAGATACATGAATTTTTTTTTCTCTCTTATCTGCAGCATCCCAGTTTTATACATTATTTTCCACACGCTCCGTACGCTCACAATATTGACGTGCATCTGCAACAGCAACAGACACGCGTGTAATTTGCCCTGTGCTTTTACTCCCTCCACGTATTCAACCTCACGATATCACACATTTTCAGCAATAATTCATTTAGTGCCAGCATGATTAGTCAGTTAATCGATTAGTGAATCAAGCCATTAATATGTATTCTTTTGTTCCACCTTCTCAAATATGACAATTAACTGCTCGTCTCATTGTAAATTGAATTTCAACCAATGACTATTTTAATTGTTAATGCGAGATTGCGGTTTTGTTATTGATCAGTTAATCATTTAAACGACAAATACAGATTGCAAATCATCAGTTGAGCAAAATACACAAAGAAACAGACAATAACACATCCAATTTATTCTGTTTTATATTAAAGATTATATAATAATCGTTATAATAATTATATAATGGACCTGATTTCTATATGTGATGTTATATATTCAATCCAAAGGCACAAACACAAACATAACTGACTGTACACATTAATTAAATTAACTTTGATAACTTCATAAGTGTATTGTTTTTTGTGATATATTCCAGACGGCGTTTCATATAATAATAGTTTTATTTTTTTGTGTCTCAGAGCAGTGACAAAGTATGAAGAGAATTAATCAATGAATCTCCTATCCCAGCTGACATGTCCGTTTCTACTGTAGTACAGTTTGCTGAACGTCAATGCGATCATGTAACATGTTGACACACTGTACTGAGACGGTTTATTCAGCACTTGGTGTGAGTGTCTGCTAACTTTGACTGATGTGGTTCCAGCTGTTTCCTCGGGCGCTGACAGCTCAGAGTGGTCCTTGACTCAGACTAATTATGTCAGTTATATTTACCTGCGTCCTCGCTTAATTTAGCGCCGCTCATATGAACAGAACGTTTTTTCATGTGCGGTGGTCCTCAGTGATGAATAGTTTCCCTTCACCCACTTCCTGTAACGCTGTTTTAAAAAAAAACGCCGCTGTCAGATTTAAGCACCTAAGTTTTTATTTCAGGTTCTGTCTTTTATATTTTAATGTGTATTTCAAAGCAATTTCTTTTTACTACTTTTATTTGTGAAATGAAACAGTTATACGCTCGGCTCAGCGGACGCTGGTACAGTTTGTGTGACTGTGATCTGCATTTTATCAAAGAAGAAGAAGAAAGCAGTCAAAAAAGTATGGCCTTGAGTATTATATCATTTTGTCAGTGATGTTTTTTTTGTGGTTGCTCAGACTTCATTTAATATATTCACAAATCCTGTGCAGATGCCCAATTTAGGCAGGACCTGCCGTGTGTGTGTGTATATATATATATATATATATATATATATATATATATATATATATATATATATATATATATATATATATATATATATATATATCTTTTTTTCAAGCCTGGGAACCAGACGAATCTGCGAGCACGTCTTTCTTTTGCTATGACAGATGCGTACGGTCCCTCTCCTGTTTCAGACACATTTCTGGTTGCCCACATTTCTCCACCCACCATCACACCCAAATTCAGGCACGTGTGAGAACAGAAAGTTGTGTTTGGAAAGTTGCTCAAAAGAATCTGTTTACTGTCTACATTTGGGGGATGCCCGCTGACTCTGCCTGCTGTACCATGTGACGTCCACTGTAGTTTCTTTCATGCTTTCATTATGTGATCGCTTCTGTCAGTCTGGGTTTTGTGTTGGTTTGAACAGTCACCCGCTTAGTTCAATCTTCAGCAATGGTCACTAGTGATTATCAAAAAAAGTAGTTTGTTTTTATTGACATATCTCAGTCAAGTTTTAGTTGCTAGAAACTAATGCTGTAGGAACTTCCAGCTAGATGTAAATAAGGCTTGTGTGTTAACGTGAAACGCTCACACTTTAGTTAGGTTTAGGAACGCATTGTTGGGTACTTATCGTACATTACATAAATTAGGTTACCTACCTGATATGTTTGATAATTTATGCAGCTACAGAGTCAAGAGAAGTCAGTTTTACTTTTGGTTTCACACAGGACATGAACAGAGGTCTCTTGGGTGAAAGTCCCGTGTTTGTTTGACCCAACCACCCACCCCAAACATCGCCATATGTGGACTTTCTCTAACTTTATATACTACATTGCCTGACTTCAACAGCACATTAAAATGTTAAGCTACAAAGTTGCATCCAAGCGTAAAGCATCTGTTTGTCTGCAAACTTCATGAGAAAAATCTGGTGCCAGCCCCTCCAGTAGATAGTAAGTTCAAAGTTTGACCTGCGGGTGGCACTATAGGAAAAGTCAGTAGGGTTCATCCTCTGAGAACCACGAATCTCACCAAATTTCAGGGCAGTCCATCCAGTAGTTGTTGTGTGTGGATTGGCTTAGAGCCGCAGCCGCAGGGTGGCTCAAAACAGTAAATAAAAATGCTAAATTGTTGCATATGAAGATATTTTTTAGAAGAGGTGTTCACACTGAGTTCACTTAAGGACTGTCAGCCTCCAGCTTTGTCTTGACTGTCTCTTTTGTTGTGCTTTTAAGGTGTTTTTCTTTTTTTGGTCTGAACCAATGGTGAGTGCCACCCTTGGAGTTCAGTTTCACTCCTGCCTTTATGTTCTTACTTTCACTTTTTTTCAACACACTGCACTGTTTCCTGATCCAATCTCCTTTTGTGCTATTGAAGCTGTAATGAAATCCGCTGCTTTAAGGTTAATGTTGACACAAACTAAACACATCCTGCTGCTTCACATTGAAAGCCTGTACTATAAAACAGCCACAGTGCTGGTAGCCTCGGTCCTCGAGGTTAGCGACTGACTGCTAATAAATATATAAGATATGGAGATGGCGTTTTAGCACTTTTGCCCAGCAGTTGTAAACGTTGCACAGGAGGAATGGAAGACATCAGCCACAGTACAATGGTTATATTACAGGAGCTGCAGGCACTTTGAAAAGTGGTAAGACTGAAAAACATCAGGGCAAGAAACACCTTTTATTGTGCCATTAAGATTGGATAGGACAGATCCATGAATGCCCCAAATTTCATCCAATAGTTGCTGAGATGTATCAGTCTGGATTGGCTTAGAGCCACAGCTCTACTGTGGCTATAACAGGGCAGTAAAAGAAATATGCTAAATTGTTGCATATGAACATAGTTCTTCATGTTCACATTAGGACTCACTCAAGGATTGTCACCCTCCAACACTGTCTTTATGGTTGTATCAATACCTTAACTATATGTACTGCTAATATCAGCAATCTATCACAGGACTGCCACAAAATATCCAATATCCTCATAGCTGCAGACTTGTAGCCGCACCCACCAGATTGGCTGTTCGGCCTCCACGATCCACACCCATCAGGCGATCCTGCCAACCCGCTCTGAAGCACCCCCTGTTGCCCAGTGCTTTGCGAATCGTTCAGTGGTGATGAGTGACATACCCAGGCGTAGTCTATTAATGTTGCATAGGGATACATGGCTCTCCCCAACTTGACCTTTTTTTTAATCATAAATATTTTGTGGTATCCCCCCCCAAGAAATCCCTTAAAAATGCAAGTTTTGTGTCGAAACTTACAATTTGCATATCGTTATGTCCCTGGCGCATTGCACCGTTTCCTCACAGCTAAATGGTTGTCTGGTCCCGGCTGAGTGGTTCCTTCCACGTTCCCATGGTTTCCTTAAGTGCTCCATTTTCTTCCCACATCAAAACACGCGGTCGCTGTCCTTGACCGAGACCACCTTAGATCTGAAAGGAGCATGAGGAGTTTCCATTTTTTTGGCCCCCATCAGAACCAAGGATCTTGAGTATCACCAAAGAAAATCCCAAAATAAACCTTGGACTTAAAAAAGAAAATCCACCAGCAGTGGATTGGAATACTCTTTAGATTGTGGCACAAAGCATGGTTATATTATGATTTTGTTTTTTTTTAGCGATAGCACACAGAAAATAGACTTTCCTCCATTTTACTTGTTTATAACCCACAAAAGAAGCACCTCCTGTATATGTTTTTAGCTGATTGAACAGAAGAGAGGGCATTTGAACATTTTATAACCCGTGGCACATATAGGCCATGTCTCAAAAAAAAAAACCCTGCAAAGGCAGATCAGGTGCCTGAAGCGCAACAACAACACCAGTGTGCAAAAATACTGTTGTAAACAACTGGATGATAGAGGCGGCTCTCGCTGTGGAAGAGGTGATCGGGGGTGATCATCCCCTAAGCTATTCATATGAGCAGATTTAACACAAACACCACAGCATGAAAAACACCGGAATAATGGGACTATTTTGTTGTTTGCATTAATGTTTTTGACCTTAAATACGGCCAGTACATTATTCCATCTCTATGTGTTTTCTCAGTTTGTATATTCACTGCTTCGAGTTCAGAGTCGATGAAGCAGCATCCAGTTTGAGTACTAATTCCTTGGAGTTAATAGTGAAGTAATTGGAGGCTAAGTACACAGTACTAATCACACTGGAAACATGAAGTAGGGAGCCGCAAGTTGGGATCAGAGGCACAAGAAAGCCTTGCATTCATTAAGTTTCCCACAGACCACTTGACACACCCCTGGAGGGAAATACTGAGGAGGAGCTCTGCCCTCTCCAGCCTTTACTTATATGTTTACGAGTCTTCACAGTCCAGCCTGTCGACACTCATCCAGACATCTTCTCTAGGCCCAGACACGGACCCAGATGTCATTTTTATCTCGCTTTCATTTCACATAGACCACTCATAGTTTTAGCTCACTGCACTCGGAAAAAGATGAAGAAGACTAACGGCAAAAGTGGATGCTGAAAATGTGCGTCACATTGTCAAATATAACTCAAATCACCATGGAAACTGAGTAACAGAGTGTATCAGTGGGTGTTTTTTTTCACAACTCTGTCTCCCTCTCAGACACACGCACTTTTCTTTTCATCTCTCTCCTTGTGTCTCTCCTCACTAAAATACACACGCACGCACACATTTCTGACTGGATAATAACATCGCAGCCCTGAATCACTTGTTTATAGAAAATATTTTGGAAATAGCTGCATTTTTGGAGGTGAAAAGGAGCCGTGAAATTGCGACGAGTAAAGTTTGAATCAAGACGATGGAAGGTATTAGATGCGATGCAGCTCCAGTGTCACTCTCATGTACTCTGTGTGCTCAGCAGGTTTACCAAGAAGAAGAATAATGAGCAGTGTTGCAGCGTGCTTTGAAACCACTGACCGAATAAAGAGTGGACGTCGTATCCGTGACGTCACCCCTCGGTTTCTAAAGAATCACTTCACCAGCTCATAGTGCGGTTGCTCCGGTCGCCGCCATCTTGGTGCTCAAACAAGCCACCTGTAACGGCACCAAACTGTCAATCAAAGAGGCCGCGCTGTTAATTATGCAGAACTTTAAGCCACAGTATAATTTGAACAGGTGACTTACAGAGAAATTCAGGCATAGTACAGTTGTCATGAACGGGGAAATTACCTATAGAGACCGAAACTGTTTTTTGTACCAGGCTGTAAACATGTTTATTTCTGCTGTGAAGTTGGACATTTTAACATGGGGACCTATGGAGACTGACTCATTTCTGGAGCCAGCCTCAAGTGGCCGTTTGAGGAACTGCAGTTTTTCGCTTCACTTCACAGCCTCAGAGGTTACGGCTTGTTTGAAACTAATGATTTTAGCCATACATAGAATTGTATTAGAAGCTGAAAAGCCATCGAGTGTCCATCTATTAGTACATACAGTACAGTACTGCACGTCTCAAGAACTAAAAACAGAGAGTAGGATTTGATTTTCAGCAGAAAACGCACTGATTTTACTTTTGGTTAGCTAAAGCTGGAAAAGCATCCTTTCCTCCATGTTAACTATTTTTCACACCCAAAACTCGTGTTGTTGTATTCAGCGTTATTCACCAGATGTGCGTTCTCTTTCTTATTAAACATTCGCAAAGCAGATTTGTTTCTTAGGATTTGTTGTGCCTATTGCCTGTGCTGTCAAACTCGTGGTCCTCTTCTTCTCCCCCCCCCCCCCCCCCCCCCCGTCTTTGTGGAGTTGCAGAATATCTTGGCACGCTGTCAGCATACCACATAAGTCAAGTCAAATTTTATTTTTAAAAGCCTGAAATCACAAATCACAGATTTCCTCAGGGTGACTTTAAATGTGAATTACATATTACAGCACATAAACATGTGCTTTTAACTTCCTTTTAATGAACTGTTAAAAATGCATTTTTGCCAAGAAGTTAATAATATATCTTCTTGTTGTGCATCTGCAGTGTCTCCTCGACTAATGCTCTCCAAGTGGGTGTGAATTTTTGGTAATGTAATTGGGTGCAATATCTGTGTAGGAGGGCACTAGAAATAGTTTGTTATATCATTTCTGTTTTAACAGGCCAGCTGTCGTAATAACACACAGAGTGCTGAGGTCGCGGGACTACCTGTTGATGTGAGTTGTGAGACAGTCGGGTTCATCTGTCGTCACCACATCTGGACCCATGAAGGAGGGGCAGTTAACCCCTTCCTTTCAACGAACATCCTAGTTGCTCCAACTTATTTGGTGGAGGAAATGAAGATGAATAGTGAAATTATGACCTTTTATCAAACATCCACCACGGTTCTTTGTTTCTTGTACAATGAGGGATTATTGCACTAATAAATCTAATAATTCAGTTTCAAATGAAGTGCTTTAGATAATCGGACTGAACTTGTTTACAACGGGCGATCAGGTGATCGCTCTTTTCCCGGTGGACTTTGTTGCAGCAGCAGTTCCCAAAGTGGCTGCTTCAGCGCTCCAAGGTTGTAGTAAACAAATAAATACTTTGTGTGCTAAATAATTGCAAATAATCGGGGGATTTCATCGTCTACAGTACATAATGTCATTAAAAGATTCAGACAATCAGAAGAAATGTCTCTACGCAAGGGACAAGGCCAAAAACAAATGCAAATATCGAATGGTCTTGAACTTGGGGCCTCTGGCGGCTATGCTTTCAAAAACAGACACGATTCAGTCATGGATATCGCTGCATGGGCTGTGGAACACTCCCTAACACATTGGCTCTGAACACAGTTTGTCACTGCGTCGAAAAAACTGTACATGAACCAGATCCAGAAACGTCTCAAGCTCAGATTTTTGGGAAACAGGGTCAAATATATAATTTAGACAAACTACATTTTATGCATTCAAATGAGGGCTGAACAATATGTATAAAAGTCCTATTATGAGGGTCATTTCTGGTGCAATCTGTGCTAAATGAGAACGTTCGAGTCATCTCTGTAGCACCACAATGCTCATTTATAGTAGGTACGTGTTTCACCTTTGACAAATAAATTGCAGCTTTTGCAGGTTGTTGCAAAAAAAGTCGTGAGGGGATGCCGATGTTCCACTGCTTTGTTGCAGCGATCTTACCATGTTTCCATCGTCGCAGGTGGGCACAGCGCTGTCGCAAATGATGCAAAAATAAGTAATGAGGCGGATTCCCGAGCAATGTCGAAGTGTTGGCGGAGAGAGCAGGAAGAGTAACCAGCATCTCTGCAGATAAATGAATGCATGCAAATGAGGCCTGAGAACGTGAACCCAAACAAATATGCAAATTAGCATTACATACAAGTAGTACTTGATTATGTTGCACCATCATGGATAGACGGCATTATTCAAACAGTAATTCCCTTTCAGATGGAAGTTCGACCCCCTTTTAGATGAGATGCACATGCATGCATGCGCACACTTGTTTGTGTGTGGATGAGTGTGTTAAAGAGCGCTACAGACGGAGCACGGAGGGAGGAAAAGCATTCCCATTAGAGCGCCCATTAAGTCTGATTACAAGTGATTACCGTGTGTCAGGGAGAGATGACCAGCCCTGTCCTGCCACTGAATTAATGACATAAACAAATGCTTTCTTTTCTCACTCTCATCATAATCAATCTGTTTTTTTGTTTTTTTTGTCGTTGTTGTTGCCGGGGGTTTTTTTTGTTGTTCCTCCCCTGAGAGCTCAACGTGAACTTCGCCTGACTTGTAACGATTCTTTTGGCCGACCACCAGACTTTCGTAGTCAAACTCCAAGCAATTTGTTTCTGCTTCCCCGCACATGTTGTTTTATTTATGGCCGTTTTTCTCCCAAAATGCCGCTCTTCGCTTCAGGTTCTGACACACGCGCGCACACACACACACACACACACACAAAGATACATTGACTCATTTGACGGCCAACGGTCCAAAAGGGAAAAGAAATTTATACTGGGGTTTCTCTGCCCTTAGTGCAACGTGGGGGGAAGTATTTGTGGTCGTAACCACATGTGGAAACCACCAGAGGTTATTTTAAAGCGGCTGTGGGGGTTGCTTTGTTGAATGTAGCATGTAGGTCATCGTAGCCGGACGTGGTGTTGTGACTACATCCTGCCGCACAGAACAAAAGGTGCTTAAAGTAACTTCACTGTGATGTATTTCGTTTTTGCTTTAAATGACTTCGATTTCAATAAAAACAGAGCACTCCCTGGATAATAGATGCTTCTAATGGCTTTGACCTCCATTTCAAACTTTAAAAGCCCACCTCCAATGCCCAAGGTCAGATTTTAATGCCATGGCAACATGCTTGCAATCGTTTCTAGACATCCTGGTGTACGTAGCTGGACTGTGATATTTCTGCTCATTAGTTTGACCGGGCTCTGTGTGTGTGTGTGTGTGTGTGTTTTTGTAGGTGTTTCTTTCGGGGAGCTCAGCAGCTCCTCAGCGCAGCCTGGAGTCAGACTTCACCACTTCCTCTGGTAAGACCTTCATGTTGCTCAAATCCACACAGCCAGAGTCCTGCAGCCTGCAGAATGCCAATACACTGTGTTTCCCTACGCTAGACCTCCCTGCTGTGACTGAGGCACACACACACACACACACATAAACACACATAACGCAGAAAATCAAACGTCTCTAGCAGTTGCGAGTCGTGATGTAAATGTGATAAAGCTCTAATCTTGGTACTGATCCAGGATAAATCATTGCCAGATCTGTCTGTTTATGCTGCTTCTTGTCTTTGACAGCCGCAGACTGTGCATGTGTGCGTGGGGGGGGGTGGGGGCGGCGGGGGTGTCACAGGGCTAGGTGATGCGATTAAAATCAGCCGAATTTTAATAATATGAATATTTCTCCAGTGTTGATATGACAAAGATCAAGCGCTCGGTGGAATAACGGGCGTTAAAGTGTTACAGCAGACAAAATAAATCGTCATCAAAGCTGCAAGCAGCTCCGAAACTAAAGAATAAAGCAGATAATCAGCTCTGTAGCTGCATATCACTGACACTTCTCTTCTTGGAGGAATCCATTGATTATGATGCCGTGATGTCATCCGTTGGTATGTGGGCGATCTTGTTGAGTTTGGCTTCATAGATGTCGCCATCTTGGAGGCAGGCGGCCTCGTCACGAACTCTCTTAGACTACAGTGAAGCAGCTCACTGAAACATGTGTCTGGAAAAACAAATAGACAATGCCATAACAGATTCAAGTTTGATCAACATTTCCTGGTTTGACAGTTTCTAAATGTTGCGAGTCAGGCTGAGAGGGACTTGTCACTCAGCATGTTGTCACTCGTTTTAGTGTCCCCATAAGACTACGATACAATTATTATTGCAACCAATGGATCTGCCCCCTGCTGGCCATTCAAAAAAAGAACACAGACACTTTAATTATGTGTTGTACTGTCATTGCTCAGCACACGTGCTCAGACCGTCTGACAGTCTTTTTATTGCTGCTTTTATCTTAGAAATTAAGGTCATGCGGGCAGAAAGGAAGGGGGCAAATATCTACGTACGCGTGTAGATAAGTGCTTCGTCTGACCCAGGAAAACACAGAGAGTAGCCCCACCGGCAGTGAGCACTTAGTAGGCATTATTGCAGAGTCACATACGGAAACACGGCAGGTTGAATTTTAAGCGCGCGTAAACACAACTGAACTGAAATTTGCTGCATTATAGCATATAGCTGAAGAATCAGTGTGTCGGGTGAATCTCATCTTTGAGTCACACAGTTTAACTACTTCTTTCAACCCGTATAGGCTCACAGATCAGATCAGCCTCAACCGCAGATATGCTCGGAGATATTGCTGAACAATGGCCATTCTATTCTCCTTACTGTACCTCGCTAACCGTTTGACTGTCACATGGGTGCATTAGAGCAGAATGTCGGCTATAAAAAGCTCTAAAAGCAATCGCTTCCCCCCTATGGGCTTATTCTGCTATTCGCTGAGGGCAGTGAAAACTCTTGCTGCACTCAGCTGTCACCTTTTTTAAACAACAGCCCATACATCAAAACCTCACGGTGACTGAATGTCATCTGATTAAAAAAAGGAAACCAAGAAAGAAAAAAAACAAACACACACAAAAAAAAAGTTCTGAACATTAAATAAAGACAGACGCTTGCGTTTAAGCCCGCTGCAAAGGCTTTTGCGAAGTCGTAAATTCAGCCTGACAAACCGAGCGTCTTGTACAGTCAATTTTCGAGGTAAGGAAATGTATGTGACAGCTTATTAAAAATGAAGACTAACAGAACTGGCCGTGTAGCTCAGAGCGAAAAAACAAAAAGGCTTCCATCTGCGCGCATAAAACAGCAAAATGTGTTGGGGCTAAAATGCAGTGATGATAACTTAGACGGCAAAACATCATTCATGGGTCTGCAGGTGATTGTTAGCTTGCAGCTGTCAGCCATTTGTCATGACCGTGTTCTCACTGCCGCTCGTTATAGCCACGCATTGGATTATTGGTCGTAATACTCCCGATGCATTATTTGGACCTGCTCAGCTCTCAGTCTCCTGTGAGGGATCATGCTCATGACTGTGTACAGTGTAACAGGAAGACTGTAGCATTTCTAAAACACACCGGATAGCCCCTGTGTATCGGCCATCCTTTTTGACATTGGCCCGTGCATGCGTGTGTTTTCCTGGCAACCAGAGAAATTAATGTAATATGATAAGTGCACTGGAGACTCCAACACAAAATCATTCGCTTGATACTTCTATCAGCTTGAATTCTTTAATGAAAACACCATCTGCTGTCCTTTTTTGCGATACCAGTTGCCATGATGATGAGCCTGTATCACGTTGCACAGTGTGATGCAGCTTAGTAAATTAAGTATTAGGGGGGCTCCGAGCGTAATGGTCGGCGGATCAAGATCGACTCTTATCTGAATGCCACCTCAAATAAGATGCATATTGGTCAAGGCTGTGAATATAGTTTACTGCCTGCTCATCGGTGTTGATTCATGATTCAAGCTGACGTTGCCCACAGTGAGATTACCACTGAAGACTGTTAGAGGAGGCCTGACATTTAGATTCAGATAAAGGCCCAGATGCCCTTTGTGGAGTTTTCAAAACAACAAGCCATAATTTTTATTGCAGGTGATTTGCAGCATTTACTGCTTCTGTTTTTGCATATAATGCGGCACTGTTTGTTCAAGTGTGTTGTGTCCAAAGTCTTGAGGATACATTCAGTGGATGAAGCCGGTAACAACGCTCCATAACAAGTAAAAGTAGTTCAACTATCGCAGTAAGTACATAGATTACTAGATTTTTACTGAAGCATGTGTACTCAATCTTACTGTTTTAGCTGCTAGTTTTAAATACAGTTACATTTTAATGTGTGTATTGTTAAATTATCTCTATGTGATGATTTTTATGAGGATAAACCAGATAAATCTGTGGGGAGAAAAAAAAGTACTGACACCCAATTGTTTATTTCCATTGGAGTAGGAGTTGAATGTGGGTGGATGACGGAGGTGGCTTTTAATGAAAAGGTGTGTAGCAATGTGACTTAGACCGCGCACGCTACAATCTGTTTTCATTTTTTGGACCTTTTCACTAATTCTTCCTTTCGTCTGAACTATTGGTTGGTGTTTTTATTCCTTTGGGCCTCAAGCGGGCATTGAAATGAAACCATGTGAGGAGGATTGCGAACAACTCATGGACAACATGACGGCCGCACACTGTTTTCGTCGCTTTGTCATGCCCCCGTACGCACGCACAAGCTCTTTAAACGGCGCCTCCTTAACGCGTGGTTGACCTTGTCAAACGATCACACTTTGGTTACGTTTATGCAACAAAGCTGCGAGCTTGGCCTCAGAAAAAGACCGTGGTTTGGGTTAAAATACGTGACAAGTCATGTTGCCATGACAGTGGCAACGAGTCACGTGATCAAAGTTACATTTATAACGCTATGTAGCAAATAAGTCAGTGCTGACCTTTAGTTACCACAGTCTCCTGGGTGAAAGTCCAGGGTTTCTTAAGTCATCCACCCACTTTAACCAACCTACTTACGCTCGCTCTTTACACTACGTCAGATGAGGTGGATGGGTCATACTGCGTCTCTGAAGCTCACAGAGCTACACCACTTGGCCAAAAGCATGTGGTCACCCAAACATTACCGCCATTTCACTTCATAACCTTGGGAACGCATATTAAAGATATCCTAAACTCAGTTTATTTACTCAGTTTTCAGATTTTTCAGATCTCACAACTTTCTGATGGCTTTCCAAGATGGCCGAAATCTCCCTTGTCTCCCTTATTGTAAGTCGCTTCGGAGAAAAGCATCAGCTAAATGACTGAATTTAAATTAGAGGTCTGCACGGGACAGAATTTTCAGTCCCGCTCCAGCCCGCGCCTGCCATATTTTGTCCCGCTCCCGCCTGCAAATCCTATAAGATGCAGACACAAAAATTATTCTCATTGGCTTGGGGAATTAAACACGCAGATGCCCTTTGTGGAGTTTTCAAAACAACAAGCCATCATTTTTATTGCAGGTGATTTGCAGCATTTACTGCTTCTGTTTTTGCATATAATGCGGCACTGTTTGTTCAAGTGTGTTGTGTCCAAAGTCTTGAGGATACATTCAGTGGATGAAGTCAGTAGCAACGCTCCAATTACAAGTAGGCTCTAATGTAAATCTCCGTAAAAGGCTTGTGACTAATACAGCATACGTTTGGACTTCATATCTATGATGTTTGCGCACTCTTGGAGTGTTTGTTTTCGCCCCATTAATACGTGGAAGTATTCTGCATCGTAAGACTATTCTCACTCCCAAGCCCAACTCATCAAATACCGCAGCTTGATATGATATCTGGGATTAAAGATATGACGCTGTACGTACCCTTATCGCATCATGTCTTGATGCTTACAGGTACAGACACAAGAATTTCCCCAAGGAGGCCACTGCTTGTGTCCAAGACTAAAAGTAAGTTATGTAATGTATTTGGCTTACATCAGGTATGTAATGTAACAAGTAGTTCTTGTAGTAACTTCCCAAAGAGAGGAGTACCTACAGCTCCATGAAGGATGCTGACCAAGCTGCAGTTCCTGATGAGTTGCGAGTGTTGCGTACGATTAGGTTTTATTGCTCTGATGCGTTAAAGGTGACCTTACTAGCGCAGCAGTGACTACATACTTCAGACCACACAGCGTAGGTGTTAAATTTGAATTTACGACGGAGGTTTTCAGTTCTGTGAAAGTGTAAAAGTTCAGCATGAAGATCAGAAAAAGCTCCGGGGTTGAACTTCTGAATCACGGGAAACCCTTTGTATGCGTTGCATCATTTTGTGTTCTCCCCCGTAACTTAACTTCACAGTGCCTACAATAAGTTGAGCATTTACAAGAAACGGGTTCGCTGAGAAGAGCTTAGATGTCATGAATGAGTATGAACATGGTGATGGTAAGACCTTTGATCCTCTCTCTCTGTTTGACAGTTACTAGTTTCCAGGATGCTCTCTGGTGATAGCGAAACAATACATTACATTCAGAGAAATGCTCTTTGGTCTGGTGGGATGTTGACATAAATGTGCTTTTCATTAACTTTATGTCAGACTCAAAGAATGTTGACTTTCGTTCGGGCCTCGAGCTTCTCTCCTATTGTGATGGTTTGCTGTATCGCTGTGCTTCTCTCAGAGATCCGCTGCCCTCATTCGTGTTGGCAGAAGTTTTTACAGGGGAGTGCTGACATTTGAAGAAAGCATGTAAAACTAACTAGTAACAGGTATAGCAGAAATGCTCAGCTCAGCGCTGTATGTGTTCACAATGCTGTGTGAGAGCATCTGCAGTGCACAAGCTGAATGCGGAGACAAACAATCAGATGTTTGGTGGAAGAAATACTTTGTTGCAAACAGCCGGTCTCATTATACTGCAGGTATCAAGAACTGGTTAGCAGTAATCAGTTAATCTGTTCTTTGGATGTTAGCAATGAGGAAAAGTACAGCATGTACCCCATTAGGGGCCTATTTCCTGTTTCCTGCCTTACCCCAGGCCTCTGAGTGTACTCTTGTGGGTCATTTCACAATGCTATTTTTGTATTAGCTACTGTCTGTGCTGCTGCATGCAAGTTTGTGTCCATATTAAGCTTGTGGGTTTGTTTTCAATTAAATATGTAATGATGAATTATGCTTGTTAACGATCCACTTTTCTTATTACCGTGGATGATCAAATAATGTCACACGGAAGGAAAGGCGCAGGGTTTGCTTTAATGCTGTCACCGCTGTCGTCCTGTCCAACGGCACACGTTACAGCCAAGCTGAGAGCAATTCTTAGAAACAAAGAGAATCTCTAAATCTAATTTTGTTGTTGACAAGTCACGCTGGTGGAAAGTGGGTGTTGCAAGCGCTAGAGTTTCCCTTTTAAAAAAAAAAAAAGTCAGCTCATTAGTGAAACACTGTCATAAAAAAAATATTTTCCCTGGAAGTTCTCTCACGAATTCTTCTGGAAATCGCAGCAGCCAAATTGAACATAAGGCACGTTGTGGGAATGTTCTTAAATAAGCATGGCTTCATAATTACATGTTTTTGTGCTCTCAGTGCACAAGCAGCCTTATCACAGAAATTAAGGGGGTACTCTAGTAATTTATTTATGCCACTTCTATGAAGTTCGGGTACTTGGAAGAGATAGACTGAGAAAATATTGGCCAGCAGTGGCTGAGATATCCTGACAGTTCCCTATATGGGTTTCAACTCATTCCCATAATGCAACCAATAGCATATCTTTGTGGGACTTTGTGACAGACATTTTTAATGCCTCATGTCCCAATTTGTAAGGCAGACCTTCCAGTGTGCAGGGTTTAATGGTATTTAGTGTTGTAGTCGCTGATTGCCACTCCCTCGCCTCACGCGTTCTTGTTTTCTTCAAAACATGCTTCTACATGTGTAAATATATTACGTAGTTAAGTAGTTTCACTTTTGTCTGTTTTTACAACCAGTGTTGTGCCAAAAAGTGAATCTGACTTCTGGCCGTGGGAACGCGCACAGCAGCCCGTTGAGCGGTAGCGCAAAAAACGTCTGCTTTTCTCTGGATTAAATGGTCAGAATATGCAGATACAAACAACTGTATATAACGTAATTATAGCAAAGGTGTGTGTCTTTGAAAGTTTAACGTTTGTTGTTACGTAATTATTACAACTGTGGCCAAAGGAAGTGTATTTTATATCAAAATCAGACATGGTAATCACGTGATAGACATGTCTCTATGTGCTTGGTATGTCTGATATAACGAGTATGATTTATTGCTAGGTTTTCAATAAAGATGAAGAACTTTTGCAATGATGCTCGTGACACTGCATTGTTTTTCAATCTGTCTGCAGTTTTCACCTGCCAAAAACTCATTGAAGGCATAGTATAGTTACTGAGAGGTCATTTCTGCCTAAATATGACTTGATCTCATCTTCTTCAGCTTCATAATATAAAGATCTGAGCTCGCAGGACAGCTTGAAATTCTTTTAAAGGACCATTACAACACAAAATGGGTTTTTCACCTGCCAAAAATTGATTGGAGGCCAAATATACTTACATCAAAATAGAACAGACGTGTAATTCAGGCGTAGCTGAGCGTCGAGACGCAGAAACGGACCACGGCGGAGGGGTTTGATAGATCGACTAGAATGGCCGCGTATTCCTCGCAGTGATGCAACACTAACGCAACACACCGCGGACGGGCCCGGTGGATTTTGGGGGTTATTTTCCGACCATTATACGCTGATGAAAACATATTTATGAATATTATGTTCTATTTCTGCCATATTCTGTAAGCAGAGCCCCCTAAATCTGACACACTGGGCCTTTTTAAACACGTGAACTTACCACCTGTGACATTCAACACAGCACATAGCAATCAAAGTGCTCTCAGGTCGAGGCTGAGGTAATACAGGGCGTGCTGAAACATTAATGCTCCTACTCTTTGTTTTGGAATGCATTGAACATACTGTTCTTGCAACTCTTGTCTTGCAGGATGTGGTAGCTCTTGTGGTAGAGGAATTATCTCAGTGTAGAGAAGGAAGTGCTCACCCACAGCCTACAGAGCGCTGTTAAAACACACCCACAAGACAGTGCAAACACACGAGCGAACCTGACGTCCAAGCAAGTCTCTCCAGCGTTTGTAGTTGGAAAATGTGAGAGTGAAAATGGTTAAGGGTTTCGCTTTTTGACTGCAGATCAAAGGTTTGCTCATTTGACTCCGTTTGTGGCTGAAATTAGTCTGACAACCAGCCATAACTCAAAGTCTGCTGCCAGCACGAGTTGGAAGTTGGCGAGTTTGGCGACCCCTTGAGTCTACCCCTGGAGTCAGCCAAGCCAAAACAAATCAGCTGTCAGCAAAAAAAAAAAACCCATCTGAAATAATCATTTAGTCGATTGTTTCAGTAATAAAGTCTTGGTTTTCTTCTAATGAAAATCTGCCTGTTTTAAGTGAATCTGTTTCACTCATCTGTTTCCAATATGCAGGAAATCTGCCTGTTTCAAAATATTTCAGTCCAGTTGGATTTCTTTATACAAGTGAAGTAAATCCGCCTTGTTTTGTCTTGATTTGAGCCGTTGGCATTCAACACAGAAAAATAAAAGTCTTTATCAGTAACAAGTGAAACGATTTCACCCCAAAAGAAGCACAGAAAAACTCGTTTTTAGTGATAAATATGGGATTAAATGAAATTCTGGTTTAATTTAAGGCTGGCCGCACTCGCATCGGTATGCTCGGTTGGTTCATCATTTTAGACGGGCCGTTATTTGACGAGTGTAACTGCCAGTCAGTGTGCGCTTCATGGATGTATGAAGACGCCACTTTTATAAAAGACACGTCTCTAAAACTGACTAACAAGATCAATTATTTCTCAATTATATAAGATAATAAAGGACTAATGTGTTGTGGTTTTCTAATGAAGGTTTGCTATTTGTAAACGGTTCCCAGAGCCTGCTCGGCATTCTCGTAATGCAAAGTCGATGTTCTGGGTCTTGACCTATCGTGGGACAGAGTGGGCAGAAAAGCAACAAAACCTCTCTGGGTTATGCATTGGAAAATACCATTATCATAAAAGACATGGCTGCCAAAGTCATTTCATGCAGACTTTGTTGCTCTGTAACAATGTCTCCTAACTTCTTCCTTTGCTGCTGCAGTTCAAACATAAATACGTGGCCTAAAATGATGGGCTGATGCTGCTGCTGCTGGAGGACGGTGTGGTTCCACCAAACAGCTTTAAGTAATGTAATTAACCATAAGTGCTTAGTCTACGTCGTGTAGAGACAACATAGTGTTGGCAACGGTGGGGGAAGTGTTATTTATTTACAAAAATAAAGTCCTGCATTTCAAATTCTGGCCCAGCTCTGCTCAAGTCCAAGTCCCTCAATACATGGACAAGTGCAGTGAGTAAGTGTCGGGAGCAGATCATCATAAAAGTCTGTTTATAAAGATGGACGCCATGGTAGCTCCTCAAAAGTAAAGCCAAAACATCTTGATCGCCCCCTGGTGGCCGGCTGCAGTATAGGTCAACCTCACCTCCTCCATATTAGCAGATGGGACACGGTATATGTGGTGTACGTCAAATATATTTTCCCCAAAGATTCATTTTGGGAGGTTCCTGTCGTTCAAGTCTGAGTTTATTTATATATTTGTATATTATCACTTTAAAAAAAGGAGTTCTTGTCATGATTGACAGCGAAGCACTGCTCTCCATCGTGGCTCCGACCTCACTATTCACTGATGAAGACAAAAAAAAACGATAGAAAGTTGCAGATTTGACCAGCTTTTACCTCTCTTAATAGCTACAGGAGACGTGAAGCAGAGCCTCTTCTTATTGTCATTCCCTATTTAACAAAGAAGTGCCTTAAGGCCTGCTGATTATGCTAATAACATGTTACTCAGTCATCATCTATAATTTTCTTGTTCGCTACAAGGGTCAGTGAAAAAAACAGTGAATCCTGTCCAAGAGTTGTTGGACTTCATTGGAAAACATTTCTGTATTCTTGTCCTAAATCTTTGCTTTTTATTTCTTTATAACTGGACAAACTTGTCATAAATCAAACTGTTGAATAATACCTGTTATTCAACGAGGAGGTGCAGACTCCTCGTAAACAGGAGTCTGATCATTAGCAAAAATCAACGCCCCTTTAAATTTGTTTATGCAAGGCTGCCTGTTCTGCTTCATTGAATTCGCACAGAAAATGTTACCGCAGGCTAAAAAAGAAGAATGCCACTCCACAAAACTTCAAGTCCCGCTGCCGGAAATCTGCAGACCAAACACAACAAATTTAGCAGAGTCGGTAGACGTACTGAAAAGTATTAATATAGCTCCCGATGACGTGTCATCAGACCAGAGCTGTACTGTGACACAAGCAAAGAAGGCGCCCCTTTCCAAGCAAAGCGGTCCATGACTAATGTGAGAGACGGTCATCACATTAGATGGTATGATATTATAGCCTGCAGTAGGTGATGTTACACTGTTGGTGCAACAGAGGATGATTGATGAGGCTGAAGGATAAAGACCTCGAGGCAGCTGTTTCTGTGCCGAAATCTGCCAATAAAAATCGTAAAACACCTCATCAAATTGTCAGCCGTGGTAATGATGCTGTGGCGAACAGTTCATTTGGATTTAGGAGTCCTGATTTCTGGTCGTCCCCCCCCCCCACCGGTGGAAAAAAAAGAGACTGTTTATGACTCTTATGACAGCTCTGAACCACTCGTGAATTTGTGAACACCACAAATGTTCTTAAAATCACCCATGTGTGATACTTAGGAATGGATTTTGAGGCATAATTAATGTTTGATTTAAATTTAGAGAGGCCAAATGTGACAACGAATGGTCACGCTGATCTTGAAGCATTGACGCTTAGCTGTAATCTTATACATGCAGAAGTTGTACGTTGTGTTTCGGTTATCTTGTGAGCGGCTACCGTTCTTTTTAAACTTGAACATGGTTTCTTAAGATCCCTTGAATTTATATGTATATGTGTGCATGAAAGAAATGGAAGTTCCTTTAATATATGTCTTCATCTCGATATTAGTAAATGGGCTATGTCCGCTAGCTCTTGCATCGCATCTACCTTGAGCCGCCTCTCAACTTATACGATGTTGGATCCTCGACAAGAAAAGCAGCTGTATCTGGTTGTGATGTTTAAGCAAGGCCAGCTTGAAGGCTGCAGTACATTAGCACACACACACACACACACACCACCACCACCACCACTCCATACACCATGACATATAACTTTCACAGTCCCAGAGTGAACACTAGGCTGTAGCTTAAATGGCTCAGCATCGTAGCTCAGCACTTTCTCATTAAGGAAAAATGTGGATTCTTTTAGCGTTCCATTTGGGCTCCTGGCTGTTCCAGGAAAGCCAGGAGTAGAAATCAATATGTGAACATACAGTACAAGCAGAGAAAATATGAGACACACTGTAACTCCATTCCTGGAGCAATGCTCCTAGACGGGGAGGTAACCCTGGAGGGTTTCGATAAGTTTGGCAGGTTCGGTTTGTGCATATCTGAAAAGAGGTTTTGTGTACGATAACCTCCGTCCTGAGTATAATCGCAGAAAATGTCAGATACTGTCGCCTTGCATTACGCCGGCCTCTGATAAATACGAGGAATAGAAAGGAACGATTATCAGTACAAATTAGGATCAACCACTGTTTTTCCAGATCAGCTGCATAGAAGCTGACACTAAGCGTTGTGTATCTTAAAAGAAAGACAGCTCAGAGTCAAGATTCAAACAGTGAAGTTATGTGGCTGGTCCAGCCAACACCACACAAGTCCAAACTCTGTTTTTAAAGTAAAAAAAAATAAAAATAAAAATCAAACCAGAGTAGAGCAGCAGAGTAGAAAAGGCCAAAGCTCGATGAAAAGGGGGAGGATGGACTGAAACAACCCTGCTCCCTGCCACTGCAGCTAATTTACGCCCGCGGTGGAAGTCCATTATTGTCACTTTTGTTTATTTGGGACACTAATGTGCAGAAATGGCAATTAGAGAGCCACGAAAAGCACTCAGCTGGATGATTTTCCCCATTCCAAAATAAATTGCCATCTGTGGACCTCGTATCTGATGGAGTCGGGCTGTCCTGAAATGCCTTCCTGTGAGCACCTATAGTAGGTGTGCTTGTTTGGTTTACCCTCTGTTTTCTCTGATGTGTGCTTTTTTTTTTCTTTTTAGCTACATATCCATAAGTCTACATTTATTCAGCTCTAAACATATTTAGCCCTGGTAATATCCTTCTACCGAGGCTGGAATCTTCCATGAATAAAATGCTAATAAAGTTTAAGAAAGTAACTTTCATTTCCCTTGGCATTCCATGGTGGGTCATACACAATAACATGAGACTTAAGGGACAAGAGATGAGCTTCAAGTAATACAGTTATACGGCTCAATGTTTTTGTGCTGATGTGAATATAGGAACTGAAGAGGAAAGCTTTTGTTTGACCTACAATAGTTTATCTGAAGCCTTCATCAGTTGATCCAAGACAGTGGACGCATTCATCTCAATGTCCATGAGCAAGGCCCAGAAAATCTGGTTCTTCATCGTTGAAGGTACAAGCTCTTGTATGTTTAAAATGTAAGAAGGGTCACTGGTTTGATTCAGTAGCCCAGAAAAGCACGTTCCCATGACATTCAAAGTATCTGTTGTGTACTTCTTTTTTGGACACATTTGGAAACGTGGTGACGAAACGTGGGTTTTGCTACAGCTTCTTCATAGTAATGCAATCCGAGGCTGAAGGGGGTCGAAGCAAATCCTGGGAATTCCGCTTGTATCGGACGGGTCTGCACTTCACCTTAACCGGTGTTTACTTTTTCAAAACCACAATCAAGTAAGTAGACCCCGACTTGAGAGCGCCTTGTCAACTGTTGTTTCTGCGGTCATGAATGTGAACATGAACTTCCTGTACCCTCAACCATCCTCTCGTTGCCGTTTTTCAGAATTGTGCAATGCAAGTTGTCGTCTGATGAAAGTGAAATCGTTTCTAGGAAATTGAGTTGAGTTACACACACACATAAACCTGTTGTTTCTTTAAATGATCCATGTTGAGACTTTAAACTACATTTTTTTTTAAAAAGAAGGGGTAAAGTTTGTTGTTTATAGGAGAATTTCAGCAGAGGTTTGTCAGTCTCTGGGTTTAATAAATGTAGGAATCCACCAACTTGAAATTGGATCCAACATGGAAGCAGTTTTGAGAAGCCAACAATCAGGAGATATTCATTTTCCCTCCACATCCAGTGCAACTTCGAGCCAACTGTTTCCCTTCAGTCTGCTCGCTCAGTCAATAGACTCTGTCTATGATATGGATAGGAGGGTATTGATAAAAATGTCCCCGTGAGGAGCTCCACTTGGCTCAGCATCGGCTGTGTGTGTGTGTGTTGTGCGTCCTTTTGCAGCCATTTATCTCTTCCATCTATGCATGTACACAACAGCCCATTCATTGCTAGTTTTCCATCTATTTTCGTATTTGTTTCTGCCAGAAAATATTTGGCCATCTCTCCGTCTGTGTCCTCGTCGGAGTTTTAGAAACCTGTTGTATGGATGAACCAGCTTTTGGGTCTCTCCCAGCTGTTGTCTGGATATTAAAATGTTCTCCAGGGTGGTAAAAAAAAAAAAGCAAAACTGAAGCAGAATTTCCTGTAATGCTTTTCAAGCCAGCTGTTCCTCCAGTGCAAAAGAATTATGAAAGCTGTAATACTTTTTTTTTTTGGCGTTTTCTTTCTTTCTCAGCTTGTTGACAGTGAGTTTGGTTGCAAAATGGACTGGTTAGTCGTTTTCGTGGTTTTTCTCATCATCACACTTTGTATCTGCACCACGGTTAGGGCAGGTAAAGCTCAGTCAGCTCAGGACATGTTATATAAAGGTGTTACTCGCGTTACTGTGACCCCACAGGGTAGATTTGCTGTCTTCAGAGATGACTGGTTTGTGTCACAGAGCAGCTATGACTTGCATTTCTTGCCTGAAAAGGTTTTACTGAATAACTGTACAGACCCTGTTAATAGTTACAGATCACCAGTCGATTACCAGTCAGGAGCTAAATGCTGCCCAACGTCATCCTAGACAGTTTTCATTTTTGGTTCATCGCAACTAGATTCAACAGGATGGAACATGCAGATAGTCTGGATTGTGAAAGCAGCTGCAGCACTCAAAGAAGAGCTTTAAGACTCTCGGTTTCTGTGTGTTACATTTTATCCAAAGAAAGAAAGCCTGTTGTTTAGATGTAGTCAATGAATGAATATTCGGGAATACCCTCTGTTCTGCCTGTTTAAGTCTGAATGTGCATCATTCAAATGACTGTGCTACGTTTTCTCTCTGCTACACGGGAATGTCCGCAACAACAAGTGGCTACATTTGTTGCTGTAGGCTCTTTGGTTACTAAACTAGCAATGCTGAATCAAGGTTGCCTCACTGGATGTCTCCAGAACAGCTACATGGAGGCGAGGTTGTAGTAGATGTAGAAGTTGCATTGTTGCCCTTGCCTTTACCATTACTGGTCTTGTTGAGGAGACAAATCCTGACAAGCAGGTAAACATTAAAAAGTGGGTTCAACCTGGACAGCTGAGGCTACAATTATCAGAACCCTGGATAATGTTGGAATAATGCAAACATGCACATCTCTCTATATGTAGATATCATATCCTAAATATGATGAAAGCCAGCCTCGTGCATGCGTGTATCGTTCTGTCCAGCATTTGTCTGCAGCAGTTCATGAGCTTCTGCGAGACTTTTAAACCTTCAGCTGTGTTTCGTCCTTTGTTAACACACCGAGAATGTGACCAGAAGGAAACAAACGTTGTAAATTAAAATGTCTGCAATCAACACCTCACACTGTTGAGGTTGTGTCAATTGGTTTTTCCACGTTTGACCACTAGATGTCACCCCACACAGAGGCAAAAACGTCACGACGGACAGCCTGTGATCATGATTCCTTTCCGATAAACTGACACAGTAGTAGCCGCAGCGCTGAATGTCCTCTGATATGCAACACAGGCATCAGACGGCGCTTTGTTATGTCACGCTGAAGGAGCTAATTGCATCCAATTAGTGGTACTTTTTCCTTCCCACACGCAATTTCAGTTGTTTGTTAAAATGGCACAGCAGGAAACGGACGAGGTGTGAGCACAGAATACCTCATTTTAGGATTTTAGGTGGAAGTGTTGTGATTATCAGCTATTACAGCAAGAATGCACTTGAGTAATTGATGGTTTCTTGTCTCTGTGTTCAGCTAGGTAGGTACCCAGATGTCTGAGGAGGCTCTGAGGATGACGTCTTGGCCTTGAACCCCACCAGTATGTCAGGTGAGACGAATACCTCAACACATGCTCACAATCTCATCCCCGACTAGTTTATTTCAAATAACATTTATTGACGAAAAACGAGTATTGCCCTGACTTATATTCTTGTTAGCAACAACAAGTAGATTATTGTGAGTAGTCTGGGAACTTAAACGCATCAAATCTGACTATTAAAATCTGTTGAAAATCTAATCTCTACACGTGATCAGTGAGAGAATCACCGTGCCACCAACTGTGAGTCATTGTCTTTCCACGGAGAGAGATATAAGGCTTAGATTGTACACCCCGGTTTCAACTTGGACCTTTGGTTCATCGAACGGTCCTCAGAATCAAGGAAGTTTGAACATTTACAGTTGTGTGACGACTCAAACTGCTGATTAAGACTCAAAAGGTTCAGAACAAGCAAGTAAAAGCACAATCAATTGACTGCTTGCTGCCGAGGTCAAGGGCAAAGTTTTAAGCTCAACTTTGACCTCGTCCTTGCCACTGAGATGGCAGCTGCTGATGGCATGCAGCTTATTTTTTCAATGATCGAAACAAAATCTTGACATAAACCTTGCCAAAATGTCTGAATTTGTACGGCTTCACCCTTGAAGACCTTCTAAAAGCAGCACCTCAGCTCCTATACGAGCCTCCCCTACGTGCAGGTAACACATAACGCTCGACATAACTCGAGCGTTACGTGGCGCACGGCTCGTACCACTGATCATGTGTAGAGGGCATTAGAAAAACACCACCGATTGGTTTGAGTGGTTAGTTAGTCTGGTCACCACCAGAGGACCCTGTTTACTGTGAAATGAAGAGAACACTGTCAGTGAGGGAGACATAAAATCAGCTTAAAATTATCTTTGCTTCCTTTTAAAACGAATCACTAATAATCCACAAGTTTAGTCACAGTTGTTACGGAACAGAAAAAAGCCACGTGCACCTGTCGATACGCACATTTATTACCATTCAGTGCACACTTGAAAAGCTGTTAAACCTCCTGGCTGTTGCACAGCATCTATGTGCTTCTGTCTACAGACAGGTTGTCCCCGCGCGCGAGTGTGTGTTTACTCAGCATAGATACTGTAGTGAACAGGCTGAACTGGCCGTCACATGCGGATTTAGCCGGTCCCGGTGACCCGTCTGACCTGGCACGTGTGTCATCGACCTCAGCATAGTGAACAGACACGAGCTTACATGTACATCACATGAGGAAGTGAACCTGATCCCCCCCTTTACTCGCCGACAACAAACAAACACACTGTGACAATGTGATGTCTGTGATGCTGCTGTTCAGGAGCCACATTAACCTGCTGTTTGTATATCGCCTCTGACTGTTGATTTGATGTGAAAGGCGGAGGAGCGTCAGCCTGCCTCTCCTCTCACCTGTTTTACCGAGCACTTTTTTTTAAAAGTGCCTCTCCCATCTATTTTAGAGCCAGCAGAAAAATGCTCCCCCCGCTGGAAAGATGAGGCCATTCAAAATGGTAATATTTATTCTCCCTCTCAGCACTGCTTTTTTTTTTTCTCTCCTCCTCTCTGTCACTGTGGGTGAGCTTTGGGGCGCTCATGATGAATGTCGAGTCTTTCACTTTAAAAACACGGAGGAGCTGCTTCAGATTTCAAACTCCTTCGTTTTGCTCTAAATGTTGTGAAAGGCCTCGAATGACGTGATTCTGTTTAGATCTGACGACTCTGGTAAGTGTTTATTTGGAGAGATTTGGGAGAAGAAGGAGGAAAAAAAATGGTTTCTCTTCTTTTTCATGTTTTCGAGGCTTTCTCTTTGCAACAACAACAAAAAAAAAACCCAAACCAATAACCACAAGCCTGGGAAATGTTTTTCTGAAATGAAATTTTAACCCGTTTTGTGCAGTTTCAGTGTCAGGAAAGAGAGTCCTCGTCTTTTATTTCCATTTCATTCATCATGATAGACCTGCAGATGAATGCAAAACATAGAATAGACATAGTCGAATTAAGGACTTGGAGGTAATATTATCAAAAACATATGTAGCTATTTTACAGTCAGTCAGAGCTTAAAAAAAATGAAAAACTAGTTCTGGAAAGGACTGTGAACGTAATTTGGCATAAAATTAGACATAAAACAGAAACAGAGATCAGTTGTTTCACTTTGAATTCATTCATTTCTGTCAATTACCAAGCTGGAGAAAAAGAATATTGTAGTGCAGTCAGCTCAACTTGCAAAAAAATGTTAAATCTGTCCACCACATGGACAATAAAGTCCGATAATAAATTAATAATGAATTCACGTGCACTTAAATTTCAGTGACAAATGTGTTTTTTACACCGTGGGAAGGACTGCGACATGTCCACTATAGCCGACAAGGACAAAACGATTCATTTGCTAATTAAAGTAATGAGATCACTGACAACCAAACCTATTTATGATGCGTACGTAGGTATAATTCAAAGATCACACCTTATCACAGAAGAGTTTGATGTCACTTTACCAATTGCATTGCTTTGAATAACTAACCGATGTGTGTCCAGACTTTCCACCTCCCCAACCGCTGTCACTAAATCTTCCTTCCTGCCTTCCTTCCAGCCTCCCTTCCTTCCTTACTCTCGTTTGTGGGACAGTCAGGCCAAACTCTGTTCTTAACAGAGACATTTCAAATGAAATGCAGCACACACACACATGCACAGCCATGTACACACACACACACACACAGTCTCTCATACTCAGTCTCCATCATGCCTGGCAGCTGTTTTATACTCTGCACTGATCACTGGTGCATTCAAGGACACTTAAGTCAGTGTTGTTACAGCTTCATATGACCTTCTCATAGAGGCCAGGGCTGCTGCGAATAGACTGAACTCATTTTCGTTCCTCTGTGATGCCTGTTGGCGTGGATGACTTTTAAAATGGTCTCAATACGGTTCAAATTACAGCTCACGATTGTTGAGTTTGACGGGTTGGGAGAGGTATCTCTTCATAAAAAGGCATGTCCGGGTGCCGATTCAGGGAGAAAATAGTTGAAATCACATTTTCTTGACGGCGCCCGCTCACATCGCGTCTTCTCCTCCCGGGCTCCTGCGTCAGATTAGTAAACCAAACACGCTGACTTAAATGTGACTTTGATTGAAACTGCACATTTCTCCGCTGGTAATAGCATTGTTAATCAATGCCAATCAGTGACTTCTACATTACTACAGTGAGTCAAACACGGCGGGCTTTACGCAGCGTTTTTTTTACCTGTTAATTAAGCTTCTGAAGGCATTGTTCGCCCTCTCGTCTTTTCAGTAAAATTGCCCGTTGCTGTTCCTGCTAATTACCCATTGTTCCTCTCTCTATCTGAAACAAACTTGGCAACGCAGCGGCCCATCGTTCACTGTGAAAGAGCTACCAGACAAAGGCTCAGCGCAGCTCAGCGTGCAGCAGTGTTGGTGTCAGACTGGCTGATATCTCTCTAATATTGAGGTTAACGCAGCCAGACGCCCTCTGTAGATGTGCAGCTCAAACAAAGAAGAATGCAGTGATTTCACACTTACGGTTTAATGAACACAAACCGCAACACCCTGCCCTCTGTTCATTTAAAAAACAATTAAATACCGCGGTCACTGTTAGTTATTTTCCCATATTTTCATAAGGACGCTCATATTTGCATGTATTCCTTGCCTTACTTTGCTTGTGTGAATCCCACCTGTGCCACGATGTGCAGCAAAGTACATAATCGATCTTTGGTGACGTGTCTTCACCCTATTGTTTGCTCAAATGCATATGCAAACGTGGAGACACTCAAGCAAACTACTGTGGCTCCAGCCTGTGGTCGCTTTTTGGTAGATACTCCTCTACTACGAAGGTGTTTGCATCAGAACGCGTCACATCTGCGCCAGCGTTTGTTTGTCCGTTCTGGACTACTGTAGAAAAATGCACATGTACAACATGGCCGACTCTATGAAAGACGATCTGTAGAGTCTCATTCTAAGCTAATAGAAACATAATGATTCTTATTTCCAGGTGATCACGCTTAAAAGAAAACAGATTTGTGCATTTTATATTCCATCTCTGTCATATTTTGGCGCTGGGCCTTTAATGCAAGACCGTCGTGTTTTTTTGGCTGATGGCAGCCATTAGTTTTGGAACCAACTAAACAGCAAATACATTTCACCATTTTTCATTTAGACTTTTTTAGTTAGATAAGATTTTAAAAGGCTACTCCAGCATTTATATCGTATTAATGTTCCTCTTCCATTAGGGGGATCAGTCCTGGAAACCAAACATGGCTCTTGGCGACTTTTAATTGTTGGCTTGAATTCACGGCGTCATCGGGTGAATCTCCTTGGAGACTGTATGGTATAAATGCAGCTTTCCTTCTTGTTAGCTTGCTGCTCGGTGTCTGCGGAGCAGCTGGTGTCTCTGAATGACATCATCTCCACAGTCTGTCTCTCAGCTGTTCAGATAAAGACACACTTGTTCAGATTCGCAAATTCAAACCGCGCCGTGTAATGCCAGGCTGCGGAGGTTGCTGTTCCCCTTTCCGACATTTTGATTTTGTGCTGCCACCCCCCCCCCCCCCTTCGAATTTAGAGTTTCATCATACGCGTTTGTGTTATCGCTGTGTTCAAACAGAAAGAGAGCGCTTTTGTCAGCTTTGTTCTCGGTGTTTATGCTGGAATTGAATTCTGCGCGTCTCAGGAGAAATCTCATTCAATAATGTTTGCCTCTGGAAATCTCTGCTGTGATGAGTCACTCATTACATGTTTATCTCAGCGGTGGCTCGTCTGCAGACTTCTTAATGAGGTCAGGGAGGGGAACAAAAGCAGCTCTGATGGAGTGTTTGTGACAATCACCAGAGTTTCCTGCAGAACAATGAGTCTGCAGTTATTAAAAAGGTTTTTTTTGTGCCCAAACTGCAAACATTTTACGACTTCTACGGCTTCTAACACCAGCGAGCTAGCACCAACTGATCGTGATGAGTGAGGTCTGACTGTTCAAGTGTAACATCCATTAAAGATGCAGCTGATTTATGGGTCATAGGAACATTAATATCTACTGTATATGATATAATATATAAGCTGCTAAACTCTGGATTATAATCCATGACAATGTTATAAATTCTCAATTTGGGTTAAGGGTTAGATATATATAATCAATGTGGTTATTGCCTAGTTGCGGTTCATGGTTAAAGTTGGGTAAATATCTTGATGTTTGGTGAAATGTGCTCAAAAAAACACAGAACATGCAACATTTTTTTGTCCGTTCTTTATTAGTTGGAGTTGTCATGAATAAACAAAGGTTTTCTGCGTAAGGAGCTCTTATTATCTTACCACTCTGCAGTGAACTTGAGCTGCACTTGAACTTGTGTTACTTGACCTTGACCAGCTCAATCCCCTTAATGGGTGTGGACAGGGTTTTTTTTTGGGACATGTGACATGCTCACACTTGAAGTTCACGCCATTTGCAAAGCCCACTTAAGTTACAGAACGACAGACTGTAAGCGCGCTGAGACCGCAGAGACCTCACGTATGAATTTCATTCACTGTGTGAATTAAACTGGACTTTTGCTGTGAAACATAGGCTGTGTTAAGTTTTAAGGCATACCTCTTCCTGTCACTGTAACCTGACATCATGACCCAGACACAGACACAAGGTCTCTGCATACAGACTGTACGTCATCCTGTACAGAACACTTTATTTTGTCAGTGAAGGACAAAGCATGCTTTTGGAGCTTAGAGACAGCGTGAGCATACAAAATGAATGAAGTTGAGGCAGGATCTAAAATAGATTCCTGCGCTTCACTTCCAAAGTGCAGGATAATCCTCTCAAACTTTAACCTTTACCCACGGTCGCCTTCTGTTGTTCCCCCGAGCTTACCCTGAACTTTAAGGGGAAAGGTTCAACAGCTAATGTGCCCTACTCAGGTAAAACAAGAGTAACAGGGGGACATCTGGCTCAGGGCGTCGTGTCGATCGAGGGCCCCGGGGTGAAAGAGATTCCTCACATCTAAAAATTGTGCGTGACCCGCCTTGAACCCCCCAAGGCCTAAAGAAATCAATCAGGGCGGGAATGTATCTGTACAAAAGCCCGCTGCAGGCCCACTGTGGTGAGGTGCCATCGACGGAGGACCTGCGCTTGCAAGGAGAGGAAAGATTATTGTGAGGTAGAGCGACGAGGGAAGAAGCCCTTTGTTGTCGAAAATAGAAAGGCCTCGTCGTTTACGTCAGTTTGAGTCAGCTGCTGGAGACAAGGCGATTTTCTACTTAGTCCACACAGGAAGTGTGAAACATTCTCCTCGACTTAAAGAGATGCAAAAAAAAACAAAAAAACAATTAGGGTAAGTAGAGAAATTTCTATTGTCCAAAATGTAATGAAACAATTTAATATGAAATGTGTGAGCTTGTTTTTATGTACTTTATGTACGATGGTTCAAATATTGAATATGATCTCTGACATTATTCTTGTCTTGTCTATACCAAAATATATAAAGAAAAGCAAAGTGACCTTAACTCAAGCTCCTAATACATCGTAATGTGCAGATTCAACATGCCTTTGTTCACATGATATGAAAGGAAAATATTAAAGCATAATGTAGAATAATAATAATAATAATACATGCATACATGTAATTATATTTTCATATATTAATGTGTGTACATATATAACATTTTGTCAGTTCCCTGCAGCCTTTGCATCAGTCACATTTTCTCTAGATGAAGTAAAACAGTGAATAAAATGTTCTAACACTGCATCTGTAGAAATAAATTCCACACTTATTATAATTAAACTTTATGATGAAGCTCCCCGAGAGATCATTAAAAACCTCACGTTAATACTGCCCCGCTCAGACGACAGCTTGTTTCAGTATTGACAGGCGTTAAACTCTGTCTGATGAACGCTTAGCGCTTCGTCGTCGAGAGTCTTTCAAGAAACTCCAAACAAGATTAAGTCCACGGCGAGGACATCACCTCATCAAAAAGTTAAACTGGCATCAAGCCCTCTTTTGAAAGCAGATTTGTCTCACAGGGCCTGCCTCTTACCAGCTGCTGCGTGTTGATCACATCTACTCGTCACACACTCACACTTATTACATTAATGGAGTCAGTAATCCCACGGCAAGCCCGCTCATTCAGACAGATTATATAAATTAAGCGATAATTCAGTTTAAAAGACAAATATATAATGCGTCCAAACAATAAAAGTCAGACTCTAGTGGATTTCGTACATTTGTGTGCTTATTTAACAGGAAATGAGCTCAGTCTTTACATTTTTATGTACTGAAAAGTTGCTCTGCTGATGTCCTCATCCAGCCACTATAACCGTTTAAATGCTGCATTGTGTGTGTTTGTATATTTTTCCTGCTAGCACCTCCGTCTTGATCGTGTCACTGTGATGAGCCACAGACAGAAAAACATGCTTGTGTTTCATCCAGTGTCGATCTGCGTTTGACACCTGTTGATCTTTCCACTGTGCCCGTCTTTAATGAGGACGTTCGACAGCTCGCCGGGGAATTCTTCCAAATAAACAACGATGTCTGACTTTAGGTCATTCGCTGTGAGGTGCTCGGCGATCACAGAGGGAAATGTCAGCTGAGCACAGGCGAGAACAAGAAGTGTCTTACAAAACAAATAGTGTGATGTAAGGTCACGTCTAAGTCAGGTTTACTACATAGATTTAGATTTAGAGAGAGTGCGTAGATTAATTATAACTATATCTCCTGTTTCCTTTACAAGAAATTGAGTATTTTATAAGTGGTAAATATTCAGTTATTATGTCAAATCCGCATTAAACGGTCCAGGTAATAAAGCAGAGGAAAGAGTATAAATAGACAAATAAATAAATAAAAACAGATTAAAAAGATCGACCTTGAGTTTGCTTTTAAGATTATGAATGTGAATATGAATAAGAAGATTTTAGTGCATATTTCTACCTAAAAATGAGTTTACAGTAGGAAGGATGTAAATGTTACATGTGTACATACGTATACATATGTTACATTTGAAGAGCCGGCAGTCTCACGTTTTAACAGAACTGACAGCTGATTCGGTGAACTCAATTTTTCAGCCTTTTTGTGGCGTCGTCTTTTTATCCTGTTATCTTCTTTTTATCGTGTCTTTATCCTTTGACCCGTAACACCAGACCTGCTTTTTTAATGTGTTTTTCACTTTTTATTCTCCACTCTTCTGTATATTCATACCTCTTGTGACTGCCCCGCTATTCTTTGATTTTGTGGCTTTACCCAGTTTTAATTTTTTATCACTCTGTTGTCTTCGTTCTGTTTTACTAATTCTTGATTTCACTGGTTCGGCCTCCTGTTGGGTCCTCTGCTCTGCAAAGCACTTCTCAAACCTTGTTTTTAAAGGTGCCATATAAATCAAATAATTTTTACATTTATTATATTAACCGTCGGGCCCATCTCAGTCTATTTAAACCGCCCCACACACCACAAATGCACTGCTGTCATGCAGATCATCGTGTGCTCCACATTTAATTAGATTAAAAAGCCAATGCTCCACAGTCAAGCGTGTCACTTCAATACGAGTCGGGTGACATGTTTTAAGTCGCTTTAAGTGTCATATTATATCTGGACACATAATCACTGCGAGGATAACGGGATTATTAGCACTCGTGACGGAAAAAAAACAGCAGTAAAAAAATGTCGCATATCACTGAAACGTGCTCAGGATGCGTATTTTTGAAGCAGTTTATATGTTTAGAGTGTTATTTAGAATTGGGTTACTCCATGTAATCTCATTTCTCAGAGTAACCACAGCTTCATGGCTCAAACATATCTGCTAAATGACAAAGAAACTGCTGTTGTTTCCCAGCAGGATCAGTTTGAACGCTCAAAATGTCTCGGTATCACACACTGAAGAAAGATTTACAAACCGTCAACACGTGAAAAGGTTCAGTGGCGTTCGGATTCACTCACGCGCTCTGGATTGTGCCACAAAACTTCACTGTACACAGACTGATGTAGCGCAGCTGAGCTGGGTAACACCGCTGTTTTATAAGTCATATTAAACACCGGAACAAAACAGTGACCAGCGACTTCAAAACATGTCAGCATCTGTGGTCAGAAGTCCACATGAACCCTGATTATCCGTATTTCTTCATAATCCCAACAGTATTTATCGTGACTTTTTTTTTTTGTGATGGTGAGTGTGCAGACTGGAAGCGTTTCAAAGAGTTCAGATGAGTACAAGCAGCAGGGATTCATCTTTTTATCAGACTTCACCATGTGTCCACGCATTCGCATGTCTGCACGTTTCTATCCCGCCTCTGACAGCATGTTCTTCCATTTGGTAGTCTTAAGCCTGCTGATCAGATGAACCCGAAATGTCTCTAAAAGAAAAAAACAACTTTGTTTGTGATGTATTATTATTATTATTATTATTATTTATTTTTAGTATTAACTGATTTTAAAAATACATTTTTTGCTCACCTAAGGGCTCCTGATAAGTAGAAATTTATACATATTTGCAGTAGTACTCTCTCCATGCTCAGATTTACTTAATAAGCCTCTAATTTCCGTGTTCATGAGAATTTTGGCACCTAAAAATCTTATTTGTCACCAATATGACTCAATGTTTATGTTATCTTTGTACAAAATAATAATTTCTTGTCTTAAGTATCTTAATATCTTATTATATCTTAAAACTGTAGACGCTGGCCGATCCAGTTTATTCAGTCGTTAATTCAACGGGACCCGTGGTGAAACTGCCACACTTCAGGTTCATCAGACTAATTTATCTAGCCTGTTAAGTTAACACAAAACAATGAGAAGCTTCTTGTGTAATTTCATCTGTGTTTACAGTCGTAGCATTTCTGAAGTTTTAAGAACATGAAGAAGCTTTGCTTTGCCACTGAAGAAGACATGATAAATCCCTCGCCCTTGCCATAAGGCTTATCCCATATTTATTGAACAGGAAGCCTAATCAATATGGCCGTGTGTCTCGGATAATAGATGTATTATGTGAAACAGCGTGTCGCTCGCGTGTCTTACACTGTAGGGAAACAATATTGATTTTGCAAAATTACAGCTCAGTTCTTACTGTCGTACTGTTATTAGTATTTTTATTTTGTAAGATATCAGTATAAATAGTATTATAGATAAAAACAGTCAATTTTAATTACAGTACAGTGTCTGATTTTTTTTTTAGTAATAAAGTTCATCAAATTAATAGTTTTTGCACAGCAATTTAGATGTTATATATTATTATATGTCTATCTTATCTTATCTTATATATATATCTCTATATATATCTTATAAACAATTAAGCTTATTAATATTTATATATAAATGAATATTTTGGTTATTGGTCCTTTTAAATTATTTTACTAATTCTTATTAATTCCCACATTAAAATACTGTAAAGTGTCCATTTGTTCTTAAATAAATACGTTAAATAAACGTTACGTTAGAGAAACCGCTCTTAAAATCTCCTTAGTATCATAACATTGGCTAAATAGTTGGCAGGAATAATTACATGACTCCATCCTTAGTGAGCTTGTTTGCAGATTATATTTAAAATACCCACAGGATAAGTAAAGGGGTTAACGCACAAAGGTTAAAGGTTAAGGTGTCAGGAAAGGAATCAGGATTAAGAGACGTAAATCTTGATATGATATAAGAACCTCCATCAAAACATTTTAAAATCTGAGTTGCAAATTATTCTTTGAACTTTTTTCTTTTTTTACTTGTTTCTGATTGTTTTTCCGCTCTGTTGGTGTTTTGTGGTAATTAGCGCAGGTGCAATACGCAAGGTAATCTTAATCTGTGACATCGCCGCTGTCTGTGTCTGTGGATTTGTGGAGTGTAAGATTAGAGCGCTGCGGCGTCACAAATAAATCTCTGCTTCCCGATTTGGACAGGCAGAGGCGGGCGGGGCAGTTTAAAGGTGTAGACTGCGGTCTGTGGACTTGGTGGTTGAGACGTTTGTGCGTTACGTAGGGTCAACCTCTGTGAAGTTTCTTTTTTTTTCCAGACCAGGACGCCTTTGTCACGTTCACGTGGCTTGATGTTCTTTCTTGGACCTGATGTTTTTGTAAGAACCTGCTTTTGTTTTTGGAGAACGGACGGTTCTTGGAGTTGACTTGGAACTTTTTATGGTGCTCTCCATGATGAACTATTGCATACCAGACATGTATGACATGCCTCATGCTGGGATGGGTGGGTACATGGTGCAGGGCGGTGGGGAACACTGCATGTACCAAGGTGAGGGACCCGGGTACGGACTTTGTGAACCCCAGCCGCTGCACCACCCACCCTGTATGGAGCAGGCTTGGCCACAAAGCCAGCACTACTCTTGCTCATACGCTGATGGCCTTCCTGCTTTTAAGAAAGAGTTTTGCTGCATGGAGATCCCCCTCAGTCATTTCCACCATCAGCCTGAATATTTCAATGACATCAAACCTGACTTCTCACACCTGCAGTGGATCCATGGGGCGAATAAGAGAGGTATGACGTCCGGATGATGATTGTTTACATCTTCTCAGCTGGACAGAATTGCTGCAGGTCCATGCTCTGTTGTTTTGTGCGTGAATTTTATATATTTCTTTTGGTATTTATAGATGATTCCACCTTGATCGGTGAATCAGTGATGCCTGGGATTCTCAAATTAAATTTGATAAGCGTAAATCCAAGACTTAAGGCGTCATGCGGTGACATTGCAGGACTTGGTGCATCTGACTGAGGCAGGCGGAGGCGGGGGGGGGCGTTCCTTATTGATTGATGGTGAGGCAACAGAAGGCTGATGCAAGATGAATCATTTCTTTCTTCACAAATCCCAAAAAGGATATTGATCAGTTTCTTAACCTCCGGTCCTGGAGTCTGCCAGAGGTCAAAGCGCTTGAACTCATTAAGCCGAAACCCAAAATTGGGCTAAGTGTTAAGTCACCGAGAAAACCAGAAGCAGCAGTGCTATCTTTGGAAGTCGGTGCTAATCAAATATTAGCTGTCAGTCAAATATTTGATTAGCCTACTTTGAAATCTCCCGGTGTGACTTTTCAAAACCACCAGTCTGCAGTTCGATGTTACAAAGGAACAGCAGATATACTTTAGATAGAGGTCTTTTGTTTGATCTCCACTTGTTTGTGCGTTTCACTTTTTACTACATAGAAAGCAAAAAATAATGCCAAATATATTAAAAAATGTGATAGTGTTTAAAATTAGATGGATGCTCAGGTGTCAGTAGCCAACAGAGCTATTTGCATCCTGGGTGGGATAGCCAATGTGGCTACACCCACATGGAGAACCATGAGATCTTCCTAAACCTAAACCTGAGCTGTTACTACAAACTGTACATAATATATTTGTTTTAGATTAAAAATCATACGTCAGTGAAGTCTAAAATATAAAAAGATTAACTTCAAGTTACACAGTGGTCTCAAATTTCTAACACGTTTGTCCTTCACAACCTACATAAACATATTGTTGCTCTTTAAGCTAGCAGTCCCGGTGTGCATAGCCGAATAACACTGTTCGGCTACTCGCACCTGGGTCCAAATAGACAGTGCAGTGTGTCTTAATTTCCATCAACTAAAACCTCAGCGAATCAACCTCCAATCAGACAACAGCAGCCATGAAAATAGTGCAGTTTTTTTTCCCCCAATAAAATCTAACCATGTGTTCTTCCCTCCAGGGTACATTCCAAGTTACCTGGACAAGGATGAGCTATGTGTAGTGTGCGGGGACAAAGCCACAGGCTATCACTATCGCTGCATTACCTGCGAAGGTTGCAAGGTAACACAAGCGAGTCTTGATTTATTGCAGTGTTTTTTTTATTATTTTTTAAAAGGCATTTCTGAGCTCGTCGTGTGCCTCGTCCGCTCTGTAGGGTTTCTTCAGGCGGACAATCCAGAAGAATCTCAACCCAACCTACGCTTGTAAGTACGAGGGGAAATGCGTCATCGACAAAGTGACCAGAAACCAGTGCCAGGAATGCCGCTTCAAGAAGTGCATTGCGGTGGGAATGGCAACCGACTGTAAGTTTTACAGGCATAGATGACCTCATGTTGGGTCTGCTGCATGTCTATTTTAACGCGGAAACACATCAAATGCTAACTTTTAGTGAAATGGTGCCCTAAAATGGGTTTTCTTCCCATTAGTCTAAAAGAAGTCATGGTGTGAAAGCAAAAAAGCCCGAAATAGTGTGTTAAAGACCTATATGGGTCAATCGTATTGCTAACTTAGTGTTAAACTTCAAGAGTACCACTTCAAGTATCACCTAAACCAACATTTTCCTCTGTTTAAACAGTTTGTCCCAGCCTGTTTGGAGGTTGTAATTGAAGCAGCCTTGTCCTGTATTTTCAACTGTATCTCCATTCATCATTTCATGCTTTTCCCTCCTCCTCCTCCTCCTCCTCCTCCTCCCTCCTGTCCACTCTCATTGTATCGCTTTTTCTTCTTCTTCTTCTGCTGCTGCTCTTGCCCCCTCCTTCCTCCCCAACTCCCCAGTGGTGTTGGACAACAGCAAGAGGCTGGCCAAGCGTAAACTAATCGAGGAGAACCGGGAGCGCCGTCGGAGGGAGGAACTCCAGAAGACGGTGTGGGACCGACTGGAGCCCACCCAGGAGGAGTGGGACCTCATCCGTATGGTGACTGAGGCCCATATGGCCACGAACGCCCAGGGCAACCACTGGAAGCAGAAGCGGAAATTCCTGGTGAGACATCCTCCTCCTGCCTCCCTCCTCCACCACAGCCTTCATTGTATTGATTACCCTGCCTTATCCTACCCCATCTCCCCCCACCCCACCCGTCCCACCCCTCACACACCCTCCTTTCATACCATGCCCCTGTCTCCACCACCTCTACCTCCACCACAACCACTGTTCCACTGTTCCCTGTGTTAATATGTCCATGTGTTTTTTTGTATCTCCTTGTAGAGTGGGGAGAATTAGCTGGACGATGGAGAAAAGTGTGTTCCTCAACGCAGCAGCACTAATTAATAATGGAACATCCTGTTGTTGTTGATGTTGTTTTTTATGTCTTACCAAGCAATGATCCTTAATCACTAATACTAATAACTTGCTTTTTTCGTGCCGTTTCATTTTTCTCTCTTTCTGTTTGTAGCTTTTGATTTCACGCCTCACCCTTCTTTTGACTAATTTTTCTTTTTCTTTTCTGTGAAGTCTTAATCGCTCTGTCCAGATTGAAAGTCCGTCTCGGCTGTTGACTTTATCCTGGGTTTCTATGGCACGATCAGAAAGAACACTCGTTTTTTTTGTGTTTGCGTCGAGGCGAGGAACGCTTTCATCCTAAAATTGGGACGTTCGTTTAATTCTCTGCGGAAGTTGTTCTTTGGGTTTTCATTTAAACGCTCGTCCATTACTTGCGCGCCGCCGATAGTCGTTGGAGTGCTTCTGAGGACCTGTTTGAAGTCGTGGTCCTGTGCCTGAATCTCACCATAGAAACCCATCTTGAACTTCTGTCCTCACTTGTTTTCTATCTGCACCCTCTCTCATCTGTCCTCAGTTTTAACTTGTTTTCTTTTTAGTTGGCTTGACACGGGTTCTTCATTGAAACTTCACGATTCCTGTTGATTATCCAACAGGTCGAGGAAGCTATGCTTCTTAATGAAATAACATGTAATTTATTCTATACTTCTGACCAGAGTGCAGCGGGGGTGAAGGAAGCTAAGGTAAGCAGGCACAAGATATTTACTGAAACTAATATACTGCTTTTGAACCTGTGTAATTGAATCCCCAATATCAGTAATAAGGATACAAAATCTATTAATTTACAGTCAATTAAGTGCAACAGATATGAGTGCTAAATGTTTGTTGTAATGGGTGTTTGACATCTTTACATTGTCTGATCAAAATCTTGCCAACTAAATCAAAAGTAAACCATTTCAAACCAGTTTTTTCCATAAGAGCTTTACACTCTCCTCATTTTACCTTTGAATTATGTAGTGCAAAGCCCAATACCATTCTCAATAATAGAGAAGTTTCACTGTGCTTTGTGTTTCCTATTCAGACTGTTAAGAGGCCGACCTTCTCCTCTATTTTCTCGTTTCAGCCTGAGGATATTGGTCAAGCGTCCATGGTCAATGCACCTGAAGGAAACAAAGTGGATATAGAAGCCTTCAGTCAGTTTACAAAAATTATCACCCCTGCCATAACCCGAGTGGTGGACTTTGCCAAAAAACTGCCTATGTTTTGTGAGGTGAGTGAAGCGGCTTATTCAACAAAGTTTTATAAAATGTGAAGAGCTGTGCAGTGAAGGTTTGACACCTTTTTCTTTGACTTTTTAATGCTGCAGTCACGTTTTTAAAGAAATAAGGCCGCACATGCTAAGGCCGTCTGCTAACGAAGCTCTTTCTCCTTCCACAGCTGCCTTGTGAAGACCAGATCATCCTGTTGAAAGGTTGCTGCATGGAGATCATGTCACTGCGAGCTGCTGTCCGCTATGATCCAGAGAGTCAGACCCTCACGCTGAACGGCGAGATGGCAGTCACACGAGGTCAGCTCAAGAACGGAGGCTTGGGCGTAGTCTCGGACGCCATCTTTGACCTCGGCGTTTCGCTGTCCTCCTTTAACCTGGATGACTCTGAGGTGGCTCTTCTGCAGGCTGTCATCCTGCTTTCATCCGGTGAGCACCCGCTGTCCCGCTCAGCACATTAAAGATATAAAATGTATACGTATTTCTTCATTCAAATAAACAGCTAAAAACAGCTACGGTTCAAGAAGTTCAAATCCAGAGAATTTCAAAATTTTACTCAAGGCAGCTGAGTTTGATTTGATCGTCTGTTAATGGCATCATAACCCCTTTACAGCCCCGTAAACGTATATACGTTTAATTTATATATATATATATATATATATATATATATATATACATATACATATACATATAATGTATAACTTCCTGGGAAACCCGGGATGTGTCATAGAGTGAGTGAAGAAGTCTGCGAACATGTCATGAAATATAAATTAAACTTTAATATGGGTCACGTCAGATCAAGACAAAGACTTTGAGGGATTGATAATCCATGAACAAAGGATGAATATGAGGACAAATGATTTAAGTTGCTGTTTGCATTTGAAGTTTCTGCACAGTAATGGTGTTAATAAATGCACAGGCAGTTCAGCGATGTCCCTGCAATTGCGGTCTTCACAGTAAAAATGTGGTCAATGCCAAGGCGACGCCTTCAAAAAGTTCAATCTCAAGAATTACAACGTTGTGTAAAATCATTCTTTGTTCTCTCCTGCACAGATTGTGTGAACATTATTTTCCTGACATGAAAATCAATTAATCACAGTAATCATTCTGAGGAGCTTTATTCAGCTAGCTCGGTTTTGGGCTCCAGCACCTCATTAAAGATCAATACTGTTCTGCTGTGCGTTGTACATGTGGATGTGACATGGGGATAACCTGCCCATCTGTCTTGTCCTCTGACACACTTACAGTAGCCCCTGACGTTTAATCAATAACATTTTTAAGACTAGAGGATTGGAATTAATATTTTTTGGATTTAAGGCTGACTGTTTTTGGAGCAAAAGTTTAAAAAAATACAACTATTATAACTTTAGATTAAATAAATGAAGATATAACAGCATCATATTCATGTCAATCTAGCTATTAAGCTATGCACATAATACAGCTATTGCTAGTTCACTAAACTGTAAACTAACTGTACTAAACGGTAAATATTCTTACTACTATAGTCCATTGTGCTTCTACAATACATACAGTATCTCATTCACCCTTTCATACACATTTATATGCTGGATACAATTTGACTTTCAGATTGAAGGGGATCGAACCATTAGACATCTGATTAACGGATGATCCGTGCTACCTCCTGAGCCATAGCCACTCCACCTGGTGAACTAAAAACTAAGAATACAAAGTGGCACCACTTACTTGCTCCTTAAAAATGCGTTAAAAACTGCAGCTATGTCTTCAAAACTTCAAATAAAACACCAGAAAAGTGGAAAATACGGGACCGTTTAAATTCCTGCAGCAACAAATAACACTGCCGTTGTCTTTCCGTCATCAGATCGGTCGGGCCTGAGTAGCGTGGAGCAAATCGAACGCTGCCAAGAGGAGTTCCTGCTGGCCTTTGAACATTACATCAACTACCGCAAACACAAATTGGCGCATTTCTGGCCCAAGCTGCTAATGAAGGTCACGGACCTGCGGATGATCGGCGCCTGCCACGCCAGCCGATTCCTTCACATGAAAGTGGAGTGTCCCACCGAGCTATTCCCTCCTCTCTTCCTGGAGGTCTTCGAGGACTGACCAATGGATTTTAATGTATGTGTGCGTGCGTGCATGTGTGCGTGTATATGTGTGTGTGTGTGTGTATGTATGTTTATGTGCGCATACGTCAGCGCCTGGAAACCCTGGTGGTCTCAGGGGTGGAACCAGCAGAAGGCCCGTCACAATGAACTTTCTATTAGCACTACTGAGTGTCACTTCATTCCATAGTTTAGGAGTAGCTCTCTGGTCTAGTTTTGGATGGAACCATTCCTTACAGTGCGGGTACATGTGAATAGCATTTTGTTCTTTCTTTTTTTTTTTTCTTTTCTTTTTTTTTTTTTGTTTCGTTGTTGTTATTGTTGTGGATATAACCTCTCACCTCGAATTTTACTATAGATTTTTTTTTTTTTCTTGTGTGTTGATGATTGTACAGTTGGCATATTGGTGATTTTATCAACACTTTATTAGAAACCATGCAAATGTTGTATTTTCCTTCCTTTTTATGTTATGAAAAACTCAAAATGGCTGCTCACCTCATACACAAAGTGATCCGTTAGCCTCCCAACAACGCCCCACCCCCCCACCACCACCCAACCTCTTCGACTTTACTGAATCCACGTGTTGGTTGATACGTAGATCATTTAGTCAGTCATCCAACCTGGTGAGTGTTCAGTGCCTCACCATCATACTGTGACCTGACCCATTAACAGCAACACACACTCTAATGGACAGCAGCTCACATGCCTTTTTGTAAGTCTCCGGGTAGCCACGCGTCACGTTACGTCGTTTTGAGAAACCTGGGCGGATTTTGCGACACAAACTCTTATGAAAAGCCTTTTTTTTTTTTTTTTTGGACATCAAATCTACACGGCAGCGAACACTGTTAACACTACACAACAATACCTTTAAACTTGTTTGTAATGCTCAACACTCACAAGATAATTTTGTCAGTAACGTACGAGTGTAATTCTGCCCCATACGGACTTCCGATGTGTGAAGCTACACTGACAGTTGCTAATGTGCTGAACTAGCAAAGATTGCTAAATGTCATGGACTTATATGTTGCACTATGACAGCATATTAGGGACATTGTAGAAGAAACAAACACACTTAAATATCATAAAATGAAAGGGGGGAAATGTTTTCCATGCATTTCCTTCCTCTAATCCAGAGTTGGGTCGCGGTGGCAGGAGGTTTAGCGTAGACGTCCCTCTACTCAGCAGGACATTACAGCTCTTCCTAGGGGATCCCGAGGCCTTCCCAGGCAAGACGAACTATATATAAACGCATCCAAGTAAAAGCAAGCAGTGTTTATGACACCTAAAATATGTAAGACAAATCAGTACACTTCTTGAAAAGATTGCTTTGTCTTTGACATGCGTAAATATGTACGAAATATATATTCAGGCATAGATCACAACTTCTTTTTCAAAGAATATCAGGCTCTGAAATTATAATTTACATGTGGACTAAGACACTATAAATTCAACTAGACTGACCGAGGTGTGTCGCATAAAAAAAATAAATAAATATGAAATATCAGGCAAAGCATTTTTTTGTTTTCAGAGGACTACTTTGTGGATATTAACTGCGCTGAATTGAGGAGTGGAAGTGTCTAGGAAGTGTTTATGTCTGCCACTCAAAGAGATAAAGGCCGCATAACTATGATACACACACGTGTATTACTTTTCACCAAAGCATTTTTGGTTTACATCCCTCGAACCAGCCTTTACACAACAAATAACGACAAGTCAAGTAATGTTTTCGACTTTTCTTTGTCGCGTGTGATAGTCAACTGAAAGTCTTTGAATTATGGAGGACAAATTTAGCCGTTATTAACCGGTTAATCAAGAAAATAATCAGAAACCAATAATGAGCTTCTTCAATGACCCTAATACGCCGACATGTCGTAGGTGCATTTTAAAAAAACACAAACTTACTTTGTCCATGTTTTTTTTTGCCATCTTTTTTTTTTTTTAAACAAACTGAACCATGTAAACACACAAAGGTTGTTGCTCCGACCGACCACGCTGGTGTCTCAGACTTTTAACATTGGAAGGAAACGCAGCAGTAGCATTTAAAAAGAAAAAAAAAAAAAGAAAGAAAAAAAAAAGAGCTCGTTCATCATTGCCACAGACTGGTCAGGACTAACTAAAGCACATAATGACACTGATGTCAGGAAAAGACAATCATAATAGTAGTTGTTTTTGTGTAACGATGCCACATGCTGTGCCAAAACCAAGTGATTGATGCCCTCCTCCTATTGAATCCCTGCTGGGCTTTCATGGCGATACCAAGACTTGACTGGTTATGCTAGTTAGTGCATGCCTGCTCGCGCGCAGTCATCCCTCCAACTCGTGTGTCAGTCCAGCTTCTACAGTACAACCATTATTGAGTTTTAAATGTTTCATCTCGGACGTGTTGCCGCACTAGTCCCAAATACAATTATTTCAAGCATTTTTTTTTTGTTTTGTTTTGTTGGGGTTTTTTTTTTTTTAGTTTAGTTTTTTTTTTTTTTTAATTACAACTCCCTGAAAAACGGGAGACTGTATGTTAAAACAGTGACGTCATGGTGCTACGGTGGGTTGAGGAAATGGCAGATTGAACTGTATTGTTATGCACATGCAGAAATGAACGTTACGTTTGTATAACAGCCCACCACCCTCTTTATGATGGCATGCATATACACTAACACACAAACATGCACATATACAGTACATACAGTATACCTGTATACCTGTACACATACTGTACACATGCACATATACACATATATGCATGTGCCTGGATAAGATATGGGTCAGACCCCACCACTGTGACCAACCGGTGGGATTTGGAGGCCAAGTGAACACTGGCAGGCCCGAAAACAGTATGATTCATCATCAGCGAGGTACACTGAGAAAGCTGGTGAGATTGTGAAAACGTAGAGCTTTTTCCTTTCTTTTATTTTAGCCGGTATGTTCATTTTTTTTTGTTGTTGTTCTTAAAAAAAAACAAAAAAAACAACCTCTCTATGGTATTGTCGTTTGCAATGTGACAAACATTTGCTTTGTATATCTCGCTTTTTTCAAGCTTCACACTACTCCTCAAAGCAGCTTGTGTTTTTTTTTTTCTTTTTTTTTTTTTTTCTCTTTTCTGTGAAGTGATGCCTTTTTATCAAAGCAATAGACTTGCTGCAGTGTTTGAATGACCCGGACCTCACACACACACCTCACAAACTGTACAGACTCAAAAATAAATGCACAGACAATCAGAGGGAGAGAATAGGCGATGGGATTTAAAAAATAAAAAAAATAAAAAAAATAGGCACCCAGGCTCAGCCGGCACCGGCTCACAATTCAGGCCGGGCCGTGCTGAGCCAGAGCCATATGAAAAAGTAACATTGGCCATGTTTACATGCACCCGTTTGTCCGTAGTCCTCTTGAGGTTATCATCATTTTAAGTTGTTTTGCAGGAGCCTTTTGATAACCTGTGACTGAGCCTGCCTGGTGCCATTAATAAACCAGTTAACAGAGTAGTGGCGGTGATAGAAAACAGTAGGAATCAAAATGTTGTACTCACTTCTGCTTGACGGTTAAATTGACCCAAAATAATGTGTGAATGTTAGCTTCCACAGGCAGCGACGAGATGAACAAAAGTGAAAAAGATGTGAAATAGATTTGGTCGGTTATCACAACAAAGGGGCTGGTTGTACAAGTGGACTTGCCCAGAGTTCGCTCACTCTTAAATTCTGCTTTTAGACTTGTCTGATTGCCCTCCCCCCATTTTTTTTTCTCCAACCAAATAGTCCCAGGAACTAAACTCAGGAACTAAATGAGGACCTTTGGTGCATTTGTGTTTGTGTTTCCATTGCATCTGAAGAACCGTGAAGATCAGACCAGCAGATTACAGCAAATTAGACCTGAAAAGCATATTAAAGAGTACAATGAGATGACAACAACATCCATCTGGTTGTCGTTTGTAATTTACTGCTGTATGACTGATGTTCTCTGTTAGTAGTACTGGACCACATTGAACGCTTGCTCCCTCTCTTACCTCTTTTTTAAATTTTTATAGAGTTTTAGACTAGTCTCAGGAATTCGGCTGCATAACTTAAACAGTCAACAGCGTTGAAAGAAATTCTCGTGCTAAGCCCCAATATCCTAGCAACAGCGGTTGCTTGCTCGCTTGCTCGCTTGCTCGCTCGCTTGCAGTCTGAATGAAAACTGTTCGGAGGCTTGTGTTTTACCAGTCAGTTACATCAGTACTTAAACTCCACTCTGATAGCTGCTGGACCAATAATACGTACTACCTCAGGAGCAAGGACTTTTTGGAGGCCGCAAACTATGGCCCGGAAACCCAAACAGGAACTACGTTCCTTTAAGTTTGAAATGCATGTAAAGGTCCTGGAGTCCCAGAGTTTATCTAAATATTACTGGGTTCCTGCACAGGTAATGGGCCACAGTGGGAGTTAAGACTTGTACAAAATAAAAATTGAGTCATTTCAAAGTTGCTTTAATTGATTTTTTTTTCTCTTTTTTTTTTGACACTAACGGGCAGAACTCCACAACACGCTAACAGATGCACAACCTTTACGTTGACTGCTAGATGTTCGGCTTTCTTCACCTGCTAGTTACTAACTTTGTTTGACATTGGGGGATTGGTAGGTAGCTGTTATGCCCAGCTCGCTTCAGGAGCATAACCAAAAAGGGAGGACCACAGCGACCAGTTAAATTAACCATAAATTTATTAAAGAACAGAACTTAAATGTAATCATAAGGAAACAAAACCAACCAACCCAAACAAAACCAAAACAAAACTCCACAGGGTGCCTGGAGGCACCAGCCACCCAGGAGGGAGAGGGATCTTAGAAAGGCCATGCCTTTATAGATGAGGCCACAGGTGAGGTGAATCTCCCCAACGAGGTAGGAGGAGCACAGGCAGGGAGCACATAGGAAGGGAGGAACACAGACAACAACCAAAACACACAAAATGGCAGGGGCCATCACATAGCGTACAGTGGGTTGATGAAAGCAGTGACAGACCTATACATTAAACTGCAACTGATGAGTAGTCTTAAGCCTAAAGTTATCAGTTCCTTCACATTTTACCCAAAGACAGTAGTCTGGACCTAGTATCCATGATGTGACCTGTAGGTTTCGTGTTGGCAGGTCTGCCTCTTCCACTTCTCGACTGATCTACTGTAAAAATCAGCCAAAGACGTTGGTCATCAGTGGAGCTGAAGCGGGCTGACTAACATCTAGGGATTCAAACAAAGCCACATGTAATGACACCTACCTGTCGATCAGAGTGGCCACACTTAATTTTGCATATCTTTAAGCCTTAATATAGTTTGAGTGGGTGAATTGGGAAAACAATCAGATTCAGTACAGTTTTCATGAGCAAGGAAATTAGCTATAGAGACCAAAACTGTTTTTTGCACCAGGCTGTAAACATGTTTATTTCTGCTGTGAAGTTGCACGTTTTAATGCCTCAAGTGGTTGTTCAAGGAACTTCACTTCACAGCCATGGAGGTTGCCACTTGGGTTGACCTGACCTTAAATCTGTGTTATCCTCCACTGTCTATCCCCCAAGCCACCCACCAAGTATATTGACCGAACTTTCTTTGACATTTTGCCAGTGCTCCTTCTTTTCTTTAGCTTTCCTTTTAGCTTTTGCGCATCGAGGTCTGTGGAATATTTCCATCTGTTTCCCTCAGTGAACAAGAGGCTTAGTGGGACCAAGAACTATCTGCTTATCTGAGAAAAATCTCAGTGTGTAAAGAGCGTAAAGATGAGACGATTTTCTGAAACTGAGGAGCTTTGACATCAGTCTAAAGTGTGACTTTTAGTTAGCTCTAAGTCATATCCAAAGTCTGCCTGTGCAGCCAGCCCCAGGGTTTCCCATGGTCACAGTTTCAACTATAAAGGTTAATGATCTTTCAAGTGAGTCCCACGTCAGAATTCTTGGCAGAGACGATTGAGCGTTGCATTCCAACAGTTTTCTAGGCCAGAGTAATTGAAATGTTCATCGTCTGGATGTTTCTCTCATCCGATCAGGAGCAAAAGTTTCAAAGATAAACTTGCAAAAATCCAATTTCCAATACAGTTGGGTAATAAACCAGACGTTAGTCATCATTTTATTTTAAACTTATTAGAAAATGGTACTTATATTGGATGAATCTAATTTGATATTTAAAAGTAACTAACTGTTAGCTCAGTCAGAATGGGTCAGAATGAGTCAGAATGTTTCTCATAGCGGAGTAAGCAACCAAAAACCTCCCCCACCATTAACCAAAAGTATTTACAGTATACCTCAAAGCTACATTCATCTGTTTTAGTCGATGGCAGGACTTCATAAAAAAGCAGAAAATCACATCTCAATCGACAAACTATGGCCTTATAAAGTTGATACGGCTAACATGTTGCCAAACTGTTGCCTATGTATTCACACACCTGCAGATGTGGAGCTAGCATGATTTTTGGAGTTGTGTTTCTGGTGACCTGATGAATGTAAGTCTAATATTCGCTCCCCTCCATTCTCAGTTTTTGTCTTCAACAATTTCTGAGGGAAAAAAAATACATCTGGCTCGTGCCGTTTGAGGCAGAACCTAAACAGTACAGTGGTGGGCCATACAACCAAAACAATGAGCTGAAAGAGACTAAAATGCTTCAAATTACAGGCAGTCATTTAACTCATTGTTGATATAAAATGAATAATTCGTGCAGCTTTAACCCCAAAACTGAACAAATTTGAGTAAGAATTACAAACCGTAATCCATGATAGGAATGTTTGTGTGTTTTAGGAAGTCTTGTGGCGTTAATGGCCATAAAAATATGTTGGATTTTTACACGTCACACCACCATAACCATAATTACTTGAATTATCATATGCACAGAGCTGTCGGTGCATGTAAACAAAGTCAATGCTGACTGGTGGTTCAGAAATGTTTACTGTTCCTGAAGAGGTGCCAGTACGCTGTTATCTCTCCCACGAGTTGTTACTCTTAAGGTTACTCAGTTACAAACCAATAACAAGAGTTGCACCATAGAAAAGCTATTTTACAGTACAAAGGAAAAAAAGGATGTATATTTTCAGACTGCAGATTTTTTTTACAGATGTTGTTAGCATAATATGAACATGATATTGTTTTGCATAGTGTTAAAAAAAACCACAAAGAAATACAGTATCTTGCTCTCGAATTCATTTCCACATCTCTGCAAAAGAACAGTGAGCAAGATATTATGAATCATTACAAAAATGAATTAGTGCATTAGTTCTACGATTTAAAAAAATGTTTAAAAAATCAGTTATTACTGTAGCTGGACTTCACTGTCAGTACAAAGCAGCACAGATACACATGAACACATTTAAGGACAACTTCTTGGTCATGAAAGCGTAACCAGCATCAGAGAAACAGTCATCCACCGTCAACACAGATTTCTCTCCTTGTGTGTTTGAGTGTCTTCTTGTTCAACTCATCTGTTCAACACGTACTGGAAAAAAAAAAAAGAAACGTCACGGAGAGAAAGGGAGATAAAGTGTGTGTAGGTGTAAGAGTGAAACTGTGGCAGCAAAAAAAACAAAAAAAACAAAAAAAACAGAAGATGACGTGCTGTCTTTGCACTCGGCATTTTACTGGAAAACTTGGTCCGGTAATCAGTTGTCCGGTTGTGGACAGTGCTTTGACATGAGCGCGGAGGACCTCTAGAGGAATTGACTTTGGTGCTCGTGATTGATTGATTGCAGCTAATGTGAATTGGCTCTTGAAAATAAAGATGGTTTTGAGAGAATTTGGTTTTGTGCTTATATTCATTTTATTTGCAATTTAAAATTCAGTGAATTTTCTTACCTTTGTCTTTTCATTGCTTGTTTTTTTTATGGCTTTTACTCTCAGCACAGTAGAAGATCAGGGCTTTTTAAAAACTTTTTGTTCTTTTTTCAAATGTATTCATTTATTTATTTGGGCCTTGATTATCTTCCGTAGCTCCAAAATTATTCATTTGCTTGACTTTCTTTTTGGCTCATGATGGGAATGTCCAAAATCTATTTAAAAAAGTCACATTTAGAATCCTTTGTATCATTGTTGGACTTGTGTTTGGTGCCTTAAACCAACTGATGATGCCCCCCGTCACGCAGCGATCGAGTGGTCAAGTAAGGTGAGGTGTGATAGTAGGTAGGTTTCTCCCTCTTTACACAACTCCTTCAGTGGCTTTTTGTACAACTTGACCGATGACTATCTTTCAACGCTGACTCTCCAAATCCTTCGAAACAGGTAAGACTTTTGCCTGTAGACATACTCGGACAACATGGTGTACAACTCAGTTTGTTTGAAGCATGCTGAGCCTTTAAAGGTACCCTGTGAAAACCAATAAGAAAGAGACAGTTTACCCATGAGGCCCAAAACATTTTGAAAAAAAATAATAATAATAATAAAAATCCTGAAATTTTTATCCATGTTTTGGTATACTTTCAAACATAAAGGGGTCCTAGTCAAAAAAACATTGTTCCATAGGAGTGATTAAATTTACCCAGGGTACCTTTAAAGTTTGGACGCTTCAGTTTAGTGACCACAGCCAAATCAAATCAAGTCTTCATTAAAAATGTATAATGTTTCAGACATTTATGATGGTATGTGTGTATATGAGAGGAAAATGATGAATTGAAGATGTTCAGTATATGAGCATCTTGTGTTTTTTTTTCTCTCTGTTTATTCGAGGTTAAATCAGATAGAGGTTCAATATTAATCTTGAGTTCATGGCTTTAACCTAAAATATTAATATGAAGCCATTATTGAGTCATTGCAGTATGTTTTGCTCACAAAGAACCAAAATCACTTCTAATTTGGTTCCAAGAGGGAAACATGAGCAGGCTGCAGATGGTATTTGAGTCCCAGGCTGCAGGGAGTGGCAGTGAGTGGACAGACAGACAGAGAGAGAGGAAGCCGCTTGTTGCCATCTGCTGATGGATAGTGACACTACCACGCACTCACACTGTGGAGCTCTGCACATCATCCTCCTTATAAACCTCTCTCCGCTGTGCCTGAGATTCTCTCACAGGTTTGTGCCGCACATTTATTATATATAACTTGCTAGATATTCATTTTAAATATTGGACAGGTTTAAAAACATAAACATAACTGTCAGTCAACATGATGTAGCAGGAAGTCTATCATAAGAATGCCACTGCAGTGGTATCCCAGTCAAATCAACATGGATGAGTTGTGGACCACCTGATGACGTCTGTTCCTGGCTGAAGGACTACATGCTCCCACATCCATCCATCATCTGTAACCAATTATCCTCATCAGGATCAGGAGTGGTGGTGGGGGCTGGAGCCTATCCCATCTGACAAGCACACACAGGGCGCATAGAAGATTCACACCTACCGCCAATTTAGAGTCACCAATTAACCAATTAAGTGCATGTTTTTGGACGGTGGGAGGAGGAAGCTGGAGTACCCCGGTGAGGACATCCAAACTCCAAACACCACAGCCGAGGTTCCAACCACCAATCTTGCTGAGTCAACAGCGCCAACCTCTGCACCGCCGTGCCGCCCGCACTCCCACTTGTGCATTGACCAGACAAAACTCAATGAGCACTTCACGACATGAACTGCATTTATAAAATTTATTTATATAGATATATTCATCTATACAGTTATGTATGTATGATAGTATGTATGTATTTATATATAGAAATCTATGCATACTGCAATCCTTTCACAGAGGAGAACAGAACCACATGTCAGCACTGTTAACACAATGACAGAAGCTCTGGATATTTGAATGGCCAGAGGTTCTGAATTCACCGACAGGGAACAAAAAGAAAAAAAAAAAAAATAGATGACGTCGCAAAAGAATATCAGAACACTCGCCTTCGACTCAGCTAATTTCTTTAAATTACAATCACTTCAGTGATATTACAATCATATTTTATATGGAATAGTCCTATTCAGCTTAACTACACTCAGCTAAAGCCTGTACACTTTGTAGGAACGAGAAATGAAGTTTATTCGGGCGAGTTGGGAGTTGCTGGTGGCTGCGAGATGGCGTTTTTTTTCGTCCCGAGAGCAACGAGTGCGCGATTCGGCCGCCGAGCAGGTTGGAAGCTCGACGCGATCGAAGACCCACGGGAGACACAGCAGACGTGGGGATTTCGGAAACCACTCTTCAAGGAAACATTTTTTTAGTTGGTCGTTCCTCCATTTCCAAAGCTCTGTGCGTTGGAACCAGCAAGCGGTAGAGTGATTTGATTTGTCACAATGCCCAAACAATAATTTAGAAAAAAACAAAACAAAGCGGTGACCTGCAACTGACGAAAAAACACGACGTAGCACGCAAACAACTGCATGAAAAAAAGCCTGAAATAAGACATTGTCGTCTTCTGCTTTCCTAATTCTTTGAGATTTAAACACGAACTGGAAAGCTTCGCGTCCACGTTCCTCTCATTGTCGTCTGCTTTTTTTTTTTTTAAACAATATTTCTGCCTCGCTCAGTGTCAAGGGTTGTTTTTTCTTTTTAAATCTTTTAAGTGTACATCTCCGCCCCCCAGCTCCCGTTTTTTTAAATCACACAATCGCAGCACCTATTCAAATTGTGCCGTTTAAAAGTATACACAAGTTTCTCGACTCCTCACTATACAGCTCAAATCAAAAAGCAGTCACATATTGCACTATGAATGCAAAAATACCAGTCTACACTATACAGAAAAGTGCTTCTAACATCTGTACAGTTGCAAACATACAGTATGCTACACACAAACACAAGAAACATATACATCAATCAGTGTGTCTGTATGCATTACCATCACACAGGCAGTTACGCCCTACAGTACAGTACAAGAACATTTTATGGTCTTCTTCCCCCCTTTAAATGTCAGGTTTGAGCTTGAAGTTCAATTTAAAAGACTTAAGGAGCGCAGCCCAAAGCCTCATGGGAGAAGTGTAGAGGTGCAGGTGTGGTTTAGGGGGTTTGGGAGGTGAGGTGTGGCCTCGCGGGTCCCCGTCACAGGCGGTTTTACAGTTTGTGTCGGGGGTATGTGTGTCAAGTACTCGAGGAAACTTCAGGAATGGACCTTGAAGGCCAGCAGCTGCTCGGAGTGCATGTTGTTGAGCGAGCGCAGGTCGGGCAGTTTGAGCAGCAGCTTGGTGAAGATGGCCGACTCGTTGGGGTGGTTCTTGGTGATGAGGCTTCGCAGGGCGCGGATCAGCGTCTCCTGCAGGGCCTCCACCGAGTTCACGTTCTCGATGCCCTGAGCGATCTGGAAGAACGGACGGTGACGGAGTTACTTAAAATGAACAGAAGCGCTGCAGTTTGGGTTACAATGATGAATCAATTGTGATACGTGTTTGATGGAACGGGTATTTCTTTTTAGATATTTCATATTTGTGTATTCAATGTGAATCCACATCCAGCAGCCAATTAGCTTAGCTTAGCATCAAGGTAGCTGGTAAGCAGGAAACAGCTAGCATAGCTCCATCCTAAGGTTAAAAAATATGCACAAAATGTTAGTTAGTGAGCATTAGGGGGCGCTCGTAGAAAGATTGAGTCACCATTGGACTGAGAGTGGGCTAGCAGTTTCCCTTTTTTCTCATCTTTATGCTAAGCTAAGCTAGTTCAGTGCTGGCTCCAGAGTTATATTTCACATAAAAACACGCCAGTGGTGTTGATCTTATTTTCTCAAGACAATGAATACTTTCCAAAATGCTGAATCCATTGTTCTGTTGAACCATTTCCAGGCTCAAGATTGAACTTTGATGCCCGAGTATAATTTTTTTTTAGTTCAAAGCATAAACCCCATGATCTTGTTTTGATCCATCCGCTGCCTGCCTCTAATTTCTCATGAATGTCTTTTTGTCATTAAGTGTCACATGAAAACATTTATGCAATATTTTGTCCACTGCGGTGGTCCTAATGTAATTTTACATATTTGCTATTCCACTGGAAGGACTGCATGCAACGCAGTCTGTCCTTGTTATTATGAAGCGATCCAGCGATCGGCCTAAATATGCTGCCATCTGCCTTCAAATACACTGGTCTGCAGTGTGTAGAATCATGTGTGGTATACTTCCTTTAATCAAATGAGCTGAGTAAACTAGACCCACCTGCTGAGACCAGAACCACAGCAGTGAAGAGGCTCATCTCCTCCTCGCTCAGGCCCAGGTTGATGAGCTTCTCGCTGAAGTCAAACATGGAGTTGAGGAGGTCCCCAGCTCCCATGGCCTTCAGGGTGTCCACGCTATATTTCTTCCCACCCAGGAAGGTGACAGTGCGGTCCTTCACGTCGAAGAGAGAAGCGAAGCGGACCACCAGCACCTGTTGGGAAGACACACACACACATACTGCTCCGTGAGTTCGGGTGGTCTGGCAACTGGTTGTCAGCTTTCTGTGAACACTGAGAAAAATCTGCAACACACGGCTTAGGAAAATATAGCATACCTCGAAGGTGCCAGCCTTCAGCAGGCTGACCTGGTCAGGCTGAGACAGGTCTCTGAAGCCCGGGATCTTCTTGGCAAACTCCACCACCTCCCTGACGGCGGGGGTGAAGCTGTGAGAGAACTCCTCCCACACCTCGTGGCCAGACTTCTGAGGGTCCACGTGAGCAGACGTGTTCATCGGACAGACCTGAGGGCAGGACGGAGGACAGAGGGTTAGAATATGATCTGTTATAAATAAAGAGGCTGATAGAAATGCTGTTTGTAGACGTCTGGATTTTATGAGTCATAAAACAGGCCGTGTCTGTGCTCCAGACAAGTTTATAAAACCTGAAATTGATTCAAATCTGTCCAAATAAAAAAAAAAAACTTCTATCTGAGATTCAGTCAGATTTAATACAAAGAATTCAGACAAGCAAGTTCAATTTGCTATCCTAGTTTGTTCTCCCTGAACTCTTTTCCACTGTGTTATATAAAAACACAGAGAAATTAAAGCTGCACTCAAAATATGTTTGTGTTAACAGCGGATGAAGTGATTATGTGTAATGTGAACGGGGTCGCTCGCTCGCGGTACCCCCGACTGAATCGTCCTCAGCGAAAGAGCCTTTTAATTGGTATTTGTTTGTTTCCAGTGAAAAGGCAACAGCAGACAGACACGGTTAGAGAGCAGCGGGTGAACACGGATGCAGCAGTATAATAACACACTTTGTTGGTACTGAATTCTCCTGTATTAGTTTTTTTTTTTTTTTTTTTAACGTAAGACATAATAATCAGTGGAAATATAATAACGTGTAAACATTTAGCAGCTAAAAAGCCAGATATTGTTCTCAGGATTTGGAGGATAAATGCCTGCTGTCTGTGTAAATATCAATTATATAAATATAAATATATAAATACAATAATAATTAAATATAAATATATAAAAGATTGTACATATATGCACTATGTCCAAACTGCTGAATGCAATCTACATGCAAACTGTATATATATATATATATATGTTATATATCTTCATTGTATATAATTCTCTGTATGTCCTGTATGTATGGCAGTGTTGACAATAAAGTTGACTTGAAAGTGAGAATATGTCAGATATCTTAGTTTTGCTGCCCCCAAGTGGCCAACAGTGACCACAGGCGCTGATTTAGGTTGTTAATGTCAATTTCCCTCGTCTGTTGTTCTGTTTTATATGTTCTAATTTCTCGTCTTGCATTATCTTACCAGATACATCCGGTTGCCTCCTCTCCACAGGGGCCCACTGTAGGCTCCGTTGGCGGGGCCCTCTGTGGGCGGAGCTCTGAAAGCTCCATGCGTGTAGGCTGGACAGTGGCTGCTGGCGGCACTCCTGGGCAGTCTGAAGGGGCAGTGGTTGTTGTTGTTGTTGTTGGTGGTGGTGGTGTTGTCCTCCTGATTCTGGGGCCCCACGCTGGAGGGGGGATCTTGCGCTGCCATGGTGACCATGTTGTTGTGGTGGTTCCAGACCTCCTGCCGCTCCTCCGTCCGGTGGTTCGTGGCGTTTTTGGCAGAGCCGCTGCTCAGGGCGCCCGTGGGGGGCGGGGCCTCGGCCGTGAGGTTGCTCTGCTCCTGGTTGTACATGAAGGTCTCCTGGTGGGCCCTGGTCACGGAGCCGATCACCTCCTCCTCCCCGCTGTCGGACGCGCTTGGCGAGGCCGAGCTGGGGCTGGTGTCCATGGCCACGGCGGGTTCCGGGTCGGAGCTGGAGTCCGATTGGCTGGACGGTGAGCAGGAGGGGGCGGGGCCCGTGTCGTCGGAGGTAAGTTCTGTGGCACTGGCTGGCAGCGGTTTGCCGATAGGTAGCGTCTGGCTGCTGTGCAGCTGGCTGTGCAGCTGGCTGTTGTTCATCATGTTGTTCATGGCACTCTGCATCTCCAGCAGCATGCGCTGTTTCTCCCGCTTAGGGATACGGCCAAAACGCACGGCTGAACGGCAAGAGAGAGAGATCAGTTAATTCATGACTGCACCCCAAAGACTGATTCAAACATATATAATGCTAAATACACAATATTAAAATCAAAAGTTATTAGTACAAATAATGGAATTCAGCCACAAAAAATAAAAAAACATTTTAAATAATATTGAGCTGGGTTATAAAAGTGTATTTTATGCTTATATAATATGTGTATATTTACTTATTTCATTTTGGACACATTGATTCTCTGTATATGTTATGCCAGTCTAATACTGAATACCTAAATACAATGATTGTTAAATAGTTTGCTAATTAGTTGCTAATCGTACAGCTACAGTATTGTTTTTAAACTGTCTGTAATCTTCTGTTTGCTGAGTGTAAAGTGTCACGTGTTAGCACAAATCTACATTTTTCCCTGAATGGAACAAAACATCATCTGTTCATTCACACGACACACACGCACACACACACACACACGTCTCTCACACGTGCTCTCAAGAGGGGCCGAATCAATGAGCTCCGCTCTAATGAGGCCTGATGGAGGTACTCACAGTCTCTGGACATGCCCACCATCAGGCATTTCTTGAAGCGGCACTGCTGGCAGCGGTTCCTGTTGATCCTCATGATGGGGCAGCTCTCGTTCTTAAGGCACTTCTTATACTGGATGTTCTGCTGGATGCTCCTCCTGAAGAAGCCCTGTGTGTGTGTGTGTGTGTGTTCGCAGAGAGAAAGAGCGCACGCTGTGATGAGAGGTCAAGCATGTTACCGGGAATGAGAGAGAGGGGGGGGGGGGGGGGGGGGGGTTCATACCAGACTGACATGTGACTGATTTAAATTCAGATTATCGCTTTGGTACGTTCAATACAACTCAAATTATTCTTGCTGTTTGCAGAGTGCAAGTATCAGTGTGTGTGTGTGTGTGTGTGTGTGTGTTCCTCCTCTAAGGCGTACTGTGGTGTGCCTCGCTCCCCCACAGTTAACTAGGCCACACAGCAATGTGAAGTATGAGGTTCAGCTGATATAAATATGGGGAGAGTGAACTAGTTTTCCTGAGTCTCTGCTTGTAGCTGTACAGATGGCTACGCTGGCGGTGACCCACTTCAACTCTAGCCCAAAGTCACTGAAGAGGAGGAGGAGGAGGAGGAGGAGGGTGGAGGTGTTATTTCAGAGAGCCTCCCTCACCTTGCAGCCCTCGCAGGCAGTGGACGCCGTAGTGGAAACCGGAGGCCACGTCGCCGCACACCTTGCACAGCAGCACCAGGCCGTTGATTTCTGATCGATACAGAAACGTGTTGTTAGGAGAGTCGCTGCCAAACTTCAAGACATAGACGCTGGAATAAACTACTTCTTTATATGTCTGCGTTCACCCCGCTGAGTGACCGTCTTACTTGTGATGCCACATTTGGCGGTGGAGGACGAGCGTCCACTTTTCTGCGTCCCTGGAAGGTTTTGCCCGCCGGCGGGGATCGCGGAGTCAGCCGGCTGACCCAGCTGGTGGCGGCTGGGCGAGGAGCCGTGCGGCGGGGAGGATGACTGGTAGCTGCCGTTGGAGGAGTCGCTGTGGCACGACTCCGGGCTAGAGCCGGAGCTGGATGAGCTGATGTAGGCTATTACGCCTCCTGGTGGACGACGGGGGGAGAGAGAGAGAGAGAGAGAGAGAGAGAGAGAGGAATGGGCTGTGATTATGGAGGACTGCAGCAGCAGATGAGGCGCAACCAATGGCAACAAGTTTATTAAATTTAAATAACACAAGCGTTCACAGGCACTTTAATTACATAATTGCTTCTTGTTACTTCAGTAGAAAATAGGCTAATCTTCTTAATGAATCTCCATTTTTTTTAATACTGTGTTGATTTAGCGTCAAATTCCACGATAATCACCGGCCCATCAAACGATGTGATGTGTTAATCCTTTAATTTCATTCAAGTTTCTGCAGGTGGCGCTTCGTTCTTTCTCTATTCTCTCGCCGCTCATGCTGCCGACTCCCTGTTGTTTCCCTTTCCCTTCAAACGAAATGTACCCGTAACCACCAGCAGTCTGAGGGCCTCTTTTTTTCTTTTCTTTTTTTTCTCTTTGCCGTGGAAGCGCCGAGCTTAAACATAAAGAGGGCAGATCATAATACGACAGCAGCTCCTCAGCCAGTAGGAGGCGAGCAGACGGGCCGCTGCTGCCGCTGAGCCAGTTTTTCCCCCTCAACATAGGCTGACCTGATTTCTTTCCCCTGCTATTCTCAATGATTAGGTAACAGCCATTACATAATGTCAGCTTCACAAGGGTGTGTGTAGTAGGTAGTCTGGCCCCTCCCTGCTGCCATTCACATATACATACCACAAATGGACCCAGGGCCAAACCATATTCTAAATGGGTTGATTTGATTTCTCCTGACAGCCGCTGACACGTCTGATATATTTAAAGACAGCACAACACGTAGACAACGCATAGCTTAAATTTTAGTTTTGTGATTTTCAGACGTATATGTTGACCATTACTACACAGCAGCATTGGTATGCAAGTGCGTGGTTTAGCCGGATGACACATTTTCCACATGAAATAAGCCAGAAAGTTGACTTTGGTTAGACCAACTTATAGCCACATATTTCTCATTAACATTATATATCTGTGCGTTGGAGCGCAGACAAAACAGGAGCGCACACTTCCAAATGTGTTTTCCAAGATAAAACCATCGTTGCTTCAAAGTGTAACGATATTAAAAGGAACCTGCTGCAAATTCAGATCACAGGCTTTTACACCGAGGAGCAAGTTGCCACACCTGTTGTCTCCGTTTGATTTATTCTAGCCTAATTTAACCAAGTGCGGCCGGTCATTAGATTTGGTTAAAAAAAAATGCAGCTCTCTACTCTATTCCTATTATCATTCATTCACTCAGTTCAGTGAACAGACATCATTTATTAAGAGGTGAAAACTGAGCTGCATGTCATTTTCTGGAACTATTTTTTTCCCCCCAACCTAAAAAAGGTGCTGAATAACACTGCTAACACAAAGCCTAATTGTGTGTATCCCATTGGCCGTGAATGCACCATAACTTTTTTTTTTTTTTTTTTTCAACACGCCCCCACGTGGAGCAAGCATGTTCTTTCCCGGGAAAAAACTGGGTCACCGCGAGCTTGCTGCGAGATGCCTCACGTGTATCCGCGGCGAGACCCCACATCAGCTCTGTGGGAGGAATTATGCAATGGCGACGTCACGGGCGCCTCTCGACCAATGGGAGGCGACGCACGGGGAGCGTAAACACAGGTGCACATGGCTAGGCTGACGGGTCCATGTGAGGAGGAGACGACTGCAGTGCCTGGCTTGGAGCGGTCTACTTGGGTAATAACAACAGACCCACTGGTACTCCTAACCCAGTTTAACCAGAACACACCAGTTACACGTTAAAAGGCTTAATATTTCAAAGTGTTTCAAGACCGAATAAGACACCAGAAGCTGCAGGTGTGGGCTACATTTTACAGCTGAGGCTGAATGTAACGAGCTGCAGCTTTAAACTGTCATTTAAATAAATAAGAGTTAAAGAGAACTACTTACCAGCTTTGGTCGACTCCATGTCGTTTGAGGTTTTGGATTTTTTTTATTATTTTAAGGGGGGGGGGGTTCCTCCTCCTCTGCTACCTCAGTGCTGAATCCGTTTTTTCTGTTTTTAGTGTTCAGCAACTGAAAAGTCGCTGGTCCAGAGAGAAGTGGTTAAAAAAAGGAGAGAGAGAGAAAAAAAAACGCCGGTAAAAAAGACCGTTAATAACGGTCGTTTGACGATTGGCGAGCGAGTGGAGGCGATGTGATTACAACCAATATCACATGAAGTTTACAGCAAATGAAAATAAAAAAAAAGGTTTCAGCGACGCCGCGAAATTTGGGGTGTTTTTTTTTTTTTCCCCTTCCTCGTCCTCGAAAAAAAAAATCCTCCAACAACAAGAAGAAGAAACGAAGCGTCTGTTTTCCCTCAGTCAAACTGAGCTACACCTACACGCACAGCCGTACTCCATTCAGACATAGTACATGTAAGAAGAGGAGGAGAGAGAAAAGCTGCGATGAACTCCAGGTTTTGGTGGACTGTGGCTGGCTTGCTTTTTTTTTTTTTTTTTTTTTTTTTTGCAGCGACTGTTTCGAGTAGCGAAGCACACACACTCACTGTGCAGCCATGTGACCCACTTCGTCGGCTCCTCCTTCCTCTCCCCTCCCCTCCCTCCCCTCGCTCTTCCCCTGCAGCTCTCTCCTCTCTCTCTCTCTGCACCGGTGGTGTCAATGTAACCCACTGACATACTTTCACCAGTCAAAGTGAACAAAAGACAGTTTGGCAAGTGTGCATCACGACAAACAAACAAAAATACACAAACGGTTGCGACATGCTGTATAATTATGGTGCTTAACATAGTTCGCTCTGAGTGCAGCTTTGTTTTTTTGTGCTTGAAATGAAACGAGGGCAAAGTTAACTCACCAAGTCCGGCTGACGAAACATTTGGCACACGCGTAAACGTTTCCTCTCGTCTGCTTTATGCGTTTTTTATTGCCAGCATGGTATAATTATATTGCAAAAACAACCTCCGTTGCTACATAGAGGTCGCCCTCTGTGTTTAATCACAGCTGTGTGCAGAAGTGAAGGAATAAAACTTTAAATTTAGAAATGATTTTAAAACTCCACTGTGTAAGATTTACAGGGATCTATTTACAGAATATATCAATGTATATAATACGCCTATTTATTTGGAAATAAGTAGTAGTTATCAAGTCAAGTCAACCTTATTGTCAATACAAGCAATAAACATGAAATATAAGATATGAAATACATAATATAGAAATGTAAAGAGATATTTCAAAAGTATTAACTGTGTAATCAGTGTGAATATTGCATATATGAAAAGATGTAACCAGTGTAAATCTATCAAATCTAAAAAATATTAACCGTATAAACAGTGTAAACATAGCAATGTAAAAAGATTACAGTGTAACCAGTGTGAATATCACGCTGTGAAGAGGTGTAAACAGTTGTAAATGTGGATGGCATACAGCAGCAGCAGTTTGTGCGCGGAGGAGTCCAGAGTTACCTTAGAATGAGACTGTTATATGTACAGACGGGGGCCGCCTTGTTTCTGATGATGACAAACACACCGGCCCTTTATTAATTATCTGAAGTATTCATATTTTATTGACTCGTTTATTGACAGCGAACATGGCGGGAGCCAGAGCTGCTAAGTGTTTCAGGGTTGGGCTGAAAAGCCAAAACAAAGAGCTTAAAGTTGCTAAAAAAGCTCTCTTGAGCTGAGGGTAACTGCAGAGCTTTTGAAACTCATCACAAGAAGCGAACATTAAACATTGTCATTTGACTCATTTGTGATATAAAAATACGGATTAGTGCAGCTTTAAAATATCTCATTGGAACAGTTATTTGAACATTTAAACCCTCCATTAAAGCCTGACATAGCAAAACAGCACATCCCTTCAAAACCCAAACAGACTACAATTATTTTAGCTCATCGTCTGCCCGAGCACTGCACAGTAACAAATGTTTGTTATTAGTATCACGCCCAGTATTTGACAGTCGATACTGTTTAAATAAGACACACATCAGACTAATGGATCCATTTCTAAGGCACGAGGTCACGAGGCTTTCGAGCCGCTCGCCACCGCACTGAATTCTTACTGGGTTAATGTGACATGGAAGAAGAAAAAAAAAGTTCCCCTCCTCTCCATTTGCAAACAGCAGGCACAAGATGACCGAAGCTCCACACAAAGATGTAGCACCAGGCATTTCCCAAGGCACTCTCAATCCCAGCTAATGTTTCCTCGCCGACTACAATGAAACCTTTTAGGAGTAAAGCAATCCCACGCTGTAGCATCCCGTTCTCCACTTTCTTTTTTGGGAGGATTTTTACTGAACATGTCAGGGGTCACTGCTGCCCCACAGACTAATGTAAGCAGAGACAATAGAGACGGGGGTAACGTGAGAGGTGACTGTTGTTCTCACTCCGCCCTTCCATGTTCTCATTCGACCCTTTTACTCTGTCGGGGAAACGCTATTTTAGCTCGGGACGATAATATGTTGTCACCATGACCCGATGAATTAATTTAAGACAGTTAACATAACAAAGTAAGACACTGACACTACACTGACGCCTCAGAGTCCTGTAGTCCAGGACAGCAAAATGAATGAAGGCGCTACAGCTCTAAATCAAAAAATAGCAAGTGATCACCCAAACTTGACACTAAATGTCACTGTATTCAGTCTAATGTCAACATATGTTCTCGTTCCCCATTAGAGAGAACATTTTTATTTAAACTACAGCAGCGTCTTTATTTTTTTCTGCAGAATCTTCTGCTAAATCTGACCTGGCGGTGCAAAATGCAAAAACGTGGATGTACAAAAACCTGCATACGTAAGTGGAATCCATAAAAATGTAGCACTTATATAAACAAAGAAAACAATGCAAACACATGGTTTTCTACAGAGACCGTAGGCCGTATAATTGCAGTACACAGAACAAACTCTAAAATGACCATCAAAGAATCACGCGAGACATTTCTGTGCAATTTATCGTGACTGTTTGGACGAGCGTTCCCCGGCATGAAACAGACAGCAGAAAAACGTTGCAGTGTGCTCCAATAACAGCTGAGCAAGGTTCAGTCAGATGTAAATAAGCTATCTGGTTATCTAGCATTTTGCTAACATTAGCCATTATATATGGGCCCTATAGCACAGCTATATTTAGAGCTATATATAGCTTTATAGCGTGCACATTGCAAACCTGTGATTCAGGGTGTGTCTACATTCATCTGTGGCTCCACTGTGGGGGTGGAAATTGTAAATAAGTTTCACAACTACTTTGTAAGACAGAGACATGTATGTGCGCAGCTTTATACATCTAATGAAAGGACATTTCTACCTCTGAATTTTAGTCCTACTTTATCTATCTGGCCTCCAATCTATGTCGCATTATAGAAAACAATTTAAAAAGGTAAAGGAGAGCTCTGATTGGCCGTTCCACTGAGAACCGCACTGAGATGTGCTGTATCTTTAAAGCCATAAACCATAAAATGTCACCTCATTTTACCTTCTCGCCAGCAGAATGTGCACAACAAGTCAAAGTATACAGCACGGTGTGCGCAGCCGTGCACGGCCTAAAGGTTAGAGAAGCAGGCTTGTGACCAGACGAGTCGATCCTGACTGAATCAAAACAGGAGTGCCCTTCGCTGGTTAAATAAACACTCACATGGCGATCATAATGACACAACACAAAGAGTGAAGCGCTCACTAATACAGGCCGAACTTGAAGAGCAGGAATACTGTATTGTGGTCAAAAGTTCGATCTGAAGTGCTTTATTATTTATTGACACATCAGTTGAGTGTCAGCATGGCACTGTATCTTAGAAATCTGCACGTTTGGGGTGAGAAAAAAAGTTTCTTAACTTCCCTTTTGCCATGTTTGCCACAGCCATCAACACAACACAACAGCACACCTTGTTCCAGTAAAAAAAATGACTGAATTAGGAGAAAAAAAACTACAATTAAAAGCTAATTTCATGATTGATTTCATGGTTGATTTGCACTCCAATCCATTTAAAATGTGCAGTGTTATCCTGCGTGTTTGAATAGCAGCCCTCTGCTATGCTCACTGTGCTCTCCCTGTCACTGGTTGATTCCACTTCATATTCATAGAACAATAACCTCCTATAATAATAATAATATATGTACAGTCACATATTGATGAAAGCAAAGTAGTTGGCACGAGTACCTTACAATGGAAATATTTATGAGGCTGGAATTTACCACACTGATCAAGTGTTGCGGTGTTACTCATTCTCTTTCAACCTCCGCCTGAGTACATAACACATCGATACAGATTGACTTTTTTAAACTTCCTGTTCTTACGTAGGTGTGCATCAAAAGAACAGAGGAAAGTGTTCTAGCAGTATGAAGTATGTCAGGATGCTCCTGGATGTGAGAGGAAACTGACGCGGGTTAGATCAACATGTTAACCTTCGACAGCGCCAAACTGATCTTTAGAGTCCAGATAAAACCGACCGTGAATTGATCACTCTTAACAGGTAAAGCACAGACATACACACTAAAATAAAAGATGGCTGTATTCCATTCAGCTGCTTCAGTTTTAGTGTTCTTTCATCGTAGCTGTGATGTCTCTCAATCAAAGCAACCACGCTGTTAATTATGCAAAAATTAACAAGTGAGTTAAATAAAAATTCAGTACCGTTGTCATGAACAGAGAAATTAGCTATAGAGACCAAAACTGTTTCTTGTACCAGGCTGTAAACATGTTTATTTCTGCTGTGAAGTTGGATATTTTAACATGGGGACTTATGGAGCCTTACTCGTTCTGTAGCCAACCTCTAGTGGACGTTTAAGGAACTGCAACAGTTTTTCGCTCTTCTGCATTGGCTTCACTTCACAGCCATGGAGGTTTACCGCTTGAAAATGTCATTTTATTGACATAAACTAACAATAAAGAACAGAAATTATAGCATTGTTAATAAGTACTGAACAGCAAACAAATAAATAATAACATTTAATTAACTGCCGATGTATCATTTATTAGTGACACTGATTATATAGTGTTACCCGTCGAGTGTGACATCTCAGCAGGCTGGGATCAAGCTGGGCAGAAATTTAACCAGCATGCACTGTGTGGAGCCGTTGATTGCAGACTCAAACGAGCCTATTGTGTCCTCGTCTGAAAACCACAGACAGGGTGGGCAGTTCAGAAATGTTTGAGACGATCCAACGTTTCGTTGACTCGATCTTTTCGTGATTTATTGACAGCAAGAAGAATCTAAAAAACTGCCAGCTTTGCCTTTATGTTTAAGGAGCTGATGGCAGCCACGCGGACACACACCTCACACCCAAACACCTCTAGGATTACTTCTTTCCCACACTACACACGAACCCACGACCCTCTGCACAACAGCTAGGCCACATACTCCATGAGAATCAGTGTAAGATAGAGGAGTCGCGATTGTCTCTGTGCTGTGCATGTGTTAATGTCTCTTCTACATGACCACATTTCAGACCACCTTTTTACCACCTTAAGACTGACTAAAGATTTAGAAATAGGTCAGTAGTTACAAAGAACAAAAAGGTCCAGATTGGGTTTCCCTAAGTGGACGACAGGAGGGGAATCGGTCAGTAGACAAGGAATTCCTTATAATCAACGTGGTACGGAGCCAAATGTCCCGAGAAAACGAGTGGGATCGTTTCAAGCGAACACTCGAGGAGTTCATGGGAGGAGTGTCGCTGTCTGAGCGTCTGAGTGGAATTGGCTGGAAGTAGCTCAGTGTGGCAGGTCACAGGCGGCAGGGTCGTTTTTGGAGTTTGATGCCCTAGTTTTAATTTTCATCGCCGACATCACGCTGTGAGGCTTCAGCGTACTTGGACAGACTTCAGGGATTATTCAAAATCTAATAATTCTGCTCGATTTATTTAAAATGTCCTGTATGGCATCGTCTCGAGTTGATTGGATGTCCTGACTGAACTGGAAAATGTTCTTTAAAGTTGCAGTGTGTAAGATTCGGAGTCTTTATTTTAAGAATGAGGCAGAGATGGTATATAATATTCATAACTATGTTTTCATGCATGTAAAATCACCTTAAAATAAGAAATCTTTTATTCTGGTTCAGGGACGTTCAGGTGTTGTTTCTCCTTTACAGTAGGAAGGTGAGGGTGATGTGAGGAGAAACGTGGACCTCGACTGCGGTCCAAGACTGCCAAGGTCAGGCGTGTGCTTTTCCTAAACTAGGGCAGAAAGGACACTTTTAATCACCAAGTAATCATTCAAGATTTTTAATTTGAGCCGCCGTGGCTCAGCTGGTAGAGTCGTCGGTTCAATTCCCGGCTCCCTCAGTCCAGTCCGAGTGTCCTTGGGTTGAGACACCACACCTAAATCAGCTGATATCTGTGCTGCCGCTGTGTGTGTGTGTATATGGGTGAGCTTAGTATCATTGAGTTCTTTGGACAGAAAAGTGCTGTGTCACTCCTTGAGAGTACAGTTGGCAACCTCTGCCATCGGCGTATCAATGTGAGTAAATGGGTGAATGTGATAAGTGCTGTGGCTGATTGGCAGGCCACTAAATCGCTACAAACATTTAAAGTCAATTCATTTAGCGTTTAGGTAAAAACAGCAAACAGCTGCTGGTTAGAAATGTTTTAAACTCGACTAGTTGTTTTTTTCCACAGCAGCCATTTTGACATGAAATAGGTCAACAGAGGTGTCACCAGTGATACTAATGAAGTGTGTGCTGCAATAAATGGAACTGGACCTTAATTAGTGTCAGTGGAAACACCTGTGCTGACCTTATTATTTGATGTCAAAATGGCTGCTGTGAAAACGGATTATTAAGCTTGTTAGGAGACATTAAGTGAAGCTGATAGTTTCTCGTTCACACAGATTAAACTCATGGTTCAGTCGTATTTCTGGTGAGATTCAGGCACAGAATTAAGTGCAACAACGTTAGAGGTTGTTGCCAGCTCATTCGAGATGTCATCGTACTTCTGATGAGTGTTTCTACCTGATGGTGCCTGCTCAGGCTGGGTGCAGCGTTGTTATCATCTGTCTATATACTAATAAAAATAGTTCGTCCTGGCCTTCCAAAGCAAACAGGAAACCGAGGGAGTGTAACGAAGGCACTCTAATCGGTTTGAAGGTAAGTCACCTGTGTGCGCAGTACTACAACCCATTAACAAAAGGCTATATATTTATTCACACTGACAGTACGAGCTGTCAGAGCCGGTTCTGTTTAAGCGTTTCATACTCTAACAAGTGAATGAAGCAGACAGGAGTGTCACCATAAAAAGGGATGTTTATTTCTTTAATGTACAGACATGTGGCGTGCTCTAACGATAGCGGTGCAGCTGCAGGGTGTTGCGCCTCTTCCAGGCAGCACGGCGGGAGCCTCCGATGGTCAGGTGGTACTTGTGGCCCTTGCCCAGGCCACGGCTCTTCTTTCCTGCAGATGTCAGGCCACGCATCTCTCTGTGCTTGTGCACAGCCTTTGTGATCCATTGGGTGTCTGGGTTGCGTCTGACGGCCTTGTGGAAGGGGTCGATCAGAATCACCTCGAAGAACTTGTAGGTGGAGTCCTCGCCCACCCAGTAGGAGTTCAGCACTCTCAGGGCTCCGCAGTGACGACCAGCACGCTCCTAGGAAATGAAAACACGGAGGGAGTGAATGATTGATCGACCTAATCTGTGGTAAAAATCCTCAGTGAAGTAATGTGGCACCACCACCAAAAGAAACGGCTTTGGCGTCTCCTAGTGGCAGCAACACATTTGATCCTCTAAACTGGAGACAACGCGCTCATTTAGCAGCCTACTTCAAATTCATTCAAAGCTGCTCGTGCTACTGGACAATATTCATAGTCTAACGGCCTCCTGACTTCAGACGTCATCAAAACAAACACAAACAACCACACAGTCCACTGTAGGACATGAACTTGAGTCTTGTGTCACATACATGCGTTTAAAACATAGATGGTATATTGTGCTGTAATTACAGTGCTGCCGGCATGAACGACGTGTTCTGAACGTTACCCAGCGCAACTCCACTGTTCTACAAATCCTACAAGATTATATCGAGCAATTAGAGATTTTATGAACAATGCGACAGTTGACCTTGATATGTCAAGAGTCCATCAAGAGCATCAAACGGGTGCCACGCTAACAACGTCTCATTTCCAAACGAGTGTCCCAGAAATTCCTGTCAGGTGAGCCAGCACGCACGACACCGCAGCAGAGGCGCTTAATGTGACACAGCTATTAAACATCATTACTGACACCTGCAAGCCAAAGTTCTCTTTGACAGGCCGAGCTGGAGTTGGTCTATTTTAACACATTTAGCCAGGACGTGTAGAGACGACGCCTGCCCATCCAGAACGCATCAAATTCACAATTACATTTACAAAAACAGTTTCAGTTTGAGCATCAACTTCTCTTTTCTACTGAATATAGGTCATCAGGGATTTGAAGATCACTGCAGTCTTTATGTTTAACACAGCGTGCCAACTTTTCTGGAATCTGGGTTATAGAATGGAAAGCACCACGTTTAATGACGTACCCATTTATTTTATTATTGATTATCTGCCAATGACGCTTATAACTTAAACTTTAAATGGGCAGAGGTCCTAAATATAAATATAATGTTCAATCCATCATGATGAAAATCAACAAAAAAACATTAACAGTTAGATGACACTATTTTGAACACGAAGCTGCATAAATACTGAAGCAGCTAAATGGAATTCAGCCATCACTGATTATTTAAACCCGTGCTTTTCCTGTCACGTGTCAAAATGTCGGAAAACGTTCAACACAAAATGTTTTTAATAGGTTTGTTCAGGAAGCTTCAATAAGTTCGAAGTTAGTTTTAGTTAATGAATCTAGTTACAGGTGCAGATCTGAGGTACGCTGTCCTGCTTGTGTACAACTAACACGTGGTTGGCCCTCTGACATGTTGAGTTTGACCGGGTGCATTAAGAATGAGGGCAATATGCTCCAGACAGACTCAGGTGATCGTACCTCAGCAGTGGACTGCAAGCTGCGGGCAAACTTGATCTGGTTGACGCCATGGTGCACTGGCTTGCCATAGGTGGCACCCTTGGGGACAGGGCGTTTACGGCCTCCGCGGCGCACACGGACACGGTAGATTACGTAACCTGTTCGAACCAAACAACAACAACATGATTATCAAGGCTGCAAGGACGATGACAGATCGCACATGTATAACTCTGGGCTCGGCGCTCACCCTGCTTGGCCTTGTAGCCCAGCCTACGGGCCTTGTCAGGTCTGGTGGGTCTAGGAGCACGGTGGAGGTTGGACAGCTGACGGTACTGCCAGCAGCGAACGCGGAGCAGGAAGCGCATCACGTCGGACTGCTTCTTGCGCCATAGCTCCTGCATATACCTATATGCTCCCATGTTGACTTATCTGGGGGGGGAAAGAAACAGACGTGCACATTAGACTCATGATGCTCAAACTGGGGTCCACGGACGAGCCATAGGATGGGGGTCCGCTTTGCTCAAGACTGGAGGACGCACAGTGGACACACATTTAAGACAGCCCGCTTCAACACGTGATGCAAAGGCTAAAGGTACAAGCAAATGGAGTTATGAAGCCAGCCAAGCTATAAAATATAAATATTTCCTATGGCTGTGAGGTTTATAAAGATGTGCCTGGCCCCAAAAAGTCTGAGAACCCCTGAGTTAGACCCAAAGCTTGTTTAGATGCAACAAAATACACTATGCAGGATTAATATTGGACAGCATGCAGGGAGCATGTGTGGTTCAGCCTACATGAGCAATATTTACAGATAGTCTGCAGGTTGTCTACAACCAAAAACAACATAACCAACACTTCTGTTCAGGTTAAACAGTCAATCTGCTGCCTTTCAGGTCATAAGTGGGGCTGTAACAGCACATGATTCAAGACCCTGTAGGCTCCCCTCGCTTTGAGACCACTCAGGAGCTGCTGCCTTTCACTTTACTCCACTAGAAACTTAAACTATACACAATATACAAGCTCGTCTCATCGTGTGAGAGCGTACAGTCAAAGCACACAGTGTTAAACGGCACAGCAGCCCATGCTGCTTCTCCCACAGCTACCACAACTACAGCTAGGCATGCTATCGTTAGCCGCGTAGCTCGTCGCTCCTCACTTCACCGGAGAGTTACAGACACCAACACGGAGACGAACTAACTGCAAGTGCCGATTTCTAGAACATTAAATCCCCCGTAAAACCTCTGGTTATTCCACACAAATGACGAAAGACACCATGCCATCAATACATTAGCTTGCGACCCCGGCTAGCGGTTTCAATGGCTACCGGATCGAGCACCGTTAAAACAGAGGGTATAATCTGTGTTTTTAACCACGTTAGTTAAAAAATAATCAAGGCTTATAGATTGTTAATAAGTCGTTTAACGGTTCCCTGAGTTGTAAAGACAGATGAAAGTATATATAAGATGATTTTAATGGATTGCGTTTCGTACAAAGCATAGGAAAACTCGCTTACATGATGGCGTACCAGCCGGAAAGAGAGAGGCCTAGGTACCCGGCATGCCTTATGAAAACCATGGTGACGCGTTTCCTTTGAGACGCTCATGGGAAACGTAGTCCTCGGCCTTCGTTTGGAAATATTCTTTTATTTATTTATTTATTACATTTTTAATGTTGTTGTTTTTTGTGTTCGCTCTCTTTGTAATTTCCATTCACATTTTCGAATTTTAATAATAAAAAATATACACATTTATTCATATTTATTCGACATAATATGTATAAATGCAAATATGTCACCGTTGTTATGTAGCATAAAATTATTAGAAACAAACACAACTCCAATGTTATCATAATTATTAGTATTTATTTAATTTTATTTGTTTTCTGTAATATTTTTTATGATTTCGTTGGGATTACGCGCATGCGCGGTGACAAATCAATCTTAGCCGTCCCTGCAGCATGGATGCTCCGGTTGTGATGCTACATCTAAAGACTTTGATAGGCAGCCAGACATCCACCTGATTGGAGTAAGGAGACTCATCCGGCTGTATCAATTATTAACAAAGCGTTATTGAACAGCTGGCTCGTCGTCGGTTTGTTTATTTTACGCCAAATCTGCGGCTGACCTGGGAGCTAACCAGGCTAAACAACGAAACGCTGTCAGGAGGGAGAGCCAGAGATGTTTTAGGCTGATGTGGAGGAGCTATTGTCTGTGTTAATGTCAGTAGAGCGTGTCTAACGAGTCACACATGAGACTATAAACACTGTAAATGTTTCACTGTAGGCTCGAAATGGGAAAAGGTTGTAAAGTTGTGGTGTGTGGCCAGGCAGCAGTTGGAAAAACTGCCATACTGGAGCAGCTGCTGTACGGAAATCACACTGTTGGTGAGTAACATTAATATTTATAACCGTGTGAGAGTGTGTAATCCATGTTTGTCTGAAGGTTTGCTGTGTTTCTTTCAGGCTCTGAGTCTAATGAGACCCAGGAGGACGTGTACGTGGCCTCAGTGGAGACAGACCGTGGTGTGAAGGAGCAGCTGAGGCTGTATGACACCAAAGGTCTCCACGATGGACAAGACCTGCCCAAACACTACTACTCGGTGGCGGACGGCTTCGTGCTCGTGTACAGCGTCGACAGCTTGGAGTCCTTCAAGAGGGTGGACATACTGAAGAAGGAGATCGACAAATCCAGAGATAAAAAAGAGGTGCGGCCGGTTCAAAGTGCTTCAATTGTGCTCCTTCAGCTCTGCCTTTCATGTCGCACCACACAGAGCAGCATTTAAAGACATGTCCGCTCTAACACTGGCTGACTGTCGGTTCAGTTTCAGGTGGTTTCCGTGTTCCCTGTTTGCACAGCTGTGCATTGTTCCCCCTGAATACGTCAGAGTCGGCGCGGTAGTGAAAGATGTGAGCAGATAGGATGGGGGCGGAAAGCAGAATTTGAAGCAGTAAATAAATAATTTGCTTTTATTCAAATGGGTGGACAGCTTTTTGCATGCAGGACCACAGACCCGAGGACGTGCATGCAGGATAAACCTGCAGGAGCTTCGACACTTTGACCCACGATGTCTGACTTCAGGCTTAAATCGCCCCACAGCTTTTAGTCGCTGCAACAATTAGTCGATTGATCGATTAGTTGTCTACTATTAATCTAAGCAGGAACTACTCTGATATTCGATTAGTAATTTTGTCATTTGATAATAAAAAAATGTCCAAGTTCTCTGATTTCAGCTTCTCAAATGTCAGTATTTTCCAGTTTCTTTAGTTTTCTGTGACAGTAAGCTGAATATATTTGGGTTGTGGACAAAACAAGACATTTGAAGACGTCACCTTGGGCTTCGGGAAATGCTGATCTGATTATAGACAAATAAACTAATTGATTAATCGAGTAAATGATCAACAGATTAATCTATAATAATATAGGTTTTCGATAATAATTGTTAGTTGCAGCCCTAACTGAGAATTTTTAACGTTTTAACAGGATTTTCAGCCAACAACGATGAATTTATTAAGTTATGAATGTATATCTCGTTTGTGTGAGTTGGATTTGGTTCAGGTGCGTCTGCTCTGTTCTCAGGTCACAGTCGTGGTGCTGGGGAACAAGACGGACTTGCGCGAGCGCCGGCAGGTCGACCAGGAGGCGGCGCAGCAGTGGGCGCGAGGCGAGAAGGTGAAGCTGTGGGAGGTGAGCGTCACCGAACGCAACTCCCTCATCGAACCCTTCACTCAGCTGACCAGCCGCCTCACGCAGCCTCAGAGCAAGTCCGCCTTCCCGCTGCCGGGGCGCAAAAGCAAAGGCACCCCGTCCAACGACATCTGACGTCAGCCCCGCGCTCCTCCCTGCATTCACCTCACGTGGGAACAACCAGCGGGGCGGCGTGGACGGGCCTGCAGTTTAGCGGCATTACTTTGGTTGCACCTGTGTAAATATACAGTTATAGACAGTGGTAACACTTTTAGGGGACTAGTTCAACATTTAGGGACATATACTTCTTTGCTGTCTTTCTAAGAGTGAGATGAGGAGTGATATCAACGTGTATGTTAAATACAGAGCTGGGGTTAGCCTAGCTTAGCATAAAGCACTGGAAGCAGCTCGCCTGGTAGTGCCAGAAGTGAAAAAATGGCACCTCTAAAGCTCATTAATGAACATTTTGTATCTCATTTGTTTCATCTGAACACAAACAGAAACGTAAAAGCATTTTTTTGATTTTAGAGATGGCGGCTAGAACTACGTCTTGACATTCTCAAGCTGTAGTTGAGGTTGCCAGACGCCGCAGTAAGCGAGCTCAGGTTTCGGTGTTGTTTTCCGCCTGACACCCAAGGGACTGTTTACAGCTTCCCAAAGTCTTCACTGTGAAGTAAAGAATCAAATCTAAGCCTGTGCAGATGTGCCGGACAGATGCACGAACTGATGTTCGTTAAGAAGTAGTTCCAACATGCAGCTCCGCCTGAAATGACAGGTTTTTGCATTTCTGTTTGTGTCGATGGGGGTAAATCAGCGAGCTTTAAATGCGACGCGATATTGAGCTTCTCACCTCACCTACAGAAAGAAAACAAAAAAAGCACGTCCCGCGACGTCTCCAGCGAGGAGGCGCGCTGCAGTAAATCTCCACAGCGAACCAAACATGAAGCGCCAACCACAAAACCAAATCCACGTCTGTAACATCTCTGTCCTGAACGGTGTGTTCGACACTTCAGTGCGCCGCAGTCAATCCTTTTTTTAATTTCTCTCTCTCTTTCTTCTTCAGTCCATCTTAACGTGGGCAAGCACTTTAGCACCAAAGATTATTAGACACAACCCAAACGCAGATGTTGTTGATGCACACATTTGTTCACGGTACTTTTTAAACGGAAACGTGTGGCGTCATTTCAAGTTAAAGGAATAAGTTCAGACGTACAAGCCTGTCTTATGTTGATACAGGGCTCACGAGTTATTCGTTGATATGATCAGATGCTAATCTAGAGCTACGATGAAAGAGGAACTCCTAATCGGTCTAAATCAGACTGTTGAAGCCTGTTATTAGCTTTAATAATTGGATTTGTGCTAGAAAGAAATAGTTTATAGCAACCTGTAACTCACAGAGGCGTGTGATCGTTGTGCTAAGACAGGCTTGAGAACTCTGTAACTGTCCCGTACGCTCTGTAGGACCGTGTTTTCAAACAGGAATCTCTTATAACGTTATTTCCTATGTGATGTGAATGAATCCTTGTCCTCCAGCGGGACTCAGCCAGTCCAGTCCATCTCACATATATATATATATATATATATATATATATATTATATATATATATATATATATATATTCAAATATGGCCTGGCAGCAATAATATTCATGGTACTGCCTTTACTCGTGACTCCATCATGTCTCAGTGTGGCGTTAGTTGCACTCCTGTCGTCCAGCCTGTATAATCAGATAGGGCTACTTAGTTAAAAGCTGTGTGTGCGTGTGTGTGTGTGTGTGTTAGGCCTTTCTAACCGTAGAAATGTCCAGTGTTGAGAGGAAATATTTATTTTTTAACTAATTTATTTTTGTCACTTTAATGAGCCACATTCCTTGACCTTTAGACGACGGTGAAACAATGTGAAGGATGAGCGCACGCCGTGTTTTCTGTGTCCTTTAATGTTTCAGAGTAATAACATTTAATGTGCTGCTAGTAAAACGGAGGCGGCGAGACCCGAGACCCGCACTCTGTAATCATGCCCTCTCCCTAAATGATTCTCTGCTCTGTAACTCTGTCTTAAGATGCACTGAATAAAATGTAGCCTCTTCATATATTTGGTGGCGGTTCTTGAAGACGATGGCACGTTTTTTTTGTTTTGTTTTTCCTTCAATGATGCAAAATGATGGAGACGCTTCCAGTTGGGTCATGTTTAATTCTCAGGGGAGTAACAGAACAGCTTCTTATCAGTACAGAACACAAATCACAACCAATATCCATCCATAGCTAAACATGTCTACATGTGTAAGAACACCTTCTCAAAAAAGAGCAGGAGTTCAGAGGAGGAGGAGGAGGAGGGAGGGAAGCAAACACCAACTGGAACTTAATACATGTGAGAATTTACACTGACAGAATTGACTGGGAATCATGCTGTGACACATTTCCATCTAGCGGTTTAGTATTATTGTCCATCGTCAAGCACAAGCTAAAAATTCAAAAGAGGAAGAAACACTAAATGCATTATTGCCGGATTTGATTATAGTTGGGCCGCAGATAACTTAAAAAAAACAACAAAATACAATAAACAACAAAATATCAGGAGTTAAGACTTCAATTCCGAGATAAAAATCCACCCGCCCCGCCTCCTTCCTCCGCTCGGAGCTACGACACCTCACCCTCACCCTCACCCTCACCCTCGCCCACCCCCAGTCGATGCCCACCCCACATCCCCCAAGTCGTCCATCCAGCAGCAGCAGCAGCTCCTCTGGTGATTATGTGGCGTAGCGTTTGGTCCACTGTTTGGCTATCCTGTCGTGTTCGGGTCTGTTTGTCGTGTACTGTGTGGCGATGCTTCCGACCAGAGGGTCAGCTGCGAGGAGAGAACATGACGTCAGACTGGATTGCTGTAGTTAAAGACGAACCTTGAATCTGGGGCAGTAGATGGCAGTCGGCATGTTCAGACAGACAGGAGGACCTTTCTGTGGACGCGGGAAGCTAGAAGACGTATTTTTGCCACCTCAAGAAAAAGTCGATAGTGTAGCTATATTTAGGATATCTTCACAGCTAACTTGCTGTGAAACAGCCCTTTGTGATGGGAAACTGAAGCCGCTATATCGCTCTCTGCAAAGCCACCCAAGAAGTCTCATGTTTTGTCACTGCAGTCTTTGCGGCTCTGCAGGGAACATAGATCGCTTCAGTGTCCCACTGGGAAGGGCTGTAAAGCGGAGAAAATATCTTAAATATAGCCGCACTTAGGCTGATATTGATTTTTTTTAGGTGGATAAAAATACATTTTGTAGCTTCCTCCATCCACAGCAGCACACTGCTTAGCCTCCGTTCTGCTCCTCCCGTCTGCTTCTTCAAAACAGGGAACGAGCCGCCTGCTGTCTACTGAAGATACACACTTCATGAAAACCACATTTCAAATAACACAAAGGTTCTTCATTATGGTTTACACGGTGCCTTTACATGCGTTTCTCTGCTAATATGAGCAAAGTGTAGCATTCAATTTCAAATCTAATGTCCAGGATCAACAACGAGCCGCTCTTTGGCTCAGCATCACTTACTGTTTGGTAGTTTGATTAAAATTGCAGATTTGCTACAAATATTACAGTCTTAACTAATGTGGCCCTAAATTAATTAAAAAAAGAGTTTTTAAAACTTAATTATGTTCATAATGCGAGCACACGCTTCCAAATAAAAGTTGTCTTGAATCAAATTAAACTTATTTACACAATGAAGACCTGCAGCCAGGGAGTATTCCAGCACGGCGACAACGTTTTGTGGTTTCTGGGTTTATTATAATGAAGCGGTTGTTTTATTTTATTTTTTATTTATTATCCACTGTAGCCTGCTGCAGGATACCGGAAGGATATTTACAACTGTATTAACGCGACGGCAAAAAGCAGCCCAACGCCACCCCACAGGGGTCAAATATGTACTATAATAAATAGAATTACACACTGTGTCGAAGTCATATACTGTGAAACGAACAGATGACTTAAAGGGGCTCGGTGCTGCTGTTAATCTTATAATTTATGTATTTACAACAGGCTTTACCTCAAGCAGTCTGAACGCAGATTCATCTGGAGATATAAGGCTCCGTAATATGAGCTGGAGTCCAGAGGAGATTTAATGAAGTGAAGCTCCTTTAAGTGGAGTCCTGTAATTTATGTACGGCTGCATGTATGAGAGTCTTACGGTCTCTCCTCTAACATCCACGATCAAAGGCAGAGTCGCCGCTGATAAGACCTTTAAGCGTATTGAGTTACTGCACTTAATGAGATCAGCTGCAACATTTGCTCTGACCCGACATTAAACATTCATGCTCAAACATTTGTATTTACACAGATGCTTTTTTCGCCCCCCAGGCTCTTTGCTTACACGTCCACTCAGTCATAATTTCAGATTTAAAATGTGTGTGTGTGAGCTCTCACCAGGGTTGCAGTCAGTGAGCAGGGAGCAGATGGACAGTAGGACCTTGGAGATGGTGAGGGCAGGACTCCAGTTGTCCTTCAGGATGTCCAGACAGATCACCCCCTGACTGTTGATGTTGCAGTGGTAGATCCTCGTACGGAACGTCACCTGAAACAGAAAAGATGGGTCTATATCGAGCGGCTGTGAAGTGAAGCCAAAAACTGCAGTTCCACGAACGGCCACTAGAGGCTGGCTACAGAACAAGTCAGTCTCCATAAGTCCCCATGTTAAAATGTCCAACTTCACAGCAGAAATAAACAGCCTGGTACAAAAACAGTTTTGGTCTCTGTAGCTAATTTCCACAATCATGACAACTGTACTGAGGGTGAAGTTTTTAAATGATGTGAGTTCAAATGATATTAAGACTTAATTATTAGCATAATTAACAGCAAGGCTGCTTTGACTGACAGGTATGTGCCATTACAGGTGGCTTGTTTGAGCACCACCAATGAGCTACATCTTTGCCGATTTTTAGATCAGGCGGGACTAAAGTCAAAATACTAATATCACAATGCCTCCTGTCTTATTAAGCATCACTCCTCTTATCTAAAGAGTGGACATCAACTCAAAACATCCAACCCACTGAGCAGAGATGTTTGTTTAACTGTATTCCTTCACAAATACACAGTATTAAGTGTGGTCATAAGGACTTTAAAAGTGCTGCTCAAGATACAAAAGCTATGAAATTTCTACGTTTTTTGAATACAGTTTGGTGACCGAGTGATCACAGTGAGAGAGGCCTGACGGATCGAGGCTGGAAGCTGCATTACAAAGTGCAAGGGGGCCCTCCAGTGGACAACATGAAATACGACGCCTCTTTGAAATAGAAGCGTCTGCAGAGACAGGAAAGGGCTTTGGACTGGATCGCCACAAACACGCAGAATTTACCTTGGGTGGTTTGAAGGGGTAGTCCGGCGTGAAGGCGATGTCCAGGAAAAACACTCCTCCCTCGTACACGGAGCCTGGAGGGCCCAGGATGGTCGACCTCCACTCATAGATGTTGTCTCCTTTCGGGCCAGCGCTGTCAGTACACGGAACACATTTCCTCAAGGTTATTTTAATGCCTTTGACAGATGTAAACAACTTTAGACACCACAACAATTCAATTACGTGATTCCAACAGCAGTCTTCATTATCTATTTCATGTACGGATCCTCTCCGTCAGGGCTGTCCAAGTCTGAGACACACTTCGAGTCGCGGAAAACAAGCAGTGACGCAAAGCATCTCCTCCTGTCAAACAGATCAATGAAAACACACACACACACACACACACACACACAGCCGAACACCAAACAACTCACTCCTCCTGTGTTTGAGCACATCTCTGCTCTGCTGCATTAGAACCAAAAACATCTGAGCTCAGGCTGCGACGACTATCGGTTCAGTTATCCATCCCTCAGTTCAAGGTAAGCGAAGTCCACAGACAAATCAGACGTACAGCTGACAGCAGGCCTGCACACTGCAGCTCTTGTTAGTTTAACTCAGCAGTTGTTTGTTTGATCAATTAAAACGTCATTTTAAGTTTGATATTAAAACCAATTAACTTGTTTTACAAACTATTCTTCATATAACAGGATTTTGCAGGACATAAACAGCACACCGGTATGTTAATAACGATGCAAATATTAGTACAGATGGAGGGACAACAAGTCCACGTGATTATCTGGATGCAACATTTCTGTGCTGTAACTAAACTCACTTCCTGAAGTGGCGGATCCTTTAGTCGGCCGAGGTTAGATTAGGAGTTACTGATGCATGTTTTAATAAGCGTGCACAGGCCGGCTCGTCCATGACGTCATTTATTGAAGCAAAATCACTGGCTGACTTTCCAAAACAAATCTGTGGTTGGAAAACTATTACTCTCCGCCGTCCGAGCATTCCACAAAGATTCATTCATGAGAATTTAAAGCCCACCTGTCCGTGGGAGGTGATATACGTCATATATGTCACCACACAATTAAATAAAATGAATGCTTAATTTATCTCCTTTCAGGATCATTTTTCTCATTTCATACAGGAATACCAGAATTAACGCAGGTTTAAAATGTCTTTTAATAGTGGAGCACGCCTGGCACGGCTGCACGGACAGCTATCTCATTTCAGCACCGATCATTTATTATTTATCTGTAGCATTTATACGAAAACATGACATCAGGTATTCTCATCACAAATTCTTTCATCTCGTTGGAAACAAGGCAAAAGACTAAATCGTTTCAACGAACTAATACAGTAGAAACAGAATAACCAGGAATGAACACGTGAATAAATCAATGAATTTTATGATCGTCACAGCTGCAGGGAGGAAAATCACGCTGGATAAGGAGAGGGGAAACTTTTCGGATTACTCATGTGAAGGCTAATTATTTTAATAACGAAAGGCTGTTTTCCTTCATCTGAATTTAAACTTCTCTCCGTTTTATTCCGGTGCCTGCAGCTGCAGCGCGGAGTGTGCATCAGGTCACGGACACGTTGTGTGCATCCTGGTTAGGTCATTAATTATTCATGACAGGTCCAAAAAGGAAAAAAAAAAAAAAAAAACACACAATATAGCATTTTATGATATTTATGGGTCACACTGAAGCTTTCTGCCTTCAAGTCGACTGCAGTCTCCAGCCGAGCTTAATCTATCATCCATCTGGATTAATGCACCTCCCTCCCCAGCCAGACCAGGCCAGCCTTCACCCTAACAGAGCTTTAATCGTCCTCGGCCTGCATGCTCGCTGCTCCTTCCTGGACTGCCTCCCAAAGCATCAGGACGACCATATTTCACTTTCCTCTTCTTGAAAGGAGAAGCTGCTTCCACTGGTACACCGGCTGCTCCCTTCACCTCACACCTCTGACCGATTCCTCCAAGTTTAACGTCTGGTTTTCTGATTTTAGTCAGCTGTTTATTCTGCCAAAATGACTGCAAACGCACTCCGTGTAATGTCATTCATTAAAACAATGGGGTGCGATCGCCCATGTGAGTCACTGTGCCAACAGAGCTGGGGGGCGATAAAGAGAAAAAGATCAACAGGACTTTATTTGCCTGTGGAGATAAAGCTGAAGTGTGGCCGATGGCCGCAGTCGCTTCGCGGGAGCCTTGATTCAACAGCAGCGGCGCGGTGAGTCAACAGCAGCTAGCTTCTGTTAGCCTTTCAGTGCTGGAGATGCTTCTCATGTAATTGACTGCCTGATGAAGCGCTCCCAACTACACTTTCCAGTTTGCCTTTTTCATTTCCACACACACAAGCGGGGCTCTTAAAGCATGTCGGTCCCGATAAAAACCAAACCCAATAAAGAGTCGCTTCAGAGGAAAACTCCAGGCGTGCAGCAATATGTTTTCGACACATTTGAATGTTTGACATAAATAAAAACACTAAATTATCCGTTATTCAGACGCAGCTATACCAAGAATGATTCGGCTTGTGTGTGCTGTGTGTCCAGAGTAGCGACGGCGGAGGTAAATGTCAGGCAATGATCTCGCTTTCTGAAGCCTGGCACTCCACTGTGCTCGAGATGTATCCTCACCGAGAGGCAAACATACAGGAAGTATCACCGCTAGGCTCCCCCACGTCTTCCTCAAGTCCAAGTTCAAGGGTTTTTTATGACTTTCCAGACCCAATTCCCTTAAATTCAAGGACCTGACATGACAATCAAGGTTAATGACTGTTACGACACTGAGGAGTCAATTTCTATATTTCTGTGCAAGTTATACAAATCCAAGCACTTCGACGTCTACTTTTAAGGACCTTCAAGGCCTTGATTTTCCACAAACAAGCGCTCAGGCTGCTCTCGCAGCGAGGACAGACACATAAATCATCTCCGTGTCCTGCTGTAATCTTCTGTTACGGCCATATGAAGTTCAGCAGTAAACAAAGTGGCCAAGAGATCAGAACAATACGGATTTACAGAGCTGTGCGCGCTCGCCTTTATGGTGTCCCGCGAGAGCTGTAATTAAACCTCTCACTGTACCGTTTCCCCGCATTTCTCACACATAATGCACTGCTTCTTTCAGAAAACTGTCTTTGTTACACTCTTTGTATATTCCTTTTGTTTGCATTGGAGAAAGTCAGTGATTTTCTCACACCTCTGTGCTGAATTTCTGGACCACAAACTGCTCCAGATCTTTCGGGTTCCCTCTCCCAGCTGTTGTTCTGAGATCTCTCCACGTGTGCTCTATACGATTTAGATCTGGACTCATTGCTGGCCACTTCAGGACTCTCCTGCACTTTGTTAAACCATTTTTGGTGCTTTCTCAAGTATGCTTTGGGCAATTTTCCTGTTGCGAGACCCGTGGCCTCTGATGGCCGTCTGTTATTCAGGCGCGGACCTCTGATGTCTGGGGTTTCTTTGCTGCTTCAGGCACTGGATGTGCAAAGAAACCCCAAAACATCAGTGAACCTCCACCGTGTTTGACCGTAGGGGCTGCGTTCCTTTTCTGAAAATAGAAAAATGGTGCGCTTTACCATAAAAGCTCTATTTTAGTCTCATCTGTCCACAGGACATTCTCCCAGATCGGAGAATTTTTGGCTTCCTCAGGTAAGTTGGCTTTTTTTTTCTCTCCTTGTTTCTGTGTCAGCAGTCTTTGGATTTTGTACTGTTGGTCTGACAAAAGCAGAAATGAAAAGACACTTTTCACCATTTTCTCTGCAGAAAACACCGTGAATCAAGAAAGCAATGGGTCCATTCCTCAACAACGGAAATAAACGCGATCCACAGCCCTGATTGTGAGCATTAGTTTGTGGTACTAAAGCACATAATGATTCAGGAACATGCACAGAGCGAGCAAACTCACAGGCCCACATCAGTTCAGTTCATACTGTGTTTAGGCGTGTATACAGTATTACCAAGCCCATTTGCAATTATACAAATGACCACACCGTGAACACGCAGCCACGCCGGCCTCAGCTGTGAGGAATCTAACGAAGGCGTAACACGAAGGAGGCTCTGCAACCCTGCCATCACACACACATCACACAGCCTCCACATAATAAAGCCTGAGGCCTCGGTGCAGAGTTACATATTATACTGTCGTCATAAAAAAGGTGGAAAAGTTGAAGCTAACTAGCAGTTTTGCGCTAACAGACCACTTTGTTTGTTGACACAGGAGGCGAATGTAGCGAGTAAAGGTGGACTGTGTGCAGTTAAAGGTCTTCAACAACTCGAGTACTTCGATTGGTCGTTATTGTAACGAACTTTGCACCGCACAGGTGAACTTTTTCCACAAATAACATTCAACTTCAACTACAACTGGGGACGAAGGGAAGCAAACAAGTCTGGATACTTCAGCGGAAACCTTCAGGCGTGCTGGGAAAGACAAATCAAAGAAAAGCAAAAGGCAAGCACACAGGCTGCTGCTCAGGAAAATGTTGATGTGTTGCTTGACAGCGCTGCAGTCTCGGTGTAGGTGTGGAAATATTTGTGTTGGCGGAGACAAATAAATAAACAGACAAATCATAATCTGTTGTCACTTATTACTGCAAATGCGCATGTAAAGCTGTTGTATAAAATCCAATATGCTAAATATCAGCACGGCTGTTCTTATTTTTAGCAGTCTACGACTGAATCATAGCCGTTCTGATATTCAACATAACAGCACGACCTGTGTGCGATATTGCCTTATATTGTAGCAAATAGATGTTTAAAAAAATGAACCTGACGGCATCAAAAACAACAATAGGTCGCAACATTTTTGACTCTTTATAGCCGCGCGACGCTACCAGCGACCTCTCGTCACAGGTTGCATATGATGTGTATGATTTTAGTTACACGTCGCTGCTACTCTCTGGACATATTGTAAGCAAGTGTTGGCATGAACTATGAGACAGTTTAAAGGTCTGAAACAAACTGTGTACATTATGTGATTAAATGGAATAGCCAGGGGGTGCTATTAAGACACGAATGCGTATGTTAATGCAGTTCATTTACAGTGTGTGAGCAGCATTCCTGCAGGCGTGCCCTGACCCTGCTAATATACCGGTCACACCGCAAGACCTCAATCAGGACCCGCCGCTGTGTGCCGAGAATAGACATTGTATCATTTCCCACTGAATCAACCAGAGTGAGGTTTCTTTCGCCTGACAACAGAGGCGTCTCACATTCACAGAGGAGCCACAGAGAGAGCGCCCGGGCTTCCTCCCCGCCTGCCTCCTGACGCACACAAAGGCTACCCAGTGCTTTGTGTGAGGCGGTAATATGCCATGCTATCACTGTTGTCATTCACTTCAATACCAGAGGAGGGGTAATAACAGAGGAGGAGGAGGAGGAGGAGGAGGAGGAGGAGGGGGGGGGGGTGGGGGGGGGGGTTCCTTCCGCGACACACCGCAAGGCGAGTGCTGACATTTCAGCCGCGTCGGTTTTTCTAAGCCTTTAACCTTTAAAAACGGGCACACGGCGGACAGACTCTGGCGGAGGATATGCTCAGCTAGTCAACAGATCTCGTCTGCAGCCACTATGAGCTCCAACGTGTAGATTAAATAAGGTTTAATGTGAAGGTTTTTACCCTGAAATACAAATTCACATTCATACAGAAAGGAATTTTAATTTCATTTGGACAGAAACAGGAACTGAAAGGTGATTTCTCACTCTTTGTGTATAAGCTACGAAATGACACCTACATTTCTCCAAAGGGGATGGCACTGTCTGTGACAGAGCAACGTGCAAAGTCACAGATCTGTGTACAAAAGTTGCAGTGCAGCGTACGGAGCGACAGAGTCAAGGATAAAGTCGCAACGTGCAAAGTTGTGATGCACAGAGTTGCAGAAGAACACACAAAGGCACGGAGTAACGCGCAAAGTCGTTGAACAGCGAGTCACAGAGCGCCGTATGAGTTCACAGAGCGGTGTACAAAGTCAAAGCACGACGTTGGCTGGTTGAACGCCCGCTATGCTGTTAAATCTTCATGAGCAGCTGAGCGGGGGGAAAAAAAAAACATTCAGGTCTCCGATTTGTAATTCGATGTTGGAGATAAAGGGAACTTTTGACAGCTGCAACACAGAAAAAACACTGAAAGCAGAGGCAAGGCAGCTACATCCGAATCAAATCCAATATTTACTATTCAAAACATTCAACTAATTCACGTCGCTTCAAATGTGTAAGAAAACAAGAGATTGGGGATACAAGGCCAGCTGTGGGTAACTATACTGGAATATTGCGTGAACGGTTAACTGACATGTTTAATATCTGCTCACAGACACTATGACAATAAAGCATATAAAGCGTATTCTAGTTTGACTTGCAGCGTAAAAGCCTCATAAACGATCACGAAAGATCAAAACGATGTTCCAATGAATCCATCTCGACATTCTACATCGTTTTCGCGCAGTCTCGCCTCTTCATTGTAGATCTTCCATCAACACACACACACACTGGGCTTCGTTTTCAATCACCACTATCTGCTTGCGATGGTATTGTGATGACAAGGAGAAACACTGTAATAAGCCGCCCTGACTGAGACAATATAATGACTCCACTTCACTTGAGTGCCGAAGAGACTCTGCGCCGCGCACCCCACCTCCTCCCCACCCCGCCAATTTAATACAATGGCAATCAGCCTGCAAATGTTCTCTCAGTGCTTTATGAGTACAGCGCAGGATGAATATCGTACGGTAGCGTTTGTGTCAGATTCCAGGCTGAAACATTTAAATAGACTGGATTTATGATCAAGGCTGAGCGAAAAAGATCAAATAAATATCAAGGCATCGGCAAGAGACTTAGACTAATATTAATACTGATATTAAACGCCAAATAAAAGAGATTGATGTTCGTAACAATAAACTGTTGAATGGCAGCAAGCAAATCCTCACGCGCATAAAACAAAACCTTAAATTAAAGTTTAAAGCCTCATCACTAACACTGATTCTGTGTTATCTGCCCTGAGGGTGGCGCTAGACGAAAAGTCACAGAGAATTTGTTACATGCCGGATTCAGACCAAGAAGTTGAGCGGGCGCGGTTCAACTTTTGGAGAAACTCCAATCCGGCGTCACGCTGCGGCAGCCAATCAGACGATCGGATCGGTCAAACCTCTCGCAGTCGGCCTCAAATGTCGGGCTGACTGCTGAGGGTCGGATCGAGAAAGTTATTGTCTGATTGTTTCACAGCACAAATAGACACACCCCAACACATCGCCACACAACCGCATATTATTAGCCCGGGGTATCGTTAGCCCTGGGCTAAATGGGCTTTTCACAATGCACTTCGCCCAGCTCTACAAAGCACTCTTAGATCAATCTTAGCCCCGGGTTAAGAAAGCTTTCACACTGGCATATTCTAGCCGGGACTTCCCTCGCGCTTGCTGGTTCTGCTTCAAACCACAGTTAGTCTGAAGTTTACGGGGATAAATCCTGAAAATCGACAAAAAAACAACAACAACACGGCTAAAAGTTAAGGGCTAAAAGAGAAACAGCGCTACAGTAAACACCAGTCATGTGTTGCAACAGATGTTTAACCCAGGGCTCGTAGAGCTGCAGTGTGAGCTGCGTAGCCCTGGGATTAGGTTAACCCTGGGTTAAAAGTGCATGTGTGCTTGTGTGTTTGCCCTGGGCTGTCCAAAGCCCTGGGCTTATTACATGCAGTGAGGAAAGCATATACGTGACGGGTACGCACAGCACAAAAGTGTCTTCTCATGCAGAACTGCGTGTTTAAGCACAATGCAAGAAACGCTAGGCCCCGTTTTGAGCTTTACCCTGATGCAACACCTTCACCTGAGAAAGTCAACACACGTTTCAGGCGGTACCAAAAAGCTACTGAGGTTTGATACTCAGCCCGAGTTGTCGCTGATGCGAGACAAAGCGAAGTATCTACTTCCCCCCCCCCGCTGCCCAACGAAAGCCAGGAACGGAGAAGGGAAACTTCTTCAAAACTTCCATCTTTGCAACAGCAGCGGCGGCGCCGGCGCTGGCAGCTCAGAGCTCAGCGCCGCTTGCAGTGCTTTCCCCAAGTACCAACGGTGTACAGGCCAGCCACTTCCTCTCCAGGGACGAGGCTTTTTATAGATATGAAGAAGCTGTTGAGAAAACCTCAGTAGTCTCAAACATGCGAGCTGGTAACACACTGCAGAGGTGTGTGTGTGTGTGTGTGTAGAGAGAGAGAGAGAGAGAGAGACAGCGACTGAACAGAAGGGATCATATGAAGCTCAGATGGCTCACACCAGGCCTGGCAAACTCTCGCACTCACAGCGGCCAGCTCTTTTCGCTATACGACCAGGAGAGCCTAAAAAAAGGCACAAAGGATATCAAATTAAGTGATTTCCAAGTGGTTCAGGCTAAACGTATTAAGTAACGTCGTTAGCGGCCGTATCTGTCCGACCCTACTTAGCACTAATTAGCCTACTGTACGCAGCGAGCGTCTAACTTTCCTTAGCTGTCATGAGCCGCGGCCGGGGGAATGTCAGGAATCTGTCTGACACCCGGGGGCGACATCTCGAGAGGAGATGCAGCGAGCGACGAGGAGTGGGAGACAGCGAGAACGAAGCGCGAGCAATAAATAAAATAGCCGGGCCGAGAGGAAAGAAGGAATAAAACATGGTGAATAGAAGCAACACGGGGAGAGAGGGGGAGGGAGGAAGGGAGGGAGGGAGGGAGGTCGAGGCAGGCCTGTGATGTCTGCAGTTCACACTCGAGTGGCAACGAGGCAGTAGAAAAATAAAAAGCTCGGCATTCCCTGTGTGGAGTATAATTAGATTTTGATAAATGACAGATGAAAGACTCCTGCCTTACTGTGCCCATAAAACAAAGTTTGCTACGAGAGAGAGAGAGAGAGAGAGAGAGAGAGAGAGAGAGAGAGGCGCTGTTGATAATGGAAACTAGTCGGGGAGAAGTCTTTTCGTCATCAGTCAGTGTCCATTTTAAGAGCGAAGGGGCCCGAGAGCAACCTCCAGAGAGATGAGACGACAACCAACTGACTCATCGATGTGTAATCCATTAAACGGCATCTGCGAGGCGGAGCTGGGCCGGCTCCATTCATACCCTAATGAGCAGATTCTGTGCTAAATGGAGCAGAGAGGAGCAAAAATCCACAAAAAAAAAAAAAAATCCCCTTTCTTGCACGTGGTGCTGAATAGAGTTTTTTTTTGGGTTTTGTTCACCAAGTGGAACAGAAGTAAAATGAAATGATGAGGCCCTTCCTCAACGCTGGTGGCGAGATTGGAAGATAAATCACTCAGGGTGCGGTCACACCACGCACGTTTGGAGATATTTATCGTTTCCTTCTTCGGGTTCATCTGGCCAGGTGAGAACAATGGCCCCTGAACGCAAGCGTGGCAGGATAAACACACAAGCATGTGTGTGCTTTCAGCTCACTCGGCGAGAGTGACACTTAACATTTACACAAAAGACAGCAGACCTAAGACGACACCTTGACACTCTCTCTGACTTCCTCATCCCCGTATGAGGCACGCGGCCACAGGCTCGCTGCTTCCTACGAATATACGCTTTCATTGTTTTGCAAAGCTCAAAGTCATTTCCTATAAGAGACGCGGCTTCTAATAAAAAGGAAATGGAGAGCGCGTTGGGAAATATCATGGGAATTTATCCAAGATGTGTTCAAGTCTCACGTTTTGAACCAGGACCTTTAGTACGTAACTGTGACTGTGTGCGGTCACAGACAGGCTTTCAGAGACCTTCCATCGTTTAACTCAAAAGGTCTGACCATGAAACTTCCTGTTTTTCTTCCATCTCTTCATCCTTTATTTTGATCTGTTGTCTATTATATTAAGACAAAAACAAGTCTGAAACCTGTACAGTAATTTTGTGCAAAAGAAAAAAAGTTGTGCAATCTTCAGTCAGTGAATGAGTGATGAGTGTACATTATGTCTCAATGTCCACATCCCAAATATAACCTGCCACAGAATGAGTCTCCTCTTCCCGCACGGAGGGGCGTCATTAGAGAGTGTTATGGCAAATAGGCAGATGAGGCTCATCCATCTCATTAGAAATGCAGAAATGTGAACGCTGGATAAAGCCAGGTTCAAACGTATTGTTTCATTTTGTTGACACGTCGGAGTCCGTCTATAAATCAGGGGGGGAAAAAAAACTGTCAACAGCCATTAAAAAAGGAAATATTTCTGTATCCGAGTGTAAACCTGGAAGGTTTGGTGTCTGTCAGAGAAGATTTCTGCCTCAGAGTTTGAGATTAAAAAAAAAAACAACCTTTAAAAGACGCCACAGGTGACGAGAGTAAAACCTTTAAACTAACGGATCCTTCCCAGTTGATTACTTTTATGTTTTAACATGCAAATGAAGCGCGATCTGACGCTTTAACTGAAATCCACAGAGACAAATGGACAAAGCGCTGCTAAATAAACATTTCTCTCCTCTCTAGAACATGTCATGGAAGCAAATGAGTCCATTTCATGCATTAAAAAAAAAACATCCTCAGTGTCATTTTTTTAACAGTTATTGTTTAAAGAAGACGTGTGCCTTGTCTGACCGGGAAGAAATGAGGCCGCACGGGGTGAAACGTATCATCTCTACAGCTGGAACCGTGTTTGTTTTTTGTTCTCCGGCTGAATCTGCGCCGGTGCTGACTCATCTAATCTACGAGTAATCTGCATCTTTGTCGGTGGCGCAGCAAGCGAGTCTGAGTCAGTTTATCGAGTCAAAAAAGAGTTTCGACGGAGCTGCTTCAAAAAAAAAAAAAAAAAAAAAATCTTGTGTCAACAACCCCGCATTCATCAAATCTTTCCCACCCCCCCCCTCCATCGCTGAGCCGTCAGAGCTTCCAGCAGGCCTCGGTGTAAGGAGCTAATCTGTGGCGCCACGGGGGGGCTTGGAGGGGGGGGGGGGGGCAGCTACGGTGCAAATGTTCCTAAAGTTGAGATTTATGAGTCACACACACACACAGATGGAGGAGCGTTGAATGAAACGGCTCCTGTGTGGCCAGGGGTTCCTGGTCTAAACGCGTGTTTTGGGTCTCAGCTGCGTAACTCGTGGTTTGAAGCTTTGAGAGTCAGCAACAAACCTGCCGTCGCTTCAAGACATCTAAAGTGTTACTGTTCCAGCTCCACGACTCGAACCGGGGTGTGCCGACACGACGCTGCAGCAACACCTTTCGCCTCCGCGAGAAACGCAACACACCTCATCCCAACCCTGATATCCACACACACACACACGGAGAGAGAGAGAGAGAGAGATCCAGCCCGCGTGTCAAACGTGTTGTGCAACTGATTGCGCTGCTGGCTTGTAGTGACACATGCTGATAATTCGTTTTCAGGACACGCGTCGAAAACCTGCCGGGCTCGTTTTAAAGGCAGGTCTGTTACGTAGGAGATCGGTTTTCAATGCTCCATGCTCGCCCGGGTCTGAGCATGTTAATACGCTCAGGTGAAGGTGCAGAGCTCGACTTGAAGCACTGAAGTTCACATCCAAGTGCAACTTTACAGGTCTGTTTGGGATTAAGAGCTGGTACCACGTCCAGACGCGAACAGAATCAGATCAAATGGATGCGGATGATCGCTGTTGAGCGGCTTCAAGAGTTGAAGCTCGAAAGTCAACTTTTAGGGGAAGACAGCGTTCTGTAGAAACGTGTAGCTCACGTCTACGTTATGACCACAATGTGATTTGACCTTTAAGGTCACCGTTCAGCTGGATTTTTCTCCTGCAAGTCTCGATTTAGAGTTCAGTGAACTTAAATATCCTGACAGCTGTCATTTACATGCAGGGAGGCCTTACTAAGCCGCTGTAACAAGTGAGTTTAAACTTATCTTATCTTATCAAGTGTGATATAACTGTCATATCCTTTTCCCCCCCTCACCGCAGTCTCAAACTGCGTGGTCACAATTAAATCACTGACTTAAATAACACTGACCTAACACGCTGAGCAAAACGTTAACTACACAACACAAACAGGCTCAGCTGTGAAAACTGGAGTCATGCTTCTGATTTTGACACTCGAAACTGAGAGCTCCTCTCGACTGATTTTTCAAACTGTGACACCTCTCACCTCTCTCTCTCTTTAATACCAGGCCGGTGACCCCTGATGATGCACGGGTCACACTCCAGAGGTCGAGATTCAGGTAAAAGAGTTCAAACGGGGGAACGATTTCCTCCACGAGCCGCCCTGCCTTCTCAGACTCTTCCACGACTGAAATGAACAGCCGAACCGTCGACCTGACCCGAGCAGACTGCCGACACAGAACAGGACTTTCGATCTGCGCTTTTAACCGGACAGAGAGTTTCTGAAAGCCAGAGGATAACCAGAAAAACCAACCATTGAGCCGGGTGGGTTACGGACACTTCAGTGTGAGTGCTGACACCTCTACAGGCAGCCGTGCAGGAACTCTGCCTCGAGAAACGGTCTAAAACTGAACGTCCTCTCCGCTCTCAGCGTTCAGATTTAATTCTCCCAACAATAAACACCTGATCGAAGCGTGAAAAAGAGCAAGACGGAACAAAGACACGGCCTCAGATTTCCTTAAATCCCTCGCGCTCCGTCCATCATCGACAGAAAGCGCGTACACTAGCTGGAGCAGACCTTTCCGTCTCTCATTACCTCCATCGTCTTTGTCTTTGGAGTGACTAGACATGCGAGGCGGCGATGCAGAAAGATTTTTTTCCCCTTCCACTCCGGCACACAGACGAAGAGGAGATTTTCAACCTTCACATTCGAGGCCCCCCCCCCTCTCCCTCTCCCTCTCCCTCTCCCCCTCGCGAAGGACTGCTTGAATTCACTGCTCATTAACGGAACCAAAAAAACGTCCGCCGAGAGAGGCGCGCGTCGACGACCCAGATGTTTCCAGTGACACATTAATAACTCAAAGATCCGCTTACCTGCAGTTTGGCGGGGGATCCAATGTGATGTCGGCCAGTTCCTTTTGAATTCTGCAAAACAAGAGAGACGCGCTTTTGTAGCAGACGCAGACAGGAGAGGCCTCTCACCTCTTAATAACTCAAATGCCTCACACTGGAGAAGACACTCGACCCCCTCTAGAAAACCGTCACATCTCCTCCCTCTGAGCTGAGGTTGTGGCTCGTAAGTAGGACAAACTTGTTGTTGGGGAAAGCGAGCATCAGTCCTGAGAATAAGTGGCGGCTGCACCACGTCCCTCCCTCCCTCCCTCGGCTCACCTTTTAGCACTCGTAGAGAGGAGTTTGGAGGTCTTGCTCATGCTGGCTTTGCTTTCTCGTTTCTTTGAAGGGTTTCCGTCCTGTTGCTGCTGCTGCTGCTGCTGTGGTTGTTGCTGCTGCTGCTGTTGCTGATGATGGTGATGATGAGTTGAGGATGAAGAGGAGGAAGAGCTGGTGCTGGCACGGGAATCTTCATCCGACATACCGAGCCTGGAGAACAGAAGAAAAGAGAAACCTGAAATGACACAAATATTTGAACAATGGAGGCTTGTTTGATCCCAGCTTTAGATTCAAGTTTAAAATCTTTCAAACTGGGCATGCATCCAGCTGCACAAAAACTCAGCAGTTACACCCACTGGGCTCGGTCTTTGATCACTCTCTGCAAGCTTGCACTCGGTTGCACGTTTTTATTAACGTGTGCACGTTGCTACACCTGCACGCCGAATTGAAGAGGGCACCCTCGCGGTCCTCCCCGAACCGACGTCGTGCGCCTGGAGCGCGGACTTGAAGCCGACGAGCGGCGTCAACTTTAAAATCAGCTGATTTTTAAAGGGAGTCCTGCACGGCTCTTTCTTTGAAACATACAAAGCGATGCATGCAACTATCGTCCTCTTTTTTTTGTTGTGCTACCCACGCGTGGATTTCGGGGTTAAATGTTGACGCACGCGTTAGTTTGAAATGTGCACAGTGTTTGTGGATGAGTCCTCTTTCATAACGCGGGGATTGTGACCTCGGCTCGGGCGTTTATTTTTAGCCGTGTCGGGGGCTGCGACAAAGGAAATCATTTGGTGAAATAGTTCGGCGGTGCAAGGCCTAGTTCGTGCCCGGGCGAGACGAAGCGATAGGCGGCCGCACAACAGCCGAGCTCTCGGTTGAATAGGTCGGAGGAGGAGGAGGAGGGAGGAGGAGAAACAACACCGACGGGGCGATGTCGCAGTCGGCAGGGGAGCCCCCCTCTGCCCTCACCACCACCTCCTCCTCCTCTTCTCCTTCTTCCTCCGCCTCCTCCTCCTCCAAACACCTCAACAATTTCCAGAAACTTTCACCCCAAAGAAGTCAGCGTGCTGTCAGACAGCCGCTGTCAGCGCCTTTAAAAGCGGCAAACACGCAAAACAAACGCACGAAACACGGCGCTCGGGTCGCTCCTCGCCTTTTTCTCCCCTTCTTCTTCTTCTTCTTTTTTTAAAGCTATATCCGTCGACATGCAGCTGATCTCAGTGCAGCCAGCCAGCCAGCCAGCCAGCCAGTCACAGGATGGACCCGACTCCTGTGAAATGTATCCTTGTTGCCGGATAACAGCGAACACGTTTGTAGTCCAAACATCCCCCGCCAGCCCCCAAAACGCGCGCGTGACTCCGACCCGCAAGACACCGCGCGCCGTAAAACAAATTATTCAGTATTTGATACCTTTCTTTGTGTGTGTGCACAGCCCGTGTGTGTGTGTGCCTCCGCCGCCTGGACGCACCAGTGTCACAAAAAAAAACCAACACACCTACAGTGAAGAGGCACTCAACATCCGGTCAGCCTCTTAAAAAAATAAAAGCATAGATACTAAGACTGAATCACGAGGGGATCAAGACTTATGGCGCAAAATGTCCAGAAAAAACTATGTAAATATATTAATTGTATGAGAAGATAGATAGATAGACTCAAGAATAAGATATATATATATATAAAATGAATGAAAGTCACAGCATCGTACAGAGATAGTGCAAACTGAATCATGACTTATGTTGCGAAACGTCCAGGACAGCAGTGCCAGATGTAAACCTATATCTAATCTAAATCCAAAAGATAAATATGAGTTCAAATTAAACCCGGGCAAAGATAAACGGACGTGGTGATATCATAGTAATAAGATGAGACGGGATAAGATAAGAGGAGCTTTACTGCTGTAACAACTCAGTGTGTAACCTTTAAAAAACAGAGCATGTAGGATTAAAAATAATTAAAAGTGATCATGTACACCAATACTAAATGAAAATGTCACAAAAGGTGCTAAAATAAACACAAAAATGGTGAGAAGGTCTGTGAAGACTGTCGCCCAGGTCGTGTTTCTTGGTTAAATCTGGGGCAGCTGGCCTTCATGTAGATCTGTGAAGACGTGTCTCATCCAAGAGGCTTCTTCAGTTTTCTGACTGACTGGCGGGGAAACCCAAGTTGTTGAAGTATCTTAAAATTACAACATTCAAAACTTTCATATCCCACGTCCAAAGTACCGTAAACTGAGTCGTGAGCGAGAGCCAAAAATTGCAGTTCCTCGAACAACCACTTGAGGCTGGCTGCAGAACGAGTCAGTCTCCATAAGCCCCCATGTTAAAACTTCACAGCAGAAATAAACATGTTTACAGCCTGGTATAAAAAACAGTTTTGGTCTCTATAGATAATTTCCCCGTTCATGAAAACTGTACTGAGGGTGAATTTTTTATATAACTTACCTGTTTGAATTATATTAAGGCGTAAAAGTTAAGCATAATTAAGAGTGTGAATGCTTTGATTGACCAGCTTGTTGAGCAACCAGACTTCATTCAGGTCCACCTCGATCCACGTCTCTGCCAGAGCATCTACATTCATGTTTTATACAGTATATACTAAAGAGTTGAGAGTCGCGCTTTTATTTTGTAGGCCTCACCAGCCTCATTTCCGGGATTACCGTGAACAATCAACAGGGAACTTGACACCGGCCGCTGGACGCGTGCCTCTTCTTCGCCGGAAGTGTTGGTCCAGCAGCAGACAGACGTCCTGACATTGATTCATCATTTCTGTTCAACGCAGAGTCAGTGTCAAAAGAGAGAGAGAGACACAGCAGTGAAGACACAGTGCATGCAAACATGATGCAGGAGCAGCTGCTGCTTAAGGGCCAGTGACACTAACTCAAAGTCTGAACAATATTTCATTTACTGCAGCCTAAACTACCTGTTGTCTGCAGAATATGCTGCACCTGATCAAGTTTCAAACAAACATCTATGTGCATATACAACACAATTTCCAAGGAAAGTTGTGTCTGATGTACATGACGGTGACTCATTTCTGCACGATATTTCATCAGGTGTGAGATGACAACATCAAAAAAACCAAACCAACCTCACTTTGTGTTATTACTAATCTTTACCGGTTGCTGGGAAGTAATAAAATGAGGCTACTGTTAGCCATTAGCCTGAGTTACTATCCAACGCCTACAAAACAAGCGCGACCTAGAGTTGAGTGGCAGTTTTAAAAGGGCCATTATGCAGCTTGATGAAGTGTCCTGACATGTGGAATGTGTTGCGGGTTAAATACACATTAAACAAAGTGGTCTGCCGTGAAAGGTGCAGAGTTATAAAGTGGCAATTTTATTGAATTTTCATAGCGTGTAGCTAACGTTGCCCGGGGTTGAGTACAACATCTCCAAAGAGAGAACTTTCTGTAGCCGACAGCGGCGTAAAACTAGCTTTATTTTCATTTTCATTTCTCCGTGTGAAGATCTGATCTTTCTGATGACTTTAACCTCACGCATCATCCTGTTTCGACATCCTAAATCCAGATTTTCATACTCATATGAGACCATGAGTTCACTTCCTCACTGTATTTTTCTGGGGATTTTAGCTTAGCTAACTTAACAGGAGTTTACATTCAACAATGAATGCCTTTTCTTTATGTGGTGGATTTTATAAGCTGTTTTCTACGGAAGAGCATCAGGTCCAAATGAAAAAAATGGATTTGAAGTTTTAGTTAGTTAGTTTGAAGTAAAAAAACCTCACAGATTTCACTATTTTTATACTCAGTGTGTTTAAATTTAACACAGTTTTAGGCCAACAATATAAATATTAACTATCTTGAAATAAATTCTCTAAGTGGCCCTGAGGCATCCTCTAACTATGTGCCTTTATCTCATGTTCAATTACACAAAAAACGATCAGGTTATAGTTTTGTTTTGTTTATTTGGCTGGAAGGACCTCCAAACTCCAGATTACATTTGTTCAGAGCCCCTCCTCATTCAGTTTCCTCTTCTGTGATCTGTACTATGAATTCCTTTTGCCACTTCGCCCACAGGGGAATTGTACGAAGAGCACAAAAAGTACAATTCCCCTGTGGGCGAGTAGAAAGGAGCAGGCAGTAGAAGTGGCATAGAGGTTGTGTTTCCCTTTGTTTGTTTATCAGAATAAACACAGTGCAGGAGTAAAATGTGCACACAGAGTTAGAATTGTTTAGTGTTTAGATCGCACACATTTTCTGGATCACCTTAACTTCCGGTAATTGGCACAGGGAGGATCGTACCATCTCGTGTGATGTCCCATCATTTAGTTTGTCTTGTTCTGTTTGTCATATAATTACGTTTGTTTGTAGTCTGTGTTTAGTTAATAAGCATCATAAAACTTACTCATGTGTCTGTGGCTAGCTGAGGGGGGTGGCTGGGGGTGCGTTTCTATGTGTCGGACGCCTTATCGAGGCTGGAGCTTGCTGTCATTCGCTGTCTTCGTCGTCAGCCTCATGTCAGGGAACAGAAGTTACAGACTATATGAGAATATGTGCTATAAAATACATCTGAACAGAGAGGAGGACTTGGTCCCCGTATTTCTACGTTGCGGGTATGGTCCTGCCTTTGGCTAAATACGTGCTTGTGTGTGTGAGTGAGTGGTCATTACTGTATATTTGAGGACTGTGATATTAAGAATATATATCCAAATGTAAAAGGAGTCTCCAGTCACTCACTGTTTGGGACAAACTGTCTATGTTGTTTGACATAATAACCTGTTTGCCATTTTGTCTGCAGGAGAGAGCACGTCTATCCTAACTGCAAACAAAGACCGTCTCCTCTCTGCACATTATACCTGCATAATATACATCATTATGCAGACGAGGCGCATTTTTATTCACAGCCCAACTTTGACCTTTTCACTCCCATTGATCACTTACCTCTCCTTGCAAATGTTACATTTACCATCCACGCTTCAGCGACTTCTCCTTTTCTGTCAGACTCTTCTTCCTGCAGCTCGTGACGGAAGAACGGTGGAGGGTGGAGGGGAGGTATGAGGACTCCTCCGCCCGATGTGTCAACCGTAATTAACTCTGCCACTGTTGCTCCACTTTGCTGGTTTTGCAACGCAGTCAGAGACTAAAAACCGCAGCAGAGCTTTGTCTCTCCTGCTCAGAGCGAGGCTGACTCTGCCGCTGCGAAGGGGACACATCAACACGTGTTGGTTTTTGTTGCAATCACTGACGCACACCAGAATTCACGTAGCACGTTAGTCAGCCAGTCCTTGCAACATGTTACTCTCCTTCTCTTTGGATTATCAGAAGACATCCTGGGGAATGTAGGAATTACCAAGTAAAGCAGAAAGAGGCCGGATCAAAGGAAAGTCACTCACACAGATCCACATCCTGTGCGCACAACTTATCTTTTGTACGAATTTGTTCTCATGAGATATTTAGCATCTTGCTCATACAAGATAATAACTTGCGTGCACAAGTGTGGGAGATAACCACGTGTGTGAACTCGCACACACAAGATAATATAATCTAACGTCTTGTTCACACAAGATAATGACTTGTGCGAGCATGTGCTCACAAGATATTAGGCTGCATAATATCTTGTTCTTGTCCACCACTCTAATTAAAAAAATATATCGCTCTTCAGTACTTCGGGTTAAATAAACCAGAGAAGTATTGATCACCAAATAACTCCTAAAATCCAGTACACGAGGAGCCACGGGAGGATTGTTGGGGACATAAAAGGAGGAAGCTCTGTCCATCAACAAGACGTTAGCTCAGGCTTCAGTTAACAGTCCAGGTGCTGTTTTAACTTCCATGGTGCTTTTAATGAAAACCTGCAACGCATTAAAGCTGCATTAGAGCTGGACTGCTTTGTCCACATCCAGGTGTGTTCAATATAACCAGGCGGCGTTTGAAATGGAGTATTTTAGCTGATGGAAGTGTGCTCTTTGAACTGAAGTTAAGAGCTACCGGTAAGGATGTTTGTTTCTCTTTGGGCACTCTAAATTCATTAGAAACACATTTTGTTAGAGGAGAATATAATAAAATGTAGACGTATGGTTAAATGCCATTTGACTTTAGATTGACTATTGTGTTCTGGGGATTATCTAATTAATTAAAGACAGATTTATCTTATGGGATCCGACAAGATACTTCACAACACACTTCATGTGAAGTCTTAGTGCTTCAGTTAAGACCAAGTAAATCAAATCACGTGCAGGGCACCATTAGTTTAACTTTAAACACTCTTTTTATTATATTTTGCAGACTTGAAGAAGCTGATTTGATGGAAATGATTATTAGACATCTAACGGACATTTCCAACTCCAAAATATGCAAGTTTAAAAAAAAAAAAACAACACAATTCTGTCAATCAATATTCTATGCAAAAACACAAAAATGTTGTTTTGTGTTGACCTGTAGTTTGAGTTTATAGTATTTATGCTGGTTTGTTTTTTCCAGACTGAGTTCCAGGAATCAGATTCTACTCCTCAAATGGATTAGCCAGATCTTCACCAGGTCAGTGATATCCTCCTCGGTAAATACCAAGATAGCGCTGGTCCGGTTTAGACAGATAGTGCCATCATATGTTTTTACGGTGTTGTTGTGGGCTTTGTACAACTTGACGTGGAAGGTGGGATCTGCATTGTCTGCCAATCATCAGTCCAAGTAGTCAAATCTCACATTGATGCAGCAGAACCGCTGGTTCCAGTGTCAGCAGGGGTTCAACCGAATGAGCGATCATAGTGATTCTGAATGTGGCAAAAAAATGTGTGGATCAGAGAGGTCAAAGATAACTGTGTGGCCGGGTTAAGAAATTCTGTCTACAGCAAGCACAGGAGCATCAAATCAAGACCGAGTAGGCGCAGAAAACATCGAGATGCCTCCTGCGTCATGCTGAGAGCAGTTCCACAGCTTGGCTCGAGCAACACGGGTAGATGAAGCCATCTTGTTCTGCATCTACAGGCTGCTGCTGGCTGCGTGACGATGTGGGAAATGTCTTCTTTACACACTTTAAAGCCTAATGCCCATCCGAGAAGTCCAGAAGTGGGGAACTTATCGTCTCGCACAACCCTCGTCTAGATAAACCCATGCTGTTCTGAAAGCCTAAAGCCATGTTCAGGGAGACAAGAGCACAGCTTGAAAAGACACAACCTCCTCATTCATTTCCAGGAGACCACTGTGCCGGGACAGTGGGGGGTAACAACGCTGGAGGGCGGCTTGAGCAGTATGGTCCAGAGAGAGAGTTAAACCTGAATCAACTTTTGCCACAGCATCAGCCTTCTATCTATGCTTTGTGATCCGTATAAAATTAGCTATAGAGACCAAAACAGTTTGTTGTACCAGGCTGTAAACATGTTTATTTCTGCTGCTAACATGGAGGCTTATGGAGATTTACTTGTTCTGTAGCCAGCCTCAAGTGGATGTTTGAGGAACTGCAGTTTTTGGCATTTCTGCATTGGCTTCACGTCACAGACACGGAGGTTTGCTGCTTGGTTCTAAGAAGATATTTACCCGTTATTACAACACAAACTTGATGTATTATCTTACGATACTCAACTTGTAAAACATAAGATGTTTCACATAATAACACAACATATTGTTGTAAACATGTTACAGCACAAAAAGTTTTCAAACGGGACAGAATTGCCTGTTTTAAAGTGATAAACGTCTCGCTATGACAGTAAACTCTTCGATTTATGATGTGATACTCTGTTTTCAGAGCTGTAAAAATGCTTCCTCTGAATCGCCGTGCAGTGTTTTGGCAGTTCCAGTCAAAACACCGGTGAATCCTTCCAACTCATGGACACTGGACCTCCTGGTCTGTATTGCATATTTGTGTCACTGTGTTCCTGAAAGAGCCCTGGTGTCTTTTTTTTTTTAACACAGTGCTGAATGCATAAAAAAAGAGACACAACACACGACCAGATGAACGTGCCAACTGTAAAATTAGTCATCATTGACTATTATTGGTATTTACACTGACAAAAATAGAATAAAATGTCACACTAGCATAATTTTTCGAGCAGATACAAACCGTCTAATCACTCGACTTCTCTGTGGTGAGCCCGTGAAAACTCATTTCTAACAGGAAGTGGTTAGAGAGATGAGCGGGGCTGCAAACACACACACACACACTGTACTCACACACACAGTCATACTGAAGCATGAGTCATAGACGGGGTCTGTCACATTACAGCCAGTGTTTAATTGAGTATTCAATGAGTATGTATTCTCACAAGGCATTAAATGTACAGCAAACTACCACTATCGTCATACATGATGGTGATGGGCTCACTTCATGCCGGGGACAGATATAATACCATGACTACATGTCCAGTGCATGAACACATGTCCTGATGCCATGCACTAATATTGACCATGAGCTGTAAAACCACTGAAAAGAAAAAAACAAACTTAAAAAAAAAAAAAACGCACTCACTCGGTATGATCATTTTTACATGAAACCATCACATGAAACGGGAATAATACACGCACGCTTTTTAGATAAGGAAGATGACGAGGGTGGGCGACAATGTTATAAACAATGCAATAACAATAAGAACAACATCGACGAGAACAATAACAGTATTAAAGCTTTTCATGACCATATCAACATTCAGTGTATTGGAAAATACAATCCCAATAGACTCTTTGTATAAAAAAGAAGCTTTTCAAGTCAGCATGGAACAAATAACAGTTCATTTCTCTGGGGTGGGGGGGCTGGGTGGATGACAGGAGCGGGTGTGCTTCCATAGATTTCGGGGCGGAGGGGGAGGAGGAGGAGGGGGAGGGAAGTGTGTGTTTTTTTGTGTGTGTGTGTGTGTGTGTGTGTTAGGTAGGGTGAAAGGTGGGGGGGTGGGGTGGGGGTCCTGGAGGAGCCGCGCTGGTCTATGTGGCGTAGCGCTTGGTCCACTGTTTGGCTATCCTGTCGTGCTCGGCTCTGTTGGTCAGGTACTGTGTGGCGATGCTTCCAACCAGGGGGTCGGCTGCAACACAAGACGGGTGGAACTCGGTGAGGCTCGACACGACAAACAAGCAAAGAGTGTTAAACTGTGTTTCAGGTCAGATCTGGCGTCGTCTACAGCACCTCCAATGTGGCAGATTCTACAATTTGTCTGCCTTTCTCTGAAATACGAATGCAACTCATCATTTTTATGGATAAAATGCTTTTATTTCAGCCAATTGTTCTGTGTTTCAAGTATAGCAACAAATAACAAGCCTACAATATGCAGCACAACGAAGATTCATCTCCCAAGGAGGAGGAATTTGCTCAGAAAATGCTGGATTTTGATATTTCTTGTAGAAACTTTTCCTGACGACTAAAAATATCAACTTACTGCAAATCCAGTTTGCCGCACTCTAATGTAAACATCTCACACCTTCACCAATAGATCTCCTGGGGGGGGATTGTAATATCAGCAACAGCCTTCAAAAATCCACAGTGATATTTTATTTATTAGGACATACAGCATGTTTACTCAAACAGCCACACGGTGCTGTTTGACATCCAATTACCTGACGCCTGCGTGTCAAAGCCTAAAATGATGTGGAAACCTGCGAGCGACCACCTTGGCTCATCGGCATGCATGGGAATTTTATGACGGCCGCCGAAAACCACAGAAAAGCCGTAAGTCAGACAAATGGAGCGCCATCATTCCTGTGGTCTGAAGTGAAGCCCGCGGCGCGTGACGTACAGCGCGGCCGACACTTTTATCGACAGCGCGGTAAAAAACGTGCGTGCCGCTGTAAATCAGAGGTGATCATCGGGCAGGCTCTGGCGGCGGTCGTGTCTGTTGATACGCCGCACACGTCCCGTCGGTCAACAGCCCGGCGTTATGAATTCCCGCCGGCACCTCTATTGATTGCGCCGATGCTCAGCCCGTTGTGCCGCTGGTCAATTTCTCAGTGAGGTGACAGAGACAGAAACAAATTCCCTGAGCCTTGCACACACTCTGCTTGGCTTCAGACCGTCTCCTGCGGGGCTCGGCCTGCTGACGGAGCAGTGCGATGAGCTTGGCTGAGCAAGCAGCACAAACACCCCCTCTGCACTAATCCCTGCTAGGGTTTCAATGATGGGGTTTTTTACAGGCTTATACCCATATTTCTGGATGAATGGATCCTTACATTGTAGCCTGAAGCTGGAAGCATCTGACTTCTTAAGTGACAGCCTGAGCCGGAGATACAAGACCTGTTTGAATTGTTTGTTGGTGAAAGCTCGTGAATGATTTAGTGTCCTGAATCGTCGCGTCAATGACTCACATTGTGCTTCTTTCTTTACGTGTTTGACCAATGTGTGCCTCGAAAGTCAAAACTGCTCCTGATGGCTGGCCACGCTCTGTTCACACATGAACCTAAGTGTCATTATATTCAAACAAAGTATTCGGCGGATTGTTGAAAGGTATTTGAAACCCCATTCAACATTTCTTCATTTCTAAACCTGACAAACACACCTGAGAAAATATGAGCACTTCAGCACCATGACTGTCTTTGAGGAGAAACTATTTGTTGCTGCTTCACATGCAGCCATTCAGAACAACCATAAAACATTTGACCTAAGACTTGACTGTACGGCGCTTCGTACAAGTTATCCATGAGACTGGCGACCCAACAGAATGCCATTCTTTAAACTGAACCTTGGAAACATCCTTTGCAAACTACGTCTTAAAAATTATCCAGTGGTACGAAAATGTAGGGAACCAATCACACTTTCCAAGTTCCTGATTTCCCGCTAAAACAGAAGCATGTTTTTTTTTTTCATTGTGACTTTCCGTAACAGTCAATATCTCCCAGGCTTTCTTTTATTCATTTTCACAACCATGAACGTCAACGAGGAAGTCCGCAAAGACAAGCTAAAGAGAGGGTGTGGGGGCGTGGGTTGCAGCCAGGAGTGGGCTGTGATCATAAGACATTACGGGAAACTTGTTGGTTTAGAGCATACTTAAGTATGCTGTCCAAAGACCGTACAGCTGCAGCAAGCCTCCGGCTTCAGAATGACCCCTAGAGTTTTGTAAATTTGAAAGAGCCGGAAGATAATGAGGCAAATATTGGAACCGCTGGAGCAACAGTGCAATCATAACAGCCGTCCGGCGTAATTTTATGGTAATTTCAGCCCTGTTTTTTTTCCTGTTTTGTTTAGTTTGTTTTCAGCCACTTCAGTTGTTGCCCAGAAGGCACACAGGAGCTGCTTCAGCATAGGACGTAACCTGTTTTCTTATCTCGTATTCTGATATCAATCCCAGATATTAAAGCCTTCCTTTAAGGCAGGGAGAGGCATTTGTTATTGCAGGTTTGACAAACTGACACCCCTGAAGCTACTGAAGGGGGGGGAAAAAGCGGACACCTTTATTATAAAAGACCAGACGAATATCAGCGCGTATCAGCCAGATATATGATCGAGCACAGACAGGAATCACCGAGGAGGAATCCCTCTGGCTTTGTTAAAAAATTTAAGATTACTTTTTGGACGCTCCGCAGCAGTTGAGACAGGAAAAGACGGGTGGAAAAAGGGATGACATTTGACAGAGGCCCTGGGCCGGATTCGAGCCTGAGATACGCTCTGACATGGCATGCAGCTTAGCCCCAATGAGCCACCAGGACGCCCTTGGTAGAAATTTGCTTGTGGGGCGTGATAGAGGTGTTCAATGTGGCATGACGGCAGACACGGCAGCCCTGGGAGGGTTGATTAACTGTCATTCCATCCTCTTCAACCCCCCCCCTTGCTTTAATGAGCCACATGCCAATGATCTCCGCCTGCATGGGGAAGAAAATCTTCAGATGGAAGGCGGCGGCGGAGAGGGAAGGGGAGATATTTTTAGGGTATTTCAGATCCGGGGCCCACATTCAGCTCTCGAGGCTGGATTTTAAAAAACTTAAGCTAGTGGTGAGAAGAGTAGCGAGCGGACTGATTTTGATGAGGCAAGAGGGAGAAAGAGGGCTAGAAAGTGCGTGGGTAAGAGGGAGGAGGGGTGACAGGGGCTTACTTTTTTTGATTTTTCGCCTGTCGCGGGTGTCGATCAAGTCTCTTTTGTATCGCACTTTAAAGGAATTGGCTCATTTCATCTCGCCGACGTCGGTCGAGGAGGTGGACGAGGAGGAGAGGAAAGGCTATTCTCATTTTCGCCCGCGGAAGACGACTCGCCGCTGCGAGGTTTATCAAAGAGCAATCCCCGCAGAGAGGACACAAGCTATCATCAGAGGTCTTCACAATCATCACTATCACTTCCCACCCATCCCCCCACTGGCTCTTTCTTTTCCGTCGCCACCTCATTCCCCGCTATTCACATCTGAACCTGTCATTCTTCGGCCCCTTTTTAAGCCCTCTTTTGCTGCCTTTCCTCGCTCTGGCAGACTTGTCTTCTTTCCCGCCGCACCGCACGGCTGCGATATTGGACAGATTTTTACAACAGCTGCTTTTACCGCCTCTGTTAGCGCAATTCAATACTTCAACCAGCAGACATTAACTGGTATCGCTAGCTGAGGACCAGTCACGCTGGGAAATGATGGGTTTAAGTCGTCCATAAAAAGACAGATTCAATCCTCTAAAGTTCCTCTGCTCTGCTGGTAAACTGGGCCATAATGGAATCTAATTAGCTTTAAAAATGTTGACGCCTTCTTCTTAAATGGTGTCAGCTACTTACAGGATTGTGTTTACCCAGCCGGTCCTGGTTAAATATTGACTGAACTGCAATGAAGGGAGCAGGAATACCCAGGCTCACGGTTTACGACACAATATTGTATTGTATTGTACGGGACAGGACGGGATGAATGCAAATGTTATGGACATGCTACAGTCATTTTTTTTCTGTTTCTCGTGCCCATAATTCCCATACAGTCACACTGAGACAGTAATGGTTATTGGAGAGAGAGAGAGAGGCAGTGTGTTATGTACTGCTTTAAAAACGCCTCAGTGTGCAGCAGAGCTAACGGCTTCTGAAACCTCTGTTCCGGCGCGAGGAGGCGATGTCCAAAAGTGTGAGACATTTGTACAACTGAGTGCCACAAAGACGCACAAAAAGCCACACAGCTCTTGGAGGCATTTTTCAATTCAATTAGATCTTATAGTTAATCATCATCATAAAGTTATCACATGACGCCACTGCTGCTAAATATAGAGCAGGCCTTATAAGTGGCAAATTTGGGGACCCGTCTCATTGGCCATCCGCTGTTCAGCCTCCGTTAAGTTACAATTCAATGTTTTAAAAAACAAACAATGGTCAGCTTCCCTTCACGCCGATGGCTTACACTGCACGCAGCGCGGTGTATTAACTGGCTCGTCACGTCGTGTTATTTTAAACTAAGCTCGGGCTCTGGAAGACTGTATGAAAAGGGTAGCAACGTTTTATAGGAAGTCTAATAAAGGATACAGTTAACATGAAGAGCACAGCGGCCCGCCCGTCTCTCCTGTCAACTGCTGCTGCTGTTGTGCTACAAAGAGCGCGACTCGAGCCTCGAGGGTGACACACTCCGATGTACGTAATCCACACAGAATGGACACGTCAGTCAAACTGTCACGGCTGAAACTGGAGGGAGATATGACAAGGAGAAGTGTGTATACGTGTGTGTGTGTGTGTGTGAGCTCTCACCAGGGTTGCAGTCAGTAAGCAGGGAGCAGATGGACAGTAGGACCTTGGAGATGGTGAGGGCAGGACTCCAGTTGTCCTTCAGGATGTCCAGACAGATCACCCCCTGACTGTTGATGTTGCAGTGGTAGATCCTCGTACGGAACGTCACCTGCGCGCGGACAGACAGGGCGGTTAGATCGATGCCGGTTTCCAGTTGCATGGCGCAGATGTTTTCGTGCTGACTGCTGATCTTTGATAGAAGATTATTAGAACAGCAACACTCATCGCTGCGAGCGACGCCTTTCACGTTACACAAACGGAATCGATCCATTGCTTCGTATGAAAATATTGATTACCTATTGCAGCTTTAAATCTGGTGCTGAAGACGAGGCCTCCAAACGTTATGACAGTCACGAGACTAATGTGACCCAGAGTCATGTACAGATCTCGAGAGATCAAATTAAAAACATTAAAATAAAATGAAAAAATAACACATGTAGTACTTATTGTACCTATTTTCTATTCCAGCACATCATATTTGTATAATTGGTTCTCAGAGCTAATGAGCTATTTCCATTAATTAATCATATATATATATATATATATATATATATATATATATATATATATATATATATATATATATATATATATATATGGCATTAAATCAATTAACTGATAAACAGTGAGAAGATAGTATAAATCTGAATTTTCCAGAGCCCAGTGACATCTTCAAATAGCTAAACAGGCAGTAATTATGTTTGGAAAGCTCGTTCATATTTGTCAAAAATAGATCTGTTGATTAATAGTTGCAAACACACACTAAGCAGCTCTTTCAGGCTGCCTGCACAAAAACGTACGACGTACACGTTCTGATTGATTTCCATGGTCCAAACACGACGATAATGGATGTCTGCCAATACTAATAACAGTACTAATGCAGTAATAAGAGCACATGGAGACTACTACAGTAAATAAACAGGTCAATACGGTGGAGGATCGCTGAAAAAGGCTGCTGCTGCTGCTGCTGCTGCTGCTGCTGCTGCGTCGTGATGTGGATCTGCCTTAGTGAACAGTGAAGTTGACAGTCAGCAGAGCCTGACATCAGCACAAGGAGCGCCACATCATTAAAGAGTGACCTTTGACCTCTGCTCGTACTTAAAACCACGGCTGCTGACCAGGACAGGCAGTCCAGGCACGCTCTCGCTCCGTCTCCCGTTTCTGCTCTGTTTTGTGACTGCAGCTTGCCCTCTCATTAACTCTCCGTCCCTCCCTTCACATCTCCTTCTTATGAGAAATAAACAACCCGCATGAGCGAGCCCAGGCCCCCGCCCCCCTCCGTCCTCACATTCCTCGCTGATATTACTGAGATAGAGCAATAAACAGGTCGCTCTCCATGACATGAAAGGATTTCGGGAGATGTGACAAGAAAAGGCAGAGACAATGTGATTGATGGTGATTGGTTGAGGGCAGGTCGCTCCTCTTTGTTCCTGCACGTCTGCTGAGATGGGTTAGCGGTGGCATGCTAATGCTGTCCGCCCAGCAACCATGGAAAAGACACAGACAGAGACAGAGAGAGAGAGAGAGAGAGAGAGAGAGAGATCCTTGGCCAGCTAGTGTGGTCTCATTAACGGCCTGTAATCCCATCATGGCTGATGCTAATAGATCACGATGCTGCCTCCGCGTAACAAAAGCTACGGGTCTAATCCTACATCCCCCTCTGTATAGAGGATTCCTCGCATCACAACCTCTACATCCTCATTTTGTATCTCAACGGCGCTCACTCTCATCACCGCTCCTACTGCAAAGGTAGCCTTACAGAAATCGCTGGAATTTCTAAAGCAAATGTCATGGCAGTGAAATTTAATATACTTTGTTAAAGGCAGACACTTGGGGAAGTGTCGGTTTCTTCTTCGTCCAGTGAGCAGTTACAGTAACTTGGACGGTGAAGTTAGAGAAGTCAAGAGGTCACTGAAGTCACTCGTCTTTTCTTCACAGTAAATATCCACAGCAAACTTTCAGAGCAGTCTCGCCAGCAGTTGTCCAAACGTCTAAATTTGGATCAAAGTTCCAGAACATCTCAATCCTTAAAGCTGCCTTAATCACTTTTTGGCCACTTGAATGCAGAATCGGAGCCTGGGAACCAAACAAATCTGCCGAGCTTGTGTTTCACTTTCTCTGGCAGATATGTCTTGGAGAAAGTTGGTAACTGGCCATTTTTTTCCCTCCTTGAAACAGCCTACTTTAACATGCACGTGTTGCCCTTGTGTCATTGCTATGACTGGTTCAAGGTATATCCAGTTATAAGCTAACAATAACACATTTGACATAGAGAGTATACAAGGTGCCACGGCTTACGTGTTAGTAGACTAATACCTTTACACATGCACCAGACGTGAGTCACCTTTGCTACCTTTGCTGGTCATCGTAGCACCCAACCCGAGCTTTTTATCACATGTAAAAGGGCTTCATTTGGCTCAGCTGTGACAGAGCACGTTCCTCTATCATTTGCTTCAGTTCTGTTCATTTACAATGTCCACATTTGATAGGTTGAATCAACAGCCATTTTGGCCACATGTAATGAAAAGCGATTGAACTGATTCATAGTTTTTACGAGAAGGCGGTCGTCACGTCTCGGCTTAAATGAGACAGAATAGAAAGGTTTGGTTTAAAGGAGGGGAATGTATTGAATGGTTGATCATCCGTTAAGTCTACGCTTGACTTTATGGCTCTTCGTGGCACGTTAAACAGCCTATTTCACAAGTTTGAAAATGGGAATGATATCATGTTGAAGGAGATAAAGTGTTCGGTGGAATTTAGTTCCAAGCCACGAGGAAATTAGAGTTGATGGAGGGGGATAATGTTAGTCGGAGGCCTCTAATCTCTCAGCCTGTCATTGGGTGGCTCTGCTGAACAGGTCCTGGAATGGACCAAACGTTGGACCAAAAGACAAACATTGCAAGCAATGTCCTCGCCACCCTCAACCCTCTATCTGAGAGTATCAGTGTCAGCCTTAACTGGCATTATCATCCCAACATCAGTGAGTGAGCCAGTGTAGTGAGCAGCTGCAGCTGTCGGATTGGTGGCTGCGAGCCGGTGAGCTGCAGGATGGTGCAGCTCACAGCCAGGCTGGAAAAACAAGGCAGCAGGAGGCCAAGAGTTTAGACGAGCTCTGTTTCCCCCTCGGCGTGGACTGCCAGGAAGGCAGGAGGCAGTTTTAGCCGGTCAGTGAGGAGGGAATGAGGGGGACTCTGTTTTCTCTTTGGGAGTCATGTTTCGCACTGGACTGCGGATCGAATACTCGAAGCTGTAACAAAATTCACAGTCTAAGATGTTGTGAAAATATGAAATGTTTTCGGCATGAAATGGCCAATAAAAACACGTCAGATCCGCTGGAGGTGGATGAGGTTGAGCCACTTCTTTTTCTTCCATAGGGATGGCCAAAAATCTTCCATCACCGTATTAAAATACTGCACGAGGTTACTCGTATTTCCACCTCCAGCAAAGACTGTCGCGCGACGGAGTTTGCAGAGTATAGTTTCCTGTTCGGTGTCAGATTTACTAAATCCAAACCATGTCCACATGACAGAAGTCGCACCCCTTTTAGTAACAAGTCGCCTCCTGCTCTGTATTTATTTATTTCATTCCTCCTCCATGTTTTCTTGTCAGAGCTCAGAGGTGCATTACCACCACTGACTGCTGTTCTCACGTCACGTTACCTTGCGAGGCAGCCGAGTCCGGCCCTAATTTGCCTCACAGCCTGCCCCAAATATATAGCAGAGACACTAAGGGATAGCTCCCTCTGCTACCCTATACCATCAAATTTCTCAGCTCTACTTTGGGTAATGTTTTTAATGCCTGAATTCCAGGACTGCTACCAGAACGCTTTCATACCTTACAATGAGAAACTTTCCCCAAAGTATCAGCGTTGGCATCACAACATTTGCCTCCCTTTAGTGTCTGAATGTGTGAGAAGACGAGACAGAAATGACTCACATCCAACCTTATCATTTGCTTTAATTATCACTGTCGATGCAGCTTTAACGGGCCGCACGGGAGACATATACCAACTAGTTATTGAGAAAGCAATCAGGAAGTCATTCACACGAGTCGCACGGATTTCTGAGGTTTTATGCGCGGCCCACGTTTACGCTCTTCTGCGACAAAATGTGTTTGATTGATGCGGGGCTGGGTCATATTTTAATTACGGTTCTGATGTCCCGTAGCACAACGTGTTGAATGAAAAAAGAGCAGTGAAAGTTGTCTGCTTGGATCAGCAATCTTGGTTACGTATTCTCTGATTTTTTGGCGACTTTTAGACTGTTCTTCTTCTTTGTTAAATAAAAATAATTTAGTAGAAAAACATGTTTATAACTCTCCAAAAAAGTTCTCTTTGATAAGAGTTTTCAACAGCATCAAGTGTTGAACTCAGAAAAAATAGTACGTGACCCTGAGTTAAGACCGAATTTACACTCCAGTATTGTTTTGGCAATAGCATTGAACATTTTCCAATAAATACCCAGTCTTAGTAATCTTTTTTTTTTTTTAATTAATTTGTCTTTGCAGTCTTTTTTTCCATGGCCAAAGCAAAAAGATACATTTTAATAGCTTGCACCGAGGAACATTAAATTGTGTATAGAAACCTTTTTATATTGTAGATAAAGGTTTCTCTAAACGCAACCCGATATCTCACAACCAAACCAAACTGACCGAAATCAAGATTTGTATGAAGAAACAGAAATATGAAGAAGCTGATAAGACTAAGGAAGAGCTGATGCAGATCTACCGAGCACAGCGTACCGTTAAGCAAATAAAAACCAACAAGCGTGACAAAGATTTCTGCTGTTTATGCAACACGCCGAGCTCAAAGAAAGTAATTACAGGACAAAATTGTTTCTGTCTCTTTGGTGCCAGTTCCAGTTTACTTTGGCTTCTTTCTGTATTTGCAGTTTAAATCACTTTCTGGAACCGAACCAAAGAAAACACGCAAAATATCTCCACAACTGCTGGACAGATTGCTCAGAAATTCACTGTGGATATTCATGCTCACGTCAACATTTCCCTCTGACCATAATTAAAGTCAAACATATCTTAAGAAGAGATTTGCTCTAATAGTTTTGGTCTTTTCTTCAAGCATCATCCTCAGAACAAGCTGTCATAATCAAACAGGCTGATTTTGTACTATTGCTGCTGTCACTTCTCAACCATAATCCAAAGCAAACCAAATACTTCTCCGTGTTAAATGGTCCATATTAAACCAGGATAAATATGGCAGATATCTTAAATAATGTTCCTGTTTACTCTTTTCTATTTTCACAACACACGTCTCTAAATAGCTGCCAGAGGTTAGCCAGTGAATATTTCTAGACCTGAAACCAAAACCCGGGGCAAAAATCAGAAGCACGACTCAGACCGAGGGGAGGTGGCAACCGCTGTCAGCCAGTCTACTGTGTAAATACTGACACACACTTGCATCAGCAAAACACACGCATATCGCCACAAACCCACAGCCTCAGCGGAGGGAAGCCAAACACGGCAGCAGCATGCATATCAGAGGGGGACACAATAACAAGAAACTGTTTAAAGATAAGGCTGGTGATATCGTCGTCGTTTAGCTCAGTCAGTAGAGCAGCAGGCGGGCCATCTTTAACCCATCCATTACAAGTCAAAGTTTATGTAAACGTGAAGAAAACTGACTTAGAGTCTGTGACATTTTAGGTTTTTCTTATTTTCTTAAAAACCCAATGTGCAGCCAACAGTGGAAGCATCCACTAACACGTATTTTGAGTATCAGAGCTGATATATCTATTTTCTCTGTGTCATAGAGCTCCATTTTTTTTTTATCAGTAACACTTGTTGTTCCTTCGTGAACAAACAGACTGCAGATTATTTTGACTCTAACCCACACACACCGTCCTGCTGCCACAAATACTCACTGGAGATTCATCCACCGCTGCAAATAGTCCCCTGACTAACTATTTTCTCCTGTTTGAATAACGCTTGTTAAAAAACTAAAGTGAGCCGCTGTTCTTGCAAATCACTGAGGCAAAAATACACATTTAAATAGATTTACGTCGTGTTGTTTTTAGTCAACTGAAGGTTTTAATCATGCGTTTTAATTTTAATGTCTTCTAAACCGTTTTATGATATGCACAGTCACCATGGTTACATGTGTTGTTGTTTATGTTTACCTGTTTATACCAACCTATATAGTAGAGTACAAAAGACTGTCTCGCTGCAGTTTACAACTCTGTTGGCTGTGTGAACAGAGCTGTTCATTTACGGTTGTTCATGCAAGCAGCTAAAACATTTAAGTGATGTTCCTTAGTGAACGTTTAGATTTAGATGGGGACTTTAGTGCGAGTGTGGATGAGCAAAATCTGTAGGAACCCTACCAGATATGTTCAATCAACTACCGGAGAAGAGATACATTTGGCTGGCCCGTGGAGGATTTTGTCACTATTTTACAAATCTGGGACAAATAATTCCACAATGATTCACATGCAGGTCATTAAATAAGACTTTGCATTAAAACAGTAATTGGCTCATTTGTCCATTTCTTCATAGTTATAATAATACTTTTTTTTTTTTATTCCGCCCTAGTTTTTGTTACAGAAAAAGGGGCAACTAACATTTTTTAAAATCAGTTTTTGCTGATGAAATTAATGTAGGGACGTTGTTGCTTTTAGTTGCTGGCAATAAGAAAAATGTAGAATAACACCTGCCTCATCCTTCAAGTCTAAATCTAAAAAAACAAACAGTCCTGTCCATCATTTGTCTTCGGACCAGCTCCAGTTGTCTGTGCTGCTGTCACGCGTTATTTTGTCAACGTGCTGTAGGTGAAAAAGCCTTAAACAAGTCATTGTTGTTGGACAACAGCGTGAAAAGCTGACAGTCTGCTGGGACAATCGTGACATTGTTCAAAGCTCTGGGTGAAGGAATGGGGGGGGTGGGGGGGTTGTGCTGCATAGCTGCAGGGCACCGCTCACCTTGGGTGGTTTGAAGGGGTAGTCTGGTGTGAAGGCGATGTCCAGGAAAAACACTCCTCCCTCGTACACGGAGCCTGGGGGGCCCAGGATGGTCGACCTCCACTCGTAAATGTTGTCTCCTTTAGGGCCGGCGCTGCGTTTATGAAAATAAAGAGCAGAAAGAAAGAAAAGAGAAATTTAATCTACCAGCAGGCGTTTAGAGAGGAAAATACGCTCTAATCGCGTAACTCAATTCCCTCTGCAGCAGCGAGGGAGAGAATAAATAAAGTGAGTGATTATCAGCTGTTAAATCAGCTGCAAAAAGCTGCCATTTGAAGATAATGCTACATCACCACGGTGTATGTGTAACAAAGACCGCATCTGTAAGCCAGGAAAAATGATGAGCATGATCAGTGTCATGTGCATGGCTGATCTCTCTGGGATGTGTAGGCAAGTATGAAACACACACCGACTAACCAACCCCCATATATACACACAGAGACACACACAGAGACACACACACACACACACACAAAACAGGAAGGTGTTGAGCAGCAGCAGCAGCAGCGGTAGTGGCGGCTCCGTTTCCTCACTGTTCATCAGCGCTTCACCGTTGGGCAGCTGGCTGCTGCCGAGCCCCATTGTTGCCTCACGCACACACACACACACATATGTACACGTTCACACACAAACACACACGCGCGCACAGCTGTGAGAAGAGAGGCACTAATCCAATTCCATTTTCTATTGGAATTAGGCCAGATGCCCCTGTCGGTTTCTTGTATTACTTTTACTTTCATCATTTACACACAGAGAGAAAGCCAGGGAGAGAGGCGGAGGGAGGGAGAGAGTGAGTGAGAGCATGTGTGAGGCACATAAATGTAAGATGAGAGTGTGAGTGGAGTTGTTCATGTGAAACAGCAGCCTGTTGTATAGCATCGGGCCTCTGCAGACCTATTTCTTGTCAGCGTGTGTTTGGACACAGAGAGGAATTATGGGAACGGGGCCGGGGAGAAAAAAAAAAAAAAAAAAAGGATGCCGACATGTTCTCCTGGATGGATAAAAATAGTCCGGAGAGCGATAGTGTGCTGAGGCCGACGGGGGGACAAGAGGGCCAATAAATCTGGATGAAGAGATGGCCTGGTGTGACTCGCTGGAGAAATATCTATGTTTGTGTGTCAGATATTATTTTTAAATGGCGGCGTTTGTAGAGCAGCGCTGTCAGATTTGTTAAAGCACAATACTGATCTTCTGTTACTATATCCATATACTGCAAACATGCACATTATAGAAGCCAAACTTTGACCCACAGCTACAAGATTTTGGACCTTTTATGTCCAAAATCTTGGAAAAAGTGGCTCCTAAGAAGCTCTGTTTAGCAGCTATGATGTCTTCCAGTCATGCAATACATCTCAAAAATTTCAATCTGGCTTTGACTAATTATCACATGATTGAGACTAACACTGTAAATCAATCGACAGGCTGAAATAGTGCCAATAGTCACAATTAGAAACTATTCCCAGTGTTTTGTGGTGCACCCCAAGGCTCCATACTTGGCCCCATACTATTTTCTGTTCTTGTATATTACCCTTGAGTAACATCTGCAGTTTCTACCATTTCATGCAGATATACCCAACTGTGGATGTTTTGACTGTCTTTATTAACTACGATACCATTCACCCAACAATTTTGTGATATTAGAATAGAGTATTGTTGTTATTATGATTATGATTAAGAACAGATTGAAACTCAGGTTTTATTAAAATAATTATTGCTTTTATAATTTCCTCTTATTATGCTTAAGGTACGCTGTAACAAGCCAAGTCTGTTACACGAGCCTGGCCGGTACACTCAAACCACAAACTACCACGGTTGGCCTTGAAAACACCATTATTAGTCAAATCCTATTGTACAGTAGACATTTGAAATCACCCTCTAGGCCTCTTAAGGTTGGCCAAACACTGATTTTTCTCTCCGCTGAGTTCCCACAGTTCAGTCTGCAGCATCTGGAAATGTTTAAAACTCTGCCAGCACTGCCTCCTTTTTTTCTGTTCATGCAGCCTGGTACAACCCGCTCTGACAGGAGGACAGATTTGGGATACGGTAGGGGAGGATCTATATTTTTACCACCTGCCTAAGCCCCTTAGGATGATGGAGGACACAGACCTCCAAGATTCACCTCTGTGTATGCTCACTTATCTATCTAAGGCAACGTGACTGTCTTGATCCTCAATAGCTGGGCAGTTATCCGGGATCTGCTTTAAATATACCAAAACAAAAGCCAGAGGAAAAAGAGCGCTGCTCATAATGAACGCTGAATGACGATGATGGACCCGGCTATTTCCCACGGTGTCAATTTCCTCACTGTAAGCCATTAATAATGAGCCTGGAGCACAAAGATCACCCCGCTAGAGGAGCACTATAATTAAGACAAGGCTGTTTCTGTATCCTTTAGCTCCCTTGCAACCGTGAATTCTTCATTTGGCCTGGGACTGACCACTGGAAAATAAAATGTCCACATCGACAACAAAAGACAGACTGTCCCTTCTCCACGGATTTATTTTAAAAACCCCACTGAGGAAGACCGTTTTGCTCAAATGCTTTAATATCCAGACGCAAGCTGTGCCCAAGCCCATCACACACTGAGAAGGAAACATTTATATCGTAGTTTTAGTAGTTGCATGCATGTCTGATTGGAACTGAAAGCAGTTTGCTACATTATGCAGATTATCTCTGAAAACTCACGTCGACTGACAAGTTTATTTTCCATCTATAAAATGTATCGCTTCATGCACATATTGCATCGCACTGAATTAAAAATTAAACATGGTTACATTCCACATCGACGTCATCTGTCTAAAGGCCCGGTTAGACAAGCTCTAATTGCTTGTTAGCTGTGTTGCACTATCCACTTTTATGAGTCCGTGTAAAGTAAGAAGAAATATGTGTTCTGAGTTTGTCAGAAGAAGTGAGAAAGAAGAAAGTGTTAATACCCACCCAGCCAAATTTAAATGATTAAAAATGTCGACAAGTTTATGAAATTAGGTGTCACAATCAGGTAAAAAAAAAAAAAGAGCAGTACTCTCAGCTCCAGGACTGTGGGGGCGTGAAAGTGCCGTAGCAACGCCCACTCGAGGGAGCAATTTTGAAGCGACTGAAACGTGTCAGATGAGTTCTGAAAATGACACGACTGACTTTGAAACACTCTGAGCGAGATGATTTAATCTGTATCTCTTCGCTAGGGGTGCAGGGGTACGCTCAGGGTGGCCTCGGCGTGTCATCGAGTCTTTAAGACCGCCCCAAAAAAATCCTGGACTGAAAACTGGTGAGAAACTGTTTTAAGTTGTTTTCCATAGACAGCTATGAGGCCAGAATTGATAGTACACACACATCTCTTGAATAAATCATCAGAAATTAGAATCCAGTCGTCCAATTTAGCAAGCGAGCTAACCTTGAAGAGGCTACCCAAATTGTAGATCTGTTTATGTTTACACCACAGACAGTACTCGGGTAGGCGAGCTTGTGTTCTGTATGAACTGTTTTCAAAACATCATCAGAGACCTGGAAAACCAACACATAACTGAATATAATAGATTAAATACTTCTGGGACAGAGGTCTTTCAAATCTGTCGTGACCTCACTTTGCTGGCATTTTGTGTGGTGAATAAAATCCTTCAAAGACAATGTCCTCTTTGCCGTGCAGCGTTATTCAATAAAATGTCAGGCTAATTAAAGACTTAATAAAGAGAAGGATTGGGTGGAGATTAATGAATTAAACTGGCTCTGCTTCAGGTATTAAGACCTTGGTTACATTCAGATCCATCTGAAACAACAGGCAAACTCAGCTTCATATATTCAGACACTCTAGCGATGGCGTTTTTAAAGGTTTTGTATCACTTAACATGCCGAGGAATATGTACATTAACTGCTTAAGGCTGCACATTTTTATCGAAAGTTCTTCCAGGAACCCGAGCACAGGTCGTCTGTATTGTACTGCTTTTGAAATTCAATATTATCTTATTCTTGCTATTGACTGCTGTGCCACCCAACACCTTTATAACGCTGCTTGGATCATCAACTCCGCCATTTCAGACCATCTTTCACCCGTTTCTCCTTCCCACCTCTTTTGTGGCTCTTCCTGAAAACTATTTTTACTCAGCCGGGGCGCGCAGCAACATAAAATACAAGAACTTGCACTGGGTGGCTACAGAGTCTGCCGCGTTGCCTTGCCCAGGGCCACGGGGATGAGCTCAGCTAACAGAAAAACTGCAGCCTCGCCTCAGCGCAGAAATGCTGAATGTGACTAATGTTTAGAGTGAGTGGGTGTTTGTCAGACGTGGCTGAGATAGTAGCCATAATCTCCTGTGACAGCTTGTTAGGACATCACAGAGAAACAGCAGAATACTAAGTCACCTAAGGTTGTGATTATGTCACTTTGCCTTTTTATTTTTTATTTTTTTCAAACCTTTATTAGCGAGGAAACGTCTAGTGAGCTCTGTGCTCTTTCATAGCAGCTCCCTGCTGCACATTCAGGCGGGCACAATCACAGCCTTGTGCTGCCTCTGCTGCTGCAGCAGCTGGGGGGCTCAATGTCCCACTCAAGGGCACCTCCACAGTGGCTGTTTAGGGAGCAGAGAGCGTAACTTGTGCACTTTTTTTTTTTTCCTCCCCCCCTGAACACTTTTTTCCAGCCAGTTTGGGGATTTGATTCTTTAACCTCAAGGCTACTGCTGATTCCAGATAAACTGAGTTAAGTGATGATAGCACAAAAGCATAAATGTATGTTTAAGGGATGATGCATATTTTCATGAGAACTGCTTATTACGACAGAATTGGTCAAAGCACCGCTTGTACTTTTTTGATAAAAGGCATATTAGCATGCAGACGCTGGCTTTTGTTTTAATGCCTGATGTACGCTGGGGGAAATTTCCTAACTTCAAAGTGAGGAGATAGATAGATATTTTAATTAAAGTATTTTTTTTCTGATTGTTTTACAACCTTAAAATACACTTGCAAATGTTTCGGAAGCAGTGGTAAAAGACAATTCAGTTTTTACCATCAACCAGCTGACAGGAGACTCACGACTCAAATATTTATGAATCATAAGGATCTTTTTTTTTTGTCTAATCAAGGGTTCAGAGTTTCTACCTAAAATTCCTGAAGAGGTCAAAACAGGCCAGGCAGCATACTGAAGTAAAGTGTCTCTCGGCTTTGTGGTTCCGACTTGTAAAACAAGCCTATGATGTTTTCCGAATCATGCATTCATGCTCAAAAAGGCATGTGAAATGACTGGCAGGTGACTCTTCCGCCGCTTCATTCCAGAGGTTTAATGTCCTCATCGAGCAGCTGAGCACATAATCTGGTGCAAAGCAACAAAATTTATGACTCCTACAGAAACTCTGAAAAAAAAAAACCCCTCTGCTTTTTCTCACCTCTACAATGCAGCCTACAAGTGTGAATTGGTATCTTTATATATTATCTTTATATATTTCAATGCTGAGGTTGATTCCAACTGCTGAATGTGTAAATAAGCAACTGTTTGCTTTGCAAGTTCAACATGATGTTGTTACGCCGAAGTTGAGCCAGATTCAACTTTTGGAGAACACAACCCAGCGTCAAGCTACAATCAGACCAGTAAAAGCTCTCCGCAGTCAGCCTAAATCTGAGCGTGATCCAGGTGGATTCATGGACTAAACTATGACACTCTACCTGTTGTGTTCTGGCTTTGTTTATATCATGTACTAAATCTGTGTCTGGCATGCGGTATTCGCTGCAAAATAGTGACACAAAAGTTTTCTTTTGTTTCCGATGGTTTGAGAGGGAAAGACAGCGAGCCTTGGTCGAGCGACACAAACTGTGAATGAGAGTGAGGGAGCGCCAGTATCAAGAAAGCGGGTTAATCAGTGAAACAAAGTTAATTTTTTCATAGGCAGTTATATTCAGCACTAATAGACACACTACAGACCACACTGACAGCAGTGTTTACACTTGTGTACTTGACATTTTTTCTTAAATTTGGATCCCTGATTTTATTTTCGTCAGTATGCAAATGCGGCTAAATCTCACTATATTTATTTATTTTCTTTTGCAACATTTCAAGCATTACACTGACAGATGAATGCAGCTGCTACGACAGAAAAAGCAGAGTAAAAATAAGACGAGGGAGAAAAAGAAATGAAAGCCAGCTCTGTCCTGCTTTGGGAAAGACCTCTGGGACTGACTCCAGCTCCGTGAAGCCACAATAATAAACACTCTTTTAAAATCTCTGTGCCATGTCGAGACCGGCGGAGCCGCATTCCTCCGCCGCACACATGCGGCATAGAGTGATGCTCGCAGTGAAGAGGGGAGCAGCACAAACAAGACAAGTTTGCAGTTTAAACAGAGAGCTCAAACACACGGTGAACTAAAAGGAACGATCTGATGAGCAAGTGTACTCAGCTTCATCACCCACACGCTCCTGCATGAATATATTGGCAAATGCCAGTTGTTGAGCTGTTGGAGGCCTGTTGGAAAATTTTAGCATATCACCCAACCCTAATATGGATTGGTGAGAAGTATGCTTCTGTTCATTTTTGGTGTATCTTGACAAATGTTTGATGGATAGCTACAATAAATGATACAACTAAGATACTAACTTTTGCTCCAAAAATCAGTAGCACCCTTCAAAGACTTCTAGCAGACTTCACAGAGCGCTGCAGATCCAACGTGTGCACACAACTTATTATCTCTTGTGCACAAGAGTCATATCCTGTGTGCACGAGATGCTAAACTGTGTACCATAAATCTCATTTTTCTGGACTCATACTGCAAGACAGAATTTCCAAAACTCATGCGTGCATCTTAAATACAACACACTAGTGACTCCTAATACTGACTTAAACAGCTAAAACATCACGTATAAGCAGCACAAAGCGTACAAACCCAGAGTAGTCAAACCCTCGGCAAACAGCTGTGGTTTCAACGGTTCCACCTGATTTCAGCTTAGAGCAGCAGTCTCTTAAATAAGCAGTGGCTCTGTGACCTCTGTGCTCGTAGTGGCATCATTTATCATTTTCCCCTGTGGGTGTATCAATGATTGCGTTAGCTAATCAATTCAGCTAATGAGGCTGAGTGACACAGAGGAGCTCTGACTGTTCGTCTCTGTCAAGTCACATACACTAACAGTTTTAAAGCTGGGGGGGTTGTGAGGATTCGGGGATGGTTGAACAAAGATACATCCACAAAGCATTTTCCCTTTAATGAATCTGTCATTGTTCTAATCGGCGGTGGATTGTGGGAACAAATTGGTTCAGCGCTTGGTTTTACTGTATTATTATTATTATTTTTTCAATATATAGTGGTGACATATTCTCATGGCCGTTCTCATAGATTATCCCTCATGCGTGGAACAGGATGGCGAGTGGAGGGGGTTGCAATCTCTAACTAAACCGCTAGATGCCACTGAGTCCTACACACCGTTTAATAATTTAAGTGGCTTCAGTATTTGGTAACATTTTCTGTGAACGCCCATAATGGATTAGGAACGTACTTATGTGATTTACTGTGCTTTAGTAATAGATAATTATAGATATAGACACTCTAATGGCAATTTAAAGGATTACTGACACAGTGACAAGGTATATTAATACTCACTTAGATGTAATGCATTACAGTATCATGCAGTATGTTTATAATGCATAGACATGGGTGTCATAATGTTTTATGATTATTAGAACATAGGCCTTAATAATCAATAGGTTTAGCTTTACAAATGGTTATGCCATTTTCCAAGAGAACTACTTGGTCAACCGGTGGTGGTATTTTCTTGTTGATCCAGAGCTCATAAACAGGTTAGCTGTTCAACACAAGTTACCATGGTGATGTACCCCAAAGTGGACAATCGTTGTAGGGCTGAAAACTCAGGGTTAATCCCCAATCCCTAAATCCTGCTTCGTACCCTGCTCAGCAGCAAACAGCAGACAGGCAAAGTTAGTGACCAGCTGGTGAACATAATGGAGCATTTAGCAGTTGGAGAGCCGGACATTTTTCTCTGAAGACCGAGCCTGAGCTAAAAGGAGAGTGAGCATCAGTCATGTTACCAGAAAAATGAACGCTAATGCTGCTCAATGTGTAAACAGTCACCTAACATATCAGCTTCATGAGATGATAATACATCAGTGTTGTGTTTCTGCCCCGTTGCGCTGCCCCCGAGCGCAGAGCACTCAGCGTACACAGCATGTTTGCTTACAGTGTCTTCGTGGCCTCTGACACCTCAACATTTAGCCCATCAACAGACTGTTATTATTACACCTCAGCAATGTTTCTACGCTCAAGGGCACTGCGCAAATGTCAGTGACTCTCTGGGGAGTGTGCTGAGAGGCCACCGCACACAAATCTAATACAAACAGGTAAATAAAGAAGCACGGCTCGTGGACGGAAAGTCAGAATCGCTGACAGGAAAGAGGCAATGTAGAGACATTTAGACTTTGTTCATATGTCAAACACATTTGTTTCAACTGTATATTCCCTTACTGGGTGTGTTTGACTATGTGTGAACAAGTCAAGTTGAACTCTGTCACGCAACACAGGTTTTAATCCCATGCCAAGTGTTTGTTGGTATGAACAAACAGACTCTAATTAGGAAGTACCTATTCAAATACAGACAACCTCCTCTGTAATTTTCCTTAATAATCCCAGTGAGATTAAAGGAGGCCCTCCGCTCAGCATCCTCTAGCAGGCAAACAGCTTTGCCCTCTAACAATAGACTAACTAGATTGTGATAGCATAGCACCCTTTGACAAGCGGGGCAGAGGTGGTGCACAAAGACGAATAGATGTCCATGTACGATGAGATTCAAGGAGACAGGCCAGCAGGACGTTGTCAGCCTGAGCTTCGGTTTGCCGCAGTGTAAGACGCGACCAAAGAGGAGAGGACTGCAGAGGATGAAGCCCGACTGGCAGCATTAACATCTACTTACATTGCAGCCTGTCTAATCCCCCCTCCCATTCCAGATTACAAACTAACTGGATTAAAACCTGACAACAGATGATACAGCACAGCCTCGACTCAAATACACTTCAGGTGGCTTCAGACTCACATTTGATTTGAAATAATCTTGCCTGACGGTTAGTAGCTGTCCTGGAGTCTTTGATCATATCACACAGTCCTCCTCAAAAGATGAAGTTTATCCAGCTGTCAATTCCTGACATTGGATACAATGTTGTGATACATTCTTGGATGCCTTGTGTTATGATTGGAAGCTCTCCGCTACTACTGGGCCTTGTGGTGAGACTGTTTTTTGTCAAATTCTGTTTTCCAAAGTCAAGAATAAACTTCTGACTTTAACATTTGTGGATGTCTGAAAGTTCAACAATGGCACGAACTTTGAAAGCAACTTTTCATCCAGCAAGTTGGCGCTACCATAGAGCTTGTTTGTTCGCGCAAACAAGTTGGTTGGGGTCAGGAAAATGGTTTCATGGTTTGGAGTAAAAAAAAAAAATGGGTTAAGGAAAACAATGGACAGCTCATATTGTTGGTTTTCATTTGGTTAGTTTCAAAGACACTCATCCTTTCAGCCCACAGCTTTCATGATTGGACCCCTGCCTACACCGGGGTAACCAGAGCGTAATACTTAACACATGCAATTATTTCATTACAACTAGAAAGCACTTATTCAGTCAATCAAGGCTCTAAAAATATCTGCTAAATTTCATTAAAGAAAACTCGGCAGGTCGCAGGTATCGACTGACAACCATCAAATAGTTATAGCAGATATTATTAAGCTGTAAATCTCCAGAGTGGAGGCTGTTCCTTGCGGGGTTAGCAGGGATTGAAAGCCTCATTAGCAAACACTAACCAGCATCATCAAGTCAGTTCTTTTAATGAAGGGTAGGCTGAAGGTCTTGGGGAATGATCCATTGGAAAAGGGTTCCAGGAGGAGGTGAAATGCTTAAATCCTCTTGAGATAAAAAGGCTCTTTTGATTCCTTTGTTGCTTTAGCTAACAGGACTAAGGGTTGGCTAGTGCAGGCCTTTGTCCCTCTTCACTTGGTCCGGCTATACATTCACAATGCACAAGTTCACTGGGGAGCAGAGGTGACAAGAGCAGGCGACGAGAAGTGCTGATTGGCAGAAGGTCAACCCTGGTGTAACTCCGACACCCTCTAACCTTTGAATCAGCACTAAACCAGTTGCACTTCCCCATTGTCTTGAACACGTTGCCTAGCAACATTACATCCCTGCAGTGACTGTGTGTGTGTGTCTGTGTGTGTGCGTGCGCGCATTTCGTGCTGCGGGAAGAATTTCCATGGAAACAACAACAGCAGTTCAGACAGACACAACAGCGCGGCTCGACTCACCTGAAAACTGTTTGGATAAAACATAAAGGCCAATAAAAGAATAAACTGTCTCACATTAATCTCTCCTCACGGCTCATAATCTCCAAATAGGTCCTTCAGGGACAAATCAACAAACATTAAGATATTAAATTAGCCAACGAGATCATATGAAAGTAATCAAGACACAGATTACATCCTAAATGTTAGTGACGGCTCATGGGCAGGCATCGAATCCATCGCACTCCTCCTCGCATGCTCGCTTTAACGACGCCTCAAATCAGAAGTGAGATTTGCATCAATATAGAGCAGTTTGAAATGAATTAGGCCATTCAGGCTTTGTGCCTGATTTGCTTTGATGGCGAGCACTGACAGTGCAGTCATGGGAAAAGCTCATCATCCTCAAGTCACTTACCTCGCGTCTTATCTTTATGAAACACATCCTGTTTAGTCTTTGACAGAGGATGTTTGTTTAGCTTATTCGATACTTGACTAGATGGAGGTGATACTGAGACAAAACCAAATGCCATTTTGTTTTTTTCTTTAACAGAAAAATGCTTGTTTTGATTGGCTTGAAAGTGTCCTTTCAAAATCCTGTATTAGAATGACTCAAAAATAGAATCTCACCACATAGAGCAGCTTTTTCCCCATTCGCTGAGAGCCACTACTGACACCAACCTTTATTCCCCCCACCCTCTAAATGTTACATCGTTCTGGAGAAGAAGATTACCTTTATCGATCCCTCATTGGGGAAATTACATGAAAATACAAACACACATGCCCAAAATACATCCAACAAACACAGAGGACGGTTTTTAAGGGTTTGGTACCTTGCTCAAGGGCACCTCAGCAGTGCCCAGAAGGTGAATTGGCAACTCTCCAGTTACCAGTTCACATTCCATGCTGTGGTCCACGCTGGACTTGAACTGTCAAGTCTCTACAGACTGAGTTAGTGCTGACTGAGCAACTGCTGCCCCAGTAGTGTTTAAACTTTGAGCTTGAACTTTCGCACATTTCTGAACAATCTGTACAGTTCTTCCATTTGTCATATTGTACATGTTGTTCTTATAAATATTCTTTCACGTTGTCAATTTTCTATTTAGCTTCTTGAATTGCAGCACTTGGCTCCCATTTTTATCTCATACTACATTTATTGTTATACACCGATCTGCCAAGGCACTGCATGTAATGTTATATACAATTCCTTGTTTGTGAAAACACCAATTCTCAATGATTCAAGCCTTTTTATTGCTTTGGTAAGTGTCATTCTTCCCTCCTAAGGTGTCCTGATTACAGCTACCTCAAACATTTATAGATTTTTTTTGGTGCTGACCAAACTGTGTTTGTGACAATATGTATTAAAAACTGTCAAGTGCTGAAAGCTAGCGTTAAAAGTCAAGACATGTAAACTTGTTTACCGATTCTTTGCACAAAGTTCCTGTGTGGTTGTCGGTGTTTGTTTTTTATTAAATCAAATATTTTATTAAGCGTTGCTCTGTATAGGTGCCAAAACTCAGGTGTTGTATTGGCAGTATAATTGTTTTGTCAATGACAGAAACATTATTTCCATTATAGTAAACAGGAAAAGGAGCAAGGGGGTGGGAGCAGATGTCTTCCACGTCTTCATTTTGTATTACTCATTTTGTTAGCACGGCTGTTAGCTTTAGCTCCACCACCTCCCTCTATTCTCTCAGGCTATACAGTATGTGTATCTAGCCTTGCTGTGCCACACTCTTCTGAGGACACAGATTGGTTTTTCCTCTCCCAATAAATCAGATGGAATGGGAACAGGAAAGAGCGTAGTCCTGTTTTTCAATAGGGTAAATTGTGCACTCACTCTTTCTAGTTACAATCTTGAATTGGAAATTGATACTGTGAAATGAGAACAGCTGGTCATCGATTACTAGTGGCTGTGCACAATGACAGTTGACAACATACTGTAGAACTTTCTTAGACGTCATTTGTTACAACATTCAGAGATCACGTATACGAAAGCTGTCAATAGTTTTTGGTGATTACAACATTAAACTTTTGAGATATTTCAATACTATTAACCAATAGAAGACACAATTTTCAGCACCAATGATTGATTGATGAGCTTGAATGTTCATTCTTGACCTCATGGCAAGGAGTATAACTCAAGGTCCACTAACTAGCTTTTTCCAAAGCACATCTTCAACCCATCAATTGATGGAGTTTGCTCACTTGCGCAATTGAGTTTTTAATAGGTGATGTGCCGAATTAATTGGGTAATAAATGTCTGAGCATAACCACAGCATATTCAACCCCAATATGATGAAAGTTTATGAAAATTAAATGGCAATACTCAAATCTGGCTTGAAACTATTTCCTTGTACTTTTTAGATGCTAATGCTAATATGTATGTTTAAATTGGGAATTATTTGATCAAAACATAAGTAAACAGACTCTGCACTTGGTACTGCAGACAGACCTCAGTTGGTACTAATAAAGTAAGGAAGGAAAGAAAATGTATACTTCAGAAAATGACATCACTGTGTTGACTTCATGAATTTCCCAGTAACTCGTTGGCACATGTCTCCCGTGCAGCCTATTACGCTGCATCCACAGTGATAATTTAAGCAAATGATAAGGTTGGATGTGAGTCATTTCTCTCTCATCTTCTCAAACATTCAGGCACTAAAAGGAGGCAAATGTGTTTATGATAACCTTTACTGTTGCTGTAGCCATTAATGGCTCCCATTACAGGGTGGAAATAGTAATTCATTAACCCTCCTCTGCTGGCTGCGCGGAACTACAGCCAATAAAAGAGCACAGAGACCGAGAGAGAGAGAGAGAGAGAGAGAGAGGGGGAAAATAGAGAACAACAAAAAGGTGATGTTTTGTTGGTGAAGACTCAAAAAATACACAAAGGACCTCTGAATGTAAAAAGAAAAATAATATGTATCTCAGGAATTTGTAGATGAATCAGGCTGGGAAAGCCTAAACCTAAACCGCGTTGCTCTAAAAACATTTTTTTTCTCAAAGGGCAAATATTCAGATTTAATTGGATTACAGTCTATTTTCATCCTGACTAACAACCTTTAGTTCAGAGTGAATCCTGTTATTATAAACCAGCTGTTGACTCTGAATGCCGAGACAGAGATCAATAGGACTAAATCTTTTTTCTCTGTGACAGTCTAACACCAATCTTATCGAGTCGCTGAGCTGAGCGATGAAAAGACTCAGAGAATCTGAATAGTTTTTAAAAAGGTTTTTCACATCTGTCCTTTGCCTTGGACTGAAAAAGCAGCAGATAAATGGCACAGTTGGAAAAAGGGGCTTTCACATCGCTTTCGAAGGAGAGGAAAATCTTACTATGCAGACACTAGGATGTCTCAGTTCAGTCCTAATTGGCCAAAAATTCTCAGCGTGATGCATATTTGGTCCTTCTTTTTAGGCATTTAATCAATTTCCCAACTCAATAAGTTACTCTTCTTCTCTCTGCTAACACTTAGGAGAGCTCCAGGTTTATTCTGAACTGTCAGGAACTGCCAGAAGAAGTTTAGGTAGCCACAAACGTACACTTTGGGGTTTTGGGAACACTTCATAACAATGAGCTTATTAAAAGATACAAAAAAAAAAAGAAAAGATTCATCTTTGTGATCCGTGTGGGATGCAGCTGCCCTTTTAAGAAGAAGGAATGTTACCTCTGCAGAAACCAACATCCTGGTAGGAGTAAGCTTTCAACGCCTTAAATAATGTGTAAATTCAACTTACACATGGTTGTGTAATAATATTTTAGAGATGCGTTTGACTTCCCATGCTTGGGCGACACTGCAGAAACCTTCTTGTTGTCTGTATAGGCATATGGGTTGACAATGAGTGTAGCTGGGGCATCCCCACAGCTGAGAGTTTTGAGTCAAGATGCAAAAAGGGGTCATCTTTCCACTGTCTAACACTCCAGACTGCAAGTATTGGCCAAAAACTACAATAAATGATCATAATATCTAGGGGAAAAAAACAAATCAGTGACGCCCAGTAGCTGTCGGTTTCCTTGTTCAAAGTAAAGGCAGGAAACCGTGTTCCTCTAGCCAATAATGCTGGCATGTCTCGGAGACACTAGATAGGAAGACACTCCTTTTACCTTTTTTTCCATTATCTCACTAACTGGTTGGTGTGGCATTTATCTGTGCTTGGGAGGACAAATACAGAGGGGGAGATGTGAAGCTACAGAGAGACTTCTTTCAATGGCAGACCTGTTAGTCTTTATTGCCTTACCAGACTCTGTACTGATGGGGAGTGTGGAGGGAAACTTTGTAAGTCAGGACTGCCATATGTTCCATGGAATGGATGTGCAATGTGCATTGGACATTAGGGCTTTAGGGGCCTGACAAAGAACCAGTGTCCCCAGATTGAGTGGTGACTTTGTAGCCATCTTTCTGTCCCCTCATTTTCCCTCTACTCTCTACGACTGAGCGGGATATGATGCATGGATCCATTATTTTGTGGCCAAAATACACTGTACGGACAGTCTACTGTTCTTTTTCTCGTGTGTCAAGTCTCCAGAAAAGCATCAACTTCGATCACATCCACTTCCCTGATCAGCACATCCTGGCTCCTGTACCATTAGTTCTGTCTAGTGTGTACTACTGGTGTCAACTGATGATTCCGCTATAACATTAATCAGCTGCTCTAACAAGATAGGAAACTCTGTCTGTGCCTTGCAGGGTAAATCCTTATATGCCGCACTTTGTCTACCCTGAATAGTGAGCTAAACGTAGTCTAACTCTTTCCCGTGGACTGGGGCTGCTCGGATTTGTAAAAAAGCACAACAGCATTTCAACTTTTGCATTCTGATGATACACTGTAGTGCTTTTTGCAAACTTTTACTGAATCTGGTTCTAATGAAATCGTCAGACGTAACAGATTGTGAAAGTCCTTCCTGGGAGAATTCAGGTCTCTCCTCACGGCCTCAGTTGTGGTCTTCAGAAAATCACGTCAGTGCCAGTGTGATGTTCCTTTCCCGGAAAAACACTCTTATCTAAAAAGCCTCTTTCATCTTTTGTAAAAACGTCTCAAGTCAAAGTTCTTTCATCCTGTTCAGAAAAAAAAACTGAGGCCAGAAAATTCCACATTGGCGAGAGGATGAAGATTTGCCAGTGTTGTGCGTGTGTGTGTGTGTGTGTAGTCGGCGGTGTCTCGTCTCGTTGAAAGGTAACAAAATCCAACAGCTGCATCACAACAGCGAGCTCTGTGGCGAGGTGAAGCTTCTGTTTAGAATTAATTCAGCGCTGCCTCCAGTGCCACCTCAACCTTTCAAGCTTCGTGCTACAAGCAATAAACGCTTCCACTGAAAGTGTTGAGACCACGCTCGAGGTGAGAGAGAGAGAGAGAGAGAGAGCGCTTACAGCTTTAAATAATTCCTGAGATGTTGAGGAGTGACAGGAAACCCACTGAACACAAAGGCAGCTTGTTCTTTGTCTTCGGATAAAATGATATCTGACACTTTTGCGCTGTAGGACGACTCGATACATGAACTCACTGTCACGGCTACTTCTGTCCAGCGCATGACCTGAGCCACGGCTGTGAGCTCGGCCACCCAGATGGGGCCAATAAAAAGATATAATAAGAAATGACGTTCTGTTTAATGTCCATATTTTGCCTCATAAAGTACAACCTCTATCAGTATCTGGTGAATTGAAGTGATTTAGTATCACACACATAAAGTTGGATGACTTACAAGAGAGAGATTTGGGCCAAAATCAATGCAGCAGCAGGCAGAGAAATCCTGACTTTTAGTCAAAGCTCCTAAACTTCCCATAATGCAACTTGACAGCGTCTGTCCTTAGATCCTCTCTGCCTGGTAAATGTCTTTGAAACTCCATGGCACAAGTTGCAATGCGGGCTTCCTGGTAACATGTGTAGCCTCAAGCCCATCACCATGACATCATCAGGATTATTTTCTCAGAGCTCTCTCCAGAGCCACTCAAGACAGGATACACACTGTTTCCATGCCCTCCTTGTGACAAGCAAGTGAAAAAAAAACGGTAGAGTCCCCCTTTAACAAATTCACATTTCCAGGCAGGAGGGGGGGGGGCAAGCAAACCAACTAATTAATACCAAGAACAGGGTGGGCTTTGAAATCGCATTCGATTCGGGCTCAGCATGATGCTGATGCTATATTAACCTCTTGAACTTGGAATTTCCCTTCAAATTTTCCCCTCAAGTGATGCAAAAGTTACAGTGTGCACTGTATGGCACTGCTGCACAGCTTCTTTTGGGGTGGCTGCTGGAGGTGTGGCGAACGTATCGGCTGGGAAACTGTTTTATTTTGCTGATTAACCGGCTTTGTCGAGTGTGGCGCTCGCTCACTCTCATTCACTGTCTGGGTCTCTCGACCAATGCTCTCTCTCATACAATCGTATACAAACCAAAGGAAACGTCGACAGCTGAGAAAACTTCTGTTGAGGACGATGCGATAGGGGACCTCAACATGTGGCACAAATGGGAAACTTTGTGATCTTGACTAGAACTGGCAAGGATAAAGGTCTGGGGGGGTTTGGCTGTATAACTGTAATTATGGACCACCCATGGAGTCCATCGTAGTTCACAATATTATTATAATCTTGGTCTCACGAGGTTGTTGCTGAGACATCTGACAGGCGGTGACGGAATTTACCTGTGACAACATATCAAAGTGATTGACAACTAGTGCATGGCAGGCTAGACAGCCAGCCAGTCAAAATGTTGACACAGTGAGCGCTCTCACATCTAACCTGTTTGGTGTGGTTGAAACGAAGTCTGGTGCATTTGCCGGTTTGCTTCAGTTCACATAGGGACGATGTGAAAGCCGCCAATCAAACTCCGGTATGGACCTTGCGGACGTGCGATAAGCGATATCTAATTTAAGCATCAACTCAAAATATACTGCTCAATTTTACAGGATGAGGTCGAAGATAGTAGGAAGCGATCAACTAAGCAATCTATAAAAGGGGATTTTTATAAATATGCAGGAGTATTTAGTAACCATGGTAACACGTATGAGACTCAGCAGATGGGTGCTGGGATTTTCCCCCTGATACATCAGACCGTGAAAAAGGTGTTAAAATGAGTGTGAAGCTATAGGTGAAATGTTGGCTGAAATGTAAGCATCGTCGGTTCAAGTGCCAGTCGACGAGACGGTGAATTCAGATGAAGTGGAGGCCAGTAAAACGTTTGAACAAACACTTGAAATTTCATTGGAAGTCTAAGCTCTGAAACTGTCATATACATAAACTCTCTACAAAGCAGATTCTACCGTAGGCAAGGGACCAAGATTTAAGCAAAGGACGGCTGGTTGACGGCTCGTTGGGCTTTGGTTGCAAATATTCCATGTGTGAGGAAAAAGAGGTGGAACATATTGGCTGAAATACAGTCTCGGAAACCAATTGGCTATTGTCTGGGGATGATTTAGCTTTTTATACACATTAATATGCAGATATCTGTTCATACAGACTAGCAGAAATTTTGTCATTCTCGCGTATCAAGTTGCTAACCTCACTGCAGAGGACATCTTGACCAAGATATCCGTTTTCTGGATATCTGCTGGCTACACTGGAAGCCCAGACACGTTGTCCCCAGAGGCTAAATCGTCGTCAGATGATAGCTGACAGGTTATGAGACCGGCTTACATGGAACAGGCGAAAAAACGAGTTAAGCGTTAAAGGTCGGATGACAACTTGATCACTTAATAAAGCAGCCGAGCGGTTCTTACGCTGCTTTAAAGGCCAAATTTGAGAACCGTAATTTGTGTCGCTTCAAATTGTGCAACAGAGGACGACTTTGTCAGTGTTTTGATGCATGTGAAAGCGTGCGAATTATAGATGTGGGAAAGTTTGAAGAGGTTATCCGAAGAAAAAAAACAACCCTCAAAGCTATGAACGGTGTGAAAGTGACCTGGGACACTTCAAAATCTACCGCCACCTCACCTCCACTTTTGTCTAGACTCTGTTTTATACCCTCCTCTGATTTCATTAATCACCATTATACACACCGTAATATACTTCTGATGCCTTGTAAGCACCACTTCAAGTAAAGTGTGGCTATTATTATCTAAGATGAAGTCCATAGGGATGAAGTCAAATAACGTTTCAATAATATATCAGAGTCTCTTCCTCTGGCCTCTCTACAAGACCAGGCGCTGCCATTACATAGTCCTCAAGAGGCACACACACACACACACACACACACATTTACACACCAAGGTCACAGAGACCTGCCGACTCAGCTCGCTATTGTGAGTGAATGTCTTGTTAGCCGTTCTCCCAATATCGTATGCAGAGCTGACGGCGGGCCACTCTCGCAGAAATGAACACATTCTCTGTGGGGACAAAATTAAATGACTGAGGAAAATTGCCAAGTTACTGTAAAAAAAGAAAAGAAAAAAGAAACACGTTGAGCAGTGCCGGGGCGAGCGGGCACGGTGCTGTCAAAAATTGCAGCACTTTCACGGGTGCGCGTTACGAAAAAACACGCCGCGCTGAGCTCATTGTGCAAGGAGAAGGTGTATCAAAAGGAAACACAGGGTGACCTCTCAGGCTAACCAAATAAAACAATCTCTCAGTGCCCTCCCCGCAGTCATCATGGCAACATTGATTAGGTTGCACTCTGAGCATTGATTTTGTGTCACTCCTCTATTGAGATAGGCTCGCATAGACTGCAATCACTCACAGCCAGAAACATTCAGTCTATCTATAATTCACTCTGTCCTTCGTCCTCCTGATCTCTCACCACCACGCGGACGGATCTCCTATGTGCCGAGCATAAAAAGAAAAAGAACGTCTAGTTTTTGGAAGATTTTCCCACCGTTTCATGCAGATATGAGAAGATTTCAAGCACTGGCTTCATCGATCCGTCACAAACGGGTCATTCTTGTATAAAAGTATTCAAGTAAGCTAAGGAGCACAGAAAGAGCCACAATGCTAGCGCGATATTCAGCATCTGACATGCAGGAGGCGGCAGCAGAGCTTCCACTTGTCTCTCAGACTGCCTCTGTGATGGAGTTTAAAACTCGTGTGGAAATACTTACCTATCGCAGGAAGTGTGGATACCTGAATCGAGTTTCTCGTCACATCTTTCATTTATAGGAATACAGAATTGTGGCTGAACAAATGGTGAGAAGCAGAGGTGTGTGAGTGACATTTTGAGTCAGTATAAATATATATATATATATATATATATATATATAAATAATGAAAGCTCTTTCTACTGCCAAAAGGGCAGGTGTGAAGTGAATCCATCCAGAGTTGTTAATCAAAAACCAAAAGACAGAAGACTGAACACAGTGAACTATTTGAGGCTTAAGTTTTAATTTTAAAGACTGAATGTCATTAAAAAAGTAGCATTTTTTTTTTTTGTTTGACTCTTACTTAAGCGACAATGCGTTATGACTCATTTGATTTGATTTTAGTTTCATATTATGAAGCGTATTTGCTCAGTCAGTCTATCCTCTACAAATAAATGTCAACAACCTGCTCTACATAGATAGTGAATAATATTATAGAGGTTATTGAACTGAATAACACATTTTCGTGAGTCTACTTAAATATCAACAAAGGCTTTTAAGATCCGCAAACATTTAATTACTCTGACATGTTAATTATGATGCCTATAGTTTGTGACTTTGGTCTCATCTAATTATGCCTAGAATTAGATGGAAATGAAGGTAATAATCCAGTGTCTTGGACAGAAGACTCTGGGGTCCTGCCCCCCCCCTCGGCGCCAGCTGCTGGGGCTTCGTCACCTGAATGAAATCAAAGACCTGGCAGGGAGCTCAGCGTGCGTGGTGGCTGCTGAGGCTGGAGGGTGGAGGGTGGTGGTGGTGGTGGAGGGAGGCTCGGGCCTGGTTGTCTGTACAAAGCTCGCTGCCAAAACAGTAATGGAATCTCACTGTAGCCTTGCCCTGCATTGGATCTATTTGTACCGGTGCCAAGATCTCACTGTTTACCCACACATGAGCCCTCGGGCAGGACCCAGCCCTGGCAGAGGAGGGTCACATGTCCTCGCAGCGGAGACTCGGGAAAGGAAGGAAGGATCCACCCGGGCCATGATTTATGCTGATCCATTAGCTCACCTTAAAACAGCATTAATGCCGTTTTCCCCCCGCTGAACCGCCGTTGAAAATAAAAGGGGAGACACCCCCCATTAAGAGCCGAGGCTTGAAGGTGATAGCTGTTGAAAGGAGACCACAAAAGGGCACATTAAGAATTCAACAGCCAGCGCAGCCACATCAGCTGGAAAACCAACTGAGGCATGCATGGAGACAATTAACCCGAGATTTACTGCGTTGGAGGATGATCGGGCGATGTATGGCGAATCTGCCGCTTCCCCCCTGTGGTCTCCTATACAACGCGCTCTTTGATTAATGGTGGCTCAGGGCGTTGCCGGCGCAGTGACTGGTATCAAAACGGGAAGGCCAGTGGCGTTGAATGGCTCCCACAGGCTCCATCGCGCTGCATCTGGCGTGCAGGTGACCTACAGCCGGCGCGCCGCAGTACAACTACCTTGAAACTCAAACTATCTTTGAGCTGAGCGCTTAATTAATCTTATCAAGGGCGGACGTGTGCGCGGCGAGGACAGCCGGGGCGAGCCAGCGGATGAAAATACTCTTTGGTGGTTGATGATAAGAGCGGCAGATACTTTTCAGATAGGCGGCGGAGAGGGATCAGAGCTGCCTGAGAGGCAAAGAGAGGGGATCATTTGGAACACAATCCCCGAGCGATAAAAAACACATCATTCCCACGCCTGCCGTGGCGTTGTCTGCCGACTGAAACACATTATGGGCTGATTTTAAGGCGGCTGTGAAGTGTATGCTACAGTGGAGCCTGTGGGTGTAGCCTGGCTCCCACTGCACTATTGATTTAGCAGCACTGCAGTTTAGAGAAGCGTCGGCTGGCTATGAGAAATGGAAAATAAACAGAGAGGAGTGAGTGGGAGCTGTGGGAGCTCCATGGGAGCAAACCAACAGACACCGAACCAGTTAAAGAATACAGATTTATGGTTGCCGTCCAAAAGACTACCCACTACTTCAGAGTTTAGAGAAAACATTTCATCTGAATTACTTGCGAGTACTCTGGCCTTTTTATTCTTCACTTCACGCTGCAGATCGGTTTCAGACTCATTTACTCATTTTAAAACCTGAAACCAGAGAACTATGACTAACTTCATTGATTACATGTCAAAGATAATTCACTAGCCATGTAAAGTACCATTGAGGACATGAAAACAGTCGTTTAATGTCTTTTGCGGCTCGGCGGGAGAAATTGAATCAGATTTGTTTATTGATTTTTCAGTGACACGCCAGAATCAAAAGGTAACATCGAGTATCAATACAGTGTCAGCTATAACAACAGATAAAACCAAGAAAAAACAACTTCATGTACACAAACTGGTCAGCCAATACGACATAAAAGTCCAACATGAAGTTCACTTCAGAATGAAATAACATATAAATCGTTAAAATGGTTGAAAAAAAGAAAGTATGGAGTGCCTGTAAAGAGAGCGCTGTGCTGGGAGATGCTGTCACCGTAGCAAGGAAGAGAAAATTCCCTGAGGGAAACGTGCCACATTCCCATCTCAGCTGTCAGTCTGTCAGAGCTACGCAGCTGTACCTTCATATACATAAGGATGCAAATGTGCCGCGGGCAATGAGAGCGACAGAGGCTGACCAGAGTAGAGCCCGCGGATGACGTCTCAGACTGTGAGAAACGGGAAGTGTAACTTGCGTGCATGACAGTGTTGGATGGACGGTGGACAGCTCGGGGTTCAGGGATAAGCACCGACATATCACAGTGGCTCCCGCACTTTTCCACACGTCGCCCCCCTGCCACTATGTCACCACGTCCAAAAATAAAGTGAGATGCCACCAAAAAATATATATATATATTTACATCTACCGATATCTGACAGCAGACACAGCACAGAGCTTTTGTCAGGTGAAAAAAGGTCATCTGGGAATAGTGTGCGTGTCTCCGTTGGTTACTTAAACTAAATGCACATTTTCTACCTACTTCCTATCATTCATGAACGCACTTTGATGCCTTTTCCACTACCTCAAGGTGCAGCCATTGTCACACTCTTTCCACCGTTACCCCTTCACTGTGGGGGAGACTTCCTGAGCATACATTTCGGCGCTGCTCAGGAGGTGATACTTAATCAAATAGCCTCAAAGGGAGGAAATGCTGATTTGCAACATGTAAATCAATAAGGACGCGTTTAGAAAAGCACGGCCGAGGAACGCTTGTTGTTTGAACACGCGGCTGCTATTCTGATTCTGAATACTCGACGTGGGTTTTGCTATATTTGTCTGCGTAAACTGATGTTGTGGGGAGCGTGGAGGAGTACGTGGAAACACATTTCCCGGTAACTTTCGAGCAGAGTTTGTATTTTGATTTTGCAGTAGTGAGGTAGTTCTTCCACCTTGCAGCATGGCACCTCGGCCAAAAGCAGCTATTTTAACGCCCCTTTAAGGAGAAATAGAAATGTCAGAGAGGGCCCTTGCCTCCCGGTTTCTTTCCTGTCGCTTCCTTGTCTTGTAATGGAGGACAAAAAGAAAAGCAGCCGGGTAGTTTTTGGCTGCAGGTACATTGAGGCAGCGACCTGACTTTAGAGAAGAGTTGGCCAGCGGCGCAGGCTCCACCAATCTGTTAGCAGGAGCTGTTAATTTAATGACAAAGACCTCTAAAAGTCCAGCAGGCTGCAGGTTACAGGCTGTTAAGTTCCTGTAGTAGAAAAGGCTGCAGTGCCAAACAAACAAATAAACAGTCTTGAAAATGGCGCACAAGCATCAGGCCATTTTTAAAGGTCTAATTAATAAAATGAATGGCTGAATTTGCCTGATGCAAGTTGGCTCAACGCTCAATACAACAGAGTCCTAACTCTAACACTTGAGCTTTTCCTGCTACGACAAGTCAAAACATCTGCTGTAAAACTGAGTCATTTGAAGCACAGCATCCGAGCTTCAAATTAAAAGAGCACCAGTTTGCTCTACGTCTAGTTGCCTAAATGGATAAAAAGAAAATCAGAAACTGACACGCATTAGATTAAAGTGTCTGTTACCCGGAACTTGACACTCAACAATTTCGTGATTCAACATAATCTGTCACTATCTAGAGCTTGATAACATGACAGGAGCGAGAAAATTATCTTGAATCGTATAAAAGGAGTAAAGAAATGATGAAATCTGACTTTGTAACCACAGATTGCTTCTCAAAGTCTGCAGAGCAAACAAACTGATACCAAAACAAGGTTCTCGGCGGCGAAATGCCGGTGAAAGCTGAGAAAATTGAGTCAACAACAACACTATGCACAGTATCTGCCGTGCTTTCCAGAGGCCACACACATTTCTGTGCCGGGATCAGCCTCGGGGATGCGCGATGATGACTGGTGTCAGTGGAGCGCAGCTCACCTTATCTTCCCCTCACTCACAACTGGTTGGTTCAGTTAAGCTGTAACAACACAGGCGGATAAAGAGACACCCAGGACTGTGTCAGCTGTCTGCTTTATCTCTGTGATGACAGGGGGACTGGCTACTAACCAGCCACGCACACATGCACACGACTCAGCCACTCTTCTACAGTTCAGAGGAGCTGACGTACAATTACTCACATTTACTCGCCTTTTCTCGTTTATGTTCGCAGCACGGTGGCTCGGGTGGGGGTGGGACGAGTGCGGAGCAGCTTTTCAAAATGTGTTTACACAGAGCGATGCTCTGCAGCAGCATCCAGCTACCTGTTTTTACAGTAGCACGCGGCCTACAATCTCGATGATTGAGTGACCAGACTCACAGGTCTAGCTGGTACTAGTTTCTTAGCTTAGCTCGGTTGGTTGTTCCATTGATAAACCGGAGCCGTCTCATCATGATGTCTACATCATGATGATTACCATTTGGGTTGCAAAATTCTGGGATTTCTGGGATTTTCAAAGTTGGAAACTTTCCCTGGGAATTTATGGGAATTAACGGGAACTTATGGGAACATAACAGGAATTTACAAAACTGAAGGTTGGTCCTTAACAGGGGGAAATATATTTTAGCATAGTCTTGACTAAAACCACCAGCTATCTTATCATGATGCTAGCTTACCCCAAATTTCCATTTAATTCCTATAAATTCCCATGTTGTTTCCAATTTGGAATATTACCAAAATTCCCATCTTAACTTCCCACGGGAAGTTTCTGAAAATGTACCACCCCTTTGAAACCCTAAATACTAGAGATCCGAAGTTATAATGAGCATCTTTTTTCTGTGCTATCCAAGTACATACATGTCTTCATCTGCTCGCGTAACAATCCTTCCAATTTTTCCCCCGCACAGCCTCAGCATGCTTTCTTTATCTTTGCGTGTCCTTCATTACCACGAACACACACACACAAACACGCAGTTTATTTCGGCTCGATCCCACACACATACCGCCCCGTTGCCCCAAATACTCACTAGAGCACCAAATGTGGATTAATCTGCGGCTGCAAACAGTCACCGACAAATGCGCCGTTTCCTCCTGTTTGAGTAAAAATGAAACTATTTGTAAAGATCTTGAGCAGGAACCGATGAGCCTCGGACCGAATGCCACAGACGAGTCAGGCGGCATTAACGCATTCAGGGGATTTGGTTTCAGCTTGCCAGAGAAAAGAATGTCAAATAAATAAATCATGTGTCGTTGAGCTACAGAGAGCTGTCATGTATCATCAAGATACTCGCAAACCTTATTCACACCAACATACATAGCATTACAGTAATTTGGAGCGTGTGGTTGGCCACAGTGGTGCCCAGACTCAACCAGTGTGGTTTTCTACAGGCTGATACTGATGCTTTACATCTGGATCATTACTGTTAAATATATTGAAGATAGTATTTCCACACTGGATACGGCTGTCCACTCAAATCTAGACTGGGTTAATATAAAATAAAGATATCTTATCAATTAAAGTTCCTTCAGACTGCGGGTATGTGAGAAACCATCATATCAGAGGTGGACGACATGTCTGTAAGATACCGTTTCATAAAAGGCCAATTAAAGCTGGACGTATCAGTCTCGTCCTAATGGGTGATGCTCAGGAAGTGAAAGTGTGTTTCAGTGTACCTGACATGAATGAAGTTTCCTCTTTAAGCGCCCAGAAGGAAGTGGTACATTTATGTATGAGTGCAATTGTGTGAATAGCGTGTGTGTGTGTGTGGATAGAAAGAATATGTAGGTGCCTGCATGTGTTTCTGCGAGAGACAGAGCGGCGCTGACGGAGGAGGATACTGCAGTCCTTCTACCAAACAGGACAGCATATCTAATGAGAGGCTAATCATTCATCCAACACGGAGACATGATGTGCATAGCTGATACACGCACACTGATGATGACCTCATTCACACACACACACACACACACGCCACTGCAGAGATGGGGCTTAGTCAGCTGTGGCAAACTGCTCGACAAGAGAAGGGAGAGGAAACGAATGAGGACGGAGCGGCAGAAACGGGCGAGGAGAAAGTGGTTGCAGCGCCGCGTCGATACGTGGGAGCCTTTTGATTATATAAAAACGAAATAAATCAAATGTTAGATCACAGGATCATTCGAGCAGGGCACACGCAGAGTTTTATATAAAGGCTAGAGGAAAGCACACTTTGATGACCTTACTCCCCCGTCCTACTGCACACGCAGAAAAGCACAAGGGCACCCTCCTTTGCGTTTGATCACAGGCTCCAGAAAAGACACCGCAGTAACGCTAACACTCTAGATCAGCTGTTTGGGTCACGTATGGGTGCTTCACATTTAAATCCCACCTCCCCCCCGCTGTGCGTCCACTGGTGGTCTATCAATCCGTAGCACACATCTGCAGAATAAAAACACTTCTTCAAACACAGCTGTCATTTCGTAGGGCAGCGCGCGGGATGGAAATAAGATACTTTTACACTGAGACAGTCGAGAATAGTCGACAGTCAACTTAAGTTACACACTACAGTATATCCGGTTACACGCACTCGACGCGGCGGCAGTTTGTTACATGATTTGCGTTAAAATGTCAGTGAACATGCTGTGATTGGAGGTGTTCCAACTACTGTTTGAAATTAGATGTAGGGATGGATGGACTTCTCATACAGCCACGGCAGTGTATTGCTGTATTATTAACATTAATAAAATATTAATAATTAGTTTAACTAGTATCTAGTGTCGACTAGTGAGGGTAACTTTTAGTCGCAGGTAGTTAACTAGTGATTAAGATTCAAACCATATAACTGCAACATCCTTCCTGCTAGGAACATTTGTTGCATGGCATACTGCTCTCTCCCCGTGCTCTGTCTCCATCTAATAATGACAAAATATACTTTAATATTACATTTTGAATAAAAGACTGAATGATTCTTACTGAAAATTATAGATAAAGTCGAGGCGTCCTGCCGCACCAGGAATAAAGAGCACCTCTGCTGACAGAAGCGCTGACATTTTAATGAAACATAATATTATAAAGCTTTAGGGAAATTGAGCAGGGGCGCTGTATCGCACGGCGAAGGCCACGAATTAAATGAGAGAGGCCGCTGCCGCTGAGTAGCTGCGCTGATGACAAGATGAGATGCGTCGGGATTTCAGCCCGGCAGGTGATTCGTCAAACACGACGTTCGCGGTGATTATTTAGAGCAAAGTGTTAGTGTGGGGGGAAAAAGAACAAATTAGTCACAATCAGCTGATGTTTGAGGGGGGGGGAGAAAAAGACTTCAGCACCGCAGGTCAGACACTAAGTCAGTTTGATAATCACCAGCGAGAGGAACGTCTCAAGGCAGGGACTGTGGAGCCAATTGTGATTATGTGACGACTGATGGGACCAAGTTGGACCAGGGTAGTGTTACTACATGAAGGTTTAACCTCAGAAATGCCTCCGGTACTATAAAGCGTAATGTTTCCTGTACGAGTAAATACAATATACATGAAAATATACAATAAAGGGGAAAGACAGGCGGGCATAATTGCCTTTTTTCCCGGTGTGAAGCGAGCAAAAAGCTTGCACGCAGTGTGAAAATCAAAAAGGGTTTCACAGTCCGCCAGTGGGAGAGCGGCAGTGCTGGCTGGCAAGATGGTGAATAATTAGTATTTCTATAGTGGCGTCGTCTCCCTGCAGGGGGGCTGCAGAAATCTTTAAGGTCCCTCCGCTGTTTCCTCTCTGAAGCAGATGGGTACGTCTCTCTCTGTCACTCTCTGCTCAACTTACCATTCTATTCATTTTTCTTCCTCAAACAATCCGCAAGCTTAAAAGACAATGACTTTTCAAAACTGTTTGGGTTTTTTTAGGGGTCCAAACACCCCCCCCCAGGGGTTCTTCCCATGTAGCAGGCATCGCTGCACAAATCTGGAGTGATTTGACAGATCGCGATATCTACAGCTTGTTCAAATCTCTTACAAGACAAACAAAGGAGGCCCAGAACAGCCCCGGCACAGCAGTAAATGTTCCATTAGACATACACCCACATCATCCCTGATAGAGCCGTTGAAATGAATGGTCCACTTGTGTGTGCTTGTGTGCAGATCTGCTGTCTGTATCTGTCCAGATCAGTCTCACTTTAAGTGTTCTGCCGGATCCTCAAAGCATATGTGATGTACAGAAAACAGCGGTTGTGTTTACACAGCAGCAGGGCTACAGGAACGTTGGGATGCATTAACAAGCGGTTCACCATCGCCGGTGGACGATTTCATGTTGGTCTTGGTGGGGAAACAACAGAACTGAAATAGGCACGACTGTGACTTGTTAAAGCCGGTCTTTGGTGCTGTAGACATCACTGCATGGCAGCCCCTTAGCTCTTTACTGAGAATATAACAGAGTGGGCTGGTATCCACTTTCACTGAAATCCAATTTTTAAATTCAATACATCGACAACACAAATAATGAAGTCTTTTTCGAGGCAGAATAATATAAAAGGCTCCGGCCTAAATGAAATCATCCGATCCTGTCACTGCGTTTAAGCGCCAAATCCCAATATGATTAGGCGATGGTGGCTCACCAGTGATCCCACTGCACTAATACCCACTACCACCATGAATGACGTTCCTGTCCAGGGAAGTCCCACAAGTTTACTGCAAGCCCAGCGAAAAGAGCATCGTCAACATTAATGTCAAGCAGTGGTAAACGCCGCGTCACAGGGTGGAATCCAGATGTATCAAAAGATCATTTAGATTGTGAAAGCTCATCGGTTAACAATACGCAATGACCTGACTAAATTAGCACAGGGAAGGTCAATAGTAGAGGTAAACTGACAGATTTTTAAAGACTGATATGAGAATGATAGATTGGAAAGTCGAAAGCCGATTAACTGGATGGTTAACTGGTGGAATGGTGAAGGTTGCGCAGCCATCGATCATTATTAGAGCCAATTTCCTCTAGCTAGTTTTAAAAACATCCTAATGGCACGGATTAGTCGGCCAAACCGACCAGGCTGACAGCAGCTATCGAGTGACACGCGCCAAGTCGACTGTGTGGTTCTCAGGCTGAACAGCAACGACAGCGCTCTTGCCCTCTAATATCGCCCGTGCGAGGGAGGATGACAAGCAGGTTGTGTCCTTGACAATAGCAGCGAAGACGTCTCAAGAGCTGTAACCTTGAGCTGAAACGAGGCAAGACACCTCTGGTGTTGTGGAAATATTTCAGCTATTTTAAGTCTGACACGTGTGTTATAAACAAAGAGATGAGTGGCGACAAATTAAGAGTAATAGCGCGACCTTGTTTCATCATTTCAGGCTGCATTGTTGTCAGAAAACAGCTTGGTGTTATTATAATCCACCCCCATATGCTGTGAAGTTCCACGGTGGCTACACTTGTGCTCTTTCACAGCCGTAAACCACAGACTCAGCACTATTTCCGATGAACCAAAAATACACATACTCATCACCAGTGAGCACAGCGTGCTGCAAAGTACCGAACACATACTGGTTGCTTAGTTAATAGAAGTAACCATTGCATTCGGATTTTAATCACGGCGGCGGCGGTGATCGCATTTAGACTGCGCCGTCCCTCCTCTCAGTGTCTGTTTGTGTCTCAACTAATGCAGCTTTTAGTCTGAAGCAGCGAGTTGCCGGCTGAACAGCTGGTGTGCCCCACTAGCCGGCTGTTTCACTGCGGGATGTTTCCTGATAACAAACTGGACCTCCTCCTATTTATCTGACAAGACCATGGCTACAGTGGGCCGGGGCTCGCTGGCTAGCTTAGGACGCTGCAGGGCTGGACTGCAGACCTGAACTCCGGTCCAGACCACTTCACAGGAGCCACATTTCAATCCCTAAACATTCCAGGGGAAAAGAACCTGACTGCAGAGAAGACGCTGCAGCATTTATAGCTAAATATTAACTGGTCTTTTTACTACTTAGCTTCTTATGGTGAATTTGGCACGTCTTCGTCTTCTGGTATCATGTGCCTTATAAATATCGCGTCAGGGATTACTCATTTACTCACTGAAAGAACGGGTAGTAAAGTAATAAACTAATAAACATCGCTCTCAGTCAGAGTCTAAAAATAATGGATCTAAAATGCCTTGCATGTTACACTGAGGACTTTAGACAAACACAAGAAAAACGTGGTTAAAACTCCAACTGGGGATAAAAAAAAAGACACTCCAAAGGATTTACACTGTGGCAGACCGTTGTTTGGTTTGTGTGGAAAACAAATTGAGATGCAGAGCTGCAGAAGCATGTAATGAAAGTGAACAGTGCTCCTTGCCTCAGCTGTGCTGTGCACGCACGGACGGACGGCGGCGAGCGCAGCGTCGACTCCGACCGCAGCTGCGCGTGTTGAGACGAGTCGAACATGATGGCGTGTCTGCCGTTACAAAGTAGATGCGTCGTAATGATTTTTATGAATCTTCGGAAATTGTACAATGGGTGATGATGTGTGGATGTCTGCACTTAAGAGTTGATAACTGATGTGCTGCAGCAGCCTCGTATTAGATTACACAGTGAAGAATGGCTTGAATCAGATCCGCACTTTAAGGTTCACTGATTTTAAAAGCTGAAAGAAAGAGAGCCGATAGTGGTTTTGACAAATTTGATTGATTTGGGTTATTGATTTTGGGGAATCAGTATCTGGGGAAGAGACTGGATCCGTGCATGGCTACTATCAGATCTGAAAATGCTTTTATGGCGTCCTTTATTTGACCACTTGATAAATGGATTGTGTCAGGACTCTCTTAAAGGTCCAGTGTGTTAGATTTAGGCGGCTTTATATGCAGCATGTGGCATGGAATATAATATGTACGTGGCTGTAAAGTGAAGACAACGCAAAAGTGCCAAAAACTGCAGTTCCTTTAATGGCCACTTGAGGCTGGCTGCAGAACGAGTCAGTTTCCATAAGTCCCCATGTTGTAATACCAAATCAACTTCACAGCAGAATTACAGCGTGGTACAAAAAGCATTTTTGGTCTCTGAGTTGTAAATTTGTATATAAATCACCAGTTGAAATTATATTAAGGATTAATCCCATGCATAATTAGTGGCTGCTTTGATTGACATGTAGTTGTAGCTACAGATGGCTTGTTTGAGCACCCAGCTTTCATTCAGCCCGGCCTGTTTTAAAAAGATCAAACCTTTATGAGGAAATTATTTTTTACTGCCTCAGCTCATTTTAACAACTTCACTTTGCTGCTGATTTCAGTCTTTTGTCACTCGTGGCTAACAATGCCACTTAAGGTCACCCTCTTTTAAAAAAAAAAAAAATCTTGAAAGCTGTTTGGCAGGAGACGCCTCGCCGTCTGGGCCTGTGATAAAATGTGTTTCCACTGGTTCTGACATGTACACTTCTTTGTTGGCTCTTGGATTTATCATCTCTGTAGTAAAAGCTCCATCTCTATTAGCTTATTATGGCTGGAAATGAGCTGACAGGCAGCGCAGCTCAGTAGTCAATAACATCCTCCACTAATTTTGCCTCTGTCAATCACTGAGAGACTACTGAAGGCGAGGTGAGGAGGGCAGTGTAATTCATATTGTCCATGCTGACACCTATGAAACAAATGTTTATCCAGTGGCGGCATTAGACAGTTAAGCAGTCTAGAAATGTGTGATGGCACTGGTATAAGACTCACCCCTATTCATGCCTTTGACGGACTACGGTTCTCAGAGCGCTCACGGCTGCAGAGAACGGTTCTCAGAAAACATGACAGTCATGAGAGAGATGTATGAGAGCCGCTGCCAGGAAAACTGTATACCTCACCAACACAAATAAAACATCTTCTCTGGCTTTCATGAAAACAAAGCTTGTCTGTTAAGGTCTTTATAAAAAAAAAACCTTGACTCAGAGTGAAACTACTTTCCACTGTCCAGCTGGCCAGACCAGGACCAGGAGAACAGGGGACATCTGCAGTACTTTTCCTATTTGCAGCAATGTCCAGATGTGACTTTTGGACCAACACAAAAGGAGCTCAGTTTAAGTGCTGACAAAAAAAAATATCAGTGACTTAAATGGACAAATGTTGTTTTTCCTTTTGATGCTGCCTTGCCTGCAAAACAGTTTACATATTACATGTTTTTCATTATAAAAATCCTTCGAAGCGAGAGGACACACTCTGTTTTTGGCAACTACACAACATTATGACTGTGTTAACGCTTGTTTCCCTGTTATTACAGCTTGCCGGAGCCGTGTTCCTCCTTTTTAAGGTTGCACCAACGTTAATGTTTCATGTATCACTTCACATTCATGCCGACTGACATTTCACTTGCATGTCGCGTTGTTTGTTTTAACATCACCGATGCGCTTCTTGCACACGTGGCTGGCACTGGGGCAAAAACCTTTGACGTACACCTACACCACCACCACCATCACCACCACCTGGGCATTACCGGTACGCCTGCACTTTCGTTACACACCTGGAGATCGAGAAAGCAGCAAGTGTTTCTCGGCAGGAGTGCCTAGCTAGAATCGCACCACGCGTGCAGGACAGGGTTTCCCCCAGGAAATAGTTCACCAGAAGCGGTAAGCCACCCAGATTTTGACTCATCGCTCGTCTTCACATTAAATTAGTCAGTAGATGGCTGCCCACATGACTGTCACTCAGAGGTAAAGTTTAATTTAATAAAAAAGGTATCAATATTTATGATGTGGCCAGGTGGTCTTGACACGAGGCTTGATGCTGCTATAGAACACTAAAAGGTAAAAAGTAGTTTTGATGATGTTCAGATGAGTTAATTATGCAGTTAGTCTATGTAGTACTATGTAGCATTTGGAAATATTCTGAATTCAGGAACACATAAAGTAGCAAGTGAACAAACATCTGGTGGGCAAAATTACTTTTTTTTTCTGAGACGCACAGTTTGAAGTTGTGCGGTGAACAAACCGAGACAGCGCTACGGCTACGACGCGACAGACACGAGCCTCGGTGGGGTTTTGGCTTCAGTGATAACCTTGAATGTTCTCTCTCTTGTCTGAACCAGAATTCAAACCACACCGATTGGCTCTTTTTCACTGGTATGTGCTGCTGCCTTTGAAGGACCTGCAGAATGAATTACATTACTGAGATCAGTTATTTAGCAAATGCTAAACACATTAGTGTAGCCCCATGGTGTATTCCTGCTAAGTGTGTTTTCATTGTTTCCAGCTTTGGATAATAGCATGAAATCAGGAACAACGATACTCTTGCTCTCTTTAATCAGTCGTTGGGGCAAAAGTTTGGTTTTTATTGTAATTTAATCAAACGAACAAAAACGTTTATTTGGATCAACCGAACACGCTAAACTCTTCACATGACGGCTCTGTTTTTTGGCCTGTTTTGACAGCTGGATGAGGATCAACATTAGTGAAGCTGAGCTCAGCGTCTGTCATCCTCCTTTGAGAAAGTGAACGCAGACAATGAAAGCCTGAGTTGCGTCTGACTCAATCATATCTAGAGCCTGATAGTCATGGATGGATTTACATTTCTCTCATTCAACCCATTCTGCAGAGACACTTTTTCTTCTGCCTTATTGCTTTCATTTCGCTGACAGATCTTTACCGATATTCAATGGGAAGTTATTCCTCTGGAACACACACACACACACACACGCACAGAAGTCTTGCCGGGATTAAGAAAGAGAGAGCAATGAGTGATAGTGAGAGGGAGCGAGAGAGAGCGTGGCCAATTCCCCCTTGGAATCCACACATTGTTTCCCCTCAGCCGATGGGGGATTCTTATCAAAACGCTGCCAGGACTATCATGAAAGGATATGGTAATTATGGAAAACACACACACACACACACACACACACACACACACACGGAGCCAGGAAGGCCGACCAAGCACCGGGCTAATATAATGTGTCTGGTGTGGGGGCTATTTACATACCCTTCCAGAGCGCTTGTCACATTCAATTAATTACTCACTGGCAGGGTGACAAAGATGATTAAAAAGAATGATGAAAAATATTTCCTCACGCTGCAAAAAAACAAACCAAAAAAAAAAAAAAATCTGCTAAGTCCTTTTAAAACGCCGCCAAATGATGTCTAAAAACAAGGCGTGCTGTCTTAGGAAAAGTTAAAGGTGGGTTTTTTTTGTCTTCATTCCCGAGAGGGATTACAGAACCGTTCCTTCTATTGAGGAAGGGAATGCAGAAAATGAGCCAGAGAGGATGTTTGTAGGAGCGGCTGTGATCATGAGCTGTGTTTTATTCTGGCGGGGAGAGACAGAGACAGAGAGAGAGAGAGAGAGGAGGAGAAGAAGAAGAAGAAGGAGAAGAAGAAGAAAAAAAAAAGAGCCTGTGGAGTAATGAGCTGCATCACAGCGTCCGTTCATAACCCCTCACATCTGATGTCTTTCAGCGAACGCAGCCTATTTAACACTGTCAGATCAATTAGTAGGTGAAGAAAGGGGCTGGGGGAGACGTGGAGCCTTTTGTTCAGACAGACAGTGCGCGTGAGGAGGTACAGTGCGGGTTTAAGGGAATTTATCGCGGCAGAAGGTTTTAATGTTCACAATGTGCGATTGTTGCATTCGCTTATCGCACAAAGGAGCGGGGCTGAGCCCGGGATTGTTGTGGTAAAAACGTGTAGGCTGAATCAAACACCGGGGATGTGACAGCATTGTGGAGGGATCGGGAGCTGTTAAGAGTGAGGCAAATACCCCAAGGGGCATATGAATACAGGAATCTACATTTCAAGCAGCGCCTGTGCCTCCGCTGGCTCGTATCTCTCCCTGCCTCCACGTTGAAATGCGCTCGAGTAGCCTGAGCCTAATTTTTCACTTATGGCTGAGGACTCCTGACTGCGGGCGAGCTCAATCCATTCGTCACGAGGGCTCCATCCAGCACGGACATTCTTCAAGGAAGCCTCCCTTTACACAAAAATGTCATTTTCTGTACAAACGTCTGCCCATGAACGCCCCCCCTCCTCCTCCTCCTCCTCCTGCTGTTTGGCCCTCTTTTGTCAGGAAGCATAATGGCCTGCTTCAGCCAGATTAGCCTCGTCTTTGAGATCGCAGAGCCGACAAACGGACTGCGACGTGTCGGGGCGATCTCTCCGGCTGTGACAGATAGTTCTTTCGTGTAAACAGGTTATTTTCTGCCATCCGTTGCCCCGGCTAAAAGACGCCGCCAACTGCAAGCGGCGTGATTGAGGAATTGTTCTGTCGTGACAGGTAAGGGGCTCGACCTCCCCGTTGACTGCACGCACCTGTGCGCGGAAACAAACTTGCGAACACCTTTTTACAGTGTTGTGATGAGTTAACGCAGCGAGCCATGCAACATTTGTCAAAAATGACAAAAGAACAATGCGTGCGGCTGCTCAACTTCAAGGTTCACGCTCACAAAAAAAAAAAAAAAAGCTTTGAGTTGTTGCGATCATCCCTGCATCCATTTCACACTTATTGTTCAGAAAATGATATCACATTGGTAAAGAGGCGAGGCACGACAGATATCTGGTGGCTGATGACTGTTGGATATTTTCCTGGTAGATCGGTTCCCATTAAAAACTCAAATTCAGGTCACAGGTCAGTTAATTAGTTATCTTTCATGACACTGACTCCAACACCTCGACTCAGGGTCTGTGCCAACACGAGTGATGATCCGATACATGTTTCATTAAAAACCTCATTGGATGCATTTTTTAAAATGGAGCGATCCATCTCAGGTTTGGGTAAGACAGATAATCAGGAGTCTCTTTCACAGTTGTAACCATTTGGATAAACTTTCATTTCCAATATATGCCGCAAAGAAGTCTATGTTGGGTTCAGTGGCAAAATGAGGGATCGGCACGGATTCACAGCCTCAATCTGTCAGATCAGTCCTGACACTGACCTTATTAAGTGGATTAAGAGGCATTGGCCAAACCTGATTGCCAACATTTAACAATCTTCTGTTCCACATTGCAGCAATTCTAATTTTTGTTTCTGACACTCATCAATCAATCCAAGTATTTCACAGGAGACACTTTTTACCCTGATGGTAGTGGTAGGTCTATACCGTGGATTAAGAAGTGTTGACAGCGTCATTCCAGATCAGCTAGTATTACCAAAACTTGACGAGATGATGTCGTTTTTCTACAAGAGCAAGCTGCACTCTTTGTCGGGAAGCTCTTTTGAATCACTGTACGGACAGTAATGTTGGTTGAATAGGAGTAGGTAAACCTATAGATCCACTGAAAAGGTTTCTGATCCATTAAATACGGTTTGTCCGTCTCCACTAAGTTAAATTCCCTCAGACTCTATTTTAGTGGCACAGCAATCCTGGAACATAATATTCCCTTTATTGTACCAGCACACAGTGTGAGTTTAAATTTCATGGTAATGGGAGAGAAACCGCTGATTAAAACCCTACAGAGGATCTATGTAATGTTCGTTTATCCACTCGCTTTTGTTTCATGAGCGAAACAAGTAAAAAAGGAGAGATCTGTGTTCAGGTGATAAGTGATAAGATGAAGATGTGTAATGAATCTAAACGAGGTCTTCCGCCTCAGCTGTTCGGCACAGACTCTGAGCGTTGTTTATCACAGCAGCACAGAGCACACAACGCGAGTAATGCTACAGCACGAGATGCGCACTTAAATTAGACGAGTTAAATGCGGCCGCCCAGATATGGTACAAGGAATACAAGTGAAACACGAACTGTCTACTTTGTAGAACAATGGGAGCCTAAAAGGTACGATGATACGAATGTCTCCGTTTATCAAGTGTTAGTTACAGACTTCATGTACACAGGAGTGATTCTAACGCGCCTCTTTCAAGACTGAGATGAGGGAAAATGAGCACACTGTTGATGTGTCGGGGGGTTGGTACTGGAAAAGAAGAAACTGGATCGGTGCATCTCTGCTTTCTGGGTCGGGTGAAAATATTTTGGAGTGACCGAACCCAGCTGTGGCCAACGAGCCTGAGATGCATCAGTGAGTTTCCCTGCTTTCTCAGGCCTACAGGAAATGCCTGGACGTCAGTGACTATACTGCTGCTCCCAGAAGGTCAGTACCAAACGCTGACTCAGTAAAAAAACAACAACCAAAAAAAAAAAACACCCAACAACACAATGAACGCTCTTAGTCAGATGTTGATTGGCGGGAGCGCGCGGCACCCTCCGTCTTTCACCGCGCTCTGACTCGGAGGAGGAAAATGAACCGACGCAAACCAGTCGAGCCACAGCAGAGTGCCTTTCCCACCCTTAGGGAGTGTGAGCAAGCACAACACTGTTGCTACAGTGATCCTGATGGTAAACACCGCCAATCGGGTCAATCGCACAGATATTCTCCGTTTGATTCTTTACCTCCCTGTCTGATTCACGCCTCAGACGTCTTACGGGGTCCATTCATACGTTCGTCGAGCTTCAGCCTGAGCAAACAGTGGCGCAAATACGCCACAATAATCTGCCTATGTGCCATTCATGTGACTCACTGAGCCGGCACAATCCATTCACACTACTCACACACACGCACGCACGTACGCACACACACACACACACAAACGTGCCTCAGGTGTCAGAGCAAATAGCCCTATTTAAAAAAAACGCACAATCAACAGGCTCCTACCTGCAATTTGGCGGCGGGTCCAAGGTTATCTCTGCTAGCTCTTTCTGGATTCTGAAACGAGAGGAAGATCTGTGTTATAATCACACACACACACACGCACACACGCACAAAACACAGACAGTTATATATAAATCCTGCCTGTAAAATCAATCAGTAAGTGTACACATTGAATACCTCATTGATTTTCTAATGAGCTCCTCAGCGCCTGTGACTGGATACAGGAATAAGTCCTGTCACGCTAGATCAACACGGGGGGATGCACAGCTGAATGTTTGACTTAAAAAAACAACAACACATGAGTGTGTATTGATATCGATGCCAAAAGGGCATGTGGGCTGAAAAGAATCATATCTGATCCATGTGGGTTAATTAATTCAAGCTGCTGATCGGGGTCTAATCGTCCTGTCGGCCTTTCGGGAAACTGTTGGGAGCGTTTCCACACCGGGCACATAAAGAAAGGATTTAATGAATAGTCTGTAGAGAGGTCATATTTCTCCCTGGTTAAGTATTGATTACATAACCAGTGATTTGGCTACAAGGACTCCGCGGCCAGGTGTTACTTTACAATCGCTCACTGTCGAGCTCCACCTCTGACGGTGCTCCAAAGCTGACCGTGGGCTGCATGTATCTGTGCTTCCAACCGAGGGCTTCACAGAAGGTTGTGATGCCTTCTTTATTTTAAAGGCAAGAAGCTGTGATTTCTAAAGTTCAGATTATTATTGTTAAGCAGCCTCATCCTGCATTAGAAAAGCATGTAGCATCAGGGAGAATACAAGACTGAATTTATCTAAAAAAAAACAAACAAGTCTATTAGGTGGGTATGATTGTTAAAAAATACCTCCAGAAATATCAGGAAAACTCATTTAAGCAAAGGCAACATTTCACACAGTGTTCTTGCAGTTTTTGAGCTCACTATTTGGTTTCATTCTCCCGTTTGTCACCTGTTCTGTTCTGTTATTGTCACACACTGAATAAAATATGAAATATCCATAAATTATACCACCTATCTAGGGCCGATCAGTTTAATGGATGATAAAATACCTTAAAGGGAAAAAGGTTGGAAACAACTGCCGTCGACCTCCATGACTTAGTTAGTTTAACGTAGACCTAATAAGCTTTTCTTCGAGATGGTTTGAGTGAAAAATATTAATAATAAAAAAAAACATAGAATGTGAGTCACCTCCGTCCCTTCCCTTCTCTGAATTTCTCTCTACAAAATATTCAAAATTCAAATTTCATGACACTGTAGCAACACTTCCGGCAGCTGATTTATGTGTTGTACTCTCAGGCGCCGCCGCTGCTGTTAGCGCGGTGGCAGAGTTCAACTCAACACATTTACACAGTGTGACAGTGGAAGCTGAGATGGCTTCATCACAGGCGGCGGTCGCCCTCTCTCCTTCCGACCGATGAATGTAGCCTGTGCGGGTGTGGAAGTTATTCAGTCTCAAAAGCGCCAGTCTGAAATAAGTTATGACACAGGCTTTGGGGGAAAAAAAAATCACATTAACATATTGCTTCTGTCCGACCTCTGCAGTCTGGATGTGACGTGTGGAGAGGCTAATTTAAACCCAGCAGGAATCACTTGATAGCTTTAGGGGCTGCAACTAGTGACGGACGATCTCTCGCTGCAGTCATTTTCACGATTGATCAATTAGTTGGTTGGTTGATAAAATGCCGAAACGTGACATTGTCAAATGTTTTGTTTTGTCCACAAGCCAAAGACATTCAGTTTGCTGTCGTCGAGGGTTAAAGAAAAATCAGAGGATTTGGAGTCCAAATGATGAAACGATGATCAAAATACTTGCACAATCGATTAATCATTGCAGCGCTAGCTGTCTTGGGGTTCAAATTGAAGAATAAACTGGAGATCTGCCGTGAATGGGCTCAATATTGTGCCCATGCAGGCAGATCGTTCTGTTGTCGGGATGCTGCTCAGAATGCGATAAACGAACGCGAACATTTGAGGTATAATAATTTAAGTAATATTTATTTCTTGTGGCACAATATTTCCACCATGTAATAGTCTCTCCTGGACAGTTAAATGCATACAATGATACAAAACAATAACCTACTTTACATCAGGCAGCCAGCAGCGATGGTGCTTTCACATGCTAAATGTTCAGTGATGCTATCAAAATAAAAAATAAATAACTATATCATTGACCGCTCTTATTGACCGTGCTGCCTGTTCGCTCGGCTGTTTGTTAGCAGGGACATAAAAATGATCTGCTATTGCTCAGAGAGAGGGAGAAGAAAGACAAGCGAGTCGATGCTGACATGATATATTGTCTGGGCATCGACGTGGCGGTGACTGGATGTGCAGCAGTCATACCGCAGGGCAACGTGAGGCTCACTTGCGTTACACTACAGCAAGTGTCAGACGTGGTAAGACTCTACTTTACTGCACACTTGAGCTGTATGTATCTGCAAAATGGAGGAGTGATTATGGGATTATGGATAATAACTGGTTTACTTACCATTTATTTTGGAGGAAAACTGTATCTTACTCCTGTCAAGTGTAATTGTGAAGACTAAAGCTTTAAATGTGAAAACAGTGAATAAGAAGACTTTTTTTCACAGAACAATTTGACTCAAATTTCTTCCTAGAATCGACTGGTGTTGTCTTGCTGCTTGTGGTGAAGCATGTGGTGAAGATGTTCCTTGTGCAACCGGTGCTCTTGTGCTTGGGTGTACAACTGAATACAAGGTGACTGTGTCAGAGGTGATGTAAACAGCTGGTGCACTGCTGCCACGTCGGAAAAGAGAAAAACAAATCACCGTCACCTTATAGAGGTGAAGCGTTAACGAGATGTGATTTATTGTAGCCATTACAACATGCAAATATATTGTTATAGAGGTGAAAAACATCTTGTTATATGTTATTATCTTTTCAGGCATTGCAGAAGTGCCGGAAAACTGCAGTTCCTCAAGAAACCACTTGAGGCTGGGTCAGTCTCCATAAGTCCCCATGTTAAAATGCCCAACTTCACAGCAGAAATAAACATGTTTACAGTCTGGTACAAAAAACAGTTTTGGTCTCTATAGCTAATTTCAATACAGTCATAACAACTGTGCTGAGGGTGAATTTTTATATAACTCACCTATTCAAATTATATTAAGGCTTAAAGTTATGTATAATTAACAGAGTGACCACTTTGATTGACAGTTAGGTGCCTTGTTCGAGCACCCAGGCGACATTGAGCCTGCCTCAAGTCAAGCGCTATGGTTCTTGCCAGATGTAAAGATGGAACAATCTGTGCATTCATCTGTATCCGTTGTCTCGTGTACAAAATAAAGACAAACAAAACCTGTTTGTAGCTCTCCCGTGTGTGGTTTGTCAGCAATTGAGGCGACAATCGCTAAAAGGGATGTAGCTACAAAGATGTCCATTACACTTCATCATAAAAGTACTCCTGGAATGGAGTCATCATAGGTTGATGATACATAACAGGGTAGGAGTATCCAAGGGGGGATTTTCCTTTAAACTCTCCTCAGTGGGGAAATGACTGCACACGACTCACTTGGGGAAGGAGGAGAGGAGAGGAAAGGAAAAAAAAGACATATATTTGCAAAGGAGCCTGTAATACAATCTCCACGGTTATGGAGTCATTCTCAGCTTGAGTGCGTGCTGTGTAATTTTATCTGCAGTATCTCCTGAGGTGGCACATTTTGACGGCTGAAGCTGGGGACCTGTTAGGAGAGAGCGGTGCAATGAGTGAGGCCGGGGGGGAACCCGAAGGGAGAAGCGGCGGTTGTGCCGCGAGGTTCTTGCGCGCTCGTGCTCGGCCGCCTTTAACCAAACACTTGCTTTTCTCTAATGTGCCACAGCTCATTGTGTTTGATAATCCCTTGAGACACCGCGAGCGCTAAACCATTACATTCTGCATGCCTCGACAAATGCAAATAAGTCAATATCGTCTGAGCATAGTTTTTATGATGGAAAACACTGGCCCTGGCTTGTGTGCGGAACAGACGGTGATTTATTACAGGGGCGAGCGCTGAAAAGCAACTAAATAACTCTGTGCCTGTCAACCTTCCTATAAAGTGGTAACCCTCAAGGTCCTTATTTTTTATGTTGTAGCCATTTCTGGTGATAAGAAGTCATCGCTGTATTTATTTCTAACAGTCTGCGGTGGCTTGAGCCACAAGCATACAGAGCGTCGCTTCATTTTCTGCCACAGGATGTCTTTTCCAGGACATACCTGGTACAGAGTATTCACAAGAGAACATGCAGAGCTTTTATTAAAGTTCTCCTATAGATCCCAGGGAGTTATGACACAGAAAGGCAGTAGCTACCAGACTGCAGGCTGTATGCTGGCCAATGTGTGCTTTAGATTTAGTTTTGCTGTCCTGGTAATATTTATTTTCTAAGATGGTGGGAGGAGAAGGGAACATATCAGGATACGTCTACACCTTTTTTTTTTTTTTTTTTTACGACGAATTGGAGGGTCTCTCTCGTCCGACAGGTTTTGTGAATTTCCAAAAAACAATCCATCAATCATGCTCACTTCATGTCCAGGTAAGAAAGCAGCCAGGGTTTGGATTTATCTCTCTCTACACAACTATGAATAAATGTCTTACAGTCTAAATGTCTGTTACACGCTGCCACATTTAAATAATATTGCACCCTCTCCTGAGGCTGGAACAGTACTTTTAATGTCTGATGTGGTTGAACAACACGTCAAATGAATCACTTCTTTTCTTTTCTGTTTTTTTTGGGTCGCTGCAGCAAGGACTGAGCCTTCGTACATGAGGTGCGCAGTCTACCAACTGAGCTGACTGGCGCCCCGCATGCCTTCTTTTCTAGCACAAACCAGCTCTTAGCTTCACAAAGGCGTGATTAAATGTGCCCTAAGGATAATCTGATTATCAGCCTGGCTGATTATCAGCGCTGATATTCAACAGTTTTCACATTATCTGTTTTTTTCATCTGATTGCCGATAAAATAAATCAATTAAACAATATACTGCTTTGGCTCTGATGTAGCAGCCTGACTGCTCTGGAGTCCTGCACAATGGCCCGCCCACGCCGCTATCTGATTGGTTAGGCATCACGAGTAACAGCCTATCAAAACTGAAGGCTGCTGTGCCACAGACGAGGAAATGGAAATATTCAAATAAAGTACCTCAAAATTCTTCCACGTACAGGACTGATACTAACTTTTCATTGTCACTGCGATTGTATATCTAAACCCATGATTACTAAAAATGTAAAGTGTATTGGCCCAAACATCCCTATTAGATTCTGCATTCTGCTATACCGCCTCATGGTGTTTATGTTGGGCACTCACGGTACAGGTGGTCACACTTCTTTGGATGCACCCAGGGGATTCCACCCATCTTTACACTCCATGTACTCGTGTGATTTGACATTAAGGCATTAAGACAATTATGCGCTTTTATTTTGGCGAAACGGTTTCTAGTGCTCGCGGCAGGCGTGTTCTTCACTGGCACTGCAGCTGCCGATAAGTGGCACAGTGTAGAGAACAACAACGTCTCTCTCAGCATCTCTGGTATCAGCGTTAACACACCATCTGAACTGGCTGCGCCGCTTGGCAAGCTCGCGCCCCAATCAGATAACAACCGCTGTTGTTCCGTGCCATCGCCCTGTGATATCCGATGCCAACCTGCCATGAACTGGTTATGAAGTGAATCAGTGCTGCGTTACATTAGGAAAAACACCAGGGGCGCGTTTAAAGTGAAAACGTCTGGCGTTGGTTTGCAGCCTCTTTCTGGCTGGAGTTCTGCGTTCAGTCCCAACGGTGCGGCAGCCGCCTTTAAGATCTGATCGGGGTGAGTCTGTGTGTTGGTGGTGAAAAACCAGCAGAGCAGTGACCTGTATAAACACAGCTGACTTCCAAACAGCTCTCATACTGAAGCACATAATGGAGTTTAGCATAATTATAGCATATTTAACACTAGAACTGCCAAAAGGTTGTTTTCGAATGCATGCAACTGTGTTTTTAAAAAACTCCTACATTTGTCAGTTCATGATTTTTCCTAAAATGGGTTTATTACACTGACAGTATAAAGAATGGACAGCGTACGTGCGTTTTCTAAGAGCTATTTTGAAGCTCAAAATCTGTGGCGCTGGCTGCCACCATGCTGGCGATCCTGCATCTTCCCCCTGCCAGCTAATCTAAAAGACAAAGAGGTGGATCATCAGCGGACCTGAGATGGGCTGAATGACGCCTGGGTGCTCAAACAAGCCATCTGTAACAGAACCCACCTGTCAGTCAAAGCGGCCATGCGGTTAATTATGCATAAATTTAAGCCTTAATATAATTACTAGCTATAGAGACCCAAACTGTTTTTTGTACCAGGCTGTAAGCATGTTTATTTCTGCTGTGAAGTTGGACATTTTAACATAGGGGCTTATGGACACTGACTCGTTCTGTATCCAGCCTTTAGTGGCTGTTTGAGGAACTGCAATTTTTGGCTGCATCGGTTTGAATGGTGGGTACTGGATAAAAAAAAAAGATTCATACCTATAAGAGCCATGGGGGTCTTTTTCACCTAGGAACCGCTGTATAATGCTGTGCTCAAAGAGGTCACACAGGACTGTGTTCACGTGCTGATGTAGTACTAGGACCTGACGACAAGATGATCAATAAAAACAAAGAACGAAACAATAGAGCTTTTTTCACAGCAGCCATTTTGGCATGCAGGTGTTCCCAATGACACTAATAAAGGTTTTGTTCCATTTATTGTAGCAGGGCCTTTGCAGCGAGCCAACGTGGACCACAGCAGCACCCTGAATCTGTTTGACCTGAATGGAACGGAGCCTTAATTACCATCATTGGTAACACCTGTGCGTACCTACTATTTCATGTCGAAATAGCTGCTGTGAAAAAGGTCTGTTCCTTGTCATGATTTACTGGCGTAGGCCTTTAATGGGAAATTGCCTCGAAGGAACAGGAAGTGATGTGTTTATGTCCAATAGTAAGTCAGAGGCTGAGAGGACAAAGTAAATAATGTCAGCCACATAAACAAAGAAAAAAAAAAAATCAAACCTCATTAGCACAGTAACTAATGACTATTTTCATTATTGATAAAACTGTCCATTATTTTTTCAATTAACTGTAATCAGGGAAACATCCACAAGCCGGCATTCTCAAATGTCTTTTGTCCGACCAAGACAAACATGTTCAATTCACGCGGATATAAAATAGACGGAAGCAGCACATCCTCACAGAGAAATTTGGAGGGTGAAGAGTCTATGAAGTTATCAGAACCTAAACTAACTATACTTTCATCATCGAGCCCTGTCCACTGAAACTGAAGCAGCACAGTGCAGAGGGCCAAAGATGGCGACGTGAGCCACCAGCGCAAGTAAGTTACAGACGACTACTTGGGAGCGCAAAGTAGAAGAGAGTCAGTGCGGCAGATCTACCTCTTGGCGCTGGTGGAGAGCTTGGCGGCGGTCTTGCTAGAGATTTTGGCCTCTTTCTTCTTGGGCTGGGTCTGATCCCGCTGCTCGGGGCCCGGCTGCTCCGGGGGAGCCGCCTCCCTCTGCTCGGCATCCGAGCTTCCCCCACTGGTGTTGGGGCTGTCGTCCGGCCTCGGCTGCACCTCACTGGACATGCTGACGCTGCACACAAACACACACATATAGGTAGTGTTATCCAGATTCTCTTATTTCAGCTCCTAAAATTTGACTTTGTGCTGCTTTTTTTAATCTTCTGTGACAGTATACTACAGATCTTTCGGGTGGTAGACAAAACAAAATATCCGATGTAGGGAACAAATCAGCATTTTTAACCATTTTCTCACATTTAATGGACCAAACAACTAATCAGTCAATCGAGAAAATTATTAGGTGCGGCATAAAAGATTTCCTGAACCTTTACTGTGAGGTACTTCATCTGTCAGTCTACTCCAGCGTTGAGTGCTGGTATTTTTGAATTGCGCATACATTTGTCATCACTATCAAGCCCGGTCCGGTGTAGCAAAGGAGAATTTTAACCGATGATTTATTTTTAATACAGGGTCAGATGTTTATTCTTTTTATGGTTAACTGATGAAGGCATCACAGACAAAAAGGTACAAGAAGAAGAGTGGTCAAAATGATAAAATACCTCATTGAAAACTGACTCATGAGGACTCTATCATAAGGCTGAAAGACGGAGTCGAAGAATGAATTTGGGTGCTCGGCTTGTGAATGGTTTAGTGTTTAAAATGTCAGTGCACAGACCAGCTGACAATGATATAAAACAGAGAAAAAGCAGGTGGTGGTGAATGTTTGGAATTTCTGCTCAATAACAGACTTCAATAGATCGAGGGGCATCCTGGTAGCTGAACCACAATATCTCTGCTTCGACCTTTGTTTCATGTCATTTCCTATCTCGCTCTCTCTCTGCCCTCTCATTTCCTTTTATCTCTCCACTGTCTGCTCTCAGATAAAGACACCAAATAACTCGCCCCAAAAAAAACAACTTTTAATCAATTGTCTTTTCATCAGTCAGCTGCCCATATTCTTGATCTACTGTTTGGTCTTGGAGGCTCAAATGTTTGTGTCAGATGCACAGAGGAAGCCCAAGGAGGCTGCTGAATGTATTTAATCCTTGTAACGGGGTGGAGTGACGTGAGGATAACCGCACTGTTCTGCAAGAATACAGACATACATTGTACAGGAGTGTGAACAAAGGAGCTGTCTGGCTTTGGAGAGACTGAGTTACATTGTTAAAGGGAAACACAAGAAATGCACTGATTGATGGAGTCCTTAGACTGAATTCTTACTAACACTTTCAAATGAAGTGGAAATTATGACAGTTTTTTCCCCCTTTTTTGAGGGCGACTGTGTGAAGTATAATATAATATTGAGCTTAAATGAAAGCTTAAAGATGAAGACACTGCAGTGTGAGACAGCGACGTTTGTTCATTAACCTGATCATCAGTCGCAGCTTCTTGAACCTGAACGTGGTTTTTCCTCTACGACGGTAATCTGATACTTCACATGAGCAAAAAAAACATTTTTATTATTGTTTTATTCTGAATGAATTAATCAAGTTAATACACTACATAAAGAAAACAATGGCTAATTGCGGCACTAATGAGCTGATCTCTAAACAGAAAAAAAAAGGTCACCGTGTGTGTGTGTGTGTGTGTGTCCCTACAGAGATACATTAAGCACCGCAGGGTGAAAAGTTAAATACAGACCTCAGATCTTTCACCGCTCATCCTCCGAATCGGCCAAGTCGAACGTCTGCTGGCCACAAGCCTCAGTAATAAAAGACACCTACAAGGTCGTGCGCACACTACATCCAATTCCTCCATCACCGTGTGTGTGTGTGTGTGTGTGTGTGAGTGAACCTCAAGGTGAATACCTCTATTTACATTCTCTGCTCCGGTATGAAAAATGTATGATACACATGAACGAACGCAAGGGCATTTTTTTCTTTTTTGTGTGTGTGCGTGTGTGTGTGTGTGTGTGTGTGTTTGTGTGTGTGTAATGCATGCTGTTGAGCTGAAATGAATATCAAATTGGACAGAAGTAAGGACAGATTGTTCAATAAACATGACAGCAGCTTTGGCAAGCTGACTCGACTCCTGACATTTGACAAACAGCCACTGCACGCCGACTATCTGATGCAATTAACTACGTTTGCTGGTGAGCTGATGTGGGAGATAATTGAGAGGGGGGGGCGATTATATGGGTTAGGATTGATACACGGGCATCGTTTCCAAAAGGTTACAACACGTACACGCTCCCGTGGACGGGATCCTCTCGGGGTAAGCTGTTATTATCGTGTGGGAAATGATGAGTTCTCCCCAGTTGTCAGGTTGAGGACAAACACACTGAAAGGGAAAAGCTGCACACGGAGCAGTAAATCTACTGCAGCCCCCTGCCACAAGAGATTGGGGCAGATGTTTTTTTTTGTTGTTGTTGCTGTTGCTGTTGTTGCCCCTTCAGGTGCAAAACTGTCAAAACACCTCAACCATAACTATCAGCTTAGGTGAAGCTTTTCCAAATTGTGTGTTATTGAGCAGGCCTTACAGAAAATCACACCCCAGATAGAGAGAGAGAGAGAGAGAGAGTCCTAATACATGATCTTCCCTGGTGGGTGTGAGTGTGTAACATGTTAAATGGACTTTTCACGAACACAAACATTTACTCTGAGGCTTTTAAATATGATTTGGCGAACAAACGAGCAAGTTTTACAGTGTATTTCAAAATAAAAGCTCCCGGGGACTTGCCTGTTCGGAGAAGTTTACATTTGATCGGATTTAAAGTGCTGTTTTTTTTTTGGTGCAATGGGTGTAAGCCGAAGGAAACGGGGGCTGTTAACGATTTTTAAAAAGGTCTTTAACGGCATCCAGGTGACGCATTTACACACGGTTAAAGAGGAGAAGGACCGAGTTCAGGGAGAGACGTCCGTACAGAAAAGGGGGGCACGTACCGGGGCTGGAACGTTAAAGGAGCCCCCCCCCCTCGAACACTCGCTACCCCGGGTACACTCTGGCATTACTGAGGGGGACGTTGGAGGGGAGGAGGAGGAGGCGGAGGAGGAGGAGGGGGGGTTACCAGCCTCGGTGTGAGACATCTTTGATAAAGAGCAGCACACTTAGCCGTCAACTAGCTTCACTAGCCGCTGACCACTTGCCAAATCAGCTCCGGCACAAAAGACAGAATGGATGCCCCCCTCTCTCCTTCTCCTTCTCCTTCTTCTTCCCCAACCACCACCACCACCGCTACCACCGCCGCCCCCTCCCTCTTAGAAGATAACGTAATGAACCTTTATTCAATTCGTCGAGTTGTTTGCGGGCGGCTCACCTTGATAAGCAGGCTGGGAAGCACGGCGGCAGGAGAAAGCTGAGTTATAATGTCCACTGTGTGTATATTCCGTTTTCCGTAACGCGGCTGGTCCGCTGCTTTCCGTCCGTTGCTCTCACTGACTGCTGGAGAATGTGCGACTGTCACAAGGTAACGGTAACTACACGCGCCGCTTCCGGTGGCGGCTATCAAAATAAAAGCACAACGCGTTCACTCTTTATGTTCTCACTTTTTTAAAATTCGTTTATTTATTTATTTTTGCAGGGGTGTCCAAACGTCTTTTTTAAAGAGGGCCAGATTTGACAATGTGAAGATGACAATGTGAATACTAACATTTAAAAAGTCACATACAAATGCACTGTAACAATTTTGTTTTCATTGTCACAATTATCTTCTTTTTTTTTTTTTAATGTCAATGTAACCAAGTCAAACAGGTCTAAAAAAACACGTCTGGAGTCAAATAAGAAAGAATAAATTATACCGAATATGTTAAACTTGATACAAATCTTAACATGACTTATTATGAGTAATGCAAAGTCTTTTAAACATTTAACCTTAAATGTACTATTCTTGCTCTTGTCGTCATTCAGAAAGTAATTTTCTGTGTCACACTACAGATATATAACACCAGCAGTTATGCTCTTACAGGTTCAAATGATTCAGTATGTCATCCAAAAAAGCCTAATCTTCTCGCTATAGATAAAAATTAAGCTTTGGGCCGCATGAAATCTGACCGCGGGCTGTGAATGGCCCCTGGGCCATACTTTGGACATCCCTGACCTACAGGACTGTGTTTTAATGCTCCTACCACACACAAATACAGGTACACCTCACCTTCTCCTTCCTAGAATAGAAGCTATGACATGTGTGTAAGCATGTAGAGCCAGGCTGTAGTTTAGTTTAGAAACATGGCTGACTTGATGGAAGAGGACCTGTAGATATAAAAGACTCATGCTAAGGTGACAAAAACAAAATTATTCTTATTTTCTGGTGATTGCATACTAATGAAAACATAGCTCTGAATATTATTATGTCATAAATAGAGCCTTCTCAATCTTACACACTGGACCTTTAAGCTCCACCTCGCAATAGCTGCTTATGTGTCGGTATGTATTTACTTAGAATTGATTTTTGTCTGTTTTTATTCATCTTTTCTATGAGTGTTCTTCATAAAGTTCTCATCTTCTTATTAAGATCATGATTTCCTGTACTTTTTTTTTTAATCTTTTATCTATTATTTTGAATTTCTCTTTGCTCTCAAAGAGTCGATAATTTACTGTATAATTTCCTCTCCAAAGTGGCAATAATAGTTTTGCCACAGAATAACACATTATGATACACCCTGGTAACCTCCTGACTTTGCTGACTATGTTCCTCAAACATCTAATAAGTCTTTTATGTTTTGTCAGGGATTCCTCAGTTCCCTGAATGTTTTCTTTTGTCTGCCGCAGCTTGACAAATCAGACCGCCTCCGTGCGCGCTCCCACGCGAGTCCGCGCAAAACTGTGTGCTCTCTGAAGCGTTATGGCAGGCTTTGATGACAGTGTGTAGACTACAAAGGAAGTGGGGAATCATACAGTGAGGGCTGCCAATCCATTTTTTATTTCTGTGCAAGTTTTGTGCGGCGCGCAGTGCAGCGGAGCGGTGCAGGTGTTGCAGCTGTGGAGCTGTTAATGATGTCTGTGCTTTGGTGGCATGCTACTAGAGGAGGGAGGGCAGAAGTTGACCGCTAACCCATCATCCAGTCCATCTGAGACACTGTGGCCAGTTATGAACTGCAGCTTTAAAAACACCTCAGCACATTTTAAGTGAAATAAACTAAATGACCATTTATTTAAACTGCGTCACTCTTTGGCTGCCTGCACCATCCGCCTCGTGTATTAATTAAGTGACATTTTCATAAATAACATTGTCCGCGTTTTATCGACTAAATCACCAGGGCGGAACCTTTCTACTGCTCCGTGTTTCTCTGGACCGAGTTCAGTGACCGACGTTCGCCGCTCCAACATGCGCCATTGAAAACAAACGTAGCTGACACGACTTCTTTTTTTTTATGCTAGGTAGTTAGAAGCTCTGTCTTCGTCTTTTTAGGGGGGAAATACGACACACTCATAAACAATGGAGACTATATTAGAGCAGCAGCGTCGCTACCACGAGGAGAAAGAGAGGCTGATGGACGCCAAAACGAAAGAAATGTTGCACAAGAAGTCCACGGTGAGCTGTTAGCGTTAGCATTAGCGTGCGTAAGTAAACCACTGCACGTTCATTTGAATTTTAAAAAATAATTATCTCCTTTCTTTTTTTTCTTCTTCTTTTCTTCCGGACAGCTGCGGGAACAGATCAACTCTGACCACCGAACAAGAGCGATGCTGGACGTAAGAGAGGCTTTTTTAATTTGTTATGAATAGTTAGCACCGGGCTAACTTTAGTGTTAGCCATTCATTCAGTTACACGGCTTACCTTCACTACAGGTAACTGCATCGAGTAGCAGCATGCAACACACATTAGGATGCTTTATAAAAAATATATGATAACTACAAATGGCTGTAAACAGATGAATGAAAGTAGTCACAGCGTGTGGCAGAAGTTATATAAATAAATGACCTAATAATAGACTGGAGATAAATAATGTAGCTGCACGTCTGTGCGTTCAGCATATTTGATGTGCTTAAATAGTTCTGCCAACTCTTGGGTCGGTTCCACACGATTAAATCGCACATCGACCACCAATCAGAAGTTCAGGGGTCGGTATGTCCTTCGCAAAGATACTGAACCCCAAATTACTCCCGTGTGTTGAGTTGTTGGAAGACTACAAAGTGGGATTGGTCAACTCCTCAACTCGACCTAAAGAAATTAAAAGTAAATCACCCCCCGACAATTTCGAGGTACCCTTGGATTAAACTGGAGGTTGAAAGACAGAAATGCACGTCTGAGTTCAGTAAGTCAGATATAATGTGTCGTGTTCAATGCTCACCGTGAAAACAAAGCCTCTCATCCTATCTTTTGACAGAGGTATATGGAAGTGAGCGCAAACCTCAGAGACTCCTATGAAGACAAAGATGGGTGAGTCTTTTCTCTGTGGCTACCTCAACTCATATCCAGATGCGTTAGGCTGCATTCAGACAGGATCAGGTGTGGCGGGGCTGCTGGGGGTGTGTCTGTTTGTGTGACATCTCGATGTCTGTGGTCTCTCACTCTCATTCACTGTCCCTTGACCGATACTTGCTTTCTCTCTCTCTCTCTGTCCATTGGACGCAAACCAAAGGAAATGTTTACGGCGTAAATTGTGAGCCAGACGCAGATTTGTCTTTGTCTCGTCTGATTGGCGCCTGCAGCGCGGTGTCGGGCTGCGTTGTTTATAAAAGTTGGATCCGGCTCAACTTCTCTCCTCCGCAGGTCGACACGTTTTTTGGCAGACTCCTCTGTGGCCCGCACCACTGCTGCCAAAACGCACTACCCTCACTCAAATGAATAGAAAAAATCTGTGTTTTAGCCACAACAACAGATCCTGTCTGAATGATCTTCCTTGGAAACGGTTGTTTGTAGCTATTCTTTGTGTTCATCAGATAATTGCATGCAGTTAGTCACTTAACCTGTTACCTTTGTCTTCATGACAGAATGAGAAGGGATGAACTTGCTGCCATCTCTGGACCAAATGAGTTTGCAGAGTTCTACAACAGACTGAAACAAATAAAGGAGTTTCACCGAAAGCACCCGAATGAGGTAGTGAACCTCTCGCTTATAAACGACTAACGGTTCATGTAAGTCTTTTAATCCAGAATAATAACAGTCACACTGTCGTGTTTTTTCGTGTAGATTTCCATTCCCATGTCTGCGGAGTTCGAGGAGCTGATGAAGGCCAGAGACAACCCGAGCGAGGAGGCTCAGAGTACGTCTCAATGCACTTAAAACATTTAAAACACATGACTGTCTTCACCACTGGTTCCCTCTGATAACTAGTCATATCGGCTGGCTCTTTTTAAATGAAGATTTTTCCAGTCCAGCAGCGAAAGTCTTCAGAACTAAAGACTAACCAAGCTGCTTTTCCTGATAAAACCCTGTAACGTTCTTTGGCAACATTTGTTTGTTGATAGCGCGACAGTACAAATGACTATTTTTTATATTTAATATTCTAAAATTCTAAAATCGGGGTTAAATTCGCTCTCTCTTTTTTAGCTTTTGGTCTCTACCATCGCTTTGAGCTAAACGCTCCGCTGTGTTCACCAGCTAGTCCCTAACTCTGCCGGTCAGCTGCGTCGGTGTTGGGCAGGTAGTGTGCGGTGGCGTCTCACAGCTTTTCCTCTGCCGCAGCCAAAAACAACGCCGTGAAAGCGGTGAGAGTAAAGCTGCAGTCAGACAGTTTCACGATGGCTCCATAAAGCTGAGCGGAGCTGCGGATCCTCGTCATAACTCTCTGCAGGACCGTTGCCACGAGCGACCCCCTTTATATTGTCACATTGATTTTACATTGTCATGTGATGCATTGTAACGATAAAAACATCAATTAAGGCCACTTTAATCAAATTCATCATACAAAACAGCCATTCTGGTGCTTTGTATACCCATTTCTGCCCCTGGTCACTCAATAGCTGCTCAATAGTCTCTGTATTATTTGCATCTGTCTTGTGTGAGCTGTATATCGTCCATGTCAGGATCCTGATGCAGCAGTGGCTCCATATGTCCCGACAGATGGCTGCCGAGGAGGCTTCTTATGCATTTGAGCCTCGCTCGCTCTATAGACAGCCTCCAGATCTGTAACGGGAAGACTGAGTGTGTGAAATCTGTGTGTCTTCCACAGACCTCGTGGAGTTCACTGATGAGGAAGGATACGGCCGCTACCTCGACCTCCACGACTGCTACCTGAAGTACATCAACCTGAAGGGAGCCGAGGTAATGAGCCTTTTAAAGTCTGCATAATTTATGCCGGACCTCCAAACTGAAGTAGCAGTTCTTTATAACCGCGATCTATACTCATCCCTGGACAGAAACTGGAGTACATCAGCTACCTGTCCTCGTTCGACCAGCTGTTTGACATCCCCAAGGACAGGAAGAACGCTGAATACAAAAAGTAGGTCCATCAGAAGTGACTGCTCGTGTCGAACCTTAAGTAGAATATGCACGTTAAATGAACGCGATGGCTGCTTGTGCAGGTATTTGGAGATGCTGCTGGAGTATCTGCAGGACTACACAGACCGGGTCAAACCGCTGCTGGACCAGAACGAGCTCTACGGCAAAGTGCTGATAGACTTCGAGAAGAAATGGGAGATGGGGACATTTCCAGGCTGGCCTGTAAGTTCTCCTGACAGATCCTTCACATGTGGCGACGGTTGCTGTTTAGGCTGTTGCACGGTGTCTGACCTGGTCATCTCATCATCCCTGTTTTTGTAGAAAGAGACAAGTAGTGCGTTGACACACGCCGGAGCTCATCTGGACCTCTCTGCTTTCTCCTCCTGGGAGGTAAAACATCAAGTGCTCATACTTCAAAATCTGTCTTTTAATATTTATACTAAAGTTTCTCATTCATTCTTGTGCTGATGTGTTTTTTTTCTCCTCGTTCCTTTCCACAGGAGTTGGCGTCTTTGGGTCTGGACAGATTGAAGTCTGCCCTCATGGCACTGGGACTGAAATGTGGAGGGTGAGCATGTTTACACGTAGACGGTGAAGACGTCTTTTCAAAAAATGTGCAAAGAACATAGTATCAAACCCGTTGTCAGATCAAAACAAGTGGGAGCTAAAGACAGGCTCTGCCGACCGAAGGAGTTATTTTAGGATCATTTGTAGAACACACTTCAAGCTGGATGAAAACTAAACAAAGCGCACCAAAACCGTCCTTATTCGTCTTTCCAACAATCACAGATGCTAAAAGCGAGTTATTATATTAGTTATTATATAGTTAAATGCGCCACTGACAGGCTCATATTGCTATTTTTAGTCACCGACAACATTATGGCAAGGACCCACAAAGAGATAAACCTTTTGTTTAAGCAGAAACAGCCGTTTTTATTATTGCTCATCACTCCACACACCAAAAATGGTCATTTTACCTCTCAGATCATCGTAACATTGTAAATATTTTAAATGTCACACATAATTATAACCTTCCCCTGCGCTATCAGAATGTACGGCTCAGGTTTAAACCAGGTCGTGACAGCTCAGTGACTGCGTGTGTGTGTGTGTGCGTTGGTCAGGACTCTGGAGGAGAGAGCTCAGAGACTCTTCAGCACGAAAGGCAAATCTCTGGAATCGCTGGACCCGTCGCTGTTTGCCAAGAATCCCAAAGCCAAAGGCCCTAAAAAGTAAGTGGGTGCTAAAATTTCAGTCTAATGCTGACAGCGTCTTATGATAGCGTTCATTACATAATTCATAACAATTTCCATCCATCACTCCGGCAGAGACACCGAGCGTAACAAGGAAATTGCCTTCCTGGAGGCTCAAGTCTATGAATATGTGGAGATCCTCGGGGTGAGTCAGTATATCATCAGGTTAACTCTGCTGTTGAATTCACAAATGAAGGGTTAGAGCTGACACCCTGAGAAAAGCGTTAGCCGGCGCGCTGCGCTGAGAGCGCGCTCGGATAATGGTGGTGTTTTTTGTTTTGTTTTTTTTAAAAATGACAGCCGTTGTTGATGTCGTCTGCGGTTACAGGAGCAGAGGCAGCTGACTCATGAGAACGTCCAGAGGAAACAGGCCAGGACCGGAGAGGAGCGCGAGGAGGAGGAGGAGGAGCAGCTCAGCGAGAGCGAGAGCGAGGACGAAGACAACGAGATCATCTACAACCCCAAGAACCTGCCGCTGGGCTGGGACGGCAAGGTGAGGAGACGGTAGTCCTGTTTTATAACACAAACACGTTGGACACGTCGTCCTGGTGGAGCGTAGGAAAAGGTGTCTTAAAGATCCAGTGTGTCAGATTCAGGGGACTGTTGTGCTTTTGCTGACCTCTAGTGGCTCCGCTTGACCCTTTTCTGAGAAAATGACCCCTGATGATGTCACAGTGACGTCGTCAGGGTTTGATTTTGACATTTTCATCTGTCTCTGTGCAATATTACATCACCGGATCCTTGATTGTATTTGTAGTCTCTGCTCACTCTTTGTTCACTTCTTGTCTGAACCGGATTACGCGTTTGCTGACGGCTGTTTTATTCCCTTCCAGCCAATCCCGTACTGGCTGTATAAACTCCACGGGCTGAACATCAACTACAACTGTGAGATCTGTGGAAACTACACGTACCGGGGACCCAAAGCCTTCCAGAGACACTTCGCAGTACGTTGTCGTTTTTTATTTAAGGACTCCGTATCACCGAGGCGTTGTTATTGCATTCAGCACACATCCTCAGTTTAGCAAGCTCAGCACCGTACATAAAAGATGCGCTCCTGCAGCTGAAGCCTGTGTGTTCTCTTCTTGCAGGAATGGAGGCACGCTCACGGCATGCGCTGTCTCGGAATCCCCAACACGGCTCACTTCGCCAACGTCACACAGATCGAGGACGCCGTCTCTTGTAAGAGTCTTTGTCATGAGCTTGTTGTGAACATCTCTTCTTCTTTTTTTCCCCTCGTCTCAATGAGAGTCTCTGTGTTTGTTTGTTCCTCCAGTGTGGGCGAAGCTGAAGTCTCAGAAGGCGTCAGAGCGGTGGCAGCCAGACACAGAGGTGAGGAAACAAGGCACCTGATTGGGAAATAATGCTTCCAAGCGGTAACGTACGTGCTCATCGCGTGGTTTGTGTGCTTTTTTATCCTTCTAATCAGGAAGAGTACGAGGACTCGAGCGGGAACGTGGTCAACAAGAAGACCTACGAGGATCTGAAGAGACAAGGCCTGCTGTAAACCGAGGAGAGAGAAAAAATGTGTCGTGTAACGAGCGTCCTTTAAGATCAGCTATATTTTTTATCACCCTGTTTCTTTTTATTTGTACGTAGCAATGTTGTTTTACAGACTGTGCCCTGCCCTCCATTCCTCCCTTTGATAACTTTGTAATGTGGCAACCATTGATCATTATAATAAACTGAGTACTTTTGTCACAACGATGTTAGTTCAGTGCGTTCTGCTCTGCTGGTGGAGGATTTCTGTGTGTGTGTGTGTGTGTGTGTGTGTGTTTGATTTATTGTAGCGGTTGACTCATAAGTATATTTTAACTCTCTTTCCACAGCCCAGTTTACTACTGCGATTTTATGGTAGTATTAAACACTGGAGTAATAAATTAAAACTATTTCTTTTAATAAGCAAACCTACTGTTGCCATCTAGCTTTATTTTCTGTCAGATTATGTCCATATATAGTGCAACAAAAACGACATTTTAAGGTTTTCTGCTTCCAGAAATCATGTTTGACAATAAAATCACGAGCAAATTTTATTTTTGTCCTTCATATGACAGGAAACACTCTTTTTAATGGTATGCATTCAGAGTCTTTAAAACCGCCGCGTCGTTTTATGGTAGGAGAAGATGCTGAATAATTGATTCACACGAGAGAAAACTATTTTCCCTCCGGGAGAACATCATCACGGACCGGGTGCCGATAATGTAAAGCCAGTGTGTGAAAATGGCGAAAGATGGAGCCAAGCGCACGAGTGTAATCCTGCACAGCAGGACGTGTCCTGAAGATTTATGACGTCGCCTTTAAACTGGGTAATAAGTAGTTAATGTTACATTTTAAACAAGTTCCCATACACTGACATGTTTGGAATGTAGTTTGATGGACAAAAAGGAGAGAACAACAGTTCTCATGCTAAAATTTCTCCACTTAAAAGAAACAAAGGTGATTATTTTCAGGCTCAAGGCTAAACCTAAAGTGGTTTTTCGTGGCGATGTCAGAGGGGAACTTTATTTTCTGTTGGTCCAAGGTTGAATTACCCAAATGGCTGCAGATCATTTCTAGCAGTGCAGATTCAGTTCACAGGAGGCGAGAGCAGGTTTCTAAACCTCACAACCACATTAATCGACCAAATGACTGTGAACAAACCAGACCGTGTCACACACGCACCTCCTCAGACTTTCATCAGGTCAAACTGATATTTGAACGCTTGAAAGCCATGAACGGACAGCGTGCACAGCCGGTTTATGATCCAACACAGCTGTCATAAGGCTGTCTGGAGGATTTTTCTAGAGAGGGAATCAACAAGTGATGGAAGTGCTGCTGCTCCAGCTGTGTCTCGCGCCAAATTGTCTGTTTGGCCCACGTTTTTATCTGATGATGGTCCGTCTTCCTATTTTGATGAATGTTCCTCTTCAGTTGGTCTTAGTATATCTCAGAAAACACTTTAAGCTCTGATAGCTGCCAAATAATTTGTTCTTACCGAGGTGGAAACGCGGCTTGTTTCTATCGGTAATGGATAACGCTGGGAAAAAGTTGTTTTGGGAGTACTGACTGTTATTTGGCGGGAACAAGGAAGCAGTTAGTTACAGAACTATACATGACGGATGGTACAATGGACCTTTCCACAGTAGCCGTTTTGACATGAGATAGTAGGTAAACAACACGTGTTACTAACGATACTAATTAAGGCTCAGTTCGATTTAGGTCAAACAGAGTCAGGGTGCTGCCGTGGTGCGTGCTGGCTCACTGGAAAGGGTATGCTGCAATCGAGCAGCAACCTCCACAGGTCAGGTCTGCACGTGATCCACATCTTGGCCGATTTTCTAGATTAGCAGAGGCGGAAGAAGCAGCGCTACCAACATGGCGGCAGCCAGAGCTGCAGATTTTAAGCTTCAAAAAGGCTCTTCAGAGACGTGTGGGTGACGAATGTGATGTCCATTCTTTATATTGTCAACGGTATCAGTTAAAGCTTAAAGGAGCAGTGTGTAGGATTTAGCGGCATCTGGTGATGGCCTCATCGCTTTGCCCTCTGCCTCGAAGGAGGAAGGAGAAACTACGGTGACTGCGAAGTGGATGTAAACACGTGAAAAAAAAATCGCCATTTTGGAAAAGGTTTTTCAAGAGACTGGCAAACGTTCAAAGAGCTTTCAGACAGATGAATATTGCGCGCATTGAACATCGTGTGTAAAATATGGCAAACGGCTTCATATTTCATGGAATACCGAGCTCATCATCAGTGTTTTATCGCATTACAGGGAGCTCGCAGACGAAGTGACAAGCTCATTACCTGCTCCCGCAGCTCCCTGGATGCCCTGATTCATTTTCAATTTGTTTGCAGGTGACGAAAAAAAAAAGTGGCTGAATCTAAGAAGCTCCTTGATTGTCTGATTTAGTCGGTTTCAGATTAATCTGGAGTGGCATGACTGATTGGTTTCATTTCTAATTTTGAAGCAGGAAGAAAGAGGTTTCTTGTCCTCCCATTCCGCTCATTTTTCTGCTCGCTATATTCAATAATAATGTCTGTATTACTCGTAAGCAGTCGCTGCATAAATTAAATTAGATGACATGATTTTCATGCTACAGACACGCTTGTGTCTTGTGTATTATTCCTATGGAGCTGGGTCACATGATTAATATCAACAGAGGGAGCTCAGATTGGCCCAGAAGTCAACCTCTGAATATGCAGAATCGAGTTTATTTGTTTGTGTACAGCGATGCTAGCAGCTGGGGCTGATGGGAATGTCATTAGTTTGTGTATTTGGTCATAAACCAAAGTATCGGTCTAATCGAAATGTCGAGGATGAAAAATCAGATGATCAACAAACATATTTCAGCTCATCCTGTGGCGGCAATAAATGTTTGGACCGAACTTCAATCCATCCAATAGTAAAACTGTCAAGATAAAACAGATTACGCCAAAACAACTGGAGCGTCTCTGCCAAGGGTCTCGTGCTTTTATGTTATCGAAACAACCGAACCAAAATCCAAAGTCAGATCTACAAGAAATCTGTGGAAGTGTGAAAGAATCCATAAGCATTCTGTCGTTGATAGACAGGCGACTGGCCTCCATGTAAGAGAATCCACAAATAGACTTTTCTTTCTGTACTGACTGAAAATACAGTTTGAGAATCGCTGGAGTCAGACTGCTCCTCAAATATTCTGTCTGATTTACACTTCTCTAAAAATGTCACTGAAAACTTGCCAGCGTTAGTCTCTGAGGGAATCTGACTTTGCACTTTTAAATTTGTGAACTGCCCCGGACTGAATGTGTCTGTGTCTTTTGTGACTTGGCTAAGGATGATGTCACCCGTAGAGGAGCTGTTGAAGCCGCTGAAGCTCAAAATCTCTGGCTCGAACCAAGATGTGGATCAACGGCGGACCTGAGGCGGACTGAAAGACGCCAAAAAAAGCCATCTGTAACAGCACTTCTGTGTCACTCAAAGCACCAACGCTATTATAATTCTGCATAACTATAAGCCTTAATATATTTTGAATGGGTCAGTTGTCAAGAATGGAGAAATTAGCTATAGAGACCTAAACATTTTTTTGTACCAGGCTGTAAACATGTTTATTTCTGCTGTGAAGTTGGACATTTTAACATGGGGACTTATGGAGATTGACTCTTCTGTAGCCAGCCTCAAGTGGACGTTGGAGGAACTGCAGTTTTTTGCTGTTTTTGCTACTTGAGATCAACAACAAGTACAACAAATATTTGTACACACTATAACACCACAAACATATGCCGTTTGTTTGAATCGATGCAAAGTTTATGCTGTATGGGAGCAGTGACTTCCTATAGTCTGCTGGTTGCCCGCTTATGCTAAGCTAAGCGAATCGTCTCCTGGCTCCAGCTTCACGTTGAACAAACAGTTACAAGTGTGGTATCAATCTTCTCATCTAACTCATGGCAAGATGGCAAGAAAGTGTATTTCAGTGTATTTCCCCAAATATTAAACTGTTTTCTTTTTATAATATCTTTTTGTTTGTCCTATGTCCTGATGTTCCTACCATCCACTCTGAACCTTACAATCACTAGGTACAATGTTGTTGGGTCATGTATGTGCTCTCGACTTGTACATTCAATCATATCTGTCTGCGTCATTAGTCAGATAACCGTACAGGCCTCTGTGCACAAGCGTAATCTCTGTTACACAAAGTATCTCAGCCTCTGTCTCCAGTGTAAACTACTGATTCAGCTTGTTTTGATAATGTCTGCACGTCGAAAACTGAATTTGAAAAGCTGAACAACAAACTGCGACTCGTGGTTTCATGTTCTGGTTATAAGTAGACATGGCTGCTGCTGAGACCTCTGTCAACAGTGTGTAGTAATACGATCATCTCAGGGCCTGATGCCATGCTATCATTATGGTGATGATGGCTGGATATGAGAGGTGTTAACAGCTTTACTGTAAACAGCCTGTTCTTTAAGCCAGGATATTAATAACTCAACTGTGACGAACACAGAAGACAAAGTATTAGTTTGACAGCTAACACGGAGGAGCCGATGTATTTAAAACCAGCTTTTTCAAGAAGAGTTTACCAGTTTTTCCCATGTCCTTGAAGCTATATACGTTAACTGGTTTCATTTAGATGCTGCTGGGCACATTGAGAGTCTGCTTGATTGGCTCAGCGGTGATTTAATGAAGACAGCATAGCATCTGTCCTCCCTTTTTAACCCAGCATTGAAGCGTTTGCAGGCTTTGCAGAATTTCCAAGGGGCTTTTAAACTCCAGCAGATGGGGCTCTTGTATTCAGCTCTTATTATACCTAACGTTTCAGTACTTTGAGTAGACACATAATTCCCATATAAATATTGCATATATTAATAATACTATTGGGGAAAGGCATAATACAGTATCGGCCTCCTACAGTGGTTAAGATCCAACATTTTCAACATGCAATCCTCTTTTTTTTTTTACAGCTCTACGCCTGCAGATGGTGCTGTTTACCATGAGTTTCTATGGAGAGAGAGCTAGACGGACTAGTATTGAACCTGTGAGCTCAGACTGAGGTGGATAACATCACACGAACAGAGTGTTTATGGAGAAATGTACAGCAGGATCCCAAATGGTGGTGCAGGCCTCGTGGAGAAACTCCCTCAGGTGTGTTAAAGCAACGTTGTGCAACTTTTTCTTAACGACGAACTGATTTTGGCGAAACTGGATCGTGTTTTTTGTCTTTTTCTATCTAGACATAAAAAAAACCCCACATGTGGCCACAAATCTGTCTTTACAAAGTAAATGAATAGTCTTACGTTGCGTTAAACGTATAAATATACTTTATAGTAGACACGCAATTCAGGTGTAAAGATATTAACCATTAGGGGGCGCATGTAGCCATCGGTTTCCGTAGTGTAGTGGTTATCACGTTCGCCTCACACGCGAAAGGTCCCCGGTTCGAAACCGGGCGGAAACACGTTTTCATTTTTCATTGTCGGACAAAAAGAGCGGTGTTTTCTCTTTGTTGAATCTGAAACACTCACTTTTTATTCCCTATGACATATTTCATCCACGTTTCAGCTACAAGCAGCAGTGACGCCTCTGACAGCAGCTCTCTACATTACATTTGTGTGCCACACTAAATTCTCTTTACTGTGGTTTTATTGATCCATCCATCATGTGCCAGTCAATAAACATGATAAAATAAACATTAGAAATATTGATCATAGTTTAAAATTATGTAATATAATTCATCTATGTAATGCTAGCTTAAAAAATATCTGACACTGAGGTTCTGTGCAAACATTGTTTCTATATGGGTATTCCTCTGATTAAAGGCCGGCAGATGTTTGATTGATGTTTGAGAGTCCTTAACTGATGTCTTCCTGTCTGAAACATATGGTGCCATATAAAAAAAGCTTGTTTCATACTCTTTTCCTCATGTGTGTACACAGGTTTCATTAGAATGTAAGCATGTTTAACGTCTGAATACAGTAGCAATATTAAGAACAAATGACTGAAATAATCACTCCAACCTTCACTGAATCCCCAGAGCAGGTTAAAAAAGGGATCAGCCGGCAGCTCAGGTGTTAGGGAAGGTGCTGAAAAAAAATAACGCATTACTTCATCTCTCATTAGTCTCCTGAAGTGGGGTGACATCTCCTTACTCGTTTATGCAGAGAGAAGAGCAATCATATTGGTGATTATTTTGCCTCCACGTTACTCTCTAATTGCAAAACCGCTCCTTACCTGTGCCTGATATCTTGTTCAGAATCTGTGTGACAGATGGTGATTCTGCTGCAAACATGAGCGCCATTTCCACCATGCAGCTGCCCAACGCAGTCTGTTCAGTTTCCTGTGTTAACAGCTGCAGCCGGATAAAAAAAAAACTCTAAAAAGTTCTGTTTTGACCTTGAGAATGGAAGTTTTGATTAAATTATCTTAACTCAGGGTCCAAAAGGAGCTCTTCCGTCTTCGGTCAGTTGTCATAAGATTGCTCATAGTTGAGCCATACTTCCAATTATCCCTTAAGGTGTAAAGTTCTTCTGTTTAATGTCAGCACACCGGTTCCTAAACAGGTTACACATTTGTTTACGTAGGCAGGTGACATTTACTGTGATTTGTAATGAAAAAAAAAATCTATGTTCCTCAGGGAATGTGTACTTTATATATACCTTATTCCTCATTTCTATTTAGTCATTTAGCTGACGCTTCAAGGTAAAGTGCAACCAGGACATGTTAGTGCAACAATAAGTACTACTCAGAACCAAGTGACAGTTCAAGGAGGGGGATAGATTTACCATGTCCAGTTGTTGGTAGTGCCAGAAGAGGAGGTATTCTCTGAAGAGCTGGGTTTTCGGGAGGTGTTTAAAAGTAGAGAGGGACGCCCCTGCTCCGGTGGTTTTACAGTTATTGCAGTGATGGACAAAAGAATTTGACCTAATGATGGCGCTGCAGAACCAAAGATGTCTGCACCAAAGTTCACGGCGATCCGTCATCATCATTGTTGATCAATTTTTAGTCTAGACCAAGAGCCAGATCGCTGTCAGGACAAAGAAATAACAGTTTATACCTCAGCACTGGGCAGATATAAAGTGGCAACACTAGGAGCAGCAGTTAATATTACAGTTGAGACACAAACATTTAGCATCAGAAGTACTTGCAGTGGCAGTTGTAGTATTTTATTAAGATTCAGGGAGGTATTTTAGTCTCAGGCAGTCTAAATTCTGTTAAGAGGCTTTTCCGAGGAAAGATTTGGAGAGAAACACTTTGTGCCTGCGTTTTAAATCCCAAACTGAAGTCCAGCAATGATTAGCTGCTGCGAGGCCTGACATTTGTAAGTTCGGTGCCAGCAGCTAGGTACTAACAAGTCATTTTCATGGGCCCGGGCTGTATGTGGGCAGAGCCTTTAAAGCGTAGCATTAGAGTGTCCTGAGGGATCAGGTTTGCTCCACTGATTTCTCATTCACATGAGGGCTGAAGCCAGGATAGTTGGCCGCGCTGGCTCACTACGACTGCTGTGTTCCACTTCCAACTGCCTGGCACGGCGGGACTTACTCAGGCTTCACTGGTGAATTACACAGGATACATGTCGCCTCTCATCACCTACCTAAAGTCAGGTCAACACACTGAAAGCAACTCCAGAGGCTCCTAAATTTAGGATGATGCATTCTGATTAGAAATGTCTAGGTGTTGGTGGGGTGTTGTTACCACCGACTACGGTTGGGGAGTATGAACTCTTGAACCTTTTATTCGCTTCAGTTCATTGAAGTACTTTCACGAAATGCCCAATCACGAAAGATCTCTGTCCTTTTAGTTCTTGTTAACATAGGACAGGGAACATAACCCAACTCAACCACTGGAAACTCTTTAAGCACAAGCTTTTATTATTAGTAAAAAGATTGCTCGGACAGCCTAAATAGAAAACAAAGAGATGACAAACTTCCCATGGTAACCTTTTCTGGCTTGCTCTTTTCCTTCCCTCATATTACAAAGATTTTCAAGGACACATGCCCCTAACTACTCTAGATTCCTTGAATGTGTAAGATTGTTTCCAGTAATCATATTTCAACCAAAAATCTGTAAATTTACAAGAGAATGAAACACTGGTTTCCCTGACTGAAAGAGCGCTAACCTCCTGTAAAAACGTGGGAAACAGCGCCATCAAAATCCCACTTGTGGCCAGAAATATATTACATCCCATGTGGTAGAGCCATGAACTGTCACGTGGGTGGACCCCTGCAGCAGTTTCCGTAGTGTAGTGGTTATCACGTTCGCCTCACACGCGAAAGGTCCCCGGTTCGAAACCGGGCGGAAACACGTTTTCTCTTTGTCAACACATCTATGTTTCTGTATGTTTGATTGTCCTCAGTACGTGTCTGCAAGAGTTATCTCCCATTACTGTAAACTTCACACTCTCATCATCTCACCATACTTCACAGTTTACAGGCTGACTTCCACGTTTGAGCATACTTACTATAGTCATGTGTGCACATAATCATTTTGGGTGTACGTACTGTTGGTTTTACATCCAAATGAAGTGGTTTAGTTCATCTGGCTTAACTATTGGATTCTTTACAAGCTAATGGACCGTCTTACTATTGACTTGTTGGACTTTGTTGTAGCAATGCCATCAAAACTATGAAAGCAACTCAAGTTGCACCAGAATTATCCTTTAATTACTGAATATGTTTGTATAGATTACTTATGTTTCTATTTAGTAAAGTATTTGAGAGTACTAGTGTTATTTTTACTTTTAAGCCCTGAATGGCAAAAGAACCAGCCTAACTCTAACCCACTGCGATTTAAAGCCTCAACAAACCCATAATTTAGGCCAGCTCAAGCAGCTTTCAGCGGTTTGAACTCTTGTTCATAGCTTTTGTATTCTCCCCACAGTGATGATTTCACCACCTACAAAGAAAATACAGCTTCAAAACTAGACTCTGTCTGAAGGCATTGACTGAAGTGCCACATTCCTACAAACCCAGGCTCTGCTTAGACTTCTTTGATCATTTCTAACCTTTTTTTTTTTGCACAGTGAAACCAGCCACCAACAGTAAACAGACACACATTTTAATTTGTCTTTGAAGAAATACAGGAAAAAAGTCTCTCATCATAAGAAAATAAGAAAAGAAAAAAAAACTCCTACAGAGCAGAGTTACTATACATTGCCATATTTTCTTGATGATACAGAACAGAGTTGTTATCGGGAAACAATGATTGGCTGTGCGTCATTGTGACCTTGTAGCTTCAACACATCAGTGACATATTCACCTGTACAAAAAATGTTAGTGGTTAAAAACAGTAAGGGTAGAGCGAACATTTTTGGGATAATCTGATCAGAAGTGCTCAGAGTTGGAGAAAATCGGGTAGGGTAGATGAAGGTAAAGGGGTCGTCTTTTAACAGCGCTGACTTAATGTCATCTCTGGTCATGCTCGGGGCATCTACCGAGGAAATAAAGCCATGCTCACATCAACCACTTGTCCTTCTCCTTGTTGAAGTTCTCCGCCCACTGGCGAGTAAGCTCTAAGTAGTGGTCTGGTTGGTTGGGCTGGTAGTCTAGGTACAAACGGGTCACAGTTTTCTTGGGTACAGCCTTCTCTATCTGCGTGCCTTCATGCCATTGGTTAAAGGAGGTAATGGTGACGATTTCTGGTCTGACAGACAAAGCTGCCTGCAAAGATGTCTCATAGTAACGTCCGTTGACCCGGTTCCTGGTGTTGTGGTTGTTCCATGGCCGAACAGCTGTGTCCACGTACCCCGGACCAACACTGGGAATAAACAGCAGATTATTTGCATCGCAGAAGGTCTTGATGGCTTTCCAGTTCTGGTGGGACGAGCCAAAGGAGAAGCCATTAGAGGCAAAGTAGGTGTAGATGCCATCAAACCCACTGGCTTGGATGTCGTGTTTGTGGCGCTCTTCAACAATGAGGGCGACGAAGACGCCATCGTAAGGTGTGCCTCTGATGCTGTGGGAGCCTTTGGTTGTCAGAAGCTCTGCCCAGGACTCTGGTGGCAACAAGTAGGAGTCATAGACATAAAACAGTGGCAGGACTCGCCCTGTGCTGGACCTGAATCTGTAGAAGGCGCCATGCTTTCCATACCTGGGAAGAATAAGAATAAAAGCTGAGAATTTCAGGCTGTTACAACATGCACAATGTTTTCAAAGCACTATGTGTGGACTTGTTGTGATTCTAATGGCTGTAATTGGCATCGCTGCCTGCCACACTCTTTTTTTGTTGTTGTTGTTTTGCTCCTGAGCAGCAAATCAGGCTTTCTGGATGACTAACTCAAACAGTAAATTTGAAGGCCTTAAAAAACCAAAACAATGAGCTTAAAGGTTCTAAAATGCTCCATAAAGCTGAGGGACCCTGCACAGTCGGGTAATAATTGTGTTGGTTTCTAATATGAGAACCACCTTTCCAATTAGACATAGTCATTAAATCATTGCTAATATAAAAATATTGATTAGTGTAGCTTTAAGGTATGTAGCAATATGTCTACATGATATTGATTGCTGTTGAAGGCAACGTTACCATTATAAATGAGCACAACAATGACAGTGATGAGCATGCTAGTGTTGTTCTTCAGCATGACCCAGAGTCAGTGTGTTTAAACTTCCGTTCCTCTTGTCTTGTCTCGTTTGTCTGATTGTAATTTTACCATTTCGAACTGAACGCCGCTCAAACGTCACACATTAACACAACAAAGATTTTTCACAGGCTGGGTTTGTGTCAGACGTTCAGAAAATATTTATGCCTCGCCGACACCATCATCTCTTTTTCCGTCTCTCCGGTTTTTGTTTCATTTCATACAGATGGTCAGCTCAGTGGGTTTCTGAAAACATTGGCACCAAATATAAAGTCCAGATTCAACTCAAAGCACTCTAGTCGGGGGCTTTGATTTGACTCCAGTCTTGCATCATTCTAAACATCACTGATCCTCTTTATTCTTCTTCCTAGTCACAGTGTGAGATCAAGGGCTTCTTTTTTTAATCAGACTACTACTGAATATCTTATTAGATGAAACACTATCCTATTAGCCTCGCAGCCTTTCCCCATGTCTCTCCCTTAAAGGGAACACATTTTCTATATATATTTAGCATGTTATGTTGTGTTAGTTAGTTAGAAAAAGCTGTATGAGGCATACAAAAGGGTCAGGCTTCTTTTGACACACATTTAGACTGGTAGAAGTCAGAGCAAAAGGTACCTGCTGATCCATTACAGCAGGATCACAGGGGAGACATCTATATTTAACAACCTCCTTCCTCGTCTTCCCTTATCTGACTTCATGTTTCATCGGATCGCCAGACTTCTAACGTCAGCAGCCACCGGCATGGAGTGCTGAGCTCGACTCTGTGGTCAATGAAATGAAGCAAATCTGGCACAGAGGAACAACTTACTTGTCGATGATGTATTTGATGTTGTCATGCATGGTCTGGTCCGTCCGTCCTTTGTATGGCTGTATGTGAAAGGCCACCTGTGCGAAACACATTCGAACATGGATATTAGCAAATTATTAGTCCGATTAGAAAAGAAAATTCAACACAAATACACGCAGACCTGAAAAATAAGGGGTTATGCAGTGAAACGGAGCTCACAGTTTATTCCACCGTATCATTTGTTTTGATGGACAGCCGGTATGAAGTCAGCATTTAATAATTAGTGTTCCGTGGACCTCGCTAATAATTAAGAAAGCTATAAAAAGCAGTGTTGATTGAAGTGTTATTTCGTGCTCACTCTGGAGGTACTTGTTCCAAGGCGGCTGCATGTTTTGCTGCTCAACAGCGTGACAACGTCGTGTTCATTTTAAGGCCCAATCAAAGAAAGTGTAATGTTAATCAGAAGAAAAATAATGAGGTTTTAATGAGGTGATGATGATTAACCCCGGAAATGAACAAAAGTACTGACTTTATAATAGAGTGATTTTTATAGGTCAGTAGAATCATTTACCAGTTTACCAGAGTAATATGCCAAAAAAAGGTCATATCACCAACAAGTTTCAGTGGAAACGTATTTAAAAAGTGACCTCCAGATCGAATCCTGGTACTACAACTTAGATACACAGTGTGGCAATTGCTGGAAGTCATTTCTATAAAGATAACCTCTACGTGGATTTATAAGTCACGTGACTTTAATTGTATCAAAGCAAGTTGCTGTAAGAGACACAACGTGAAAAAGCAATACATTTTCAAGCCCTAATCCTGTCTCTTTTTCTTGTTATATGCCAAAATGTCCAGAAAGTACTGACTTTCTCTTCTTTGCCTGTCTTACTTTAGTCCAACCCATTACCACAAACTGCTCCCTTTGTTTTGGATCTTGTCACTCCCATGTGTCATCATACTAGAGCTGGTAGAATATGAGGAGATAAAGGGATCTGCTCATTTAACACTTCTCTGCAGCACCCCTAGTGGTCAAAAACTACAAAGGGTCCCTTTAAGTTGGTAAAAAGTCATTTTATTTTGCAAGTTGAGTGTAATTCTTTTTTTCCAGACTGAATGAGCATTCTTGTGTTTGTGCCTCACAAATGGAATAAAAATAATCTCCTGTTGGAGATGCACCGCGGTCCATGAGCCATCAGTCGACAAAGTTTCAAAAAAAGGCAAGCAAACATTGTCCCGCTCCTCTGGTACAAAGATAGAAGGAGATAAAAGAGCAGACACAACCTAAGTTTAGCCCGCAGGATGCTTGAGGATTTCTTGAAAATGGAGCTGAGAGGGGAGGAGGAGGAGGAGGAAGAGAGCAAATGAAGCAGATGGTCACCATTCCCAGAGGCTTGTCCTGTATTGTCATCTCATCTGTGAACACATTCAGGTAACACAGGATGATCTATTCCGCTGAGTAGAAGTGTCATAAAAAAAACTACTTCTTAGTAATAATTAACGCTGCAAAGGGTATCTACACACTCAGATTTGAATGTTTCATAGTGAATTTTAGTTCATCGCAGCAGACGCTTTTCACAGGAACTAAATTGAAACATGAAAGTCACCAGAAAAACTGCAGGTATGAGCATGAATTCACAGAGAACATTGTGTTATGTTCTCTGGCAGGAGTTGAAAGCCGAGTGATGGATACCCGCTGTCATCCAGGAAAAACGACGGCGCGCTTGTTTGCTTCAGTCACAAAGGAAAAAAAGGTCCACTGCAGCTAAGCGGCAAACAGTAAAGCACTGACAGAGCTGTCGAGCCACAAACAACCGAGCGCTCGACGCCCACTCCATCTTTCAAAAGAGGCTGCAAGGTCTTCCTAAACAGTTTCCATGGTAACGTGTTAGTGTTTGACGCCTGGGCTCGGGCTTGTCAGCCGTCTCGACTGGTTGGGAATCATGAAAGGCCAGCGAGGTAAGACGGTGCTCAATCTGCTCCTGTTTGGCTGAATAAACAGCGAACGGATGCGCATGAAAAGCACTTTGTTTGCTCAGATCCCCTCGCGCCGCGTGATGCCGACAGACTCTCATATTTACTTTCCAAGCCTCAGGTGTGTAGGCGCTGCCGCAAACACCGCGGGCCTCCTACCAATGTTTGGCATTTCGTCAATCGATGACAAGCACTGACCTGAAGCAGTGTTATATCACCATGCGCTGCATCAAATCAGCTAATTATGTAAAGCGAGATCGATGAATTCAAGACTGCGGATTCATGAAAGCAAAGTCTTGAAATCTGTGCCAGCCAACTTTACGTCTTGAGAGGCAGAAGTGTGGCCTGACATGTTATATCTGAGAAATCCTGCAATATGAGTTAACTGCACACAGCGCCTTCCTCTGTCTCCTCTTTAGACCAAAGACACCAAGAGGAACGAGACAGACACAAAGTCTAACGTCTCTGGAAAACAGTAAAGACAAAATAATTCATACTCCTCCTCAAGACTGGAATATTTTCTCACTACAACCAGAAAATGTGTGTCTTTATGATATATAATTACAAAGCTTCAAAGGGCTATCATACGCTCCCCTTCAGCCTCCTACACGTTTTAAAATAAATCAGCCATAATTAGCTATAGTGTACACTGTCATGGTTATTGTGTAAGACTGCGTGACATGTGTGGAGTCAGAAACTGGCAATTACAGTAAGTTTGATATCACACTAAAGCTACCTCTAAATCTTTGGTACAAAGGGTGTTTAACTCCAGTTTTTTATTACTAAAGAGCTGCATTTTGGGTTTATCTGCACTGGTGACTACATTTATTTTAGTGATAGAATCCCTCACTCAAATATAATATGTTAAAAACAAGAAACACGTCCAGCAAACAATGGTTTGGGTGTCCGGTATTCACACTTTTAGCTCTGTTTTGATCTCCGCTCCTTCAACTTCAACTGGCTTGTCGCTGACTTTATCTTCCTGACGTGCTAAAAAGCTCCATAGAGCTGAAAAGCTCTGCATAATTGGGCGATAATTCTCCGTGCCTTTGTCAGTACAAACAACACCTCCCACATTACACATGGTCATGGCCCACCACTCGTATAAAAAAATATTCATTAATGCAGGCTCGATGGTAATGACAGTCCAATATATTCCTTGGCAAGAGCGCACGTTTGTGCATTGGCCGTTAAAGGAAGAACAGCCTGATCAGTCCATTCAAGTATTCAGATCTCATCTAGAAATTATTGACAGAATAGCTGCATCATGAAAGCAGCATTGTGTAGATATGGGTATTTTTGTGATTCAACATCCCCCAGGTGCAATACCACTTTGGTCTCTTTGGCTCTGTCCATATCCACTGCTGAGCCCAGCTCAGGTTCTGGCATGACAGTTGCTCCTCACTCTGTTAGTATTACCTCCCTTCCCAGGAATAAAAACTTCTTTCGCCCAGATTAACTCTTGCCTGGCGGCTTCTGCTTGGTCACTCTCAGTTTTTCTCTTCTTCTTCTTCTTCTGCTTCCTCTGTCAATGTCCTCTTTGGTCTTTTCACCACTGCCCACAGAGGCTGCTAGGCATGGTTACATTACCCACTTGCCCAGCTCCTGTTCTGGCACGACATCAGCTCAGCCTCCCGTGAGCATTCTCCCAAAAACCTCCTCTTCGTCCCAGAGGTCCAAAATGCCTGTGGTACAAACACTAACACTCCCCTTAGCAGTCTTAGTATTTCATTAGTAGTGTAGTGATTGCATGTCAAAATAGCACAGAATTATTAAAACTGTGTTTTTGTATGGCAGATGTAGCTTTAAAAAAGAAAGCTTTCTTGTTTTAAAGAGAGGTTGTCATGGTGAGAGATTTTGTCATTTTCTGCTTGACCAAAGTTTTAATTTCTGTCTTCTTGTTCACGCTGAGGACAGGGTCATCATATGTGAGCGTCTCCCGATATCTGTGACACCGGTGGTCTGCTTTGGATGGGATTAAGATCCCTCTTCACACCTCATTTCGCTTTTGAATGTTGACAGAAAACTCTAGCGTCAGAAGCACTGTATCAAATGACATGCAAGGCGCGCATACATAGGACATTTACTGAAGAAACGCACACACGACTGCTCACAGACACAGACTTCAGCCTGTATTTTGTCAGCGGCAGCTCTGGTGCGCTGAAACACTGGAGCATTAGCCCTCAGGTCAGCTGTGAGATACACACTGTTGTGTAAGTCTGACAGAGACACACAGAGAGACCCAGTTCTCAGGCTAAGACTCCCATATAAGGAGCATGAAAGTAAACCGAGGGAAAGCTCTTCTGTCCTCTTAATGCTGAATCCACAGTCTGCGCTCAGCTTGTTTTGCCACTGCTGGCTCAAGCACCTTCAGCATCTTACGGCGTTGACCCCTTTAGTGCTAAAGTAGATACGACTTTGTTAGGCGGAGTGCTGCGCTGAAAGAGAAAAATCTACCCCGGAGCTCTTCAAGTCTTTAAAAATCAGCTAGAAAGACGTCTGAGAGCGGAACATTCTCATCTCTCTGCAGCGTTCGTATTACTGTAAATGTCAGGTTTTTAGGTCAGAGCGTTGAAATTGAAGATGCCACTGGGACCCACCGGGTAGGTACCAATTTCTACAACGTCTGGAGCCTCGTTGGACCAGAATGCAATGCAGCTGCAAGACCTGGTGCAGTTTCTAGAAAGGGCACAACACTTTTTCTCAACTGACATGGTATTTCGATACGCACCTAGCAGCTGGGCTCACAGTTAAACACACAGGGAGTCTTCGGTCTTTGTGGCCCTCGTCTCGGCATCAACAGCCTGCCTTTTTTTTTTGTTTTTAGTTTTTAGGTCTCGCTTTACTTCACTTTTTTGCTCTCTGAAGCACTTTGGGCTTCGTGTTTGCATGAAAAGGTGCTAAATACAGTTAAAGTTCAAATTTGACTGGACAAAATGCAGAATGCAGAAATGAAGAGCAAAACCTCCATTAAAGTGAATCTGTGCAAATCTTTTTACTGTGAGTTCAACTTTTGGCGAATGCTTGGTAGCAAAAGTCTTAACCGTGTCGACCTTTGAGCGAACAAAGAGCTTCAGACTCCAGAACTTAGTCAGTTTTGCTGCAGGAGTCACTTACACTAAATACGTTGATTAAATATAAATGCTCTGCAATATGAGCTTTTTGTAACATCTTTACTCACTACGTTCACATTGCAGGCTTCCTGGTACTGCTCATTAATGACCCACTGTGTCTCTTCCAAGCATATCTGACACCAATATGAAGTGACACTCATCACAGAAGAGACACAACATGACAAAAGAGTTCACATTGTCTGTTTATCTCAGCATAATTAGGTTTGATTAAGTTGTCATTTCCACAAAATACCGGTGCTGCTCCGCTATGTTCCATTTGCCGCGTGCTCAAAAATATGACAATAGAGATAAAGACTGTCTTTTAGTCGAGGCAACATTAACAAGTGATGATTGCATATCTGAGAATGTGATGTTTGTTTGTTTGTCATATCCCATAATTCTGATTTTCACACCGAGGGCACATTTTCAGACGCAGTGTGAGCGCATAGCTGGCGATAACAAGTCATCACGTCGCTCTCAGCTTTAACATTCATTCAGTAAATCGTCAGAAAGGAAAAAAACATACCGGTTGTCTCACCAGTTACCTTGATGCTGTGCCTGTGGGCTGCGTCCATGACAGCGGGGACCATGTCCTCTGTGGGCTCCCCGTGGTCGTCTGCCACCTCGGGAGGATACCAGGACAACACCAGCACCCCTACAACGCCACGGTGTTGGGCAGGAAGTTTGAGTAACGTCGGAGGTTAAAGCACAGTTTTGTCGGAGAACTGATTCACGTGCATGAAAATGGTTTGTTCACAACATGATGCAGATCTGTAGGACCTTGAATGACGGGCGGTAATATGAAATCTGAAGCATGCTTCAAGTCAGTCCATAAAGAGTCACTGACATTCAATCTTATCCGGAGTTTTGCATAATCTTGTTGTTGTTTTTTGCTTAATAATCACATAAATTACAATAAACCAACTTAGATCATAGGTGTGGATATTGAACTGAGGCCACTGAAGTCCAGCCCTCAGTATTTTTGGAGAGTATTCGCAGCCTGGGTGGTGTTTACATCGTACAATTAAAAAATGAACACACGCTGGTTACTTTAAACTTAACTACTTTTATGTTATATAAGGAAGGATTTTGTGTTTTCCTAATTTAGTTGTTGGTGTTGTATGAAACTATATATTTTTTAAAAATACTGAATAAATAAATAATCCAAACGTCTGGGTGGGTTAAGAGATGTCAACGCTAAGCCGTAAACAGAGGATTGTGTACTATAGTATCTTTGACAGTATTTTTGCTTTCTTCTTAAAATACATACAAAAAAAGTGGAAGAAAACAATGCTTTGAATGAACTGTTACCTGCTGCAGCTGCTTCTATCTGGGCCATGTGTGACTCCAGCACCTTAGGGTCCCTGGAGCTGTAGGGTCCCAGCTCAGGGTAAAAACTTGAGGCAATGTCTTCAGGAGGCGTGTGCCTTCCTTGGGCATGACTGGCCGCAATCTTGGGATCCCAGTGTGGCACCAGCACATGATCCCAGTGAATGTACTTGTTGTCCATGCTGGGAGAGCCGTACCACAGGTAGTAGAAGATGTGCACGTCGTAAAAGATGCTGTAATCTCGGTCTGATTTGGTGAAAACCACTTTAGTGTCGCTGCTGCCCATGTGGAAGTGACCCGGCGACGCGGCCACGTCTTTCACATCCAGCCTCCTCCTGTCGGATCTCTCCCCGATGAAGTCGATACCGGGGGCCAGGTCTGAGAAGCCGTCGCTGGGTTTCAGCGTCCGGAGTCCCATCATGGCCCCGAAAATGAAGAGCGTGAAGAGGAAGAGTGCCACGAGAGCCTTCCTGCGGAGCCGAGTCATCGTCGCTGTCCGTGGTGCTGCAGAGTCCTAACACACTGGTCCCTCTTTTCAGTCCGGTCCACCCATGAACGCAGTCGTCGTCGTCGTCGTCGGCAGGTAAAAAGAAAACGCAGCTTTCTGTCAGACGCACCACAACCCAAGAGATCTCATTTCGCTCCCATCGCGCCGACCTGAGCTTGCGCCGCGCGCATCCGACATGATCACGTCTGGTTTTTATCTCTCGGTTTCCTCATGTCTCGTCAGAAAAAAAAAAAGAAAGAAGAAGAAAAGCCAGCCTTGCAAAGAGCTCATAGACACAAAGCAAAGTACAGTTACCTCTCCAGCCTTCGTGTTGTCCGCCTGCCTCTCATTTCTGCATGTGCAGCTGCTCCCCCTGTCCTCCCGTCCACTCACATCAGCATCCGAGGAAGGAGGTCACTGGAAACATTAGATAAACACTGTGTGTTTTTAAAGTGAATGTCCACGACAGGCGACAGAATCAAACATTTGTTTCTGAGCGAGAGGGAGGTGGGATTATCCCCAACCGGAAACACAGACCCTTCGTATGAGGAGCGATTAATGCCGCAAGACAAACAGGAAGTGGAGCCTTAAAGGGACAATATGTAAAATAATGACTGTATTGAATCATAAAAATGGCCGTGCTGTGTCCGTGTTCAAATCGTAATAATGCTAAGTTGTGCCACTCTGATTGACAGGTGGGTGGTCATTCAGCCTAGTGGTGACATCACGGTTGTATGCGTTCAGATTTTAGACAATCTAAAGCTCCGACGGCATTTATCACTCATCAGATGTTCCAATATTAATAATAAAAAAAGACAAAGTCCAGCATCTGTGTTCATAATAAGCCCATCCATTTGGCTGGCCTACCTACCTCTGCCTGGGCACTTTTTTGTGTCTTGGCATAACAAGGGAATGAGAGTTTGTGTAAAATATAATACATATTGTGTACATAATTTTTCCAACTTGTAATGTCAGTGTAGACAACAGTCCGACAAGGTCAAGTGTTTAGATTTAGCAATCACGATTTCACTGTGAAACCTTCCAAAATGCTACTTTAGGATATTTGAGACACTCAACAACAGTGCCTCAATGAGAAAAAACACGAGACTTTGTTGTTAATGCAGATTTTTCTTCTAATCTTACCCCTTTGCTTTTGTTGTGGCACTAATCACCCCTCATACAACTTGTTGTTTCTTGTTGAGAGGGAGAAGAAAAGAATTCCTCACTAACAATCTCTGATGATGCTTTTAAACCTTCGATGCTGACATTTGGAAACTGTATTTTTTACGATATCCTCTATATTATAAAGCTGGTGTAACTGACTCAAAGGATGCGGCCTTCGGTAACAATTCACTTTAAACCAATCCATATTTAATCAGTAAGCAGAGAACAAATCAGGGACTGTTGGAATAAGTAATGTAACAGACGAAGAGGCCCTCGAGCGAAAGCGCATAAAGAAATATTTTTAGCATAAAACACATTATGACTGCAACACTTTTAGCTCAGATGGCCCCGCTGAGAATCGCTAATGTGTCTTGAGTTTCAGGCTCTGCACAGCCGTCAGCACCATAAAGAAATGAGTGGTAGATTTTTTTTTTTTTTAATGTGAAAGTGCCGATCAGAGAGCAGCTATCGTGTGAGATGCATGCATCTTTGGATTATGTATGCATCAGGGTGATGTTGTTGATTTTATTGCAGGCCGAGCTGGTTTTAGAGAACACGTGCTTGAGCTGACACCTAGTGGGAAGGACAAAATAGTGCATTCGTCACCTGCAGGCTCGTGGGTGTAGCCATCAGTCCCTCGGGCACTGAGAGCAGATTACCATCCTTGGATGGACTGCACATCCATTATCCGCAGAATAAATTACACAGCAGAGAGAGTGACCCTGTCTTACTTCGCCGTGAATGCTCTGGCATGAAGCAACGTCACTTGGCAGTGGATCATTTTTATATTTCAAATTCAGCCACTGTCATTGGTGTTTTCTTAAAAGGCCTTTTGAGAAAACACCAATCAGAGATGTCACAAACTGAAGCCTTTGCTTTGCTGTTGGAGCTGTTTCTGGTGCTCAAACAGTCGCCACCCTTTGTGTGGCGGAGTCTATGATGAGTTTATACACGTACAGAGCATTGTCTGTTGTTTGTCTCTTCCTTACAACAATTTGCATACACCTACACTCCTGGCAAAACCATTGTCTTTTCTTTTTTCCTGCGCTGGTCAATTTTGATATTTTGGTCCTTTTCTTCTTCCATAACACGCCCCAAAAACACATGTAGGTGTTTTTTTTACTCTCTGTAGATTTCACCAAACTATCATTAGATAATGCCTCATTTGCATATCTAAACATAACATTTCAGAAAATCTATTTATATTAGATATTTTATGCAATTATCCTGTAGTATTATTATAATAAAGTGTAAAACAACAACAACAAAGCAACAGGTGAGGTCAAGTGTCAGACATGGTTATTGTTATAAGTTATTGACCGTAAAGAGACAAAACCATCATGTGTGTATGTATCGTGAGCGTACACAAAGTCTGATCTTCCCATAAGCCCTAGAGCTCCATTATTGTACAATTAAAAACACGTCCACGAGCCGCCCTCTTGTTCCTCCATCACCATGAACACACACACTGCAGTTTGCACGCACGTTTGCACCAGATGCGGGTTAATCCACCCCTGTAAATAGTCCTGTACAAAAAACACATTTTCCTCCACTTTGAGCGACGTTTGTTAAAAATAAACTGACGCGTTGGTTTTTTTCAGCGTCTCCTTTAAAGTCGCTGTGTGTGGAACTGAATCGGTGCCATCTAGTGGTGGTGTCGAGAATGAGCCTGTGATAGACGGCAGTGCATTTTAAGACAGATCTGATCAGGGGGACAGCGAGTCAAAGCAGTGCATAGAGTGAAGTCATGAAAATAGTTGCTGCTGCTTTAAAAATCCACCATGAATGGGAATAAAAATTATGTTTTTTTGGCTTCATTTCGTAGAAAAAGTTGATCAGATCCTATAACATATCCTGTCATATTCCTGACCGACAGCTTCCTGAGATAAAGAAGGCTTCAGCATGTCATTGTTGTGCTGCCAGGCCCTGAGGTGGCAGCTTTTCCTGCCTTCCTGCGGTTGTTGTGGGAGGGATATCTGTCACAACATGACAGCGCTTCATGGATTTGTTATTGATCAGGTTCATTGATTGATTTCCCTCTGGAGGAGGGGTGAAAGGTGAACTGACAGGCCTTCCCATGGGGCTGCTGCCCCCCCCGCCACCACCACCACCACCACCACCACCACCACCACCATCCTACAACACAGTGCAGGCCCAGGCTGTGCGTTTTAAACCGCACATCATTACATAAATACAGTAAATACAGTCCAGTCTTCAGGGAACTGTAATATGTGCACAGATTCTAGTCAGTCTCAGTGTGTGTGTGCTGATTCATTGACAGCCGCCGAACAAGCGCGTGCCAAGGCTTTGTTCCCATAAGCCCCTCTGAGCGACCCGGGTCACCTTAGGGTGGCCTGTTTTGTTGTGCAGCAGCCGGTGGGCCTTTCCATTTCCATGGTGACGTTCAGAGGGCCTCCGGGTGGACTATTAAACGCTTGAATGGAGGTAGTCGTTCGTGGTTTTCATCAGGCGACACCTTTCACACACACACGCGCGTGCATGCACACACACAAGAAAAAATGGAGACTGTACTGTCAGAAAAGCTGCTGGCTTTGGCTCATTATCTCCAATACACATATCCAATGCCTGTATGTGTGTGTGTGTGTGTGTGTGTGTGTATCATTACAGGAAGTTCCATGACTCAGCAGCGATGAGAGCGGGTCTGTGGTCTTATACAGCAGCTTGAAAGCCTCTAATTACGTATTAATGAGTGTAAGTGAATGAACCCAACAGGCCACCGTATGTCTTTCTTACAAACTGTAACAGGTGGACGTGAATCACCTCAGCAGAGACAATGCAAGACGCTTAATTCCCTCTGCGGTGAATATGATTCATCCTGCAAGACTCAGGAAGAGGAGAGCTGCCATCTGGTGTCTAAATTACACCTATTCGACACATAAATGCAGCACCGGTGCATGAATGTACACGGGTGAGAACATCAGGAGCAGCGTTCCCTCCGAGATGACAGCTTGATGACCAGCGGTATGTCGAATACTTTGTTGTACTGTACAGTGCTTTGTTAGATGTCAGCCAAGAAACTGTGACAGGAAGAGATCATTTAAATCCTTTAAAAAAAACTCTTAGTTTATACCTTTATTTAGCTCTGAAATATGACTTCATTTCAAGACTTACTTTGTCCGTACATTTGGAGGAAACTAAGCCACCAAGTGCTATACGAGCCCTTAATTTAAGTATTAATTTGAATTTTACATATTATTTATTACCAATGTAAGATGGCATTAAAGGGGCTTTCATATGCCCAAACTAAAACACTTAAAATGCTCTTAAATACCCAATTTAACAAACTTCAAACCTTTTAAGATGCACATGATGGTTTCAGTGACTCCTGTTTATTGAGGTACTTCAGTGGTTTGCCCAGATTTGGAGTAAACATTTAATAATGATCTTTAAACAGCAAAGGCTTTTTAATGTGTGAATTATTTCCCCTTGAAATCTACAAAAAATAACACCACCTTCGATCTCTCTTCTACTTCCAAATAGAGGCCAAATTCAGGAGGTCGCAGATTTGGACTTAATTCAAAGACCACAACAGATAAAGACACAAAATGACCTGATTTTCTGGGTTTAGATTGGGACACATGTTATGTCAAATAACCCTTTAATCGCACAGATAAGTGATAAAAACCACGCCATAACATATGACATTAATTCCCCTTTAAAATCTACAAAAAATAATCCCACCTTTACCTTTAAAGAATATTGCGTTTCCAGTGGTTGCTGCAGATTTCAGGGTTATTTAAAGAGGATGGATTTGCCAGTTTTAAAAAGTCTTTGAACTGTGCAGATGATAAATTCAGAATACCAAAACATATCACACTCATTTCCCCCTTAAAAACTCATTAACTTACCTTTCCTTACCTCACATTATTAAATTTAACATAAGGCATACATTACGTTATAGCTTTGGGCGATCTTGTAGGTAAAATTAATATAAACTGAGTTAAAGAGATTAAGTGTCATATCATCCATCTTTCATCTATATGCTAATCTCTGTCTTTATATAACTTCTCAAAACAAACATGAATTTGACAAACAGTGAATTATGTGCCTTACTTCTCAGTGTCAGATACTTCTGCTCGTATTGACACATGGAGACAGAGAGAGAGAGAGAGAGAGAGAGAGAGAGAGAGAGTGCAGCTTTAATTTGAACTGTAGCTGCAAAATGCCTTGCAGATGGGGTTTTATTGTGTGTGTGTGTGTGTGTGTGTAGAAGGTGGCAGTGGGCGGGGTGATCTCCTTCAGGGCCCTTTGGGTGCACCGCTGATGCTGCACCGTCCAATGCCCCGATTGGTCATTTTGTCAATTGTTTTGACTCTCTATCTTATTGGACGTGCGTGATTTATCTTTTCGATTTGGAAATCACGTGGACTTGACCGAAAAGGTGGTGTGTGTGTATGCGCGTGCTCGTGCTCGTGTGTGTGTGTGTGTGTGTGTGTGTGTGTGTGTGTGGTGGGGGGTTCCTAGAGGTAGGAGGGTCAATTGTGGGTTCTGCATATTGTGCAAGAAGAGAGCAGGAAGCAGTGAGGACGCATACTCTCTCCTGGAGGATTACACACACACATATATACATACATACACACGCGGAGTAAACGTGCACGGATGTCCAACATGCAATGAACTCACTTCATCTGATATTTTGTGAGCTGTTTGTGCAGGAGGCTGTGGAAGCCTCCCACCATGGCAGAAGGTATGATGCTCTGCAAGAGGGTGCAGAAAGGAGCCAGAGGAAAGAGGGGCTGCCTTTCTCTCTCCTCTTGTATTGTCTGTTTTCTTTCCTTCTCTGGGTGGTGGGCTGGCTGGGTGTCTATTCAGAACAACAACAACTAAAAACTCTCTCCTGGTGTCCGGGGGAAGGCACGTCTTTGTTGATGTGGAGGTGTGAGAAGCTGGCAGCAGCCTTCAGTGCACTTTAAATAAAAAAAGCAAAGGATAAGCGGCAGAGAGCGGCGGGATGGGCTCTGCTTCCAATCAGAGTTTCACAGGTAGACCAACAACCAAATCCAACTCGTGGCGTCGTTAGAACAATCAGATAAAAGCTCTTTAAAGAGTGCTTAACGTAAAGATTTATCTGTTTATTGACGCGCGTGTTGACAGAGGGGAGATGCATTTTATTTTGAAGGCCTGCTGCCAGTGAAAGTGTAGGAAAAAAAACATTAGAACACGTACATATAAATATGACTGTATTAATTCAATGAATGAAAGATTTGTTAAAATTTAAATGTGTTATTATTTTTATGGCTGGAAAATGTGTCCAAATGGAGTCAGATCGGTTTCTCTTTATAGTTTATTGGCACAATTTGTTCCATTAATGAATTCATTAATTATGTCAGAACCCGTGATTATCATGTTTTAGCAATTGAAAGTATGATCACGTTACTTCTGATAGAAAAGAGAGCAGCAGCGTGAAAAGTAACAGAAAGGCGAAATAATCGATTGAAAATAATCGATTAAGTCGTTTGTTTAAAGCAATGTGAATGTGAATGTGAATATTTTAGTCATGTATGATAACAAATTAATCATGTTTGAATTTCGGACTCGTTGGTCGAACAAAACAAGACATTTAAATGAAGCCTCGAGCTGCAGAAAATGTGATTTTGGCACTTTATTGACTAATCAATTAATTATGGAAATAATCTGCAGACTCATTAAACACTGTGACATTACCACACTCTTATATTTTTAAACGTCAGGCCCTGCTATATTTATTTTGTGGCTTGCTGGGGGCCATTACGCAACACGTCAGACGCACGCGTTGAGCTCGTCACACCGTGTCTCTTGTCTCGTGTGTGCAGGAGGCTGTGCGCAGGGCGAGGAGGAGGCCGCGGGCCTGTCCCGAGGCAGCGGAGTCTGCAAGTGGTTCAACATGCGGATGGGCTTCGGCTTCCTCTCCATGAGCAGCAGGGACGGGGATCCTCTCGAGGAGCCGCTCGACGTGTTCGTCCACCAGGTGAGACGGATGCCTGCGTAAAAACAGCGGCGTGTCCAGGACCTTGGGCGGTCTCACAGGGGGACACCTCTGTATCCACTCATATCTACGCTGATTACATTTCAGTACCTTACAGTTTGTTATATTAATGTGTCTAAAAAATCTAATTTAAAGCCCACACCAGTCTCTACCAATCACAGCACAGCAGGAAGGACCAAAATCAAACCACCATCAAATAAAGCCTCCATACTTTGTTCTTCAAGTCCTCGGAAAGAAAGTGTACCCCTAAAAGTAGAAAACAAAACTTTAAATCTGCAAGAAAAACCTCAAACCTCCTCAATATCCTGATAAAATATTCTTATCTTCATAATGCGATAATGTCACTTTGTTTCGCATACAGTACAAGTTTGCTGCATGTCAAAAACACAGCATCGTTGATGATAACCAAACAACAGATGTATGGGCAAGAACACCTTAAAAGATTTCGATGTGGTCGGTTATACACGTGGTAAATCTGTATTTCCTGTGACGTTTCAAAATGGTGGAAAAGAGAAAGAATCCATGTGTTGAAATAGTTAAAATATCAGAATTAATCACTGTTTGACCTACCTTAACCCTCTGACATCGGTGAACTTGGTCGGGAAGCTTTCTTTACGCCACTTTAACCCTGCAGAGGATCATGCTTGTGCCGGCAACATTTTCTTAGTAATCAAGCTAAATTCACATAAATGCCACTGTTAGTTAACGCGTGTTCAAGAAAAGCCTCCGTATCAACGGCAAATGTTTCTGGGCTCTCAGTGTAGGCAGCGGATACCCAGACCAAAACTTTCTCTCAGTCCATTTGGCAACTTGATGCGCAAGAATTATGAGAAGGGACGCATTTCTGCTAATCTATCATCAGATATCTGCATATTAATGCAGACACATCTGACAAAAAGCAAATGAAAATAGAAATCATAGTCGGATGCTTAAAGGAAATGGCTTCACAGAATCATTCGCAGAAAGTTGGCTGACACGTCAGTGTCGGACATTTAAAAAAAGCAGCTCGTGAGAAGAATCTAAGACCCCTGATGTGTTTTTGTGTAAAATTACCTGAAGATTAACACATCTTAAAGTCGGCCATGCCTGAGTCCGTCCTGCCACTCCCACCACTCACTTCCCCGCATGGACAGATATATGCTGTGGAACCTCAAAGGTGCAGGGGGGGGGGTTTAAAGCTCAAACATTTCTATTTAAAAGGGGTTAGAGGCTAAAGCAGAGAAAACAAGGCTCATTCCTCTCCCCATCTAGCCGTGCTTCCTGTTATAAAGCCATTAAAGCATCAGGGAGCCCACCCAACACTTAGTTTCAGTCCCACCTCCCATGTGGAGGCTTTCGGCAGAGACCTCTTCTCAGGTTACCTGCCCCTGTCTTGCTGTAAATCAGCCGCGCAGTGGAAAGAGGGGATGAGAGAGGCCCAATACATGGTTGTGCGTTGGTGTGCAGACGTTTGATCAGATTGGAGATGGCATGTCTGTGTTGTTATGACCAGTTTAAGAAGTTAGAAATGACTTTGCCATCGCTTAAGGCCTCAGTACGCTTCAAACACACTAGGTTGTATTTGCACAATGTGAAGGACCGCATCTAAAAACAAAAGGTGCTAAAAATCCTGCCGTTATCTCCTCCTGACTGCTTCAAACAGTCCGTCTTTGCAGACTTCAGTGTGATGGATTTGCACAAACGGCAATAACGGCGAACACTTTCATACAGACTTTTCTCAAAAGCACTCCACTGCTGTGTTAAGTTGTTCACATGAAAACCCTGCCTACTTTCACACCTCAAAAGCGTAAAAGGTTTCAGGAAGTACGACAATCCAACAAGCACTTGAAGTCCACTTGACCCCCTCTGCCCCCGGCGTATTTTAAAAACGCTACAGAGGAGTGGTGGGTGAACGCCTGTATGAGGTGCGGCCTCTTAGTTTCATAGTGTGTGACCACATTGGGGGCATTCGGATGCTGTTTGACCACGACAAACAGCAAAGCTAACCAGGTATGAGCAGTCAGTGTCCAGCGCTGGAAAGACGAGAGGTAGTGTGGTGGAGCTTTGACTGTTGTTAGACTTTAGAGTGTCACTGATCAAAATAGACCTCGATCAAGGGTTACTGACCTCTGGAGAACAGTGCCTGTCTACATCATGGGTACCTTTCAACTCAGAGGAGATGTATTTTGTTCGTTTTGAGTAGGAAAATAAGTTTTTAGATGCAACATGTTGGAGAAAAAAACAATGTTGAAGTTTCCCCAATCTTGGAACCCATCAGATATCTTCTGACATCTCTTCTTGGGGTGCACGGCCAATGATTTGGTGGTTTCAGGGTAGCCAGCATCTGAAAAACAGATAATGGATGTCTGATTAGCAACTTCATATGCAGGAACATGAATGCAGGCTAATAAAAAGCTAAATCATCATCAGACGATAGCTGTTGGTTCAGGATCGTATTTCGGCCGATGTGTCCCACCGTTTTTGCTCTCTACATGAGCTGTTTACCTGCATGCACCCGCAAAGCCCGCTCAATCATTATTGATCAATACCACAAACAAAAACCAGAACGTTTGTGATGCCCATTCTTGGTCCCTTGCCTATAGATTCTGCATTCATATGCAGATATCTGCTCATAGAGATTCAACTTGCCCAAACCGACAATCAATGTGCCCCAACCTCATTGCTCACTTTGTTTGATTTACATTGATTTCAATACAACAAGAGAGCAACGTAGTAGCAAACCACAATGAGACACCACGTGGCATTATTTAACAGAGTTGTATGCTGTGTGGGGTTTGTCGAGTTTGGGAAATGAAGGTAATATTGTTATTTTCTCTAAAGTGCAGCTGGTGTTTGGCGTGTTCACGGTACGGTAGTTCATCCTCCTTTTCACTTACCGATACGATTGGAAAGCTAATTAGGGAAAGATCAATAGTGCAGTACACTGTTTGGTGATTTACTCTCCTCAGGATGCGTACATACATTCTTCTTGCCACATCTTCTGGTAGCTATCCCAAGAATGCGCTCTTCCCCCTGTGTCTTTTCCCAGCATCCTCCAGAGCAATGGCTTGGAGACTTGACCAGATGGACTCATTTTGAAGAGTCTGTTGCTGCTTGTAGGTATGTAGGTGTTAGCGCTGAGGAAGCGAGGGGGAGTGCGAGGGGCTCGGGGGGGGAAGAATGCTTTGGAGGTTCGGTTGGAGACGCACACGGGGGAGGAGGGGTGTTTGAAAGCATTGATGTTTTAACAGGCCTGTCAACAGGACTGGATTTTTATGAGGGAGCTGAGGATTCCCTGACAGAGTGGCCATCCATTTCCATTTGTGCAACGTTTATGGAGTGTATCTCAAGTGTGCAGTCAGTTTTTAAGTAAGCTGCACCTTTGTCTTGTAAAAGTGGAATTGGCTTATTTAAAGCGCAGATATCTAACAACCTTATCCGTTACAGCTGTATTTATCTTGTAAGAAACTGCCAGAGCAACAATTGACTTCAAACTGTATTAAATGATGGACATTTGTGCTTATTTACACGTCCAGCAGTTACTGAGCAACATTATAATTCATTTAAAGTCATGTTTGTGTCATCCTGATGAAGCTGAGTTCAATATTCTCTCTTGTTTTTGGTCTCTACCTACTCCTGAGGGAAATATCTGTTTATTTAGCCCTTAAAAGCTCCTCTGTCTTCACCAGCTATACTCAGTTTGTGCCTGCGTCTGTTGTTTGGTGTTGAGCAGGTAATGAACAATGGCTTTTTTAGAGCTTTTCCTCTGAAAACAGCTTCCTGAAAACGATGCTATGAGAGCGGTGAGAGGGAATCCAAACAGTGAAGTGGTGGGCCTAAAAAGATTTTGATAGTAGCTCTCGAGAACCTCAGATTAAGCCTTCTGATACCACCATCTGTGGTAACTGCCTGAATTTCATCCTCCTCTCTCATTAACAGAGCAAACTGCACATGGAGGGCTTCCGCAGCCTCAGAGAAGGCGAGGCCGTGGAGTTCACTTTTAAGAAATCGTCCAAAGGACTGGAGTCTGTCCGGGTTACTGGGCCCAACGGAGCGCCGTGTCTGGGCAGCGAGAGAAGACCAAAGAGTGCCCAGAAACGAAGATCCAAGGGGGACAGGTATGTCCAGTACAAACTTTGCAACCTTGGTGTGGAGACAAGACAAGACACATGATTTCGCCAGACTTAAAGCTCTGCACCACCAAACACCGTGGTTTGGACCAGTTAATAAGAAACTATTGGCAACTGCGGCATGAGCTCTGGCCATGGTTTAACACTAGGTGCTGTGAGCATCAGTTATATCAGAACTGCACAGTATTACGTCACCGAAGGAAGAGTAGTAATGGCACTGAGGGCTTTTCCTAATGGGAAAGATGTTTCGTTTTCACGTCATTATATGTTTTGTTGATGTTTAGTTGAAGATCACCATCGCCGATTTGGCCACCAAGGATGGCTAGGAAGAAAACATGAAGTGGCTTTGTTGAAATTACATGAAAATTGTTTGGTTACTTTGACTATAAGACTTTAACAGTACACAAAAACTTGAAATATGCCCGAAATGATCAGCTTTCTTATTGCAAAAAATCTGAGATAACTGAAACAAGTTGATTCCCATCAGGAGCAAGCTGTTGGCACATTTCTTTTGTTTGACTTAAAGACTTCAAGGACTGGAGATACACACCAAAGTGACCTGATATGAGGGAATTCTTTTTTGCAGATTTTTATTCATATCTGCGCTTTAACCTGTGACACCAGTTTATGGTCTTATTGATCTGTTTATTGCTAAAAAGAACTCTGTGAAACAGAAAGTGTTTTGCTGACGGGATGTTGGCTCTTTGTGGAGCGGCAGGCCGAGCTGATCAATAGACTGTTTGATCTCTTCAGGATTTTTCAACGCCCAACTCTCCTTTTTTTTTTTGGGCTTCTGTCCTGGCCACAGTGTAGCTTCATCAGCTCACAAACACAAACTTAGAGGCTATAAATGAACACTACTGGAGGGGACTGTCATTTATTCGCAATCCTGTTTGTCTTTGAAGCTTGTTTGGGTAATTAAGATCCAGCGAGGCTATTAATCTGATAGCATCTGTAGATTTGGAGCATATTAATCATGGCTGGCAGTGATAAAATGATTCCCACATCTTCCTGTCTTTAAATACCTGCTGGATTTGATTGCATTCAGATGTTCCTACTTTGTCCGTCTCGCTACTTCCAAAACTTGAGCGTTGCAGTTAAGAGAGAGGGGGGAAAAAAAGGAGTTTGATTGTAGGCCATTAAGATCTGACAAAGTTATTAATGTGATAGCATCTTATTAAGTTGAACTTCATTAATCATGGTGGGCAATGATAAAAATAATCCCACAACTTCCTGTCCTTAAGTATCCGCTATAGGTTTGATTGCATTCACATGTTCCCTCTTTGCTCCCGAACATAAATGTAGTATTCAGAGGAGGAAAGGATCCTATCCATTTAATTGATAACAGATGTAGGTGCCCGAGAGAGGTCAGGGGTCGCCGTCGCCATGGCAACAATGGGATGTGGTGTGCAAATGAGGCGGGGAGGGGAAGGTGGGAGGAGGGGTGGTGTGAGCGAGCGGGGGGGTCAGGGTTCAGAGGTCGCGGTGGCGTTGAAACAAAGGAGCTCCCTCTCCCACCCTCGTGGCCCCGCTGATCGATACTGGGCTCTGATGGGGGGCTGGGAGGAAAGAGGAACGGAGGAAGGAAGTGGTGGTTAGCTGTGAGGTGATCCAGGGCTCAGTCTGCGTTTCATCACCTCGTATCGTGCAGACTCAATTTTGCTGAGCACCAAATGTGGATTAATCCACCGCTGAAAATAGTCCCCAACAACTGCAATTATCTATCTATCTATCTATCTATCTATCTATCTATCTATCTATCTATCTATCTATCTATCTATCTATCTATCTATCTATCTATCTATCTATCTATCTATCTATCTATCTATCTATCTATCCATCCATCCATCCATCCATCGATGCGTTTTAGGGTCTTTCAGCTCATTGTTTCGGTTCAGCTCTCATCAAACTGCGGCAGGCAGCTGCCTAGGCTAGGCATTTAGCAGCTAAAGCGGCAGATATTTCATATGGGCGTAGAAACTGGCTTACATTCACCGCCTTCACTCGAAATATAACTGGATGAACGATAACGTTGCACCAGCTCGGCAGGAGCAGGCGCCGATTTGCATCACGTCAGCTGCATCATCTTCATAACGCCATGACGTATCTGGTGTGTGATTTTACATGAAGTCATCGTTTCATGTCTTCAGTGCGAGCCAATCGACAGACAGGGCAGAGCACTTTGGAAAGCGCTGACGAGTTGAACGGGTGTGTTGCTGTCCGTGGATGGGATTTGATTTAAATGGGGAGGGGTAGAGCGCATATACAGTAAAGTATGCTGAAGGATGACATTTGGGTTCGCCTTTACGGTATATCAGATACCTGTCAGTTATTTTCCTCAGCAGGCTTCTTCAGTGTCAGTTTGTGGATTGACATTTCTGACCAGAGCTTGCTGCACTGTGTCAGATTAAAGTTACCTTTCCTACAATCCAAGCAGCCATTGGTTCCCATTTATTCCTGCACAGTATTAATGCATATGGATATTAAACTGTAAAATATTACACAGGAAATATAAAACCTTTAAATAATATGAAGAGACGTGACAGTTGCACTCAGCCTCAAGACTTGTTTTGTGTGTTTGCTTTCTGGTGTCAGGTTCAACGCTCTGTTTCTAGATGTCGTAATCGCGTCATCATAATATTTCAGTTAACGTCATTTAACAGGCGACGCTGCCTTCGCTGCTTTACACTTTGCTCATGTACTCGTTCGATTGCAGATGGAGAGCAAAGGCGGGGGAAAAAAGCCAGAGCTCGTAGAAAACCAGGTTGTCCGTGCACAAAAATAATCAATGCTTTTTGCCTGCCTGTTTAAGTGGCCGGAGACTCTTTGTGTCACACCGCGCAGCGCTCGAGCCTCACTCGCCTTATTTATCCTGCCCTAATAAATCCACCAACAGGATTTCACTTAGCCACTGATCATTAGCTCCCTTCCGCATAGATTTGCTGTTAACAGTCCGCGCATAGCTACGCATCAGGGCGGCGGCAACCGTTCTGAGCGGAGGTTCATGCACACGTTGACCTCGTTTGTAGAAAGATTACTTCTGGACGATGATTTAATGTTATTTCCCGTAGTAGTTTCATAGATGTGAAGGCCGTTCTCACAGCAGGCATGTAAACATGTTGACACGCCATGGCAGAAAATACACAGGTATAATTAATGATGTTTAATGATGGTTCTGCTCCGTTAAGTTTCCCAGTAAAGCCGGGCCGATACTATACTGTTTATTACCTGCTTTAGGTGTCTGTTGCACGCAGTTGGCTGTTGGTTGAGGCTGCGACTTTACCGGTCCACCAATGTTCAGGTGGCTCAGAACAATGTCTGAACAATCAACTATCCAAACGCGTCCCATTGCAAGTCAGAAGCGGATAGTTCTGGGACTTCCAGTGCAACTGCTCGTGTTGTGACGGCAGACTGACGTTTTTATGGCGAGTCTCTAAACCGCAAGAGCATCTACTTAGCACACTTTAAAAGAGACCAGGGCTTATGCTCAGGAAGACGCCTGTTAAGCACAAATGGACCGAACGACAGTTTGAAATGGCACCTACAAAGTCTTTACAACACAAAAACTACACATTGTAAAAAAAAGGTCACAGCAGCATGGTGGATCTTGCCCATGACTGACGACCTTTTTGAATGAAAAATGCTCCATTGGACTTTTCCAATGTACAATTCAGCTGCTTTCTGCTTAGTGCGAGCGCCATAAAAGACTGTACGGTTGATCCAAGTGTGAGCATAAAATTTGCAGGTTCCTGCAGAAAGGTGCCCTGGAAGTTTTAGGTTCTAGCATCACACGTGCGTGAGTTACATATTGGACCATGAATGGCTTTTAAACTGTGATGTCCCAAAATCCTGCTGGTGTAAAACTGAGAATTCCGCTGAGCAGAGTAAAAGCAGATCAAGACAAACTCAAAACTAACTCATTCTGCACTTTGAGGTTGAAATAATGTAATAATGAGTGAAATAAAAATACCAAACAAATTTTTTGGAGTGCAGGGCGACTTTAAAACACCCTTTTATCTTGATTGGTAGAACAACAAAGCGGCCTCGTGTTTAGTATCCCTCATATTGTCCCTTGAGAGCCACAGATCAATTTTGCCAAATCCCCTGACAGCTGTCCACCACTGGGACTGCACTCAAAGTGGATGCACCGTGACAGGTACGACAGAGAGACTAAAGCTGGAGTGTGCCGCCCTCTGGTGGTAGGACTTAATCATGTCAGTGCAGATCGGATTTCATTCAGGTTCAAATGAAAATCAGCAACTTGTCAAAACTATTGCATGCACGCGCCATCTAGAACATGCAAATAATGACAAGTAGCATTTATTTTGGAGTTTGCAGTATATTTAATCGTAGTGCGACTACTTTGTATTTGCAGGATTTCTCAACCCGTGCAGCTCTTGTTTTCGTCCTCCCTCTGTCTGTTCCTCTCTTTCTTTTTTTGATAGCTGCCCCATCTACCATAATTGACAACATGTGATGAGTTCCACCAAAAAACTGAGGATGAATATGCAATAAGATAATCTGAAGTATTCTATATGGTGAAAAACATGACACATTAATTGTCGAAAGATTGTGACGCTTGGCTGCACTATTTAGCATGTGATGTTTTGCACAAAGGTCATGTTGATGGATGTGTGTGAGAGTAATGCGAGCCATTAGCTAAGCTATTAACCAAGGCGAGGCCGGTGATGACGATCTCCTTCATAACTCCATCTTTGTAACTCCCTCTCTTCTGCTCATTTTAGATGCTACAACTGCGGAGGTCCCGGCCATCATGCCAAAGAGTGTCAGCTGCCCCCTCAGCCCAAAAAGTGCCATTTTTGTCAGAGCGTTTCCCACATGGTGGCCAACTGTCCGGTCAAAGCACAGCAGCAGCAGCAGCAGCAGCAGCAGCAGCAGCATTCGTCTCCAGGCTCTCAGGGAACTGCTACCTCGCGGAGGGACGACGAAGAGAGCAAAGCTTTGAGTGAATGATTGAAGGAAACTGTGAGGTTTTCCACTGGAACACTGCTCACAGAAAGAGCTACCTCAGGTTTTATTTATTGAGCGAAGAGATAGGAATCATAACCGCGGTACCGATGTGGTGCGCTGACAGACGTGCCCGCTTTGAAAACTTTTATTTTTCTTTGTGTTGTTGTGTTTTTCTTTCCTGCCTCAGATAAGTGTCTTAGCTTTGGAACGAAACAATCAGACTTACTGTTGCTTCAGCCATGTAGTAGCCACAGATATAAAGTCCCTGTTTGGACTGATCTGACATGATGTGTGCCTCAGGTTAACTGAGCCTTTTTATATACAATAACTCAAACACACTGCAGGTTTACAACTCTCCAAAGTATTGTACACATAACAGGGTGTGTGAAACATTCTGAGTGGTCTAAAGCACCCGAATGGGCTTGACTGATATATGGGTGTGCAGATATTTGTTCATGCTGACATGTGGTCTATATCTGTATGGTCTATAAATGCCGCTTGGTGGTCATAATAGACCCACGCTGCAGATGTTTTGACGTGTCATAACAGGAGAAGCACATGTGCTTTTAATAACATGCCGCATTCCATTTAGGTTTTGTGTGTTTAGGCACTTTTGTGCATGCTTGCGTACAAACACACCTTACCGGGGACGCTCAGGAATTAGAGGGACCTTACAGTGACAGATCTGAGGAGCAGATCCTACGTAAGGCAAACCTATTGGTCCCATCATTAATCCATCATCAGTCAATCATTAATGCTATTAATTTCATTTTCCTGCCATGACAAATGAAGCTATCCAAACAAATCGGCACATTGGATTACTAACACACCTTACTGGGACACTCTGGAATTAGGGGGACCTTACAATGGACATAGGACCGAATCCTACATAAGGTCCCATCATTGATCTATCATCAGTTAATCATTAATGGCATTAGATTGTACAGGTGTACCTCATAAAGTGTTCATATCAAAGTTCATCTCCATTCCCATCTCCCGACTTTTCAACAGTTCCCGACATTTCAGTCGTTCCACCTCATCTTTCAAAGGCCAGCAAGTGCGATAATTATTTTGGCACCATCTGTATTTCCTAAATCATATCAGCCGTCTTTGTCAGATCATTTACAGACCTTGACAAAACATCACAGATGGAGGAAAGCGGCAGGAATTATCGGTTTCCCTCGTACGCAACATTTACTGAGGTTGCCCAAAATGGCTGGCCGGCAGCTCGATTATCGAATATCAAAGTTCGTGATATTGATACTTGTCACAAAAACAAAGTGGCTACAGCGTTTGTTTAGAAAATATTCGTACTGACCTTCAAAACCCATCACCATCAGTCGAACCCTTGTGTTTGCTTTCAGAACGGGGGATTAAATTAAAATCCTGACAAGATTATACCCACCCTGATTCTGAGATCAAATTATATCAGGTCACCGTGCGGAAATAAAAAGCCAAAACAGAGAAGTCCAAAATAAAGGTATTAGCGAATAGTATGAAAAGTTGTATTAAACATCTCGTAATATCACAACTTTTATTTTTTACATGTGATACTATAACTTTATTCTCATAATATTCTGACTTATTTTATTGCAAGTAGACAACTTTGTTCCAAAGACAATTAAGACTTTTTCTTTAAACAATGACATTACAACTTTATTGTCCCAAAAATGGCCTGAATACTGAGCTGTACTGATGATACAACACAGTACTGATGATTGTACTGACGATGATCAGCTATAGCATTGTCGTAAACTTAAAACAATCCAACATGTGAATGTAAGAGAGGGGGAAAAAAAAAACATATCCTGGGCTGCCAGATATTTTGTTAAAACTACTTTTTCAGGTATCCTAGTGAAAAGTGAATGTGACAACATAAAGTGCCATGACCTCCACTCTCCAGTGAGGTCGATGAGAGCTGCTTTCAGACGTCATATCCCGCTAAAAACCAACATCACTTCGCCATACAAACTTTTTTTTCCATTCGTGGGGAAGTTTATGTCTTAATTACCGAGTTGCCCGTTTCGTTATTTGAACTTATATGCAAGACCAGTATTGATTGTATGGCAGACCTTTGTCTGCAGAACAGTATTAATCCGAGGGGAATGTTCACACATGTATATCAGGGATCTTTTCACATAAACAGTACTTACTCAGTGACTTGAAAGCTTAAGGTGAAGCTGTAGGAAGGAGTCGAGGTGTAGTAATCTTTTTGGGGTTTTTGCCTTCACTTATTTTGGTGAAGCCGCTAAATGTATATAGATATTATCTTTTTTATATTAGCTATTTATTCAAAATTGTTCTCCCTGAAGGTCAAATTAAACAGTTGACAGCTTTAATAGTTGAATTGAATCTGAGTCAGGAAGATCTTTGTACTTTTCGAGTACCAACACAGTCCTACAAACCTCATGGAGTCTGTCATAACTTCAATGACAACGTCTGACAATACTATAACTGTTTAAATGTTTGCCGACTGTAACTTCATAACAGTGTCATCAGGTGTTGCATGGAGTTCATATTCTCGTCATTCAATTTGAGCTCGGGGAGAACTTTTTTGACCTAGTTTCTTTTAGGATGTGTCTCCATGTTTAAGTTATTTACCGTCTTGGGGTTGCCAGAAGACCCGGGACATCGACTGCCAAATGAGCCATGCACTATCTTTAATGTCATTTTCTGCCACACAAAACAGAGCAGGCAAAGTACTGTGGCAACCTCGTACGACTTGAAAAGAACCATCCACTCAGAACACCTCATCTCTCGGTCTGATGTGTGTTGCGTTTCGGGGGGGGGGAAGGGTTTGTTCTTAGTAGCAGGCTTTACTGTGCGAAGTACTTCACGGAATAAGCCCTGGAATGCACCGAACATCAGACTGATATATAAGTATGAGTGTACAAACAGCCAAGGCTGTCCGCGTGATTATTTCTTAATCATATTAACAGTCCTGCTCTGAGTGACACTAAAACTGATATTCAGAGATGACACACTGACGTTGTCCTGAAGTCGAAGCAAGCATGGCACTATGTTGACGTTGTTGTTTTTATTGTACATATCCGGTGTCTTTTTTTCACGTGTTTAGATATCATGTCCTTTGTGTGTCTGCATGATAATGAGTAGAATAATAGATTAGTTCATGTAAAAGGGGACCGGCGACTGAGCCCGCTGATTGCACGGCACAAAGGACGCTTAAACGCGTCAGTATTGACCATCATTAGGGGTCATTACTCCTATATTATGTGCTTGAGTTCACCGTAATGCTTCATTATACTGCAGTACAATGGGGCCTAATGTATAATACTCTAATTTAGCCCGAGTCCCGGTGTTTTGTCTTGTTTCTCGTCGTTTGCTTCTTATGTGTGACCAAGACGGAACTCGTCTTGTCAGAAATCTATACAAGTCTACCTCAGGTGTGCGTTTGGACAGCTGGAGAACAGCGCGTCCAAAAAGAACTGTTTTGTATTGTATTGTAAATTTTTGTGTGCGTGTGTGTATTATGTTTGTTCCAGTATTTATTACTTTCTTATCGTGTGATACCTCACAGGACTTAATTCTGCTATTTTTATGGTGTCTTTACGCCTTGTTGTTGCTGCCAATGTGACGAGAGATCCAATAACCAAAGTGATGTTTTTGAATAAAGTCTAGCTTCGGGAGATAAGAACTGCTAAATGCACAGATAGGAGGTTTTCAAGCATATTGTCAAACGGACACTCGTATCTTTACTGACCAGAGACAGACACACCCAGCATTTGTGTCCTTCTGGGGACTTTACGCCTCGTCCACCCTCGCCTTGAATGTTCAATTTAAACTTTAAATGGAATCTTTACTCAGTACTCAGGGTCGTGCTCAACGCATACTAACTCAACGTTAGTTTGCGTAGTAGTAGTTTCTTTAAATGTGGATCATCTCTCTGCCTTGCTTGATTTTTTTCCTTTATTTTTTTGGCCTGAAATCATTTGTGCTGCAACAAAATGGGAAATTAAAGATCTCACATAGCAAAGATTTGTGTTTCATTTACCTTTTTCTTGTATGGATACTTGAGGCTGATGACTGTCAGTCTTTTGTCAGACACGGTTTCTGCCTCTTAATAGAAGTTTGTCCTCGCCGCTGCTCATAAAAGTGTCCTGAGATGACCTCTGCTATGATTTGGCATTATATATATATATATAAATTGAATTGAATTTTTATTTGATAAATTTGGCGATCAATCAACAAGAGATTAGTCCTCGGATATATTTTCCTCCTTGTGTAACCTGCTGTAAGTATGCAACCAAGCTATCCCCATTGCAACCTCCTGGTCTCCACTGATGATGAAGTCCAGCAGATACAGCTGAAGGTTTGCACAAAGCTTATGAGCCATTTCGGTGAAACTGCTGTTTTAATGTTCAAAAATGAACTTTCATGCTCAATCTAAACATCTGTTTAACTGGAGAACTGTGGCAGAGACATATTATATCGTGCCTGGTATCAGTCGATATTAATTTGATTTGCTTCAAGACAAAACAGCAAAATGTTGTTATGGATTTATGATTTATATCGACAGGCACTGTGTTAATAGACAGAAGAGGTTTAGGAATAAAATGCACGTCTTGTGTAATCATACCTATAATGATAAAAAGTCTGAAGCATCAAGTTATTAATCAGGAACTGCCACCTCAGTTTCATCCTCAACAACAGGAGACAGCGTGGCCCTTGCGTTAGATTACATAGATGCAGGTGTTATTGTGTCCTGCCCCTGTAAGTGACAGGTCGGTCTGAAGGGGAGGGCACAGGGTGTCCGCATTTCACTGAAAAAACTGCGTAAAGTTAGACTAACGCAAAGCCGGAAGTGCTGTGATTTCCCTTCAAAATATAGTGTAGGGCTTTCTCACCTTTGGGAAAAATAAGTTATGAATGAAATGATGTATATGTTTCCATGTTATGTTGATATGTTAATGGCCTTTGCCAGTGTAACTTATAGTGTAATGAGAAATTTGCAGATATTTTTACCTGACAATCATATTTAACACATAGTGATAAGTATGTGATCATTTTTTTTTACCTGAATATATTCTGTATCACCATTATTTTGTTTCTTTATCAATCAATCAATCAATCAATCAATCAATCAATCAGACTTTATTTGTATAGCACTTTTAATACAAACACAATGCAACACAAAGTGTTTCATGCAATACAGCAGCACCGCTCCACTCCTTCATAAGCACAACCACTTCTCAGTCTGCACGGATGAAACGCTGGAGGCAGGTTTGCAAATGAAATGAAATAATAATAATACAAATAATAAAATAAATAACAATAGATGCTAAAGCTCTTCAATGGGTTATTATTATTATTATTATTATTATTATCATTAAATAGACTAACTAGACAGACTAACTAATTAACTAACTGAATAAATACATAAAAACACATGATAATAACAATAAAACATGTTCAAAATGTACAATAATAATAACAACAACAACAATACTACTACTACTACTACTACTACTACTACTACTACTAATAATAATAATAATAATAATAATTGTGTGAGTATATGAGTATATAATTAAATAAATCATGTAACAGAAGGTTAATATGATCACTGATTCTTCATTCATTCATTAATATAAGTCCAGCATAATGATCTTAAAGGAACATGTTTCTAATCTTGACTCCATTGGAACATATTATTCATAAAGACACGGTTCATATTTGTAGATAATGTAGGATAATGAAACCAGCTTACAGCCTCTTTCTATTGTTCCTCACGGGCCGGGTGAGTTTTATTTTGAAAGGCCTCGCCGGAAGCGGTGTAACGGTGTCCACCTCTGCGCTGCGCCCGCGCTGCACACTAGCAGCAGCTGCACGCTCTCTCACGTCGTCCACTGTTTGACAAAACCTTCCTCGAGCTCGAGACTGTGCGCGAGCGGAACGTGTGCGGCGGTAATGGCTGCCAGGGAGAGTGAGGAAGACAACAAATGAACCCCTCGAGACACGATTCAAAGGTGAGACGTGACAACTTACCGCGGGACAACTGCTGCCTTTTCTGCGCCTGACACTATTGTCTCGTCTGCTCGGGCTACTTGTCTACTTGCAGGTGTGTGTGTGTGTGTGTGTGTGTGTGTTGTGAGGTTACGCACACACACACACACACACACACACACACACAGGACAATAAACTGTCAATACCAAGTGGTTAGCATGCGCGCCTCCTCCGTGCCCCGAACGTTAGCCTCATTTCAGGGCAGTAGACTTGTTTCGGTGTTGGATTGTGCCCGCTGGATGCAAACACACATGCCGACTGTGCTTGGAGAGAGCCGGACTCTTTGTTAGCTGACGGTGGCCAGGCCACATAGCTGTTAGCCTGTTAGCCAATCAAGGCAAGTGGGGATGTCTAATTAGCCCCGTTAGCATGCTGGCTATCATTCATTCTCCTGTCAAGGAGACTTTTCGGCTGCGACTCGTTGGGGGGGAAAAACCTGTCAGTGTGTCAAGTATGTCGACATTAAAATGAAGTTTTAAAAAAATATATATATTATACTGTACTGTAATAGTGAAGTACAGGCAGGTGTTGGAGTTTGGACAGTCCAGCAATTTGAGTTTGATGTTAAACAAGCTAAACTTATGTAATACTCTGAGTAATGTGACCTTAAAGTGGCTCTCTAATTAAATGAGAACACACCCATCATTATTTAACTATATTTAATGTGTCACATGTCACTGATTTGGACAAAATGACACATACATATGTATTTTTTTAAAAAAATCTTATTACTGTAAAAAAAAAAAAAACAGTTATGTTTGTTAATTTTCACCTAAAGTGATGCTGAAATAAATTTTAAATAATATTATTACTGTTAAGATTGTTTATTATTGTATCAAACGTGTGTATTGTAATGACATCCATAAATCTGAGAGGCATCAACAACCTCAGTTTCCTGCTGCTACACCTGTGAAGACAGGAGCTTGAATACTGCGACCGACCTAATTATTTGGGCTTAAATTCAAAGCAGTCATGTCATTTTTTAAAATGGTGTAAGAATAGCAGTGATGTTTGTTTTTTCACTGAAACTTCTGGTCAATCTTTTAAATCTGGATCTGACAAGCACAAGCAAGCTCCGTTTCCTGTTTGTCAAATAAGCTGTTGCTGTTGACAGCTAACATGTCATCAGCTTAATACGTTTTGAACTGGATAAACCAAATTAAAAATAGATTGTTATGCACTGAATTTATTAATCATTCAAATGGTTGACAGGTTAATTGATTATCAAAATAATGAATGTGTTACTTTAACGTTCGCAGATGGTTATTATCGGATAATTCGCGGTGATGATTTAAAACAATCTCTACTTGCAGCCCTAGGGCTAATTTCTGGTCCGACAGGTATATCAGGATTATGTAACTAAACAAGACGCGTGGGTGAGACTGATAGTATCATTTCTTTCCGGTGAGATACGCCTGTTTACACACTTCCCATTTTCAGTGTAAACTGCGTTACGAGCCGCGCTTACAGTGACGCGGCAGCTTCTGGGAAGTGTTTTGGTGTGACCCGGGGACGTGCCGCCATGAGCTTGTCAACAAGGTAACATGTTGTAACGGACAGGAGTTGGTGTGAAACATGGTGTCAAATTAACACAGCGGTCAGTTTTGCGGCTCTGTTTGAGGAGGTTATTATCCGTAGTGGTCACCTTGGACATGCGGGAGTTGTATGTAGGTCCCCTCATCATATTGGGTAATAATAAGAGTAACGGGAAGGAAGGTTGTTGTGTTTATCTGGGCAAAGAAATGTGTTTATGCTTCAGGGAACACATGCCAATTATCTCTCAGAATACCACCCAACTTCTTGCCCCGGCATGCCAATCAAGTGGGCAGCGTCGAGGGGGGAGAGCAGCTCGGTCTGTTTGGTCCACGGGTGTTATCCCGTGTGTGGAAAACCTCGGGGAGATTATGTGGGGAAGTTTGATAACAGGCCAGATGCATTTTTAAGAGGGGGGGGGGGAAACGTGCGGCTCAGAGGAAAAAGTAATTGATTTTGTGATTGGGGGAAGATGTCAGGATTACTGCTACGCAAGAAGGAGCAAAAGGAAAATAATGATGGCTTTCAAAGGTCGTCTCCAGTGTGTCAGTATTGGAGACTCAAGGCCCGGGGGAAAAGCCACTGAATGACTTATTCCACTCGAAAATATGTGTGGCTGCTTGCTGACAAATGATGCCCGAGTAACAGCAAATGAGCAGAAAATCTGCAATTTTAAGTGATGGGCTTGCGTGTCAAGTCTGTCATATGTAACCTAATCGTACCGTACAGGGTACGTTCAGACTGGATGGGGCGCAGGTTTTTCCGTTTTTGATCCGGCGGTACAGATTCAGCCTGAAACGTCTCTGAAACTGACACGATTCAGGCGGATTCATGGGCTAAGCTCTGATACTCGACCTGTTGTGTTCTGGCTTTGTTCATTTCAAGTTAAATTTGGTTTGCGTCCATTGGTTTCAGTGAGAGGGAGTGAGACGGTTCAGAGACATAGACGGTGAATGAGAGTGAGTGAGCACCGACATCGGTCGAGTTATTTACTGATTGTTTCACAGCAGGTACAGCGACACACACTCAGCAGCTGATGATAAATACATGAATCAATAAAATGTAAAGTGACAAAGAACCAATATATTACACATAATGTAAAGATTTAACCTTGCAAACAAGCTTCATTTGCCCTGCCAGAACAATCCGGGTTTGTCTTGAGTTTTGTAAAAAACCACAGTGTGGTCGCCGCGATGAAATCTTTTTCAGCTGATGGAAAAGTTTTGATGTTTCCTGTCTTGGTTGGCACCAACTGATGGTTTATCTCACTGGCTTGTCTTAAGCGATTCGCTTCTTTTGAGATACTCAAACCACGTCTGTGTAATTAATGCCATAAGTGTCAACAGTTTGCTCAGCTTTGCAGGATTACATGAGTTCACTCGTAACAAGCTCCGTATGGCTGTAAAACAAAGCAGGTGTGGGTGAGGACGGGGCAGCGAGGCTGAGGTTTGCGCCGCGCTTGTTCAACAGGTGTCTGGGTAAACTCATCACACTGTGTCGCTTTTGTTGCACTTACGGATAATGAGCATTGTTGGCATTGACTCCAGGCTGATATGAAGTTACACTGCTGTCTGTGGAGACGCTCAGCCACACGCAGACAGAGAGGCCGCTCGTTTCTTTTATTTTTCTGTGTTAATCTGCTTTAACATCCACTTTCTTCACCGCTAAGCGTCAGCTCAAACCGTGCTTTGCGCAAGGAGATGGGCGTGCACGTCTGAGTGTTGCCTTGTTTATATCCGCTGTGTGATCAGCTGAAGCGCCAGATGTTCACCATCTAGTCTGAGTGACTTGGCTTCCACTTGGAAGTGCATCACCGGTGTTCTGTCCAGGCGTCAAACGTACGCATTTAGTAGTATGTATCCCTCCACCGCGCCATGACTCGACAGGGAAGCGCAGAGAGGGATGTTTGCACAGAGACTTCAGTCATGCTAACTCAGACTCCATAGAGCTCATATTTAGTGACACTGTTTGGTTTTCAGTCCCCGAGACCCTCAGGTGGACATCGAGTGAGTCTCCAATAAAACTGTTGTGTTCACCTCATGCCTGGTGTTTGTATGCTTGTATTCATGTGTGGTGAAAATAGTTTACGTCCCAGTGATCCACTCCGAACTCTCAGATTTAACACTTTAGTTCAGTTTCTTTCTCCGCGCTTCTCTGCTCTGTCTCCGGCTAAAAGCACAACACACAGATGTGGCGCGCGAATCAATAGAAAACTGAGCCCGTGTTCTTTGTCCACAGTGAGGACTAGGATGGTAAGCAGCCAGCCGAAGTACGAGCTGATCCAGGAGGTGGGGCGTGGCAGTTACGGCGTGGTCTATGAGGCGGTGGTGAAGCGTACTGGAGCCCGGGTGGCGGTGAAGAAGATCCGCTGCCACTCTCCAGAGAATGTGGAGCTGGCCCTGCGGGAGTTCTGGGCCCTCAGCAGCATCCAAAGCCAGCACCCAAACGTCATCCACCTGGAGGAGTGTATCCTGCAGCGGGACCAGCTGGCCCAGAGGATGAACCACGGCTCCAGCTCACCGCTCTACCTGGAGGTGAGGATACGGGGTTCACTGGAACAGGGTTGGTGCTGCGTTCGTGTCAGTAAAGCCGGTGGAGGGGATGTTGAGGTCGGACAAGTCACTCCCCTGATTTGTTTACTTCACCCTGAGTGGTACATAACAGAACACAACAACTTTTTGTTAGCGACTATTCAACACTTCAGCTGCTTCAGAGTAAATGCCGCGCAGGGAAGAGAATTGATTCTGACTTTTTACTCTGAATTGGGTGCAAGAAATGTCACTGCTGGTGGCTTAGCTCGGGTTAGATGAGCGTTAAATGAGGGGGGAAGCAAGTATCTGTCTACATTTCCTCTTTTTTCTGTACACGCTAGGTGTTCTTGTTAGGTGAAGAGTGGGTTGGAGCCTAATAAAGATACCTTCTCACATACCATGGCAGCTGTACTAGAGATGACGGTGTGCAGAGAGGCTGCTTCTCAGTGTAGATTTGGCTAATAATACCCGTGAATGGATGCTAATTAGAAACGAACTTGACTGACCAACGGAAACGTTGAAATATACATTGCTTTCTGTATCAGGCCAAGGAAACAGCGAGTGAAATAATTAGCCCTGAGTGCTGGCCGATGTCTTCAGTTTGATTGAAGTATTCTCCATTAGGGCTGCGCGATATGTCTTTTCAGCACCGGCACGGTGATGTGCTGCTGGACGAGCAGTAATAATGTTGTAGGAGTCAAATAAGGCAAATAAACTCGGTTACACTTTTTTTTTTTGCTGCTTGACACAAAAGGCTCACAAGGTTCTCATTTTCTGTGACTAATCTACAAGAAAGGTCCCTCTGTATATATTACATAATTTAGAGATCTTCTCAGAGATCGTTCTCAATGTGAAGCACCACATCCTGAAAGTGAGCCCTAACTGTTGTTGGACATTTGATAAAATGATGATCCTTTCTGTTACGTGTACTACGGGTAAACTGTCAGGTATTCAGTTATGCAAGGCGGCTTTTGTGTGCGTGTATTGTTATCGGCGGCACCTCGACACGGTACTGGTTAAAAATTAAAAGGTTACGGAGCTGGTTCGTGCCCTTATGTAAGAAGCCCTTAACACACACAGAGCACACACTGAACCTGCAGCAACCAGATCTGTCTTTTAAGTTACATGTTGCTGTCATGTTGTCGCTCGAGTTTGAGGTTTTACTATCCGCGGTTTCGCGTGGAGGCCTGTTCACCTTCCGTGTTGACAGACACCTCTCTGTCTGCTCTCTCTCTTTCTCCACTTGTCCACGGTGTCAGTCTCATATATGAAACTGAAAGTGGAGGAGTCCAAGCTGGTTTGTGGAGGGGTTGGCACAGGGCTGTACCAAGTGTGACAGAAGTAGGAGGGGAGTTCTTTTGTCAGACGTTTTTTTGTTCGACTCTATCCAAACAATGAAAAATATGTTCATTGTAGATCTGTAACACACTACTGATCCAACGACAGATCTGCCACGAATTCTACTTTTATGAAACTTTTTATTTTTATGTTTTTGTTGACGCTGTCAGAGAGGGAAGCACTTTGTTTCATGTATTATTATTGAGGTCATAGTTTGTTGCGGTGCACTGGAGTGCGGTATATTGAAAAATGTTTATGATGACGCAGTTCAGTTCAACACTACTGCAAACTACAACCTCAGTTACAATCATTAAACATTCAATTCAAATCTCTCTGACAGTGACAAACAAAACTGGACAGACAACTTAAAAACCGGATGACTCTCAGGCATGTTCTGGAGTTATAAGGACTTCTGACATAAACCAAGGCAAACTTCTCTTCGTGCCACTATTTTGCAGCACAAACGTAGAAGCTGGGTGCTAGGACACACCGGGAAAACAGTTTAGACCATGAATTAGCCTCAGCTTCAGTGACAGTTCAGGCCGACTGTGGAGGAGTTTGACTGACGGATGTCACCGCAGCGTGACGTCAGGTTGTGTTTGTTCAGAATTTGTCTCAGCTGGATGTGCTGGATTCGGTCTGAATCGGGCTTTATGTGGCACCGGGACTGTTGTTTCAAATGTGCTTCAGTTTAGCTGAGGAAATAAATCACTGTTCATGTTCGAAACACATTTTACAAATCTAAGATACGAGTTCAATCCTGCATCCCTCATTCGTTCAACAGTGCTAACCTGTCACTGCAGTGCTTGCCGGCTGGCCGCCATTTAATCTGGTTTGCTGTGATCACACACAGGTCACGAGTTTATCATTGGTCACGCTACCACACTTCAAGGGTCGCCGTCGTGCCGCGTTTCCTTCTTGATGGATATAGAACAACACCTGCATAGACACGGGGCGGCTCAGTAATACACAGGGAGGAACAACCACACTGTCAAGCACTGGAGAATTACAGTGAGCAGAAATGTCAGGTTTGGATACCAGATAAGTGTGTAACAACATCCAAGAGGGAAAAAAACAAAACCTCACGGCTGCAGCTGTCCGTACCAAAGCCAACATACGCTTTAGGGAAACGGCAAATAGACTGAACGGTAGTAAATAAAGTAGAAATATTGCCGTGTGCCGCGTCGCACGCACACAATAACTGTTGCTCTTAGATTTCAAGCACACTTGATGCATAATAAACTACTATATATTAACAGGAACGACCACGTTTGAGTGTTAACAGAAATCCCAAATCCTTAGCATGGCCTCTTCGCCTAATACATCCATAAATCTCCACCCGAAGTGGCTGTTAACGGTAAATCTGCTCCATCAGATAACTCCGATGTTATCTCATGCTCTGGCCCTCACACACTTTCGCTCTACTTTAAGACAAGTTGTTTGCTTTACAGCCCTGCCAAAAGCAGATCTTGTTAATATCTGTAGACTGAATCTCTGCTGGCAAGACGTAAGGCCAAACATTCCTGTCCACGAGTCACGCAGACGACAGCAGATTTCAGGAGGAGGAGGAGGAGGAAGAAGAAGAAGAAGAAGAAGAAGAGAGGAATCCAGCTCGACCCAGCGTAACTGACATTTTAGCAGCTGTTTGAAAAACACTTGTTGGTCGTCCACATGTTGCCGCGCCCTGAAATAGACTAACGCTATAATTTGTGTAATGAACTGGAGAAGCCTGCTCTGATTTACGCGCGTCACGATATCTCCTGACGTTTCCTAGATTATGAGAGGAATGTTTATTTTTCCATCCACCACCGCTGACGTATCGCTGTCGCATTTCGCCTGACAGAGACGACTTGTCAGACTTTTCTGCAGACCTAATAAGTTAAACACAAAGGTCAGTGAGTCATCAGCTTGTTGTTTGTTGTGTCAACGCCTATTATCGACGCTGGAGGCGTAAAATATCAGGACAAATATTGGCACTTGGAATAAAAAATATTAAAAAAAAGCTCTCATATTCCCCCCGTGTGTGCTGCTGATGTGCATTAGCAGAAGAGCTGGATGTTTCTGGTCGGATCTGTGTTGACTCTGGCCTCCGTGCCCCCGTAGTCACGTGAACGTGTTGTCAGGTTGAGTAGAGGGAGGCCTCCCCTTCCCTCCTCTCCCCAGTCAACCTGTCTGCAGCCTGTCATGTCGCAGTGCCTCCCCGCTGGCTGACGACGGGCACACAGGCACTCTGCCGGTGCCTGATTATAGTCTCTCAACGGCACGCGGGGCTATTGTCAGACCATCCATTCCTTTTTCTTTTTTTTTTTTTTTCTGCAGCGCTAGCATTGGACCCTTTCCCAGAATCCCTTTTATTCCAGCGCCTTTTTTATTGCTCTGTAATGTTCCAGTACGTGCTTACAGAAGAACAAATGATAATGGGGCAGAATTATCTGACCAGCACCAACTGTGGGATAATTTGCATCTATCCTTTTTGGGGAGTGGATTCTTTGGCTGGTGGCATGTCTGAAAATTTGCAGCCATTTGTTTACAGCAGGGTTTCCACTAGGAATTGCCTACAACACACATTCAGAGCGCGTCTGTGTCGCCCGTAAAGCAGCAAGCCGTAATTTGTGGCGTAGCCGGCTTTAATTGACATTTAAACTAATTTTCACTCATCAATTAACACCATCGTTATCATCTTTAAATGATATTTTAACAATTTTACCTTACCGCTTTGTGTTCGCCTCTCTCTCTCTTCGGTTGACATTTCAGCTGCAGTTTGTCGGCTTTGTTTACAGAATATGTCAGAAATGTAATATAATATGCTTAACCATGTTTTCATCTCTTTATAATCACCTGAAAAATAAGAGCAGTTACATTTTTGTTCCCTTAGATTAAGACTTTTATATCAACAGACGCTGCGCTCCTCTTCCAGAGTCTGCCGTGTTTCTACAGTAGCCCAGAATGGACAAACCAAACACGGGCTCCAGAAAGAGCTAGATCTAGACGTAGCCACCGTAGTTCCTCCTTCACACTAGGGAGCACAGGGTGAGATGAGGGGGCTGAAATCAGTAACTACACCTCTAGATGTCATTAAAGGTCCAATGTGTAACATTTAGGAGTGCTTCTTTGCATCCATAAGTATGTTTGATTTGTGTATAATAACCTAGCATGAGAATCGTTGTGTTTTTATTGTCTTGATGAGCCCATTATGTCTACAGTGAGAGCGGGTCCTCTTCTACAGAGTCCGCCATTTTGAGCCGCCATTTTTGTACAGTAGCCCAGAGCAGACATGTGGCCTTTTGCTTTTTTTATGTGAATTTCACAGCCAGTTTTTCCATGTAAACACGTTTTTACTGGATGATACACATCTTCACCAGCAGAGAACTGACTGAAGAGTTACAGTATTGGGGCAGCATCGGCTCCAAAGTGTCTGCGACAATAAACAAATGTCTGTGATTCCAGTCAGCAAAACTTTGTACATTAATAGTAAGACGTTGCTCTCCGTTTCCTGTTGCATTTATCTGTGCGATGAGATTACACTGCAGCTCTGCAGTCTGGGGAGATGGGAGCAGGCTGTGGTGTACACGCTGGTCGCCTCGGTAGGTAACCTCAGGCCGGTTTAGTTAGCACAGCGGTCAATGTGTGAACTGCTCGGAGGTTTCATTTCCTCTCCCGTGCTTTAACTTCATGTGCATCCTCAACCCTGAGTAGCTCTTTAAATTCAACTGCTCTGTGCTTAACTTAAAACTGAAGTGGTGCAAGAAGATGAAGTTTATCTGCTATTTACCTGCTTGTATTTCACCTGTTTCAAGTTTTCCCATGTAAAAATGTTCCACAGCGAGCACATTGAGACTCTCTTCTGTAAGTCTAGCTGTTACTCCTCAACAAACCTGTAGCTTCTCCTCAGGGCTTAACACAAAACACCATCTATCAACTTCCAGTAGCGCATCCCCATTTAATCTTAATTTAACGTGAGATGGATGAACCTTCACATATTTGCGGTCCGCTGTCAAAAAGGGAGATTAAATGAACTCACTTCCTGCAGCAAGCATAAAAGATGAGAGGCCCTCTCGCGCTGCTTTGATGTGAAGAAAAAAATGGGCCACAAAGGAAGACAACATGTTATGAATACAAAGCCGGAGCAGCCCGGCTTGTTTAGCTATGAGTGACATTTTCTTCTCCTCACACTGCGGAGCTTTTAGCCACTGTATCAATAATCATGTAAACTAAAGCAGACCTCGGTGATGTAAGCGTTTTGCTTGTGTACAGACGGTGACTTTCCTCGTGTTAGCAGGGTCACTTCAGCTTTTATCTCTGCTGGTGACACGTCAGATTTCTTTGACCTTGATTACTGCTTTTTTTTTTTCTTCCAGTTTTTCTTCATCTGCCTTTCTACTGATAATTCAGAGGGAGAGCAAACACACCGAAGCTTTACATTCATGCTACTATGACTGTAGCTTGCTATGTTGGCATTAGCTGATCTACCTCCTGGAGCAATTTACATGACTGACAAAGAGGAAACTGGCTACCTCAAGATCACACCAAGCAAATGCAGGAAGTGCCAAAAAACTGCAGTTCCTCGAGCGGCTACAGAACACGACAGTCTCCATGAGGCCTAATATTAAAATGCCCAACTTCGCAGCAGAAATAAACATGTTTACAGCAGTTTCGGTGTCTAGAAGTAATTTGACAACCGTGCTGAGGGTGAATTTCTACAGAACTCAGATTATATTCAGTCTTAAAGATATGCAGAATTAACGGTGTGGCCGTTTTGATTGACACGTGGCTTCTTTGAGCACCGCGGCGTCAGGTCCGCTGATGATCCACGTCTTTGCCGATTTTTAGATTAGCAGGGAGCGGGACGAGGCTCTTCAGAAACCTGACGTCACACATATGCTGTCCATTCTTTATACCGTCAGTGGATCACACACATGGTTTGTGAAAGAAACGGCATGTTTACTTCTTTAAAAAAAAGGGTGTGGAGGATACACAAACAAAATCAGGAATAGTTCAAGCCAGTGTACTCGTCAGTGTTTGTAAGGTTTGATGACATCTATGGCAAGCGAGTACATTTCCTGTGTTTCAGTAGGATTTCAGGAAAGTTTGACAAATATCATGATAATACTATTTATATTTTTGGCCAAAATAATCACAGCAGAAGAAAAATCTGATCCAAGCACATCCCAAACTTGTGCAGCGCGCGGAGGCCGACTGTCCCTCAGCCGTCACCCGCAGTCTCATGTTGACTCCGTTTCTTTTTCTGTGTTTTCACTGCAGCTGGTGGAGACCTCCCTGAAGGGCGAGATCACATTCGACCCGTGCTGTGCCTACTACTTGTGGTTCGTCACGGACTTCTGCGACGGAGGAGACATGAACGCCTACCTGCTGTCCCGCAAGCCCAGCCGCAAGACCAACACCAGCTTCATGCTGCAGCTGGGCAGCGCCCTGGCCTTCCTGCACCGCAACCAGATCATACACCGCGACCTCAAACCGGACAACATCCTCATCTCGCAGGCCTGCACGCCGGCCGGCTCGTCCGAGCCCACCCTCAAAGTGGCCGACTTCGGCCTGAGCAAGGTCTGCTCCACCTCGGGGCTCAACCCCGAGGAGCCAGCCAGTGTCAACAAGTGCTTCCTGTCCACAGCGTGCGGAACGGACTTCTACATGGCCCCGGAGGTCTGGGAGGGCCACTACACGGCCAAGGCGGACATCTTCGCCCTGGGGGTGATCATCTGGGCCATGGTGGAGCGCATCACCTTCGTGGACGTGGAGACTCAGAAGGAGCTGCTGGGGAGCTACGTGCAGCAGGGCTCCGAGATTGTACCTTTAGGGGAGGCCCTGTTAGAGAACCCAAAGATGGAGCTGCTGATCCCCGCCAGGAAAAAGAGCATGAACAGCCACATGAAGCAGCTGATCAGGGAGATGCTGTCGGCCAACCCTCAGGAACGGCCCGACGCCTTTGAACTGGAGCTCAGACTGGTCCGTATCGCCTGCAGAGAGCTGGACTGGGACACGTGATGGACGGGGCACCACAGACTGATCAAGCACATGTGCACATCTCATCAGCTACTGTTAACCTAGGTGGTCACATAACAGGGGATTATTTTTTTTTTTTTTAAACTAGGGAACAATAATTAGAATAGTCATTGTTTGTATCATGGCTTAAATTTCATCCACTGTCCAAGCACATACAGTCTTCTACTAGCTTTGTCTTTATATTGAAGGGGGAGAGGGGTGACGCCCGCCGCTGCTGCTGCTCCAAACTGCAGCTTAGTCTCAGGCTAATCACATCACAGCTTCCACTTCCTCCTTCCAGAGTCACCTGAGCGTGATGGAAGAGCAAAATGACCCCGAGCGTCCTGGATTCAGTTTTAAAAGTGAAAGTCAAACAGTTTGTCTACAAACAACCATCTCTGACTCGGTGCTAGTTGTCACTAAATGCAATACGAGACATTATCCTGTGATCATTGCAGCGTGCATATATCCAAAGGCCGATATTGAAACACAATAAACCTCAATATGTGGAATGTTTTGAGGCCATTTGCAGCTTTGACAGAACCTGACTCCCAAAACTGATCTCAGCCTGGTGCCCGACCACCAGCACTGATATTTGCATCAAGATTTGATTCTGTTTTGGCATCAAATGCAGACCCAACGCTCAGGTAATAAAATCATACAGCACGATGGTGTTTATAGACAAACTATCCACTATCAAAGTCACTCGTGTGCAGTTAGTCCTGGAGAGGAAAAAATACCAAACTTTGGTGCTTGAAGATAACATTTGTTTTCATTTTCTCGAAGGCTGCTTCGTTCGTTCGTTCGTTCGTTCGGTTGGTTGGTTGGGTGGGTGGGGGGTGTTTTATCAGCCGGCAGGCGCTTGTGGTTGGTGTTTTCCTTCTTTCTGCCCAATTCAGACTTCAAGATAAGTCGATCACTCCCAGACACACCCCGAACCAGTATAAGAGAATGTATAACGATCGCGACAGGTCACCTTTGTTTCTATAGAGCCTTAAAACGCAGAAACACTTGATTTTAAAGTGCTTCACAGAGAGCAAGAGAGCCTAAAAGATCATTCTGGTTGCAACTTATTTCCTTGGTTTTGGCCATCCTTACTGTCGATGATAACTTTGTACTCATCTTATTTACTGTAGCTTTTCCTTGGATCAAGGCTAGTGAGCAGTCTGCAGCGATAACTGTGGCTGGTGTACATTTGAGATGTTTCATGGATCAACAGAGGAATCAAAAGGTTAAACAACAGTTTAAAAACAACTGTTGCGGCCCTAGAAGATACAACTCGAACATGCAGAACAAATTGTGTTATTGTAGGTGTTTACAGATACGTTTCAGTTTCACAAGAAAAGGATATGAGCATCAGGAGGAACCATCTAGTTTGGCTAATGGGTTTTCCCCGAATCAGTCAGACTCGGTCTTAGTTTTTCTGTACAATGAGGGACTGCTACCAGTATTTCAGGTCCCTACTGTCACTTTCGCCTCCCAAAAAAGTGGTTTAGGTAATCTATATCTTAACCGTTGGCTTGTTTACAACCTGTCGTGGCAGTGTCACCGCGCCCCGGGGACCTCTGCTTTTATTTTGGTGAGTACAGCGTTATCGCCAATAGAAACAACGTCCAGAACTATAAAAACAAAAGTTGTAATAAACCAGAATTACCCTTGAACAAAAAAAATCCAAACAAGCGAGCACACTACAATAAAGCAGGCTGGCCTACGTTCAAAAGACTTTGTGGAGTGACTCCCCCCCCACACATGGCAAACAAATGTACTACTCCTATGTTCTCTAAACATAGATTTAATTATCTGAAGGGTGAGCTGCTCGTACTACAATCAGTGACATGAATATTCACATCCGAGTTTCGACAAGAGACCTGAATGAGTAAAAGGGGCGCGCGGGGTTCAGTGAATCTCACTGAAAGCACTTTGATTTCGTTGTTTATATTTATTCCTCATAACTACCTGCTGCATTATATGGAGGAGCTCTGCGAGGCTGGATTCAGCGCGATAACTGCGTCGGTATTTGTTTACCGGGCGAACACAATGTCAGCCAGCAGTCTACTTATGCATGGAGTGCCTCTCACCTTCAGGGAAGAAGCGAGAGAAGACACCAGCACACGCAATCCTCCATGAGCCAGAGGATCTCTGCTCTTTTTTTTTTTTTTTGATACATAATACTGTTGTGTTTAACTTGATCTCCTCTCACTGTGTCACTGCTGCTCGTTTCCTTTGGCTCTGGATCTTCCCGTAATCCCTTTCTTCATGCTTCCGACAGGCTAATTCTAAGCCTATTAAGTTGTTGCAGCACTTGGCAGAGGATCATGCTCGGGACCCCTTTTGCCTTTCAGGTCATACATAATTTGTGCACTTTTTTTTTTTTTACAGGAACCTATAAAACCAAACAGTCCTGGCTTCCTCGTTTGCTCTCAAACCCTGGCGGAAAATCAAATCATTCTTTTGACTTGTTGCCAATATTTATCTGCTACATGGCCTTTTAATTCCCCCTCCCCTCCTCGCTTTAAAAAAAGTTTTATTTCCCATCACGATGCGATTTTGAAATTTGCCTTATTTTGTTCCTCTTGACACTAGAGTGGCCTCCGTGATATCACTCAAGCACAAAATTGGCAGAGGCTGTGCTCGAGATGCATCACATTTCACCGACTCAGCTGTGGTGCTTTTTTTTCTTTCTTTTTTTGGTATGAATAGCAATACCACGAATCAGTATTAAAAAAATATATATATATAAACAAACAAACAAACAAAAAACGCCTGTCTGTGCCGCAGGACATCGACGCTGCTTCGGACAATGTTGCTTCACTTTTCAAGAATGTGGCATTTGTAGCTCTTTTTTTTTTCCTTTTCTTTTCATTCACGAGCATCAAAGTTTGGACTCAAAGTAGGTCACCCATATCCTCGAAGCTCTAAGCAGAGGATGATGGGTAGAGTCATTTCCGGCCAGATTTCTTCCTCCAGCCCTGTGTGGTGTGTGGTGAGGGGGGGGGGGGGGAGACTTGGCTTCCTGTGAGGTTTGAGATTTGCCAAACAAATACTTGGTCTGGGGTATTGTGAGATTTCACCCTTTCTTGATTTGATGTATTAAATTCCTTTTGCACATGTGTAAATACTGTATAGGATCAACACGGGACGAACAAGGTTGATGTATATTTGAATGGATGTGCTCTGTTTTTAAGAGCCCCCCCCCCCCCGACTTCTTTGACATGTAAATTGCTGTGATGGATACATTTTTACTTCAGCTCTTACTTACAGCTTCGGTTTACTTCAATCATGGAAAATATGTGATATATATTTACAGGTCAATACTGTTGGTGTGCTAGTGATAATTGTATTTTCTTTTTTTTCATTGGCCTGTTTGTGGATTTCGTGTAAGCAAAGCTGGTATACAACGCCGACTCCAATCGTCTCGTATCTGTCCGGTACCGGGGCCGTACGGAAATGGAGCGACGGTCTTCTTTGGAACTCTGGGACATCAGTCGAACGTCACCACTTCTTTGGCTCTGATCCAGGACCGCCATACAGCTTTGCTCAAAGAATCTGTGATGGGAAGATTGTTTAAAAAATAAGATCTCACTGGATGGTTGGCGATCTTTTCAGCGACCAGATGGGGAGAAAGGACTCATTTACAAAAAAACTTACCACTTTGCACCACCATATAGGTTGCTTTAGATTTCCAACCATCCAGTCAGACCAGATTGTCTAGTTTTTCCTGTTGCAAATGTCTTAAAGGTCCAGTGTGTAAGATTTAGGACTATCTTTGGCAGGAATTGAATATAATATCCATTACTATGTTTTCATGAGTTTATAATCACCTGAAAATAAGAACCATTATGTTTTTGTTGCCTTAAAACGAGCCCTCTATATCTAAGGAAAGAGTGGGTCCTCTTCCATGGAGTTTGCCATGTTGAACCGCCATTTTTCTACAGTAGCCCAGCAGGCAAACCAAACACTGGCTCCAGATATATCCTTTGGCTTTTCATGTGAATTTCTCAGCCAGACTCTTTCCTACATGCTTGGAAAGAGAGGCTGAGGCGTCGGGAGAGTCTTCGTTGGGTTGCAATGTGCCACCAAGTCCTACACACTGGACCTTTAAAGTTCCAGGAGATACAGATGCAGGACTGTGATGCCTAACGAGTCCTGGATCAGGGCCGCGCTTGACATAAAAAAAAAAGATTTCCTGTGGCAAGATCTGCACTCACAGCCAGGCAAACTTCTGCTCTCACATTTTTGTATGAAAAAAAAAAAAATGCTCTTATGTCATTGTAAAATATTTTGAAGAGATTAAATGAAGTTTATGAAAAGTGGTGTGAACACCTGTCAATCACTGTTGAATTGATGGATTTTTAATAAAAACAAAAATGAATTGAAATGACAAGTGGATTGCTTTTAAGAAATGGAGCTTGTTAAATGGATTTACTACTGGCTGCTTCCTCTTCGGCCTGTCGTCCGTGGTCCTGCTGCATCACAGATAATTGCTGTAATTCAATTCACCTGATGGCCCCGGACATAAAGAAGCTAGCAGCTAAGTTAGCTTCACTGTGCTAGAGCTTCCTGACGTCTCAAGTCTTTGGTCTAACATTACTGAAGAATAAACACAGCCGCCTATGTGACAGATCAATTTAAAGATATTGTGTCTTAAGGTAAGTTAGCAAATATCAAAGTGAGTCTAACGACGTCGGCTTTGAAGTCTCTTATTTCTTGATAATTGCTTGCATATTTTGCATTCACACAGCTTGTAGTCAGCCCCCCCGGTGGGATGACCAGCCACAAAGCAATGACATCAAAGGTGCGTCTCTCTTCTGTAGATAGCTGAAATACCACGCAAGGGTCTGATGAAAATGTGTCCATGTGACTCTGATGGATTTCTTCACCCTGATCTCTCCACAGAGGGCAGCTCTTCAGATTTTGCCCTGCACCGTGTCTCAGCTGCTGTCTGCTTCTCAAGCTGGCAGCGATACCTTTGGGATCTACGACCTGGACCTGAACCACGTATGACGAGCAATTCTACACGAGTGTTTATGCACAGGGCTGAGGTTTGAGTCATGAATCTGGTCACCGGACATGACGACATTTAAACAGAAGACTTGGAACTCGACAATAATCACAAACCCTCACTTGGACTCGAGCCTTTTCACTTGGTATTCTCCCAAAATCCTACCATGCTGATGTTTAGCCAACATCTACACAGTTAGGGTGTTTAGTGTGGTGTTTTTATCACGTTCATCATGAAACTTCAGTATGTTTTTAATTTGCACTAAACACTACATAAGCTACATAATGGGATGTCATCAGTCTAGCAGGTAGTCTGTGTTGGACAGTGTTGTGCGTACACAAGAATATATAGTAAAGAACAAACTCTAAAGCTTGAGGTAAGAAAGAAATACAAAAGGTAGTCCTTCAGTGTCTAAGTTGTTTTTATTTGCTTCTGCTTCATCTCGTCGCAGGTGTCTGTGGTGGGCATCGTCAGAGGATTCGCTCCCTTCGTGACAAACATCCAGTACTCTGTGGATGACATGACCGGTCCACCTTTGAACGTGAAGCAGTGGGTTCACGAAGAGGCCAGTAGTCTTAACAGGATGGTCCGGAACTGCAAAACGTGTGCCGTCGTTGGTAAATGACCAGTTTCACAATCTGTTTCTCACAGGACTGTGATCTGATGGGATTTCCTTCTCCTGGCATGTACGTGAAGGTCATTGGATGTCTGCGCAATTTCAACGTAAGTCATAAGGACTAGAGCTGATGGGGAAAGTGAGGACTGGAGAGCTCACGATGTTGTGACAATATGAAACTCCTCTTTTTGTTGTTGTTGTTGTTGCATTAGGGTCAAAGATCAGTGATGGCGATGACTATCCGTCCTATCAAGGACCTGAATGAGATCACATCCCACATGTTGGAAGTGGTACATGCCCATATGGAGATTTTTGGAAAGGTACAAAAGCTTGTGGAAGGTTTCAAGCAGTAACTGAGTCTCAAAGTACTCAGTGTTTTTTTAGCTGCAGAGTTTTGAATCCCTTGGATGCAGAAATGTTCCTACTGTAAGCATGTGATGTTTTGCAAATGGTATGTTTTAATGTTTATCCAGGCATTTGATGTGAATATGAATGCCACTGCTGTGTCGCTGTCTGGTCGTGGACATCCTAAAGGCATCTCACAAAGTGGTTTGTCCTCCATCCAGACTGAGGTCAGTGGGTTTAAAGGGTCAGCTGGCCTTTTTTTTGCTAGTGTTTATCAAGATTTTGAGGTTTGTAAGTCATTTCTTCATTTCTGTGTAAGGTTCTGCAAGTGATCAAGAAGTTCTCTACCCGTCATACTGGCATCAGTTTCGAAGACCTGAAGACGCAGCTGGAGTTCCTCAGCAAGAGAGACCTCAGGTACTGCTTGACCTTGTCATACCTCTTGTATGTAAACTTAAGAGCAATGTGTGCTGAAGATTATACTTTGTTGGGTGATTAAATACTGCATTTTTTTTTTTGTACAGATCCTCCTTGATGTTTCTTGTAAATAAAGGTCATGTCTTCCATACTGTTGATGAGCATCATTTCAAGGCGACATTAGAACATTAGCAGGCTGCTCGGAGGTCAGTGAAACCCCAAGACATGAGTCCTGGATGACAGCTGATCAGGATGTACACACTACCCACATTTCGAGGGCAACAAATCTTAATTATTTTGTTACATTTATTTCTATTTGACTTACTTGAGCTGATTTTTGTTGAAAACTTATAGTGTATAATTTCCTGTAAAATGTTATTTAACCTTTCTTTTTAATATAAAATTTATTTTTGTTTATGTCCTGAATTTGTGGGTACCCTGCAAATGTCATGAATTCTGTGTGTGTATATATAAAGACTTGAGTTTAAAGTCAATTTCCCATCTTCTGTTTTTTTTAAAAGTCTATCCTGCGGGTCTGCAGCTCCTGTAACATGAGTTTAAACACAGCTGTGACAGTTATTGACAAGAAATCCTGTCTATCATGGACTCTTAATTTCCCAAAGAGAAGCTGCGTTTTAATAATTCTTGGTTCTCCCGCATCACGTGACAACTTCCCGAGTTGCAGCTGACAAAACACACACAGATCATCAGAGGTTTAAAGAGTCTGTTTAAGTGTAGCTTTTTTTTTCCCCTAATAAAGGCATATTTTCAGAATATGTCTGGATGTACTGTTTATGTTACTCATGAGTATCTCTAGAGACCCGGACTGAGTAAACCGAGCATATATATAGGTCATGAAAATAAGCTGGAAACAGCTGGCACACACAAACAGTAGCCCGTCATGTCACATATGATAGTCGGCTGTAACATTTACAAGCTTAAAGATTATTGCAGGGGTATCAAATGTGATTCTTTTGTGTCTACAAACCCCTAGCTGGCACTGAAGACATGCTAAACCCACATTAGCATTGATTTCTGTGACCCATATTGGCAGCTCCAGATCAATCTCCATTAAATAGCCGTCACAGCTGACAGAGGGGTTACAATCACAGGTCAAAACATTGTGAAACCAATCTCATGGATTGGTCCACAGGGAATTCTGTCCTCATGCATGGCACGCTTTTTCCTTTTCTGATCTCCAACTGTCCAACGGAGGAGCCTCTACTAAACTGGCTTATTGTAGAAATATATTTTTATGTTAATTTCAACGTGGGAAGCGAGGCTGCTTTCGCGGCCTGAGGACTCTAACTAACTCCCACTTGCAGCAGTGTGTTGGGTGTGGCGCGCGTGTGAGAAGCGATGTAATGCAAGTGAAACTGACTATTACGTATCATTGCAGCAAGGCCTGGCTGCCTGTGCTGAACTAGTCCGGGCAGTTCGCGGCAACTGCGTGATAAAGGAGGAATGAAGTCACCGGAGCTTTTAATTAAGTAAGCAAATGTGTGGTGAAACAGGAAGTGCCGTCGTTTGCTTTCATATAAAAAGTACAGTGGCATGAAATTAGCCTACCCAGCCACCTGCCACTTCACTTAACAGCTGTAGAGATTTACACGGCAGCCAGTGTTTTGCGAGTATGTAACCCCCTTTTTCACAATTGTCATCTGAACCCGTTCGCAGATTCAATTTATTTTTCCATCTGTTCCAGTTATATTGTTGTGCTTCTTTTTAAAGCCCTGAGGGCTTTAGTCAAACCTGGATTGTCTGACAGCACCTCAGACGCCCTTTTCCACAGTGACATCTGGAGGCCCTAACATGCCACTGTCGAACATATGCACAGTTATACACGTGTACGTTACTCGTGATGAAAAACTAGCAAGTCGACAACTTTGCTAACAATCAAGCATCAAGCAAGGTCAACAATAAAAGCCAGTCCTTGATTTACTCTTGTCTGGCGGTTCTTTCTGAGCTTCCCTGCTGTCCTCTTTGGTCTATTTGGCTCTGTCGTTAACCTTAGCTCTGTCCATATCCACTGCTGAGCCCGGTTACAGCGTCCACTCACCCAGCTCCGGTTCTGGCACGACAGTTGCTCCTCACTCCGTTAGTATTACCTCCCTTCCTGGGAATGAAAACTTCTTTCTCCCTGTGCCATCATAAATACTTTCCAGGAGAGGCTGTCCACAAAGACACTCAGAATTAGAGAGATCAAGAAGGCAGCAGGCTGTTACGATGGTAGGTTTTTCCACCGGGGCTTTGAGCGCAGCTATCTGGCTGACATGTCATGTGATCTAGCGCACCAAACCAAAATAAAGGTAAAAATAACTAACAAAATAATGGTTGTAATGATAAGTAGCAAGACATCTTGATAACTACCTGCAAGGAGACCTTATTCCCGCACCTCCCTCAGCTCAAACTGTCCATATCCATGATCCCCATTGGCCAACATTTCCACACGTTAACATTAAATATCATAATTAAATTAGCGGATTAAATGACACAACATATTCAAAAGGATTACAACAACTGCAGTCAATGCTGCGTTTTTTTGGGTAAGCCTCTTGTAATGCGTCAGCCCACAAATAAAAAAAATGTCCAAAGTGTTCATCTCTTTCCTGAATTTCAGATGTATATGTTAATAAGCTGAGAATCAGCGTGGCATTCCAAATGAAAAAGTTTTCGTCCGCAGGGCAGAGAGACCTCCTTCAGGACTTCACCTGGATGTGATGAAAGGAGACAAGCCAGTGGAGGTCAGCTCAATTATCTCCTGTTCATCAAACTGTGGCTGTGACCTAACCGACCTCAGCCGTGAACTGAGCAACCCGAGCTCACCGGCAGGACGTGTGCCGGGTGCATCCAAGGGCTATCAAGATTGTCAGTCTAAGAAACACTTCATTTACAACTTGTACTCGAAACAATAAATAGCAGTCCTTGTCAAAGCAGCAGAATATATCATCCATCAGTGATTTAGCAGCTTGTGTTGGACATAAATATGTGTGTTTTCTATTTTGGTGCTTGCTTACTTGAGTTGGGACTAACCTTGACAAAACAAATAGCTTCACTTACAATGATAAAATGCTATAATTAGGTCCAAACCAGTGCCACTGATTCACTATTTTTACAGATACCCTTCATGTTCAACATATTTGCCAATGGAACCCATTAACCAATCAGACGGAGAGTTCTGGGGTGGCTTTTTGTAACTGTTTACGATGAGAGTGAAGCGTTTGCTCGCTGCTTTATGTTGCTGAATGAACAACCTCAAATCTGGGCCGAAAAGACCATCCCAGGTCATACGCGATTTCCCCCACTGTCCGCTTGGATGAAATCGTAGTCACGACAAAGTTTACAGCTGCTCAGAAATCACAGACTTGGTTCCTGTTGCTGGAAACGTGGAGCTTTAAGATTTTTACCAGCCATAGTTTCAACGATTTGAACAGCAGGCCTGAAGGCACATTAGTGCGATGCTGGAGATTTCAGGTCATCTAACGTTAGCTTACTTTCATGTTTCATGTTTCGCTTTCATCGACAAGCTGCAAGACAAATCTAAACCCAGAATACAGCATGATGAACAAATGTTCAGACTGTTTTTTACGGTTGGTGGTTAGTTTTGCTAGTGAAGCCAGACAGCAGGTGTCAAACTGACCCCAACTCATCCTAAAATAAGTTTTGAACCAACCCGGACAAAGCTCCTGGACCAGCTGGTGGAAGCCTACTTGTCCTCTCGTGTCTTGTGCACCAACATGGGTTTAGCAGCCATTTGTCCATTTATGTACAATTTGAGTGAGATGGTTAGGGTGTGTGTGTGCGTCACTTGTTGGCAGTGAAACAAGCTGCAAACAGAGCATCGACATGTTATCACCTTATAAAGCTGTTATGGATGTTAGCAAACAATGACAATGTTTACGCGTCCAGCCGACACATAGCAACATTAGCATTCATCTGGAGTTGCTGGCCACCCTCTCATCTCGTTTGCCGCAACTGATCTGGCTCTTTAGCTGTTAAACGCTCCACTAAGTTCACTGGTTCATCTTTAAATGTGTCTGATGGTCGTTTGAAGCTGGGCGGGCAGTGTACGGCGTGTTTTTTCAGAGCTTTTTTTTCCCTTTCTCTTAATCAACAGGGTTGATTAGAATGAACCAGAAGAGCGAGGTTGTGGGCCATAAAATCAAAAGGATGAGCTGAAACACATTCTTTACAGCTAAGGGAGGTTATTTTGTAATTCTCGGTGGATTTCAGACATTCAGATTTTGGCCATCTCTTATCTTTGTCCAGAAAAAATTGAAGAGAGTCTTCATCACAGACAAACACAGATGGGCAACAAATTAAGGGAGGTGTTGCACCACCACGTGCCACCAGAACAGCATCTTGAAGCCCATCTCGGTATTGATTCTTCAAGTTTCCTCTTCTCTCTTTGAACAGTTAAGAAGATTATTACCCAAACGACTGAAGAAGCAAAAAGGAAGTTTGCTCGTAATTTTGACCCCAAGCTGTTTAAAAAGTTCCTGAACTTCTGTTGATGTGCATGAACATTAGTTCCTCTAGTCACAGAATAGGCACAACACCAAAAGAATGAAGTCATATTTGCAACTTTTTAATGTCATTCTGCTATTTGTCTTTTTTTTTTCCATGACTGCTTTCCAGTCATAATAAAGACATTTCTTGATCAGCACAATGAGACTTTCCTGGGATGGGTCCACATATTTAGGGAAGAAATCCAGACCCAAGGCAGCACTGCACCAGGGGAGCTGAAGGCAGGAGAGGATGAAGAGCTGAAAGGCCCTGCTGGGATTGCCTGAAGAGGAAATGGAGATAGATGTGTGCGGGATTCAAATCTTTGTTTGCTGCTGTTGGGTCTCAGCAGGGTGTTTAAAAAAAAGAAGTCTGGATTCAAAGAGGAATCCTTCTTTTCTTTGCAAAAACTCCTGAATGTGAGCAGCTCAAAACTCCAGATGCATTTGCGAAAGAAAAACTGCACTTCTTGGGATCTGACGACGTCGAAGATTGACAGCTGTAGGGGCATTAATAATTCATAGATTGTGTTGGTTCTGCGCTGGTGAGGAGGTATCTCCAGAAAGCAAAAACTGAAGTCCAACAACTGGATAACAAATGGTTTGGTGTTCCAGTGTTTTAGGATAACCAGAATATGATTTTACTCCTCTCTGCCTCATACATAACACGTGGAGTAAAATATTCTGACTCTGTTTCTGGACACAAAACAAACACCAACAATCACAACAAACACATCTCCACCCTGACCACTGAGGAGGGCCACCAAGACATCCAGAGGCCCAGGGGAGCGAGAGGGAGTTCCTGTGACTCATCAGTCCAGATATGGATGCAAAAACATGACGCAGGATATGCTATTCCTACCATAAAAAGGCGTTTTTGATTGAAGATTCTCTTTGTGGCTGGAAATTCAACCCTTACTGTTGTCACAGAAGATGTTGACCCCAACAGTTGTCACAACAGTATAAGTATCTATGATTGGTTGGGTGGACTTCCCCCCCATGCGTCCTCTCCTAAATATGACTGATTAAGCCATTTGACTTTTTCCCAACTCATAAGAATTCAAGTGTCCTTTTTTTCCCCGACGTTTTGACGCGCCGCTCTGATTAATTACGGCAAAGCGAGCGTACGACGTGGTGATCAATCAGTCATTGTCACCTCGGCTCAATAAGACAGATCCCGGCAGCTCATGTCTCCTGGTCAGCGTAGTTACGTGACAGTGGTGCGTGTGCTCTCTTTGGATGTCTCCAGAAACCTTTCACCTATCACTGTGTTATGACATGACATGTCATCGGATTAAGATTATATAAGCAGAAGTCTGAACTGTCTACAACATTAGTTTCCACTAAATGACTCCATTGTTAGAGTTTTTTTTTTCTGTTAGTGTGCACATTCGGGTCATTACGTCCATCTGTTGTCCATGTGGCGGACATATTTTATTGACTTGCTTCCTTTTCGAGCACATGTTCGCTCTCTTTGATTTGAATCTTTATCGACGATACATTTAAAAAAGAATTAAACTCGAACCGCAGGGGTCTCCAGATCAAACTGGGTTAAACTTGAACTTAAGTATTTAGCTTTAATCAAATGTTTTGTCCTTTACAGGCCAATAGCACAAGCTGTAAAGGCGGCACTGACACGCTGTTAACGTCAAGAGGTGGTGAACGTGTTAGCCAGCTGTTGCTTATTTTAATTTGGGGTGGCGTTTCTGGTCACCAAATTTAAGCCCAACCTTCACTCTCCTTTTAGCTCTGTTTTGGTTACCACTAAATCTTGAGCCCAGTTCGGCCCAAAGATTCACGACGGGACCGAACCGCTGCGGTATGAAGTGGCCCACTAAGCTTGTCATGTCGCCAGTGGCTGGATTTAGAACGTGACGGCACGTCACCTGGGTCAACAGCCAATCGGCTCCTAGCGAGGTCGGCTGAGGACCACCTCTGCGATTTGTTTGAGGATAAATCAATGGATAGACCAGTGAAATGCTGTAAATACGGTTCATGAGAACATAGTTTGTGGGCAGTGAACAAAACTATGAGCTAAAAGAGCCTAAAACACTTCCAGCTGAGGGGAACTGCAGAACGATGGGCGACCTCTTTCACATCGCAAATGTTCACTCATGCTGTCGTGTATATAAAACATATGAACCGCTGCAGCTTTAATATCCACCTACAGCACCAAAAGTTACTTCCTGTCTTTTTAGCTGCCACCTTCCAGCACAAATTTGGCCTGGAGGATTTGGAGTGTTTACGAGGTGCGTTTATGTGAATGCATGAACGTGCTGATGCATGCATGCACGCGGTGGCAGCTCTTGTGAGCTCGCGCTTGTTTTCATACGACTGCTAAATAAATTCCGAGATGATAAGAGCGGTGGAGCTTCATGCCCCTCTCCTAGAAGACAAATACTGTTACTGGAAGATGTGACCTCGATAGTGTGATGAACCGAGCAAAATAATTAGCTTTGAGTTTGCATATAAGACACTTTTTTAACCTGGATTCGGCGCTTGAACTGATATATTACTGGATTTACAGCAGCTACATTACTATAACTGTTGTCTTAAAAGTTCCTTTCTGTCTCATATGTCGTCTTTCGTCTGTATGAATTGTTCTTTGTGCGGATTATATTTGGTCAGTAGATGATTTTCTCATAAAAATAGGAAGAAAATGTCACAAGCCAGGAAAGGAATAGTAGACACACCTGTAATAGACTGTGACAAGGCTATGAACTGCGGGTGAAGATTGACTTCAAAGGAACTCAATAAAGAGACTGGTATTTGTGACAGTAAAATCAATGTTATTCCTTCTTGCTCTCTCTCTCTCTCTCTCCCTTTTTTTTGTTGCTTGCTATTTTTATTCCAGCGGCCTTCAGCCGCTATTGTCAGATATTTATGAGTGAGAGGGCTTTAATTGATATGACTGTTATTAGAATTCATCTGTGCTTGATATTTGTATAATAAACTATAATCCATACCTCTCTCACTCGGCTGTGTGTGAAATGATGTGGAGGAGGATTAGCAGGTCCCCGGAGAAATCTCCCACTGAGCTTACTTTACTTTCATGTATTCACTTTAGTCTGCGTGCAGCTAATGGTCCCATCTATGGCTAAAAAAAAAAAAAAAAAAAACCCTTGAGAGTGCTAATTAAGTGATTTTTTTTTTTTTTAGCAAACTGATTTTGATAGCATGTCTCGAGCACATGATGAATGTGTCATTTCCTCCCCTGCGTTGATGAAGATATTCTCTGAAGATTCTGAGCACCTATCTGTTCCTTCTTTTTGAATTGTGTCCTGATTGGTGACAGGTACCGCTTTTGAAAGCAGCTCGGCACGTCCTTTTGAATGCACTATCAGTTTTTTTCTCACTTTACTGCTGTACCGTGCTCTCTTTACAGCCATTAATAATTGTCCCCGCCACATAATGAAGTGTCTCCGTGCCTGACAATATGCTGCCTGCTGCTAAACAAGACTCCAGACACCCCTCAGCAGCAGGGCGCGCGCGAGCTAAAAATGATGTTGTTTTTCCACCAGAGGGCAACATGGGTACTGTAATCCACAAACACACCCTGCCTCTCCTTCACTCCACACTTCTCTACATGTAAATCACATTCTTTCTTTACAACCGAATGTGTTTTGCCGTGCAAAAAAAAACAACAACACTCGCAGTCTCTTATGGATGTAGAAATGTCATTTATTTTAATGGGAAAACCTCTCAGCAGCCTCGCTTTTCAGACTTTGCGTCAGTAATATGAGACAATGAGGGAGGATAAAGACCTAAATCTTTGTTTCACTTCAGGTTTCTCCAGGAGTGATGCAGTAATCTGTGCTACGGTAACTGCAATCTGTATTTTGCAGGCGTTAAAATAAAATGTAAGAGTACATCGTGGCTGTGGATGAAGCCTATCTTACATAGCTTCCACCTTTAGGGGTCTCTCAAGCTCTGTGCAGGCCCTGCTGTCTAGCCAGTACAGATAAATGGCACCTCGTTAATCAAATCTGCATGAGTGCGCTCAGGTTGCCATGGCAATAATTATCAGAGCTGCCTAATTAACTTTCTCAATTGCTTAATGATATACGACCCTCTGAACTCCCTCGTTTTTTTTTCGTTTTTTTTTTCACTCTAATCCAAGTTGTTGTGTTTTTATTCCTCCATTTTCACTCCCCAGTGTTAACCCGTGACCGCCAAGATAATAGAAATTATAGAGAAATTAAATTCAGCACCACATCATTTCCTGTTGGCCCACGCCAGCCTGAAACGAATGGGTGGTGTCGAACTTGTGCATGCAGCACAAAGCGTGGCAAGCACTACTGAATGCCGACGCATGTTGCTGGCGTGTGTCTGGCCCGTACAGTGTGTGTGTGTGTGTGTGTGTGTGCCTCGCATACTTTGTCTTCTGCAGTGACCTCGTGTGACAGATGACTGAAGCCTGGGAGCAGCGGTCCTGTCGTCCATGATCAGCCAGGCGAAACTCTCGAGATACACGGAGACAAGGGGAATCGTACCTGGTGACACCCACCCTGCCATCCCCTGTCACAGCCGGCCTCCTGCACCATCTACTGCCTTTCTTTACAGCCTCCTGTCAGCCTGCGGCCCCCTCGCTGGCTGCAATCCACACCAAATGTTCTCAGTTAGTTTTTCATATCTTTTCATCGGGAGTTTAGAAGTTGAGCATGAGAAGCAACTGTACTCGGCCAACACTGGACTTTTATTGAAAAGTTAAGCACTGTCTAGTAAGCGTCCAAGTCTTGACTTTATTACGGTGTTATGTAGTTTCAGAAGCATTTGCAGCCTTGCCATGAATAAATAAGAGCACCGTAAAGAATCACTAAATCGTGCCGTTCCTTGACCTGAAAATGTTCCAGGTCACGAGTGTTGGACCAAAGTTTTGGTGTCTTTTTTTTCGAAACCCCTCATTTGTGGAACCGTCAGAAATATAAGCCGCAGTTTGCATCCTGTCTACGACCTAAAACTAACCTTATTTTAACCAGAGACAATCATTATCCCCTGGTCTTTCCTTAAGCTTATTAAGTATTAAAGTTGCCTGAATTTAACTAAACCTTTAAAGGGATTTTGTATCCTTCAATTCCCATAATGCAACTTAGAAGCGTCTGTCCTTAGATCCTCCCTGCCCAGGTCTTTCAAACACCCAAAAAACCATGATAACATCACCATGACATCATCAGGGTCGAGAATATAGCGATGACAGGAAGTTGTGTGTGAAATGTAAATCAACTCCATCTGCTGATGAAGATCATGCAACACGATCAAAAGCTCCGGCGTGGCTACTAAACGGTGGTGTTTGTTATCTTGACCCCCTTTTTCAAGGTCACGAATGAGCTCTGAACCACAGCCCGGCGCGTCGTTTGGTTTGGAAGACGTGTCGGCAGAACCCCGGGGTTTTTTTTTGTTTTGTTGCTCCTCTCCGTGAACCCTCAGTCGTGACGGTCGTGCAGGGGCCATGTTGCGCTGGAAAACGGCCGTCCAGACCCATGCCTGAGCTCTGGGATCAGTGCTGGGTTAGCAGACCGCAAGGCCTGGAAGAGTTCATGTGATTAACTTTCTGCAACCACCATCAGGAAGCTTTATAGGACTGGGTCAAATCAAGCTTTGGCAAAAAACCTTACAGCGTGGTTACCACCAATGTCTGCCATATGTCTGGCACCGCCCGCTGACACAGTGTGATACCATTCCTTTTTTTAAATTTCCCACGTAACCTAATTTCACAAAATCCTTACCTTCCTCCTTTGGCTGCTTTTTTTTTTTGTTGCTCTGAAGACCTACCCATGCTTTAATTGTACCTGCTTGCTTTTGTTGCTTTAAAGCCAGTGGGGAAAAGTGGCAGGGGAAAGATTATCTTTGTAACACCTCTGCACTGCATCACTGTGTGTTTTTTTTTTTCCTCTTGTGAGTGGATTTCATGGTTGAGAGTGCAATTTGAAATAGGATTAACAGTAGGTGTCGGGTAGTGTTAGCTAAACCTCTTTATGTCAGGTACGGCGGAGAGAAGTCTGTCACTGCGTCTGCCTGAACCCTTTCACCGGTGAACATCGCTTGAGGGGGATTCTTTAAATATTACTAAAACTGTATTTATTCATCAAAGGTTCTCTGTTGTGGTTTCTACCTATAAAAAGCAGAAGAAAGTGTACACGTGCGCGGTATTAGACAACCTACACACGCACGGCCAATATGGGAGCAAAATGCAGCCTTTTGTTTTTCATGAAAAAAACAGAAAGAAAGAAAGAAAAAAAGGGCTCCGTCTCTTTTCTGTCTCAGTGCCTCGGTGACATTGGGAGGCCACATGGTTGGCTGCGGCCCAGACCCACAGAGAGGATGCATTCCTGGGATGGCCATTGGCAATGTACGGGGCTGAGATGCCCAACCCTCCGCTCCCACAGTTTCCGCACACAGCAGTGAGTCCCGCTTGAAAACAACAGTTTCGGCAGTCTTATGTAACCGGGGTTGGTTGTAAAGAAAAGGGAGGGCTGGAGGGAGGGATTATGGACTTATGGAGGGAGGGAAAAAAAAAAAAAGTGGGGAGGTTGTTTAAGGCTGAACGTTGAAACAAAGTTGAGTACAGTAATTATTGACTCGCCCAAAGCTAGTGCGTAGCCTAACCCAGAGATTGCCAACTAAGTGCCACAGAGTCCAAACACATTTTAAAAATGTAAAAGTCAATCATTAGCCCCTTTCCTTTGGTTACACATGTGCTAATTAATGATGTGATGATTTACTGATGTAAATAACTGAGCTCCTGTCGTCTTTGGAATTAAAAAAGCAACATGTTTTAGCTTTATTAGCTTTTGTCAGGGCTAATTAAGCTCCTGTATACATTTTTATGCTTTTATAGCAGAAAGAATGAGAAGACGACGTGCTCGCAGTGATAAACTCGCCCGACTTTGCAGTTCCCTACAGCTCTATGCTAAGCTTTTTAGCTTCTTTTAGCTCAGCGCTTTGGTCTCATGGCCCTCGGCTTCATTGTTTCGGTTCACTCTTGTGCCCTTATTCACCTTGTTTCCAGCGGCAGGCAGCTGTTGTCAGCAAAAATGCTCAAACCTACAATACACAACTTGAACAACAGCAAATGACAGGCAGACACAATTAGTGACTGAACATAGCGAAGCATTTCGCAGCTAAAGAACCAGGTGCGGAGACCAAAACAGAGCTAATAGAGGGTTAATGTTGGGATTTTGTTCAGAAAAACAACACAGCCATGGATGCTAATGTTGTTCTGTGTCTGCTGGATGTGTAAGTGGTTGCTAACACGTTGAACATATCAACTAATATGTCAATTTTTCCACCTCTGGCGGTCAAATATTTGTTTTAAAGTAGAGTACAGTATCTGGTTTATTAAATCTTGAGTCTGATATTTGTAGTTAGTAGTTAGTTAAGGTTTAATGAACTAAATTTTTCCTTGAAAAGGTTCACGTTCGAGTGCCACGAAGGCGTTGCGAGGTCTTGACAGATTTACTTCAGTTGTGTTGGGTTGGCATGAAGACATCCGTTGGCAATGGTTGAAACTCTGCGATATGATTAAATGCAGTGAAACAGGTGAGTCAAAGTCTCATGGTGCAAGCATCTCTTTCTTTCTGTTTTGCCTCATTATGGGCACAGAAGAGCACATCCCAACTTTCCTGATTGGAGGTGTCGGTGGCAGCAGTCAGTGTTACTCAACAGTTGAAAGCCTCAGGGTTTCCCAAGGCAGGGAGTGGCATCCCCCTCCGCCAGTAAACACATCAATAATCCTGCAGGTTGACTGACTGGCTCACTGGATAAGGCATGAAAATGAAGGAGGAAGACCTGCGGAGAAGAGGCAATTAGTGTTCACTCTAAGGTGTGTGGAGCCTTGGAATAGTTAGTGGTGTAGTGTTAAAAAGGAGGGTAAACCCTGAATCCCAGTTGGTGATCAGTCTTATGCAAACAAATGCCACGAGAGACGAAAAAATCAATCTGTTTCTCAGAGAGGAGCGAACGTATCCCTCTCATGAAGCCCTTTAGTACAGAAACACTCATAAACTGGACATGAATTTTAAAGGAGCAGTCAGACATTTTCTTTTCTCGTCGTATCATTGTGTCCATCACCAGCACGGCCTGGGATGAGTTCGGTCTAACTTTAGCACAAAAACAATAAGCAGGGGGGGGGGGACACCGCTATCCTAACTCTGTCAAAAAAAGTATAAAAATATGCTCAAAAATGTCCCTTCTCATGCAATGTAGAAACAGAAATGTAAAAACAAGACATTGTGGTTTATGTATTTCACAACAAGTCTCCCTACCTAAATAACAAAGTAGGTCCTGTCAGCACTTACAAAACAACCCGCTTAAATGTTTACTGATGTGCCACCTCGGTGGTTGAAACTGCATTAATTGATTTTTTTGGGGGGGAACTTGGGGATTTTGGTTAGAATATGGTCTAGCTATAAACACAACAGTTACATATTATCGCATTATAAAAATGATGCCGAACGTGTTTGTAAATCCATGTCTATTTAGGAATCCCGCAGACAAGGAGCAACACCAGCAATCATTCAGAGTCACGTTTCTGGCCACGTGATGACAGCTAGTCGCCAGCTTTGTACGCGTGCCGCTTGATGTTGTTCAGGTGACGTAGTGAGGCTTTTTTTTTTTAGAGATTTGTCTGCATCTGGAAATGAGCTCAATATAAGCGATGAGACTGAACCAAAACAGCGAAGCCACATAGTCCAAAAACCAAAACAATGAGCTGAAAGATGCTTTGTAGCGCTGAAGGTAACGGCAAAGTTGGGTGATAATCTTCTGTTGGGTTGTCACTATGAGTGACCCCTCTACAAATAGTCATTCAATCCATTGTTAAACTAAAAAAATATATTAAATAATGCAGCTTTAATAAGGTTTGGTCAGGTTTAGGAAACTGAAATGTCTTTAAGGTTCAGGAATTATTGCGGTCACGGTCAAACGAAACCAATTATTCAAAGTCGAGATGCTTTGTTCGTCCAACCGTCCACCTCAAATTCCTCCCTAAGAGTTTTTATGGCATTATGACAACGTCATGCTATGTTACAGTCAGTCATTATTTGTGCGGCCGCAACATAAACATAGGTTGTTTGAAGCGTTTGAAGAGGCAACCAAGGCTGTTGTTTTTCTGGTTATTGTTCTGGTTGTTCTTGTTGTTTTTCTCTCAAACCTGTAATAAGACAGCTTCGGAGAAGTTGATAGGCTGGGATACATGCCAGCAGTTTCCCCCCTACTTTCTTTGTGCTAAGCTAGGCTAACACGCCCTGGAGCTCCAGCGCCAGCTACCCAGAAATGGGACTGATTTTTATCCGTCTCATCTGACTTTAGGTTTAATGGCAAGCATCTTTCCCAAAGTATCGGGCCGTTCCTTTACATGCAACAGATTTATGGCATCCGAGAGCATCTGTAAACAGATGTTTGGTGTTGTAAGTTATTTAGCTTTCATCCCTTCATTCGGGCATCGGTGGACTTGGAGATAAACGAGAAGAAGCAGCTCGAGGGTGGCGGCAGTGACAGTCAATATGCATACAATCAATATTTAATGCAGAGAAAAAAAGAGGGACAACGGACAAACATGGATCTCACACCATTTGGCAGGTTCGGTTAATCTGACAAGTAATTGCTGGAAATGAAACGCTGATGTAAAAATATGTTTCTTGGAAGAGCCGGGGCCTTTCTTGTAGTCACTTCACATTTTGCACAAACAGCTACAGTATCTTTGACAAATCCATTCCCCCCTGTGTGAAACCGTGTAATTCTCCGTCTGCCTCGTGTCGTGTCCAGCCGTGTGACTCATGTTTCTCATGTTTACGCTGCGGCGGCACATCACCTAGCTATGATGACGAGGACTTTGCTGTAAGCCACAGCCGAACACCCTATATCCACCCTGCTGGCACAGCTTCAGTGTTTTCATTCCATATGATAGGAGTCACACCACATTCCTGTTACAACTTCTCTGCGGCGCATAAAAATCTCCTCTTGAAACCGCAGAGCCATGTGTTTTGAATTTTCCCTCTGTTTGTTCCCATTTACAGCATCTCTCCCCACTTTTTTCTTTTGCTCTCTCTCTCTCTCCCTCTCTCTCTCTCACACACACACACACACACATGCACGCTGATCACTCGCTCTCTTCATGTTGATAGGCCTATTTAGTCCTCATAAAAGCATTCCATTTAGGTGCATTTGAGGTTATGGTTGTCACTGACAACCGGCTGTCAGAGAGTGGCAGCCTCTATCAGTGTGTTGGGGGTTTCCAGAGGAGCTTACAACACACAGAGCATCTATTGATAGAGCCTGCTTTATGGACTCAGACCCTCCAAGGGCAATGGTGTGTGACAAAGACAGCGAGGGGAGTTGGTAGTTTGATGCTTTTTTAGCCCACAAATGGGAAAAAATCAACCCATCCGATGAATAGTTGCAACTGATTTTTATTGGAATCCATTGTTTAGATGAATAAAAATAGTCCAAATAAAGCAAGTAGCATGTCAACAGTGTTAAAAATGTTGATGCAGTAAACACAATTCGTCGGCCGCGAGAAAGCAAAGCTGCCGCTAGCATTCGTTTCCATTGCTAGGAACTCTTTCAGGCACCCTGGGAACCATTTCAGGAACTTGTGTGAGGACTAGAAGAACCACGGTCTGTGTTCTTCAGTCATGGCTTCTGCTCCGGATGTTGTACTTTTTGATAACTAACGAGCTATCGGGGCGTAGTCTGCACCACTGGATATATGTCATTGGTCAAGAACTTGAGCGTGGAAGCCACAGAAGCATTTGGTTCTTAGATCTATTTGGTCAAACTATTTGGTCATGTTCTTAAATTATTATTTCATTTATTTATTTATTTTGCGTATGTGTGAGAGAAGCCGGAGAGTTTTCTACAAGTTAAAAATGGGCTCATTGTAGAATTCATCAGCTAATTAAGTCACTATTTTTGGACTGAATATGTCTGAATCTGGGAAACTGGGCCAAGAAAATAATAATCAAACAAAACCTTTGCCAGGCCACCCGAGAAACCTTTCAGAGAACTTGAACAGCAGGATCTACGTGTAGTTTCCCAGCCACTGTTCGTGGTGGCCAAAAAACTGAAGTCAGTGCCCGGCGCAGGAAGTGCACTAGTGTGGCCTTTACATTGTGACGTGCCTTACGTCTGACGACCAGAGTCCCACCACAGACCTGCAGGTAACATTTACTAATTGTAACCTTGATCTGTCCCCAACCCCCAAACAAGTGTTTTGGTTTCTCAACGCTAACCTATGGTTAAGGTATATCATGGCCACAGTGTGTCTCTGAACTTTAGCAGATCAAAGTGACAATGTGCAGATGTATTGTTGGTATTTGATATATATATATATATAAAAAAGAAAAACAGCCAGTGAACACAATCCAATGCAGAATGGACCAATGGAGCGGCTCCTTCAACAACAGACTGCTACTCCCACCACCGAAGCTGTCAGACTCTTTAACACCAGCGTGACTTTTTCCTGTATATTTCTTATTTATGAGTAAATTATTATTATTATTTTTTTAATGAGCTGCTTTGACGAATGATTCTACCTGGTGAGGGATCATAAAAGTCCATCGTATCATATCTTATGTTAGCTTCTTGTCAATAAAGATGTGTAAAATCCAGAATTTGAATACATGAAAATACAAAAAGGGAAAGCATAAAACAATACATGTGAATATAAAACAATATAATACAGGAATATAAAGGTCATTATGAATTATAAATACTATAAATCAAGGCTGCATTCTCTGAAGCTGCTGGCTGCCTCATTAATCTAAACCGCATAGAAACACGATGTGTAACCTTCGTGAGGCTTAACAGAGGAAAAGTATAGGTTATTGCCTTTGGAGTTTCTCAACAACACAGACCGGCAGGCAGAATGTCAAACATGAAAACATATTAAAAGTGGCCACTTTCTTTGGAGAAGCTTGTATGAATTACTCTGATCCATGAGGTTATTCAAAAAGCAAAGAAAATTAAGTTAACATTCATCTTCAGTCTGCACTAATTGGTCGAACTGAAGGTGGTTGCCACTGAAAAAAAAAAAATCGGATATAACATGATAAACTGCAAGTTATGTTATTGAATCTGTCTGTATATTGTGTACATAAAGCACTGCCTTTCGAAATTGTATTGTTGGGAATATCACCCCCACCTCACACACAAACACGCTCACACACACACACACACGCGCGCTCACACACACACACTCCTCCTCCTCTGGAAACCTGTTCTGGAGGGAGTGACTTGATCCAGGCGGCGTCCAATTATATGGAAGCAGCACTTATTCCACTTTATTCCAGGCTACAGTTAAGTGGCTTGAAGCCTTCAGAGACACACGGGCTCGTAGTATAAAGGCAGAGCAATAGGCAGAGGTACTGTACCCATGTGACATGTGAACGGAAAGCTGAAAGACAAAGGTAGAAATATCTACTATACCGAGCGTCTGGCGGCGTGCAGTGGAGACACAGAGGATGCTCCAAATCAAATCCACGAGGGCTTTTTTTTTTCTCGTCTGGAAATCCACGGCTTCATATAAATGATTCATGAGAGCCCGTTTCTATTTCTAAGGGAGTAATTGCGCTCGCAGTGAGTTTCAGCTGAAGCCGGTCACACAAACCAATCTGCAGAAAGATCGGTAGTAGAAAGCTGGAATCAGAGCTTGGAGAAAACGATATAAAAGTCAATTCATTTGGAGGAGTTTGACTGAGCGTTTCCTTTATTATTTTTTTTTAACCTGCACTGGACCTCATCTGTCAAAAGGATCAACTGTTGCTGCAGCCGGAGCGAGCACAGAGACATTCTCCAAGTGTGTCTCGCTTTCATAATGGATGTTTGACCGTCACTTGGTCCTGCATGCAGCCTCACAGCCGGTGTTGTGCAATTAACATGGAAGAGAGACTGATACTGTTGTTGATGCCTCGGATACACCTTCATCTGTCCTGATGTGATGCCACATTGTTGCACTGAGGAGAATGATAATATTCCACATCGCTGCCGGCGTTTTCATACTGGTTGATCATCTGTGTGTGCGAAACAATACACATTGATTCTTTTTTCTTTGTACAAAGGGCCAGTTTGGGCATTTTAACTCACTGGCAGACGTCAAAATTGACAGGCTTTTTGTTATAGTGACCTTGCCCGGTTTTGACATCTATTCAGCGGGAGAGCATCATGCTGATGATGATGAAGAACAGCGGCATGGATGCGCATCAGGTTGATATCGATTCGGAATTTGAGCCTCACAGTCGGTCGCGGTCGTGCACCTGGCCGCTGCCGTGTCCGGAGGATTTCCCCGGGGGAGAAGAGGCGAGCCGAGGTCTGGCCCTGGCATCGGTCAAAGTGGAGCAGTACAACGTGCCCGCGTGCCGGGCCGAGAGAAAAGGCGGCGCACCGGCGGAGATCAAGCATCCAGCCGGCGCCCCAGCCCCGGTCGTGGCCGCTCCTGCCTGCATGTCCGGGGCTGCGCTCGACGTGGCCGGCCAGCTGCGCAAAGCCAAGTCCTCCCGGCGGAACGCGTGGGGAAACCTGTCTTATGCAGACCTCATTACCCGTGCCATCGAGAGCGCCCCGGAGAAGAGACTCACTCTGTCCCAGATTTATGACTGGATGGTTCGCTTTGTTCCTTATTTCAAGGATAAAGGCGACAGCAACAGTTCAGCCGGATGGAAGGTAGGCCACATGAAAGAATTTTCTGACACCACATGGTGAAGGTTTTAGTGGAGAAGCTGCACTATATTTAGTTTCAGTCTGTGTCTGCAGCATAACTCCTTTTCTGCATATTTGAAAGCCACATAATTGACCCCTGGTCCCGGCAATTTATGTCAGTGGCGTGTCCCCATGTCACTCCACACTACAGTGTGTGGAAAGGGGCGGTGAGCATGGTTGGATAAGGGTTCACTGGGTTCATCGTATTTAGGGATTGCAGCCTGTGCACATAGGAGTAGCCACACGGAGCCAAACTCCCCCTCTCTTCACAGTTCCCTTTGGATAGGCAACTATTACGCGCTGTGACGCATTGGTAAAGCGTCTTGTTCCAAGCCTATATTACTCTGCGTTGTCGGGTCACGCGGGGGACAAAGTGTACCTCCGGTCCCATTTGGAGCGTCACCCATGCCGCCGGTTGGGTGTTCGGGATAAACCGTTTGGAGCCACCCCGCCCCCTGCTATCTAGTGCGCGCACGTTGAATTACGCACAGGCTGTGCGAAAGCATGGCACAAGGCGAGGGGTTTAAAAGGACAATAACAAGAGATGATGACATGGGGTGTCACAGCAAACAGATGTAACTACAGATTATCCCTTAAATTCAAATTAATATGAGGTTAATCTAATAGATTGGTTGCTGTAATCTACTTAACTTTACCACCCATTCTGCGTGAGGATTAATGGTCTTTTGTCTCCAAGCCCTGCACTGTAGCTTCTCCTCATACTATCCTTTGTGTGTGACAAACTTTTGCTCCTGCACGCCACTTCTTTGAATATCAGCTCTTATTATGAGTTCAGCTACACACTCTGTCCCTGTATCTGGAAAAATATGGCACCCTGGCATTTAATTCTACATTAAATACACCAGCTAAGACTGTCTAAACTCAGCCTGGTTAAATCATGTGTAAACACGTGTAAATAACATTTGAAGTCTTTTCTAATTGTTAGTAAAAGAGAAGGAAAAAAAAAACGTATAAAATCTGAATTTCTCTGTCTCCACTTGTGTTTTATGGTCTTTTGTCTGTAGTGGGAGTTTCATCAAAGGGCTACAAGGGTCAACACAGCAGTTAATGGGAATTTCTAAAATGCCAGATACACACTGTTAACTCTAACAGAACAGAGGAGTAGCCTTGATAACTCCCTTCTTGTTAAATCTGACAGCAGGCTATAGCCACTCAGCAACATGACAATCTTAAAGATGTCAGAGAAACATGTTTAAAGGGTCCTGCGGCAATTTAGTGTTTCGCTGACATAAAATTTAGGAACTTATTACAGAGAGAAAACTGAAGCAGCAGAGGCGAGCTCCAAAAAAACTACGTCCTACAATTCCCATAATTCAGCGCAATTGTGTTTTTTATGAGACCCTTTCTGCTGCTTTCAAACCCAACGACTCCAGTTTGTAACACTTTCCCTAAAAACGTTCGACTCCCGAGCCTCCAGGCTGACACAACCCCGGTGACATCACTGTGACATCATCAGGGTTGTTTTTGAACTTTAAAGCTTCATCAGGAGCCACTGAAGACATTATATGGCTGTCTTCCCCGGCTAAGTGGCACTTCTCGTGACAAGCAAACTGAGCGTCCAAATGCTTTTACTGCTTTTGAAGTCTGCCTTCCTGTGTTCTTGTTTTTTCGGATACAGCCGTGGACAAAGAGGAAGAGCACAAGTTGCGGTGGGATTAACAGACATTTCACACCATCTGTGCTTTTGACATTGAGTTGATCTAAAATCCTCTATCTGCTTCCCCTGTCATGTTATCGTATCCTTACAGCATTTTTTGATAAGTGCCATTGTCTCCCATCTTTTTTGTCCCCCTCTCTCTCTCTCTCTCTCACACACACACACACACACACACAGGCTTTTCCAATGTTTTCCCCTGTTCCGACATCTCATTTGGCTCCACACCAGCCTCCAATTGAGCAGTATTAAGACGCAGATTAATCTCAATAAAATCACCATTTGATTTAGGTCTGAGCGGAGCGCCAACAACCTCTGTCCAATCTTTATGCTATGGGGGTTTTAAAATTGGATTTGAAGCAGGCCTTAATTCCCGGGGCCTTGTTTGTGCTGCCCAGGGATGCCCAGCTTGATACCTGCTCCCCGTTCCAGCTTTGCGTGGAGGCTTTGATTGGCTGCTTCTGGCAAGGGAGCTGATTGGTGGAGAGAGGCTCCAAGTTGAGGCGGAAAAACAACTTGATTCAATCATAATAACACTCCTCAACAACACAAAGGGAGAGAGGGAGAGACACACACACACACACACATGCACGCACATGTTGGACTGTAACAGTTGGCAGCGATTTTAATGAGATTTGAAACGCGGAGGTACAAAATCGCTCACACGCGCACGCACGCAAACTGGCGTACAGTACGCACACACACACGCTCACTCATTCCTGTATGTTTCTGCTTATGATTGAACAGTACTTGGGGAGGGGCGGCGGGTGGGTGGGTGGATGGGGATGTATATGGATGCATGGTTGGATGGGGTGAGTGGGAGGGAAATAAGATCCAGTCGGAGTCTTGCTATTAAAAGCAGTCTTTAAGAGCTGTTGTGTAATCCTGTCTGAGAGCTGCTGCTCAATTCAGCCGCTGGGCTCTTTGTCTTCATCTGGGCTGGCAGCTTCTCCTGCCTCTTGATACCACACACACATGCACACACACACACGCACATACATACAAACAAATACTGTACTCACACACTGTCGAGGTGTCACTCACTTGTTTAAGTGTCAAACACTAAGGCTGCAGTGGCCTATTGGATTTTCTTCACACGTTCACACACACTTCTTGTGTCCAGTGGTAGTGTATAGATTTCTTTGATTGTGGTCACACACACACACACACACACACACACACACACACACACACACACACACAGTGTTGCTTAAGAATCTGGCAGCACGGTGACCATGATGACTACGTATGGATTTCTCTGACTGTGGTTCAGGTAATTGCGGTCAAGTGTCTGGGGCCGTGTTTGTTGTTGCATCTGAGGTAGGAGGCTGTGTTTGGTCATATGAAGGGAGTTCAGTTCTGTAGGTGGTCATGGTGGTGATGCGGGGGTCTGCACACACACACACACACACACACACACATGCTGTTATGTTCATTTCACAAGTGGCTCTGCGTGGGAATGGATGTGCTGAGCCGTGGTCTGTCTGCAGGCTGTACTGCGCACAGTTTTCCAGCGCCGTGCAGGCAGGTAGGAGCTCACCGACTACCTGAAGGCCTTCAGAAAGCAGCGCGTCAAAGGCACGTCGTGGGCGTATGACTGTTGTAATCAGACTGTGATATAATGAGCACGCGGCAAACAAGCGGCAATGCACATGAGGATCAATTATAATTTCAGAAATCATTCCTGCTTCCAACTTAGCACCCTGTTTTCGCTTGAACTTGAAAATGTGTAATAAAGTGACTGTACATTCATGTACCAACTCAACAAAGTGGATTTAGTGCTGAGTTACTCTCTAACTGATAAGAATTTGCTCTATTTTACATCCAGCACTCGAGAGACGGCTGCAAACATTTATGAGCATTACTCTGAGTATCTAAATTTGAATTAGGGAAGTGATTTTTGTCAGCCTGTGTAATTGCTTCTTCTGGGAAGTGTTTGGATCAGTTTGAAGCTCCATATCCACACAGACTTATGTCAAAATTATACATAATCCCCGCACACCAGTGGAGTATATATACAGAGTTCTGCTACCTGACCCAAACCCTCTGGGTCCCGACAAAGTATTAGGCATTAGGTCGGGTTTTGTGGGAATTCTCTCTTTCCGCGCTCTGACTGTGGTAATCGTCTGCATCCATGTGTGTCATGTGTTGCATGTCGATTCAAAATGCCCTAGCTGGGAAGACGGAAAGAAACAAATAACCTGTCTGATATCGCTCCCTGTTCATTTATCCACCGCTCCCCATGTAATAGATACTCAATAGTTAACTGCACGGCGAGCAGTAAATTCAGATTTTTGACACTTATGAATCATGATCAGTCTGCATCCTCGCTGACAGCTGTGGCGTGGCATGACTGTAATTTTTGCATCTTTAAAATGCAAAGATAGCATACATGCCATGGAGACTAGAGGGTTGTTTTTTTTTTAAAGGATGTAATGTAGAGCAGAAATTTCATACGTCAACATTCAGATAAAATGGTGGAGTGCAAATATAGTGCACTATATAGAAAATGGGGGGATGAAATATCAGACAGTGTGTTTCATTAGCCTGGAAGGCTGGTCAGTAACGTTAATGGATGGAATAAGGGAGAAATATAGCTCCGGGTATGGGTCAGGTTAGATCGCTTAGATCTGTGCTGAGCTCATAGACAGGCGCAGGTGAGAATAAATGCATGAGAAATAAGCTCCCATACATTGTCAACACTTGGCTCACTTATTTAAGGGCTGTTTTGGACAGCCTTCATCTGGCATTTAATTTCGCAAGCCAGTCAGTTATCCAAGAGAATGGAGACACCTGGTACGGAGAAGAAGAAGAATTTTAAAGGCGATTGACAATAATACAAAATAATATGCCAAAGTTGGAACAGCTTGGTACCACGTGAGAGATTTCTGTGGGATGGGCTTGGTTGGAAAACGATGTTGTCAATGATATCTAAAGATCCCCCCCCCCCCCCCCCCCGAAACTTTTACTTAGATCGCTGCTTATTTAATCATCAATATTTCATGTTGTGTATAAAAAATATCTAAGATTTGAAACACTTTTTTTCTGGGGCTTTAAGGCCCAGGAGGTAAACCTCCAATAACACACCCAGGATCTATAGGCAACGTACCAAAACGTAACTGGAGATTATTTTTCGACAGTTTTTCTTCATGCAAACCTGTGAAACGAAGGTGCAATAAATGTAATAAAAATATTTTTGGGGTGTGAAAATCTATTTAAGAAAGTAAATATGCAGGGAATCGCTGTTTATTACTGAATTAAAAGGAGAAGTCATTCCTAAAAATAGACAGGCTGACTTTAGGTTGGTCATCTTCTTTCATATCCCTGATTAGTGAGAGTAAAAGTGGATCTTTACCTCTAATATGCTTCTAATCTGCTTGTAATGCATCACAACGCACTAGGCTGTAAAGTATTACCGCCCACGCTGATGGCCATCACCTTGTTCTTGTTCTGCTGAGATTCCACTTGCAGGAGATAGAGACGGGGCGAATGAGGTGCAGAGCACAGAGAGAGAGAGAGAGAGAGGGAGAGAGAGGAGGCAAGGAGACATTTTGAAGAACAAGGTATTATTTGTCCTGCCAATAAAAAACCTTTTTTGAATTGAATTCAGAATTGAGTGGGAGAGGGAGAGAGGCGGAAAGAGAAAAGATGGAGCGAGTGCGAGAGTGGTGGCGGTGGCCCCTGCTGCTGAGCACATTGATAGCAGCCTTAATGCCTGTGATGCTCCAGCGCCAGCCGAGACAGAGGGGAATTGGTTGGAGATGGTAGAACAGGCTTAGAGGGTTCCCTGTGCCAGCCGGCCTGGCGCTGGCTCAACAGAAAGCCCTCTGCACTGCTACACAGTTATTGTTATTATCACAAAGGCCCAGCAGAAGGAGAGGCAGCTCTCGAGTTGGCGGGCTTGGCGCTGGGTTAACCGGGGGCGGGGAATGGGAAGAGGAATTTGGAAGGCGAAGGGGGTTGGTTGTTGAATCTGAGACTATGGTAAAACTCATCTGATCAGTCCTGTGAATGGAGAGAAAACAGTTGGGAGGGTCGTTGAGGGCTTGAATGGAAAAGGGGACATGCGGAGACGGACAGATTTTGATCCGAGAGGATCAGTTGCCTTGTCGGTTGATGCCGAGCTACAAAAGGCATTAGAATAGAACACGGGCAGATATCACTTCAATCTGGAGAAGGGCTGGGATGTAAACAAGGGATGCACCGGCAGTGGAGGCGGGGTGTTCACTGCTTAAATGACTCATAGTGGTTGGAATAGAACATAATATTCTCGCCCTCAGCCCTCACACTTCAATCAGTTGGAATAAATCAGCTGGAATAAAATGTTGAGAAACACTCTACAGACGGAAATTCCAGAGAGAGAAAACCGAGTCCAGACACACAACAGTCAGTCAGGCAGGCGGATCTTGGGAATCGTGCCTGGTGGTGTGTCGTAAAATGTCGGCCCAGCACACATTCTCTCCGTGTTGTCTACCAGACCTCAGGGCTTCAAAATGTTCTGGTGTCTGGCTCGGACGATGAGCAGAGCGCTATTCAAAAAACACTCAGTCCTCTGTCCTCGCTGACAGACTGTGACTCAGGAACAGGTCAGCTCGTAATGTTGTTATGCTGTTAACACGGCCTTAAATACCCACATCAGGTGCTTGAGATTTCCATTTCTCTTTCATACAAAACCATTTGCAAATGTTCTCCCATTTACATCAATTATTTTGAAAGCTGCACTGTTGCATGATAGAAATGTGACTATATCTAGGCAACCATTGGTTTCAATTGACTTGAAAATCTATTAGCTGAAACCAACTTCAGTTATGTAATCTATTACAGTTACTCCTCAAGTAATATTTAACTTTGAAGATGATCTCAAAGTTTTTTTTTCTTTTGTTTATTTAGTATTGTTGCTCTCAGTTTGTGAATTTACTTTCACAGTCACATGAATTGCCTATTTTTTGCTCCCTAACAACATTTCGATGGATTTTTCCTACATTTCCGGCAACCATTGATCCCCATTCATTTTTCATACACTAAGAAAATCAATCATTCAATCAACCAGTTTTTCTTTGCATCATAAATCATGCCGTTATATTGCTGTCTGCTCTAGGCAGCGGTTGTTTCCCATTAACTTCCATATGGTAGGGAAGTCAATTAGCAGACTCTTGAAAATTGTTATGTAATCCATCACAATGAATTTCAAGTCAAGCATTTTACAAAGTTACAAAGTTACATTAATGTTGTGGGGCAAGGCAGTATGGATATTTCCAATCAATCGATGTTCACATTGCATAATGTAGTCCAAGGCTGATACTTTTTCTAAAACTTGAATTTCAATGAACGATAATTAAGAAATTTGACCAAACACAACACATTGTAGCCTAATTCTGACCGATATGAGAATTTTGAATAAAAAATTTTGAGAATTTTGAATAAAAAGTATGAATCTGAATAATTAAAGTTTTAAACATCTAATACGTGATTTTGTTTCTGATTGGATATAAATGGAAATCAATGGCTGCCTAGAGAAGTAGACAACATTCATTCAAATTTATAAAAAAACAACTGCATAATTTCGTAATCGGTAGTCGGGATGTAAAGTTCATGTGACTGACTAGTTGGCATGCAGTTGTGGAGATTAATAGAAATCAATGGCTGCCTTGAGCAACAGGCAACCAAAATTTATACAACTCAACAGCATGGTTTGTGATTTTTGGGGGGTTTTGTGATTTAAAGTTTATATGACTGAGTTCAAGTACATGTGACTGATTAATTTCCATACCATGTAAAAATAAATAGAAATCAATGGCTGCCTGGAGCAATAGACAACAGTCATCTACATTTCTAATACACAACAGCACGGTTTGCAAAAGCAGTAGTTGTGATGTGAAGTTCATGTTGGAGTACTGCAATGAAAATAAACAGAAATCAACGGCTTCCTTGAACGAAGTCAACATTCATCCCAAATTTCTAAATCACAACAGTGTGGTTTGCAAAATGGCTTCTTGTAAAGCAGCAGTGCTGTAGGAGTATAGCGACTTTGTACTTTGAGGTAACCTTGAAAGTTATACATCACACGAGGAGCTACTTTTGAAATACAGTCTTCTTAACAATCCCAATCCATCATTTCACAGCAGCGCCAAACTGGTTATAATCCCACCGGAATCAGAGAAAAATGTTAGAATGTAATCATGCATCTGAAATTGCACCAGATTTTAATGTGATTAATGACACACTTGCTTCATAAAGTATTCAACCCCCAAACTTTCTGCATATTGTACTCATTACACTATGCACCAATTTTAATAAATCATCATGCACTCACAGTGTGTTTATTTATAATGGGCTTTTGATGCCTTATAATGCCTTATGAGCACCACTTCAAGTAATGTGTTGCCCTGATTTTTACTGCAAATGGGATTAGTTTTTGAGTTCCTGCACACGCTGAAATGGGTTTGATAGAGGTTTGTATGGATCTGAAGATTCTGTGTGTGTATATCTGTGTGTGCGTGCATCTGCTGTTGTTGTTGTATAGCTGGGCCTGATGGGAGTCCAGGTCCGCGGGGTACAGCTCTAGTTAATAATTCAGATGAGGCTCATTATCAAGGCAGCGCAGATCTCTCTCTGATTCCACCTTAATTGCAGGCAGGATGTGCCTCTCAGACACTCTCAAAGTCACTCCCCCTTCTGTCTGCAGCTGCAAATGACTACCACACACACACACACTGTCACACACACACACACACACAGATATCCACTAGTTCCAGACCTCACCTCTCCGCAGCAGATCCCCTCGCTGAGACCAGGACAGCATCTCTGAGTGAGCAGGTGAATGGACGTTTGGAGATGAGTAGATAAATCCCACTCCGAGCTTGTGGCTATCACAGAGTATCGACTCCAAGGCCAGGCATGTGCTCCTATTATGAGTCACTTACATTTTTAATCAGATCTTCATGAGGGCTTTCTCCTGTTGGAGGGCCCTGCAAACTAAGATGGATGGGAGGTAATCAGTCGGAGGACAGCAGCCCTGTGATTAATGCTGCTGGAGAGTGAAACCTCTCACCGCCTTGCTGGATGACCTGGATCGTGGCTTCTCAACCCCAAATTGTCTGCCGAGTTGAAGTGAGGAGGGCTGCGTAAAAACAGAGAGAGCTGCTGCTGCTGCTGCTGCTGCCGCTGCTGCTTGACAAGCAGTATCAGACTTATATTTCATTTAAATAATGGCCCTGGTGTGTCACAGTGAAGATACTATTCAGAGATTTCCCACAGGTGATTGTACAACCAGACAATCAGGATTCAATTCAGCCCCACAGAACAAATCTACATTACCTTTGCTTAAGGGAATGGGACAATCCTCCTCCACGGATTGACTATGAACTAACCTGCCACAAGTTACCAATGTCTAGCAACAATTGGCTATAGTCCTGCAATTTTCAAGTCATGTTCAGAAATGATATTCTTGCTCTCAAAAATTGATCCATTCATGATAAGTGGACGTCTTTTTCACTTTTTTGGGAGAGATTTATTAGACTAAATAAAACAAGACAATGTAAAAAAAATACAGTGGGATACTGTGGGAATCTCTGACTTAGCTTAAATGAAGTGAAGGAAGTCAATTGGCCCTGCAACTCAGTGAGTTGAAGGAAGGCACCGGGATGGCAGGGCTAGGGCTGAAAAATGTACAGTATGCACTCATTATCCAGGAACCACTTGAGCTAAAGTATTTCTTTTCAAGTGGTACGGAAGAGAACTTGTTGCATTTGCAGATTTTCAGGCCCGGGGCGTGGATATTGAGATCATATTGTCTAAATAAAAGCTGCACCACAACAAAATTCTCAAGTGGCCTGTCATACAAGTCGTGTACAAACATGTCTGCCTTTCTGTAAAGAGGGAGGAAACACTTAACACTTGAATTAGCTACGATTTTAGACTTGCTAACCAGCTCTGTGAGGATGTACTGTAACACAACAGTGCTTTGAGCTACGACAACGCTAACATGCTGATGTTAAGCTTATATAATGTTCACCTTCTCACTCAACATTAGCTAATCTTCGATAAACACAAAGAACAGCGGAGGCTAATGGAAACTACACTTGTTTTTAATGTATTTTGTAACTATGAGCAATATTTCCATATTACGTTCATAGAAAACATGAATTGGTTGGCTTTATATTGCATATATAAACAGCATTTCTTCTTTTTAAGGCTTCTTTTTGCTCTTGGGTGACATTATTATAAATTAAACTTACTTGCTAGCAGAACAGGTATGCCACAGTATGCCAGTTAGGCTAATAATGTTAGCCTAAATGCACAAATACTGTAAACTAACAACAGGCTGAAACAAAAAATGTAAATTCAAGTTTAAGTACTGTAAGTGGTTTAGGGTAAGAATACAAAAGCGTTCATCAGATCAATTCAGAAAAGCCAAAAAAGTAAGTAAGGAGATGTGAAAATGGAGGGAAAATATATTTCTACGCTGAATGATGCTGAAAATGATAAAATTAATGCTTGCAGTGGTTACAGGGCATATTAGTAAAATGCTCCACTCCATCATTTTACAGTACTATCAATCACCCTTAATGTGAATTGTTCTCCGCGTACTTCAGTCATGTTCAGGTGATGTTCAGCATCAATCAAGTCACATTCATTTGCTGGCAATTGAATCCATTTTCATTAAAGACGTCTGTAATTGCACTTTGATCATAGTTGATAAAAGCCCGTGGAAAATTAAAGCCATTAGTGCCTTAAGAGCAGGATCGTTTGCTGCGTCTTAACCGGAGTTATTTGCTCATTGTCTTCGTGAAAAAGGGAAAAAAAAAGAAAAGCCTGTTAAAGCAGTTGCTACGCTCGGAGAAGGTGTCTGCTAACGATGTCAAGTTGAGCGCAGACACGGGAAAAGAACATGTCTACTGTCCATTGTCAGCACAAAGAAGGGTCAGGGAAGAGTATTTTCACTTAATGAATATTCATCAGTCCAACGGCATATTTGGACAAATTACAATAAAAGCCTTTCAAGCCGGAGCTGAGTGGCAATAATTCACAATTGAGTCATTTTGGAAATTATTAATCAAACATGGTTAAACTGCTTTACATCATGGCTAAGCACATTTACATTGTGATATGTACATATTGTACAATGTGTGTGTGTGTGTGCGTGTGTGTGATGGCTTGCTGAGGGCGGTCGTGGAGGCAGACAGAGGTTAGCAGTGTAAGACGGCCTCTCAGTGGATTTCTGTGTCAGTTTGATGAAAATAGGTCAGGATTCAGAGCTCGGCGTTTAGCATTCTGCCCATGTGATGGCTGACGCCGAGCCTGACGACTGCTAGCCTCGAATGAACTCCAGACTCTTTCTGTCTCCGACTCCAACCCACCCCCACTTCTCTGTCTTCTTCCCTCCCCATTCCTCTGTAATCCAAACTCTGTCCTGTCATCCTCTGTCTTTCCGCCGTCGCTAACGCTTCGAGCTCACGTAAAGAAATTCAAATCTGTGGCCGTAGATTAAACCCGCTCCTCCACAGAAATTGCACTTAAATCCACAATAGACTGCGTCTGGTAGAATTTATTTGATTTAGATGTACTTTTGGGTATTGTAGTCCGGCTTTCCACAGAGAAAATAGATGTGCTGCAAAGTTTTATGAGGATAATATTTCAACCGTAGCCAGCAGTGACCTAGCTTAGCATAGGGTCTACAGTATGTTTGGTCACCACTAGAAGGGCTTGATTTATTATTCCCCTACAGTGCAGGCCCTCATCTCTCATGACTGCCATGCCTTTAAAAACGACTCTCTAAAAGGTGAATTCACTTACGGATGAGCTAGTTCAGTGTTTAGCCACATCGAAAGCAATTGAGTCACAGCAACCACCTCTGGCATGTGAAGAATTGGCTGTACACAAATCACGGTTAAATGTAAAGCTAACAACAAGAGGAGGTACGTGAAAAGACTGCGGCGAGGTCAGTTCTCTTAAGTGATAAGGTTTTTCTGTGTCAGTAATCAGATTACCTAAACAGAAAAACGGGTTGTTTCATACAGTAGCATTCAAAACATCGCCTTGTTGCCTGAGAAGAGTTGGCTCGTCGTTACTCTTGTCTGGTGGTTTCTCGCTCAGTTAGTCTCATTTTCTCTCCTTAGCTTCCTTCGTCAACGTCCCCTTATTATGTCCCCAGAGGCTGCTCACACCGGTTACATTTCCTCCTTGCCCAGCTCTGGTTCAGGCACGACACTGGCCCCGCTCCCAGTCAGCATTCGCCCATGCCATGCCATGCCTGAAAGCTTCCTCTTCCCAGTGGTCCAAAACGCCTGCACTAACATGAACACTCCTTTCTGTTTTAACTTTCCTTCCTTGCCTTGTATTGAATGAAAACTGTGCTGTAAACAACATTTGGAAGGAGTGCGATGAGACGTGTAAGACTTTCGCAAGGTTAAAATTGCTGGCTTTATTTAAAAGAAATGAGACATGACATTTTATTTATATGAAAATTTACTGAGCACGTCACCCGCCGGAAGAACGTCAGCTCTAAGAATCACCAAATCGTGGCAATGTTGTGTCGTGTTGTTGATACCGTCCAGCGTTTTCATATCGTTAGCGTCAATGACCGCTTCAGTCCCAAAGGGCCACTAGCATGGCTTTTTAATGTCTCTGATGTCTGGTTAACGGATCCATCGATAAGGAAAGGAAAGGAAAATCAGATTTCAACAAGGCACTGATGACTAAACACAGACAGACCTACAGTATTAGCTGTTAGGTAATGAGAAGGATCAGCAGTTAAAAATAACCACGACCATCCCGGGGGCTAGAAAATTACAATTTTACTCCATGACATGTTGGTTTCGGTGATTCGATTATTGCATATTTGTCAGTGAAATCTGCACCAGAAATGATCAGCTAAAGTGAGCTGTGCAGTGTCAAAGGTCCTTAAACACAGCGCGTGTTAAATCAAAGTACCACACGCTAAACCGACGCAGAATATCTAGTGTATAGGCTTCTGGGCCTAAAGTGAAGCTGTCAGAAGATGCCCCCCAAAAACAAGTTAATCCAGCCACGATCATAACATGCAGCCATTGAGGTAATCATGTCTGCTTATTCCTGTAGTAATACACCAACTCTCTGCTCAAAGCTGCTGTTCCCGAAGCGTTTGCACAGCTGCACACATGTCCGTGTTCATTTTCTGCAAAGTCTCACTCGCCCCGTATCCGTTTCCTCCTGTGTCAGCCTCTACCTTGTGAAGAGTTAGATTGCACCTCCCTAACTGATTTATTGGCCCTCTGAAAGTCTGACTTCATCAAATCCTTGATACCGCTAGTCATATATACTGTCTTTGATGAGTGCCACCAAAGTCGATGTGTGGATTTAATAGCAGCATTAATCTGCCTGTTTAATGGTGTTGTTGAGTGGAAGGTGGTCACCACAAGATGCAGCACTAAAAGATGAGTTATGGGCCCAGCCGGTGAACGATGAAAGGGCAAAATGCAAAGCAGTCGAGATGCGGAGGAGAGTGTCGGAATTAAACAAGGTCTTCCCGTGCGCCGCGCGTCGAGGAGAGGACGGCCGAGAGACTCTGAGAGCTGCTGAGCGCGGCGTGGAATGAAAACAGTTTTCAGACGCCGCCGTCAAAGTTTGCAGCGGGTTGTCATCTGTCGCTAGGTGTTGCTAAACACGTGCCTGAGGTGATATTTTATTTGTTAGCGCGATTTACGTTTCTGCTAATTTACCGAGAACACACGATAATTGATTCTCCTGTGACACATTAAAACAGATCTAGACTAAACATCATACACTTTTTTCTTTTTCTGTGTTTTTGGTGTCAACACTGTGGCAGGTTGTTTTTTTGTAATGAGGCCCGGTGAGAACTTTGCGCCTTGTTTAATTGGCTGCGGTTAAGAATAAGTTTACACCAATATACTTCGATCATAATACGCTTTTATCGTGTATTCTGTGATAAACGTGTTGTCACCCTCTGATAGGATGAAAATCAGCTGTTGCCTAATACATTTTGTAGTTTGCATACAAAACATATGATGAGATCATAAAAATAGGACTCGTTTTTACAAGTAGAATGCCGAACAGAATATAAAGTAGTAGTGGAATAAGCTCCTTGTCAAGCGGCTAAAAGTTTAAAATGCTATTTATGCAGTCAAGACAGAATTTGTACTTTGATACATTAAATACAATCTGCTGTTAAACTTAAAGGTGTGTGGGTGTGGGCGCTATTTACACAATATTATATTCATAGCTATGTTTTCATCCATGTATAATCACCTGAAAATGATACTTGTTATGTTCTACATTTGCTTCGAACGGACAAACTGAGCGTTGGCTCTAGATCGGGCGTTTGGAACAAGACTAGAAACGGGAGGGTGAGGCGAGATTGTCGCAATCAGCCTCGATTAGATGCCACTAAATTCAACACACTGCAACGCAACGCAACGCAACAGGTGGCTCGGAGATAGTTGATTATTAAGTGTCCTTCCCTGTTTCAGTGTCCCCGGTAGTATTGTGTGGCTCGCTCCAATCAAGTTTCCCATTAAAGTTTTATTTGACAATCTTGGAACGAGATCTTTCTCAAGTACAACCGTCTTTAACCTCGTGCCACAGTCTACCTCCGCTTCGCTACATTTCAGTGGAAATAATGGTGGTTTTCTTGTCATGGGCAGAATCACTCGGTCTCAGAATAAAGTATCATGTTAAGTATCATGTCCTTTGTGGCTCTGGGGGTGGCTCTTTATTGAGTTGCTATACTAAAGTCCTCTGAGTCCTCTGAGTAGCACTTGAACTTTTGTATTTTTACATTTTGCATTCCACAATAATCGGAGCAAGTCTGCCACCACTGAATAATATGATGCAGTTTCATTGACTGAACACTGAAATCAAGGCTACGTGGATGTCGAGATGCCAGTCTAATGACATAATTTTGACCAGATACTATTATGGCATGATCGTTATCAGCGGCAGTATTAATTATAATATCAACTGTTTCACTGGAGTTCAGTTTTAATGTCCCGTGATGGCCTAAATGCTGCATCGGAGCGACATTATCATCATAAAATGTTGTCAATTTGCAGCTTCGCTCCAGAGGTCTTGACAGACGTGATGGCAGTTTGAAGCCTACAGTAACGAAGCTGATTGGAGGACAGAAGGGGGGACGGGACGGTTGCGTGACTGCACGGTGCACAGGCCTGTCTGCGTAATTCTCATAAGGCGGATATTAAAGACGCAACGCCGAGGCCTTCCCTCCGCTCTGTCCCTGCACTCCCTCTCTCCCTCGTTTTCCCCGTTCTCTCTTTCCCTCTCTTTCCCTTTCCCTCTCCGTCTCTGCTAATGATCTGCTCCGCCTGTCGCTGCCTGGCTGACTGATGCCCACTGACAGCCCCACTCATGCGGAAAGGCTGCACCCCTCCTCCCCTTTACACACACACACACACACACACGCTCACAGAGTAATGAACTCCTACACATCCCAACGCTACATATTTACTATGCATGTGTGACACACATGCACCATGCACGCCAACTTGCGTAAGCGCTCACGGTGAGATAGATAGATCTGCATTAACAAATCACGCCCATTTGTTCACTCACATGTCAACAGACATACACTGTATGTAGAGCGGAGGGACAAACACACAAACGGACCACACAGTACGTCATCCACAGACTATATACTCCATAGCACCCTTACGGAGCAGCTGACTTCCCATGCATGCATTTTTATGCAAATGACAACATATTGAATTAGATAGGCTGAATGGAGGGAGGCACATTTCAGTGAAATTCCCGCAGTGTCGCAAAATAGTTTTTTGCTTGCCTGAGGCAGAAAACTTTTTTTTTGTTGTTGATAAAGAAATAATGTAATAAATAGAGATGGGAATGTATTAGTCATATGAATGATGATGCAGGTCTGACATGATAAGCTCGGTAAATGCTTCAATCTCAACAGTAAGCGCTGAAGGCTTGATGAGCTGCTTGTAAAATGCATTTTCAACAGCACGACGTATATAGGTTGCACTGTGTTGCGTCTTCGTGCGTGCATGCATCAGTGCAGAAACATGTTAACGGATTAACCGAAAGTTAACCAACAACAGTTCTGATAATTAAAAGTCATTTATAGAGAAAAAAAATGCCAAAAATCTAACTTTCAACCTCTAAAATGTGACGATTTGCTGCAGTTCTCTCCACTTGAATCTGCACATTTGACTTGAGGACTGTCGGTTGAACAAAAACAACCAATTTGAGAACTCGTGCAAACTTTACATCTGTTTTTGTAATATCATGAAAAGAACTGTTAGCTGCAGCCAGAGTTTGTAAGTTAACTCAACGAGGATTCAGAGTCGCAGGGTATTGTATGTCTTAAAGTAATCGCTTTTTCTTACTTTATGTTTATGTCAGTAGGTTAGGTCGAATTTATAGTTTCCACATCTTGTCTGAAGGTCCACAAGAGTCTGGACCCGTCTCTGTATAGTATGAACAGAATCCCCTGCAATAAAATATCATCTTCTCTCTTTGCATTTGTAGCAAATATTATCAGACATGTTTCTGCATTCAGAAATAAACAATTTACTCACACCAGAAAGAAACACACACACACACACACACACACACACACACACAAAGAAGTTTTCTTTTGATTTACTTTAACACCTGGATGCAGGATTAGGGTTTGATTAATATTGGATTTGATTGCCAACACTAATCCAAACGTTTTCCAAACCTGCTGGTAGGTGAGCTTTTCCTCCAATATGAAATGTATTTATGCACACATTAGCCAACCTGAGATGAGGTGGAAAACACTCCAGCGGTGCTCAGAAATAAATCGTCGCCACTTCACATATTTAGCAACACCTCCGTAATTGCAGCGTCTGGATGTAGCCTACTTTCTCCAAAAAAATAAAATAAATAAATAAAAAATAACTGGAAATCTCTCTATTCTTTCATTAGAGTGCTCGAGCACTAACTCAGTATTTCCCCCTGCTCTTGCTCCTAATTACTAATTGGCCCTTACTAATAATAAACAGTCATGCATATGGAAATCTGATCAAAATAGCTTATTTGAATCAATTCAGGGTAATTTATTCCCATAGTGTGGCGCCTGATCAGCCCTACAATCAATCCATTAACTATCACTGGACTCGTTCATATTTGATTTTTTAAATAAAATACCGATTTCTCTTAACATGCTCGGCTCAGTCCTGCCTCAGCATCTCAACATCAGCGCTCCAGCGCCAGGGGAGTTTCAGGGAGGTAAGAAATGAGGTCAGTAAGCAGCAATGCTGCGATGCAGGGCGACACCCCTGGGCTCCCCTCAGTCCCAGCCTGCACACGGCCCACGATCCCCCAGCTGATGGCTCAGCCCTGCCATTACACTCAGCCGGGGTTATACAAGGCTCCGCGAAGGCCTGCCGGCTCTGGCACAGATTAGACCGGGAGAGTCGGCCAGGTGCTTCACTGCTGTACAGAATATCTGGGCTGGAGACCAATATGAGATGGTTACACGAATACAGAGCATGATGTAGTGGAATGTAACGGAGATTGTTATTTCCTGTTGATGCTTTTTTAGCAGAATCCTTGGTGCTTCTTCCTCATATGGCACACTTTATAAGGTATGAATAATGTCTTTATTAATAAATCATCAGATCAGTTACAGGCCAGTAATAACCGCCACATGTTGGTTGTCGGGCTGTGAAAAATCTCTCTTGCTGGTGAGTAATTAATAGCCAGTAATACGCCATTGATAAATGCTCCACTTTTTAAAAAAGGCCATTAAGTCTGCAGTTATGATAGTGAGCCATTAATAAAGGATAGTAAAGCATCAAATCTGCAGTTATTCAAGGGATGTATGTTTCTCACGTTCTAACAGGCCATCAGCAAAAGTTAGTCCGTCACCCGCTATCATTAATATGAAGTTGTCATCAAGATGTTAATGAACAGTTAACGTCGGAGACTTTTCACAACCTGGCAACCCAGAAGTTAAATGGTTTGCTTATGAGCATGTCCATGAAGTATCAATAAATGATTCATTGACCATTAATAAAGGCTTGAGACAGTGTATGGATGCTTTTTTAGGATATTATCCAACAAATCTGAGCCAGTAATACTAACCGTGGTTGCCAACACAGAGGTCAGGACCTCTCCTCCTCTCAAAGCCTTTTGCGTGAAGCTTGAATGGGTAGGGAAAAAATGACAATGTGGCTCTGTCCGTTTGGTCTATAAAGTTTATGGATGTCTTTCTTTTTGATATTCATCCTTGTAAATAATTGAAACCTCTAATTAAGTACGCATAGGCAGCCTGATGAAATCGCGGGGCGGTGAAGGGCGGCGCGGAGAGAGAGAGCGAGCGAGATGAAGGATAAAATCGTGAAAAGGAAACGTTGACTTCTTGTCGCACTTTCTTTCCCTTCAAACACACATTCCGAGTCTAACGCATGAATAAAAGAATGGAGCTGTTACGAAAGACTGACACCCGCTAAAAAAAAAAAAACCCAAACACAATCCATTTCCATTTTGTTTCAATTAACAGCGCGGTTTCAGACTTTGTTAGCCGCGGTCACGCCGTCAGGAATGCTGGAGTTACTTCTCGGTTCAAGAAAAACGTGACGGCGCTTAGATGTTACAGCAGGAGGAACTTCAAGCCTCTAATGAAGTTTCTCGTCTAGTCTTTGAAAGACTGAACGCTCTGCTATACACCACCCCTCAGCTACCAGCTTGACCCCCCCCCCCCTCCTCCTTCACTCACTCACACACACATGTGCAGACACTCAAACACACACAAAAAACACACATTCCAGCATCCCTATTAGCAATTCATGAGCAGCGTCTCATTAGACTTTAAGTTTTACCATAGGCCTCTGAAGTATATGGCTGGAGCAGTTATTAATATTTCATAGTCTCCCATTGAGGAGCTAAAAACGAAGTCGACCCGCTTCCGCTACAAAGTGACTCGAGCTCCTCTTTTTTTTTTTTTTTTTTCTCGTCTTCTACTTCTTTTTTACCCCCTCTTTTTCCCTCTTCGTTAGACTGTCTCTCTCTTCCCCTCTCCTCGCCGCGCGCTCCTCTGCCGCCGCCGCCGCCGCCGCTTTCTCTCTTCAGCTTCCTCGTTTCCGATCCTTCTCTGCCACACAGACCTTAACTCAAACTGACTTAATTGGGCTGTCTTTGTTCTGGGAAATGTGGGCATACCTTCCCCTTCTCCCCAGCAGAGAGAGAAAAGAAGAAGTAGAAAGTGAAGAGGGGAGGGAAACGATGGAGGAGAAACCTGAGTGAACCCCGATTGCTCCGCGAAGTACTCCCTGTGCCATGCTCGGGTTTTGGGGTGGGTGGAGGACGGGGGGGTGGTGGGGGAGGCGGCTGAGAGGCGGGAGGCGGGGGTGGGATGGGATAATGTGAATGTGTGTGTGTGTGTGTGTGTGTGTGTGTGATGGGGAGGGGAGTCTCAAGGGTTCACGGGGTGTCTGTCAGACTGGCAGACAGGAGCTCTGCCCCCGAAACAAACCCATGCATGAATAAGTCAATAAAGCCATGTCTGTGCAGTGTGTGTGTGTGTGTGTGTGTGTGTGTGTGTGTGTGACAGAGTGAAGGGAGGGAAGAGGAGAGCATCAGATGAGGATGAGGGTGATGAGGCTTCTTGTTTCCCAGCGTCTGTGACAATGAGACAGACGCCACATTCCCTCGCAATGAGAAACAGACTGAGAGACGGAGAGAGAGACGAAGAGTGATCAAAACCAGAGAGGGAGAGGAAGAGAGAGAGGGAGGGAGGGAGAGAGAGGGGAGGGGGTGCTTTGAATTGGTTGGGACAGTTAACAGCATGTTTGCACATTGCACGAAATTGGTTGGAAGCAGAAGTATGTGGGGAATATGTGTGTGTGTGTGTGTGTCTCAAACTGAGACCCGAACCCAAATGAACCCATCTGAACCCGACGAGAGCTGCTGAATGTGAGACCCAAACCCGATCTCAGAATCAAAGAGGTGTCTGTCCAGACGGACAAGAAGGTTTTTCCTCTTCACACACACACAAACACACACACACACACACACACACATATATACAGTATGTATGTATACAAACACAGCCAGACATTACACCCAAACTTGATAGCTGAACATTCCCAGCCCGTGACCGTTAATCTCCTCCTCGACGTTGGAACCTGGCTGCAGGGTTAATAAGAGCATTGAGCGTGGCTGGGTGATAAGATGTGACTCGGCGTTCCGGTTCATCCCAGAGGTGTTGGATGTAAGGGGGCTGAGGTCAGGCTTCAAGTGCGGGTCAAGTTCTTTCCCAATAAACTAGGAGAGCCATTCCTTCACGGAGCTGGGCTTCGTGCATCGTCGTGTTTAAGCGGGAAAGGCTCAAGCACAAACTGTCGCCACGTCCAAAACTGTTAAAATATCATTGCATCATTTGTTTTTAATTTGAACCGAGAGGCTTACGTTGGCTTGGGATTTTTCTGAAATGTTGCCACTGGACGACAGAGTTTTTTGCGGAATCCAGGTAGACACGGATGATTTAACACAATCAAAGGGAGAATTTCCTCTATAAATAACATTTGAAAATAAGCTGGAACCTGCCCCGAATCGAGAACAACCTGTTCTACAACTCATCCTGAACCCGGTCCCAAACCTAATTCCTTGCCGGGTTCAGCCCGGGTAGCAGAACTCTAGACGGTGGGGTGGAAGGTGGCGCAGAGGTGAAGAGCTTTAGGTGTTAATATGTTGCAGCTCAGCAATTATAGCTCCCTTGACACACATGTACTCCTCAATGTGACGAAGCAGTCCTAGGCAATGAAAAGAATGATTTAATAAGAGCCAATGAAGTCAGGGAGAGAAAAAGAAACGGAGGGAAAGAAAAGAGATGTGGGGAGGGAGGGAGGGAGGGAGGAGGGGTGAGACAGTGACACAGAGAAAGAAATGGAGGATGGAAACAATTCAGTGTCCTTGGAAACCCATAAGGCTAATTTGAATTTGAGACTTCTTCTCTCTTCTTTCGCCTTGTATGACCTCCTCCTCGCCCTTCTCCTGCGCTCCCCAATCAGTTTAATCTCTCCCTGCTCATCCCTCCCAGATGCTTTCTCTCCCTCTCTCTCTCTCTCTCTCTCTCTCTCTCTCTCCCTCCCATCCGTCGTTCATTACCGCTCACTCTCACCAAAGCAGATTTCTTTCCATGACGGATGGGCTCTGTGAACGCTCGTCCAAAAGCTCTGTCAGATCTTCTGCTGGTGTAGTAAAAGCTGAGAGGCGGGGCGGTTCAGTCAGGGACATGCGTGGCATTACAGGGGAAGGAATTGGGGGAGCCGGGAGAAGAAAAGGGGTTTTGGTTCGGGGGGTACTTAGCGTCATTTTGGCGTCTTTGTCAACGCCTGGATCTAGTTGTGGTCTGCGAGGCAGCGACCATGCTAGGCATGGGAAAGAAAGCTTGCTGCATGCACAACACAAGGGGGGCTTTTTTTTTTTCAAGGTCTCCCTCTTTTCTGCTCTCACCCCATCAATTTTCCTCGTGCATTATTTCTACAGTCTCTGTGGTTCTCCAAGCAAGCCCGCTGCCTCGCAGGCATCTTTACAAGTCCTCCTCTTTCAACATCTTAACCATAACCCCCTCCAGCCTTTCTCTCCTCACTTCGTTCTGCCCTCACTTTTCCTCCCCGTCTCTTTTTCTCTCTCTGTCTACGATGGTCATGTCTCATGGGGGAAGACAGTTGGCAGGATGCAGGCTTGCTGCCATGGCAACAGGAACCCTCCCTCTCCCTAAGGTCTCCTTAGCAACTAGTAGCTTGGCATTGTAGTAATGAGCCGGGCCCAGCATGCCATGCTAGTGAAGCACGAGATGTGTGTGTGTGTGTGTGTGTGTGTTTGTGTGGCTTTGTCTTTGCGAGGGTGATATGCGGGTTTGACTTCTGTTGCGGTGTCAATTAATAATACAGGATTTGAAGTTCTGTTTAATTTATGATTTATGAATCTTTTCCCCTCCACGTCTTGTCAATTATTTGTCAATCTCACACATTGCAGCCTCTAAATGGAAACGTATAGCCTCGTCCTGGAGAAACGTACATCGCGCAGAGAATCTGACTTTTTTTACCCCCCATCTACTTTGAAAAAAGAACGCATCTGATGAGAGAAGTGTTTCTCTTAAAAAGAAATCTGAGTTCTCAAAAAAGTGTGACAGTGTGAATTGGCAGAATTATTTACTGGGAAAGAAAATAATCCATGTCAAGGCACATTCCCATGATCTTTTTGAAGAGTGCATCCAAAACTGTCGGAATAAAGCTTCTGTGAAAATGAATTGTAGGCAATGAGCATGTATTCTTTTCATAAATTTGCTATCATTACTACTCCTGTCTGGTTCTGGCATTTGAGTTTGGGCCCCAAAGCAGGTATCGGGTTACGGGGGAAGCAATTAAAGATGAAGCTAATGATGATCCATTATGAACAGAGATACACCACCCAACTTGCAGTGAAACGTGATCCCAACAGATCTGTATCTATCTATGTATTTGGTTTTGATAAATGTCGCTATCAGAGTTCATTGTGAGGATTTCTTTGATTTACTCACCCAATGTGATATCATTGGATAGAAATACCACCACTTTTTTCGGGGCCTTTTCAAGCTTTATTTGATAGAGACAGCTGAAGAGTGACAGGAAAGTGGGAAAGAGCCACAGGTCAGGATTCGAACCCTGAGCTTCTGCAGCACATGAGGCCGCTGCTCTACCAAATACTAGATAAACGCCACCCCGATAAATACCACCACACTTTTAGGGACATTTCACACGTCATTTAACACTATTACATATGCCATATGCAGGAAAGGTCAAAGCCACTTTGCTGTCATGGTAACGGTAACAAAGACGTACTCAAACAAACAAAACTAGGATTAGGTTTGGGAAAATATCACATTACTTATGTTAAGTTGGATGAGTTACGTTCGTTAAGTTAGGTCAGTTATGCAAGTCACAGCTGACTTGTAGCTGCACGTGGCAGCTGGACGTCCGGTGTTTCATGTGCATTCTTGCTCTTTTTAGTACGTCACCGGACGTTTTTTTTTCTTTTCTCTATGACATTCACACATAGGATGACACACCGTCTCGCCAATATAACTCTTAACACATTGCTGTGTTATTCATACGCCGTGTGCAGGCTGACTAACTGTAACAATGATGTGATGTTCGAGCGCGGTTCCAGACCTCTGAATCATGATCCACTGTTTGTTTAGTGATTAAAATATAATAGCACGGATTAGATTGATGCAACTTCTCAGATTATTGTTAAACTTGATATAGAAACAACTCTGATAAAGATTTACTCAAGTCTTATTATTGCTGTCTTATTATTATTTGTGTGCAATTTTAACGCTAACGGCTGCTATAGCTACATATTTGCTTCGTGCAAACGCACTCAGCAAGAATCAGATTTCCTACAGTGATGGTGCTTAATCATTGCATCGCAGCCAGTACGGACAGGACAACCTCTATGTCTTGACATGACACGTATCTTCAATCATCATGAAAAATGCTAACCGCCCCGAGTTACACTCAATCAGCTTCTGCGTAGACTGAAAATTACGCTAGCACGACAAATATATCAGTAAAAGAGAATAAAGCGACGCCTCCTCCCGACCAGAAATCAGCTAACGTTGACACAATGTCTGACTGAATTAATGAAGTGAAACGAAATGGCATTTCACACTAACAGGGTAGTAATGTTCCCTGCTGAAACAGTGAATTCAAGTTGGTAGTTTGATACTTTAATCAAGCAGCAGTTTGGCAGCAAGGGTACTCAAGCTCTGAATATTCAACAACAGCATCCTTTTTTTCAAAGTCTAATGAATATTCAGCACGGAGCGTTGAATAGCCTACTCGTGGTCATGATTGTGGCTTTTCGGTATTACTTTGGATTAAATAAAGCGAACCTATAATTGAAATACAGACACTTGAAGAAAAGTTGATCACCTCTTTTTCATAATCTGTTATTCATTCAAGGCTACGGCGCTTTGTTTGGAAATTCTCCAAGTTATGGATGGAAACCCAAAGGTTCAACTCATTATTTGAACATAAGAGATAGTTGTTATTCTGTCTGGTGTTTGTGAGCTCGTTCTTTCCAATTCCTCGACTCAGTCTAGCCTTTGTGTCTTTTTATTAACGTGACATTAATAAAAAAAAAAATAAAAAAATAAAAAAAAAACAGCCCCTGTTTCTGCCAGCATATCAGCTTTTGAGCGCGGATCAGTGCATTTGTTGGAGGTGTCGTACAGCCTCAGTGTGAGGATGGATGTGACAGCTGAGTGGTGAGGTGGGTGGTGCTCTCCTGAGACCCGATGGCAGGTGTGATCAGGCCTGTTTCTCAGCTTCTCCTTTGGCTCCCATAGGTGTCACGATGCTCCACCTGGCGTGTGAAAGCTCTCAGGGGAAGGATAGAAATCACAGCCGTGGAGGTGGACTCCTTTTATGAGTGTGAGTCAAAGGTGGGGGTGACAAACTACATTTACTCGTATCACAGCCGACGCAAAAGGGCCTTTTTTCCGCGTTTGCAGCTGAGGTTGTGTGACGTATAACACGCAACGACATGCGTTCTAGCCACCTAAAAAAGGCAAAACTAAAAATATAAGAAGTAAAAAAGAAAAAGTAGAACAGAAAAAGTATATTCTATAATCTTTAGTGCTTTATCTTCCACGTTTTCAAATAAGAAATTCACCAGACTCCATTGACAAAAACAATCATTGCAGTTGCTGGTCTCCCATCGCCTCGATCGGCGACTGGAAAAACTCTCTGATCTGAACTAACGTTAGTTGCTGTGGATTGAAGCAGAGGCAGATCAGACATTCTTATGTTTTGCAAGGTAAAATTATAGTTTTCGTCAGTGAAGTCTGGTGGCTTTGGAGAGAGCAGTGCAACTGCTTCAGTTCTCGTTGGGAGAAATGACAAGGGCTGACAGCAATCCATAGTAATAATGTTCAATTCATGTTTGAAAGACACTGAAGTCACACAGTGACAAACAAACCAGCCAGTCGAGGGAGTGGGAGACAACTCTCGTTTTTTTGTCAATGAAGTCTGGATGGCTTTGATGTTTCCCAAGGCAAAGTGGTGAAAGTATTATTTTTTTTAAAGATACTTTGTCATTCTTAAATGAAACAAAAGAGCACACCGTGCTGTATTTTTAGCCGAGGAAGCTGACTACTACAGTACGTCATTAAAATTTAAGCAAAATTCTTGAGCAGGACGTAGTAGCGTTCCTTCCACCCCCCCAGTGTTCGTGATGTAAGGAAGGCCAACAGGAAGGAAGCACCACTCGTGGCCGCTCGGGGTCCATCACTCTTTACAGAGCTGGCTGTGGCCTGAGGACCGGGCATCTCTGGCAGGCAGGGAGGATTTTCCGATCCCCTGCCCCGCTTTCAGATGCTCGTTAATCTGCCGGCTCTATTTTTATCTGCCCTCTCCTCCCGCCCCCGGGCTCTCCGCCTTCACTTGGCTCCTTATGTCCATCCGCCGAGGGAGAGGCTGCCTCGGCAGGCCGGCAGCTCCAATTAGAGGCCTCTCTGCTGGGGATTGGGCTTGCTGTCCGCCTCTGGCCCCTCAGGCTCTCTTCCTGTCTACCTTTCTCAGGTTAGCCCCAGACAACGCCTCGCTCCCCACCCCTCTCCACCCGTTTTTTTTTTTTTTTCCCTCTCTGTCTGCCTTGTTTCTCTGTCTTCCCCCCAGAGCTTGTGGAGCTCCACAGGGAGTAAGGGGGAGTGAAAGGCCTTCTGTCGCCTGAGGGCTGGCTCTAGTCCCTCGGCTGTACTTTGAGGAGAAGCTAACTGGTGCACCTTTCAGGAGGCTGCCTCAGTACAACTACAGGAGACACTAACTCTGATCGTATTGTCACAGCTACTGCGAGTGTACAACTGAAACTGCAGCTACTACTGTAAACACCATCATTTGTCCCCCCGCACAGAAAAAAAGGGAAGGTTCTGGTTACTGAACGAGTTCTTTAAGATCGTCGTGACTCAAAGACCCTTCCAATTAAAAACACAGTCACGGATTCAAACGGCAGTTTGTTTTAACCCGCCTGAATTAGAGCTTTCTCGTCTAGAAATGTCCTTGACACCACAAAATGATACGGCAAAACGTAGAAACTTTAGTAACACATGCCTAAGGAGCCATTTTTCTGGTGCTAAAGCAAATATAGCATGTTTAAAAGAAAGCAACCATTACGATTGTTGAGCAATAGCTCCGTATTTGCGGCACTGAACACCAGCAGGAGCAGCAGCAGCAGCACTGTCGATGCAGAAATGCGACTGCACATCTTTATTGCAAGTGACGCGCTCCGCTGTTGCAGGCCTTATACACTTATTGTCAAGTTATTGTGTCTGTTAAGTGTTCTTAGCTACACCGCATTCCTCTGGATGCTCTGACCTATTATTTTCCCGCGATCCACCAAAAGAATAGCATCTTTTTTCCCCCCCCGTTAGCTTAGGCCCTCCGCCCCCCCTCCCCCAACTCAAACTCTGCATGCTCACACCTTCTCCAACCCCATTAATCCCTCAGCCTCCCACTTCTTTATTTCCCTTCAAAGAGACAAGCGCTGCCCGTGACATCAGTCACAGGAAGTGAATCTTTAGCGTTGACTAATTTCCATCGATTGCCTCCAGACAGGCTTAGCAGACGAGACCCATTCCCACACAGAGCCTGGCTGCTCTCATTTAAGTCTCCCCGCCTGCAGAAAACGCTTCACAATGAACGCAGTCAGCGCTTTTATCTTCTCCCCCACTCCTGCTTATTATCAAATAAATGCGTGGCGTAGAGAGATACCCATTGACAGGACCGTGCATAATGACTCCTGGCTGTGTGAAATGGATTAATAAATAATGGTTGAGCAAGGGGAGAAAAACGGCTTTGCCTAGTCCCACTACTTCTCAACAAGGCGGCGTACAACAATCCCCACAACACTCGGCTGGATTGTGCCGGACCACATCTAATGGAGCGCTGCATGGAATTTAAAACACAACCCTCCTCTTGAATGCGCCGTGGAATGCGTCATAAATTAGAGGTGGGCTCCTTAAAAAATGTGAGGCAGAAAGCACTATAAAATCCACTACATGATGTTCTACTGAATCCTCCGAAGAATCCCCCTCCAAGAGACTCCTCTCCTGCGAGGATAGAGAGGTAAAGGCAGCCTATAAAAATGTCCAGGAGCAGAACTCCTCTGCAACCTGTTCCCCGTCTCGCTGCTGACAGAGCTGCAGCAGAAGGTAAATCAGTTTCCTTTTTGCTTCTGCTTTCACGCTCTCATGAGTATACCGACGGTTCAAGCACACACATCCTGCCGTTTCCATGTGCAAACTCAATCGAACAGGCGCACAGTCGAGCCCAGAAACACCAGAGGCCTTCTTGTTTTTAACAAAGCATCCCCCATCCATCCCCTGTCAGTGACATATTGCTTCATTAACACTCTTGGCTTTGTGTATATTGACAGCTTTTTCAAAATGGCAGAGAGTAAAAGTGTTGCCTGCCGCCTGCTCTGCACCAAAGGGGCTTAAACAGACTATAAAACCCAAACTGAGTCTGTGATAGTGGAGTGTGCTCCGACTGCCACTGTACCCCTGTGCCAAAGTAATAAGTCTGTCTGAGACACAGGGTGAAAAGGTCTCAATCTCCTTAACGCTAGATTAAGGAGCAGCTTGATCAAGGCGTCTTAAGTGCTTCATTTTGGAATCAGGATCAATAGCCACTAAGAAGAATTGAGCTCGGAGCTTCGGTAGGTAGAGCTGATTGAATAGAGGCTAATGACTTCTCGGAAGCCCCTTACACCGGCGGCATAGCTCACACTGTATATCCTGCTCGTGTTTTATTTGAGCTGTTTATTCTTCCAGCCCTCTAAATGATATAGAAAAGTCCAGCTCCAGTTGTCACGGCAAGCAGATAAAGTAACAGAGTCTTATGTCTTACGTATTAGCGTTTACACGCTAACGCGCAGGACTCGGGTGAAAAACATGTTTTCTACCAGTAAAGCTGTGGCGTGACGTAGCCGGGGTCAATCCGGACGTATTTTCAAGACCAGTGAAAACCTGTGCTTGTTTTTTTTTTTTTTTACAGCTCCCAATAACTGCCCCGACCAATTATGTCCATCAACGCCGCGCCCAGCCTCAATCGCCATGATCCAACCAATCCCCACCCTGTCTCTGTGGTTTCAGGGTGAAACCCAGCCGAGGAGTGCCCAGAATTAACCAGGATTAGCCCTGGATTGTCGGGGATTACTCAGGCTGGAGGGGGATTAAATATGATTGCCAGTTTGGAGTGGGGTAGGGGGGCTGGGGGGATGTGTGCGCGTGCACGTCTAGGTGAACATGTGTTCAAGTTGTGAAATATAGATGGTGGCGTTTGTTTACATGTGCAACATGTGTAGAGAGCTGCCTGGACTGAGGAAAAAACGAGATAGATATGGTTTGATTTCCACATCTTTTACAGTCTGCAGCGAGGTGTGGAAATATCTGGAAACAATTTCTCCCTCTATGCTATGACAAGGTCCAGCACACAGATATATATATATATTCATGATATTAGTTGTCGTGTAGAATTAATATAGGAGGCTTTTCTCTGCTCAGACACAAAGCTCCGTTGAGAGGAACGCTACTAACGGAGAGAGACAACAAGAGGAAAAAGGGTACAAGGGGTTACATCATTCTCGTTGCTATGCAACACAAACTGGATAATTTGCAATAGATGTAATTAGCGTTAGCTACCTAACCCAGAATAAAAAAGGGACAAGGGGGTTGAAAATAATAATAATCAAGAAAATTAGCCATTGCTCTGTTATTGCTGTTCTGAAATGGAGGATGTGGGCACCATGCCGAAGAGAACACACAGTTTCTCACCATTTAAAAGCCTTTTTGGAGACAGGGTCGCAATATAATGCACAGTATAAGGGCTGGACAAAATAACAGCGATTCAGTGTAATGTAATCTATAACCGTAGAGGGGAAACAACCTTTCTGTGTCTAGCAGAGTTTAAACAAGCTGAAACAAAGGATGGTTTTTTTTCTTCTTGAAGCTCTAGTGTACCGGACTGATTTAAACTGCACAGATGTCCCTGTTATCTCTCTGTCCCGTGTATGTTCAGTTTGGACTGTCAGGTAGGAGTGCATTAAACGGACACTCCACTGATTCCACACATGAAGTTTCATTTACTGAAGAGCACTACTCAGTCTGTGAAAACAGTTGTGCACCGTCTCCTGAGGCTCTGGAGAGAGTTTTTGAAAGTCTGAAAAAAAAATAACCCTGATAATGTCATCAGGGGCTTATGAAAGGTGCTTTTTGAGTTGCATTATGGGACATAAAATGTTTTGGGGCTTGATTACGGACTAAAAGTCAGGATACACCAGCCTCTGCCACTTCAAGTTTGACCATTCTTAAAAAATATGTTTCTTGCGAGGCTCCAGACTTCATGGACGCTCAATACTGCATTGCTGGAGAAAGTAAAGTACGCTTACAAAAGAATATTAAAAGGAGAATGAGTGTGAGCCACCGCCAGAGCAGAAACGTACAAAACTGACAAGACTTTCAGTCACATCACATGTTCTTCAGATTTAACCTTTATGGCTGTAGATTGCTGATATTTTGTCCAAAACTTAGCGGTATAAAAGTCCCCGTGGATTAAATTAAACCAGTTTCAGAGCTTGTGTATCATCAGCTCTATCTCTGTGACAGCTGAGCAAACTCCACCCGCTGATGAGAGCAGTGTGATATGGTTGGGGAAAAAGCTATAGAGCACACTCTGCGTTGACATACTGTCAAAGTATTTCCAAGGTCAAGAATAAACTTTGGCGCTCGGCATCCAGATTGCGTTACATGGTCACATTTAAAGCTGTAAGTACAAAGCATATAGAGTGATGCAGGATGGTGCAGTTCACAAACGCAGTCATGAATTGTCGCCTTTTGGAAAAAAAGGGGGGGAAAGTGTACGAATTCTGTGTTTAGACAGATCTGTGTGTCCACGGGCCATTAGCTAACCACTGGACTGACTATCCCCTGACTCAGTGAAAGCAGCAGTGTGTCAGGGTCAAACTCAGTCACTATTTATGCATAATATACAGTAGTGGAGGTGGATACAGTGTGTTCCCTCTGGAGGAGCAGGAGGAGGAGGAGGAGGAGGAGGGTGGATGTGATGTGAGGACGGATTCAGTCACCGCTCTCTCTGCAACAGTCCATCTCCTCCTGCATTAGTAGAGAGGCAAAGGCTGAGAGCGAGGGGAACAGGCTTCTCCACTTCAGAATCAGTCTTTCTGACAAGTTAATATATACACTGAGGCGAGGATGGGCAGCTATGTGCCACAGGAAGGGCTGAGAGTGTCTGCAGGTTTCACTCCAGCCAAACACTACGCCGGAGGATTTCGCTGATCAGCTCTCCCTCTGACAGCCTGCTAATCAGCTGACATCTCCTGCTATATAGCCTTTGATTGCGACGATAACCCGGAGACTCTCTGCCTTCCTTTCGGCGGTTTGATGGTCCAATCCTGCGCCACAGTCGCGTTGATACATCCAGCTCTAAATCATTGAAGGGATAATGAGGAGGTTTTTTGATTCTCATCTCGCTCATCATCATCTTGTTGCAGTGTTGTCCCTGTTGATGTCGAGGGTTGGGAGTCTACAGAGGATACAAAACATTAAATTTAGATATATTGAAACTCATCTTTCGTTGAGGGGGCAAAGTTCGTGTTTACCACCCATGAACCAGAGGAAGTGACTTACCAGATGAGATGTGGATTTGTGTTTTAGTTTGTTTGTGTTGGGATTCAGTTTCATTCTCATGCCATGACTCTGTAGCCACAGTTGCCACGGCATCTTTTTTTCTTTTCCCTGCAAATTACACAACAAAATACAGTGTTTGAATTCACCCTCCAGCAAAAAAATCCAGCAAGTGTTTTTGATTTTGTTCTGAACCGGTGCCCTGTTGGCAGGACGACATTGTTTGTGCTGTGTGTCTTCCAAAAGTGTTTGTCAAAGCACAGCTACGAAAAACTAAAGCTTTTTCTGATTTGACAACCGCATGGGCGAGCATTGGTTAGGTTTAGGGACAACAACTACTTGGTTAGAGTATACGAAAGGGTTGAGATTACTGTTTTGTTAAAGTTGCAGGACCTTGGTCATTGGGATTCTGTTGTTAATCATTAGCTGACCATCCAACCACCAACATAACTCCTACACCTTCTCTTTGTCACTTATTGAATATAGAGTCTTGAAAGAGTCTTTGATTTGAGTCGAGTTAACTTTATTGTCATTAAAACAAAACCTCTTCAGAATTTTGGTAAGTTCATAGTGTCGAGAGAGCAGGCCGGACAATATTCAGCTCAGCATGCCAATGAAGCCAATGGACATTTAAAAACACATATTAATATACAAGAATGACGATTACAACCTTCACTAAAGGGGAGATTCATTGAAACACATGCTGTGTTAGACTGCATTCGTTTTAGCAGCTGAGTGTCAATGAAGAAGAAATAACACGTAAAAGTCAGTTATGATGAATATAACTGACATCACAGAGTCCATCCCATCCACTTTCTGTAACTGCTTATCCTCATTAGGGTCGTGGGTGCTGGATATCCCAGCGGGCATTGGGTGAGAGGCAGGATACACCAGTTCATCACAAGTCTGGCAAACAGCTCACGTTCACCCAATGGCCAATTAAGCTATTTGACTGCATGTCTTTGGACTGTGGGAGGAAGTCAGAGCACCCGGAGAAAACCCACGCAGGCGCGGGGGGAACACGCAAACTCCACACAGAAAGGTTGAAACCAGGAACCTTCTTGCTGTGCAGTCGCTAACCGCGGCACCACCGTGCTGCCCCGCTTCATCAGATTCCACCCACGTAATTATGAATTTGTTCGGAAACTCCGGTTCGGTTTAGTAGCCCTTATCTTCATTTGTCTTTTTCTCATTTGTTTAATGATTAATTGGATTCTTGCTCTCCTGCGTTCAGATAATAATAATAATGACGACGATGATCAGAAATAATCGCATTTGGGGCATAGAAACTGTAATATTAGGTGCTATATTAGGCACCAAATTAATACTATTAGCAATTTCAGTATGAGAGTGTCAGCCGCAGCCTTAAGAAGGTGTCAATTTACTCTTAATATATGCAGAAGACAATGTGGCGAGCTGCCACATTATAGCGCTGTACAATACATCAGCAGGTGAGGGAACAGTAGCCTACTGTTGTGGTATAATTGTTGCTCTGGTAGTTGTATGGAAGCTCTCTCTCCCCTCTCTCTCACACACACACACGCACACACGCGACTGCTAATCACAGCTTGGTACAGGTAGTAGACGTTGGGACTACTGGTGATTGAGTCTCCCTGGTGTATTGGAAGCAGGAATCTGACAGACTCAGATAAAAGGCTGTTTGGAGTTGCCTGCAGCATCAAACAGCATCAGCCACCTCCCTCCACCACCACCACCACCACCACCACCAACACCACCACCTCCTCTCTCCTTCCCACCGTCACCATCGCCTCCCCTCTCTTCATTTCTCCCTCTTTTGGTTTACTCTGTTGCCATGGCTACGCCCAGCCAGAGCCGTCATGTCGTGGAAGGGAACCTGTCAGGGTGCCGCTCTCAGATCACCTGACGCGGGTCGCCTCCGCTGGCGGCCTCTCTCACACGGCGTCATCGTTCAATTTGGCTTTGATAAAGTCTGCGCGCCGCAGCTGAGCAGTGCGGTCGGCCCATTTTGTCGCTAAAGCGTCGAGCTTGTGCAATTTTTTTTTACCGACCTGGTGTTTTGGAGAGGACCCCTCTGAACAGCAGAGAGAGAGAGAAAAAAACATAAATACATCTCTCCTATCCAATTTCCATGTCTGTGAAGAGAGTCTAGTCAAAGCAGCGTGATTTGAGTGGAGGATGGGACGAAATTACCTGTTAGGAGTCATGCTGAGGGGATGGTTGTGCGTGGTGGGAGCTTTTCTACATGAATAAGGATAGTAGTAGGATACAAGACTGATTTGAAACCCACTTAGAGCTGAATTCCCCCTGTAAACATTTTGCGAGCAACATATTACCTGCTGTTCTGGATGCTGCGCTTTTCATAATACCTTCCAACAACAAAGAGCAGTCACCTGTCTTAGCTGGCTGTCCAGTTCGCAGCCATGTGGCTCTGTGAGCTGCCATAGAGTACAGAGGGGGGGGTACATGTGCTGACTGTATGGATTGCACTGAAGGGTGAAATGTAAACTGCACCCCCCCCCCATCGAGTACAGATTTGCAACTCCTGCTGTTTGTTTCCGGCATTTGCTCGCCTTTCGCTGTGAATGAATGAGTGAATGGAAGAGGGGAGAGGAGGACGGGAGCTGTGCGAGGTGATGAGAGGATGGATGTGGAGAGAGAGAGGGAGAGAATGAGCAATGTCGTGATCAGAGACGCGGGGACACAGAGAGGGAGATGAATGGGGCTGAGAGCAGGAAAATTGGACAGGAGGCGGGGAGTGAATGAAGATAGAGAATGGCTCAAGATATCAGGAGACAGAGATTGTGAGCTATGTGCAGGTAATAAACAAGGCAGAAATAGATAGATATCTCCAGAGAGGAAAAAGAAAAAGTGTGTGATTGTGTGCATGGGGTAGAGAGTTGGAGGTTGAGGAAGGGGGGGCGGGGGCGGAGTTGTTCCTTACCAAAAGATAAGAAAAGGAAAAAAAGGGTGGGAAAGAAAGAGAAGGTGGGAAAGCAAAGGGAGGAAAGCTGGAGAGAGAGTGTGAATAATGACACAAGCAGGAAAGATTTGGATGAACATGCTGTACTTAGACTAACTTGGCCAGCTGAGATGATGTGTATCCCCGCTAAGCTCTCCTTTAGGCAGGCTTAGATCTCATCAACTCACTCCAGGTTGGCACTGGCATCAAATGCTGCTGCGGAGCCCTGGATTAACTATATAGCCGTCACTCAGGCACTTAAACAGAGGTCTGGAGAGGCTTATCCTATACAAACCCCCCCCCCGACACTCCACACCTACCCACAACTTCCACATCCGCCCCCTTTCAAACCTTCTTGTGGGAAGACTTTGTCACATTGATATCTGCCGCCGTTGCCTACGGTCATGTTAATTGTGCCATGATTTTAAAAGAGGTTAAATGAGCATGTCCCTCTCCTCCTCCCTACCCTCGTTTACTTCCCCTCTATCTTATTCCAGGCTTGTGTATGAGTGTTTCTTTTTTTCATTCTGGTGCTCTTCCAGATCCTCTCCTGCCAAATCACGCCTCCCCCTCCCTCCCTCCCTCCCTCCCTCTCTCTCTCTCCCCCCCTTCCCTCCCTCCCTGTCTCTGGCTGGATCTCAGGCTCTCATATTTGGAGGCCTTGCAATCGATATGGGCTGTCTGTGATTGGGTTGCCTCACGTGATTCATTTCTGTAACCTTGGTGATGGTTTGATGTGGAGGCTGCACCCATGTCCATATTATGACTCAGTGAGCGCGTGTGGAGAAGAGAGGCTGGTCAGGGGAGGTATCGATTGGTCCTTCACTCTCCCTACCCTCTTTGCTCTCCCTTCCATCTCCCTCTCTTTCTTTATCCATCTTTTTTCTCACTTGCCGTGCAGCCTTGATAGTTTGGCCATAATTTGAAATGACTTTGTGTTCTCAAGAAATGATTATTTAACCCTAAATGTTCCCTTGGGTTTTAATGTTTATCTCTTTCCTTTTCCCTCCCTTTTCTCCCCCTCTCCCACCATCTCCTTCCCATCTTTCTCTCTTGTTCCAGAATTCAATCAGACACAATCTGTCCCTGCACAGTCGCTTCATCCGGGTGCAAAATGAAGGGACAGGGAAGAGTTCCTGGTGGATGCTGAACCCAGAAGGAGGGAAGATGGGGAAGGGACCCAGACGACGTGCTGCCTCTATAGACAACGGCACCCGTTACCTGAAGACCAAGGGTCGCATTAGCCGTAAGAGAGCAGGGGCTATAGGCCTTGGACGGGGACAAGGTCAGGGGGCTGGGCCCGCAATGCAAGGCTCCCCAGAGCATGGCAGTCCAGCAGGGAAAGGAGGCGTGGGCATGGGAGGTGAGGAGTATGACACCTGGACGGACCTCCATTCCCGCACCTCCTCCTCTGCCTCCACGCTGAGTGGCTGCCTGTCCCCCATCCTGGCTGAGGCAGAGGCCGACGAACCAGAGGAAGGGGGGTTGTCCTGTTCAGCCTCCCCTCGATTGTACCCCAGCCCCAGCAGCACCCGATCCCCGGCTCTGGGCACTGGAGGCCACTGCCCCAACGTGGAGCTGCCCCAGCTGACTGACCTGACTGGGGCTATCAGTTTAGATGAGAGTGGCTACCCCCAGCCGCCGCAAATCAAATGCAATGGTTATCCCTACGTGCCTGGGCCCAAGGCGGAGGGGTCCTACTGTGGGCCCATGTACACACAGCCTTCCATGGGCATGCTCCGGCACCACACTCCCATGGAGACCATCCAGGAGAACAAGCCAGTCAGCTTCCAGCGCCCAATGAGGGGTTACTCAGAGAACAACGCCCTGCAGAGTCTGCTTACTGGAGGTCCTCCCTACTGCAACAAAGACACAGTGCTGGGCCAGGGAAGGGAAACACACACACTAATGACACAGGGAACCAATGGTGTTCACAGCCCGCACAGCCACAATCAAAATCGCAGCCACAATCATAATCACAATCACAGTCAAGAGCATGCTCACAATCCCAGCCTACACAATGGCCATGCATCAGTTCATGACCAAAACACATCCCACCATCAGAACCACAGTCAGGGTCACAAACACCAAGCCAGCCTCGACTATAGCCACAGCCACAAGCCCCACCCAGCCCACGACTACGGTCCGAGTCACGAGCACGGTCACAGTAACAAAGTAAACGCCAGCCATGATCACAACCCTCGCACCAACCAGAGTCACATGCACAGCCACAACCCCCACAACTCTCATAACCCTATGCATGGTGGGCCTCACCCCCAAGCCCTCTCCCCACGGGTTAGCACTGACATCCTGCAGCCCTACAGCCTCAAGACCTCTAACCACTACGGGCCCCGTCCTCACCTCCCAACATCGCCGTCCCTGCCGCCCAACCCTGCCAGCGTCATGGACGTTCCTCAGGACCCCTGCCGCCTGGCATCCGCACCTCACCCCCGTCACCAGCCCTACCCCGGTGCTCACCATCAGGGTATGACTGACTCCTGGCATGGGTATTACCATAACAACCACCAGCCGGGGAACACTGGTTACCAGGGGCAACAGCACAACTCCCACATTAGAATGGCTGCCAACCTGGAGATGGAGAACGTCCCTAATAGCCTGGACTGTGATGTAGACTCCATCCTGCTCAGTGACTTTATGGACACAGAGAGCATGGACTTCAACTTTGACGGCTCTCTGTCCCAAGGCGTGGGCATGGGGATGGGCATGAGCTTGGGGGCATTTGCATGCCCTCCACCAGCACACAGCAACCAGAGCTGGGTGCCAGGGTGAACCCAGGCCGAAGGGTTTAGATAGACACATGACCGGAAAGCTCACCCACTGGGCCAAGCTGCTGGTGGGATGTACCCTTGGACTGACTGACTGTGATTCTGTTTCTCTGAGACTGTAGAACAAAATACGTATTGTCATTTTGTTTCCTGGGGACTCCCTCCACCCGCCATCACCACCCTGTTTATAAAGCCTTCTGTCTCCATATTGAACCTGCCCCAAATGCCCAGTCCTAAAGCCCCTACTTGTTCATGCCCTTAAGTTTTTGTTGTTGTTTTTGTGTTTTTATGGTCTCTCCTCCCAATCTCGTCCTGCCTGTCCTAAGCTCTCAAGCACTTTACATCCATCCTTTCCATACAGATGCAGTAACACAAACACCAGGCAAAGTCACGTTGCGTGTTGGCTTAAGTTTAATGTATGCAATCCACTTTACAGTATTATCTCCTCCTAGAAAGGAGGCGTTGTTTTTCACTTGAGAACATGATCAAACAACTGCATAAATATCTTTCAATGTAGAGGTGCTCTCATATTTTTTTGGGGGGGGGGGTTAAAAGGCAGGGGAGGTTTTGAGGTTTGAAGATAAATAAAAAAAGGAGCTTTTTCTCCGAAGGAGAGGGAATAAGAACGAAAGGGATGGAGGGATAGGACGAAAGGGAACTCCAGGGTCAGTGTGACTTTTCTCCCCGGTGGACGGTGGTGTTTCCTGTTCCCAGTTCAGCGCAGGAGGACAGTCATCCATCAGGCAACCATCAGCACCACTCCATTGAAATGCAACGTCCCTTCTTTAATCTTCAAAGTAATGCCAGAGTGATGCATCACTATTGCAAATCTAATGCGCCACTCTGTGTTTTTTCAACCCCCCCTCTCCCTCCTCAACTCCGGACACACCGGCTTAATGTGTTTTGGCGAAAGTGATGATTAAAGTCACTCTGCACTAAATGGGGGAGGGATTGAAAGGGGTGGTGTTGGGGAGGAGGAGGAGGAGGAGGAGGGGGGGTGGCATTGAGGAGAGATGAGAGAAGAAATGCAAATATTCCCTCTGTGCCTCTTCCTCTCCATTTTGTGGATTTATGTAGCTTTCCCCGTAATGAAATAAGCAACGATCAGAGCCTGCTGTACATCCTGAGGAGCTCTCTGATTGGCCTGAGCCGGGCTGCCTCAGCATGGCTCCTTCACCGGCTGACCCCAGAACAGCTTAGCGAGCAGCTGTGGTCAGGCCAGGATGTTGATGGAGCTGCCGTCCTCAGACCCCAGGCAACCTTGTCTAATTCACTAACACCCAGGTTCAAGCCCACTATGTGCTTTTTACTCCTGCGAATTGCACACTGATGAACAGCGTCAGCAGATTACTATTTGGTGCTATCTCTTCTTCCCAGGCTCCCTCCTATCGCGCCGCCCCATCCCGAGGTTACTCGGAGGGTAAACAAGAGTAATTAACCGCCAAACAAGATGGATGATTTATGCAAGTGTGTGTATTCGCTCATCGGCACAAAGTCATAATTCTTACCCCCGCCAAGAACAAGGAGGGCGATTTCTGAGAGGTGATGCCCGGCGACAAGGTAAAGCGGCTGGCAAGCGGTGTGCTTATAGTGTCCTTCAAGTCCTTCAAGCATCTCCTTTACAAGTGTTCCCCGCCCTGTCCTGACCATAGCTTTACTTTGCTGTTGTCTTTTCTCGTGCTCGTTCTGTGATTGTGCAGTTGTCTGTCCTGTTTCAACACAGCTTGAATAGGAGCTTTCGTGTGCTTTTTATTTTCTTCATTCCCAGAGGGGAAAACAAGGCAAAGGGGGCATTCACTAACCCCTGTCCTGGCACCTGTCCCACTCAAAATAGAGAGAATAGGAACAAGAGAGAGAAGAATGGTAGATAGATACAGCGAGAGAGGGAATGGGAGGGAGGCAGCTAAATGAGTAGGCAGGATCTGTGAGACTGGGAGAGATTTTCCAGCTCGGTAGCTTTCTGTAGAATTGGCTGTTTGAATCAGGCCAAATGTCAAGTGCTACTCAGCCAGCTCCGACGAGCTTTGACCAGAAAGCCACTTCTCCCTCCTGATCAAGGACAATGACGGGTATTTCCATACACATTTCTTTTGCTTTCTTCTTTCCTTTTCATGAGTTAAGATGGTCCATTGTTGTAACCCAACTGTAATTTGTTCTTTGGCCTGTGTGCACTTGTGTGTCAAGCTTCTCGTGGGTGTGCGAGTATGTGTGTGTGTGTGTGCGTGTGGATGTGTGCGTGTGTGTGTGTGTGTGTAGCACAGTGATGTACAAGAACTGATTAAGGGGAATATTGTTGAGAACTAACTTGCCCTGGTATTGTCCATGCCTGGATGAGTGCAGCATACATAATATATACAGTTTATATTTATTGGTTAGGGAGATGGGTCTATGGAGGACCACTCAGACCCCTCGCTGCTTTGTCTTCTTGGTGACAAAGAGGCAGATTGCTATTTCAGTTTGACCACATTTCATTCTGTACATAATCTATATTGAGAAAATTGTATTATAATTTTTTTTGCAAATATCAATTTCTTTTCTAAAATGATGTATCTGCTCATCTGGTGACTGTAAAATAAAAACAAATAAGAACATAGATGTTTTCTCTTGTGTGTGTCTGTTATTTTACATACACAGGTGAAAGGCTTGTACGTCCTGCACATGAAACAACTGTGAAAAGCATTTTTTGTTTTTAATTTGACACGAAAAATCACAAAGTACAAAAATGAGGGCTTTATAATCTGCACAGCACTTAATGTCATTTGGCCCCACAATTCGGATAAAGGCAAATTATAATGGGATGAAAAGGGAGAAGTTCAGAACGTGCAACTTAAGAGGGATCTGGATAGAGAGTAGAGAGAGAGGAGTAGAGAATCGTAATTACAACATTTACATAAGTGCAAACATACAGCATGCGTAAATAGCTGTTTCCTTGTAGTACGGCCACATGAGGAAAAAAAAAATCCCCCAATTTATATGTGTTAATGTCACAGCAATCGTCAATCTTCCCTGTCAACTCTCAACGGCAAGCCGTCGCCCTGAAAACAGTCTCCATCTCTACAGTGAGAGCTGGCTGAGTCCCGCTGTTTATCTACAGTGATTATGAGATGAAATTTCCAGCAGCCCACATTGTTCTAACAAACAGCAGTAAGTAGTTTCTTTAGGAACTTATATGAGACATAATCTTCCCTGCTGCCTCTTCGTTGAACAGCCCCTCGGAGACCAGCATCCGTGGGTAAGTCCGGGTGAGTCCCGCTGTGTACTGATGGTGATTATGTGACGCGAGCAAAACACTTGAACTCACAATATCTGTGTCTTTTTTCCACTATACACGCTGAGTCAGGAGGGGGTGCTTTTTTTTTGGCAGAGCCATTTTTAGATTTAAACCCGTAGAAGGAGCGAATAGATATCAACGTAATGTTCCAATGTTACCAGTTTTACTTATTGATTAAAACTTAAACTATCAACAAAACAAAGCTCGGGACTTTATTCTCGACACGCTGTGAATGGTTTTGAAATGGTGCTTGAACAAACCCCCATTCTAGTCAGATTTAACTACTTCATTTGAAGGTGAATCTGATTCCTCATTGAACAGTAAATCTGTATCTGTGCCCAAAGTGGAGTTACGAGGTTTTTCGTGTTGACGAGCTAATATATCATGCAGTTAGCATCGGTATATCACAGGATACATCATTAACTGTGTGTGTGGGGGTGTGTCCGACTCTGTGTGTGTGTGTTTATGAAAGTCTGTGAGGACTGTGTATATGTGCATGTTTCTATAGATAACTAACATCTATATATATATGTGTGTGTGTACACATGTGGAGACTGTATCATCTAAGGGTGTATATGTGTGATAAAGTGTGTGTACATGTGCAGCAGATCACCCCATACCTCAGTTTTGGGACTATCTAGGCATGTGCGCGACTCCCTCCACGGATGTGTGTGTGTGTGTTTGGTGTGTGTGTGTGTGTGTCTAGTCTAGCGCCTGTGTGATAAGGCTCGTTAGCAACCCGATGCCATGCCACAGCTGTGTCTGTCCCAGCGGAGGCTTCCTCACTGAGGGACTGACTGCATCTGCACTGCCATACTGTGCCACACGCACACTCTTTCTTTCTTTCACACACACACACACACACACAGACACACACACACACACATGGCTATGTCCTCATCGCCCCCTCACCTCTGTTGCTTTGTGTGTGGCATGAGCCTGCAGAGACAAAGTCAAAGTAATACATAGTTAGTTAGCAGCAGCTCACCTGACAAGATGGCTGATCCCTGTACACCTGGGAAGATGGCGGCACTCAGTGTTACATACACCGTCCCCCCCCCACCCCCACCCATACATACACCATCACCACACATGCACACTGTCAGAAGCCAATAACAGCTCTCCATCATCCCCAGCTCATGCCGTTCTATAAAATATGCCTCTCGGATGCTAGTTAGTTCATCTGGTAGAGGGAGGAAGGTTAGTGTGAGACAGAATGCATAATAAGGACGGGCTCCTGCTGCACTCCATGCAAATGTGAAGCCTGACGTGTCAGAGCCGTGATGGATCTGTTCTGACAGACACGGTGACAGCCTGGTGACAGCAACTTAAAAACCTACACTCCTTCTCCCTCTCACTCTCTCTCCCTCCTCGTATATATTTACAACCGAAGCATCTTAATGCACTTTTCCGCCTTAATCTCGCATGTTCTTCTGCAGCTAGTTCAGAGACATCCCCATATTTCACAGGATATGGAATTTTGTGATCTGACAAAGGTTGTGCTGGCTGATATGCAAGCTCTGTACCGCCGTATGATATCTGCATAAAACTATACAGGGCTGAATAATGTGTGGGGTCTGTCAGTAAACATTAGAGAGAGAGACACACTCGAATTTTTCACCAAAATCCCAGGAATCTATTCTGACTACTAATCAATCCCTTTGGGGATTAATCACGCAATTCAAAGGCGTCGATTTGTGAATAAATAGCAAATTATTTTGTTTTATGAGCTTTCCATAGTGACTGCAGTCTAACAAAGGAAAGCGCGTCAAAAAGCTGTATCATTAATGCACTGATGCTACAATCCCGTTTTGTTTCATCGAGATGATTAATGACAGATAATGCTGCATTTGCATCTTTAATAAAAGAGTTAAAAAAAAGTCTGCTGTGCTGCTTTATTTTTGACTGCTAATAAATTTGAGTGTCTTTCCAGGAGAAGATCGTAACTACACGTCCAAGTGATCATATTTTTCCTCTACAAACACAAAGGAAAGAAGGAACATTTTTTAGCCATTAGTATTGTCTGTAGATCTGCATGGCTCCAACAAGGTCCACAAATCAGACGGTAAGGCATTTTTACCTGTCAGGAGATATATTTATAATACTAACTGAAGGGAATTACACTGCATATACTCATACAGCAATTGACTCTGCACAGACTGTTGGCAACATTTTTTTGCACTAAATTCCAAACACATAAAGAGATTTATCATGCTTGATGTTTGAATGCTATTCATAATGAGAAGTCAGTGTTCCCGAGATTTAGAACTCTGGTACTTTTCCTAAAATATTAGCGAATGAACGAATGTTCATATACACCTGAGCCACACATGTACATGGCTGTCCATCTCGGCTTTGAACTTCTTGTTGGACATCGGAGATATATCAGTTGTTTTATTGAAGTCATACTAAAACATTAACTCTTTAAATGCTCCTCACATTTTGTAGGGAAAAATGTTCTCTCTTCATAAAAAGGATAAAGCCCTTTTACACAATAGTGAAACCGGTGTCTAAAGCGAGTTGTTGTGAAGCTGAAAGTGTGGTGGCGCTGGCCGTCGCCATGCTGGCAGTCTTGCCTCTTCTGTCTCCTGCATAATCTAAAAAATCGGTGGATCACCGGTGGACCTGGGGGTGTGCCAAATGGCGCCTAGGTGCTCTAATAAGCCATCTGTAACAGCACTTACCTGTCAATCAAAGCACCCACACTGTAAATAATACATAACTTTGAGCCTTAATATTATCTGAATGGGTCAGCCTCAGTACAGATGTCATGAACGGGTAAATTAGCTACGGAGGCTAAAAATATTTTTCGTACCAGGCTGTAAACTTGTTTATTTCTGCTGTGAAGTTGGACATTTTAACATGGGGACTTATGGAGATTGATTTGTTCTGTAACCAGCCTCAAGTGGCCGTTTGAGGAACTGCAGTTTTTGGCACTTCTGCATTGGCTTCTCTTCAGAGTCATGAGGATTGTCACTTGGTCTAAAGCTATTGGATTCATCAAATCAGACAGAAGATTGACAGAGAATATCACTAACAAACTGATGCTCAGTGGTCATTTTTCACCAATCACATTATCCGCTCTCACTGGAGAACTACACCACACTACAGGGTCATCCTCACTGCAAAGGAAATCAGGAAATGAATGGCACGTGACAGTAAAAGATGAGGTGAAGAACACTATCTTATCCTCTTCAACAGGATACACGCAAGTCTGTCACTTAGTAAAGGAAAATGAGGTGGGCTGTCTTCAAATAATGAACCAAGTGTGTTTGCGGTCAGTTTAAGTGATGTTTACTGTAGGTTCATTTCAGTGAGTCATCAAACAGAAGTATTGTTGCTATGGTTACCTAGGGTTTGATTTACCTTGTGCATTTATTTATAATGGTGGTCACACTGTGCTCCAGGGCGCTGTATAATGCGTGCCGTTCTGAAATCTCACCTGCAAACCAATTAGAAACTAGTTTCCGCCATGAAGGATTTGATCATTTTAAAGACAGGATCGTTTCAAACTGTAAAGTAGCACACATATTAAAAAAACATACAATTATTATAATGTTATTTTGTACTTTCTGTTTAATTTGTGACACCGGTGGTCAGTCGTCATACTGGAGGGTTACGTGTTGTGATCCGGTCTCAGTGGCCCCCTGACCCCTGTGCAGCTCCCAGAGAGCAACCGGGACAGGCTGACGGGACTTCCTGCTGGCGAGTGCGTTGCAGTGCGCTCACTGCTGTGGTTTATTACAGCAGAGGCTCCCCAGGGATTCAACTGATGGCCAACATCAAAGCTGTGCCTGGTATATTAGAACAGCAAGAATGTGGGTGGAGGTCATCTCCAATGAATTCTGCCTTCTATATGGGACAAACGCCTTCAGCACGTTGCGTGAACGCTCATTATCAATTCATGCAGCCATTGAACGCTCCGTGTTTCTCTCTTCGAATTTTCTTTTTTTTCTCCCCTCGTCTTTAAAGAGAGCTGAGCTTCTTATTCTTTTTTTTTCTTTTTTCTTTTTTGAGCATGAATTTCGACAATTCAAACTTCCGCTCAATGACAAGCAACGAGTCCCACGCTGGAAAAAGGTCCCATGTGTTTGAAGCATCTAGGCCGCTCCATCTTTTTGATCAGCAGCTCGGCTGTGAATTCTGCAGATCAGAAAGTGGATCAGAGGCTCCCTGGGGACCGCCATTTACGCCTGCCACCAGCAGAGGATAGAGAACGTAATTAAGAGTTTGTTAAGATGCCCAAATTCCTTCTCATTTTCCACCCGCCTCCCTCCATCCACCTCCCATCCCTCCTCCTCCTACTCCCAGTAGCTCTGATCTCGCCACAGATTAAACCTCTCATTCCCCGAGAAGACAGAGCCATGGAGGGGAGCTGCATCTCCAGCCACACAGGCTGATTATCTTAAAGAGTAATTAGCGAGTGTGACAATCTCAGCGACAGAGCGCTGTGTCGACATGATGGAGATGGATTATTCTGACTGGGGTGTACACGGGCCCCTCTGAAAGGCGCACGAAAGCGGAGTGCATGTGTTGCATGTGTGTTAATTATCAGTGTCACTCACTCTTTATGTGTCTTTATGTGCTTGTTAGTAATTACTGTTCATGTATGTGTATGTATCGGTGTCAGTCAGTCATTCAGTCAGCGAGAAACTTCAAACCACCGCAAGGCAACAATTATCCCCTCAATAACACGCAGCTCGGGCTTAGTACATACTGTGTAAGATTTGATACTGAATGCTAATTGATCTGGAAGTTGATTGTTATATTTGTGGGGGAGGTGGAGACTTGAAAACAGATTTTTCCTGCATAGAAATGTGGCTGGGTCAGTCGGTACGAGAATATACTTCATATTTTATTAACGTTATGGAAAACAAAGACAAAGGAATGTAGCATAGCAATACAAGCAGGTAAAGCGTGCTTAAAATGTTCTTTATCAGCGCAGGAACATCACCATCATTTCGTCCTGCACTCACCTTACTCTGAATATTAAAAAATAATACAGTAATTTAAATGAGCAGAGACTAATTACAAGAGCTTAAGGGGCTATTAAAAATGAATTAAATTTAATGTGCACATAAGGAAAAGTTGAGGAGTTATATAAGGAGTCTTTGGCAATTAGACCCCCTCCTGACATTGTTATTTTATCGGGGTAGTCACGCCACGATCTGAGATCTGGTTGGATGTGATCTGCCCGAGCTGTTCATGAGTACAACCAGGTACCAGGCTGTAAACATGTTTATTTCTGCTGTGAAGTTGGACATTTTAACATGGGGACTTATGGAGATTAATTCGTTCTGTAACCAGCCTCAAGTGGCCGTTCGGGGAACTGCAGTTTTTGGCACTTCAGCATAGTATGTTTCGGATCTTTTTTTTTTTTTTTAATTTGGAGTTTTCATTAATTCATTTTATTAATTCACCGAAGGAAAAAAAAACCCAAGGGTGTCCTAATCAACTCGTGTCCCAGTTTTATCTAATGAAATTTAATAGGCTTTTTCTTTATTTAAATAGTATTGACAGTAGTCTGGTGGAAAAAAAAAATCCATTTGTCCAGTTATTACCTTCTGGCCTGCCTGCTGTCTGCAGCTGCTCATTGGTATGCAGTCTTTGTTGTCTTACATGTGATAATAATCTTCCAGTATATAAACACCCTTAGTTTACTAGCAGAGATCATCTGTCCATGTGAAAATAAAGTACTGGGATTTTGATGGGGAGTGCTGGGCCGACCGGAGCAACTTAGAATATGACAGGAGGGCACATCCATGAAGACCCGGCGTCTTTAGCAGAGTACTTTTACTTACTTGTACTTGAGTATTTTCATTTAATTCATTATACCTCTTCTCGTCTAAATATCAGGAGGATGTAGTGTAGTTTTTGCTCACTACATTTATCTAACCTCTATAGTTACCCATCGTTATTTCAACACAGTATTGAACCATTCAGTTATATAATGTCTTATGAGAGATGGACAAACAAAACATGATGATCCTTTCAATAATATAATGTTAAAGGATATTTTGTGTGTGAAATCATTTGGTATTCAGATCATTGTCTGAATGGTCAGCTCAAACTCAGCTAAATCTGCTAAGTGAATTCGCTGTGTGGCGTTACACCCCAATAAATCATATTCATTCAACATTATTTGATTTGCATAGAACAAGTTGTGCTAACAGTACGGATGCTTTATTGTCCTTACCGGGAAATGTTGACACGTAAATACATAAATTCAGATACATTAAACATCACAACATAACCACAAAATTAAACATTTAAAACATCACATTTCCCCACTCATATTCCCTCCATATCACAGTGCATGGCAGTAACTACTGGGGTGTTTTGTGAAGAGATACTACGGCAGAAAGGACAAAGCTCCTTCCGTAGCGTGCTTGTTTACAGGCCAGGATACCTGAGTAAAGTATCAATATAGAAGCTATTAGATCAAGATAGAAACAGTGAATTACATACTTAAAGTGTATAAAGTCAATATGGGACCTCAATAAAATAAAAACTGAAAAATAGTCAAGTCCTGCATGCAAACCCGAAGGTAATTAGTGTCATTAGTGTTTTTCTGGAAATATTTTCTCGTTTTTTCATCACTGCCACCTGCAAGTCACTGCCATGGTGTGAAACTATATGTTACCATGTACTGTATGTATTTTCTTGCAGCACACACACACACACATGCACTGATCTCCGCGATCCTACCTTGAGCCATCCTCTGCCCCCCTCCCCTGGGACTTTTTCTTGTTGACTCCATGTTGAGATGCCAAAACAAGCAGGAGAGAAAACAGATCAATGAAACACCATATCAGATGATGGAAAAGCTGCGAGAGTGGAGTGTTAGTGGAGAGGAGTGAAGATCAAACTGGGCAAACAAGAGTGACATCATCACCTCCAGCTACAGCCATCACGGCACGCATTTTGATCATTTGCTTATGATCCAACTTTAAACGCACCACAGACCTCAGATCTGTGTGAGTGACGGTCGCAATATTTGCTAGTTTTAATCTATTTTGTTAACCTAACTGTGCCGGATGGTTTGTTTTGTAGAACCATCTGGGAAGTCATCATTGGAAAAGGAAAAACTTGAGTATGTCACTGGATGAACCATCTGGCTATAACCGTCTACCAGTGGCGAACTTCAACCAGTCACATCAACGAACCATATAACCATCAGGAGTCTTTGTTGTTTTCAAGCAAGCAATCACACACTTTGTCACAAACGCAGTGTTAAACCAATGAGCCGTAGCTCATTCTGTAGCTGCCGGTAGTTCTTCACAGGAAGCTGGTCGGCCTGCAACCACTGTTGTTTGAACACAAGCACGTGGCTTGAATCCTGGTTCGATGGAGTCTTCTGCGTAACATTTAAACAGGCTTCATCACCTGTGTGTGGGTACACAATTTAACGTGAATGAAAGAATTCTAAAGCGCTTTGAAAACCTCATATAGAGGCAGCCATTTTATTTCCAGTCCAATATTTACTCTCCTTTTAAGTCCCCAAACCAACATGTTAATATTCTTTGGCTGCTAAATGCTCCATTATGTTCACCAGCAAGTCTGTAAATGTGTCTGCCTGCTGTTTGGTGCTGGGCAGGTATTGTACAGTGGGTTTATTAGAGCTTTTTGCTGAAAACAGCTGCCTGCTGCTGCTGCTGCTGGAAAGCGAGGTTGATGGGAGCAGTGAAACTGTACAACCGTAGGAGCTAAAAGTCGCTAAAGCCCTCTTTAGAGCTGCGGAGACCTGCGGATTCAGGTCATAACTCTCTGTGGCTTCCTCACTACAAGTGGCCGTAATTGTTTGACCCATTGTCCATATAAAACTATTGACTAGTGCGGCTTATAGTGTGTTTTACTTTCCTCGGAAAGAGTGGAAGTAAGCGGCGAGAGCAGAAATCCTAACGGGAAAGGCAAGGAAAAGAGCGTCTCCAGCACACCGTCAGCATTAACGCTAATTGCGTCTGATTGACTGACTATGTCTGGAGAAGACATATCTTCAAGCACTGAGCACCAAAGATGAAGACGCCGCGAAAAAGAACGAGAATCACAGATTTTTTTTTTTTTTCCCAGGTCATAATTCACAGCGTGTCTGACACAGTGCATGTGTTAAGCAAACTGAGGTTTGCATGAGACATAAGTCGAACATGCCACAAAAACGCTGCAAGGAATGTTGAAACCCTTCAATCCTACCATGATTAAAACTAGATGTGTGACGACGTATGTGTGTGTGTGTGTGTGTGAGGAAACCCACAGTATCACACTGAGCCTGAGAGGCTGGAGGAGTGTTAGATTGGATGGCAGGTAGATTGCATCTATCAGAGGAATCATCTCCCCCCCAAAACAGTGTCCGCCTCCAGACTCTGCTCTCTTATTTTTTTGGTAAGGGGGGCAATTCTCTGCAATTCCCAAGGTGTCATATCATATCACGGTCTTGCCATCCAGCTCTGGCTAGCTTGAAACAGAGGGGGTGATGTCGAGCCAGGCGATAGACATCTCATTACACTTTCATATGCTGCTAACCGCCGCGGGTTGGCCGGCTGGTCAAAGAGAGCCGAACACAGCCTCATTGATTCAGACGTCTGCTCTGCTCTGAGCGCCCAGAGGCAGGTGCTTCACTCCTTTCCCCACGTTAATTAATTTCCTGATGCGTCACTCCTCGTCATTCCCTGCAGCCACATCTCCCGCTCTGTGTCCCGTGGCTCTGCTTTTATCAAACCGCCGAGATGTTTGACATCAAAATGGTCTGCCGCGGTGCTTAGGGGGACGAGCTTGAACCCTCAGTGCTCCGTGGCCAAGGTTTGACCTGGCCTGGTGTCAGCTGAGTTGTCAGCCAGAGTGCATCCTGACACGACAGTGTCTCTCTGTCTCAACCCCAACACTGGATTCATTCTTTCCCTGCTGCACTGGTCCCTACAGCCGGCCGGGCATATGGCTGACATACATCGCCGGGGGTTATGCCTCGGGGCTGGCGTCCCTTCTCTGTAGGCCTCGGCTCCCCGGAGAAGCAGGTGGTGCCAGATAACAGCTGCTGGATGCAACAGGAATGGTCTTTCCACACATGCGCCCTTAATTCCCCTTCTCCCCAATCCAACCAGCACACTGACGACTCCAGGGGTTTCCAACAGTCTGCCAAGGAGGCCTGAGAGTACTAAAAGGTCTTTCTCAACATGCATTCTTGTTCATTCACATGTCTTCAGTCACATGTTTGATGTTTGTGCCATCAAGTGAGGTCATGGTCACAGTTTCATATGAATGTCCCACTGTTGTAGTGCTCACGATTACTCATATATACACTGAAATCTTCTGATAGCTGTTGAATTGTGAAATACATGCCGTAATTGTCTTTACTCTTTCATGTGGCAGCGAAATGCTGAAGACATCAAATCGTCGCCGTGGTTTTATGGCTGGCAATGATGGCCGCCTTGTCCACCGCTTCACTTCGTTTGTTGTGGAGAAAACTCCCAAAACGTAATGAAATAGCAACACGGAGACAGCTGCTTGCGAATCCGAACGTCACTTTACTTTACGTCTTCACAGCCTTTTATAACCACTCCTGCTTCACTCTTACATCACTGTTACATAGTCAAAATCACCAGATCTGGACCCAACCGTCCTGTACTTTCTTACAATCATATGTCCGTGTTCTGAGCGTCACATGAACGTTGTCTATATTGTCTACGTGTTTCCCATGAGCCTGGACAGTGAATCGATGGACTTTGAGGAGGAAGAGGTATGAGAACTGTTGTAGGAGGGGAACAAGAAGTGAACTTTGGATTAAAAACACATCAGAGACTTTTATTAATGGATTTATTAATGGACAATTAAGGGTAGGGATCATTGTTGATAGGCTGAAACATATCAACACTAGTAGTGGATGGATTTCCATGAACCTTGTACTGACTTTAGGGACCATCGGACTTTTTCAGCAGTTTTTTTTTTTTTAATAAAATGTCTTGGGACGCTGGGGCTATTGGATGGACTGACCAAGACACGTGGTATAGCCACGCCCTCCTCACCAGACCTTCTCCCCTCACCTGCTTGACTCACCTGCTCCCATCGCCAATCAAGCTAGTATTTAAGCTCTCCCTGCTCACTCACTCTCTGCCAGATTGTTCTATGTGCTCACGCAAGACTTTCCAGTACTCTTCTCCGGACTGATCTCCCGTTGCCGACTCTGTCTAAAACAGGGCTGCCCAATACGTCGATCGCGAGCTACCGGTCGATCGCCAGACGTGATCAAGTCGATCGCAGAGGCGCCCACCGCCGCAGCCGGCAGTATGGTGGGCCATCCACCCCGCTCCCGTGCGCCAGTATGTTGGGCTGTCCACCGCGCCCGCCGCCGCACCAACGTCAAATCCCCCCCGTACACTTCCAGTATAAAAAAATATTTATATGGCTCTCATGGAAATACATTATAAAATATGTGGCTTTCGCGGCTCTCTCAGCAAAAAAGGTTATCGACCCCTGGACTAACCTGTTTGCTGTACTCCCGGTAACCGACCCTGCCTTCCGTCTTCCACCATGAGCTTCTGATCCCTCTGGATTCTGCCAGCTGGTGTCGGCCCAGCTACTGGTGGCTTGCTCCTGGTACGTCTGCCTCAACTCCTGCCTACCTGCTTGCTGGACTGGTGTTCCCAGCCTAAGCCCCCGGACTTTCCCTGTGCCCAGAGAGACTGTTTCCTGCGTTTGGGTTCTAATTCCACCCATTACAGATGGTCATGCTCCCCAGAGGATGAATCCAAGTGATCCTGACGATCCACTGACCTTTCACCCACCTCTACAATCAGGTAAATGTCCAACACTTTTGTTTTTTTAGAGAAATGTCTAGACTGAAACTATTGGATGAACTGACAAGATATGTGGTAGAGATATTCATGCTCCCTAGAGGATCAGTCCTATTGATTCTGATGATCCCATGACCTTCATGAGGTGAAAGTCTCAGATGGTTAGTCCAATACTTTGGCTTTCTTTACTTTGTGCAGTACAGCTTCACAGAGCTGCTGTGAACTCTGGTACAAATAAAAAGAAGGTTTATGACATATATATTTTGTCGTCAGCCATCTTGCTGTTGCATTGAAAGGCAGCTTGTCTTTCATCTTAAATATGATCATGTTTTATTGATTTGAGGATTGGTGACTTTTTAAAAAGGAGCATATCAATTTTATGTCATTGCACGTCCAGAATGACGTCCATGATATCACCACCGTTTACGATAAAGGGTCTCTCTTGTGACGCTGACAGCTAATACTTGGCTGAGCGGTTATTCTCCTGCAATCTTTGTACCATGGTTTTTCCTTTTTTAACCGATTTTGACCTGTTTTATAACAAACACAATTTAAAAAAAAAAAAAAAAAGAGATTTGCATATTTTATTTTGAAAAGTAAAAATTCAAATGAGCTCTAAATATAACTCAAAGACAAACGAAAGCAGAGGATGAAGGTCGGATGAAATATTACTTGCTGAAGCTTGCTCTACAAGCACAAACTGACTACGATTCACTATAAAACTAAAGCTGTGCATCTAACAAGCTGAAAACAAATGTGTCATCATTGATTGCACGGCATCCAGAATGCAGTCCATCTCAAACTTTAAAGATGTCTCCAGGTCTTGAGCTCTTCTCTTCAAGGGAACCATCTCCACAGGAGTAAATGTTTCAACTTGACATCCTTAGCTTTGAGGTCACCCCCAGAGTTGTATTCCAGAAGAAGAAGAACACAAGTTTATCTCACTGATGACTTTTTCCTCTGTGGCTGACTGTGAAGTCTGACACCACAGTGAGCGCTTACAGTGAAATCTTGGTGATGCTTGGATCTTAGTGGTACCCAGCAGAGGACTCCCAACCAGTAGCTGCAGCCTCACGCAGGTCAGAGGAGGTGGCATCAGTGCCGCCTCACTACTTCTGATCCGCTCTGACAACAAGCCAGTCATTTGGCTGACAGGCTCCTCTGTGGTTAGTTGGTTGAGAACAGTTGTTGCGGACTCTAGAGGGGTTGAGCTGTCCATAAGAAAGCAGCGATCACACAAATCAGACACAGGACTTGGTGAGATGGAGGTTTTGGGACTGCAGCTACAGGGAGCACTGTTTAATATCTCAACCCATAGTATTTAATAGCAACGCCCCCCATTGCTTTTTAATTTTAAAGCTGGTCTAATCAGTATTTTCTATACTGGTGGATTAAATGACCATGTGCAATGAGAAAATGACACTAGCAGCGATGAACCCGCAGAGAACTATCACCCGACTGCACTTCCCCTCAGCTCTGCAGAGCTACTTATTGTTCTTGTTCACTCTCACTGCCGTCATCAAAGTCTCTTCTAGCAGCAGCAGCAGGCAGCTATTTTATCAAAGAAAACCTCTGATAAACCCACACTCTGCGCTACCTGCCCAACACTATACAGCAGATATGCAAAGGTACTGTAGCAACTAGCTGCTGAGAGTGAATATTGGACAAATAAATAAATAAATTGGTGCTAATGTTGCTTTCTGGCTGGTTAATAGGCATAGTTTGGGGTGATAATGTCAATGTTGTCTTTAGAGGTTCTTGTGTTGCCCCAAAAATCAATTAAAATCAGTTTTTTCATTGGTTGTGCCAATGAAATTACAAATCGTGAATGACTGGTGGCTCCTCTCAAGTAAAGTCAAATTAACAGAGCTGACTGCTGCTGCTGCGTTTTCTGCTGAGGTCTCAGCATCAACAGTAACATCCTCAAGGTTAGTTGTCCGAAAAATCTGAAGATATCAAGAAAGAGATTCTGGTGTCAGCCATGATTTAATATCACGGACATGCCCGAGCTTTTATCTTTTGGTAGAGTCAACATGCCTTCTCTTCTTCTCTTTTAACTGATCTGAACACAAACCTGTGATGCCAGGCTGTGTTTTTTTTTTTTTGTACTGTACTCAGCTCAACTTCTCCGGTCAGGTTGTTGTGTTGCTGAGACCACAGTGGCCCACACCGCTGCATCCAAGATGCACTACCCACACTCAAATGAATGGAGAAACACACATTTATGTCTGAATGCGGTCTGAATGTTACAGAGAAATATCATAATCTTAACCTGTAGATGTAATACTTCATAATCAATCTTCTCGTCTAACTGCAGCAGAATATTGCTTTAAAGGTTCAGTGTGAAGGCATTTAGTGGTCACTCATTACTTATTTTAAGGTGTATACACACACACACACACAATAAAGTTATGCAAATTATATTAGATATAATATACTGCCCCCTAAATCAGACACACTGGACCTTTTTTAAATAAAAGCTTATTCCTAGCTCAAAAAATGTTCACATAGCTTTTAAAAACTTGTAAAGTTGTCAACTTTTACCTGCGTCGGGTGAACTCGGGGCACAAAGTCTTGCTCCTATCAGCTCAAAACAGTTTTTTTTAAAATTAATTTCAACCACGTCTGAATGTCATATTCACAGAACGGTGTTTGTATTTTGGACTTGACTTCGTCTTGCACCAGGTGGGGTGAAAAAAAAAAAAAAGCTGTAAATCGAGCCTTCCCCACCCGCCCCAGAAAAAAAAAGATACTTCTCCCAAATTTCCACCAGCGAACGGAAAAACTTCAACCATGTGGCCTCTCTTGATAAATTACAGCGTGCTTGAAGTTTCGCAGCATTAAAAATAACCTGAGAAATATGTAGATGTAACAAACCAAGAACTTGTGCCCTGCTTCAGGCCAAAGCAAACAGACTTTATGTTTGCAAACACCTTTAAAGAGAGAGAGGGAGAGAGAGGCCATTACCAGGCCACAGTGACCTGCAGCAAACCTCTCCCTCTCTTCATCTCTCTTTATCTCTGTTGGCCGCTCCGCAGCCATACTGGTACTAATTGAAAGTGCCGTGAAATATAGATGAACACAGGAAGCAAGCAGGCTGTTCCTTCCTTTTCCCCTCTTGCATCCTCCATCTCGTCTCTCATCCCTCTTTATGCTTTTATCTCTTTATCTGCCTCTCCTCTTGAGGTCAGATTGGTATTTCTCTCTCTCTCTCTGTCCTCGCTCTCTTGCTCCTCGTCGTGAGGTCTGGTATGAAAAGTGAATAGACTCATTGAGTTAAATTTCTTCAAACAAACAACCTATACACAATAAGGCCAAAAGTATGTGGACAGCCAAACAAACAGTGAAACACACTGTGACTTTCCATTACTGTAACGTCTTCCTGAAATGTGGTTTCAGGCTCTCCAGCAGGTCTTGAACCTGCTGCAGGGATTTGCTCCCATGCAGCCACAAGAGCATGACCGTGGTCCAGCCATTGATGCTGAGTGATAAAGTCCGGGTAACAGTCAGTTCCAGTTCATCCCAGAGGTGTTGGATGAGGTCAGGCCTCTGTGCAGACAGAGTTTTTCCCCACATCAAACAGGAAAAACAATGTGGAGCTGGCTTTGCTGCAGTTTCATGTTGAAAGAACAACAAAGTCCGATATACAACATTCATAACTATGTTTTCATGAGTGAAAATATGAATCATTATGTTTTTGTTGTCTTAGAATAGGCAGAAGGGGCAAACTGGACGATCTAGGTAGGGCCTTTTGTGAGTTTCTCTTTCAAATTAGGAAGGCCGGGGCGAGGCGAGGGGTATTCAGTTGGTTGCAATCTGCAACTTCTCCACGAGATGCCACTACGTTCTCAGTAATAGACCTTTTAATTAAAACTAAGACGCCTACTTAGTTTGGGGATGAAAGATTCCACATTTTTTAAAATGTTAATAATATTTCGGTTTCTCATTGCTAATTATTTACGCCACGTTGAATGAACAGAAAAAGAATAACTGCGGCGGCACAGTGCAGCACCCGGACGATGGAGCATTTGGGAGCATTTCTATAGATGTAAAGACTTAATGACAAACACTGCGAGGTGAAGGTTAAGCATTTCGTGGAAACGTCGTCCAGCGTCACTCTGAATCTCTACAACCAGTTTCATCTGCATCCACACAGCAGTGGAGAGGGTATTCTTACTCCCACACACTTTGCTCTACTTTATTCCGCAGCGACCCTCGTTGGACGGCTATGTTTAATATAACAATCCACTGGACTGAAGACAGACAGCGTATGGGAGGAAGAGGGCGAAATCAGTGCCCCAATTTCTATTTATTGAAGCTATTTTAAATCGAGATTGAAATCTGAATTTAATCAAGGCACAGAGGAGTGATGTTCCCACCCATAAGACCCAACCTAAACCGCAAAAAAACGCCCCAGACTAAAAGAACCCAAACATATGTTTGCGTACGCACTGGGTGTTGTCTTTTTTCAGGATAATGGTAGTCTAAAAAAGAAGTGGTCAGGAAATTGATGTTATTAAATGTGGGTTTTAAATGTGGGTCTCTGTAATATCATTAAATGATTCGATTTTAATGACTATTAACAGCACTTCACTGCAGTATTTAATCATACATCATCTTCAACGTGTTTATGTCTACTGTCTTTTCGGGAATTGTTTCCCAGCCTTCTGTAGATGGTGACCTTCTAACATGAGGCCATAATGTCCTTGTGACACATTATGCACGTTACATGTCATTATGACGTGTCCACTGTTGCATTATTTCACAAGAAATAATGTAATAGAGACAAAAATAATAAAATCAACATAATTGTGAACAGCAGAATTTCTGTGCCTGTGAATCAAAATATAGATTAAATCATTTCTCCTCTTAAAAATATGCCCGTCATTCGAAGTGTCTGTACATTTTCCTGTCCACTTTCCAGATCCGGCAAACCCGTCCGAGGTTTAGCGCAGCCTGAATACATCCCGAGAGGTGAAACTCGGGGCTAAGCAGTCCACAAAACACTCGCTGTGTGAATAAATGGGACTGACGGCAAACGAACATAAAATCGTTTAAAAAAACTGAGTTTGGTGTCGCAAACGGTGACTCGCCTGTAGTAAAGAGTTACGACACAGAGACAACCTGTGGGTTGTGAGGGGAGCTGTGATTGGTCACCGCCGTGTGCATACACACACAAACACACACTACGTTGACTGCCAGCCTCTTGGTTCACACATGGCATGCAACTCAAGGTTACCAGGCCTGCAGGGGCTCACTCAGCTCCAAGAAAATGTCTCTGAGCGTCAGCACTTTCACTTTATGACTGCCTCATGCAGACACACACACACATAATGTTTTGCACACACATACACCCACAGAGCTTGCTGCTAGTTGCTGCTGCATGATCATTTGATATGGGTATCTGTATAAGCTAATGTTCTGTGTCTGTGACTGTGCGAGGAACAGGGAAAAAGCTTGTTTGTGTGTTTGTGCGCGAGTGTTTTGAGTTGATCCCACTGAAAGTCACCTCTGATAGCCATTATACACCCACGCTCTGAAATATCCCTCAATTTCTCATACCCCCTACCAGCTCACTCCCCCACAACGCGCACTAAACAGACATGGTTTGTTGCTATGTTTCTCTGATTTGCAGGGGATTTGCAACATTGCCACGGCCATATTAATAGGGTGGTGTATACTTCAAGGACTAGCTGGTGGATCTTAAGCACAGCAGTGGATCTGTGACGTGCTGTAGTGAGGAACGGTTTGGGAATCAAAAAGTGATTCTGACCACCAGTCAGTGTTTGCATGTTGTTATATCTCTCGGGATTGAAGTCGAGGCGTGGCTCTTTGTGTTGAGGGTGAATTTATGTATGCGCATGTTTCCTTGCGTTCGGGCGCTAGGCGGGTGCGTCTTGCGATCTGGGGCGAGAGCACTGGCGCGCAATTACGCAGGGAGCCCGCGTCCACCTTTATTTGTAAGTGCGTGAATTGTATGAGGCTGTAAATCACCTCTGTGCCTTTGTTGTGCTGCTGCCTGCCGCTCAGTCTGTGTTCTGTGATAGATCCTGACAAGCTGCTGTCTGAATTATTGATTCTTTGATCTGAAAGTTTGATGCTTAGCCCGAGGGCTGGATTAACCTGCCGACAGCACCGCCGTCTCCCCTCAGAGGTAACCACAGACACACAAACGCGCATTATTCATGCACATGTATGTGCACGTACACACTGCAGACACCAGTTGACGTGGCGGACCCTCCTCTTGGCTAGTTAGACGGCGCTGCAGATTACGTGCAGCCTCCCACCTACAGATATAAGCAGGCTGATACTCACTCCTCTGTTCATTTGTCCTCTTGACCCCCCGTGAATCGCTCTGGGTGGGTGGGTCTCATGGGTGGGGGATGTTCAGAGTATCGCAGGAGACAAAAAAACTCTCCATATGAATAAAACTCTGTCTGAGGCTGCGGCAGTGTGAGACAGCTCAGCTTTTCCGGGGGAAAACTCTTCAAATTCGCTTCCAATGGGGAGTTTATTTCAAATAAAACATTATGGAAGGATAGTAAAATAAAGACATCCAGCTCATAACATTTTGTTACAGGTTTATGGACTTTTTGTTTTATGAAGCTGTGGTGAGGAAGGAACCTCCACCAGCCTGGATGCAAATAAAAACACTGTTGCACAAGAGTCAGTCCCAGTCAGACTTAAAGCTACACTTTCACACACTCTAAGGAAAATGTTTTTTTCCATGCTGCATGTGCACACAGGGAGTTGTTTGTCTGTCACATCAACTAAGGTAATGTCAGTGTTGTGTTTCCAGCTTAATTTCTCTGCCCCTCTGAACTCTCTGAACCTAAAGCTGGAGTCAAGATTAGCATAAAAACTGACTCCAAATTTGGACCAAACAAGCCGGCTCTCACCCCCCTGCATTCAGTTGTTATGCTAAGCTAGGCTAATTAACCCCCAGTTCTGTGCTTAATCTACAGGCGTGAGTTTGGTATCAATAGTCTCATCTAAAAAAATGCAAATATGCCTAACTTTATTTTCCAAAATTCTCAATGAGATTTTATAGCTCCTGTTTCGGTGTTGGTTATTCTTCTCTTTCTGTTGGGAACCGTGCAATTTCCTATATTTTGTGATGTGAGTTACCTCGTAACCCTGGTGACTCACTCATTTACTCGCTCACTCACAATGGCCCTTTTCTTGCCTGTTTGCGAGTGGGTGCATCGACAACATGTTCTCCCTCCCACCTGGTCAAAAAACACGGCAGCTTGGTCAGTGGCCCTGCGCTTCAGACTCGCACGCCACATGAACCCTCTATGCACGGTCATTAATATTAACATTAATATGCAACGTCCTGTTGAAAACAAATCCTGCTTAGAATAATATCACATTTTGTGAGTTTAAACAATGGCCAGGGTTAGGCACCAAAAACACTTGGTTTGGGTTCAAATACGTAACGTTTCACATACGTTAAAAATAAGTCAAGGTTGAGTTTTGATTTCACTTGGCAAAATGAAAATCCATCCATCCCCCTCAACCACTGTCACATCCAGACTTTCTCACCCTTTTATACTATGTCACCTGACTTTAAGGGCACATAAAAACATTATGTCCAATGGGTGCATTCAGAAATGTGGCTAGAGCGGTACCTACTGTGTCAAAGCTGCTGACTTGGGAGAGAGAAGGCTGTCATATAATACTACACGAGTTGACAAAGACAAAGATTTGTTTAAACGGACATTATACAGTAATATATTTTTTAGTAAGAAACATGGTAAAATAAAGTATATTTCCTCCACCTGCAGCACTTTCATCAGGTTTTTCTATACCATTCTATCACCATTATTCAAGCACTTCGAGGTCAGAGCTACACAGATACAGTACAGTGTATCAGTGATGCCAGGCTCGGTGAGTTTCTGCTCAGTTTAGCAGTTTAAATTGCCTGAGGTGAAAATATGTTGCTTATGTTGCTCTTATAAGATGATTTCGACAAGCAGGTTCTTTAAAAAATATATATATAGGTTGTTTCATCATTTGAACAAACTACCAACCCTGCTGTTGGGGACAGGCTCAGAACTTTGTGTGTCTGTGCACGAAAAAGCAGACATAGTATTTGAATAACGCCATTTAGCATTGTTCCCTGTTGTACTTACATTTCAGTTCATTTGCTCACGCAGGCAGAAGTCTACTGGCCTCTCCTACAGTTACCCATAAATGGATGTTGGAAGATTTGTCCACCTTGTTTGAATTTAAAAGTGACCCGTCCCTGTTCTGCTGACACCCTCGAACAACACCAAAGGCAGCCTTAGTGTTTTTTAGGAGTATAGATATTACAAAGTGAAGTGTGATGCAAGCAATAACATCCTATTGATTGATGCTGTTCAGGACAATACAGGATAAATTTATAATTTAGTGTTATTCCGACGTCACTGTGCAATCATGTTGCATTTCTCAACCTCGGCTCAGCTCTATAGCCTCTATAGGCCCATGTATGTTTGTGTGTAGGTATGTCCGCTTTCACAGTACTCAAATATCAATGTCTCTGTGGAAAGTGGTGCATGAATCATTTATACAGTACATCTGGACTCAGGGGTCCGGTGTATGAGCTGTGCATCTATGACACAGTGTGTCCTTGTTTAGGCTCCTTCAAGACCAAACCTTTCGCCAGACAAGGATGTTGTTACTCGACAATTCTGCCAAACCATGAATTACTTTCAGTAGTTTTATGTCGCAATGCAACTATTGCATCATTAAGGACAGGGAAAGATCGTGATCATGGCAAATAAACCACGGTTGTTGTCTGGTCACAGTTGAGTTGCCCGTCTGAGTGAACAATGCGCTTCTATTTTCATCAATCCAACGCGCATATTTTAACGCTTCACGCCTGCTTTCCTTTCCGTCTTACGTGCATAACTACGGCGATTGTTTCGAGTTCTGAGCGCTGCCAAAACGTGACTGACCACCACTGAATACGGTGGTTTAACAGGGCCTCGCTTTCCACCTCGCTGGGGCATGCTACTTCCTGCGCTGGCACCGAGCGTTGGCATCGGAGGTAAACTGGAAAAAGTGCAGAATCATCCAGTAGTGATGTAATTACTAGGAATACTGGGCGGGAGCGTGTGAAGTCAATGCATAGTTGACACGATTTTTCCTGGGCAGCGCAAACTAAGGCAAATTTAGCCGACCGCTTGAGTTGGAAACGTTTCAACTTGAGCGAAAGAACTGGCACTGTGTGACTCAAACACATTCACGCATGACTAAGAAGAAAAGGAGAATGGCAGGTCTTAAAGAAAACAACATAAGGGACCTAAGTTTTGAGCTGAAAACGCACAAGGAACTCAACAGACACACAAAAACAAACTTTTGGTAAGTTCAAGCCAGCTTACATGCATCACTGTCTGCTTGTGGTGACTCATGACGGCCTGCCACAGTCCAGTGGCGACATTTGTGCTTGTGCGGTTTAGTCACCTCTAGTATCATCTATTAAGGGAAGAATCGCCTGGAAAGCTAATGTAATCCGTAAAACTCTAAATGTATTTACACTGCGTGTGGAATCTGGTGCCTTGTATTCCTTTACAGCACAAAATCATTGTTCCATGGCACGCAAAAAACTGAGCGGACGCAGGTCACCCGCTGCAAACGTCGATCAAGAGTTTTGTAGCGGCGGCCTGGAAAACATAAGCAGCTTTTTTTATTGCATGGCGCTAAAGAGCGGGTCGAGGTCAAGAAGCACTAACAACTGCTGGCGTGAGATAGAGCCTTCAAGGTCACGCGCGTTTACAGCTCCTGAACCAACTCAGTCGCCGGCGTTGCCCTCTTGGATTGAATCGTTGACAGGTTTGAATGAATTCCTGCCTCCTTCAAAATAAGATTTTCGGATGCACCACTCCCCCGCTGTGACGTCCCGTCTTGTTCAGAAGCTACATGACAAACGGACAAATTGTCAATTTCTATTGATGTCAAGGCTGAGTGATTTGTTACAAATGAAGGGTTTCATTATGAACACGTCTCCCGTTTGGAAGCAGTCGTAAAAAAAAAACAAAAAAACAACAAAAAAAAAGCTGAATTCTTGAGTGATCAGATGACAGACTGTGTTGTGGATTTAGCAGTAAAGCAATTACAGCCTAGTTAGGAAGTGCCATAAACTAATGGCCCACATCAAACCAGTGCGGCTGTCTGTATTGTTAAAATGCAAGTAGCTTTATTTATCGGTCTTCTCCTGCGTTAGTCCTGAACCCCTTTCCTCTCTCCCCCGCTCGCTCTGTCTCCTCCTGTGTGCTGTTTCTCTTTGCTTATCTGTCACATTGCTGAGGTGAGTCCTCTGTCTCCTGATTTATTCATGATACGACTTTTAATATCATTCACTATGACACTGGAGTCTGCATCTCAAATTAAAATCCTTCAGGCAAAGTGTGTGCCGTGTACTGTGCACGGGATGTGTGTGTGGTGTGTGTGTGTGTTTGTCTGAGTGGAAGAAAAAAAAGAGAAAGAAAATGTACTGTATCTCCAGCAGGTGAGAGCAGATGCTTAAATAATCCATTATCTGATTACATGAGGGCGTTGCACGCTTATGCAAAAACTGCAATACTATATGTTTTGTCACGAGCATCACAGGGCACAGTGTTTATAAATATAAATATATATTTAGACTTCATGTGTAGTGTGCGACTTGTCTTTGTGAGTCTCTCCGTGTTAATGTGGCATCTCAACAATTAGCCAGGTGTAATTGAGTGGGGTACGTGATTGTCACCGTCGCTGGCAATTGCGGTGATGGAAAGGCACGCCATTCAAGAGCGCGTGGGCGTTTAACTACGAGCGCGGCTCCATGTTTGTCCCTGCGTTTTAATGGGCGCTATAAGCTTTGATGGAACATTACCAGTTTGTTCGTGTGCGTATGTCAACATATGTGGGTGGAAAGGTGCGCTTGTGAAGAGCTTTTTCTGTTTAAACGTGTGGGCAGGATTTTGTATGTGTTTATGAGTATATTGGAGAATTTGTCAGGAGCATTTGAAAGTGACAAAGAAGGGGAAAAGCCAAGTGAAGACTTAAAGACACCGGAGTGTTTTTACACCTCTGTGTGCACAACGCCGCCTCCTATACATTTGTCTTTTCTCCCTGACAGCATGATCACACTTTGCACCTGCTGATTGCAATCTGCTTATTGTCACCTCGCACCTGATCTCACAGCTTCGCCAGAGCACGCGCAGCGGCGCGGTGAAACTTTGTTGCCCGGGAATGCAAGCTTTATGCTCAGATCTGCCACCGTATGTGTGACAGCGCCTATGCTTTAATGGTATGGTGGCTGGACCCAGTTGTTCACAAGGGGTACTCCTGCGGTTGCCGGGGGGAAGGTGGAAAGATTGTAGCTGAGTTAATTTGGGAAAATTAAAATGGCTGATTCTAAAAATAACCCACCCATTGAGCCAGACGTAACACCTGAACACGGGTGCAACTGAGACAGCATGAAAACCAGTCCACAATGACGATTGAATGTTAGCCAAATCTGCTCGATAAATGGTTAGTGCAGGGCAATAAATGTGAGTTTAAAACATAGATAAGTGTAATTAATAATGAGAATTTCAAAACAGTTCACATTTGAGTCATTTCTCTACCCGTTTTAGAGAACTACTTCAATCACTTCATCATAAATTAATGGATAAATAGTTGAAAGTAGTAGAGGTATGACTGCTAACCTGAAACGTTCATGTAAAAGTCGGTCGCGTCGATGAAGCGTCAGTCGTTGAGGTCGTCAGACAATACAGATCGGGAGCCGTCGCCTCCCGTCCTCAGTCTTTGTCATTACAGGCTTTCACACAAACAGAAAAATATATGCACGTGATCTAAAATCCACTGCTGGTGGAAAGAATTCAGAGGATTTCTGTGTTCTGTGCGCTTGCTCTTGGGGCAGGAAGTCATTACTGTGTGTTACCACCTGGCCCTCCTCTTACGCCACAATGCTGTATTGCTCTTTGGTAACAAATACTCCAAGGACAGTGGCGAGGGACGACAAAGGATGAAGATGAAGAGGAGGGTGGGTGCACGTCGCGCCTCAGAGTGAGGGCATGGCTCAGCAGGCTCGGCAGTGTCCCCTCGATGCTGGATGGTTTTTTGATGTTGAGAACTCGGAGTGGGCTTGGTTTTTAATGTTATGCAACTTTGAAGATGGAGTGTTTGAAGTTATGCATGAGTTGGACTCATTTCCAGCTTCTTCCTGATTTGTTTTTGTTTTTTTTTACCATCTCTTTCTTCTCTTAGAGCTTTTTTTTTTTTTTTTTTTCTACGAGAGGCACAACTTATGTGTTTGAAGTGAGGGAATGTTTCAAGGGTATCTGCCGAAGCGCCCATTGTGGTAGTGGTCTTTGCTGTGCTCGAGCCTTAATTGTGTCTCTTAAGTAATTGTTGCTGCTATGTTTCCTCATTTCCTCCCTCCTACAGAATCTATATACTCTCTCTCCAAACTGTCTCGTCTTCCTTTGGACGTGGATTCTTACACAAGAACACATGAGAGAGCGTCTCTCTTTAAAGTCAAGGTCGAGGTTAAAGGTTGCAATGGGCAGCACAGAACAAGCTGTTAACGCAAGACTATAGCATATTAGCACATTCTACAGCTGCACACATCCAGCAGAGACAGAGCAACATCCCCTCACCAACTCCCGAGGGAAATGCCTGGCTCTTTAGCTGCTAAACGCTTCGCCATGTTCACCTGATAGCCTGTCTGCTGTTTGGTGTTGAGCGGTTAGTGCACAGTGAGTTGACCGGAGGAAAAAGAACTGCCTGCAGATGGGGGGGAGGGAAAGTTTGATGACAATCAATGCGGTTGAAATAAACCGGTAAAACTGCAGCGTTCAAAACCAAAACAATCAGCTGAAAGACGCTAAAACAGTTGTATTGACGAACCTACAGAGAATTACTAACACTATTTTTAGCGTAAATCACATTAAAATGGACCGACGTGCATCTATTGACAGATGTGAGGCTTTGCTTTGCGACATTCAATCAGATTTCAACCACGGACATCTCCTAATAAGCAATGCCAACATGTAATTGATTGCGCCCCGTCGGAAGAAGCTTATTTTTAAATGTGTGACATGAGAGCGTTATTTCAGCGTGACGCGGGCTCTTTTTTTTTTTTTTTTTCATTCGGCTCCGGATTTCTCCATTTACCTCTCCCAATAAACAACGGCGAGCCGCTCAGCGCCATCTCTTCCCTCGCGTGCTCCTCTCTGCCCCTTGTCAAAAAAAGACAAATGACGCGAATCCTTCCTTTTTAAGAACGCCGCAGCCCATTTTGGATCGTTCTGTGGGAGCAATAGCACTGTTCAATATTTAGGATTAGGCTTTGACAGCATGGAGGAGGAACTATTATCCCATTGTCGTGTGAAGCTGGAGAGAGCGGTTTGGATCTCTGTGATGTGCACTTTTAATGAGGCCCATTAAATCAAGTGGCAGTTCCTCACAAGGAAAAGTTGGTTGGTGTTTAATAGTTTCACCGCAAGCTTACATAAGCCCCTTTAATTCAGCGCTCGGGCGCTCTTTCCGGGCAGCGCCGGGAGAAGGCTCCCTTGCTCCGCCGAGAGGCACGCAACAGCAATTAGCCGTCCTCTGGAGTCTTAATTAGGGAGCCACGTCGACCTGAAGACGAGCGCGTGAGAGGACCACACGTCGGTCAACAGCCAAACAAAAATAGATGAAAAAAAATAGAGGCTCCAATTAATTACAAGACTCCAAATGAGCATCCAAGTAGTAGCGGGCCTTGAGAGGTGGAAGGAATAAAGTCAGGCAGGGCTGGTTAGATTTTTACTGGAGCGATGGAGGGCTGCCACCAGTTTGTACCTTTTCTTTTACATCAGTCCCTACATGCAGAGCTCACTTTGGAGATGTAGAAGAGCGCTCATCAAGCAGCTAGAACGCCCGAGGGCAAACTGATCTGAGTGATCCTCGATTGTATGCTATATGTTCTTTAATTAGCTCGTAACTGACTTTGAGGGACTATTGTCTCCGCTAGCTTATCCTTCATTTGGTTAATTGGCATTCAGTGCATGCACTCCTTTTTTTTTCTGTGTGAACGTGTGTGTGTGTGTGTGTGTATTTATGTGTGGGTGTAGTAGGTTTTACCTGCTTTTGTTCCACCTCTTTGCCTCAGTGTGAAAGCAGGTACTGCTGCCGTGGCCATGGTGATGAGAAACAGCATTGGGAGAGGATGACAAAAGACAATTGCCATGGTGACGGCGTACAATGTTTGGCATTCATGTGTCGACGGTTAAGACGATAAGGTGACGTGGCGACGGTGAAGATTTCCATAATTGCCGTTAGTGAGTTACGGTGATGACAACGATGAGCGTTAAGGTGCCGGGCGGGGGGCGGGGGGGGCGACAGCGACGGCTTTCGGTGACGACGGCGATGAGCATCAGCGGTGCTGCTCGTGGTGACGGCACCGAGGCCTGATGCCCACAGCGAGGGCTTCTGTATCAGATTACAGCTGGTCTGCAGGCAGAAGACAGCAGCCTCTCGTTAACTTTAATGAGATAAAGACATGCCCTGCTCTTTGTCTGGGGAGTACTCTTCTTTATATTCAAGTGTGGAAATTTGTGTGTGTGTGTGTGTCTTTCGGAGGAATGCTGTTCTGCCGCGACCACAGTAACCTCACAAACATAACACAAACAGAATAATGTCATGTATAAGAGCAGAATGTCAAATCTGATCACCAGTCATTTGTATTCCCTTTGATTTTCCTCTGTGTAGAGCTCTGCATTAACCATGTTCTCGCTGTATACTGTTGATGTTTGGCTTATTTGCAAATGAGCAATGCTCTTGCTTCAACAGACCTTGACAGCTGACATTATACCGATGCTACTTTGCATCTGCGCGAAAAACTAAATGTGTGTGGTGTCTGTAAAACGAGTATATCTGTGCGTGTATCTACTTGTGTGTTGGTGAGAGTGTGTGGCTGGGCGCCATGCCAGCCTCTAAGTGACAGCACCCCCTCTCGTTGGCGCATCTTTGTCTCAGAGACTAATGGCACAGAGAGAATCAATTACCGCCATAACGTTGGTGATATGCCAGAGCTGCAGGGCGGTGGAGGAGAGAATAAGCCATTCCCATGCACCCTCCGTTCTCACCCCTCCGCCTCCCACCTCCTCCTCCGCCCCCCCCTCCCCTTTCTCCTCGTCGTCCTCCCATGTCAACCAATGGCCGGTTGAGGACGGTGACATGTCCCTTCTCTTCCCGTCATCGGGGCCTGTGCGGAGCACCGCAGGGAGATGGCACCCATTCCAGACACTCCCCAGAAGCCACAGTCGCACCCCGTCATCAGAGAAGACCACGATCCCACCGCCGAGGCGGAGAAGGACACCCTGCGGCTTGGAAACATAGTTCCGCTCCACCACTCGGTGTGGCAATATTTTACCATTTGCAATTTAGCCTTGAAGCGTTGTAGCTCCAATCTTCAGTGAGTTAGCGCCAGCGAGCAGGTGAGGATCGTACCTGCTGTACGCTGCTGCTAATCTGCTGTTGCTAAAAGGGGCGCTGTATAATGTCTTCTGCGCTCCGGAGGAGCTTGCTAAAGTCTGAAAATAAGGCTGATGATCTGTGGTAGCTGTGTGCACATCATTCATTTGGACTAGGTGCAGGACAGATTCAGTGACCACACACTGGACTTTAGCTCCCAAAGCACTCTTTTCCACACAGAAATGGTCAAAACGTTAGCTAAAATCCTGTCAACTTATTTCTTTTGTCGTATCCTCAGGGTTCTCTTAGCTTAGCATTGGAGACAAAATATTTCTTAACAGCATTTGCATTGCAAAACATGTATGGAGTTTGAAAGGTCTTCTATCTATCAGAGGGCTCCAACAAAAGATGCTATCAAACTGAGTTACTAGTCCATACATTTTGATCATCTCTCAATAGTCCCTCAACTTAATGGAAGTAGAACACTAAATCTCTCAAGTGCCCTTTAAGGCAGTACCCTTAGCATGTCTTGTGTAACGTCATGTTACGATTGTCACCAATAAGCTTCACAAAGGTTTCTTTGTTTTAAAATTGGTCCAAGTTGAGACTTTGTGTTGCTCTCAGCTCATGCCTCTCTGTGTCCGGTGGCCAGATCCATAAAGATACTGCTACTGGATGGGCACCAAAACTTTGCTATGTGTGACTTTTTTTTATGTGTTGCATATATTTGTACAGTACACGTGACTCTTGATGTTGGGTGGAAAAAGATATATAACGGCGCTCGTGTCTCCAGAGGGAGTCTGATAAACGTCCTGGAGTGATGTCACATGGGTCGGCGTGAGGTGGTGCTGGCGACTAATGAGGTTGAAAATGAAAACAAAAAATGTGTTGAGTTAGAAAGAAATGAGCTCAGCAGACGTCTGTAGCTGCTCCTCATCTCTGCTGCAGGTTAAGAGGCTAAAGGTTACGTTAGCTGCTACTAACATGCCAGACTGAACTGTTGATGGTCTGATTGCATTGTGGGTAATGTAGGCACCAAGTTGCCTTTACCTTTATGTTTGCTTCGTCATGCACATTGTATCTGTCGTATTATTGAACTTAATTAGAATTCTTTGCATGAAATGTTTAAAAAGAAGAAGTCTGAATTTTGGAATGAAGCTACCGACATCTCAGATATTTCCAGGTTTCATATTCCAACTCTTCAAATTTGATTTGAATTTCCTGATAGTGTGAAAATATTCTCTTTTTACTCCAGATGAAGTTAGAAAATGCAAGCCTTTAAACAACATTTTCACCATCATGGGACATCCAATCTCTCTACTGAGAACCAGCATTAAAATGATAACATTTCTTAAAACATGCATCCATTGCATCTGATCAAACGCCTCAGTGGAATCAGTTCTGGGTAAATTAGAAGTGAGAACCGCAGTCAGATAATGTACAAACCTCCATCATATCCATCATCATCATATCAACAGCAAAAATAGCTTTTTTTGTCATTTGCAGGAAAACAGAGGAATGCTGGGATTGTCTCCAGGTCCGCTCAGATGCACCTGATGTCAAAAACCACAAATATTTGAAGCAGAAAGTCTTCTCTGCAGACTGCATCTTTTAATACGGCGCTTCTGAACGGCAGAACAGCATGAAAAGCCACATGAAAAGCTTGTGGCGGTAGTTAGAGTACATACGCGGTCTCAACATACTGACTGTCGAATTTAAAGGGCCGCAGAAGGAGAACAAGTCCCTTTGTACGACCTGTTTTCTGAAGACCAGCCACGAGAAACGAACATCATTTCAGCCCTGATCTCGCACGCTGCGTTTCTCAAACTATCCATCAAACAAGATCGGATTGTCTCACTTCTTTCACAGCTTCAAACAGACTGCTAGAAGAGAGAGGAGGAGGAGGGCTGGAGTGAGAGAAAGAGAGGAGGACGCAGGCATCTGACAAACTCATCTGCAACGTAGAGGAGAAGTAGAGCGTCTGTGGTAGGAAAACTAAAAGAGTTGTCTGTCTTCTGCTGTTACAGTAAATAGCTTTTATATACTTGGGTAAGAAGAAAAAAAAGAGAAAGAAACCGTACCCTACCCTGGCTGTGAAAGCTGTCTCGTCTAGACGTGGTAAATGGACTACATTTGAAGTGTTGCCAAATAAAAGATGAGCTGTTACTCAAAGGCCTCTTCACTCTCTTTATCTCCCCTCAGTCTCCCTTGCCTCTGAAGTTTCTACCATTCACTGCTGATGGCACCTGTTTTCAGGAGGACAAGCAGAAAAAGTTAGCATCACAGTGAAAGAAATACTCTCTCCGTCGGGCTAGTCATCCATAAACTTAGCCTTTGGTCAGATTAATCATTAATGCGTCTGAGCTGGATGAGGTCAAAAGGCTCGTGCTGTCAGATGGAAGACCATCTGCAAATATCAACTTTTTTTTTTTTTTAATGTGTTTCTCTTTCCTGCTTTACCGTTTCCACCATGATATCCATGGCAATATCTCTTCAATTTTTAATCTCAGTTTGAGAAAGCTTGGAGGAACTTAATTGCGTCAGAATTTTTGTCGGTAGTAATTGCTGCATTTTGCATCTCGAGCAGAAAAGCAGGGAAGTTTTTTTTTTTTTCTTTTTTCTGGGCTTCATTCAGCAGGAAGAGAGATCTGGACCTGTATTTATGAAGTGTCTCAGAGTAGGAAATCACTCCTGAGTTGCCAAAAAATTCTCAGCAGTGACGCATATTTGGTCCTGCTTTTAGGATTAGGAGTAAAAGCATTTTTTATTCTATTATTTCCAAATCACGGCCATCTGTTCTGATATGTAAGCAGAGCTCCTGACCTCTGACCACTGACCACTGGGGAATCGCCAAGGGGGGGGGTGTAGTTTTGAATACTTGATGACGATAAGCCTGTTGCAATAAACAAGAACCGCAAATCATTTGACCATGTGCGGGGGCAGAGGAGAACACATGCTGTTCTTTTGGTAACTGATGTCCTCACGACGTCACAGTTGTTTTTGGAACGTAAAAATGCATTTACGCAAGAGCGATGACTCTGTCAGAACTGGCAATCTCAGCCAGTCGTAAATCAATATTTAATCATGTTTGTGCGTAATGTGCACAAAACGAGGGTCTTCAGACTCCGTCAGTCGCCAAAAATGAAGGATATCTCAACTTATGTACCAGATGTAAATGGATACAGGGGTTTATTTCTAGCTAATTGTTATTATTTTTATTTCAAATAATAGCTGAGATGTAATAGTTGAGAGATACAGAAAGTTCAGATGAGGCTACAGCAGACAGAGAGTTCGACAGCGCAGCTTCTTCTTTTTCTTCTGAGGTGCTGTTTTCTACATTTTGAATTAAAGTATGCCGCTGTTTGATATTTAAAACTGCATGCAAGCAAGTAAAATGTGATCGTGGGACACTTAACCCTCATCCTACCAACATATTTCACATACAGGGACTACTGACTCAGATCCCAAGGATAAGCTACTTTAAGAAACAACCATCATTTACTCATTTTTATTATTATTACTATTTTCATCTGTCCCTCTGCAGCCTCAAAAATGGTTCAGTTTGTGCTTCTTCCCACGTTCACACTGTGACCTGATCAGGCTCTGTCTGAACCTTATGAATGACAAACCGTTTTACAGTTTTATCTCGTGTAATAGAACATAAACATTATATATATATTGTATTATTTAAGTAAATAAAAAATAAGTCGTGGATCTGATTATAAAAATGATTTTATAAAATCTTTAACCACCGTTTTGCCGTAAGAAGAGCTGCATTTAGAGTCGCTGACAGGAGCGCATGAGGTCATCTGTGTCTGCTTTCAAAATGACTAACAGTGCTCCTGCGGCCGAAAGTGTGTGAGACTTTAAATTAGGACTCATGACAAATAATAAAAAATTAAAAAAAGACAAAAAATGTTCCATTTGCAAAAACCGCATAGGTGCAATTTGGGTGCTTTTTAACTGGAGTCCCTTAGCAACACGTTGGTTGACAAAAATAATGGAAACTGGAATGATTGAATAAAGCACCGATGAGACATTTAAAAAAAGCAACATATATCTCTGGTGTCTGCGAGTACCCGAGTCTGTAGGATGGGGATTTTAATAAATGGGGACCCTGATCCTAAACCTGAACTTATCAGGAGTGTGGCCACGTGCAGTGAGATGTCACTATGCAGGAGGGGGGAAAAAAGCCAAATTTTAGACTACCATTGTTTTTTATATTCCCAATTTCATTGCAAGTTTCACTGTTTGTTAGCACAGAAGTAGAATATGAACTATGGTTGAGCTCATCTTATGACCTAATCCTCTGGTCCTGTCTTGCAGAGGGTCAAAGTCTACTTTTAAAGACTTCGTTTTACCTGATATTTTGTTTGCATTATGTATAATGCATAAACTCGTTTTAACATCAAATTGCCTCAAACTAGCTGACTCACACAAGCCTCGGGTCTAGGTAGCAGTCCAACATCCCACTCGGGAACTTTGAGGTGACGGGATATGAAACCCCTGTTGATCAAGACGTGAGCTGGCGAGCCTCAGAGAGCCAGCGATGCAAACAACAGTCCGGGAACTTGGTGCAGAGCTTTGCGTTTTACTGTTTGTTCCTTCCCTGGTCAAACTACCTAGTTTGTAGCAAGGGTAAAATGAAACGGGCAGCTGCTGAAGACGTTTGTAACATTAGCTTTTTCCATTTAGATGTACAATAACTCTATAACATGTCAGTTGGAGGCCCCAAGCCAGTTCCTCCTCCCTCTGTCAGGTCGATCTTCCCATGTTTCTGTCAAAGTTTGATGATTTTCAGCCGCATCGGATCCCAGCGTCGTCATATTTCTATTTGCAGCTCCACCAACCTTTATCAGTGTATGTTTAAGTTGTCTACTCATGAAATCCTTGCACGTTATCATCAGAGCACGTGTCAGTTGCCAGAACTACAGAGGCAGAACCCAGGAATGGGCTTCGGGCCTTCAGCCCACAGGGTGGAGAGTCTAGTGGCTGGGTAGGAATGTGTTTGGCCAGACCGAGCACTCATCGCCCAGCTTCTCAGGTCAGCTTGCCGGTATCTGTGCGGAGAGGAGGCTGCATCATCAAGAGCCCTGGTATGAGCTCGGGTTTGATGAGGTGGATGACCGACGGTTGAATCACGTGAGATCGCAGGTTTCTGTGGGCGACAGCTTCCTCTTTCCCCTCGGCGGCGGCTGTCAGGACAGTATTTTAAGGCTGCGGTTAAAGATTCCGATAGTGTGAGATGGCTGTGTGTTCATCGCTCGTTAGGCAGCTTCGTCTCTCTCAACACACACACACACACACGCGCGCGCGCACAACAAACACGGCGTACCAACATTCCTACCCACATGCGTGTTTTCATGCAGCACATACACATGCACCACACGCCATTCCAGCTGTAATGATGGAGAGTTCCCACCCTCTGTGGGACAGACATGACAGTATAGCGCTTGCACTGAGGAATTCAGCCCTCTGGAGGAGTATCAGACGGCCGCAGTGACAGTGTGAGGCTCGAGACAACATATAGAGGAACACAACATGATAAATAAAACACACCTTCTGTCTCCTCGGCTAGAATGGGAAAGTTGTAACACGGGGCAAGTCAGCATATCAAGATTCATGCATGTGAAGAGTTCAGTTTCAGCATTTGGCTATATATAAGGTAGCCTGTGCTTTTATTTTGAAATAAAGATGAGCCGAATGATGAAACTGTAAACTCTCTTGTGATTGGTTTGCTGGGAGCTGCCTTCTCTAAAGTGTATCATAATTTCTGTTTTATTCTGTTGCCACGTGCTTGTTTGACATACATATTGCATCATAATATTGCATAAGTCCTTCTTAGTAAACATTTGCCGTCACCAAACCGACACGTGTCGATGATTTCCCAACCTTTGTTGTTTCTCGTCACGTGTGCTAATCGACGGTCACGTTCATGTTCAGTGTTTTAGCACTTCTTTTCCAGTAACTGCTGCAGTAACACTTTATCATATTAATACTTTTGTCACATGGGTGCAGCCAAGGAAGTGAGCAGCTCTTCATACCTTTAAAATGAAAAGTTCCAAGATGAAGATTGGACCTAAAAAAAGTCTTGATGACTTTAAATGACTCTGACAGTAAGATACATTTCAAGGCAGCTTTAAAGGACTGAAAAATCAAAAAAATAAATCAGACTTCCAATAAACAATCAATCACGATAACTTTGTTTTCCTTTTACAAAGAACAGACCCGAGCAAACAAATACCCTGAAGCTGCGCTGTAATCCACAGCATCTCATTGTAAGTGCGAATGAGCAGCATGAAGCAGCAGCAACTTGTTTAAAAATGATTGCTGATTGCAAGAAGTGGGTGATAATGATCACCTGATAACTATGGAAACAAAGACATGTCACAAAGATTCAGATCTCATACACAACCGAGTCGTCAAATGTTGAAACAATGTTGAAATGTCTAAATTTGCCCAAATTTACGATGAAATTTACCATCTTGGCCACCAGGGAGAAGCAATCGAGTCTGAATGGAATCGATCAGACCTCTGTCTCATTGTGTTACAGTCTGTCAGTCAGATAATCCACCCACCCCTCTTATGTAACCGCTTATCTCTGTCCGGATGGTGGTGGAGTTGGAGCCAATCCCAGATGGCATTGGCCGAGAGGCGTGGTACACCCTGGACAAGACACCAGTTCATCACAGGACTGACACACATTCACACCTTAACCTATTAAGTGTATGTCTTTGGACTTTGAATGGGAAAGCCAAGCATCAGTGCTAACCTCTGCCTCATATAACCCGTCCATCCCCGTCAGGGTCACGGTGGTGACTTTGGGTGAGAGGCAGGGTACACCCCGGACAAGTCAGCAGCTTATCGCAGGACAAACAACCATTCACACTCACAGTCACACCTACAGACAACTTAGAGTCACCAATTAACCTGTTAAGTGCACGTCTTTGGACTGTGGGAGGAAGCCAGAGTACCGGAGAGAACCCACACAAAGAGGAGAACATGCCCCACGCAGAAAGGCCCTAACTGGGATTCGAACCGGGAACTTTCTTGCTTCTTGCCTCATCATCAAAAAAAAAGTAGTAAGTAAAATATTCAAATGATTTAAATTCAAAACTAAATACTTCTTACAAAGTGGATAAAAATCTTATGACTTGTTTTTGCTTCCATATTCAGCGGCTGCTTCCAAACTTGATATTGAGTATAGTTTTTTGCATATATATTTGGTTTTGATATACATACTTTCCACTAATTTCTCACAGCAATCTCTTTATGTTGTGCAAGAAGCAGTTGCTAGGAGATTGGTGATGCGTGATGATGCAACTGTGTAGCTGTTTTATATATATGCGATTTTATATATATATATACATACAGCCGTGCTGTGTCTAATAGCAACACAAAACAAAAGATGATATGATGATCAATTAGTTTGACCAACATCACCATCGCATCTTGATTTACATTGTGTGAATCCGTCTGTGCATTATGCTCTTATTAACATTCATGAGCAGAGAGGAGAGGGAAGTTTGAGTTGCTGTGCTGCATGTGTACAGAGTTTTTTTTCTTCTTCCACAACTTTGTGTTGTGTTATGTTTGTGTGTGTGTGTGTGTGTGCCTTCTCACCCGGGGGACATCACAGCCGTATCTCATTTCACATGAAAAGGCCCGGGTTCGCGGGAAACCGTTTGTGCGGGAGAGCGCTTGCCTCCGCGGTGCATCCGCCACCGTCCCCTCCCCCCTCCCCCTCTAAAAATAAATAAGTAAATAAAATAAAGGAGAATTTTTGATTACAGTAACAAGCCCATAAATTATGCAGAAGGAGTTGAGGATGATGAGCTGATGAAAGACAGCCCCTTTTAACCTTTTTCCCGGCAGAGGAGGATTCGCCCTCCCTCTCTGTTTGGCCACATGCAGAGAGGGAGAGTTGGAGACGGGGGTCTAGACGATAAGACGGTAGGGTGATACGTTCGGGGTGGGGGGGGGGGGGGGGTCTCTATTTTCAGTCCGCGATTGGGAATACATAGTGAAACATGATGGCCCTCGCGCTGCATCTGCTGCAATAACTTCTCCTGCTCGGCTCTGTTTCACCGATGCCACTGGAGAGGGACGATTCCAATTGATTCCGCTGCTGACGCCATTCTTGTCATGGAAAATGTTTTGTAGCTTGCTGCTGGTGTGTGGTTGCGCGCACGTGTGTGTGGGTGTTGAGGGTGTTGAGGCAGGGAAGCTGGGGGAAAACTGTTGATGTCGACTTCGATCAGCGCGGCTGCTGGGAGCATCCTCGTAGGAAACGAGCGCGCCGGTTTCAGAGTGGCTGGCTGCTAATGTGTTCCTGTGTAACACAATACACACTCCCCCAACCCACCCACCCGCTATCATCGCTACTAGTGCAACATACGTTCATTGACTCAAACATAACTGCCACATTACACATGCAATCACACCAGGGTTCCCAACGCAGCGCTAACGACGCGAAAGTCTGGTGATATTCTATATTTTCTCACTGTCACTAAATCCTGTGAAAAACACCCCAAACCAACAATGAATGGCATCCTACTAACAAATATTTGTGTTTATTAAAGCCCGAATAAATCTTCGATTGTTTTGACACACATCATCCCGCTGCCAAATCCTCACTTCGGCACCAAATGTGGATTCATTCGCAGCCAAAAATAGTCCCCAACGAATAGTCTGCACGATTTACTCCTGTTAGGAGTTTGCTGAAAGCTACGTTTGCTAAACGCTACAAAGAACAGAGTCTTCTTAAAATTTGAAAATATATAATTTTGAGCCATTTCTGAAGATTTATGTCTCCAGATGGAACCAATGGAATTGGGGCTGAGTGCCACAGACGGGGTCGGGATAAGAGTCAGCCGAACACATTGTTGGTTTTGGTCGTGGGACCAGAAATGTCGAAATTAAAGCCAGACAGATTTTCTTGTAGGAAAGAGGTAAATCTGCACAAATCTTGAATGTCTGGTTTCAAACGTTGAACTTGGAGGTGGAGCAAATTTGCAAAAGTAGCATGACATCTTGTCAAAATGGAGGAAGCTATCACGGGCACCATCCACCTCTTCTGTTAAAGTGTAATCTGCTTACAAGAGAGGCACGGACGTGAGTTGATTACGTCCCATTAGCAACCAGGCTAATGAGTTTGCTAGCTCGCCAAATAAGCGTGCTCATTATTCGATGAAATGACAATTCTGAGAACCAATGGCAGCTAGATACATTTCACTTTGCCACTTTCCTGTGTGGCCAGGCCATAATTTAATAAATGATCTTAACTCAGAGTCCACTTGGAGATGGAGATTTCAATCACATCTCAGTCGTTATCAGAGGTTTTCACGAAGGAGAGCACTGAAAGTTGGTGGAAAAAGCTACTATGTCGTAGGTGAACATTGAGGTAATTGATTGTATATTTACATTTACATTATTTTTATAACATGTTCAAGAATATGGAGCTGATTTCTTTAGTTTTAATTGCCATATGAATTAATAGACTTCTGTTGAACAATGGAACTGTGCTTTCCTTTTAAACTGAGCTTACTATAATCTTGTAATACATCATAATTCACAATATGTATTATTGAATGTATTCGATGTTTCAGTTTACACACACAGAGAGATTCACACATGTGCATCCACACATGCACCGGAGGATATTTGGCACACTCCCAAATCCCAGATCCCGCACAAAGAGCCATTGTAGTTAGCTATGATAATGAGCTCAATATGCCCTCCTCAGGAATGTGTGAAAACTGGGCTGTTTCAGTGCAGAAATGCCCTCTTTCCCACAGTCTTAAAGAGCCAGTGGCCCCTCCAAAACATGACTGGCATACAAATGCCTTTGTGCCTCAGTACAGGGGCCAACGTTTGGCGGGTGGGCAGGCGTGCGGACGCGAGAGGGTACCCTGGCTGCTGCCCAAAATCCACAACAGCCATATGCAGAGGAGGTGGAGGAGCATCTCCCAAGTGCCTAGAGGTTAACTGTAGACCGGGAGGGCTGTGAGCTCTGATTAGAGATTAGCGAATGAGGGAGCAGGCGTCCGGCTCAGGGGAAAAAAAAAAAAAAAGCACTCACGGATACGAGCCAAGATAGTTATGGAGGAGAAGGTGCCAAGATGCTACAGGTAGGAGGGAGAGAGAGGAGGCAGGGCACCCCGTGGGCAACTATCACATTTATACAGTGTACAGTACATAAAGGCGTGAAACTCTCCAGAACACGGAGCCAATTTGGTCTAGTAGTTTAATTATCACAACGGAGAGCAACAGCCATAAATATAATGGAACGAGTGTGCTTGAGAGCCATAATGTAACAAAGAGAGGATGCTCGTCTTATGCTGTGTGATATCAGACTTTATTCACATGCATCTTTCCTAAAATTAGCCCCTTTTTCGGGGGAACAATCACCGATCATCCCCTTCAGATTTTTAAGCCTCTTTTCGCTCATTGTTTTGGATTCATGGCCCGTAATCTCTCCCATCAGCGGCTGTTTTTGACCAAAGAAAGCCCTGAAGAAAAAGAAAAAACACTGTACACTAACTCTCACAAGCATCCACAATCATAAAGACACAGAAACTGCAACTAGCTGGTGAACACAGAGGAGCATCGAGCGAGCTAGAGCCAGATATGTGAGATATGAGATGAGTAAATATTGGTCTTACTTTCATCAGGTTTCCAGAAACGCAACTCCAAATGAATGCTAATCAGGCTCCGTGTCTGCTGCATTAGCTTTTAACTTTTTAATCGCGTGACATGCCAAACGGTGGCATGTTTAGTTTGCTGGTTAAAGTTAGTGATTATTTGTCGTTTTATTTCAGTTCTTTTAATGCTGTAATATTCAGCTCATATACAACTCAAAAGCTTCCAATGGATCAAAGCTCCCGTTCTCTTCCCGGGCTTCCTCTGAAAGCCGTGCGAGTCGTAGTTGGTGCTGAAGTGAAGCACTTCTCAGCTCAGTGCAGGGTCTGCTTTCAGATTTTTTTTTTTCCTCTACCTCTCCAGGACCTCTGTTGTTAGCCCCTGATTGGTAGTCTTGACTCAGGGGGGGCAACCCTTGGGAGGTCCCGACAGCTTGGGTCAGTCTCAACCTGGTTATCAGGACCTGTAACAGGTTCAGCTGGAGGGGAGGGAAGGAAAAAGGCAGAGGAAAGCACATGTGATTGGAGTCAGACTGAAATACTTAGAGTCACGGAATTAGCCCCGGAAAAGGAATAGATTATTTCAACTTGACAATAATTTGTTTGATTGTTGATTGAGGACTTTTATTTTCACACCTAAAAATGAGAAATTCATACAGTAGGTGGTTCCTTAAGACAAAACCCGGTGGTGCTGTTTGAATGGGCCTGTGTGTGCATCTGTTGTGTGGGTTGCTTACAAAATAGTTTTAGAGCACCTGGTCTAGATTATATATGCACCTGCTACTTGCTGCTGCTGTATGCTTGTACATTTCTGTCCGGGTTCTACCCTCACCTTCACCTTAGGAGTTTATTCCTGCTGTGAAGTTGGGCATTTTTAATTATTGGGGCTTATAGAGTGAGACGTTCTGCAGCCAGCCTCAAGTGGACATTCGAGGAACTGCATGTTCGGCTTCACTTCACAGCCATGGAGGCTGCCGCTTGGTCTAGACCTGAAGCTGCTCCATGATCAGAGAACACTGGAGTATGAAAGCAGTCGGCATTTTGTGTGCTTTTGTGTGGTAGGCTTGCAGGAGAATGGTGAGTGATTCAAGTTACATTACAGGCAGGCCAGCCTCTTTCATTTTATGTTATCTAGATGAAAGTTGTTTTTTTTTCATTTGTTATATTGTATATTTGTATATTATTTCTCCACGCTTCTTTTCCCCCAGGTGATTTTATTGTTACTTCATCCCATGGACTGCGTGAGGAACATAACAGCACCCAAATTAATTTTTCTATTTCCATAAATCAGATACTGTTTTTTAATTCCACCACAATTAATCAAGGCAGTGGCGTATAAAATAAAAAAAAAATAAAAAAAGCACTGCCCATTTTGCTTTTGTTTTTTAAAGACATTTCATTTAACTTACATCAGTGCGATACTGCTTAGCGTGCTGTACACTGCATTTACATAATTAACATTTACGTCAGCCACAAAAATGTGGCTAAACTGAGATTAGGTGAGTTTACCTCCTGTTACATCACTGATCAAAACTCCAAACTTCCCCTCAAGATTCCATATTCAAAATAAAAATGTTGCTCTGCTTCAGTTTACAGTTCCCTCCCACTCAAACGCGCTCGTACACACATTCACACGAAGACCAACCTCTGACACGCTCATTCACTGGCTTTTTATCCTCAGCGTGAGCGCAGCACAGGCACGTTTGAACGCGCGAATCCATGTCCCTCATTTGGACACGTCTTTGCTCATCTGCATGCCGAAAAAACCCGAGCGTAGGATTCCAGCCTGTGATGCCAGTGGGCCACCGAGCGGTCAGGGTGTCGTTGCGAAAGTCCAATCAACGCGGTCGGAAACAGCGGGGCTCACAGCAGTGCATCCATCTTCAAGGCCAGGCCATGAAAAAGAAAAGAATGATGAAAAGCCCCGCGTCTGAAAGAAATCCTCATCCTAATACGAAAATCAGTCATTATCAACTCACCCCCATGTCAGTGGAAAGTTGTCTGAAGTTCATAGAGTCACTGAACCTTTGGCAACTTAGCAACTGCACTTCCATCTCCTCGCCGTTTCCTAACCACTGGTTTGGTTCTCGACTCGTGCAGGTAAATCTCTCTTTTCCTGACAACCTGTTATATATTTAGCCATTATATGAGTGCAGTCAATTCTCCGACGGGCCTCCATGATAGCGCCTGCTGTGGTTGCTAGGAGAGGTGTGAAAAAGCTGCCTGAGCTTTTATGTTGGGATGGAATGAATGAACGAACACAATGAGTATACTCGACGGGAAAGGAAAAAACAGAAAGGATGTAATTTTGCATCAAGCTGAGAAATCGTATCATTTTCATTCATGATGCTGCCGCCACTTCCTGTACGCTTACAGTAGTCCTTCTGTTAAGGTAGTTTGACAAACATCTTGGTACATTGCATTTGATTGATTGTTTTATCGGAGATGGAAACACTTTTTTCCAAATAATGCTCTGATGTAGCGAGCATTTAACTGACCAATCGGCTGTTTGTGCTCCTCGTCGCTCTACACAGATTCATGTAACCTCATATTAATACATGAAACTAATTGTTGACCATATGAACATCCCATTTTCTGCATTTCATCATCTCGTTGCACTCTGTTCCTCTGGTTTATTCGTTTGCATTGTCTTTTGCCAAATCTCCTTTTGCGACGCATTTGAATGGCAGCTTGGCTAGTGACATTAAATAGTTGGTTGTCAGTGCCGGAAATATCATACAGTATTATAAACAAGCTTTTAATGTATCGTTTTAGTTGACATACGACACTAGAGCAGCTAAGGGTAGGCTTGAAACAAGACAGTTTCCCTTCATGTTTAAAAACAAAAAGGCAGGGTGAAAAAAGGAAGCGATGCAATGGATGCTATTCATTCAAATTGGGAGAGACACAACAGAGCACACGTTTGGACAGTCTCTTCTCGAAGGCACTCATGGTGTTGGACTCAGGAAACTTAAAAGTGTAAAGTAGCACAGTCAACAAGAAAAAAAAAAGAGCCAGAGAAAGAAGTTTGAATCCTAAATCCATCACATCAGCGTCACTGCATGATGTCGGATGACCGGATTGTCAGTTTTTGGAAGGTATCAAGGCTGCACCAGCTGTCGAAACATCATGTCCACTCAGCCCCAATTGACCATTGCACACGTTCATCTTTACGTTCAGTTACAGGCAACTTTCCTATAATTAAAACCCTTTAATGACCTTCTGTAGGTTTATTTAGTTTTGTAGGTAACTTCCAGATGATGTGCTCATATTTAATACTTTTGTAAAGGCAATTCAGAGATTTCATCAGTTGTCTTTCAGTTGCATTAATATAATTTTCTTTCTTTTGAATAGCATGCTGCTGGTTCAGGGGATGGCAGAGTTAAATGCCACCTGGGTCATGGACTTGTGGCCCTGCTTGATTCCACTGTTGAATAAAAACATGCCTTCAGTTAATGCATACTGACATCTTTGCATTTTACACATACAGATAGCAGAAGCTAGGCCCTCTGTTATCCTGTGGAGCCGAAAGAAGAGCCAGACAATGGTTTGCAAAAGTTCACAGTAGGTTTTATTTAGAAAATATGAAGATGTACAGTGAGTTGACCCAGAGTTTCACGGTGGAGTTTGGCAGGCAGAATGAGCCGGGTTGGCGACAGGTAGGCAGACAGACGAGACATTGGATCAGGCAGGCAGACAGGCCGAGATCCCTGGGAGGAATGAACCTGAAGCGCAGGAAACACAATGTCAGGCAAGAGGAGGAATTTCAGAACTGGAGCTAGAGTTTGACAGTAGTGTTAGTACCAAGTTGGTGAACTGAATAAGGTAGTGAAGACTGGAATGAAGAAGTCTGGGTTTTTCATACTGCTAGAACTTGATGATTGGGTGAGCTCCGGGTGTGCAGGTGATAAGTAGCAGGAGTGCAATGGAGCCACATCCAAAGACACACTCACAGGCAGAGAGAGAAGGTGGAAAGAAACTGCTGAAAACAATAGGAGAGCAGAAGAAGCACAGACAGACCATGACGCTCTCTGGGCTCTCCTGAACCTGAAGATTGCACGTCATTTTCATATGAAGGTCTGACTGGGGATTTATTTTCTCATGTTCAGTCTGGAGATATTTCATTTGAATAAAACATCTTTTTATTGACACATGAAAAATGTGAAAAGTCTTTGGCAATTTGACATTCGTCTGATGCGGTATAAAGATAGCCTTCCTGATTGAACTTGCGCTAAACCTATGATCAGGTTTACCTCCCTTTAGTTTAAAGTGCTTCCATGTAGTTTAGTGGACCAGAAAACACCTTCAGATGCCTTCAGGTGGACTACAGATTTCTGATCTTGCACCACAGCCCGGCCAGTGACCTTGACCTGCTGCATGCAGACTCATCTGCCAACCCGCGCCTCCAAAAAACTTCTGTAAACTATGTGCTTCAATTTTCAGTTTGTACCACTGGGTGCCCTTTTTTTTTTGTCTTTAAGCAAGAGTGGGCGAAACATGTGTGTTGTGTTTCACAAGTTGTTAAGAGAAAACCGATGGAATAAAACCAATAAAACCTGCACAGTGGAAACAGTCAACATTTCCCTGTGCACGTTGTGCTTTGTGGGCTCAAGGGCTAATCTTCAGGTGATTTTACGGAGCGATGTGTGTGCGGCAGTCCTTTCTTTAGACAGCAATCATTGAAGATAATGTGTTTGAAATCCTTCATTTGCCAAGAATGCCAACTGCAGCATACAAACGTGCGGTTATAGCAAACAAACAGTGGTTAAGGTTAGACAACTGAAAGTAGGTTAGTGCATGGCACCTCTCTATTTCCAGGGAAACATCCTCCTAGATTGGTTACACTGGCTTTGGATGTAACCCACGGGGTGCAGAATCATCCATTCATCATGTCCCCAAGTTCTCAGGATGCTGGGCTGGCACATGAACAGATCTTATGCAAAGGTTTACTTAGTTTCTTTGATTTAAGAGCTGGGAACAATATCCAAGCGCGCAACAGTAAGTAAGCACTGTGGCTGCTAGGTGAGATATGACTGCATCCTCTGTAGATGTCGGCTGGTGTTTTGTCTCCGACCCACAGACTGTCCCCGCTCACAATGGTTTTTTTCCGAAGAACAGGACAGCGCAGTTAGCGTGGGACCTCCTCCCAAGCTAATTGAATTTCAGTAGTACATTTAGTTGTGAATATATTAGTAGCGTATTGTCTCTGGTGGGTCCAGCACATGCAAGGACATCAGTTTGATGTCCAGAGGTGTTTACTCTGTGGCTGTTTGCTCCACTCTTCCCTCCGACGAGGAACTGTCAGAGTTCATTGATTTTAAATAGAAAGATAAGATGTGACATCTCACTCAGCTCAGTCCACACTTACAAAAAAATGTTTAAACGTTGTCTGCCTAAATGAATAACAACATTCTTGAAGCTTTGAGTTTGGAGGATGTTGGCAACTTGATTATTCGGAGCCAGGAATGACCATATTTGGACAAGCTGGATGAAGCTGGTGGGTGACGCACGTTGAGTTTGTCCGAGCTCCCAGCATACCTCGTCACAAACCTTCTGGTATGACAGCGAAACATTAAAATATGTTCCTGAAAACATTTGAGACATGAATCAAGGTTCTGTTACTGGATTGCTCGTTTCTTATTTGGTCAGCACTGCCAAGTCCGACAGTTTGATCTGAGTTTCTTGAGCCCATTGTGTCTCGCTGGGCGTTACACCAAGATGGACCATAATTTAGAAAATGAGCATCTTGCTGAATGGAAGAAGACTTTAAACAGGCGATTGAGACTCATAAGGAAACTGTTTAGTGAGGTAATAAATCAATAGGGGAAGTAAGGTCATTTCCCCATGAAACTCTGTACAATTAGCCTTCTTCTTTACAGCCAATGGAGCTGCCTCCTGCTGGTCATGAGAAAGAATGCAGGTTCAAAACCATCCAACACTGGCTTTACGTCACAGACCCGCAAGTTTCGTCCACTAATTATATACTGTCAGTGGTGCAGATTAAACAAATGAGTTACAACGTGTAGCTTTTTTAAAACTTTGGACAGCTGGGCAAGCTATTTCCTCATCCTTCTTCTTTATGTTAAACTAAATGAACCATCTGCTGGCTCTGTGGACCTGAATCTTCTCGTGAATTCAGAACATGAAAGACGTCCTAAACTGAGAATTATATAAGAGAAACATCTCAAACAATTAATCATGACACAGCTGCTTAATAAGAAAACATCTCAGTTTGCTTTAATTGTATTTTTTTTAAAAACTAATAGTAGCTCATTATTCGTTTTTTCTACCTTGTATTTTTATTTTTCCTGGATTTGCAACTTATTCCATTGAGGGCAAACCCGCTCTCCCTGAGCCATGTTGGCTCCTATTAAGAAATATGTGCAGGAATTGTGTCTTTAGCTTAAACCACACTCATTACTATAGTACTGCTGTAATGGTTGTGACATTACAGCAAATTCTGCCTTGCTGCCGCCTTGATGGATGTGGGAATTGGCTGAAAGGCTCCATCCCTTAGAACACAACCCATTCACTTAATATTTTCTGCCATTAGAGGGTTGAATTGTACATTGTGTCATCTGACTGCACAAGCCAGACAATTAATCCTCGCTGGGCTGATCAAATTAGCCATGTGAAACTGATCTAATCTGGCGTATTATGTCATGCTCAAAGAAGAGATCACCACCACCAAGTCTTACTTTTTTTATCCGTCTTTGAGGATTACCACTTTAAGGTCTTGGACGACCTTCCCGACGTTCCCTCCCTCCTTCCTCATGCAGACAGGAAGGGCAGATGGGTGTCCACTCAGCCAGACCCCAGGGTGTGTGTGTGTGACACCCAGCTGGGAATTGAGGCCGGGCCCTCAGGGAGCCTCAGCGCCGCCAGCGCTCTGCCACGGGTTTGGAAGGAATGAGGGGAATTAAGTATTTCTCCAACTGCCGACAATACTTCCCCTCAATTGGAAATAACCCTGTCACAAGAATTAGCTATTTTTCTCCTTTCGGTACACCATGTAACGGCTGCTGTGTGCTTTCTCCCCCATGGCCACTATTCCGCTCAGTGGAGGATGCCGCTGTTGAGGTCACAGATGTCACGCTGCAGATATTATTCAGAGATAAGCGTTTGATTCACTGCGGCAGTGTGATCCTTCATGTGACGGCTGTTTGTGAATCATGCCTCCAATGTACACATACGTATCTCCTTGATCTAATAAGAAGTATATGGTCAGTTATCAGAGCGCTGCGTGAACGTGAAACCCATTCGACGCACATACCGTCGATCGGCTCTGCTTTGTTCAGCTTTATTCTGTTTAACTAATCAGATTCAGTAAAGAGTCTTTCGCTGAGTGTACGTCAGGGGAGTGGAGAGTTATTCAGGTTCATAAATGCTCTTTTAGGAAAAATTCCAAACACGCAACAGTGTTTTCACTTTTCTTTTGATAATTAGTGGTGATTAGGATATAAATATCCTGACTTTATGTCACCAGGATGAATCAGCGCCAACAAATGATGATGATTATATGACTTACAATCCAAAGCCAAACTATAGTCAAGTGCAACAATACAAGCCACAGCAGCCAGCTAACATTACTCACTACTCCAACAGCTTTCAGCCTCCTCTTAGCTTCCTCCGTCCACACACACACACACACACTTTTTTTCACCTTTGTCATTGTCCGTAGAGGCTGCTGTGCCCGGCTACATCGCCAGCACAGCTTACATTGTTACAGCTCCTTGATGGTTCAAAGAAACCAGTGTGAAATGCTGGTTGTAAGCAGAAAACTAACAAATTCTTTCCTGCGTTGACCCATGCATCCTCCTTGACCTCCTCCCTCTGTGGACTCTGTGGACTCAGCATCAGGCTGCTCCCGTTGGTCTCGTCATAATTTGTTGCCCACTCGAGGATTTTGATGTGTAAATATGTTTAAACACAAACGTGTCATTTTCCTAATTACGCAAATAACTGAAATCTACATATTTGTATAGTTGTCATGAAAAACATCAACTGGAAATGATTTTGGATGATTATCTTCTTTGTTAGTAATTGGTTAATATAAAACTAAATAACCGGCTCACAAAAACAAGAATATACGCCTCCCAAACAGAAACTCACAAACACAACAAACACGACGCCTAAATAAATGAAGTGAAATAAAACGCCAGTTCAGTTTAATTATTGGGCAAAAAGAAATCTCAAAGCCAAACAAAAGCCAAATGATCTGCATTGCTTAGATACCAGGAGAGGTTGTTTTTGTCATTTTGGTGAAATGAACCTTTATGGCTGCTCGGTGTGAAGACAGCGTATGAATAAATGTTGCATTCGGGCATCTATGCATGTTCAAATATTAGAAAATGAAAGACTTTTCCTGTCTGTTTTTGATTTTCTTGAAAAATAATAAATGAAGGTACCATAAACTCAGTGGTGGATGAACAGAGTTTACTACCATGCATGTGACGTAACAACAGGTGACAACCCTGTTGACGTGCTGTATATATTTTTGTCTGTCTTATGCACTCGTTTCTAAATGTATTTTAAATTCTTCCAAGGAAAGCGACCTTTGCAGCCACTTCACATGCAGATATGCACGAAACACGTCTTGTATTTGTTTGAAAATTGGTTGAAATTACGGCGAGTTATGACAAGTTTTAACTGCGGATGTGTTTCCTGTCTTGGTGCATTCATGTGGCCTCGTTACGATTTGCAAAGATTTCATTTTTTATTGCAGTAAATATTTTCTAACGATAGCTGCTTTTTTTATTTGCTTTAGTTCTCAATTACATTCGGTAACCCGCACATTTCCAGAGGTGCTTTGTTGAATGCTGCTCTCATTTTATCGCAGGTAATATATATATTTTTTTTCTTTAAATTTGTAATTTAGTTTCTTTTTTAGTACGAGCTTTTATTAACGTACTACTGTGTGTATAAAACGTATTAAAGTTTAATTAAACTATATTCTAGTTTTGGTCTTTGGTTCATTCAGAAAGGTCGTTTATAGAGCTATGTTACTGTATGATAACAAAAATACTCTTAAGAAGAGCACGTTCGAGTTTAAGGCTAAATATATTTTACTGTCTACTTTTCCGTCCACCTCTCTCGATTTTTCCATTCTCTTTTTTTGTTATTTTTCTTTTCTGTCATTTTTTTTGTCTCATCCACTCTTTGTCTGGCAGGCTTTAATCTCATTTATTACAGTCTTCTTTCAAAGAGCTTTCTTTCTTTCTTTTTTTTTTCCTCTTTCCCAAGGTCTAGGACTGTGCCATTGTACGTGCATTAACGTCTCCTCCGACCATTCCCCCGAGCCACTCCAAAGAGCAGGGATTAATATCAATTATGGACGGGTGGGAAAGTTCCCCGCCATGTGCCAGATCCTTAATAGGGACATGTGTAAGTCATTACCTCAACACTTTGGGCTCCCAACACAGTTTAAGTATGCGTGTACATGTGTGTGCGTAAGAAAGAGAGATGATTGATGATAAAGGGGGGTAGTTGGAGCTTTCTTTCTAGTTCGATAAAGCTCCGAAAACGCAGTGAAAGTGGGTTTATATTCTCAGAGAAGCGTTTGTACGCCTTTGAGAAGTGATGAGAGGCTCTACGGTGACAAACCTTCTATCAAAACTTTAAAAAAAAAAAAAAAAAAACCTCTTTCTTGGCTTCCATCGCTTTCTCACACACCCACGCCCACGCACCACACACACACACACACACCTTCGTCAGCAGTCGGCCTGGTTCCATCAGAGCTCTGTGTTGTTGACAGTGTTGAAGGCCTCAGCGCAGACAGCTCTGACACAGCCTCTCTCTTCTCTCCTCTCCTCTCGCTTCCCACTCCTCTGCCTCGTGTATTTGTGCATGGCAGATCACAGTCCTGCCGGGCCTCTCTGGATGCTTCACATGCTCAGCTGGGGGAAAAAAATGCGGGCTGTCTGATGAATGGATGCCGTAACTGGGGTCAGACAGATATATGGGTTAGCCAATACTGGCCCTGATCTCATTAAAATATGGAAGAACCGCCAGTCACTGTCGACCGGGCTCGAATATAAAAAGCAGACTGATATATCGTGTTATTGATATTGGCATTTTTAAAGCTTTTACTTATCTTTATGTTTTCACTCATGTCCTCCCTGATGTATTTTCAACCCTGTCTGAGGCTAACACACCTGTAGGAATTTCTTCCCACTTGTATGGCTTTTAGCGGCAAGTTTTAGAGCTCCGCAGTAACTAAATGCAGTGGTGGGATGCAGCTGAGTACATTTACTTTCGTGCTATCTCTTTGTGTCACTTTCCACTTCTACACCACCGCTGATTGATTGATTGATTGATGATGAAAATCAAGTTGCAGCTGCAACATTTTTTTTGATTTTCGAAAAATGCATTTGTATTCCGTATTGAGTTTAAAGTTTACAGCTTTACTTGATTATTCAAACTTACATATTTACATATGATATAACATTACATAAGATTCAATGCAGGACTTACTGATACAGTGTGGTGTTAGTACTTTTAGATGCCGAGGATCTCAGTACTTCCTCCACCACCGGCTAAATGTGCCGTCCAATATTATTCCCCTCGAAAGACTGAGATTATGACTCAAGCATTGATTGATTAATTACATTATTGTAACTGTAAACGGAGCTCTGGATAAGTGAAGTTTGCAGCCCAGCATGTCAGGACTTATGTTTATACTGGATGATTTCACCCTCGACAATTGACAGCAAATCATTGCTCATTAGCCGGAGGTAGTGTTTCCTGTTTGGAGGTCGGGTTGGTTGATTTGGCAAATTCTAGCGTTGATGCAGGTGAGCTGGGTTTAACACATGGTTTATTAATTCACCGAAGGCTAAACGGTCTAATGTGTCTAGAGAAAACAACTTATCGGAGTCCACAGTTCTGTGGGAAACTTACAGTACGCAGCCTCTTGATCGGTATGCATGGCACATAATCTTATAGTGGTAAAGCAACATTATACTGAAAGGCATTCTAAGGTTACAACCAATATAAGGGCTTAAAGTTAATTATGTTTTTACAGGAAAAACCTTGCCCAGTGCAAGTTAAAGACAGGGTGTTCCTTATCCTCCGTTGCTCCTCAAACAGCCCCTTGCATCCCTCCCCTCTCCCTCCCCAGAGACTCTCAGCGCTCTGGACAGATGACCTCGCTCGCAGCCAGCACTCTGGAGTGAGCTGAGCCAGCCAGCCAGGCTCCAAGTCGCTCCCAGCGCTCTCCGCTGATTATAGTGGGTGGATGGGAAGGCAGTGGAGGTGCTGAGGCTCCTACTGGAAGCCAGAACACTGGAGCTGCTGCTGCTGCTGCTGCTCCGAGGAGCCTAGACAATGCGTTTTTACAAGAGGGATGGATCTGCACGCCACATAGAAGCCAATAAATCCACACCGCAGTGGAAGGGAAGACAACGCAGCGCCATTGTGCTGGTGTTTGCTCTTTGTTTTATGTTTTGCATGCGTATCTGTGTCTGTGCGCACATGTGTGCCTGCGTGTAAACTCTTGTGTGTGTTTGTACGTGCATCTAAGTGTCTTCACCTCAAAGGAGTGGCCCTCATCACACAGCTGCTATTGTTGCGAGCCTCTGCCTCACAATGCCTCAGTGGTGCAGGAGAAGAAGGAGAGAAGTGGGAGGGAGTGCATTGTTGAGTTGGACCAGCAGGGGAGGGGAGCGAGGGAGGGGGGGGGGTAGAGGAGGAGTAGGAGGAGGGGAGGAGGTGATGTGAGCCTGGGCAGACTCCTCGGAGCCGGACGTGGAGCTCCGATTATAGTGGCGGGGGACCGCAGCGAGACGTCGCCGAGCAACCCCAGCAGCTCTGCCCGTAAATCATGTCACCGGGGCTCCTCGGCGGCGCCCAGAGCCTCCCATCCAGTCTGTCAGCAGCATCCCGGCTGAGGGGACTGAGGCCAGGGGCCCATGCAGGTCTTCGGGCCAGCAGGACCAGGGCTGGACGAGGACGTTTGGGTCTCCTAAAGGATAGATCTCACCTGCCTTCAAAAATAGAATATCCCACACCAACTCCCTTGGTGAAATTAAAAGTCCCATATCCTGTGATCAGGACTTCCAGGAGGTTGTGAGGTCAGAACTTTGGCCCACCTGAACCCACCGTCCAGGTAGACTACAATCCTTTACCTCTGGATGACCGGGCTGTGTGTCAGTCTGAAAAGAGACAGAGACAGTTTCTGGTAGTTTTTGCTTGGTTTCCTATGAGTGGAAACATTTAATGACCTTTGGCGTTTTTCAAAACTCGAAACAAAGCGTCTTTAGTTACAGCCTATGGCTACAGCAGCCTTTTTCTGTTACCCCCTCTAATGTGCGGAGAAGCAGGCCCTCATGCGAAAGCGTGTTACTTGACTCTGCAGTGGTACGTATTGGGGTCAAACGAGGGGAAATCCCAAATGAAAGCGTAAAAAAAAAATAAAAAAAAAGACCAGCCTTTCTCAGAAGTCATAAAAAAACTACATTCGTACAAATTCAATCCTTCATTGCAGCAAAAGGGAATAAACGGCGTCGTATCGCACAAATAAGAGTGATCGTGACAAATGATTTACACAGCGGAGGGTTCGTTGAACAGGGCACGACCGTCACAAAGGGTCATCAGCTGTTCGCTCGCTCTGATCGAGAGCTTACCGGCCCAAACACATTAGTGCTTCGTAACGGTTGCTTACCCTTCAATAATCCTACAGTACCCTCTTAACAAAAGGGGTTTGCCCAAATGTGGTTTAGGCTTGTGCTGTTTCCCAAACATTTTTGGGAAGCTTTGAGAAATCTCCCCCTATAGGAAGATGTATATTTAATACTGTGCTGCAAAGAAAACTTAATTTAGGATTGTCCTGAAATGCTCCAAACAAGTTCTTGCGCTAACATACAAAGATTTCCTCAGGTTACTGTGGTTAGAGATGAGCAGATTGTGAGGCTGAAACTCGGGTCACGGTGCTGAACTGCTAATGCTGGCACCATCAAAATCATATTATCTATATTTAAGTAATGAATGAACCACAGCCCCCGAAAGTCAGCTCAGTGATTGGGAGAAAGCTGTTAGCTGAGAACATTTTAACATCCACAGGGGTTTTCATCCTGATTTGCCACAAGTCATTACCCAGAAAGCATTTGAAGGATGTCAAATAGCAGGATGTGTCCAAGTTCGACATGAACCTTAAAAGAAAAAAGAACAGAATTTTCACAATACGATATTATCAAATGAGAGCTTTAGAAGGTTTCCTGGACTGATAATAGAAAGATAAATGGTTGTCTCGGTTTCTCAAACCAATGTAAGATTTGAGTGCTGGTATGCTGGATGCCTTACACATGAACCAGAGGTAAATGTGAGTGAAGGACAGTCTCGGTTTGTGACATACTGACTCTTATTTTCGCTGCCATTCGCGGTCATCGCTCATTATGATAACATTGTGCACACCGAGTAATTGCTGAGATTTGGGAACATGACAACGTAATTACGTCAGACGGGGACAAGAAACGGGTCAGGCGATCGGCTCACAGTTTCGTCATTTTATCTGGAGGTGAAACTGAACAGTAAGCACACCTGAAATGCTGGTAGTAATCGATTACTGCACAGGAAAACATGGCGCGTTAAACCAAGACGCTGGTAGTTAGAATCGGCTTGGGTAATAATTTGATTTCGATAATGTGATGTCTCCATCTCAGATGATCGTGTATCTAGATACGCAGCCTGGTAAATTGCACAGGGGTTCGTAGCCAATTCAAAATAATTCGGTAGATAGAATATTTTTACTTTTTCAGTAATAAAAGTGACTAAAACACATGAGTTATTTACATTTTTTCAAATCCGATAAACTTAAATACCTCAGAAAACACTGGACAGTAAAACACTGGATAAAGTTTTAGTTGGTCCAATCGTGCAAAATGCTAAAACACTGAATGGGTGCCTCTATAACTGAAACGGTGCACAGGCTTCAGTCAACAGAAGCAGTCGGGCTGGAAGTGGCATTTGCTGCTAATGTTGGCGCTGCTGACCTTGTGTTGACCGCTCACGCCGCCCTCTTAAATTAGTAGTGAGGTTTGAGCTCCAAACGGCATATTTTATGATACAACCGCGTGCTCTGAAGACTGCAAATGCAACGCGAAGATCTGCATTGTGCCCGGCGTTTATTTCTGTGGGTGCTTTCAGCAGGTAGGAGAATGCAGAGTTGTGTTTACTGGCTAATTTTGCGGTAAGCTGTAAAAAGTTTCGCGTTTCCTTTTAATCTGCTGTTTTGCCTTTAACTCGTTTTCACTGTGAATTCCTGAAACTGCATGATTTGAACGAGTCTAGCGAGCGCGCTTGTTTTGTGTACTTTTTGAAAGTTGCATTCAAGTCCAGCTCTCCTCATTAACAGCCTTCCTGTTGAAGTGCAGTCTCTTTCTCTCCCTAATATAATCTGATAGACCTCAACGGCCTGGATGAGTGGCACCCTGCCCATCTCCATCCAGGCCCCGGCCATGCTAACATGTCATTTGGATGCCCCTACTTGCCCTCTCAGCGCCCTGCAGCGTCTGGCAACCCTGCAAACCCAAAGTCGGTGTCTCGTTAGCATGCCGGTGGCCGCTCGATCTCGCCGTGGAGCAAGGTCACCGGAGACTGAAGGTGGTCAGAGTGTGCCGGAGTGAGCCGGTGCAGGCGGGGGGCAGAGAGTGGTGGAATCAGGGGGTTGCGTGGAGAGGGAGGGGGGGGGCAGTCTGCGCTATTAGCATTCACCGGCTCCCCGCGCATCGCTAAATTTTTCAGTAACCTCCAGCTGCTTGATGTTGGAGCAAATCACCAGAGAGGCTCACAGCGTGCCTATCCGCCTTACCACCACCACCCCCCCCTCCCACCTCTCTCATCCACACACCAACAACCCCATCTTCTCCCCCTCCGGAGTGCCGTCTCATTCAGGCCTCTTCACTTATTCATGTGTTTATTTATTATTTCATCGGCTGCGTCTGAGCCGGAGAGAGGAGGCATCTAGTTGTGAGAACAGTCATTAATTCATTAAAGCCTCTCCCTCTCTCCTCCTCCTCCTCCTCTCTCCTCTTCTATCCATCTCTATCTTTATCTCCCTGTCTCCATCGGAGAGGACTCTTTCCCTCCCCGCGCAGACACTCGGTCCTATTGCCATTCCTCTGTTGCCCCCTGTCTCTTTTACTCCACCCCCCCCCCCCTCCTATTGATACGTTGAAGGACAGGTGCTCGGCTCTGTTGAAAGGCAGAGGAGGGAAAAGTGGAGCTTCCCAGTGATCGGCGAAAGGAAACTGGCTGGATTCACTGATCAGTAAGCGCCGTGGAACCATGACATAGCTGTTTCGTACCCGCTTCCCTCCGGATGTCCGTCTTCTTCTCGGCCATATCTTCCCTTTTTCCCCCCAACACATATAACGGGTTTTTCAACTCTAATGGCTGGGCCATTTGAGTTCAGCAAAGCCTGAACTGAGCTGCGTGAAATAAGATTTAACTGTCAGGAGACGAGATGGGAGACAAATGCCAAATTGACATAGGATGCTGTGTATGTAGCGCATCTTGATTTTAAAGAGTTACCCTCACCACGGGCGCGCCGGCAGTTAAAGAAAGTGTTGCCTCGTGACAAAGACAAGAGCAGACACTTCTGCCAGGCTGCTTCACATTTTTTATTTCTCTGTCTGTCTCGGGTGAATGGACCCGGCGATGGGAAGGAAAAATATGTAAGAACGTCACATATCTGAGACCATAACCTCTTGTATTTCTGCTGAGACATTTTCTTTTTTTCACTCCAGGTGGAGCGCTATTCTTCAGACTACGCATGTCTCCTCTCTATCATGTTAACATCAGTAGTCAGACTAGTTTGCGAATGTGTTTGTGTGTGTGTGTGTGTGTGCGAGACTCCTCGGGGGCCAGTGTAGGGGTCCTGGCGGCTGCTCTGAGGGTTATGTATGGGAACGGGGCTCCAAGGTGCTGGCAGGCCTGTCGGGGTTATTAATGACAGCGATAGACCGGACCTCACACACTCCATCACCTTGCGCCTTACACACCACCAGCTCATCTACCACACTGACACCTGGCAGCCTCACCCTGCCTCACCTCGCCACCAACACAGGACAAGAGCAATGCTTTCTGGGGCCCCAGACAACATTTTGGGTTGACTGTCAACAACCTCTCAGCCTGAAATTGCTCTTAGTCAGTTTATATTCTTGACATCATGTTATAGCAAAGGTTTGACTTTTGTTGATCATTTTGATCTGATATTAAATCACATCTCAAACAACTGTAACCTTAAGTATTGGATTTCAATTCTAAAGAAACAACAAAAGCAGCATTCATACCTTTGAGACTTCGAAGCTGCGTCGTAAACAAAAAATGTGTAATGTGAAATGTGCTGCTCGTTGTAACAAATTCACAGATATTTCAGTTCCCCTCAGCTCTCCTGAGCTTTTTAGCCTCTTTTACCTCTTTGTTTTGGATTTCCAACCTGCAAACTTTACTCTCATTTATCGTCTCTAATCATGTTGCTTCAGAAATCAGAAAAAGCAGGCCTAACTCAAGCCACCCAAGTACTAATACAGGCTGTGGACTTGATTGCTGTAACGGCTTCCTAACGGGCCACCCAGCCTGCACAGTGAAACCTCTCCAGAACATTCAGAACGCGGCGGCACACCTGGTCTTAAATCAACCCAAAAAGGAACATGTTACCCTGCTGCTCATCGAGCACCACTGGCTACCTGAAGCAGCTCGCCTACAAAGTAGTCTCCAGTTCTGCAGCCACCCACTTGGGTGCCCTTATTCAGGCATGTGTTACCTCCTCCAATGAACGAACGCCTGGCTCTGCCACCACAGTCCAGTCCTAACAAAACTGGACATGTTAAATCTCATGTCCTAGTTGCACTGCACCATGATTGTTTCCCTTTTTTTGTAAGTCGCTTTGGATAAAAAGTGTCGGCTAAATGTCTAAATCTAAACCTGTTCCTGGCAGGAGAAGTTTCTGGCAGGAAAAAGGTCCAATAACCTCGCTGTACACTGAACCCAGCACCAAATGGCAGACAGACCAAGTTAGTTAGCAGTTAGCTATTTCCTTCAGGAGTTGGTGGAAACCAAACCATTATCAGGTGGGTAGGAAACACGACTCCAAATGAATGCTAATGTTGCCCTGTGCGTGCGGGAAGTGTAAATAGGCAACTGTTTGCTAACATGATAGCTGCAGCAACTTTTATAAGGTGATAATTCTGTATGTCAGCGTTGTTTTTACAGCTTGTTGCGCTGCGTGGGGGGACAAGTAATTTGAAACACCACATATTTTTCCGTGATGCCTTGTAATTAATCACTACATCCTCCGTTCCCTTCAAAAAAAAAAACCAAAGGAGTTATGAGCCGCTTGTCTCTCCTGTGGTTGGCCTCACCAATACTCTTCTCGGTGAAATCAAAGTGGCAGAGTTACTCCTAATAAAGGGAGTCGCATCCGCTGCCATTTCTCATAGAATTAAACTCAATAACGAGACGACGACCAAACAAGTGGAGGGCTCAGTTCAGGATTCAGTTTCAATTCATATTTGGAAGAGAAGAAAAATAAATTTGCTACACTACTTGTAGTGAAAAAATTATTTACCATTACCATAAAGCATTACTGATTTTGTAGGGCATCGCGACGATCCTCTGGGCTGTAATTATCAGCTGCAAGGGCGCAGTAATGTGAAAAACACAGCGTCTTTGTCAACAAAAATAAGCTTCATGGGACCGTGGCATTAGAGACGAGTCTTTTTAAAGAACCCTGACCACTGTAATGAAATGGTACGTACAGAACAATGGTAGTGAGGCTTTACATTATAGCCCACAAATTACTGGCTATTATGATGTATATAGGGTATCAGAAGAATACTCATCGGGTACCTATGTGTAGTACAAGAAAAGACGAGTGCAGGTTAGGGAATGAAGAGGGTGTTCAAACATACTACTTACACTGTATGTGTTTTTTTTATACGTAGTACCTATTGGATAATTACAGAGTACAGTAGTGGGTAACAAGACAGGAATCATTTCGCTGACTGCAAAACAAAGCGACCTATTGTTCGCCCCCCCCTTTTCACTGTAACTACAGTGTAGTTACAGAGTACGCAGGCCGTAAAATAAAGTGGTCCCTTGTTCACCCCCTTTAAACTGTAATTATAGTGTAGTTACAGAGTATATTAAAGTTAATTATAACGATTTCTTTTCACCATTTTAAGTTTGGATCCGTTTCATGATATAGATTTTGTGACGAGGACATATAGGCCTGCATCAAAACCTCTTTTTCAAGGGAGTCCTGGCCGAGACAGGCAGCAGCACAACTCAAGAACAAGTCAAATTAAAACATATTACAAGGCACACGGACAATATTACAACATATAGCAGTCTGTAAAATATAATGAAACTACAATACAAGCCATGAAATCAACAACATCAGCGAAAACACCCCAATGATTTAGTCTCCTGGTATCAGATCTTTACATACTGTGACACATTTCAGTCTGAGGGTGCAGAGTATCCCACCGTCCCTCTTTCCGAGTCCGGCACGAGCATTTGCTACAGACAGAACGCAGCGAGTACCGTCCATCACACGCCTTAGATATGTAAGAACAGAGACAGGATGGAAGCAACCGGAGAATCGTCTTGTATATGAAAATATACCAGTGCGTGCGCCTGCGGGTTGCTAAACAAGACCATCAAGCATAAAGTTCACAGCGGTGAGTCAGTGCGTTGCAATTAGTAATAAATCTAAGGGACGCATGATGAGCTGTGTCAATCATATGGAGCACACGCGTAAGAAAAGATCCCCATAGTCCAACGTAGGTGAAAAGTTTGAGTTGTAGGCCCACCCCCCCCATATACAAACTTACCTGTTACCTTCACTTGTACTCATACCTGTATTTACTGTAACTTGCAGGCTGTAATCTAAAGCCCTCTGCCTCCTGCTCTCTCTCAGCTCCCTTTACATATTCCCATGCCAGCGCAGCTGCCAGTCAAGCCGGCAGAGGACAGAGGGCAGAAATGAACGGAAACGAGAGGAGGAATGAGGTGAGATTGGCAGGCTTGGGGAAGGCCACAAAAGGTGAAGAAACATGAGTGAAAGAGCCAACAGAGAGGTGTGTGTGAGAGAGAGAGAGAGAGAGAGAGAGAGAGAGAGAGTGGGAGAGGGGGGGAGGCGTGATGGAGAGTGTGAAAGAGAGGTGGGAAAAGAAGAAAAAGAGGGGAGACCGAGGAGAGACGAATGAAAGAGAGAATGAAAACAGAATAAAAATAGAGGCTGAGAGGAATCCTCATTTTTCATTTCAGCCGGCGGACTCGATGCCTCGAGATCAGACAATCAGACCTGATGGCTTTGGGAGGCTCAGTCAGCTTAGGGCTCGGAAAATGATGGGAGGATGATGAGGAGGGTTAGAGAATCTCAGCGAGGAATAGAAGGAGAAGGAGGAGGAGGAGGAGGAAAGAGAAATGGTATTGGAGTAAATAACAGCAACACAAAAGGACAAAGGATTCAGAGATAGAGATTGCCGAAAGAGCTGAACCACTGGCAGAGGAAGTGGGGTGATTTTTTTTTTTTTTCTTTTCTTTTTCCGCTGTGGGCGATGTGCGGGTTTGGAGTGGATCGGGTGTTGTTTAGTGTCACCAAACAGACCCCGAGCACCAACCCCTCCCTGGGCGTAAACATCCGAGTCGAAGGTGAAGGGCAGCGGGGACGGATGGACAGATGGCCGGACGGAACGATGGAATTTCTTCTTTTAAGAAAGCCGTCAGCGCCGGGTTTACGTGTCCTTCACCCCGATCCCGCAGGAATAGCATTAAAACACCACGTCCCCTCCCCTCCTTCTCCCCTGTTTTCTCCCTCTCTGTCTCTCCTTCTCTCTCCACCCCCTCTCTCATTAAAACTGTGTGCCTCGGCTTCTAATTAAATCCCACTTGAAAGTCTTAAAAGTCAGACTCAGATTGATTCAATTTGCATTTCTGAACAGGGAACATTGCCTAAAAGGATTAATAAATTGGTTGAAAATGCCTCTTTCTGCAATGTGCTGTTGTTGCTTGTAAGACAACACCCATCCAATACCTCTTTTTCTCGCATTCTTTCACTCTTTTCAACACATTCACTCTCAATCATGCACACACACATACACAAACTAGGCCCTAAAAGCAGTGAACCTAGCTGCCCATTTATTCATTTGTCCCAGAACACACACACACACACTCTCTCTCTCTCTCTCTCTCTCTCTCTCTCTCTTTTTGTGATTCCTCCCTTTATTCGTCAATTGAATTCACATGTTTGCAAAAAAAAAAACACTGGTGTACATGCACACCCACTTCCATCCGCACATACACAGTTACTCGTGCACGCTCATGCAGGCAGAGGCCTTTACACAAAGCACCACACACATACACACACTTGCCACATTCACACACACAGCAGCAGTGTAACACTGTTGGCAGACCTCCAAATTTTTCAGCAGAACGTGACGGAAGCATACAGGGGAGGATGGCATTTCTGTGTGTGTGTGTGTGTGTTTGTGTGTGTGTGTTTGGGGGGGTAGAGATATAAAGCAAAAGAGAGCGAGAGAGAAAAGGAGAGGGGGAGGGAGGCAAATGCTCAAACGAGGAACGCTGGGGGATTAAAAAAGCAAAAGGAAGATTGGCATGAAGAACCTCAGCGATGTTGACGTGCTGTTGATGACTCACTTGGGTGATAATATGTGAGGTGCGCCGCTGCCGGAGGAAGACTGGCCACGGGTCAATGACTTTCCTCTCCCCGGGGGCACACCGAGTCAGCTAACTCACCAACCCGAGTCCCAAGGCTTCGCAGTGCCTCGCCATATTCCTCGTGAAGTGGCTATTAATGTCTGCAAACGCAGCTTTGATCCCGCTTATGCCGTGATTACAGCCTCCTAATGTTAGGAACAGATGCAGTGCTGAAACGATTTATCGATTAGTCCATCAGTGGAATATTAACCTTTGCTTTTGGCAAACTGTGATGGGCATTGTTAATTTTTGCAGACGTACTATACGCTAAACAATTCCCAGAACAGCAATTATCGAATGTCTAATGGCAACAAGGCATGACAGGTCTGTCAAGCTTTGGATTTCCACATGTTTCCACGTGTCCTGCATAACACTCGGCATTTAAAGTATTTAAACATGTGTCTATAAATGTTTTTTTTATTGATTAGACAATTTGTTCATCCACTGTAATGTGAGTTGCAAATGTTTTGGAGGATTTGGACAAGCTTACACTCTGGCAGTCTCTGCTAATAGTCGTCCTTAAAACCGGTCTCGTGTAACATTTTAAGAGAAAACTGCTTGAAAATATGAACATTAAGCTAAGCAGCCATGGCAAACATGGTAACGTTATATGAAATAAACCGTATACAGTTACATTTTCTCTTATAATTCAATAGAAGAACAATTAATGCTGTTTCTGTATTACTTACTTACTTACTATAGCTTTGGCCTCAGATTTTAGCACAGTATCGTGCATGTGATCATTAAGTCCATACTTGCAGCTCATTTTAAAAGGAGCTGGAAGCATTAAAAATCCAACCAAAGATCTCAACTCACATAGCTAACGTTAGCTTGATTTAGCTAAAGCTAACGGTTAATGCTAGCTATAGTCGTCGGTTTGTTAAAATGTATGAATAATAGTCCTGCTTTTGTCTACTGCTGTTAGAAATTATGGGACTATTCTGCCACCGTTGTCATTGTGCCGTGAGAGGACAAAAAGTTCGACAGGCGAAGTAACAGTAACTACGTGAGGGAACAATCAAAAGGTGAATTTATGATGAGAACAGTACAGAAACAAATGTACAGAGACACACGGCAGGGCTGTATACCACTGAGGACACAGAGTGTTGTGTCTGGGACTTTCCTGGTTTTTAATGGAGAGGAGGTTACATACATTAACCAATATATGTTACAAATGGTCCATATAAAGATGGTGCATGGTAAATCTGAAGACTTGTCTGAGGTCCTTGATTAAAGGTCTTTTAATTTGATGGATTTTAGACAAAAATCCATACAGAAATATATCCTGGTGATGTGAAGAGGGTTTGAAACAGTGCCTGGTCAGGGTGGCAGCTCTTTAGATGAGGATTTATGACAGTGAGGCTGCAGCTTTAGCAGCAGGTATGTGTAAAATAGTAACAAGAGTCTTCCTGAGAAGGCTCCGACATAAAAATGGATCAATTTACATATGATTTCATTCACTAGAAATCATCCCAATTAGAGAACAGAATATGCTGTAATCAGAGCTCTTATGCGCACTGTGTTTACATCACTGTAGACAGTTGCACAAACAAAACCAATCCTCACATATTACATGAATACACAAAACTGACATGAAACCATTTGGTGTATCTATTTCTGCCCTCCAGCAACTCCCTGCTTCAGTATTTCCACTCAATTGTTTCCATTTTAAAATCCAGTTTCATGTTTATTTTACAATTACTGATGACTTACTGCAAAAAATGTTTGCCCATTATATTTCACTCGCATAGAAACTATTGCCTAGACGTTGCTGCATGCTTCAGAGAGCCTTTGTCTCAGGCATCATCGGATTGTCACTGCTTACGCTTAGCATCATATTATCAACTGAGCCCTGGCTCCTCTGAGGCTGAGGTAGCATATGGCCTCTTCTCGCTGAGGTCACTGGATGGGTTTGCCTGTGTTGACCTCGGATTCAGGACATCGACACAAGCACACAGGGGTAAACGTGGCTCTTAACTTAGAACAACACTGACCTCAAGTGGCAACAGCAACTCATTAAACAGACCAGACCTCTACTTCAACGCTATTGTTTTCATGACATTATGCTCTGATTATACTGATTATCATACACTTACACATGTTCTCGCTGCTTTTGCGGTGGTTCATGGTGAAGAATGAGCACCACTGCAGGTGAAGTGTTACAGCTGCGCAGAGAACCGTTTGTTCTCGGTGTTCTGCTCCACTTCCTCAGTCAATGAAAATATGCTTGTGTGCATTCCACTATTTAGTCAGTAAATGGCATGGAAAAAAAAGAGATGAACTTTAATAAATGAGGCTAAACTCCATTTGTGTGCAAATAAGACTTGAGGTGCAGGCTCAGATTAACCTGCCTGAAGGCCCCGGGGCAGAAATGAGATGAGGGCCTCTATTGACCCCCTTTTCCTTCAAATATATGTAGATCGTGTATACATGTATTATGATTCCTGCTCATACAGGAATCAGTAGTCTTGTCCTGGAATACACAATTTTGAGAATATGCATCATTTTGCAAATGAAATAATAACGGACTAGAGACTGCTCTGTAGGATTAAAGTTTTCCACAAGTACAGACTACAACAAAGTACCAGGGCCCACTTTATTCTTGCTTGCAAATCTGTTTAATTTGTTGACACTGGCTTTATTTCCTCAGCATCTGGGGCCCTACAGAAGAAACCCTGTCTCCTACAAATGATGTCTATACACTGCAATCATTTGGTTTGGTTTGGAGAATTTACGATCGATCCAGATTATGTTTCCTGGCAATGAACCTCATAACTTTAGTTTGTTTTATTTATGTTTAGGCACTCACAAAACTTGAGATCACACCTAAATAATAGAGTTTATGTCCTATGTTGCCATAAAAGAGGACATTGCTACAACGCATACTACAGTGTCAGTGAACATTTGGCAGATACCTTCACTGACATATTTCATGAAATGTCATCTGAAAATAATTAGCGTATAAACATATTTTAGTCCAGCTGGAGAACAGAAGAGAAGACAGAGTTGACAATGCAGTTAAAACCTATCCAGTGAGAAACTATTGTTTCTATTTTGATTATTTTATATGTGATAAGAAAGTGGCCTTCGCTTTTCTACATTACATTATAGTGAAAAGTCGTGTATCATCCTCCATGGTGACATTATTTATGCTACTATGACTGTCAGTGCTTAGTTAAAAATCCAAAATAGACTACAAAATGTTCATAAGCTATTAAAGTAAAATTAGGAAAATTCCCTTGTGCTGATAAAACAAAGTTAAGTATATTTTTCAGCGTGTTCAGGTTTTAGAGAACCCTCGACAGTACAGTACACTGAAGTACATTTGAGATTCACCCCGCAGTTTCGACAGACCCTTTCAAAGCCCTAACAGGTTGACTTTCAGCAGCGCAGCGGGAAAAGGTAAGACGCTCGCTTCGCTGCTGCATATTTGCAAACACTCATAAGCTTTGTCATCATCAGCGTGGTGGCAGCACGGCTCCTCCGCCATGCTTCATGGCTTTGATTGATCATTGTTTTGATCAGCCTTGACTTTATGATTTATCAAGCCTCCTCGTGTTCATTTATCTATTTAGAGCACTGACGCCCCCTTATTATCATCTCACACTGTGTATCTTATGCTGAATCACACACAATAAGCTCCCAGACAACTTACTGTAAGTGTAAAAACTCACTCAAAATTATTAGCTCTCTAAGTTATTGTTCGGCTTCACTGTCAACCGGTTATTGTAATTCACAAAATCACCGGATACATCATTTGTTTCGGATCACAGGATCCGGTGGACGATGTGATGGTACAGATACAGGTTAGTTAGCCTGCACAAATATTTGAGTCGATCAGCATGCATGACACATTTCTCGCTTTTCCCTTGATGGTCTGTATAAGTAGCTAAATTTGTTGCCACTCACTTTTTATAGTTAAAGTCGCTAGAGGGTCTGAAAAGTTACCAAAATGTCAACACTGATGCACCAAAGCAGCTGGCATAAAAAAAACATGAGCCCCGTCTCTGGGCGTAATGTTGTTTTTTCAATACGCCAATCACCAGCATTATTATACCTCGGACTAGGTATTCAGCATGCTTATTGGCTCACTGACACTGATGAGATTCTGTTCCCGAGCCTGGCCTATAAAAAAAAAAAGCCCCTCATCAGCAGAACCAAACCTCAGAACGAGACATTGCAGAACCGGACTGAGAGAGCCTGTTTTTCAGGATAGCATGAGGGAGCTCCTCTCTGAACACTCACCATCGAGTGTTTCCTCCTCCATTCATGTATTATCATGCATTGTCAGTGTAGAAGTTGATGTAACTACAAAAAAAACAAGACAAATTAAAGTATTCCCCAACCAGAAACTTTCCCATAGGAGAATATCTGTTGCTTTTCCGCTGTTCATTCTGATCTCTTGAGACTAACTTTAATCATTCTCTGATCATTTGTGTTTGAGATATTTCTCCTAAGGCGCCATTAGGAGCAATAAAGAGATGAAAAAGTTACAAGAAAGACAAATGAAGTTGAATCAGCACTTACTTGATAAGCAGAATAGATCGTTGTTCATGTTCGTGTCTTAGTTATGGTAAAGAGACAAATCTGGAAAGTATGTAAAGGCCAGTTCAGGCTCATGACAAGACAAGTTGAAAGATGCAACATAATTTTAAAACGTAATACTTTTTAATTAAACGTAATAGTCGTGGTCATGAAGAGATGGAAGAGTGTTGTTCAGTGCCGAAAGAGCAGCAGCGATGCACCGACACAGCTGTTCCCCACACCGCATGTCTGGCTGAAGGTTGTTGCAGAAGTTGTGCAAAATGGCACAGCAAGCGATGACCTTCGCCGCAAAAGTGGTGTGCACTTCCAAAACCTTGAAAAGTATTGATCGCCACCGTCCAAAGGACAACAGTGACCCAGACAACAAAGAGCAGTTTCGCTGCCATTCATCTGTATGCGCATTATGTTGTTGAATTGGGGTATTCGTTCCAGAAGTGACAAAGAAGTGATACATGTAAGGACATTCACTGGCCTTCACCAGCTCATTCTTGTCTCATAGATGCTAATGTGATATAAAGGAGATGACATCTTGGAGCATCCTTTGCTATCAGTTGGTTCAACAGCAGTGTGCCTGGTGGCAGCCATGGGATCGGGAGATAAGGACAGAAGATCCAGGGCAGACCTAGACTGAGACTCTAAAACACTGTGAAACTGAGGACAACTTGAAGGGAAACAACCCCAGCAACATGTGGCAAGGCGTCAGAAACATAAAGGACTATAAACAAAACCACGTTGCTCTCACGGCAGTAATCGTGAAATGCCTCGAGAGGCTGGCACTGTCCCACATCAAGGCCTCTCGCTCAGATCTCAACACCAGTTTGCCTACAGGGCCGGCAGATCCACAGACAACGTGCAACACAGCTCTCAGTGACCTAGAGAACCCCCAACACCTACACAAGGTTGGGTCGTATTGCTTTGAAATGTAGTCAGCTTTTGTAATTAGATATATCATCCATTGGATTACAAAAATACAATAATACAATCAAATACTTGGAGATGTACCTTCCATCTTGACTCAACACTGCCCCTCTCTGTCTGTAGATCAAAGACTTTCTAACCAATAGATCTCAGCATGGGCCATTACTCCTTCACCATCATCCGCAACACGGCCATCCCCCAAAGGCTGCATTTCCAGTCCACTCCGCTTTACTCTCTTTTCAACCATGGATGTACTCCCACACACAGCTCCAACACTTTAATCAAATTTAGATTAGCAGATTACACAACCAAAGTGGTTTAAGTTTGATATAACAAAACAGCCTACAGGGACGAAGTTCAGACATTGTAACCAAAACCATGACTTCCTCTAACCAAACTGCTTTTGTTGCCTAAACCTCACACGGAATATACACTGTGGCCTACGTCCTATGATTTTTGAATTCACACCAACTTTCCATGTGGGAAGACTATTTGTGGAAAAAAAAAAACATCGCACAGTACATATTCCAGGCAGCAGTTGTGTTTTCCATTAGTTAGCTCATGCTTTTATACCCAAACAATTCACAGTAAGTGAGTTCGACATTCGAAAATTTCAAGAATCATGCAAGTACAGCAGCATGCAAAAATTCACAAGTATAGAAAAAATAGTAGTAGAGAAAGGTTCAGTCTGAACAGATGAATTTTTGGTCTGAACATGTGTAGAGTTGCTGCTGCTCCTGATGTTACCGATGAGGCCGTTCCACCACCGTGGAGCCAGGATAGCAAACAGCCGTGATCCTGTTGGTTCCCATAAGGCCCTAGACCCTCAGAGGTTAAACAACATTTCCACTGACAAAAGAAACGGGGTCCACGGGGGAGTCGAGGGGTCACAGATATTACAGACACGCCTGTAACAGCAGGATAGAGTGGACTGAGGACTGCAAATGGATTTAGAGGGCAGAGATTACGACAAGAAAGTTGAAAAGTTCTGAAAAGCAACTGCTGTAGTGGATTACAATTTGTCCTAGAAGAAGATGTGCTGACTTCTAGAAGCTAGCAGAACAACCCTGCTGTGATATCATCACTTTGGCTCTCTGTGGCCTATGAATATTGGAATAGTGGTTAACTGGTGAATATAGTACAGAATCTTGCAAGTTCAAGTACTTTATTTTAGTTTCTGACACCTAGAAATTATAGTGCTAAAACAATAGAAGAATCAGGTAATAGTTTGCTATAATGTTTGTCATAAAATCTTCATGAAGTGATATCAATTATCTTTCAGCTCATTCACTCACCCCACTCTCTTGGAATTGAGAAACTGGCATGAGACAGATGGGAAGAAGAACCGTAGTCCCTGAGTCAGGCTCCTGAAACACCAGATCCTACAGTGCCCATGATGCATCTCAGCGGTGTCTTTAGTTGGACCCTCTTTACCTGGCAAATATCCATCCAATAAGCCACCACGCCACCATTTTGTTGTTGCTATGTTTTCTGTTCCAACTGCGCCTCTGAGCCAAATCTGATCATCATGGGAGACTCGCAGAAGAGATTATGAAGCTTCACTGGCTAAATTCTACCACCTCTGGCTAGTAAATTGACACTGACATGTAAAACTGGTGGAGAGCCCCTTTAAAGTGCATAAATGCAGAGAGGAAGCTCATCACAGCCACTTGTGAAAACGTGCACAAACCTTTTAGCCATGTGGGTCTCGGTGCAATGCACCTCATCCGTCAGCAGGGGGCAACAGAGCATCAGCGCAGCTCTGCCTGGTGGAAGGGGAGGCAGTGCCCACTCATTGGTGATTAAGGCTCTGGTGATGAGTCACGAAGAGGGGGTGGGAGGGGGATGGGACAGAGAGATAAAGAGAAAGAAGGAGAAAGAGAGGGAGAGGGAGGTGCGGGTGTTGGGGAGGGCTGCTTGCATTACCTCCAGGTGTCCTCTCACGTTGCCAGGAGGCTGACAGATTTCTACTGTCTGGCCATGAATCTGCCTGCTCTGTGTTCTTCTGCCAGGGTTCCTGTCCATTTATCTACAGCACACATCCATTCAGAACATGCATACAAGTACTCTCCACTCAGGGCAGGGATCAGTTCAACAAAGTCCCTGCATTAAATAGTATTTGCCAGTGATATCTCCCAAATCGACTTCAATAAATGGATTTAATTTAAGGGGACCATGAGAGGAATGTGATGAGGGAGTGAAACTTTGGAGGAGAACTGTGCACTCCATGCCTAATATTAGCAGATTTACATTTACATTTAGGCGACTTACAGATAAAGGCTGATGGTTTTAATTCATTTTTGATTAACAGGCTTCCAGCTACACGTTTGATACCTGAAAGTGCAGGACTTTGTTTAACATTTTACATTCAAGACGCCACTTCGCAGACGCCCCTGTTTTCACTTTTTCAATCCATCCAGCACAGCCAATTGCCTGCTTCCCCTTTCTGATTTGAGTTTCGTGTCATATATCCGGTTCTGTTCTTCTTTCAGCCCTGTGACAAACATCTGTGGAGGGTTTTTTTTTTCTTCTTTTTTTTCACTTCTTATCGTGCATGTTTTACTTGTGCGGTTGACTTAGCTCAAGCAAAACCACGCACACGGTAGCAGCAGCAGCAGCAGCAGCAGCTGTGAGTTAGTGTCGATCACCCAGCTAAGCTGCACGGGGGTGGCTGACTAAGTCTCCTTACCATGCAGAAACTTCTTCCCTCCTCCCAGCCTGCCCACACAAGGAGAGTCACATTAGGGTTTGTTGTTCTTGTGGCCGGGTGTCGTCATAGAGGAGGCATCATGAATGCACGCACACAATCTATGAATTCACTACTATCTGAAGCGAGGGAAACTACATCCTGATTATTGGGACTTTTTCTCTATTTTCAATCAAGCGAGTGGTCTCTCAGTTTGAGGGCATGACTCACTGATTTCACGTCCACATTCACCTCAAAACCCTTCCCATGGCCCCTTCTCGCACAGTTCTGACTGCATACTTGGGCGTATTGTTGCTCGATGAGATTGAATCCTCTTCTCTTGGTTTGTCTGTGCGGCAACTTGTCAGAATTAACCAACCAATTGGATGCCAGATGCAGTGTTGACCAATGGAAGTGCACCTGCCTGTTGCGGCCATGTTTTAGCTCTTCGAACCTCCCTTACGGGCAGTAACTCTTTAATTGGGTTCATCCAGTCCGGCCCTCCAAGGGTTCATTATATAAAACTTCCCTCGCTTTACGACTTTTAGTATAAAAAGGACAGTTTATATAAACACCATCAACTATTTTTTTTCTACTATAGTAGCTACACATATAGCATACTGGCCTCCTCTGCTAGAGGAGAAAACAATGTCACCTTAGCTCGGCGTCGGGAGCGTTTCACTGGCCAACACTGTACCTGCCATTCTCTCGGGTGGGGAATTTCGGCGGGTTATTCCGCAGAAGAGGAGAAATCTGAGAGCAGCTGTTTCACAAGCACGAAACCCAAAATCTGAACGCGAAATGAACGACTCCATCTCAAATTTAAAAGAGAAAAGAGTATGAAGCTTCACCGGCTTAATTCTCGCAACTTCCTAATCAACCTCCCGATCGCTTGGTCTCCTAAACTGCAAATGTTGTTTTTTGTTAATGTCAGCTTTGATGAGACACACTCCATTTGTGAGAGCGGCGACAGTCTGTTTGTGTGCGTTATCGCATGTGTGTGTGTGTGCACGTGTCTGAGTCATGCCACGTGTGCAAAATAAAGCAGGGGGAACATCTCCGCATACGTCGAGCGCGTACACTCCTTCCAAATCTTACAGTTTTGCGCCTGTCACGCTTGAATAACCTGACCTGTCTTTTTTTTTTTTTTTTTCAGATTTCTTGAAACCTGCAGGGTTGTTCCCTAGCACCAGAGGCGTGAATTTACATGCCTGAGTCAACATGTGTATCACGCCTCTGAGAAATATCTGAGAAACCCCCGTCTTCCATAAGCCAGCACTTGTGAGTCACTGCGCAGCACATGCTATCTGCTGCCGTCTTACGATCATATGGGTCCCGCAGATGTCCACCGAAAGGGTTTGAGCAGACGCTCGAAAAAGTTAATTTCGCTTCCAAAAAAGCCTCAGCTTAATTTTCTCCCACTGTGTACAGCTCCGTTTCTCTACTAATATTTACACAGTGTCATAGCTTTTAAATGTTAGAGACATCCTCTTATGGCAACAGTGAGTCAGCCGAGCAAACCAGTCATATATTTACAAGGGGATGTGTTAAATAAAACTCAGGGTAGACTATGACCTCCAGCTGATGATCGTCGGAAGGCAAACAGCCACCAGTGTAAACAAACATAAAGGATATCTACAGGGAAGCATTCGTTCGTTGCCTTAAAATTCAGTCCTCCTGCAACACCGCCTCATGAAACAGCTGTGCGCAGGGGTGAAAGGGGGATAAAGTCTGCGGTATCATGCAAATAATTCACAACATCGCCAGTCCAGTCGGTTTACCTGGTCTACAAATGACATGCGTTACGGCCCAGACATGGAAGCAGAGTGAATCTAAGAGGATAATAACTGCTTCAGATATGGAAAATGTTTAAGGCAATCACTGGCAGAATAATGCCACGCTTGTTAGTGAGGCTCAGGAGGAAGATGGCTGTGACTGCTGTGTTCCAATCAAATCAAAATGACAGAGTGACCTTGGAGAGGCACAGAGAGGATATATTTTTAGCCAGCCGTTCTCACAGGGATGCCCCCCCCCGTCTTTGTTTTATTTATTTTTATTATTTATTTTTTATTTTTTTGCTCCGATGCTGGCCGCATGACTGGCTGGCTTCTATCGGGATGCCTGTTTACAGAACAGAGCTTCATGAGACAATCAGGCCTCTCAGCTGAGGGAGCAGAGAGAGAAAGGGATTGACTGCTACACATCACTTGCTTTTCTGACACGTCTTTTTTTCTTCACGTCTGTGTCAATAAAAGGCCGTTCTTTGCCCGCTGAGTGCAGAGAAGAGAGCCTGACTCAACTGCTGAAAATGGGTCTCTGCTGTGTTTGGGGAGCTGTTGCTCACTGAGCTGTTGGATGAAACAGTCCCCCCCCCCCCCCCCCCCCCATCCCCACCGCCCTTTTAGTTTGATTGTTGCTTGCTGTTTCATGAGTATAAAAGGCTATCAGCTCTGGTACAAATCATATAGTGATGTAGGTAGAAAGAAAGCCGGTTCGCCTCGAGACAGTGGCAGGCATGACTAGCGCTGCCAACCCCCTGCCCAAACAACCTTCTTCTTCATTTTTCATTGTTGAAATCGGCCCCAAGAAAAAAACGATCTGCAGTTGACCATCCATCCATCCTTCCGTTATTATTTATTTGGGGCCTGGTCACTGAGGCAGCAGGGTAATCAAGGCTTTCCTTACACTTGGATGTGCCCAGAAAACCCTGTTTGGTGAGGTGGACAACGCTCTTCACCACAGTGGTCCAATACAATGTCCACGCCAATCCACCTGTTGATGGCCCTCTTCATTTTACCTTCACCCTGAGCATGACAATCGTGAATCAAAGTCAGTTAACCTGATTGGACCTTCTCCGAAGACTATGTAAAGAGCTTAACAGGCTTTCCTTTTAAAAGTATCCATTTATTTTGATAAATGGATGATTCGAGTGAGCCTGTCTGTCATCAGCATGTCAAGCGGTGAGAGCGTTTCATGGACATTACATAGTGTCTTGAGTCATGTATCAATCATGTACCTCCGAGAGTGGCTCCACCCACCTTCGCGGCCATCTGTCGTCTCGCCGCTCATGAAAATTCTAAGTTTCACTTCGTGCGCGTTCACATGAGACGTGGTGATCTTTTTTTTTTTTTTTCTCAGCTGCACTTATTAGAAATGGCTGCCTGTTTGGTGTTTTTCAGATGTGATGTATTTCACTCTCGCCGTCATCAGCCAACAGATTCCCAGAACACAGCCCACACAGACAGACCAAGAGCAGAAGTTTACCTGATTGCGATGCTCGAGATTCACCCTTTTTCTAAAGTTGTGAGCGTCAAGCAGCTTTATACGACGGGGCAAGGCCCTAGCGTAATTTGCAACCCCCCTACGAAGCTCGCATAATGAGTGGGGGGGGGGAGATTGCCTGGAAGTAAGGGATGCTTTGCTGAAGCAGTGACAAAAAACACTAGAGAGAAGTGTAAAAATTTGGTTGGTTTATTGTGAAACTGCGGTGAGACAAATGGAAACACTGACCCACTTGCTGAGAATTCTGAAAAGACTCGACACGCAATCCTCCCCTCTTAATCTACTTATTCTCACTCTGATCTCAGTCCTACTCGAACGAAGATAAACTGCGATTAGGTGTTTAGCGGCAATAATCCACGTTTTAAGTATTTATCAATCTGATAGTAGCCGAGTTATTAGCGCACATGCAAACACAGCTAATGAAAATGAAGGAGAGAGAGCGCGGGTGGGGGGAGGGTAGCCTGTAGTTAGTGAGTCCTCAAGGACACAGTGTGCTGTGGGAGCCTAGCTGAGGTGTTGCAGGGAGGCAGCATGATAAGGGGGGGGGGGGGCTGCTGACGCATTTAGGAACTGTTCTGGTGGTTGAGAGGGGCGGAGGGGGTGGGGGTGGGGGGTTGCTGACGTCTGGACAGCCATGCAAATCTAGGAAACCAAGGAGATGGCCCTGGTCCAAATACTGCCTGGTGAACCGTGGTGATTTCTGGCAAAAGATGAAGTGAAGCAATGGGGAGGCTCAAACGACAAATTTTCATTTCTTTCTTTCACTGTTTGACGGCGCTCCTCAGTGCTTCACCGAGAGAGGTCCACTTAACTGGAGAGCAGCATCTTGACACGGGAGTTTTTGACGCAGATAACGGTACGCCGTGCTGTCTGCAGCACAAAAAGCACAACGTGGAGTGAAGGAGAGGAAAGTACAACGTGCGTTTTGTTTCCAAAACACTGTCAGACAGAGCGTACCCGGGAGTACCTAGCACGGAGCTGTTAGCACTATTTGATAGTCACAAATGTATTTACATTTGACTGTGGAGGGAATATGACTGTGCCGGACTGACCTGAGTGTTCTGCAAAACGCTGCACCTTGATCGACAAATCTAAATGAGCCGTTTTGTACTGAACTATACTGCAGGTGTATGCTGATTAATACAACATAATTATCGTGAACATCTTTTGTAACCTACAGGATTGTTCTCTTAATTTTGTCAGTTTTGTTGTTGCGTCCAGTTAGACGCCTCACACGTTTTCAAGAGAATGACAGAGAGGATGTCAGTGTGCATCCGTTATACAGACAAATGCTACACAGACACATTCGACAAACGACATCAAGCTTTCTGAAAGAGTGCAAGATATCATTTGTTCCCGCATTTTGGTTAATTCGTGAGCACAAGAATGAGATAAGTGTGTACAGAGATCCGGCACAGCAGACCAGCCTTCCTCCTTGAAGCGTGACATGCAGTGCACCTGCTTCAAGTATTATGTCAAGTGTGTTTTGCACACCCACATATTCATATACAAAGATGCAGTGAGGTACCAGGTGCACCAACTGTACACTGACAATTAAGGACTAAACTATAAAATCAACCCTAACTTGTACATTCGTTCAGCATAATAATCCTACAGTACCAACTACACTGGTAGCTAAAAGAGCTCATATATTATGGATATATGTTATCAGCATACTAATAAATCACAAGCACTTGTATTAATATCAAATAATAATAATTTAAAAAAGCATCCTAGTGGTGTGTGCTTCAACAGAATAAAAAGGTTTCAGATCATGTTAGTTTCACAACATCTCCACCCTGAATCAAGCTATAAAAACATGTCTGAAACTGGGTTTGTTTCTCAGCAGTATATCAGTTTTTGACGTACTATGTGATACTTCATTTCCTGTAGTATCACAGAGGTCCGAGCTGCTTCTTGATAATACTGTCAAACTTATTTCGTGTACTGAGTTTTTACAGTTCCATCTGTTCTGAGAGACTGGATCACATTACACATACTGTTAGGGTTTATACAGCGTAATGTTACACAAGCAGAAAACATCCTGGAGAGAGTCCATTTACATTACTTAGAAAGTCTAATCCGTTGTGACACACCCAGAAGGGTTTGATAATTGTCTTCAAGTTGAGACACTCCAGAGTATGTGATATTAATGATTTTATCAGACTGAACATTGATAGATTACAGGAGACTTCAGACACTTCAGACCTTAAAGCCCAAGCTGCAGACGCAGTAACCATGTCAAATATTGATTTGTTGAACTATGCATGAAAATGCTTCCCACGTTCCTGTTTTATCATCCCAAAATGACACCAGCTCACCTTAACTTCACTTTATTCTGTTATCTGGAGGACAAGGAGTAACAGTTATCAGGAAAATTTCCCAACTTCTTCAACATATTTTGTTTCTCCATAGAGAGATGTACCGGTTCAGGTCAAATTCTGGACACCTCCCGCTTCTTCATGTATAATTCAAGCCAAAAATGTTTTACCCATTTAGGTCACTTATTATGAAATCACAGTGATGTGGGTACCACGCAGGAAAAACACTGTAGATTTTTAACAAACCAACCAAGATAGCGTGACTCAGTGTTAAACGCGGTACTCGCTATTTTTAACCTGCTTGATGAGTTTACACATCATGAGAAGTATCACGTACTCAAAAACAATTATGTAATGTTTACTGTGGTTTTCAAACGTCTGGGGGGGAAAAAAACACAACCTTGATGATGTCATAGTGATGTTGTTACGGTTATCTCAACTTGGGCAAGACGGGATGATTACCAAGCAGCAAGGGTCTGATAAAGAGAAACTACTGAGTTTCATTATGTGACGTTTAGGTATGCAGTATTTTCAGAGGATGTCCTGGCTTGTGCTACTCCAATTTTGACTATAGTTATAGAATACACTAGTAAATGGCCAATAAATTTGATGTAAAAACCCAGTGAATGAATCCAGATGACTGTTATGATGTGCTGAAACCATCAGCAGTTCAAAGTTTTCTACTAGATGGAATTTGCACAGTCATTCGTGGTTCCCAGAGGATGAATCCTAAAAACTTCCCATTAGATTCTATCTACCACCGTCATCATTTATATAAAAGTGCAAATGGTTTTGCAGATATTTGGTCATAAGGTATTTCACAATTGATCTTTGTACTTGAAAATATAGCACCAGCATGTTAGCATTGGCAATGTGAGCATGCTAGCATTCTAACGTTTTCACTAAGCTGAAAGCACCACTGTTCCTAACTATAGCTACACAGAGCTGAACTAGTTTGTAGTGACTTTTAGCTTTCCTCTAATGCTAAATTACCATATCTGTTTATATCTGCAACCATTTGCACTCATCGTGCTTTGTTTTGTTTTTTACTCAAGGGTTCATTTTCCCCAAATTTCAGAAATTGCCTGTGATTTATTAAAATTCTCTTAAACTTAAATCCTAAATTAAATCCTGACTGAAATCCTATGCCGAAATACATGTGACTGTGCCTGTACATGCACACGCCTAGAAGAAAATAAACAACTGCTAGTTGTTTAAAACAGCAAATGCATCATGCTAAGGGGCTTCTCCAAGCATGCAGCCCTTGTCTTGTTTCAACCAGATTAAGCCAGTCCCCATTTGATGACCTGTTATTGAAGACAATTGCAGCTTGTTGCTGCTGCTGTGTCTAAATGACACCATGTCTGCATGTCTTCTTTTCCTGGCGCTTATTTAAAATGCTCAGCTGCTATCCACACTTGGATGCATGTGATTTTTTGAATGCTTCTGAAAAGTTTGAGGAGTCACGTATTATGTGACATAGGAACAAAAAAACCTATAGTCAGCATGGTGCCAAGGACTGACTCAGTGACTTCTTTGTCTAAGGGAGTCATGGCTTCAGCTATGTATAACTTCTCTTGTAGTGTTTATTGTGTAAGCTTAATTAGGTGTGAACTCCCCTGCTCCTGATTGGTTCCGTCTGATGAGGTGTGGCCACCTTTGCCTTTGTCAATTGTCTCACCTTTGTGGAACATCTCAAGGAGTTCAAACAGCAGCAGGGCACTTCCCAAGCTTGACAACACGCCTCTCAGCATTCTAATTGTGACAGGTAATAATTGACTTGTTTTGCTGAGGTAAAGGTGGTTTGCTGATTTGCATACACGTAGAGTATAGATATCCAGTTGAGATATCTTTGTTTAGGTGAGGTTTTTTTTCCCTTTTTATATCGTTTAAGACGTGTTTTTAAAAGCGCAACGATTGAATTTGAACAGCATCCCATCCCATCATCCCTTTCCCCCTTGTAGTTTACCTACTCATCGTCTCTTTTTGCTGTAACCCTGCAATAAATAACTCTGTTTTTCCAAGTATGTTACTTCCTTTTCCCAACCCAAGCTGCGTCATAACAAAGGGACAATACTCAGATGAAGCCCAATCTCTGCTAGCCCTATCACTGGTCTTTTCCTATGATCCGTGTGGTATATTCTGATAAGCTTTCCTTCGTGTTCAATCCCACATGACTGTCGGTCTTTGGAAACCACCTGGAAATCCACCCGCCAGTGTTTCCTCGTGTCGGGCCCATAACCTTTATTTGAGGTGAACCAGTTTTGAATGGGCGAGATGCACAATGCGGCACAAAATATTAATGAGCAGGCGTCACACATGTTCCCAAATGGGAATGAGATGTTCACAAACAACAGGCATTGTGTCGGAGTCAAAAAGCAGTGCTACGTCTGGCTTCAAGTGTTGCATTGTGGGAAGACTTTCTGTCAGAACTTGACAAAATTTCCAGTGGACCGTTGTTCTCCAACCCCCAATGCATCGCCAACCGATTTACATGATCTTGTGATTAGCTATGCCTTGGGGCGCATGTTTCCAGTTACCTCTTGTTTATTCACACCATCCTCACTTTATTTCCACACTGACTAAATGGACTGATTGTGCCACCAAGAAAAATCAATTTGTGGAGTCCCTCACATCCCTGAATGAAGGTTGCATGTTGTTGTTCTTTTCCACAAAGCTTATTTACATCTAAAAAGCGTAGAGTAGATTCATCACATGCAATGATGTGCATGTATTTGTTGTAGTTCCATTTGTGGGTGTAGTGATAGACCTTCGCATAAGGTGATAAATTACGATAATAAAGATAGAAATAATCACAATATACAGTTAGCACCTTTTAGGTAAATGTAAACGATTAATATGATTTATTTTGGCTTTCTTGCTTCAGCTGACTCATCAAATAACTTTTGCACTTTTTCAGGCATAGGAAGTACTGTCAGACAGGTTTTTAGTGGATACAGAAACCTGTAATTATCTTTGTGTCTGAGTCATGGCTGCACCTGAACAGGCACTGAGTTATCAAAAAAAATAATTGCAGTGAAGCCGTCAAAAAAAAACAAGATTCTGTAACGTCTCCTGCCAGCTCACACCACTGCAACGTCTGCCGTGGACAGACAGGTCTTCAGCCTTAGCAAGTATTCCGGTACTGAGGATGTGCCTCGATTTCAATAGGGGTCAAGTGGAAACTGGTATTAGATATTCAAGATCCCCAGACTAGTGCCACCATCAGGTTAAGGTTTTGTCTTCTTCTGTGAAATACAACCTTTGGTACATCCATTCATGGTTCCCAAGTATCTAACAATTGGTTAGATTTCCATCTAATTCATCAAATATCCTGGTTTACGGCCAAATACCTGCAAAACAAATGCCATTGCATCAGTTTTGGCCTGTTAGCCTGCTAACATTGTAACTCTAGACAGTGACAATGGGAAATGTTTTACATGATTAAGACCGGCATGTCAACATTGTCAGCATGACATGTTAGCCAGCAAGAAATAGAGCCTCATAAAGCCACAAGCGTGACTGTAGGTAGTTTTAGTCTTGCTGGGTTTACAGTGATCAGGAACTAATCTAGAACTTTAGGTGTTTTCTTTTCTGCACTATAAATACACTAAAAATATTCACATTAAAAATTCTACCTGTACTTACTAAGTTAACTTGGGCCAAAATAGCAAAATAAGTAAGGACAGGGTCACCAAAAACATCACGAATCATCCTCTGGGGACCATGATACCCATTATAAAGACAATTTGGCCAGTGCTTGTTGACATACATTAACTAACATAGTGACTATATATGATTTGATTATAGATGTGAAAACATGTTTCGATTGTCCTCAGGATAATAACAAATCATCCAGTGGAACACTTCCTCGTGTTGTTTGTCCCTGCATTCAGTGACCTTGTTAGATATACCATGGATACTTCTGCATCATCAATTTCTTTTTGTTTTCGACCCTGAAGCATCCACTTCACTGGTATGCTGAGATGAGTCATCTGGTGAGCAACAATGCACGGCAGTGATGATGAGGCCAACCTTTTCAGACGTCGAGACTCATAGGCATAGGATCCGAGTGGCAAACAGACGTGTTGAAGTGAACACCTGTATGCGTCACCGTTGCTTCGGGGCGAATGACATACCTGACCGTGAAAACTGTTTACAGGGAAACACACGGCTGATGACATCAGAGCTTGGGAAAGGGCGTGGTTCACGCTCTGGTATTCCTGAATCACACTGTCCTTTACAAACAATGAACTCTTGAATTTCATTTTTAACTTGTACTTTTAGCAGTTCGGTATCACTGGGGAACAGAACCTTTAAAGAGGTTACACTGAACTATCATTAATCTGCTAAAAGCTGTGTTTAAGAGCTAAAGTCCTCTGCTAAACCAGGTATGAAACTAGTTGTTACATAATGAGGCACTGGGGCAGAGGAAAACAGTGTTATATGATTGGGATTAACATATTGTCTGACCCTTGTTCCATCAGTTGCTTGAAAGCCCACGTTCTGACACCAGGTCTGGCTTGCCGGGTAAAACTGAAGTATGCATTTTCATAAAGTGGCTATAATTGATATTTGTTTGATAACAATTTGTGAAATTATCAAAGGGGTCGCTTATAGTGACGAACATACGGACAGCCTGAGTGATGCTTGCCAAGAAATAGTTCTGGCAGCGACTCAAAAACATGTTTTATAGGGAGTTTAAATATGCATGCGGACAAGATAGTGCATGTTAGTTAGAGAGCTTTAGATATGTTGGTAGAGGTGTATTCATATAGGTGTGTAGGAAAGATGTTTCACATCCCAAACAGTAGGAGGCGGATCCTGATGGACTAAAACCTCATCATGAGAACAGTTTTTGATATTATTACTATTTTTATAATGTAATAAGCGCAATTTTTTTTGCTGATATTTAGATTAACTGGCTGGGGAAAGAAGCAGTGCATTCAACATGGCCGTGGCCAGAGTCACATATTTTCAGTTCCACAACAGCGCTTTAGAAACCTACGGGTCATGTCACTCATTCTTTAAACCGCCATTGGCTGGAGGATATTCTCTCCACGATGTTCCTGCTAACACAACCAGTGCAACTACCGTACACTGCTTGCACTGCACTCCAGACTGGAGTGAACCAAAAATGGCACTAAAAGTAATAAAGTTTATTTAAGTATACTCATAGTTTAAAAATAGGGGTTTTAGTAGCTTCTGCTTCAGTTCTCAGCAGTGATGGCGTCCACATAGTCTATGCATTTCCTTAGCCGAAGAGCAACTGTGCTTTCTGCTGAGGTTTGAAATAAAACTGCTAAAGATCAGCAAGTGATGCCACCTCCGTACACGGATGCAGTTCTGTATGACAGTGGCTTCACGTACCAATCCGTTGGGTGATACCTGCGACGTCTCTGCTGCAGGGGAATTACAGACACGCGAGCTTTGACTTTACCTGGTAGCAACTAGAGGAAGGCGAGGAACTGATCCCGAGGGAGTCAGCGTGGTTGTAGTTGAGCTTTTGAGTTAACTTGCAATTTGTCCTGCAAATGTGTCCAAGTCTAAATTTAGCATACCCATGTAAACACAGGTGCACAAGCCACACACACACAAACAAATGTAGATGAACCTACACATACACAGTCCACACCTGCTTTTTGTTATTATGTGGAGCACATGTTTTTTTGTAGCTTGCTACATTTCTCTGGGGGGGTAACTTCAGTCTAGCGAAGCTTCATTTAATGTGGACTGTAAGCAGTTACGGGTAGCATAGCATAGCTCCCTTCACTTCCCGGGTAGCTTGACCAACACTGCTAATAGTGAATACTACTTCAATTGTATGTGGGTGTGTTCTTCTTCAGTACACAACCAAACAAGGCTTTAACTGTGGACACGCCTGGGCTTGTAAATATGCGCTTGTCATTGCTGAAAAGGCCAAACTGTTGTGTAAGTCAAAGAGGTAACCTGTCTGTGTGACGTTAGCCTGCAATCAGACTGACTTCTGTAGCCTTGAGTGTTGTCGGTCTGAAAGCCAGCAGTGCTTTAAAAGTATTACCACGTCAGAGCAGATGTGGCAAGGAGAGCCACCCTGCTGTCCCAACAGGCGGACTTGGCGGTGCCAGCCCCGCTCTGAGTCCTGGATTAGACCTGGCTGGCAGAACGTAACAAAGAGATTGGGGCTAAGAGAGAGGGTTGCACATTTAAAGCAGCTCATACTCGTGTATAACTGTTTGAAGTGAACCAGTTTGGTCAGAAAGACAAAAGGGACAATGATATTTGATAAAACACTGTCATGGAACATGGGACACATTTATGTGTATACTGTACACAGCGAGGTGTGACTTCAGTTTTCCCTAGAATTTCTGTTTCCCTCTAAGGTGAGCAGTGTGGCCAGTTTCACAACATCCACTGCGTCATTTCTCGCTATTGAACACGTCCAAGGACTACTAGCTAAATAATAAACTCATTCATTGTGGGGGGGGGGTTGTTTCTTCTTTTACAAATTCCCCACCCTACATCCTAAATCCTCTGCCTGTCTTTGTCTGTTGGCATTGTTCCCCGGTACAGCTACAGTGTCTCACTGCTGGCTAGTAGCCTATGATCACAGGGTAGTTTCACTGGAATAGTCGCTGTGGAGGATTCATTGATCATTCAGTACAGTAAATTGTGCCTTATCATGCAGATTGCATTGACCATTCATGAAATTACTGCCAGTGTAAACAGCTACAGGAAACATAATTTATATATAAAAATGTGCGTCTGTCTTATCAAATCATGATATAATTTGATGTAACCCAGCAGAATACTTCATTTCACTGAGACAGCGTTCAGTACATTCATCCTATTTACACGTGTACATTGCAGCTGCAATGACTGGACGATTGAGATGAAGCAGTGTGTTCTTAAACACCTCATGCATGCTGTGTACCAACAGATACTTGATGACAGTTATTAACACTCATAAGGGAATTTTACGAGTTCATCATATTTGTTCTTGCACAAAGGTTATGTGAGAACTTTGATACCAATCTCTAGCAATCTGTATGGTGGATACGAAGTTACAGCCAGGAGACCATTAGCTTAGCTTAGCATCAAAGCTAGTCTGGCTATATATATTATATCATATCATGGTGCGAGATTGGTCACCGGTGCCTAAATGAACATGCCAGCAACAGTGAACACAACTGTGCTGTGTATGCCGCCACTTCATATCATTGACCAACCACCATTGACCATATATACATATATATATGCCTCCTTGCATTAAGCTCACACTTCCTGTTCTTAAGTACATCTATAAACTAAACAGTGTTATTATTGGGAATTGAAATGCAGGAGTAATGGCACCGTAGCAAGAGTCTTTTCCTGTAGCTGGAGTGAGAAACTGTCTGAAATAGACTGAGGCAAAAACAAGTGTTCAAGTGTTCCGCTTCAGTGATGACGTGGTAAAGGTTGTTCATGCTACAAAGCTGATTGTATATTGATTGTATATTTGATTTACCATTGCAGTGCATTGCCACACGATTGCTAGATTTTTGTTGCACTGCGGCACAAGTTTTTTTTAAATTTATCTACATACTTACTTAGAGGCTAAGAAGTTTGGCAGTCTTTGAATCAACTTGTCACATTACAGTACAGAAGACCACCCCGAAGCCTCCAAACATTTAGGGTCACAGTTTGTTGCTCTCTTCACACAGATGACTTCCTTCCAGCCGCATTAGGAAGGCATGGAGCAGAGGAATTGCGAGGAAGATCTCAGACAAGCTTTAGGAAGGAGGAAGGGTTGGATAGGATTACGTGCCATTTTATCAATGCCAGACTTGAGCTCATAAAGTTTAAGTTGTGCACTGGATATGCTTTTCAAAAACCTGAGCTGAATAGGATTTAGTGTGTATTCCATCCACATATTGGATAATAGATGTAAATTCAAAGAGCAGGCTTCGACTCATCAACCTTGGTTGTGCCTTAAATTAAAGAATTCTTGAAGAACATATTCCAATTGCTCGGTCTAATAATTTAACTTGACTGCGCTCTTGCAGTAATAGCTTGCTCTGAGTGGGCCTTTGAGCTACCATATGAGACCCAGTAGTCTCTGATGTTTGGTATGCTTACAGCCAGAAGGACTATTCTCAGAATGGCTATGAACCTCCCCGCTTTGCTTTAGGAAGTGGCTCAATGATACAGTTTCCTGTTTATATTTAGTAGAGATAAGCACTCCGGCTTCAATTTGTACAGATTTGTAGAGCTCTTATAGTCTATAGCAGGAACGAGATCACTCTGTCTATGTGTGTTGATGCGTGTGCCTCGATGAGTGCAGTTCATTACACATATTTAAAGATAGACTCTATCAATTTTGTTTTTCTTTTGCAGGAAAAATGACTCCATTAAAATGAAAAGTTAATTATTAATAACACACAAGTGCTCAATTTAATGCCCAGAGCTTGTGCTGCTACAGCAGCTACTTGGTCCGGCGTGGCCTGTCGCTTATGGTGGCTAATGTAAGCTGCGAGATATTAACTTTCTCAGTGTGTTAATGTTATGACCCTCCTCTAGTTGCACTGCTGTTATACTAATTATACTCTGTTAAAGTTTGCTACTGCTTCATTGATTTCCATTATTCTATATGCTAATCATCGCTCTTGGCAACAATGGCTGTTGTTCAGAAAAAAGCTGCAGGTGTATGCAAACTGTGTCTGTGGGCTGGTTTCAAAATAGTAATGTAAAACCAAAACAATGAGCTCAAAGTAAAAAAAAAACTCTCTAAAGACTCGAGGGGCGCTGCAGACCAGGGTGATAATTCTCTATGGATTTGCCACATGTCCATTAAGTGCAGCTTAAATCATTGTATTCGCCTAGATCTGCAACTTACCCTGCAACTAAATGTAGCTGCTAGTTGTAACACTCCCCTGACATGACACCAGCATAGATTTTGTCTCTGTGCATCAGTGTGCTCAGTTGTCACCAGAAAATGTTGATGACTCTAAATAATATATCACTTCCTCTCACACATGGCTGGTAGACTGAAACTTGTATTTCAAGTATAGTGATCCAGATCCTTTGCTCCCTTGATCGGGTAGTGATGCAAGACAGATGATTGTCACTCCCGGCACACGGCTAATAATAATAATTTTGGACTCTATTGACCGCTGTCGGTCTCAAATGTTGTCCTGTTTTCAGCTCATTTCTTCAATGCTAAATGTTTAATCATCTTTCTGTCGTGGTGAAGGAATCAGCTATCCCAAACTTTCAACATAGGCGTGGGAAGCTGTTTTACCAACATCCCTGACATCCCATGGTCGTACTCTTAACGTTTGCAACCTGTTACTGTACCGTCTCCTTCTCATTGTTGGTTTTGCCTCCTTAAACCTTGACATCTCTCCTTTTAGGCTGCAAAACTGCAAGGTGCACTGAACTCACAAGTGTTGGCACAGGTGCCTTTCACTCAACAGGAAACAGGTGTGAGATGCCAGAGTAGCACTCGTGGAAAATGGCACACAACTTCAGTAACATTCGGTGTAGAAATCAGGTTTTGGTGAATAGCACGCTAATATGAAATTAGAAAAGTTTGTTTTTGGTGACTAACATGAATTCATTTTTTTATTGTTTCTTGAAATCTAATTTAAGATAGCAGAATTTCCTCGTTTTGTGCTAGTTTCTCTCTTTTCTCATTATTTCTTCCCTTTTCTACATAAATGTTATAAATTATATCTTCATTTTATTTAATGTTATCTTCATGGTGGACCTTTTACTTACTCATATATTGCTTTAAACTCTACATATGTTTGCATGAATGATAATTAGTAACATTAATAACTAAGATCTCTGTGTTCCTTCAGAAAGTGGTTATGGGTGTGATGAGGGAGTGCAAATTCTCGTGTGTAATTTAAGTCTGCGCTTATGCTATTCAATTCTGTGTGGCTGTGTGACGCCAAGGCAGTCTTCCGGGGGAGTCAGCCTTGTTCTTGCTGTGAATTATTTAGGCCGTGTATGATTTTTTTAAAAACTTTTTCTTTAAAAGTAGTTTGTCTCGTTTTGTTTCGATTTTCTGTTGACATTTTGTTACACAGCGTTTGGGCTATGCTTATGTAGCCCTTGAGACACGCACAGTCACACTAATACTCCTGCCAATATTTGCACCAGTTTGACACTGCTCTGCTGCAGGTTTGCTCTACTGCTCAGTCACCGGCTCAGATATTATTATTCAAAAATCCATTAAAAACAGCTCAAGGACAAAACGCTGCCTTGACTAACATCATGTAGAGCAGCGCGAGTATTTCAGGTCTTCCTAATACGACTTTTAGCGCACAGCTAATTAGAATTTTAATGAGACTATTTTTTTTTTTTTCCCCATAAATCCCCACAGAAATGTTCTAATGGCAGCAACGTGGTAAAAACTTCTAGCGGAAGGAGATGTGCAGCGAGTTCTTCATATCCACCTCTAGCAGGAGAGAATAAGGATGATGGTAGTGTACGCATTTAAAATGACCGATCACGCCACGCGTCGATGAGCAGCTCAGGGTTGATTCTTGAAAACCGGCTCCCTGAAGTAAGACTGCGTTGTTTACACTTTGCTGTTGTCGCCGTGCAGGTTTTGGGTTTTTTTTTTTTTACTTTTTAAAGTTCAAACACTCAAATTATATAACACACGCAGCGAACTTAAAAAAAAAAAAACTGTTGGTGGGTCCAGCTTTGTGTTAACAAGAGTGCTGACTCACTACCGTTTAGGATATGCAGTTTGTACTTTGCTCTTGTGTTTGCTCATCACTTCTCGTGGGTGGAAAAGTGTCTAAAACCAACAAGAGAATAAAACTCAGGCAAATAAGACGAATCAACAGTATCTGAAAGCTTCAGTGCTTACGGGAGTAACAGCTTGGCGTGCGGCAACATTACAGTATCGCGAATTCATCAAGCCTGCGTGACATGTGGCGCCTTTGACAGCGGCGGATAAAGGAAGCACCGACGTGCAGAAGCGTTTCTTTAAATAAATATTTTATTTGAAAATAAATACATTTTCTTAAAATAGAATCAATAACATTACAAAAGCTTTGGGGAAGTGGGAAAGGAGAAGAAGGAGGGTGGGCGGGGAGGGGGGGGGAGTCGGGGGTTATAGGGTGGGGGTTACCCAAATGAATGATGTGTAATTTTGGAACAAGGAGTACAATCTCACATGTTTATCTACCATCTTAAGACAAGTTCCCACAATGTGTTGGACTGTACATTCTCAGCTGCTTTGTGGGAAAGTGGTATCATCCCTCACGCTTGCTTTAACATGCAGTCTACTTGGTCTTAAAGCTTCAGGCCCGGCACCCAAAAAAAAAAAACAAACAAAAAAAACCCCATTGGTACACCCATACTGTATCTACACACTCGTTTGTAAAAATGTAGGTTATAATCTTTTGTCAACACATCAAAATCAGCCACTGATTTACATTTACATCTTGACATTTTAGTACCTTAAATGTGTCTAGATCAACTTCACCTCTAGTCTACAGTACAAAGATACGATACACAAGAAGGCTGCGCTTATTGATATAGCAGTAATCAGAGGCCACTGTCTCGCTAAGGCCAGTAAGAATTTCCATTTTAACCGTGAGGTTGTGAGTTTGCCTTGCTGCAGTTTGCCAGGGCAGGAAGTGAAACAGAGCAGGAACTCTCCGGCATTTTTCTGCCCTTATGACAGTGTTTCAATGCCCATTGTTTGACTCGGGAGCGTGGAGATGGCAGATCTCCAGAGAGACAGGGACAGCAGCTCAGTTGCATTGGAACAGATTAACACAGTGCAGAAGCGCAGCCCCGACCCCTCTGACAGCTCTACAAATAGCCTTACGAGTGCAGGAAGTTCTCCCTCAACCGGCCAGCGGCGGCAAACTGCAGCAACCTTGACAAAAAACCCAATTACCAACTGCACAAAAAAAAAAAAGAAGGAGAAAAAGAAAAGCTCCACAGAACATGTCCGTTTTATAATTATTGAGACATTGGAGAATGTGCAAGCCGACCTCAATTAAGACAAGCGTGTGAGAACATGTAATTTAAATCTAATCAGTAGAAAAGCAGCAGTGTAAGCTAATCTATGGCAAAAACAACAACTTTGCACGCTTTGTGCTCTTCGCTCACGCCTCCCGACGAATGAAATCAATGCCACAGGTAGCTGCAGCTTTAAATAATGATTAAACTTAAGTGCTGCCGGGGAGTGCTGTGTCCACACATTGTGTCCACACATCAAGATCTCTCTCTCTCTCTCTCTCTCACAGACCCCCCCACCCCGCCCCTCCGGTGCAGCTTCCAATCACCTTCAGCACGCTGGGCAATGGTTTAGGGAGGAGGACGCCATTCGATGGGGTTTTTAAATGCCTCACTGCACTGACCACACACACAGATGTACACAAATAACACACAGATGCAAATTCTGCAATCACGCACTTTTTTTTTTTCTTCTGTCTTTTCACCTCAGATCTGTGACCAACACCTTCACCCTCTGACGGCTGCTTTTTTTTTCTTTGCTTTTTTTTTTGGTGTTGTTGTCGTTCGGCTTTTCTTGGGTCTCGCAGCATGCCACGGTGGCGGTGTCTCTCACATACGGACAGCTTTCCTTCCTTCCCTAACAATTCTTGAAATTCTACCAAGCGGTAACCCAAGATTTGCTTACATTGAGCAGCTAAATGTCTGACTGCAGAGCCGAGAGGCCTCCGAGCCATCTTCTACACATAAATGCTTTGTTTAAGCCAACATTCTAAGCGATGCGCTACTTCGCCGATGGTTCAATCACAGTCAATTAGCAAGGGAACAGATGCGATACATTTAATGATTGCAGATTTTTTTTTTCTTTATCAAAGTCAGGTAAATGACACTCAAAGCTTAAAAAAAAAAAAAAAAAAAAAATCAGTGTAACACATTTCACCCGACCGATTCAAGATAAACCCCATCACGTCACCCAGGAACGCTGCACATCCTCACTCTCCTGCTCTTCGAGGAAACTGTGTAATGTTTTGTAGGAACTCAGTTTTGAAGATCCAGCCTTCAATATGCACGCAAATTGCCAGGAAAAAAAAATCTGTTCTTAATCCCTTCATCCTTGTATAAACAAAATTCAGAGGACTACCTTATATAAATTTGTAAAACGTCTGCTACTACTTGAAAGTGTCATCGGAGATAAAATACATTTGGAGATGCCACAGAATCTAGCAGACCCAGATGGATAGTCTTTTCAGGCGTTCCCTCGTTGTGTTAAGTTTACAATTATCCCAAAGCCTTGGCACTGCAGGCACATGTGCTGAGGGCCAGATGGGTACAGACAGAGCCCACGGCATCAGGATGCCTCAATTTGGCCAAAGACGACAGATATTATTGGCATCGGCTCAAGGAAGAGAGACCCGGTGCTTTGCTGCGTTTTTCTCTCAATACAATTCTTCATTCAATTTGCAGGCAGGTCAGTGTGAGGGCGTACTAGACACTGTCAAATACACAGACACGGAAACACCCAAACTGAACAGAGAGATTGTCTCCTCTCGCTGTGCTACTGTGACCGCTCAGTCATTCTTTGGGGTGTCCAGTCCAAACAAACGAAACCAGTTTCCAGGCCGCTGCCGCTCAACAGCTCACCGTGCTCGGCTGCTGTTTGCACACAAAGTCCGAGATGAAGTCAAACTCATTCTGTCCCAGGAAGAGTTCGGGCAGCTCCTGAACACGATCCAACCCAAACTCCAGCACGAGTGAAGTCAGAACCTCCTCGTCGATCAGATCCATGTCCATGCCATTTAGCCCCAAAGGGCCACCAATGTGCTGCATGCCTGATAGCTGGGCCGGACCAACCCGGTACTGAGCACCATTGGGATGGTGGTGACCATTGGCTGAGCTCAACGGGTGTCCGTGGTACTGAGTGTTGAGTTTTTGCAGGTGCATGCTGGCCATGAGCTGCTGAGATGTGAGGTTACCAGGGATGTACTGCTGAGGGTGTCCACCCTGCTGCTGCTGCTGCTGCTGCTGCTGGGGGTGCATGTGGTGGTGCTGCTGCTGCTGCTGCGGGGCCTGGCCATTGTACATCATGTTCCCAGACATCATCTGGTGATGGTGGTTAGGCATGGGAGCTCCGTTCACCGGGCCGGCCATCCCTCCAGGTCCCACCATGCCCGGCCGCTGCCTCATGGCAGCTTCCATGCTGTTCTGAGGGTTCCTGCCATAGTGCATCACCTGGCCGTTGGGCAGACTGCGCAGGCCTGGCTGGCCGTTGTGTTGCGGAGGTCCGTTCATGCCCATCCTGAAGCCGTGGGTCATGGGCATCATCATGTGTTCAGCCATGGCTGCTCTGTCACCCTGAACATACAATACATCAAATTAGAGTTTTAATACAAGACAAATGATTTACAATTCACAATGAAAAAAATGGGCAATCCACCATTTTAGACATGAAGTTCAGTTTACTCATGACAAGGAGTGATACTCTAGCTTGTAAAGACAGTCATAAATCGTATGTTGTGGTTTTGGAAGGAGCTTTCTAAAGTCTGACAGAATAACCTTTAAGTACAGCTTGGCAATATGACCAAGAAATACAATTTTATTATAAGTTTGGTGGCAAAAATGTCCAGACATCCACTACGACAGAAATAATTCATCTGCCCCTGCTCCTGACAAAACACTGATATTTACAGACAGCTAGCATTAGCATTAGCTCCCCCGGCAGGACACAAACTCCATTTCTGTATACTTTTCAATAGAAGCAAGCACAAGATTCGCTACGAGACAACAAGAGCAAGCTACTGCTACTGCACTGTTACTGTGAACGACAGATGTAACCAGCCGTCACGAACAAAAAGGAATATTTTAGAGCTGCTGCATCAGTTTTCACAGGCAAAGACCAGCCCTACCCTGATGGTGTCATCAGGGTTGTTTGGACTGGGTTTTAATTTTGTAAAAATAAAATGTTACATTTGTTACAAAATGGAGGTGTGGCGTTCAAAGATGTGAGAATTTAGCGAGTTACAATAGAAACAGTATCCAGTTGCATTATGGGAAATGTAGTAGCCAGTGTTTTGGATTTTTTTTTTTCCATACTAAAGTCAGGATATCACAGTCTGCTGCTTCAATTAAAATCATTCTTTAATTTATCGGTTTCTTGTGACTTATATACACAAGTGCAATACTAAATTGTTGAAGTAACCCTTTAAAGGATTCAAACTAAATTGAAATACACTGGACTCTCATGGGAACCTGCCTGTTGAAACTACTCTTCCCACAGTTTCTCTTTTTTTTCTGTCTGAATACTTCCAGTCACATCGGAAGTGTCCCCTTAAAAAAAAACACACACATCTCAAACCTCCCAAATTTCACCATCACTGAATTACCGCTGGATATCACACCGACGAGGGAGGGCAGCAATACCCTTGCAGCCAAAAGGACGCAGAGGAATGCTTCTCCCAGACCACACAACCCCCCTCCACCACCACCACAACTAACCCCCTTCAACGCACAACACACACACACACGGGCTGCACGTCTTCACACAGTCATTACCAAAAAAATAATAATAATTAAAAAAAAAAAAGATCTCCAATTAAGATTACCTACAAATGACAAACTGGCCCTGCTGATGCTGAAACTGTAAAAAAAAATGCTGTCAACGTGATTGGCTTGTAAAAAAAAAAATGATGACATTATTTTATAACCTGCCTCTATCTGATCATAAAACACACACACACACACACGCACACACATCCAGAGCGAGCAATGAATGTCTGCTCCTGTCTGTGAAAACACACACACTCACACACACACACACACACAAAGACATTTCAGCCTTTTAAATCCTCACACAAATAAATGAAATAAATGAACTCTGGCTGCTTGTAGCAATGCAACCTCTCCTTTTCCCCCCAGAGCTGATAAAACAAGACACTTTCCTCAATAGCCTCAATCCTCCTCAGAATATTCTGCTCTTGTGTTACCTAATTATACCCCCTCTCTCTCTCTGTGTGTGGAGCTTCTTTGCAGATCTGGACTATCATTCAGCCAAATGCCACTTTGTAAATAGATAGTCTGAGGGAGGATAATAATTGCTGGCATTATCACACGAGCGTTAAACCCTTTCTTTAAATATATATATTATCTACCAGAGGAGGACAGTGCATATGGGCTACTTGACATTATCGATGCCGTAAAAAAAAAAAAAACCCGCAACAAATATAATGGACAATAACGCTGCAAGTAAACAAAGTGACAAGGAGGAACCGGAGTGATTTCGCAGCTCGTAACCAGATCTAATCAGCCGGTTTTTATTCCGGAGATAAATTATAAAATAGTCCGCAGTACAAAAGGGGAAAGTGCTGCCTCTCTACCTGTTCAGTGAGTAACAGAAGACGACACCTACCCCGATGTATTAACGTGGTATCCGTACGGAGAAGTTGGATCAGTGCCGGGGTTGTTTCTCCAGCTGATGCTCCGGCTACATGCAGCCCTGCGGCGGATTGAAAACTCTGCGGCGTCTCGGCAGTCAGAGGAGTTTGTTTTCTGGGTCAACTCGGGGATTATATGCATCTATAAAGCACAGAGAGAGAGAGGGAGGGAGGGAGAGATAGAGAGAGAGGAGGAGCTACCGTCCTCTCCGTCTCCTTTGTTGCCATTGGTCCTCCCCCTTAATCACTGTGCAAAGAAACATTCACTAACTACCTCCACTGATCCACCGGAGCGCCAGAGCCCCCTCTCCGCCGTGCCGTGCTCCGCTCCGCGCTGCGTATCCTGGAGAGATTTCACTGCCGCCTGCCTTCATTACCCTTACACTATAATCCGTAATGATCCTCACTCTGTTAACTGAAAGCTTTCTGTTTAAAGAGCAGCAGGGACAACTGAAGCACTTCTGCTACTGAGAACAACCAGAATGGATGTGTAGGCCTGAATATATGGTGCCATATGGATCTATGGACAGCAGTATGGACATTAGGCCTAAAAAGATCTTTTATTCATCAATAGATGACAAAAACGCCAGAGTAGCATTATTTAGTGCGTGTTGCTATCCCACCTTGTCTCCACACACTGTAAATAAACACTAAATGAATAATTAAGTGGCAAACACATTCTTCTGCTTCATTCCCTGGAAGTGGATGTCACATTTTCTGCAGCTAAGACGGACATATTGGTCAGAGGTCAGGATTGTTCAAATATCAAACGGTTTCGGTTCTCTGTGATGTTCAACAACTCAGCGCTGCAGAAAGCTCGGTGTCGTTTTCAATGGCTCAGACCTGTTTTCATCATCTCAGAATCATTTCAAGGATCACGTCATTTCTGTCTGCCAAAAAATCTGGAAATTGTCCTACATGTCTCCTCAAAAGCAGGCGGCTAGATTACTGTAATTCTTTGATTTCTGGCATGAGTAAAAAAATAAACATAAAATAAAATCCTTCTGTCGTCTCCAGCTCATTCAAAACTCTGCTGCCAGGATTTTACTCACGCAAAGAAACATGATCACATCACACCGGCTGCTGGTCGCTTCTAAGGTTGTACTGATAAATCCCTGAGAGGCTTTGTGGTCTAATATCTAAAGTCAACCCTTTCTTAAAGAGATGGGATGCGCTACTTTTTCTATCAGCAAACTTAAAGCTGCATCAGCTGCTAAAGAAAGAAGGGAGCGTAAAAAACCAAAACAACTGGCTAAAAGAGGCTAAACCGCCCCATAAAGCTGAACCGAACAGTTGCCCACACAGTCCACATAGTCATTTGATCCATTGTTGGAATAAAATCTGAATTTTAAACGCAGCTTTTACTTTTTTTTGTTAGCTTTAGCTGTTAGCTTTTTTTTGTTAGCTTAGCTTTGCAGGGTGTGGTGTGATAGTGTGGATTTTTGTAGCATGAAAGTATGATGTGACTGTATCTTATTACAAAAAAAAAATCATACAGGTTTACAACGTTATGTACGGGAACAAACTGAATCTACACAGAAATTTCACTCAGCTCAAAAAAATGTATTTGGCAAATCCGCTCTGTATGTAAATGTTATTTTTAGAAGACAGGATTGCACTTGCCTAGTAGAAGCCCAAACAAAACAGAAACTGTGATGACACATTGGTATTGCCACCAAAAAAAAAAGAGAAAAAAAACGTGGGAAAAACCCAACTTTACTCTAGAAGAAATCCTGGTTATGACCCAGTGACAACATCTAGATTATATACAAAGCATGTTTCAACAATCTTTCTATTTACTGTGTGCTACTCCAGTATCAGTGATCCATGAGCCAGTGAAATGTGAAAGTATCCAAAGGCAAGACAACATAAATGGTCCTTTTATATCACTTGCTATGCCACTATCTGTTTGAACTTGATACAAATATGTTTGAACATCTATTCTGTTTCCCGTGAGCGTCCTCGTGACGTCTGTGTCCCTGATGATTTAGAATTCAGCGCATTCATAAAAATGAAATAATATTAAGAACCCATTATGGGATTAGCACCGAAATGTTCCCATGCTCAGGGGTTTAAAGCAGCCTTACTTAGTCTGCTATGACCACTAACTTTTGAATTTGCTGTTGTATTCAGCGCTTGTATGCTAATGTTGGTTCCCAGCAGTATGTTAGTATTCATGTTTTTGGGGGACGCTTTACTTTGAGAGTCCACCTATTGAAGCATTTGTAACATTTCACTTAGATGTTTAACAGACTATCCACAGAGTATATGTAATATTCCCTAAACAAGATGTGTTTATGCCCTAAATCTAACCAAGCCTAAACCACAGTGGTCATATCAGGAAGAGATTGTTGAATCTCAACTCAACCAGATGTTGAAATACTTTCTATTACCACAAATCAAGTGTTATGAATGCATCTTATCGCACTATAATGTTTGTAGCAACCTAATGTGCGTGTTTATGATATTTGTCTCATACTATATCAGAATGATATATTATAAAGACTATGCGTCCTGTCCAGAGTCTCTCCAGATAACGGGGAAGCGATCATGCAATTAAACCAGACGGTAATCTGACAAAACATCATCAGGTTGAGTGCACACCAAATCTCCTAACCCTCATCAATAAACAAGAATGCACTGTCAACAACCTGACAGTTTTGTAGCCACAAATCCACCGCGCTAGTTCCTCCATTAGTGTCAGTCCTGCGTAACGCACTCACGAAAACATATTTGTTTTACGCACCCACCTTGTGTGTTACCCTGTGACGCCTGGTTCAACTTATTTGCCAAAAATCATCCTCCTTTGTTCCAACAATGAAAACTTTTTTTTTTTAACAATACTCAACAAGATTCAGCAAAGTTTTGTAGGCCGAAGCACGGCGGAGCCAGCTGTGCCTGAAATAATACAGCGGGCCAGCACTTCATTTTCTGCAACTTATATAACTGACAGGTTTGTGTCAGACTAAATTCATTATCAAATGAAGCAGTTCTGAGTTTTACGTCCACTAAAACAGCAACACAAACCAGGAGGAGGGAACAGGGCTCCTTCAAGGGGAACCAGACAGCAGGAACATCATAATGCCACCTGAATAGTGTGGTGCAGCAGATGCACAGGCATTATATAAAAAAAAAAAATCACATCATGTGTCTTACAGGACTCAGTAGTGAGTTATTTAGTCAAGGTTGAGGTTGAGTGCCCACAAAATTCATCTGAATAAGTAAGAGTACACCGTACTCTCTTGGTCTTACTAGATATCACAGGTGAAAGTTCAGAGTTTGCCTATGATTTACTGATTTATTTATTTACCTTTGACCTTATTTGCATTGGTCAGAACTTTAAGACTTGGCTTGCCCTTTAATGCAGATGCTATAGTACTCTTACTGAAACATGATACCTTGTTCTTTGGAGCACGATGGAAATCACACCACACACCACCTCCATCCAGCTCCAGAGCGAACACACACACACACACACCAGCCAGTCCTTTTGTTTTGGCCTCCCTCCCTGTGTAGAGAAAGTCAAGCCCCCTCAGCAGGAGCTTGGTATGTATTCCTGTTGACATACACACACACCCTCTGCTCCAGAGGAATGTGTCCTATTTTTGGGCCCCTAAAAGTCAGCCAGACTTCCAGCTTCTTTCTAATGTTCGATTCACTTGACCATTGTGTTTTGTCCTTTTTGTTGTTTGTTGTTGCTGCTGCTGCTTCTCTTTTGGACGCAGCGTGTTTTGAACAGCAGCCACAGCCTCCTCCTCCATTTATTTAGAAGGAGCAGTTGTTCTCAGCGGTGATGAGTACATTGCTCGAGTCAAGCTTATCTTGTTTATTCTGCCAAATACAGCTGGACTTTGAAAGCATTTTTAGAGGTGCAGATTCCCGGTGGTGGACTGTCACTATTTGCACTGACACAAGTGCTGTATACTTCGACACAGCTTTGAGGCACTCGTACTTGAGAGCTCTATTATATGCATCTTGATACTTCTAGCACATTACAATTACTGTCCTTCATATTACACTAGATTTAGATTTCCTTTTAGCACTTGGTTGCTAAAACATGCATTATTTCCTTTCCAGAATTGTAAACCTATCATGACATTATCCATTGGCTTGTGGTCAACCATCTTGAAGTCTCAGGTTTGGCGTTATTGCAGATGCCATTTTTGAAAAGCCAGAAGTTACCATATTTGGGCAAGGGGGTGGAGAAAATGACTTGTTAATCACAAGGTAGCCACTCCCCTAAACATGCCTTACTTTATCGTCTGTTTTACTGTGAGTGGACCCATAATTTACAAAATGAGCATCATGCTGTATGATAGAAGAATTGAAAGTAGCACCTGAGACCATAAACTTACGAGGAAACACTTACTGAGGTAATAAATCAGGTGAGAAATAGGGTCATTTCTCCATTAGGCTCAATACAAATGGACTTTCTTGATGGAGGTATGTGCGCTACCTCCTGCTGGCCATTAGAAAAAATGTAGATTTAAGTCAGGTTTCGCTCTGGCTTCTTTTTTCAGATCTGTCCACTGATTAAACTCTCAAAGATTTCCCTCCACCTAGTTGGCTAGCTAGCTCAGCTTAACCCCAGGAAAAACAACAAATTGCCCCGATTCAACAAAATCTGCCCGCCAGCACTTCTGAAGCTCATTAATTAACATGTTGTATCTTCAAATCACCATTTTACAGTAGAGTTATATGCTGAAGTTGGTTGAAATCAGTTGCCAGGCAACCAGCATAGACTCTGGGAAGTTACAGAGTCCACTTAGCTGTTTCCAGTCTAAGGGTTAAGCTAAGTTCACCAGCTACTTGTGGTAGCTTCATATTTACTTTAGTTTAAGTGTAATTTAAAAATACAGAACTTTTAGACTTGCCCTTCAGACGATACCACTGCAGGTGACGGCAGAACATACCAGCACTCCTGCATCCTGCCGGTGGAAGCTTGATCTTGGAATAAAATGTCTTTTTCTACAAGCCACAGGACGACGCATCACTCATTTCTGCTCTGCTTTGTTGAACGCTGTCAAGTGCTGTTAGACATGGCTGCATGTAATAATGTGACAACCCCTCAGACTACTCTGCTTATTTGACCTCATCTGCTTGTCGGAGGAACTACTTGCTGGTCCGAGTGAGATAGAAAATGTGTTCTGACAGTTAACCCATGAAACTGTTACCCTTGGTTATTGATCATTACTCCTAGGCTGCGCTCCATCTATATCATGACTCAGTGGTCCAGCATACTAATCGCTTGAAGCCTCGAGCCAATGCTGTCGTGTCTATGGACTGTGCGCCACGTTATGTAATGACCGCAGCTTCTATGCAAAGGTAGGAGGGTGGATTAGATGTCATTTGTTTATTTGCAACTGCTAGAACAAAGACAACATCAGCACTGATTCACTTTCTCTCTGCCGGCTTGTCTCTCTTTCTATCAAGTCTACTCATTTTCTGCCCACCCCCCCCCCCTTCACACTGTATACGTCCAGGTTTCAAATTACTCACTGCTTCTTGTTCCCTGTTCTTCCCGCCCTCCCCCCCACTGTCCATTCACACTGACTGTCTCTCCTTTGTATGCTTATTCCAATAAGGGCTTTATGTATTGTCACAACATGATTAATGCAGTTTTCGCGAAAGGCAATTATTGTTAGCAGAAGGGCAGAGCCACACACGAGGTAATCACAACAGACCACTGCTCGAGCTGCGGCTCCCGCTCTGCCACTAGCCCTCGTCCAGGCAGAGAGCACCGCGAAATAGATTTGTAAAAAGGTCATTGGAATAAATTGCCTCTTAGATACAGTGAAATGTGCTGCTATGTTTCCCCCCCAGCTACGGAAAACTGCTTCCCAAGTCATTGAGCCGTATGAGTGCTATATTCATTAAACAGCCTTCTAATGACATTTATGATAAATAAGGAGATTATGGGTGTTTTCACATTTGTTTATGTGAAAGGAAGTGCTTAAGTACATGTGTAAGGACATATTTTGTTATTTCGTACTGTAGGCAACACAACAGTGAAAGCAAGGCTAAAACCATGTTGAAAAACCACATCTCCAAAAACTTTACCGCAATCCCCAAATCCTATCCTAGTTGCTGTACATGGGGATGGATGGTAGACATGGAGAAACGTTCCATGTGTCTGACAGTGTTCATGACAGTTACAGGATTTCAGACATGGTTGTGCGATTGGTTAAAAATAGTGTGAAGTGACATTCATGTTTACTTGACTTCCATATTATCAAGCACCGAGTCATATATTTCAGAGCTTTCTGTAAAAGTCAACATCCAGTTATCGAGTCGTAATGACAACTTGGATGTTGACCTGAACGCTATTTACAGGTCAGAAACTGCTCGTAATGGTGTCAACCAAACAGCCAACAACCAAAACATCAAATATCAAAACATAATCTATACAGGGCAAACACAGGTGGCTCAATGAGGCAGAGCAGCTAACGTGCTCACGTTGCTGACAATGTTTTCATGTTCACCATTTTAGCATGTGTTAGCATGCTAATCTTTGCTAGGCTAAAGAGAATGTTATTAGTTTTTTTGAAGGTGTTCATCATGTGGGGAACATGAATAACAAACGCTGTGGAAATCCGTCCACTTGTCGTCGAGACACTTCTCTCTGAACCAAAAATCACCAACCTAAATGTGGCACCAGATGGAGCGTCACAGGAACCACCAATCTATTAAGATTCATCCCCCTGGGGACCATCAATGTCTGCATTCATTTTCATGGCAGTCCATCCAAAATTTGCCAAGATATTTCAATTGGGACCAGAGTGATTGATGAACAGACCCGCTGATACTGCCATCTCTGGAGACGTACCATTAGCTTAGCTAAAAAAAAAAGATGGCAAACAATATTTTTAGCTGTTACCTGCTGAAAATATTTTCAAATGTGTCCTTTCTTACAACAATTATTCTTGTAAAATAACTTTTTAAAGACACTAAACCTCTACTGAAACCAAGAGTTAACACGTAATGTAAAACAAAGTTGACCTAATGAATATGCAGTGGAATTGATCCAGTTTCGGGCCTCTGTTCAATGAAAATGTAATGAATCAAACTGTGTTCTACCAATAAAATCAGCAGTAGACAAAGACGGCAATGCGAGCCTCATATATCTGTCTAACCACAGTGTTCGCTTCCTTGTTGTGTGTCTAACAATAGAGGAGGGGGGCCCTCCTTTCCTTTCTCTCCTCCTATACTACTCAATAGGGAGGGGCGTCCCACCTGCTGCTCCAGGTAGTAGAAACAAGAGCATATGTTGTTTTATTAGTCTGTGTTTGTGTGTGTGCAACCACGTCTGTTCATGCATGCGTGCTCGAGGTGCCGTTTCTCCGCTAATGTCTGTGTTTGCATGGGAGGGGGAGGGCCGGCTCTCAGATTCCTGGGTCTCTTGGTGTGAGCTGTGTCGAGCTCCAGTGGTTCCATTTGGCCAACAACACCCCGCACCCCCACCGGGTCTCCCCTCCCCATGCCAACCCCTCTAACCCCCATTAGACAACCTTTACAAGTCCTGCCTGCCAAGATTGGGTCTGATCCTGTTAACTCTTAGCTTAACATGTAGAGGCTGTATCTAATATGAATGTGACCGGCAATAACACAATGCAACTGAGCACAAAGCTGCAACAGGAAACTGGTGTAATAGTGGTTTCTCTCTCAAACGACTTCCCTTTTCAGAGTAAGAGATCTACATCTTAAGTTATTTTATCAGATTTTGAGGACGTAACTTTTACATAATTCTCATCTTTATGGCCAATTAACTTTGATTTTCTGGAACTTGACCTCTCTCAAACTCAGATTCGGAGTGTGCTGCATAGTGTTACAGAGGGCTGTTGACTCAAAACGACAACGGAAACATTTTTTTTGGGTGGTATCTAGCTACACAGATAGTTCTGTCTTACAGTACTGGCCCTTGTACTTTCTCTTCCAGAAACTGCGTTGTGGTCGTTCAAGATAAACCACAGAATAAACTGTCAGCAGCATGGGAACCAATGCTTTGATCGAAAGCAGTTCCACTGAAAGCAGTCCGCAGTAAGGTGGATTGTCAAGAAGAAAAAAAAAAACAGGACATTCAGTAATCAGTATGCACTTACATAACTGGGTTATAGTTAGCTTTCTGTAGTATCCTCGGGGTGGATTCACAAAAGCAATTTGCACCCTTACATGCACCATTGCGAACGTGGCAACAGTGCACGTGTATGATAAAGACTACAGACAGGGAAAGTCAGCCGAATGGTAGAATAAAAGGAAAAAGCATTGCACACAGAGCAATGCATTGTTACTCGCAACGCACAAAATAGCACAAAAAGTCTAAATAAATCCGTTTCCACAACTGAACATCTGACAGTGGCACCCGTGACACATTTCTGCACATTTGTGTTGTGCAACATCCAGTCAAACAGAAGAGAAAAACTGCATCTGCATAGCTTGATGCTACCTGAGTTCATTAGATCAAGCCATTAAGATAGTGGCCAGAAAAATGCTGAAACAAGTATAACAGCCGGTGGACAAAAGATGAGGCCTGGCCTCTTTCCAAAAGCTATCTATGTTTTTGTCTCCTTGACAAGCAAACTTTTGCAGTTGGCTAATGACAGATCTCAATCAAAAGCCAAGGTGTGAGTAGTCAGTCACCAGGAATGAGGTCAGGGTGGTTGGTTAAGTGTACAAAGTATGTGCCCGACACCAACGCTCTTTTGGGTGACTATTCAAATCTATTCTCAGACAAAACAACCTATATCTGATACCAACATGAGGTCTGTTTGACCTTGCTGTTAGAGTCGAATAAAAGTACGTCACATTTGTGTTTGCACCGACTTCTGCATGTTAAAATAAAATGCAGCCACAAGTATTGACTGAATGTCTGACTGAGTTAAAGCATTAGCACACATACCAATAATATCATGGCTTTCTTTCCATCACTGGATTTGGCACTCTTCCATGCTGATGCTAGCTCAGCCAAACCCCAAAAGTGTGAAATGAATGATGATTTACTTTCCAAATAGTGCCTTGAAATATCAAGTAGCATGCCTCTGGATGATTTTTAACAACACATTCTTGCAGACTGAAACATGAAAAATGTGATGCCAGTCTCTCTGTTCTGTATAAAAATATATGATCTGTGTAAAAAGGCATGGTCACAGCAGAAAGTCCTTTTCTAAAGGTTCTGGAGGCATAGACGTAGTGACTATACTCGCAAGGCTATTTGGTGTAACTAACTGTCCGTGCTAGTGCTTGTCAGGCACAATAGCTCCAGGTGATTCTCACTATTTTCTCTCCGCTGTACTGTTTACTCTCCTCGGGCTTTTTATTCACCACTGTACACCATTTCCCTGAAAAGGAGGTTGCGCTTTCCAGTCTCCAAACTCGCTCATGACCAGTTAGCGAACTAGCAAGTTTGCATGGCTCGGTCTGCCAGCAGGTCAATACGTTTAGACTGTTTATTCAAATGATGCATTTGTACCATCGTAGGTGCCATTGCTCTGTAGTGAGGCAGTTAGTACACTTGACGAAAGAGGCCGAATAAAAGCCGAGCAAGAAACAGCAGCTTATACGCTATGATAGCTTCTCTCTGCCTCCTTTAAGGTCAGCATTGTCAAGACGGCTTGTCAAATTTTTTGGCCCCACGGGTTCAGAATTCAGCCTGATTCCATATAAATGAAATGAACTTGAGCCCAAATGTTGTCACTTTAAATGCTGGTGTTATGAAGCCTTGGCACGACAGAGAAAACAGGAAGCTGAATTTTTTACAGTTTCAGGGTAAATGCAGCCGGAATGAGTAATAGTGGCACAATGTGCCTGTTTGTACACAGCCATCAAGACTGTCTGTTCATACTGACTTGTGTTAATGCCCTATGAGTCACTGCTTCATGGTCTCGCGTCTGTTGAAATACTTGTTTCCAACAGAGACTCACAAATAACGTGAAGTGAGCACAAATTCCCAGTGACGCTGTTGTCAGGGAGGAGACGTACATAATGTACGAGGCAGGTCTCATGAACGTCGGTTGGGCTTGTGTGTGACCCATTCATATGACACTACTGTCACAGATTAACTTCCTGTTGTCACCGTTCACAGACATTCTGCTTTTTTCTAGTTTCACAATGTCGCTGCCAAACCATAGAACAGCACACAATTACCTTACACACTGCAGACTCAGTCTTCTCTGCAAAATTTGCTTTTGCTTTCTCTTGCCGCTGCCTGCTTCTCTCTCTCTCTCTCTTTCTATTTTGGTCTGTTCATTTTAAGATAAATTGAGGACTTGGTCCTTTAAAGGTCAATAGCATTAAATCAGCATACCTGTCCGCAAGAAAAGCATTAACATAATGGAAAGGTTGACGTTTGGAGGGTTGAGAAGACACATCGGCTGACAGGTTTAACCGCTCTGCGAGTTGAACCCTCATCCCGGGTCCCTTGATCTGAGAGGGGTCTTTGTACGTGAAGATTCCGGTCCTTCAGCACAAATTAAATTATATGATAATTGCATGAATAGGAGCTGACATTTTCACCAAATCAAGTGAGCAGATGATGATTAAGGTGAGCTGACAAAACTTGGCGAAATTGATCATGAAGCATGTTTTATTTGCCGTTACAGCAGCACAAGACGCTACTGTTCCCTCCTCCCTTGCCTTACTTTTATTTTATATCTTTTTATATATATTAAAGTAAGAAAATCTGCAATCTTAAAATGTTGAAAACCAAAGTAGATAAAACATTTGACAAAAAACCTTCCATCAAACACATTCGATACAAGAGAAATCATCCCTTATGATGACGCACGCTCCTTTTATTGAATCTTTCCAATGTTGCGCATACACAAAGCCCGAATAATATATTACTTTTATTTTAGCACCGGCTCTCCAATAGTGGAGAAATGAAAAGCTAATAAAAAAAAGTTGATTGTTTCTTCACAGGTGTAGTCTGTCTTATGAAGCCGCTCAGTCGATTTGTTCCTCTGCAGTGGAGTGTAGGCTACACAACACATGGGCCCGCTGATAACTGTGTTATATTCAGAGCTGAACAAGATATTTAGGGAATATGAGCAGTAACGTTAACAGCGATAAACAGCAGGGCTACAGCTACGTACAGTCACTCCCCCACAGACACACAGTCTCTCAGAGGACCACAAATGTGCCTCTAGTGATAGCGATGCTTTGACAAAAACAGTTTCTCTGTCTTTCCAGCAGCGCCTCTCCATTCAAACTTTTGCCCACATTTGCATCTCCGTCACCGGGTTTAAGCAGTTGAGTCCCGACCTGCCTCCAAGCAGGTTGGGGGGTGACGTCAGACGGGCTTTGTCCTAGATCTATTTGCATTTCAACCTACCTCTGGTTTTCAAGCAAAAACGTAGCAACAGCTTGAAAGTCCATGACGACAGGTAGGAGAGGGCGCTACACCTAAACGTCACTGACTCAAGACTGCAATGGAGATGCAAATCCCTGTTGCTGCTGGGCTGATGCACAAATCAAACAAAGCCAACCCATGTGTATAGAAAATGACTAAGACAGTCTAACAGTAGCCATCCATGCTACACTGTGGATAGTCAGTAGCCTTGTCACGCACTCGAAGGCCCTGAGGTCACTTGTTTTGAATATACTCAAAGGGATTTAACAGAATTTAAGGTGTGTAGTTACCTTTCTTTCTATCCTGGCTGATCACTGGTTGTTACTGGTGGCGGTAACAGCAACTGGTTTAACACTGTGGGTCTGAATTACCGTACAGCTGTACTAGGGGTAATTTCCTATGTAACACACCTGTTCAGATTAAGGTTATGAATAATTAAGAGCGTGGTTGCTTTTTTTCCTTTCGAGCACCCACCCACCTTTCACAACAGAAACCTACAAGTGACATCGTGGAGACTGCATCCAGTTTTACACAGACATATTCAACCAAACTGTGGCGGCGGTGAACAAATATTATACAAAGATGTAATAGAAAATTGAAGGCAATCTAGGTTTTTGCAGAATCCTCCAACATCAGTGTTTTGTTTAATGAGTGGGCGGCTGTTAAACGTTGCCACTGACTTATACTGCAGTAGTGTATGTGCAGGAAATAGTGTCTGTTTTTTAAAACTGTTGATAACTGGGCAAACTCCATCTGCTGATGAAGCCCCAAACCGTGTATTAAATGGACCTTGTGTGCAGATTATTATCCAGAGTAAATGTAGTTGTAGTTGTACACACTGTGGAGTATATGCTTAACTTATCAACCCTTGGAAATGTGTGTCCGGCATTGATTAGATCATCGTAGATGAGAAGAATGGATGTCCCATAGCGTAGTTTATCTGAACCCCGATGCATCTGCTTTTTCGAGTGCAGGTGCAGGGGATGCAGTTTTCCAGATAGCAAGTCAATAAAACTCAAGTACAAACAGTTCTGCAGTGACTAAAGTCAGAGACACTCTGTACAGGCTGTGGGCAGTCACTTTCTGTGATGAACATCCCTCCCCGTGTGAAAGATAAATCAATGCAGGCAGTGTATAGAAGATCTTTTCTTCTTTTATCTGGTTTATCTTTCACCTCTAGCAGCTGTCCAATTTTTCAAAATGACAACGCTGCCTGAAGAGTCTATTGCTATATATTAGTAACTATCACATTTGTTGAGATTGCTTACACATTAGTCATTTCCAGTTATTAATGAGCCATTTCTGTGGAGTTATGGCCTGTACTTTAGATGTTATCATTCAAACCCGGGCCCAGCTGTTATTTGTACTTTGTCTGAGGCTTCACCTACAACATTTCTCAACCTAGCACACATATCGACCTGGCAAAGTTTTGGTAACGTGCTCAGACTCACTCCGCTTGTTGCCTAAGACAAGCCGTGAACTTAGTGCCGGGAGCACAGGGTCCAGTTTGCTATTCTTAGCACTCTTGGAATGCTGTTTCTCCGCCCTGTTATTTTGTTTGCTCTCTCTTCTCTTCGGTCATGTTAGGAAACTTGTGTTTGGCCTGGCTGCTCATGGCCGGGATAACAACCCGCCCCCGAGGCCTGTGTGACGTGCTGCTGGACTGTTGTGGAGAAGAAGACTCACGATAAGGTGGATAACAAATTGCCTGGTGGTTTAAAGGTTTTAAAAGGAGTCACTGAAATGGATAGTGCAAAGACATTTACTCACAAATAACGTATCTAAAGTATGCTAGATGAAGGAACACCTTTTGAAGGCAGACGTTATATAATTATGGTGAAAATGCAAATGCAAAGTCAATAATGACAGCCAAGGTGTGACCAGACAGGTTACGAGTTGAAATACACAGTTTGGGAGATGGTGTGTGGGAACAAACACTCTTGACATGGCCTTAAGCATGGCACTTAGCCTTAGCACTGTTCCAATAGAAAACTGCAGCCCTGAAGTGTGAATGTGTGGAGCTGCATGAATGAAGCCGAATGTTGCAGGAACAGAGGTTCACTTTCACTAGATAGATAGGAAGATACTGGTGTTCTGTACCAAATCAATACGTTTTTATTGCACAACATTTGTTAGCTTCACAGAGCGCGGTGATTATCTGCAATATTATAAAATGTAGAGTTAATTTAATTGAAAGGGATGAAATGAGTTCATGAAACACTCATCAACAACCTTTTCGGGCCCGCTCACGTTCTAGGTTAGATGAGGCTGCCTCATTTGCATTTCCATAGTCTATTTAAAACAGCTGGCGGAGGCACATTTACATGCTAACATCAACATCTATTGTTGTGCGCCTTGAAAATCTGTCTCTATAGTGACTTAAGTGGTTCTTCACTTTTGGAACCTGCAAAATAGCTTTGCTATTGAAATTATATGTTTGTTTTTCAGGGTAATATAAGATGCAGCACGTAGTGTGTTCACAGTATTCCAAACAGTCAGTACACATGCTATATCTGCTTGAGTTTTGAGTGCCCTGTTGGTTCTCCTATAATTCAGTGCACTAAAGAAAAGGATAAGCTGCTCACAGCTGTACAACAATAAAATCAATTGTGGACGGTGGAGAAACAACTCCAGGAGCACCTTAGAAAACAGAAAATAAATACAAAAAACTGTTTTTCTGTTTGTGTCTGAGGTTTAACCGGCGGTGCCATCCTTGTGTTAGTACATAGATTTTTCATATACTAACTGCAAAAAGTAGAAGTTAGTATCTAGTACTGTATATACTATATACATTCTATATGGAATATATAGTTGCAGTCTAGTATTGTATCTTACCTTGTATATGTGTTAGTAACAGGAGTGTTTGGGGCTGAATATGCTAATATCGCACAGCAACAATGCTAACACGATTCCATTTTGCTGGTGTGTTTACTATTAGAGTTTGTTTAGGGTGTTAGCATGCTAACATTGGCTAATTAGTGCTAAAGACAAAGGACTGCCGAGGCTGATGGGAATTAGTTTAGCAGAAATTGATACATTAAAGTGTGTCCAAAGAGTCCACCAGTTATTATAGGTCATCCTGGGGGGAAAGGCATGTGATCAGCAAATAAAACATTTTATTCCCTGAAATAAATAAATGTTTATTATTACAGAAACACAGGTGTGCACCGGATATGTCTGCTGCCGAGTGGGTGGATGTTTCTTGTTTCTTGGCACCTTGGGAGTTGTAGCTAACTTCGTACCTTAAGTTTTTACTTTTGTAAAATGTAGTTGTTTTTTTATCTTTTGCACAAAGAGTACAGCTTCTCCCACTTTACAACTTGTTAGGATACATCATCTGGGAACCATGAATCTCTCCACACATTTTTCATCAAGTAGATAGTTGTGAGTGAGATATCTCACTGGATACTTGAAAACAATGGCTGGCTGTTGGTGCAAAAAGAAAAAGCACAGAATCACAAGAACCCCCCGGGGATCATGAATGTCCATGCAGAGTTTCTTTTCAGTTCATACAACAGTTAATATATTTCTCATTAAAGGCAGTTTTTAATTTTAAATAATAAACTCTTTGGAAGTGACTTGCATCTTCAGCTCATCCGTGGCAACTTTCCACGGCCGAAGTAATCACATACTATACTTATTGTGATTATTTAGGTTGGGACTCATTCCTCTGTAAGTGTAATCAGTGTCTTCTGGCAGAATCTACATGTTCTCAGGTCGAACAGAACGTCCTGATAGTTGGCCGGTTGTGTCAGATTGTTTTCCTTGTTCCTTCTCTTCCTCCTCCTCCAAAAACACAGGCTGCCTGGAGTTCTTGGTATCCAGCAGAGTGATCACATGTCTCCCAGGCTTGAGTAAATCACACAGCACCAAGCGAGATGGGCTGGACAAAGGAAAATAGGCTGATAGTGAGAGAGAGAGGAGAGAGGTGGTGGTGGTGGAGGTAGAGGTGGTGGGAGGGGAGAGGAGGAGGGTAGGGTGGCATAAAGCACGTGTTCGAAGTAGCCCCGCTCATACCCATCCAGATGAGTGAGAGCACGTGGACGGGGGGGAGGAGGGAGCGGAGTGACGGCTGGAGGGAATGGAGGGGAGGGGAGGGGAGGCTGTCCAAGGGGGAAAACAGGCACCTCTGCAACAGGAGGCACTGGAGCCATGTGACAGCTCCATTGTTGTTGCAAATAACTCCACTTTCATGGTGAATGATAAGATATGTCATGTGACAGAATAGCAGAGCAGTAAAGTGGTGAGACTGGCCCACTATGACTTTGTCATTAAAGTCATAGTGGACACTCCTATTGTAATCACAACAATAGGCTATATTTAGCAAGTTAATTGCAGAGATAATACGGCGACACAGAAAAACAGGTTTCGCGTGCGCTCACTTTCAGTTTTATCAGCAAATAAAATGATTCATATCTGGTTAAATTGATTTTTGGCCGGGGCAAGGCAGTAAACCGCCCTGGCCGGCCCAATAAACATCTGTAACTCATAGTATGTTCCATTTACCTGAGAAGTTGGACGTCGTAGCTGGGAATAATATCACACCTGAGTCGGCCAGGTTAGCATTGTTAGCCATGTTTAGCTGCATTTTGTAAGCTCAAAACTGTAGTGACATGCCCACAGATAGAGACGGAAATGCTAATAAACAGTGTATAACTACTATGTTCTAGTAATATATTCGTTGCTACTGATACCCGACCTCAAATATACCCGAAATTCACGGATTCAGTTTCTATCGAGAGACTTCACAAATATGGGATAGCAGGAATTTGAGTTTCAATACCATTTATCGTTCAGAATAATATCACCAAGTTGCATCTCATGAGCATCCTGAAAAATGTAGATCCTTGTGCTGATTTGTGACATGAGGCTAACCATTAGCCCGGGGCGTGCCCAGGTTAAGCTAACAATGTTTTTTGTTTTGATTCACTTCATGCAGAAGAAAAGACATTTAACTTCATTCCCTGCTAAACTGGACGCCCAACACGAGACGGTTCCTGCTCAAGGTTTCCTTGCCACTGTTGCCAAGCACTTGCTCATGGTGGGAATTGTTGAGTCTCTGTAAATACTATAAAGAATACGGTCTAGACCTCTGTATATGGAAAGTGTCATGGGATAACATTTGAATGATTTGGCGCTATATAAATAAAGGTGAAAATTTAAAACCTTATGTCCTCAAACACTGTAAATCCTCAGGGCGTAACTCATGTCCTGTCTAACTTATATTCTGGCAGCCATGTTTATAAGAACAACAGAGAACAAAATGAAGTGAAACTTCAATTGAAAATCACATTAGAGGACCAATTCCTACTCTGCGCCGCCGACGACAGTTGTGTGACCTCTGTCTAATAATGTGTCACACTGACTAATTTAGATCATTTATATAAGTGGGTGTAGAGTTTTTGGAAGCAAATTACATCGCAGGGACTTTGCCAGAGCTTAGGGTTGAGCGAATTAACAGCCCTGTTCAGCAAGGTGAAAGTTAATTCAACATCATTGCAACCTTGTTGAAAATTCACTCTATGTTTCCACGCTGCAGAGGCTCCGGCGTGTTCGGCACTGAGCCATGCTGACACATTACATGCTGCCGGAGCACACCTGCTGGGTTTTGGTCTCCTTCTCCCTTTCCTCCTCCTCCTCCTCCTCCTCCTCCTCCTCCTGCTGCCTCCACTCCTCCACGGCTCCCCTCCCCCCTCCTCCTCTATCTAAACCCAACCCCGGTTTCCTGGCAATGTGGTGAGAGAGCCGTTGGGCTGCGTCTTTGTTTGCGTTCCCTCGGCTTCCTCTTTTTTTTTTTTTTACTGAGAGCTTCAGCAGAACAGAGATAGTTAGAGCAGCCCCCCCCCCCCGTCCCCGGTATCCACGCCTCAGCATGGTGCTACATGCCAAGCGACCTGAGACGCTCCCTGACTGGCAGTTCAATCCACTGACTTTTATTGGTCTGACTGTTTATCATAAACGCGGTGGCCTATGCACGCAACACGTCTATGCATTCAAACCATAAGGAGGGCGTGAGTTGTTTGGTTTGAATCGGTCTATCGAACCACACTATCATTTATATTATAACAGAGAATTATAGGTTTTAAAGCACGGATTATGCAGTAGTACACAATAATCAATATTTATTATAATGAGAAACAGCTCCGAGTTTGAGTTTGTGCTCGTGTCTGCATGTTTGCTTAAGATTATAGCAGGAACTGCCAGCACTCACATTCTTTAAATTCTGTGTATTCCTCGCTGAATTTCCTCGGCTCTTAAATTCTTGCTGTTGGATCACGTGATGTTGTGCTTGCGTTAGTCTTTTTTTTTTTTTTTTGTGCCAAATTTTTCATGCCAATGATTCAACGAAACATTATTTTTCTCTGTTTCACTTCTCACTCGTAAACCCAATGGACGGGGATTGTGTTTCAAGGAGCCCATCCCAGTATGCTTTGGGTGACAGTCCGGGAAATACCTCGTCTATTCACACCTGTGGGAAATTTACAGTCTCCACTTGACATGACCTGTGCATGTTTGGATTGTGAGAGGAAATCCGAGAACCCAGAGAAGACCTACACAAACACAGAGAGAACATGCAAAGTAGACCAGGAAGCCACCTGCACAGCCGATAACCCCGGTCAGAACAACACAGTTAAAAAATGTAGAAGTGGACACATTTGATGATTTTATAATGCTTCTTACTGGCAGGACCCGTGATGGAAATGATGATGGAAATGATGGAAAGGATACACACAGACTAAATTGGGTGCTGATTGGTGACCAACATTAATGACATGTTTATATCCACAGCCTGCAGGCACAGTGATATAAAATGGCTAAAGGTGTGGCGGTTAAAGCAGTAACTCACACTGCAAGATTACATATTGTAACTGTGCTTTCATGAGCATATATATATATATATATATATATATATATATATGCATAAGATCTTGCCAAAAAAACTATCTTAAGCAAATTGTACTTACATATTGCTGCTAAACATATCGACAGGCACAGCTGGAGTTACGAGGGAACCCAAGTCCCATCTCCACCCAGAGCCAGCGATCCATACAGTATAGATGAATATTTAATTGCGCGTCTTCTTTCCTTAAAGGAATAGTTCCACATTTCAGTTTTGCTTCTTCACTTACTTGCAAGCTTCAATCAGAAGATTGGGCTAAATGTGAAGCTAAAGCCAGCGGATATTTAGTGTAGCTTTGCACAATTTTTGGAGACCGGTCATCGCTGTGAGGTTGCTGGGCAACCATTGGATAAACTAGGAAGCGACACTCCAACGTCGGCTTATGCTTTATACCATATTTGGAGGTGCTGGTTGTGAATTTGTTAGCTTTGGGCACAGCCAGGCTAGCTCTTTAACCGTTTTCAGTCGTGGCTAAGCTAACTAGCTGCTGATCTATCTTTTCATGTAAGTCAAACTATAATTTTATGACTATAACTATATGTGTAGCTGTGTTTATTTGAAACAGATCAATTGTAATAAATTGGCATGGTAGCAATAACCCAGAAAATGAGGTCCCTGCTGTCGTCCTAGCTAGGCACAGCATATATTGATATTTGAAGGTTTAATATTCATTTATTTATCATTCTGCAACACCAGTTCACCAGAAATATGCATAATGAAGTCTCTTTATGTAGCCCTGTCCTCTATTTACAAGTCACAGGAATAACATTTCAATAATTACATCTGCCACCACAACAAAATTGTGAAATTGAGTAATATACAAATGTTATTTCTGGGAAACGAGGTTGGTTTGCACTGAACACAAAACAGGGATGAGGTGAGTATTGTCTATTAGTATTCTTAGGGCTCCCTGCATGCACATATCACTGATATTCAGATGGGTACCAGTGATGTTCTGTTTTTTTAATCACCCACAGCAGAGCCCGCCTGTCCTGCACATTCCATACCAATTTGTAGTATTTCCAGTGTAATTCTGCTTCTCTGTAAAAGTGAACAATGACTTGGCATTTTGCTTCGTTTACCAGGGTGGAGATGCGTAATGTCTGCGTGTCTCTGTGATGTTTATTCAGAGGAACTTGAAACTCTTCACTCCACTTCAGATCCGTTGATGTAAACAGCAGTGTGTGTCCTCCGTCCGATGGGTGGTGGTGCTGCTGTCCATAAACTTCACAGCAGTTATGGCCGTGAACAGGAGTAGGCAGAGCACACAGTCTAAGAGTCTGGTTGGGATTAGGTCCAGTTTCCAGTGTGGCACAGATCAGCTCAGGTTGCCAATAAGCTACATGGAGGAGATGATTTATTATTTAATGAGGGATCAGCACGACAAATATCTGTATATGAGCGGATAGTCTGAGGGTTTTAGAAGCATGTTGATGGAACATCCTGAGGCTTAGTAATGTCAAAAAAAAAATTGATCGTGTACAACAAATAAATGCTGACTTTTTGTAGACATGCTTTTGTAGACAGCAAACACAGTCAGCTTAGTCTTAGTTTATTTGTCGTTTTCAGGGATGGTAGTCTGAATCACTACACTCCAGACTGAAACAACTTTGGTGACTTCTGACATGCTTAATCATTTCTAAACATAGTGCTAACTTTGCATGATCTCATAAAAGGTCATAAGAAATGTCTTTTTTTTCCCCCCCTGAAGTTGATCTATGGATGTTTATCCACAATAAACATAAGATATACAGCTATCGGTGCTAAGTTGCGTGCGTGTGTAAAATGTTTCTCAGCTATGACTCCGACTGTTTGGTTCTGCCAACTCTGCCGCCTCGAAAACTCACCAATTACAACACTATACGATGTTTGTTCAGTCGTACAAGTGAAATAATGAACAGTATACGAAGCAATAAAAGACGTTTGAGATGTTTACAGAGATGATGCTTAAAAGCTCTGGAGAAAAACAGAGATCTGAATTATAATTAAGTTAAATCCATATTTCATGAATTGTTATACTAGCTTCCAACAAAAAAAAAAAAAAAAAACAGGCAGCATGTTAAAGATTCATTGAGGAGCACAATCAGCCCTCAGGGGTAACAACACAGAACAAGGTGGATGCATAATGAGCTCTGGAATATACAGAACTCCAAGAGACGGCCTAAAGAAATAAGCTACATAAGTATATTGATTAATAAGGAGCCACAGAAAAGTTCTGAAAGTGATTTATGTTTCTTTGGATCCACTATGAATTATCTTTTGAAGTGCTGCGTGCATGAGTTGTCTTCATGTTTAATCAGATGCTGTGTCTGTATGTTTTTTGGTGTTGGTCAGGCAGCAAAAAATTTGTTCACCAGAGCTTTTTTTTTTAGAAGAAGAAGAAGCTGCCTGCTTCAGCTGGAAATCTGGTTTAAGAGAGCAGTGAGACTGAAGCAAAACAGCAAGTGGGTGGAGCAGATAAAACATGCGTGGGTGCTCAAACAAGCCACACTGTTAATTATTCATAACTTTAAGCGTTAATATAATTTGAACAGGTGCGTTCTGTAGAAATTCACCCTCAGTACAGTTGTCATGAATGTGGAAATTAGCTATAGAGACCAAAACTGTTTTTTGTACCAGGCTGTAAACGTTTCTGTTGTGAAGTTGGACATTTAACATGGGACTTATGGAGACTGACTCGCTCTGTAGCCAGCCTCAAGTGGCCGTTTGAGGAACTGCAGTTTTGGCACTTCTGCATAGGCCTTACTCCGTGGTTGGGGCTTAGTTAAGGACGTTCTTAGTGTAAGGCAACAGTGCTAACTACTGTACCGCAGTACCGCCACCCTGCTACATGACAAACAGTCAGTTGTTTGATTGCTAATATATAAAAATGATAACATTGTTTCTGTGTGTTAGGTAAGCCAAAGTCTCCACAAAAGGGGTGGAGTCCGTGGTGCTACATTGCTCACATCCAGTCCTCCTGGACATCCTTGTTTTCACACCACGCTTCAAACGCGACAACAGTACGGAGAAAACACTCCTAGCTCTCCTTGTTTGCTGGCTTTGTTCCACAATTAGCGTGTGAATGAATCATCCTGAAGGGCTTATTTTCATGACGCCGTTGCTGCTCTTGTTTTCACCGGGGTGATAATGATGAGGAACAGGAGTTATTAATACACACATTTCCTTTGGGGGCTCAATCTCACAGTCAAAAAGGAAGTTGACAGTGCTCTGGGAGGTTTTCATAAGCTGCCCACGATTTACACGGGTTGCTTTGTCTTTTTTTTGCTCAGTAACAATCGAGGACAAATTGTTGCACTGTTTGGGATCACTGGCTGTTTACGGGATCTATGTCTAGCCAAGTTATTTTAGGAACGATCACTTTGAGTCATTTCAACTCAGCACAAACCAGGAGTGTCGCCTAAGCTAAGTGAGTCCAAACAAAACGAAAGATCAGGGAGGAAGTGGCGAAATAAAAATTGAATGTCACCGTTAGCAACGACTTCAGGACCACTTTTCCCTCAGAGCCGTTTACATCCAATAATTCATCATTTAATAGAGAATAATATCCTGTCAGTCAATATCCACTCCACTCTGCGCCAAGACATCAAGAGGACATTTGGAAAATTTGTCAGATTACAGTGGCAGAGTTTGATTGTTTGTTGAACAGAGGCCCCTGAAGGAAACTGTCTATTTTTTTTTTTTGATGTTGTTCTCATTATAGTGACTGATGAGGAAACATCCCAGAGTAAACACATGTCCATTTGGCTGAAGGATCCCTGCTGTTGTTCTTCTAAACAACCCCACCTCCAGCCCCCACCCCCCCCTGTCTCCTATTTCCCAGTGCATTGTGGGATGACAAATAAACAAGTCCAGGCGGAGGAGGAGTCCAATGTTCAGCCTCCACAACAGGGATCTGCGGCGGAGTGTTTCTCAAAGCCAGCTGAAGCACCAGAGCTGAGTCACTCGGACTGTGAATCAGCCCACACGCTCAAAAAAAAAAGCCAGCATGTCATTCTGAACACATCTGTGTGTCCAGGCAACGTAAGTCATAATATATCTATATATACACGTAAAGACAGTGTGACACTGATTGATCCCTTTTTAGGAAACCTTGTGGCTGGAGGAACACAAAGTACCAAAACACACGGAAATGAACAAAAAAGGGAACATAAATAAAGACGAAAGAGCGCAGACCTCCATCAAGGCCTTTTATCCAGTCTTCTATGATCTGCACACACGTCTGTATTACAATTAACCTATCTTGCAATGTTAATGAAAGCAAAACGTAATTGCATTCTCCCTGTGATTCAAATTGGATTCTAAATTGAATAGATGCTTCCTTGGCCTACGCTGCACCTTTCAACATCAAAATAAGGCTAGTTCTGGAAATATTACCGTGGGTGGAGGTAAATAACATATGATTATTTGAAAAAGAAGACAGCATGAACAAGGCAGCAACTTCCGTGGCTGGGAAATGAAGCCAATGCGGAAGTGCCAGGAATTCCTCGAACATCCATTTAAGGCTGGCGTGTTGTTGTGTTTGAAGTGTGGTGTGAAAACGAGGATGTCCACAAGGACTGCAGTTCCTCATGCGGCCACTTGAGGCCGGCTACAGAATGAGTCAGTCTCCATAAGCCCCCATGGTAAAATGTCCAACATCACTGCAGAAATAAGTGAATTTTTATTTAACTCACCCGCTTAAATTATATAAAGGCTTAAAATTAACAGTGTGGCCGCTTTGATTGACAGGTGGGTGCTTTTACAGCTTGTTTACACACCCAGGCTTAATTCGGCCCGCCTCAGGTCCACCGGTGAGCCGCGTCTTTGCCAATTTTGGGATTAGCCAGGAGGCGGAAGAGGCAGAACTGCCAACATTATTGCGGCCAGTGCAGCATATTTTAGGCTTCAAAACAGCCTTTTGGAAACCTATGGGTGATGTCATGCATACTCCATGTTCCATTTTTCTTACTGTCATTGGTTTTGGTCATAAACTAGAGTACACTAACGTGGCTAACAAGGTTTAGCATAGCTGAAGGCCATGAAACGTAAGAAAGAAGAAAGAGGTCAAAGGTCTTTGTCTCTCCTGCATGAAGCATGTTGAAAACATGAAAAACATTCACACTTAAATGAAAAAACACCGTTAAGCATGCATACAGTTCTGTTTTTCATAGTGTATATTCACATAATAGATCCACAACATCGTGTCTTTCATACCTTGAATATACAGTATGTGGAGAATAACAATCTTTAAATTCCCAGTGCAGAGTCCGCCCTGCTGCTTCAGCACACTGTCACCATGGCGATCCCTGGGGAAAGGTCATGAGCCGCCGGGCTGGGATGTTTGAAGGTCTGCAGATTGGCTATTGATGCTGATGACACGAGACTCGCTGGCACATACCGGTCATCCATCTGCTGGTTCATTCTCAAACTTTGCTCTTTCAGATTCTCGTTTTCACGGAGCCTCCTCGGCTCCGCGTTTGATGCCGCGCGCCGCGCAGCCTCGACTGAGCAACAAAGCTGACATTCAGCGTCTTTGAATCGGCGTTTTGCATGTCAAAAATGCTAAATATCAAAACTCTCCGCTCATGCTCGTAAAATTCTGTTAAGTGAGTTATCGGCTCCTCGTGCGCAATTTCAGTTTGTCGGTCCAGCCGCTGAAGAGCACTTGTGGTCCATTTAAAAACAGTAAAACCATTACTGAAATTTCACAAGTGTTTAGTTAACAAGACACATCTGCCCACTTAGCACTTGCTCATTTATTTCTGCACGAGTGCGTTTGACTTCCATCAATAAAGCTAATGTGTGGGAAACATGTCATTTTAGATATTACCGCGCTTGTTTACATTTCTTCCATCATATGGAAGACACACGGGTAATCTCTGCTGACAGGTATCTGGATTTATTGCAGACTGCTGTAGACGCCGGTGGGAAAGACGTTAAAACAATAGTTGTTTTCCACATGACGACGGGACAGAATTGACTAATCATCGTCGAGAGGGGGGTTCAGGATACTTGTGCTGGAAAAAAGCCCACGTGGCTGTCGAAAGAGGAGCAAATTAAAGCGAAAGGACCCTCAGAACATATCAATGCATGTATATTCCAGAAGGACACAATCAATTCAAATGAAAAGACAAGTTAGAAAGAGTGGCAAAACAGGTTTTTACTCACTAATATGCAATGAAAGGATAGCAAACCTTTTTGAAAGTGCTGGCCTTTCAGGGAACATCCAACTATATATAAGCCTTCTTTGAAACAGCTCTACGATGAAGAATTGAGCTTTGAAGAGCCGTATAAGTAAATTACTTCTGTGCACATCAGCCACATCCAGCAGTAAGGCTTGAAAAATTAAACCATTGAGGGCAGAAAACACAGCTTTTTAGCTCGGTGTTAAGTTCCTCTTTAAAGGAATACGCTCTGTGGGCCTCACTGAGGTACTAGCATGGCTGTCGAAAGCCTGAAAAACATTTTTGAAAGGAACGTTCCCTGGAGTGGATTGGGAGCTATTTTGGAGTATCCTGTTGATACGTACATGATTGTGTAACATGGCCTTTAGTAATTCATATTTCCAATTCATATTTGTCAATTTTATCTTTTTATTTACTGTTACTATATTCATTTGTCCTGTAGAAAGAAACTTTTTCTGTGCATGCCGGGTGCCACAAAAGAGGCTAGTATTAATGTGTTTTTCTGTCTTTTGGAGGAGAAAAGATGCTGGAAAAAGATCTGGCCTTGTCCCTTTTTAATGCCCTAGCCACAGCTGTTAAAGTTGCACCATCCAACAATAACCCTGTACACTGACACTGTGATCTGCACCTAAACCGAGCCCAAGCTACCTGGGTACCCCCATTCCAGCAACCAGCAGTTTACTTGGGGAACTGTGGATAGGCTATAATATACCACTTTCTTAGTTAAGTGGACACTTAAAGTAAGTTTATACAGCCCAATATATATATATATATATAAATACATATGAGTCACATACACAGATATCACCACGTCAGATTCACACATGTGTAGCTGACAGTAATGAAGCAAAGGTCTGTTTGCACATAATCAAAGCCGAGAAAATCAACTTGACTTCTGAATGCACTCTGCTCACTGTTGTCATCCAACAGAGGCAGAACAGTCACCTCTCGTTAGACACGCAGGTGTCACGCGCAACCAAAATACATACGCCCACCGCGGGCGTTCAGCAACCTGGGTTTTATATTGATTGCGGCGAGGCAGATTAGTTTGAATGTTAACATTTCTGAGCCTCGCGCCACAAGCTGAACAACTAACTTTGTTCTTCTCTTTGCCGAGTGCTGCGTGGAGGTTGTGTAAATGTACTGTTCCGTGAAATCTGAAACGACTCTTTGCTTTATACGAGGTGGTGCATTCTTTCCGTTTTATTATAGCGAATAGAATTACATTTAAAGTAAGTACAGCCAAAGGTCATTATTCAAGGAGTCATCGTATAGGAGATTATTCAAATGACTTTGAATTATTATTATTTTATTCCTTTTTATTTATTTATTTTGAGTAAGGCAGCTCATTCTTGGCAGACAGTCTTGACCTTGGAGACTGAAGGTCTCAAAACATCTTCTTTTTAACCGTATCACGCAGCCTTCGTCAGCAGACTGAGTTTCTTCTCTCAAAAGTGTTTTTAGATGTATACTGTTAGTCCACAAAATGACCGTAACCACGGTCAGGTGTTCAACTTGAGTGCAGTGTCACAAGCTGTTCGTCATGCCGTCACCTGATCTTGTCATAGTATCAGTTGGTCTTGCCCAAGTGATGGTCATGGGATATGATAGCTGGACATCAGGCCTGTTCACAGTTTCATCTGACAGCAATGCTGTTATTTGAATTACGCACTTGCAGGGGGTGATACAAGTGTGATTACTATGCAATGCTGTTTGTTTCCCCTCACAAAAGTCTTTCAGTTTGTAAGTTTGTAAAATAAAAATAAAAAATGTTAATGTTCTGCACCTTGGCTTACGGTTAAACTAGCTGCCAAGCAAACATCCTTCAGGAAAGGTACACTGCTGCCATTTTGCAGGCTAGTTAAGTCAAGCTAATTAGCTAATTAGCTAGTGTAGTGCACCCTACACCTTAAAGAGGTTCATGTAAATGTCAACATCGCTCAGCATAGATGCTAAATGATGGCTATTTGTTAAATTCATCATAATATGTCACTATATATACTCAAACAGCAGACACGTTGGCAAAGTTAGCGACTACCTTTTGATTGACTGGAGCATTAGAGACCAGAACAGAGCTAAAAGGGATTAAATATTGTCCATATGAACACTAACACTGCTGGACTGTTTACAAAGGTCAGTTTTATGGTTTTAGGCTTTAACCTCTAACCTTTGGCTGGTCAGCTACAGTTAGCGGTTTAGATTATATCTTCATGTCCTTCTTGGCGTCTGCTCAGATAAGTGTTAATTAGATAATAAGTGGTTAATTATGAAATATCACCCCACACACACGCTCTGGACCCTATGGAAATTAGCCACTGTATCCGTTAAATGTTCAGGAACACATACACTGTTTCCCACCTTCACTGGCATACATATGAAATGTGGTGATTTATATTCTTTTGCTTTTTTCTACCACTAGTTATTTTTCCATATTCCTGTTTTTTATTATTCATGTAGACCTGTAAATAAAGTCAATGCATGAGTCTGCAGGGCAAAGTGAATGTGCCGCGCCGCTCACATACACACATCAAATTGGTTTTTATTCATTCCAGGTATTGGGCTGGGTGATATTTGCCCGTGTTTTTCGCAGCCATAGTTATTCACAGTGTTCATTCACAGTCAGCTATTAGGACACACACAAACGCAATTGCTAGTCCAGCACTACAAAACAACAAAAACCTTCGTTCGACACGAACCAGTCAGGTAGAACGTGCTTCCACGAGGGTTAAATAGCAAATCATTAAGGAAGGAGATGCACACTGTTTGATTAATTGCTTTCCACGGCAATGAACCGTCTTGATTATCCACAGGCAGCGTCCCTGCTTGCTGTTTGTGTTATGACCCACTTCTACCTCCAATTTCAAAACACTTAGGCAATGTAGGGCAGCAGTTATGCAGCTCCAAACCACTCAGCTAGCCAAACAATGACACACAGTAACACTGTGTAGTCGGGCAGTATTTTATCTAAGCAGAATGATTTGTTCCAGCAGGTACTGAGCCTGTAGGGACTAAAACAGATGGAGATTCAGAGAGGTGACAGTTGCTGCCGAGTTATCACAGCAGCGTTTGGCAGAGAGGAGGTGATAAAGATCAGTCGTCAGAATGAGGAAAGGACAGGAAAAAAATTGTATGAACTGGCTACTGGTTCAGCCGCGAAAAACCGCTGAAAGCCGCGTTCAATATTATGTATGAAATTCACCCAGAATGTAAAATTTAGTACAACATCTCTGCTATAGATGTCCTGAGCTCTCCGTTTATTTATTGTATCCTCTGGCTTCATGGTGTCTCTCAGACGACAATGGACGTCTGCGTATATGGAAATAATTTATTTGATTATAATGCATGCCACTCTCATCAGAGTCATTTCCAGCAGCAGCAGCTAAAGCTCTGATTGTCTGTACACTGCCTGCTGACCAAACAACAGACAAAGTTAGAAACTAGCAGGTGAACAACCAAAACAGAGCTAAAAGAGAATAAAATATTGGACAAATGTGCCAGTTCGGTAGAAACAATAACTCCTTATGAATGCTGACGATGCTCCAGTTTGCTTACACGGTGGCCATATCAATTCAAAAGGTCAGTTTTGTGATTAGCTTTTGTAGCCTTTGGCTTCTGAGCTACAGTTGGCGATTTAGATTATATCTCCATGACCTGCAATCACACTCCCCTACTGGTCTACCTGCTTAGAGGGCCTGGAGGGTTTTTCTTATAAGTCCCAAAAGATTTTTTTTGTCTTGCTTTGATACTATTAGGACCACTTTGGCACAATTTCTGACTAGTTTAAACATCAACAACAGCTCTAAATACACGTTGCTCTCCACAGAGGATGTAGGCGCCATTTTGGCCAGTTATGAACAAGGCGGAAAATCCATCCACATTTTGTCAAAATTGCACTTGTAGCCCCCCCCCCCCCTCAAGTTATCCATGCTTTGAAATATGTCTGACTGAATTTTGGGTAAACAGGTATAAAATGATGAAAACCGCGTATACGTCCTTTTTTCCAGGAAGCTAGCGTACAAAAATCATCCTGGAAACTGTGATTAGACACATTCAGCACCTGAAATGAAAATCTGTTTACACAGTCATCTGTGAACCGTTTCATATTTTAAATGGTTTTCTGTGGATTATAAAGGAACATGAATATACATTATAAAACAGTGCGCAGATGGTCTTGAGCCTTGACTGTCCTGTTTATGTCAACCTCAGTCGGTAAACTATCAATAGAAAGGCTGTCCTACATGTTTCCACACAGCACATTGGCCTAATCAAATCTACTTTACCATTTTCGATTGAATTAGCATAGTGCAGGTCAGTGGCCATCTGACGCAGACATGCAGAGAGATCACAGAGCTCGTCGTCTATCCTTGAATCGATGTTATTTATCCAATCCTCAATATGGTCTACAGTGTGTGTCAGCGTGTTGGATATGTTTTGTTTCCTTCGTGATTCTGGTCCAATAAACCGATCACTATGACATTATCACAGCCAAGAAGTGTGAAAAATAATATCCAGCAGTCGGCTCGACATTAGCTCACGCATGGTCACCGGTCAAACACTGATATGTGTGCTGAATGTCACAGGTTAATAGATTAGAACTAATTCAGCGAATTAGACAGAGAGAAGCAACATGCCGCTGCAGTGACAGACACTTAATTTATCACAGAGAGCAATATGAGCACTTTAAGTCATTGAACACACACTAACGTGTAGTTACCATGTTTGGATAACACACTGGCTGTGTCAGGAAGCTATGAGAAAACTCAACGTGAGCGCTATTCTGCAATTTCTGGCTATTAATAGTGAAACAGTTAACACTGTCTACATTTCCATGTTGTCGTCTGTCTTAGTTTGACAGCCATTTTCCTCAGAACCTGTAATGCACGCGCACATGCACCATCTGCAGTGTTACATTATGCATTTGTAGTCTGTAATAAGACATTTTCCATCGTTTATCCACCACACGAGAATCAGCAAATACGTAAGTCTTGAAATATTTGAATACACACTCATTTAAAGCTGCAGTAATAGATTTTTCTTTTATGGCAGACGGATTAGCAAAGGTATCATAACATTTACATAGATATATTTATCAATGATTATTTACACATCCAGCACGTATGGAGCAACATTAATTTGTTTGTTGTCATGTTTCTTACCAGTCGATGATAATTCACTTTCCTTTTAGCTCTATTTTTGTCTCTGAGAATAATATCTATCCAAACGATGCAAATGTTCATCAGCTGGGTGCCTGTTGTGTTTCTCCAATGTTAATTTTTGCTATGATCAAGAAGGCTGAAGGATTTACGTTTTCGGTCCTGGCCAATCGATGAGGTTTCTTCTCCCTCGTGCTTTTTTTCCTTCCTGGTCAGAGCTCGCTTGGGGCAATACCGCCCCTGGACCCGTAGCTGTTTTAATACTGGCTTGCGTGGCGTTGTGCAGGTGGTTCGGCCCGCTTTCAAAAGTGCAGTGTGGAAGTGAACCAATCGGTTCGATGGGGCATTCCTTGCCCATTCGAACGGAGTCCTTCGGACTATCCTGGTGTGAAAGCACCCAAAGTTGAGGGTGGTAAGAGTGAACCTATAAAACCAAAACGAGATGGCTAAAAAGCTACCTACAACCATCAGCTACAGACTGAGGTCACATTTCTCAGTTTGTCACTGAGTGATACCTTTCATAATACGTCATGTCATTTGACAGTGTCACGCAGGTGTGTGTCAAACTGTGTGGACAGTAGGTATACTAAGCAGTTTTAATCAGCAGTTTTATGTTGAAAACGTTTGATATAAAAAGGCAAAGGAGCGAATGAATGTGCTGTATACACTGGAAACAGATTAAACAGGTTCAAAGGTCTCTGCGAATGTTTCTGCAATTTAAGTAAAGTCTTGTGAAGTTATTTTATAAAGTAGAGTAAGGTTGAGGGAACATTTCCATTCATAATTAAATAATAGTTCAGCACTGACGTCACAGCTTTTTCAACCTCCACCTGACGATTTCTACCTCAATACACTCTATGAAGATCACAGTACTTTGCGCGCTGGCACTGAATGTACTGGCCGGCTTTGTGCTTGCACAAAATCGTCAAGAATGGATGTTTATGAATGTAATTTAAACCAGGCAAGGTTGATTTCTATTATGCGTTCAACACATTTGTGAAATATAACAGACAACCTTCCGCTGGATTGGTTGCTAGACTTTCTGTGCTTTGTTCGGTCCTTCGCAACACAGCGAAGGACACAGAGACTATACAGTACATAAAAGTTTAACTCTGACAAACAGGAACCAAAACAGAACAACTGCAAAGGCAAACTTTGCTACAGCATGATTTTTTCATTATAAAATACACTTGGCACATAACTGTGGTTGATAGGGATACATTGGTAATGTCTTCTTAGAAAAAAAAAAAATGTGATTATTCCTTTGGTACTTCCAAATGATTTCCACTGCAGGGGATTTCCAGAGTATCAGGAACGTTTTTCTTATTTCTGAAAAGACATGTTGGTGTTTTCCGAAGTTTGCAAAGAGAAACGGAGAAAAAATGTAATTCCATTGAAACAGCCCTTGGCATCCCTAAACCTGGCGACAGTTTTGCTTCATTTGGGATTTTTTTTCCCCTGAGGATAAACTTGCCACACACCAACCCAACGTAAAGCTCTTCTGTTTAGACCTGTTGCAAAATGGAGATTTAAAAAAAAATGCCACAGATTACTTAACCATCGAGGCGAGGAAGGAAGGAAATCAATATTCATTAACACCCTTTACACCACTCTGCAAAAGAGCGTGATGAGTAGATTTGTCAGAGCAAGTGTGTGTTATGTGTGTGTGTGTGTGTGTGTGAGAGAGAGAGAGTGTGTTAAGTGGAGGAGGGGGTCGGACCTTTGTGTTTCAAATTGAGCCTGGCTGAGGAATGTGGGCTGTGAAGGGCGGGAGAACAAAAAAAAAAGTTGGATTCGCAGGGATTACAGACAACACTGAATGACAGCTCTTTCACTCATTCATCCTCTGTAACTCATGTTTTATTCATCCTCTCTTTAATCAGGTAGTTGAACTGAAATCAAGATGTCTTTTTTTTTGGAGGGCCCGGACAACAGAAACACGTTCATAGAACTGATCTGAACCTAGTTTGGCGACAGACTTTAAATTTGTTAGATTTGTTCGGAAAGGTAACGCCGTATCAATCCTGGTCTTTCTCTCAAAGACCCGACAGCATTTAGAAAAAAAAAAAAAGCAAATTTAAAAGCTCCCATGAGCTAGCGAGAAGCTGAATCATTACTGTGTTCCATCAATCAGCCTTCAAATGCAGCAAAAGAGCTATTTATTCATCTGACAGTGTCTCTATTTAAAAAAACAAGCTTTGATTAGAACTGTTCCCTTCATGTCTGCAACAAAATTACCGAAGCCTCTGTATCGAGCCCCGGCGGCAACAAAAAACACAGTCTCATGCATAGTCACACAAGGATTGACATATGCCAGCCGGAGCGAGTGAAGCAGCTTGGCTGGGCTTGTTCACGGCCTTAATCAATGGGAGGCTTAGCTGGTGACACAAACGATCATGGCAGCAGCAGAAGCCGCAGACTGTAGCAAATCCCAGCTCATCTCATTACCACAGATGCATGAGAGGAGCCATATTACCATTTCTGCCAGATCTGTCACTGTGAACATTCAAGGGGTGGACGAAAATATGAAGCAGCTCGCTATATGTAAACATCTGTCACGCCGCGAATATCCAGCAGCTAATCAACTGTGCTGATAAGTGTGCGCGCAGATTGTGTTTGGCATATGTTGTCACTCTCCATGCTGTTCATCTCGCCACGTTACAGGTGCTGCAGTACGCATAACATTTCAACACTGGAATATCATTACCATGTTAATTTTGAGGCATTTATACAGTATAATTACCATAAACTAGCGAGGCTGTCTGTTTATAACGCGCTTTATCGCTCTAAACAGTCACTTTTACGTGACACAGAATGCTTATTTTCAAAGGTGATTTTCAAACTTCTTCCATGTCTTCATTGAAATATATAAAGACATTATAAAAGACGATCCACTTCCTCCCACTGTAGAGAAATGTAGCCAAAATATCCTAGATACGGCTGGTTGGTGCTTTTTATAGCATCAATTAATTAAAACCAAACAAATAAGAAACATGAACACTTGAACATCCAACAGTATGATGAGTACCACCTAAAATGACTGAAACCCTCTCTGGGAATAATTGACTTGATTGAATAGTACTTGACTTTTTAGTTTTAGTACTTGAGTACTTTGACTTTTTAGTGTCCCAACATAGAGGCGGCTTTATGACCTATACTGCAGCCAGCCACAAGGGGTGGAATTGTTGTCCCTCTTTGTTGATGGTCTAACACCCAAAGCCCAGCGGGCCCATCCGTGGTGCGTCATCGCGAGTAATACGCGGCCATTCTAGTCAATGTATCAAACCCCACCGGCTCCACCGCGGTCCGTTTCAGTCGTGTCCCAGAAGCGTCTCTACGCTCAGCTACGCGTTGAATACGCGTCTGTTCCATTTTTGACGCTTGATGCCACTTTCGAGACCACCTCGAGCGGGTGGAAGCCAGATACAGAAAAAGCAAAGAGAATCCGAGGGATTTTTCAAAATAAAATACCCCATGCAAACTGCTGGTCGTAAAAACACAACAATAACAAAACTAATTTACTACGTAGCACATGTAGAAGCATGTTTAGAAGAACATACACCAGGAAAATGGCCAAATCTGAGCAAGTAAACAAAGTCTGGCGGGATAAACACTCGCTCCTGAAATGCTCCCGGTGTGGTTTGACGTCGGAATCAAACGCGCGACGCTCACGCAACGCGCTGCAGATGGGCCCGGTGGGGTTTGGGTGTAAGTGGAGTGAGCGCAGACAGAGAACAGTTAGTAGTGTGAGCTGTGTGAATTCTCAGTACCGTGCACACATTTTGGTTATTGAATAGTGCTCTTCACAATATATGTTTTTGCTGCATTCATTTGTGGATTAAAAACCACCATTAGATGTTAATGTTAGATTGGTAACAACATCTGTGTTCAAATTTTACTCATTAGTTGAGTGATTTGGTTACAAATCATTTCTCAGCTACGGCGCAGTAGTTTTGAAGCTGCACTAATCTAATCTCTCTTCAACATAATGGAGCTTTCTAGGCTGTGTCCAGATTGCTGGCAAATCAGATTTGTTTCTCAAATCAGATCTTCAAGACAGACTGTCCACACTGTTATTTGCGAGTGAGCTTTCATTTGCATTACTCTGGATCTGATGTTGGCATTGTGTGCAAGAGGATGGCAGACGGGGTTTTTCCTAGGGCACACTCTAAAAGCTAACAGGAGAGCACAGTTACAAAGGAATACACCGGGTTTGCCGCAGTGCATTTTACATTTTATGAAACAGGTGAGACAGAAGAGAGAGGGGAATTTTCAAGTGACTGTAAAATGTGTCAGATGAGTTCAGAAAATGACATGACTAACTAAACATGAATTCATCTCTATCTCGCTGCTAGGGGTGCAGGGGTACGCTCAGGGTGGCCTCAGCGTGTCATCGAGCCGCCCTTTAAGGACCGCCCACAAAATCCTGGACTGAAAACGGGTGAAAACAATTCAGTAATATATCGTTCAAAATCTTTTTCACACGTTTTCAGCAACTAACAAAATTGCCTTTACACTGACTTTAACCCTGATGTGCCGTCGGACTGTGATACAAATACAAGCTGTCCATTACGGTATGAAAAACTTCGCAGATGCAGATTGGCAGCTGGCAACTTGTATTTTCTTGAGTCGCAATGATGCAAACACTCACAAGTGGAATCATTTTATCTCGAAATAATTCAAAACATCATTAGTATCTGCGTTTTGCCAACGTGGGCTGCTGTTGTTTCAGCTGTAACGTCCGTCATGTTGTTGCTATGGGAACAACATAAAGAAGCTCAAAGAAAAGTATGGGGCAGTTTAAATTGTTTGGGGACCATCTGCTCCGTGCTTAAAAATTTCAATCAGTGTTGTATACATACTTACGCCCTTCACATACAAAATCTGCAAACTGACACCAGCGCACTACTTTGAAACCATATAAAAGCAATTACTGACAGATCTCTTCAAGCTGACACATACAGTTAATCATCTTCACATGCCTGGCCCGTGCAGCTGTGCCTTTGTAGGCGTAATTTATTTGCGCACTTCAAAGTTTAAGCTCTTTTTAATGTGGTACTTCTATTATTTTTTTTCCTACAGCTGTATATGCAGTAAAGTACATTCAGTAGTCAGTCACGATAAAGGCAGGCGGCCCGTCACACTATCACACTCAAGGCAGAGCTAGATAGGAGGAAGCACAAGTCCTTCTGCTTTGTAGCCCTGAATCAAACAGATATATTTAGACCCGCTGCTCTGCGCTGTGCAAACCGAGCGGTATTCCCCTCTCAATCTGTACGGCTGTGTTCCGCCACCGCAACACAGCCAGGGGTCTTCCACACTGTCAAAGGCTTTGTTGAAAGAATACCCACGCTGAATCAATCCCTTATGTAGTGGACACAGGAGCCGATTCACAGCGATAGGTTCCTCATAGCTGATCCATGTATTTTGTACAAAGCCCGCCGTTGTGTAGACAAGAGCCGAGCTGTCTTCCCATGACCAGCCGGATCGGCCATGTCTAAAGCGGTGTCAGGCCGCCGTGATGGGCCCGTGTCACGGATAACAGGACATGACTGGCCACTGGCTCCCGCTCTGCCGTGGAAAATAACGAGCAGCTTGTGTCTGAAGTGACCCAGAATATTTGATAACAGGAACAGAGAGCGGGGCAAGTGAAAGTACGGGGGATATAGATGTCTAAAGATTGTGGATTCGTGTGGAAGTGGTAGTCACAGGAATCTCCATTCACAAAAAAAAAAAAACAACAAAAAAACACACTGGTACCTGAACCTCCTGGACCACTCTGACAGCCAGTATGAGCACAGACACTCGGTATAGCACTGTGATTATCTGCCTGCAGTCTTGTAAGCCCCGGGCAGAGCTAGCTTCAACGTCCTTGTTTGAGCTTTGGCTGACAATATGCAGCTTTTCCACTGCGGTACAGTGGACTTGTTGATAAAATGAAAGGCCTCATCTGTGGAATAATGTTGCCGGATATACAACTACGTCCACCGATGCATCATTTAACCGTATAGTCCTTAAATGACATTATAGTGAAGAAGCCTGCCTAGATTTATTGAAAGGACTGCTCCATTTTAGTATGCTTTCCATATAGCGATTGATTCAATGATGTTGCAGATAGAAAATATACTAAATTGGAGCAGTCCTTTCAATAAGACTAGGCAGACTTCTTCACTATAATTTCATTTAAGGACAATACAGGTCAGTCTATATAGATTATATAAACTGCTTATCCCATCCTTTTAGAGGTAAATATAGGAATACATGCTTTTGTAATGGATATTGATTTTCCACTTTTAAGCATGGAAATATCAAGTGATCAACTCCTGCTTGACTAATGTATGTCTGCACTGAATTGTCTAAACATCAGATGGATTTACACTCAAGGTGACACTCAAGCCAGAGGGTTCACCTAGCAAAACCACCAGATCAAACATTCAATCCATGTCATTTTTTTGTCAGCATCTGTCCAACACGTTTGTTCACCACCAAATTTGGAAAGTTTCGATTCCCATCAGCCTTCGCTCGACTTTGTGGTTGGTGCTGATTAGCGAATATTAGCATGCTAACACGTTAAACTAAAGACGGTGCGGATAGCAAATCAAACTCATTGTGAGCATGTTAGCATTAGACGTGAGAGCCGCTAGAGTGGCTTAAGGCACAGTTTGGCTCAACTCAGCTCTTTTTTGGTATCACCCATGTCGAGGTTCCAAGTGAGCCGAGTTGATACTGAATGGCAGAGTCAAAACACTGTAGACCACTGATCAGACAGCCTTGATCAGTTTGGACGCAGTGCAGACGTTCTTCTGTTTGGTTGGAGGTTAAACAAAAGGATATCCTCCCTTGTTCCTGTGTGTGTGTGTGTGTGTGTGTGTGTGTGTCTGTGTGCGGTGTTGAAGATGATGTCACAACAGTTTCTCCTGGCGTTGCTATGACGATCAGCTAAAGAATCCCACCTATACTGCAGTGGAAAAACAAAATTGAGAAAAAAAGTACCAGGTAGCAAAAGAGCTGTACCACGTCATTAAAAAGGCAAATCTGAGATTTCTTTCAAAACACATTAAACATGTTGAAAAATAGTTGCTGAAAACATGTGAAAATACTTTGAACGATATATATTATATTAGTACTGTGGAGTTGAAACAGTTTTTCACCAGTTTTCAATCCAGGATTTTGTGGGCGGTCCTTAAAGGGTGGCTCGATGACACGCTGAGGGCACCCTGAGCGTACCCCTGCACCTCCAGCAAAGAGATACAGATTAATTCATCTCACTGTGTGATTCACAGTGTTTCAAAGTTAGCCATCATTTAAATATGGCTGGTTGGTTAATAACACTTTCTTCTTTGGTCTGACAAACTCAGAACACATATTCCTTCTCACCTTACATGGACTTTAAACACTTGTTGGTTGAGCAAAACCTTTTCTCCTAAGAAATGCACCTAATTATCATTATCAAACAGGTTTTTGTAGAATATCTGGACCAAAATTATTATTATTCATGATAGAGCTTCTTCACTCCTAAGCCTATTCTCCATAGATTTACAAAGTGTTGACTGCCAATGCTGCAAAGTGCTACTACTGAAAATGAACTATCAATGACAATTGCCTGGGTTTTCCTAAAATTTCAGCTCTTGGCAACTAAGATTGTCATGTTAGGCAAATATGGAGAAAAGAGAACTTAATTTGTAGTCAAGCCAAGCTCTTGGCCATTGTGTGGAACTTCCCGTATGTTGCCTCTGGTCAGTACTTCCATAATTTTCTTTCTATATTTATTTATTGTCCATTTTCTGTGGAGTTTTGTAGAGTTTTATGTGTGTGGACATTTTGCTATTGCCAGCTGAATTTCCCACGTGTATTATATTTTTGTTCATGATGTTTTTGACCCCGTTGACCCTTTGTCATGAGTGCGGCTCTGCTTTGGTCACCCGTGGCACATCTTAACATCAGGGGACAATCGTCATCTTGGTTAAATATTGGCAACACTTGAAGCACGCCGTTACTGCTTTAGGATCCTAAACCTTCCTGGGATCTTTGATGTCATGTAAGTCCTATGCTTTGTACTCCCACCATGCACCCTGATCTCTTCTTCTGCTCTCTGTACCGTATATAGTTGTCACACACTGAAACTATTGTAATCCAGGCAGCAAAAGTGTCCTCCTATGAGAATTAGGCAAATCGAATTGGTGGTACATGAATATATTTTTCAGCTGACAGGGTAACGCACTCCACGAGTGTCAAGCACGTAACCGATGTTTAGAAGTTACTGAAGTTGACAGGATTATTCTCGTCCGCTGCAGATGCCTCGCGACATATGGCCCCGTGCTGCGGCGCCCGCGTGCTTACATCACCTAGACGCCGCTAAAAAGACGGCGCAGCTGGTTTGCGTTCGTATTTCTGCATTTCCTTGTCATTTGTCACACTGTATGGATGCGCCTCTGTTTGCCCCCTCCTTTATCAAACAGACAGAGGTCTCTTCAATACACACACACAGCACAAACTCCGAGTGGTTAAAGGAGCACAAAGAGGGATTGAGATGATGGGTGGGGCTGAGTGGAGGAGGACAGAGGGAGAAGTGTCAGCGAGGGGACAAAGACAACACCATCTGACTGCAGATGATTGTTTCAGTCATTAGCATGGGTTTGGGCCTTCACAGAAATCTCAGTAGGGCTTTTCTCTTGTGACACAGGCAAAGCTTTTATTGAGCGAATGATGATGTTGAAGTGGAGCTTCCACTTCTCCTTGTCCCCGTGATGACCTCCTATTTCTAAAGCATTTCCACAAAAAAATTTCATAGTACTAAAAGATCATGTGGACTTAAAGTGGCACAATTGGCCGATAACAACAAAAGAAAAGAAAAATCGCAACAGACAAAAAAAGGGAAACCTCCAACCGCTGACCTTATCAAGCATCACCTCCTGTATGATACCTAAAATCCATCCTGTGCTCAGGGGCACAGGAACTTCCGCTGCTTTTTTCATGTGCTGCTACTCCTTTTTCTCACTTCCTTTCTGAATTTGCTATCATTAAAATATACACACGGTTTAATTCCTTTTTCATCTCCCTCACTTTAAGAGAATGAAACAGAAAAGTCTGCACATACTTTTAGAGTAAAGCGGCGTTGCCAGATCGGGTGGGAAAACATGTATTTGGGCAGCTTGTTATAGTTCTGGCCTACTTTTTTGTATTATTTTGGCAGTTTCCTCCAACCAATGAAAAGTTTTCAATGCAGTCCAGTAAATTGGCTGCTTCCCTTCTGCAGTGCTTCACATAAAAGCAAAGAACCATTATATTGCCATTAAGGAAAGGATAAATAGAAGAAGGGGAAACGTTTAAGACAAAATAATTGTCGGGTTAAACACTGAAGAGAAAATATGCGTCCTCGGAGTATTCCTTAATTTTTATGTTTAAGGTGACATTATCCAACAGACTTGGTAAAGGACTTTTTTTTTTTTTTTTTAATTATGACATTAAAAAAACATTTGGATTTAACTGATAATATTAATAAGCGCAGTGTGTCTTTGGGACCAAACCGAAATGTCCTCCACAAGAGCTCTTATAAACCGCTGCGGGAAAATAATTGTTTTATGTGACAGCACTAGAGTTAACTTTTGGTGAGCAAACTCATATATAGTTTTTTTCATACATCCCTTAGACTATTTCCTAGGATGCCTTTTCTAACAATGCACAGTGCAGTGGACTCCACTGGTTACCCGTTTTCATAATGAATAGTAAAACTAAGACTAAGTTCACACTGGAAGCCTCAGTGCTCAATTATTGGTCCAGACTGTGACCAGTTCACAGTCCTGAGCTGACCCACTTGCACAAACGCACAATAACACGTCACACGCAGCGTGCTGTCGTATGGAAATAAACACAGAGGCCACTGGCTGAAGTGTGCGTTTGCAGTTTCAAGTTGAATTTGTTGAATTCACGAGCAGATGACGAGGACGAGGATAGACAGAGACACACTTTTAATTATGGCTTTTGTGTGGATGCGGGAGTCAGGAGTGGTTGGATCGTGATGTGAATAAAATGAAGTGATGTTGCATTGTAAAAATATAAACATATACATGATTTAGGCTTTGTTTAACACAATATAGAGCTGCGCCTGATGGGAATATCTGCAGTTTTATTAACTGGAGCTCTGTGGTAACATATGGTCTCAGTCTTCATGCAAAAAACGCTGTCGAGCTTGCCGGCCGACATGCTGTATGTTGGTTTGCACACATTAAAGAGCTTTTATTTATTCATGGTGCGTAATGAAAGGCTGCGCACTGGTGCTGAAAACAAGCCGGGACCACCTAGGTGTGGATTTTTACGTGCAGAAAGAAGGACTCAACCGATACAATAAAGTCCTTCAGATGCATGTCATGTTCACTAACAAGGAATCAAGCACAAACATGCAAACAATGTGTCCTGTGATCGCTGAAAGTTGCTGTCAGCTCCGGTTTCAGAAGCTCGGAGAGATCTCCGCGCTGACACAAAGAATTTTCTGGAAAGAAATTGAATAAAACTTGCGGGAGCTATTGTTACTCTGTCATCTCTTTGTCATCTTTTACCACCAGCAGTCAGTCTGACGGCGCTGCATTTTATTACATAACACTTTTTAAACATAAATTCCCCGTCTGCGATTTTTCACCTCCCACTCCAAAATCTATTTGACACACACTCGTCGGTCCTCTAACGAGTCCCAACCATCCGTTACGTCCACGTTACAAGTGATTCTGTCTTGTCGAGTTAGGTTTTATCACGAACAGAAGTTGGGATTTAAATTTGGTTCAGACTTTTTGCATAGACAGAAAATTATATAATAATAATTATGACAAATATATGTATATGAATGAATCACGAAATCAATCAAAAATCCAATACATACATGTCATACACATATCTTTGTATTTGAAGAACACATTTCTGCTGCAAAACAGTCCCCAAAGTCAAATTTGAGCCATGATTTCACAACATGAAGCCAGTAGCTGCTTCGATATGTTCAACTCTCAGCTCTCATGTTGTCTTTGCCCTGGTTTCCAACACTAGTGCAAGCTGCCATATCATCATCAAATCAACGAGTCTGTTGAGTAGGGTCTGATCAGATAGATCATTGTGAACTTCTGACAATGTGCCGGTCCTTAGAGAGACAATAGCATGCAACACCAGTGCATGGTACACAAGATGTAACATGAGCCGTCACCCCGTCAGGAGCCAGGCAGCCTGCTGAATCTTCCTGAAATACTAGTTCCCTAACCAGCTCATTGGGATGACACAGGCTGTCTTTGCCTTATGCCCTCTGCTGTGCTCTTCCCAGGCAGCCTGATTATGTAAGCTGTTATCCAATCGAAGCCTGTCTGGATCGCACAGTCCTCTGTGTGCCTGTTTGTTTGCATAGTATATAGCTGAGAGCAGTACAAAGGAACCTGGATATTTGAAAGAGCTTTATGTAACTAAAAGCCACACAGTGTGCCATCACAGTACCTGCATGTACTGACTGCAAATACACTTGGCGGTGATGTAAGGCGAGAGACGGCTCTCAGTATAATCACAGATGTGACGGTTTGGGTATACACGTAACCTGCATGGCCTCAGAAAACCTATTGTCTGTCTGTAATCAAGGCCTGGGAAAGTGTTTCCTGTACCTGCAGAGATGATCGAATTAGGATGAAAGCCAATTCATGGGTAAGTGAATGGCAGTTTCCCAGTCGGAGCGCAGAATGTCCACCTTTAGGGGAACAACGGGGAATGCTCGGTCACACTTGCAGTGTTGAACGCCTTCCTACACATGATCCCTGACCCCTTGCTATTGTCAAGCCTGCAGTGAAACAAGGAGAAAGCCAAAAGCCAGTGTACACATCAGTCTGTTTTCCACCTCCAGGAAGTCCCTGCTGTACATTCCTGTTTGCATTAACGCGGCGCCTTAATAGCCATGTTTTCCTGGTTCATGAGACAAATAACTGGCACAAGTTCTCCCATCAGAAAACAAGATGACGTAGAAAAGAGCACCAGCTGAGCCATGGGAGCAATGAGGACACTGTTGGAGCAGATATGGCTGATCAGTCATGTGACTTAAATGTGTTCCATATTAATATGCCCAGATGGCTTATTCGAGCACCCAGGCATCATTCAGCTTGCCTCAGGTCCGCTGATGATCCATGTCTTTGCAGATTTTTAGATCAGCCGGGAAGCGGAAGGAGCGGTACACCCAACTTGGCGACAGCGCTTGCACTTCGATCTTTGCTAACGCGATAGATCATTAGCTGAAATTAGCAGCTTTTTCGGACCCCCTTTTCCAGTCACAAAAAGCTGAATTGAAACAAGCAAAATAATTATGATTTTAATGTTCCTCAAATTAAACTTATAAATAAACAAAATGAACTGCTGAAATTGGTTTATTTCGCACTATATATTTTAAGTGGCGCTGTCCCGGCCATCCAATCCAATACACACTAATCACTAGCTTTCTCCTTTCTGTTCCCACCTCCATCTCATACAAGTAAATGAGGGTTTTTGTTTTTTTAAAAAGGGCCCGATAGACAATACCCTAAAACCAATACAACAATGAGATTCATGAGTGATTGACTGAGTTGCTAATCCAAACCTCACATGAGGGAGCCTGTCCCCGTTTGCATTTCTCACACTATCAATAGCTCTAGCTCGCTGTTAGAGAAGCCGAGACCTTTTAAACACTCTGTTCCACTAATATTTGTGTTATTGATACATGTGGGAGACACTACCCTATATATCTTCCTTAACTGCTCCCTGTTTATGTCTAGCTGTAGACCCATTATCACAGTACTTGGCTTTTTAAACTCCATTGGTAAAATGAAGTACTTAACTTACTTAACAGCTTCAGGTGTTGAGAAGCCGCGGGAACTAATCTTAAAAGATTTGAACAGTTATATAAAATCGTTCAGCAGTTTTTGTACCAGAGTCGATTTTCACACCCGAGGAAACATCACAGATGAGGTGTTGTTTTGTTGCCTGTGCTGTTGCACAACACATGTAATTAAGAGATGTAAAGGACAAACGCAGAGGTGTTCTACGCTTATTAATTGCCGCCGCAGCGAAACAAATCGGCATCGGTGCTTGTTGTATGTAAGTTGCAGCAGACGCAAGGTTTGTGTTTGGACAGTCTGTAACGTTCAGGACTGCAGACCATAGAAGACAGGCATGTGGCAAATGAACAAAATACATAAAAATCAATATAAAAATGCAGAGTTTCTGAGGTTGGTAGGGTTGGTAAAATGGGTCTTGGGTTCCAGAAAGAGTTCCTGAGGTAGAAATGGGCTATAAATTGGAAAGGACCCCCAACCCAAACCCACAAAGATAAAAAAAAATGGTAGTAGTCCATAGTCCACCAAGTGCAACTACTTTATGCAGCAATTAGCCACTTGCGCAGGGGTGATACAAGTTATGAGCTCCATTCATGACTGTTCCTGAGTTCTTTCTTGAAACAGTTCACAGGTTCCTGGAAACGTTACTGTGATAGCGAAGGCATAATGGTAGGGGAAATGCTACAGACGGGTGCTAGGAAGTGAGTTTTTTTCTTTCTTCTTTCTTTCAGCCCGTACAAAGGGATCACTCCCTGCGTCTAACCTTTGTACTCCTAATCAGCCAAGCATGGTGTGCACAGGCAGGAATGAGAATGCACTCCTACCCCTCGAGTTGCTATTGGCAATGTAAAACAGGCCGGTCCTACACATTGTAGTATTGATTATGCCCGGTGTATCTTCGAGAGAATAGGTTCTGACCAAGTGATGATTGCAGTGTGTCTGTATTCATTTAGTCATGAGGTGCGAAAAGGAAGAGCTGATTCTGTAATCAGTGTCACACAGTGACAGATCAATATGGTTCGAGGCACGTTGCAGGAAAATACGGCTCTGCTGGCTGTGAGGGTGGCTGCCAGAGCCATGCTTCATAATCAAAAGCTCAAATCACAGGAGATGTTGTTATTCCTCTGTGAAAAGGGCTTCAATGCCCAGCAATCATTTTTTAGCGTTCACTGTATCCTGTGTGAAATGGACATAAAATAAGGATGAGCAGCTGCCGGCATCAAAAGCCATCAGTCAAATAGAGCAGAGGCTAAAAGAAAAGGACAGTAGAACGAGGACAGTGGATCTTTGCTGCCTTTCTCTCTGGTCTCTGTCAGTTCAGTCAGCTGTGATTTCCATATCAATATTTGAGTGACACTGAATAATTTAGAGGCGTGCGGTGACACAACGGGATGCAAGGCTGAGTGGCGCCCTGCCACTGCTCGTATTGTTTGTGCGCGCATGTGTGTATCTGTGCATTTTGCCGGCCGCATTCAGAATATATATATATTTGTGAGTCAACTGACAGAAATTGAAAAAAGCAATCATGTATATGAAAGTCTGCGTTTCTAGAGCAGGCTCTCAAATAGTCTAGCCAAGGAGCCATTTGCTTCCATGAGAGCAGTTCTGACTAATACAAGTTCAGCCCGGGATACATTCACAAGTAATATTTAAACCAATCACAGCATGACAGATGACATCTAAACAAAACTTATTTTCCATAGAGTTGTGTAATATATTCATAGGGCAGATGAGCGAAAAAGGAGCGTCTGTTTTCCACATGGCTACATGGGCGACATGTATGAGTATGTCATCTGTCTGCCAAAAGTGTTCTGGGTTTGTCCAATTCTCACAGCCGATGAACCATTTTAGAGTGATCCATGGGCGTGAAACAGCAGCAGCAGTCATATTTTTTCAGATTGCAACATACTATGCTTTTAGTGAAACATTTTTAAACTATTAAACATAATTCTTGGTCATAAAAGTATACCATAGTATGCCATGTAGAATACTGTGTTGTGCAATATACCATAATGTGGCATACTACAATATACCGTAGTGTATAATCCCATTTTTACAACAGGTACTTCCAACCAAGTTCAAAGTACAAAATAGCTAGCTCAAACTAATGTTGCGGAACTATCTGTGCTGGTGGAGCCCAGTAAATGGTTGAATGCACAAACAAATCATAATCTACAGTCACTTGTAAGTGTTTCATAAATGGCGTGTGTAGAACTGTTGTATAAAAGGAGTATCACACTGGAGGTTGTGACGTTATCCCGAATATAAGCACAGCTGTGACTAAGACCGAATCACAGCCGTGCTGATATTCAGTACAATTGCTGTTTTTGCACACATTACATCATGTGTACATCATGCAAAATAATATAATATAGTACTAGTATCATACAGTAATATGCATAATATAATTTGTAATAATACACAGTAATATAGAATAACGGAATGTAGTTAAATCTAGTTTATACACAGTAGTGCACACCGTATAGCAGAGTAGTTTAGCTCACATTATGCATAGTATACTAGAGCATAGTGCAGCAAGTAAAGTGTAATGTAGGACAGTTTAGTGTAGTGACAGTATGTCTGCAGAACAGACTGGTACTGTGGTCAGTATGTGGTTTACAGAGAGTGAGCAGTAGCTCTTTGCATTCCACTCAGCTACTGTTGACCCAGAGACTTTGCCCCTGTCTCTGTGACTGATCAGCCATTTATCAGCTCTGTATCTTGTGACTAGAGGCTGCTGTCACTGCCTTCCTCCCTCTGAGTTGCCTGGAGACTGTTGCTCCTCTAGCCACTTCAGGTACAAGGACAAAGGGGATGATGCACTAATCCGCTCTGGAATATTGTGGCCCAAGCGCAATGTTTCTTAGTGGAATATCCGGTTACTGTTTAACGGAACGGGGAATTTGATTGCTTTGATTTAATAACACACATGCTGTTTTAGTTACCTAAGGACTGCTCATATTCATGCAACACATTGTTAGACCACTTAACTCCACATACACTGGAAAATCAACACTTTACGTGGTACTAAAAAAACATAGGGAATACTCAGTAACACATACAACGTTGCCAAGGAGCATAAGCATAATATAGGAGATTTTAATCTGTGGCATGGATTATAAATGCAGTGCCAGTCAGCTACAGTAATTGCTACTGTAGTAGGCAAAGGCTTATTTTGATAAACAGGGAACGACAATGAAGCTTATCAATTAATAACACCACACGCGCGCTCATTTTCAATATCTGATTTTAGGTGAAAATGATTTTCTCAGTCTTTCTGTTATTTCTAATTAAACCAAGTGTAAATAATTACAACAGGGAAGTGGAAGAGCAAAATCTACATTTATCAGTTAGTTTCTCTCCTTGGGCTGCAAAATTGAGTTTTGCTGGCACAAGATTTTTTACTTCATTCTACAACATTGCAGACAAATAAAACTTTTGTATTAGCTGAGAATAATTGGAACTGGAAGGAAGACAATTTGACCAGTTACAACACTACCACAACTTGTACTGACTGAACTATTGATTGTTCAGCTCCTCTGCTTGCTTGCTAACAATTTTTAGCGCGCACACTGACGCTCTTAAGTTGTAGCACGTCATGTTCAGATGTCACTCAGTTTGGTTGGCGATAAGTCCTCTGCGGATTATCATCAAATAGATAAACCAACCAGCGATCACCGTCGCACCAACCTGTAATTCTTTTTGATTTTTTAGCGTGTGTATTTTTGCCTGGGTTCTGGCGATGGTGTGTAATGACTTGGCAATTCTGTCCGATATCAGGCAATGTTTATTTCCCTCCTAGACCTAAATATGTGGATATTTTGTTTTGTTTTTGTTCAAATTACCTGAGCTACTCCACAATCTTTCCATTTACCCTCTGGAAAAGGGTACATCCTGGATTGAAATCAGTCTCTTCTAAAGTAGGCAGAAGTCCCATAATTCTTCACCGCACTCCTGTCACAAGGTTTATTTTCCACCCACCAGAAAAACTCCACCATAAAGCTCACAAGGCATATTCACATTATCACAGAAAAACAGCTTTAGTGTGTGCCTCCTCCATCATTGTGTACGCAGTGTGTAACATGTAGGGAAGTCCACACAAAAGAACCGTACAAACACACAGTTTGAGAGGCTGTGAAACACACATGGATGCATAAAATGTTGAGGTACTATCAGTCGTACATTTCTGAGGAGCCGCTGTCAAACTCAGGTTCTGGTCGCCGCCATCTTGGCAGTCCTGCTTTCGCTGGCTCCTGACTAATGCAGAAATGGGCAACCATGTGGAGCAGGGGTGGAAGTGAATGAAACCTAGTTGCGCGAACAAGCCACTGTACCTTGCTTTTCCACTGTAGTGTGAACGCACCTATAGAATAAAGACTAAAAAGAGTGGGCGTGTGCTTAACCCCTGGTATAGTCCATTTGCGGCTCCTATTACACATGCCATCTAAGGTGAGGAGGAGTGATGCATGAGAGGTACCTGTGCCCCATTAGTTATGTTATCTCAGGTTTTGAACATCGTTCCGTAAAGGAATACAAAGTCATTCACAAACCGACCGATGTCTCCAACATTAGCATTGGTTAGATGGCCAAAAACTTTGGTCGCAGGGTTGTTTTTGTGGGCTTGACTTTATGCCAGCATTTTCTCATCATTCCCCAAATAAATATAATAAAAAAAATGTCCAACCAATCCATATCCAGCTAACCATCAACCACTGTCTCTGGGCGCCAGCCAATAAACAGCCTTTGGGGACTTTATTCTGGCTCCACAAACATGATGGGGACAGATATGACTGCTCCTATCTCTCTTTGATTTCTCTCTTCATTTCTCTTCCCATTTGTCTGCTTTGTCAATTTCAGCCTCCCCAGGCAGCTGTATGGAAGCATGTAGCCAGGCTCATTGTTTCGTTGCACCAACTATTTCCTTCTTCTTTATAGCCCCTGGATACATGAACCAGGCTCCATTTGGCACACACACACACACGCATTCATGGACAGAAAAACCGACAGGAAATCAAGAGAAAACGGGCAGAGATGGGAGGGGGGGGGGGGGTAAGACAGACAAATGACTGGAGGCCATGTTTCCAATCTAATCCTCTGTTTGTCTTCCAGGATCTCTACTCTTAAAGGGCTTGACATCAAATTCAATAAGAAGATCTCAGGCTGGCATACCACGGAGCTCATTGGCTTTCAGTCCCTGTTCTCTTTCTCTTTCTATCGCCGCTTCATCCTGTCTCTCTCTGTGCGCACTGCTACGGCTCAATACTGTAGGGTTTTTTAGAGGTCACAGCGACGAAGGCCCGACTCTGATCTGATTTAAAAGGGCAGCCATGATCTGAGTCCATCATGCTGGAAAGTTAAGCATAAAAAATGTTATTCCTGCTCATGAAAGCGTGCGCCGCATCTCTGCCGCTTTGAAGTCTGATCTCAGAACAAACTTGATAGTCTTCATCGTGGATTCATTGTGTCCCGCTCTGTGTGGTCTTTACTGTGCCTAAATGTATGTACAAACTTCTCTTTCTCCACATTTACTGATGTGAAAAATCCCCCCCCCCTCTCCCCACGCACAGTCCTTGAGTGTGGTCACCTTCCCCATGGTCACATGTCAAAATATAGCCTGTAATGGAAGAAGAGGGGGGAGAGAAAGAGAGAGGGGGAGGTGGAGGGATAGAGGACAAAGGGAGACACTGAAGTATGGAGGTGAGAATAGCAAAGGTGGAGCCTGTCATGCTACTCATTATGAAAGGACCAAGGTGGTAAATGTCCCTGCGTGCCTAAACACAGAGCTCTTGGGAAATGTAATACACCTTAACTGGATGCCTGGATGTCCTACACTCTGGTTACATTTATGTATGTACTATACATTTCAGTGCTGTATGTGAGCCGAGGTTATAGATTCATGATGATTCTTTGCACACTGCCAGGTCTCCAGCGGATCGATGAACAGTCCTGGAGGGGAGAACATTTGCACTGAAAATGACTTTGCTAATAAAGAAATTATAAAGTTGTTGACTGTAGTATTACAGAAAAGTAGGAAATAATCCAACTTCCACTATTGTGTGGTCGTTACAATCGGCAGTCTTGGGACTGGGAGAGTTCAGAGCCAGTTAAGCTGTGAGGCGGTATGTGGGCACAATGGTGCCTTGAGTGAAATGCTAAAATTATCATGCTAGCATGCTCACAATGACAACAATAACACGATTGTTTGGTTGGCTATCTTAACCTTGTTTACAATCTTAGTTTAGCATATTGGGTCTCTAAAATTTGGTAATTAGCACTAAGCACAGCTGAGGCTGATAGAAATTATATTAGTTTTGCATGATGGCGCACGATAAAATTTGGGAAAACACAGACTGGACATTACTTGACTAGACTGGACTGGACTATCCATGAAGCACATTTAGTTTGGCTTATTTCTTTTTTTGTTTATGTCCATATGAACTGAACTGTTTATTTCATACATCAGTTGTGTTGAACTGAACTGTCCAGAAATGTGGTGATCCTGAGATGTTATTGTTTTGTGGTGCTGATTAAGCAAATAGTATGACAGATCGAACGTTGGGATTTTCCAGAACGGGCTCTTTTCTTTGTGTCTATGTGTGGGCTTTAAGGTGATTTGAGGATTTGGTGTAAAGAGTTTGCCTTGTGCTCCTTTCCTAAATCCTGTGTATGGTGGACTAACAAAAATATTTGACTTACAAACCCGACTTCCCTAAATGGCACCCCAATCATACAGTCAAGTTATTACAAAGACAAAAAGCAAAGAAACCCTGTAGAGCCTGTGCAGTACACTAACTTAAATTGAAAAAAAAAATTATAATTGTCTGGCATCGCTGGACCAATTTGCGAACAGTCTGGAACCACTCACTTTTTCCATTACCAATTGGCGCACGCCAACATGCCTCTGGACGCAATTGGATATACCTTCAACCAATCAGTGCAATGAAATGTGTGATGCAGCAAAGCTAGTCAGTTAAGCCTACCAAATCCTGTTGGAAACACATGTCTAAGATCAGTCGCTTGTTCCTCTTTTAGAGAAAATATACCATCCAGTTTGTTTAATACTGATGTTATAGCAGATCCAACAGAAACAGCTCCACATCTGTCAGCCATCTTGGTTGTTCACAAAAATGCCTAAACAGCCAATAAGGTTACATTCCTCATACAGTCATTGTATAAAATCTGGCTCACGTTGGCCCAGATCCAGGATCACTGGAAATCTATGTGAACGGAAAGGGAGACCAGGCGTATCTGCCAGAGTAAATAAAACCTGAGCTCACAGATCTACCTGACAATACTATCAATGACAGTACCATTGTGTGAGTGTTTGACATAAAATAACTGACCGCAAATTTAGATTTAGAGGACTGTTTGATAAAGCTGACAGGATAATAATCGTTAGCTGGTAGATGGTTTAAAGTGTGTTTAAAGTTTGAGTCAATCCTGCAGCTGTGAATGAGGCAAACCTGTTTCCACCAGGCCAGGGAAACAAGCTCACAAAGGGCAACCTGGAACATCTTTGAGTCAAACTTTCATTTGACTTGATTTGTGCCAAGCTGTTTTCCGCGGCTATCATTAAACATAGACCCACAGAAAGAAAGACAAGAGCGAACGCTGGCCTTGATTGATCCCTAATGTGATTTTTATGGCTTTCAAACAGAGTTTTAATACTTGGCTGCTCTGTACTGTAATCTTAACATCCACCACTGACATTGGGCTTCGACTATTATGAAGCAAATGCTCATACACTTCCATATCCGAATGATGTAATTTATTCTGCCTCACATCTTTCTGTCTCTCGTTCTTGTTGTATCTATCGACTCTAAGAGTTAAAAGCCGTTGGTGCATGAAGACGCAGGTCTGTAACTGTTCACCCTCCGACTCGGGGTGAATAAGAAGTGGAAGCGTATACTTGGGGGGGTGATCAGAGAGGCGGGGGGAGACTCACATCATTGATTTTTTTAGGGACTTTGGCCAAGCAGTTTCCCCACTGCTCCTGCAATAAAAGGTCTGTGCTGGAAAATAATCAATGTGCAGGGATTCTTACCTACTTGTTAGTACATTCTTTTTCTTGCTCGAGGTTCATGCCCTTATTACACCTGACATGTCTGGCAGCAAGGACAGCAATTGCCCCAGACAGCGTACAATGGATTATAACGGCTTCAGCAATAATATAGCTCTTGAAAAGTGAAATGTTGTTAGGTAAGCAGGCTGCACTGCCTGCGCAGCAGCTGCTGCCAGTAGATCCTATATGTGCTCAGTGATATATCAGTAAAACAACTCACAGAATCACAATGGGTTTTATATTTCTATCAGTATGATACAATATTTTAGATGTATCTTATGTTAAGTTTTCCAATTTAAATTCCATACATTGCACCGTCAAACTATTCATCATGGATCTAAGTGAAGCAACAGAGTCAAAAACAGTCCAGAAAAAATTGGTTTAATGTGTAAATGTGTGACAAAAACACAACCAACCACCAACTACTTCACTGATTTTGGTGAAAGTGGATCATATTTAATGGAGAAAATGTGTTCTGGTCTTTGCTCTCATGTCCTCCGGCTTCTCCGTCTCAACTCAAGCATAGCCGATGTTGTGCTAGAACAGGAGCTGGAAAAGTGGGCAATGTATCTGGGCTCAGCAGCGTCTATGGACATAATGATAGAGGCAAAGCGACTGGAGAGGATGTTGTGGAGGATGTTTTGTGTGTTTTGAGTTTTTGATCATAAGTAATATAATCATAATCAATACGTATATAATATAAATATATATATATTTACAACAGTGGTATTGCACTCTCAAAAATACAAATTTCTGTGTATGTCATGAATTATTCAGTATAAGGGCTGTCAGTCTTTTATGCTAATACAGTTCTGTGGATTAGGAATGAATCCTGTGTTGGTATTAATATGGGCACCTGACTATAGCCTTAAAAGAATTGAGAACCTATCCTTTAAATTCTTAGTATTCTTCAAACAAACTATGTCCAACCACACTGGAGGTGTTTTTACGGACACACTTGAAGGCAGGGCAAAAGGTTCTGTCATAGCCTCTTCCTATATCGAATCCACCATCGGCTTACCATGTTTCAAATGCTGTCAGACTCTATGACAAGCACTTTGTGTGATGTATACTCAAAGTACAGCATTTGGGGAGGTCAGGGGCACTTGTATGGACACCCAGATTTCGTAACTCCATTCAACCGAGTCCTTTTTCACAAGCCTGCTGTTTTATACCCTCTGGGCATCCCCAGTATCATGACACACCATTTATTCCCGAAGCACAATCTCGTAATCATGTCATACGCTATAAAGTGAATGTACTCACACAGAGTTGTTGCTGTTTGAACAAGTTCATTGACTAAACCATAAAGAAAAGGCTTGTTTTTCTGTGAGTGTCTCTTGAATCTATCAGCCCATTGAGTCTGGCTCGACACAGACAGCGGCGATGGAACAGATGCTGTTGAATGAAAGCCCTGTCAAGACCAGTGGTCTCAGACAGTCTCTCCTTTCTTCTGGAGTCTTTCTGTGCTTTCTGAGAGCCCTCCAGCCACGCAGCCTCTTCCTCATCATCTGTCGGTGGCAGACGTCAGGTCAGCTCAAAGAGGCAGCAGGTGGTCTGTAGTGACAGTCAACCTCTCCATCTCTGACTGCCTGAACTCTGGATTGCGCGAGTCTTGAGTCTCAGGTCTGCCTCTATAAAGTGAATTTGTGCGTTGCAGTGTGCCCCTACCTGTGCTGACACCACAAATCAACGGCCGTTGATCTAATTTGACAGTAGAAAGTCCCTCGTCTTCTGCTAACCCCAGTAGACACGGTGCAAAGTTACTGGGAGCTACAGTTAAGAAGCTGAATTTGGTGTTGTGTTTCAGTTCAGTACAAGCTGTATTTTTTTTTTCTTCTTTTTTTTAGTTCCCACAATTTAATCAAGCATGAAACCCGTTCGGTCAAACTCAAAATTGATTTCCCTTTGAGTCACTCTCTGGCAAAGAAGAAGAAAACTGCTCCGGCTGGTGCGCAGAGGTGCAGACAGAATATGAGACACATGACTTTCAAGCTAATACCTGCCAGTCCTATCTCAGAGGATGTTGACTACAATGATGAACTGTCGAACACTGACTCAACAGGAAGAACTTTAGTCTCTTATTCTCAATAAAACACAAACTACCTCGAGACATACTGGACTGCTACGGATGTTGATCTTTTTCAGGCCACCTGGTGTGTCTCGGAGAACTGTATCAGACCGCAGTGTCTGTGGTTACCGCAGTCGTTCGAAAGATTTTCATCCTGATCGACTTGGTGACGCTCGGCGATTGCTGTAACAACGCCTGCCCGAGAGTTCCATGAGAAGTGACGTGCATTGACCTTTGTACTGAGCAGCCGAGCCCTTACAGGCTAATTTGCATCTACAGCCACAGACGGCCACAACACAGACTGTTTACCTGCACGCAATCAAAGCCCACTCAAATGTGATTGGTCGGTACAACTTGGGCTACAAACAGAAACCAGAATGCTACGAAAAAAATATCTTGTCCCCTGCCTACAGCTTCTGCATTCGTGTGCAGATGTCTGTTTACAGACATTAGCAAAGGGGAAGTGATTTTGTACGCAAAGGTCAGATTGCTTGTTACGAGGAGTTGTGGTGACCATTCTCGTTATTCTTTATGGAGGGGCAACAATAACTAGCTGAAGTACCCTTTAGATACAGCCCTGAGAATGGCTATGGGAGAGTGATCAGAACAAATAGGGACAAATGTATCAAAGTGTATGAGATCATGAATAGTGAGGCTGAAGCACATGTTTGCAGTGCTTCCTTTTGCTTATTAAAAACAGAGTAGAAATGCTACAAATGTGGGAGAAAAAATCCAAATATTGGTAAATGCTTTTACACCCGGTTGAGGCTGGTGTGTTTTTTAAAAGTGGCAGAATCCAGTAGAAGCAGACAAAGGAGCACATGAAGTATGTGACTCTTACTGAAGCCGGCGGAGACACGAAAACATCAAATCTCCGTGGACCGCTGAGGACGCTGTAACCTTCCTCGAATTCAGACATGAAACAAGAAAATCTGACTAACTCTCGTTCGAAGTTATCTATCTGCAAAGATTGTCATCTTGGTGAGACCCGGTGCCACAAGCTCGTCTTCACTCATCTTCATCTTCATAAATCAACTCCACAGAAGCGTAGCAGACAGAAACGCACATTAATGAACTTTTTCTTGAGGTGATTTTATGAAAACCAGACAATCAGAATAAACTAACACATGCAGATTATTCCCCAGAACTCAAAGGCTGTTTAAAATTCATAACTAGCGACATGACCAGAGGGAAAAAACCTGTAAGCTCAGACAACATTGTGTTTAATTATTATATCCTAGCAGAGCTTACACTCAATATGCTGTGCTTAACCGAAGTGCGCTGGTCAGCTGCTGGACGAGCGCTGCCTGGTCGATGATATGGATGTGGCTGTGAGTAATATACTGTTTCTCTGAATCATCAGGATTCGGTGCTTTGCAAAAATGGAAAACTGAAGACTATCAGTAACTGGAACTAGCATTTAAATGTGTGCTGCAATGAGTCAGGCTGCTGCGGTGATGCAATGAGTCAGGCTGCTGCGGTGATGCAAGAACTGAGGCAACATTCTTCAAAACATGATGAACAGGAAAAGCTCCTCCTCTCGTTCAATGATTTTCTTAATTCACTTGCACTTGGTTAAAGGCCCAGAGGTGGCGCAATGAAGGAGAACCGGTCTGCAGCTGTCAGGTCAGAACGGATCAAGTTGTTGGTTTCAGGTCAGGTCGACAGGCAGTCCGGTCTCACGTACGTCAGATCCAACACGTCCAAGTTAAGTTCTGCTGAAGTCAAATCTCAGCAACCTTTTCATGACCAATTAACGGGAGTGATTCCTGTGCCGTGACACATTCAGCCAGACATTTTAAGAGACAAGATGTGTAGTGTGAGCAGGGAGCAGCTCTTGGGATGGGCTCAAATTACAATGAGAAAACATCTGTGGTTTATAGCAGTCTGGGATGGTACGGCGCTTGCCACACCCAAACTTAAGTGGTTCCAAAATGTATTTAGTGTAGATTATAAAGTAGCAAACATCAAGAAAAGTAGATTTTTTAAAAATTATTATTATTTTGTTTTGTATCAGTGTTGCCTCTACTTCGCTTTTCTTGATTAACTTTTAAGCTCAAAGTGCGCAGTCAAAACGAACCTGATTCCAGTCCCTGTACTGTATCCCAGTACGAAATGACTTGTTTGCACCAAGCAGCAGCCTCTGCGGCTGTCAAGCAAAGTGCCAAAAACTGCAATTCCTCAATCAGTCAATCCCTATGAAGTCCGTATTAAAATGTCCAAATAAACATAATTACAGCCCGGTTTTGCTCTCTATGGCTAATTTCCCTGTTCATGACAACTGTACTGGGTCTGAATATCCACCCGTTTGAGTGATATTAAGGCTTAAATTTATGCATAATTAACAGCGAGGCCACTTTGATAAACAGGTGGGTGGCGTTACAGCTGGTCTATTTGAGCACCCAGGAGTAATTCAGTCCGCCTTAAATCCACCCACGATGCACATCTTCCCCCATTTATAGATTAGCCGAGAGGCGGCAGAGACAGAGCTGCCAAGATGGCAGCAGCCAGAGTCGCCACACTCAAGGAGCTTCAAACAGAAACCCATGGAAGACGTCACGGAGACAACGTCCGTATTTATACTATTATTTGCGCCCGTAATTTTTACCCCTCTGCTGTAAGAAGAACATAATTGTTCCATGTTACAAACTATTTAGGCTGCAGACTCTGGCTCTACACACCCTTGGCTTGTACCGTCAATCATCATGGGCGAATTTCAACGAATCAGATCAATGAACCAGTTAGCATGGTCAATCTCTTAGCCTCTTTAGCAGCCGTCATTATTGTTTTCGTACAGTTCGCACACACAGCTAGATGTAAAAATAAAATATCTAAATCACCTCCCAGCCCAATGGTATCAATCTTCTCATCTAACTTTAGGAAAGAAAATGCATTTCCCAAAATTTTGGACTATTCCTTTAAGCTTTGTCCTCTTGGCGTTGTGCGATGGTCGTCGTGAAGATGCCAGAAACGTAGCAGACCAAGACAAACGGGATACAGCACAGCATTTTTCAGGTTAATATTGTCATTTTAAACATAACAAAGAGCTGCTGACACCATCTGGTCAGTTGAACTACACGCCGTCCTCCTCTGAATACCGTGTCCGACACTGGAATAGTGTCACATTCAAGTTGAAAGTGAATTCTTTAAATTTCCTTCCCGTTGAGTGTTCTGCTCACAAATGCATGGAATGAGAATAATGTCAGCTGCCCGTGGATATGAGGTCGCCGCGTACGGTGAAAGGTTGTCCACTCTCTGAGTGGAGAGCAAGGAGGCAGCTAGATGTGACCTCCTTTCTCGGGCTTTACTGTTGTTTCTTAATGCGCAAGAGGGAGCCCAGAAAGCCTCGGCTTTACATTACACTGTTTTTAGATTAAGTCGACAGAGTGAAGTGTGTGTGTGTGTGTGTGTGTGTGTGTGTGTGTCTCCGCCGGCCAGAATCCATCATACTGTTGTAAGGTGGCTATGAAGCTTGCCACTGCTACGGACCCCAGTTTAATCACTTCCCCTCATTGTCTGTCCCCGGCTCCAGGAAGGAGTGGATGGAGAAAGATTGCATTTCCTTTCAACAAACTGTCACCTTGTGGGTTTCTGTTGAGCAGAAGTGCTTTCAGGAGGCTAATAGGCAGCTGCTGGTGTCTTCTTTTCTCTCTCTCTCTCTCTCTCTCTCTTTTTTTTTTTCAGCGTTGAGTGAATGGTTGTAGTTGTGGATGTGGTGGCGGCGGTAGATGAGGGGATGGCAGGAGGGAGATTTGTAACCCGAGGAGAGGTGCATCCCTGGGGTGTTAAGTTTAGAAAGAGGACAGGAGCTGAGAGAGGCGGAGTGCGAAAAGAGAGGGTGAGATGCCAGCAGAGATAGTGCAAACTGAGGAAGAGCGAGGGGGGAAATTATCTGATTGAGTTTTAATAAGAAACAAGAAGAAAGAAAAAAAACGCTAGACTGTGAAAGTCAATGATTATTGCGTTAACTTCGTCTGTCTCCTACTCACACACACATATTTATACACATTAACAGTGGCGGAAGGTGTACTCGGACCTTCTGCTTAAATACAAGTAGAAATATGCAAGTAAAGGTCCTGCATTCAAGATTTCACAATAAAAGCATTGGCTTTAAAACATGCTTGTGTGTAGGATTTAGCGCCGTAGCTGCTGATTGCGACCCCCTCACCTCTCCGTCAGCGCAGATAGCATGTGACATTCATGATTTGATTTAAATAGAGCCGCTTAAATCTGACACACTGGATCTTTAATCTCTACCTGTACTTGCAGATGGTAAAGGTGGAGCGAATTTTAATTACTTTATCTACTGCTGGGGAGCTTGTGAGTTCCCCCACAAGAATTATTAGTATCTGAATTTGAACTGCAATATCTGCCTCTAAATTGTAGTGGAGTAAAAGGAGGTTGACTAAATGTAGCTGCTTCCCACCTCTGCACATAAACACATGCACAGACATGCTCAAGTCAGGCTCGCTCATGTCATGTCTGGCAAGAAGAAACACAGAGACGATATATCACATCAATATTGACCACAGTGTGTCCAAAAACTGATCTCCAGTCAGTATGCCGTGCCCTTGTCCCTCCAAGTTCCATGTTATGTTGCTTTCATTCAGTGACAATGTAAACATGTTAAATGCTGAATATTGGTACAGATTGACCGCCGACTCCGCCGCTAAAGTGGCGTCAGTCTTTAACAGACCCGTATCGCTCGAGCCATAAACAACTCGCAGCATGGCACCCTGTTCTCTGCACAGCCACAGAGTAATGCTACACTCACAATAGCACGTGTGCACCCAGTCCATGAATCATTAACCATCTGCTGGTTGGGTGGAACGAGGGAGGGAGGGAGGGAGGGGTGAGGAGGATGACAAGGAGAAAGAGAGAAAGAGAGGGAGAGAGAGCATAGAACAAAGTCTGCTTTTTTATGGCTTCTCTAAGACCCAAAACAAAGGATCTGTTTAGTTGCCTGCGGCATGATGGGAAGATTAGGATGTGAAGGGGGTGGTGGTTAAAGCCGGCAAGAACAGAGAAGCCCAGTAATCACTTATGGTGGTTAGCAGAGGCTGTTCATGACATTGATATTTGTCATGTTTTACTGTAGTCCACGCTGCATTGTGTACTTTATCTCTGTTTTGACTAACACTACTATCATTTGTAGCAAAGAGGCAGCTTTGTCAGTTTGACATGAAACGTGGCTAACTTACCCAGTTAACCATCGCGATTAATAATTATTATAATCGTCCATCTTTCCTGACCGAAGTTTTCGCTTGCGTCTGAATCGGAATGACTTTGCTTTCGTTGCTCTGGTGTCAAATTAATGTTTGATTCTTGCGTCTTGACACGTGACATGAATTCAAAGACGCGCGACTCTTGGAAAGGGATCAGGGATCACTGTGATGTAACCAAGTGGAGGAGAGTGTAGTGTATTACGTGCAGGTTTTAAACGGGTTTAAATTCTTGGCTTTAGACTTGGTCAGGCGACACACTAGAGCGCTGTCCAGTCTGGTGCATTGACGCATTAGCGGGGTTCGGTCAGATTACTCTGAAATGTGGTCAGCGACTGAACACAAAGTACGTGGCAATTCTTGCAGTCAGTAATATAGTCCAGCAGATTATGGAAAAATATAATCTAAGACACTCGTGGATTACTTCCAAATTCAGATTGGCAGATCTGACACATGTGGCATGTGTTAATAGAGCATATTTTAAAGAAACCATGTCATTTATATACTTCAGATTAGACATTATAGTTGCTTATTTTTTTAAAATTGATTACCTAACCCCAACTGCATGTATCCAAAGTGCACATTAATTAGTACAGTTATTTCATTACTTTTTATAACGAGTAGTGCAGGGGACTAGAATTTGATAATTACCTTATAGTTACTAATTGGAGTAATTCTCTATCATTTCAGCCAGAGTCAAAGTCAAAGAGACTCATAGTGGAATATTGATCTGTGAATATCTCCAATTTGGAAATCCTGTTCTGCCTTATTACACCGCAATGTCCCATTCTCTGTTTCTGCATACGCTAATAGTATTTGACGTGCCAGCATGGAGAGGCGCTTAGTGTTGATGAAGTTGTCCTGAGTTACAAGTTAGTAAAGTTACAAGAATTGATACATTTAGTAAAGTAACGATTGAGTTTGTTGTTGAGTCAAGCAGTAACTCGCTCAGCACTGCAACAGCAGCTTACTTTCAACAGCTACTGAACCCTTAAGTGAGCTCCGTCTGCTGCTAGCTCAAACTCAAGCTTAATAACTTAGCAACCAGCCCTGCTAACTATAACACGAGCGATGTATTTTTTTTGTACCCTTCACGGTCTTTAAGTGAGGCTTTAATCAGAAAGGTGTATAACTGTACACTCAGCTGTCAATGCAAAAGGCACGTCATGATTCTATACACTCAGCGTTAAGGATTCATTCATATACGCCTGTAAATGCAATTACTGAATTGGTTGAATGTGTCTCACTGTGAGGTCAGAACATCTCAAGAGTCTCACAATGGTAAAATGACTGAGACCTAAATTAGTAGGCAGGAATATTGCATGTGTCACTGAGTGACTCAGCCGGGTTGAGCGAGCGAGATGAATGGCAGCCATGACAAATGCTATAATTTATAGGTACTATATTAATCTTATATTGTGACATTTCCTTAAAGCGCATGAGCCAGTGGGAAAACGCCATTCAGTCTTGCCAAACAACACTGATATGTTCATTTTAAATGTAGCAGAATAAATGTTATTGATTTCTTAATGGGTCCTCGCGACGGCTGTTACAAAGTAAAATGAGCAGTCGCACCATATCAATCAGAAATGTGCAGTTAGCATTTGCGCACGTCTCTGACGGTGCTGACAAAAAATTACAGCAATTAAAAGCAAGAAGTTTGCAGATTATTGAAAGGCTGTTGTACTCGCAGCAGACTGTATCAGGTGTATCTAATAAAATGTATGTAATTATAGATAGGGTTCAAAGAAGTTGACTCAGTGGAGCCTGGAGAGAGAAGACAGTAGTAGTCTTTAAAAAAAAGTCTGGGCATTTCCTAGAGAGCAAGTAAAATTTGGAGGTCAACAAAGTCAAGCTCTCCAAACTTTTGCAGAAAGTTAAACTTTATATGCAACCAATCACTGACCTCTGAGGAAATATAGACCGGACAGCTCCAACTGAAAGGCATTAAGTCTTTTATATCTTTTAATAAAACTCTGCTCTGCTGGGGTATAAACTACTCAAGCAAAGAGATGCAGCATTGTTTGCAAGCTCTAGAAGTCATGATACAACCGTGGCAGGCCACAAACCGTTGGGCAAGGCATTGAACCCCAAACCTTGCATTGCAGCTAGCTGACATCAGTGTCTCAATGGTCAAAATGAGAAGTGAATTGTAAAGGGCTATATGCAGCAAATGCAGCTATTTTCCATCCCAAGTTGTCTCTACGTCACCAAGCTTCAAGCACCAACTATTTTGTTAATATGCCGACACGAAGCAGGTGCTATGTTCACCATCTTCGCTTAGCGTGTTAGCATGCTTCTTAATAAGCACTCAACAGATGAAAGCACAGTAAACAAATATATTATATTATATATAAATATAGCATATTTTGCAACTGTTAAATCATGAAGTGAAGTACTGAACATGCAAAGTGATTCATTGAAGGAGACGTGAATATGTGCACCGAAGTAGTGGATCGGCCAACTTCCCCGGAGCCATAAGACTAGTGAGTGAACTTTGACTTGTTTTGTCAAATTAAATCAGGAATATTTACAAGTATATTTAGCCTTTGTTGTATTTCTATAGTTATCTTAAGAACACCAGCTTCACTTTAACCTTTGAGGATAATTTCTATTCGTATTGACTTTATTTTGCATATTATCTATAACATCTTCAAACAATAGTTATTTTACTGACATTTACCACGAAACAAAGTCGCAATTTTTCTAAAGAAAACTGCTGCAAATTAATGTTTTGGCAGCAACAGCCACAAAAAACACTCCTGGTGGGCCTGCTTTATGTTGCCACAATGTGTCATTGTGTATAAGATAATGCTCTCCAAGTGTATGTGTGTGGCAGCAAACAGCAGTGTGTTGGAGTAATGGCAGGGGGCAAGGATCGAGCATAGCTGCAAGCTGTCACACTCCTGACTTAAAGAGGCAGTGCACTAACTCTGCACACACACACACACACACAGAGTTACACACCAGCTATTATACCCAAGCAGCCAGTCTGGAGGAAATGAAGCATCATTGTCATACGCAGGCACACACACACACACACAAATACACATCACAGCCTCAAGTGTTCTCTTTTGTTGAGGAGGGCAACAAAAGACAACAATGAGAGGAGGAGATGGCTGCCTCTGAGGGAGGCAATGAATGAAAGAAGTAGAGATGGAGGAAGGAGAAAGAGAACAGACGTGTTGTTGTTGTGATGGACAGGTGAAGGCAGGCGGGGAAATGGAGGATTGGATGAGCAAATGTCGATTTGTATGGCATTTAACCAGTGGCCCCATGTCGGTGTTATTGTGTAGGTACTAGGTTGTGGTGTAGGGAATATTAGTGTGCAGCACAAGAATAGGATATGCATTAGGTCACTTTGCATGCAAGAGGCAGACAGCTTCAGTAACCTTGTCTTTTTATCTGGGAATGGGGGCTTTTGCATAAACAGCATTTGTAAAAAAAAAAGCCAGGGACACGGTCTGTGCCAGAATTGCCTTATTTCTTGGATTTATCGCAGCCCAAGGTCATTAACGTGTCCTTGTTCTGACCAAACCCTGTGATTTGTCCTTCACTTTTAAAAACCCAGCCTCTCCGCACGGATCGCCTCAACATTCACATCACACTCACACCTTCTACCCGCTGTGCACAAACAGCTGTGCGCGTCCGTAGACAGACATTCATCCAGATACAGCTCCCCACCCACACACCCTCCAGAGCAGAGCATAGAAGGGCTGCGTATGCCTGATACCTCACCGTGCTCTGTCAGAGACCCAGTGGCAGGAAAGTGGCCGAATGCATGTGCAAGGATGGGGGTGGGATTAGAGCTATTTAAAGCTGTATGCGTCTGTCTCTCCAGGCTCAAGCACCAGATATGTTCCCCACCCTCCTTCTCTCTTTTTTCTTTTTCCACAGAGCGCATCCCATGCACCACTGTGGCTCGGTAAAGCAGGCATGCAGGCCTCTGCTCCTGGGCTCAATCCACTTATATAACATTGTCATTGGTGGAGAAGGAGCACCATCTGGGCCTGGGGCTACTGTACTCACTGTCCTCAGTGTGTGTGCATGCCTTTGTGAGTTTGTGTAACAGAGAGGGAAAGGGTATTACTAAGTATCAGGTTAGTGGTGTTGTTAAATCCCATATTTAAAAACGTATCTATCAGTGTGCCATTAATTGTGATGTATTAGAATAATTTATTCCAAAGGATAAGCCTCAAGATAAATACAGCTTCAAATCTCAGACAATATCTGCCATAAAGCTGTTGTTTCCACAGTTATTTTTGCATGAATGTGTTAGAATTGATTTTTCCAGCTGCCTTTTCAGCAGCCTTTAGGCACCCTATCTCTATTCCCAATATACTTTTATTAGACTTAGATTAGACTTTTATTGCTACCGGGGGAGCCAGGTCATCTGGGAGAGATAAGTGATCAAGTGCAGGGTGCCTCAGGGCTCCATCCTTGGCCCACATTTCTTTTCTATTTACATATTCTGCATAGGAAATCTTAGAGAAAGTTATAGATTTGATTTGTATGCTGATGATGCACAACTGTATCTTTCCACTGATCCTAACAGGATTGACCATCCGAAACATACTGAACAAAGATATGTTGCATATCCGTGCTCTCCTGAATGAGACATACAAGTATTTTCTGAACTGTCAGATGTTGTTTGTTAGGATTTGAGAAAATGCAGACTTGAAAGTGGACAAAAAGGTGGCTGAGAAGTCCGGGCAAAAACAAACTAAATCCATAATCCAAGAAAAGTCCAAAAACAGAAATCAAAACAAAAACAAAAATCCAGACAATCTGACAGTGAAAACCAAGGAACGCAGGGGCTAAATACACAGGTGAAGACGACACAAAACACAGTGAAAGCTAGTCATGTACGGGCGAAACTGATCAGGGTGGAGAACCCCAACAAAGACAGGAAGTAAAGACACAAAACATCCTAGGAAACATAACACTTTCAACACAACACAGGAAATGCTAAACAGGTAACTCAAAACCATGACACATGGCAGATTTTGAAAAGGTGACTCATGCATGACAATGTAAATGTGGTTACAGCTGATGAAAACAAACCAAGAAATTCCCCTCATCTTCTCATCACGTCACTGTTTTCACTGTTTTGTTTGTTAGCATCAGTCGTCAACACCACCAAAACAATACCGGAGCTTGACATCAGCATATTGATGCAGCACACACATACGTACAGCCTGCATCTCGACCTAATGCCTCCTTCATTCTATAGAGATGGAGCAACATAAGAATTAAAAGTCGCCCGACAGGCTGATGTGTCGCCCTGTACTGAAGTTAACAAAGAGGCATAGTAGTTCACATCAACTGAATTGAGAAGTCTGTTTTCTTCTTTTGGGTCAAACCACAAACCGAGCTTAAATGGATGGTGGCAAACAGCCACTCGCCACCATTTATCCCTTGTCTCTCAACATCCAAACTTAACTCTAGCTGATACAAGTTCGCCTTGAGGGGAAGGAAAACTCTTTCCTCATCCTTCAGTATTACTTAACTTTAACTGATGTGGGCCAGTTTTTTCATGTTCTTTCATGCCTATTGCTCCATAATTTCTGATGTGGGGGAGGCTTAAGGGCAGTGGACCATGTCCTGCTGTGTTGCAGTAGGCTGCAGTTCCAGCGACAGCACAAAAATATCTTGTCAAAGGCACTGCCACCCAAAGGTTTGAAAAAAATATTTCTTTCTTCAAACCTCATGGGCCTCTAGGTTGTTTTTCTGCTCTGGTATAGTGTAATTTTCCACTGCTAGGTTTGTCATAGCGCTAGCTGCTATCCATTTTATAACTGAAATACTCAAATACTTGTACTCCAGTACACATTACATTTAAAACAAGTGAGGCACTTTATATGGAATTACTCCACTGTTATTAAAAGACCCCAGAATGTTGTAGTCCTATGTGTACGGCGCGGGGTTGGCAGATTGTAGTTCAGCCTGCTCAGATGCTGGGACAATTTTGCATGAATGGACTCATCCTCCTTACTTTACTCTTGTGCGTCTTTCATTTGATTCATCTACGCCTTGTGTATATTCCTTCCCTCGCCCCACCAGCCGGCACTTGAGTTTGCCGCCTCAGTATCACCTGATGATCACCAGTCATCTGTCCACCCAGCTGCTTCTCTTTTACAACAAGCGACATATGTCGACTATAAAGGGCGGTTTTAGCCACTGTCCGCCACATTGTCTTTTATTTGTTACCTTCATTTTCCATCCTTTATTCTCGTATACTTTCTTTAGCCCTCTGGATTTGGTCTGACTCTGACTGTTGCATGCCTTGTGACCTAGTTTTACAGAGTTTTTACCACAGCTGTTCTGCCTCCCGAGTCTGCTTCGCAGTACTAGATCCTGGATGCAGTGTTACACCTGCACTTTTTAAAACAAGCGTTGTGATTCCTTTCTCATATGCAAATCCATTTCGATGGTATCAAACAGCAGGAGACAGTGAGTTCATCTCCCTATCCAAGTCAGCTACGCCTCTTTTTCTTTTGATAATAAACCTCATCACGGTATAATCAGTCTTATTCTTCTAAGATTGAATGTATTATGTCTGAGTGTGTACTATTGTTTTTTACGTTTTGGTAGCTGATTGGCTATAGACCACAGAGTAGCAAAGTGGGTATTATTTGGGGCCTACAGGTTGTGGAAGTAAATTTTTTCCAGACAAGGGTAGGCAGTTGGATCACTTCCCAAGCTGGGAATAATCTACGAGGGGTGAATGGATATGAAACTGTCCCATTTGAATTATTAGTATAGGAAAGATGAGCATGGACGTTCACGTTAGAAGATGAGAGCCATGCAGGTTTTAGGCTGTACTTGATCTAAGTGCTGTCTGTCAAATTTCATGGTAATGCATCCAAAAGTTGTTGAGACATTTGACGACAAATGTGAACCTCGTGGAGGCAATATAGGGAAAGTCACCGAACTGATGATTCCCAGGATAAGTTTTCATCTATGCTACATACTATATAGGATACAGTATATACCTTATATCAGTCATTAGGAAGCAGTGGGGGGGGGGCTGGGTTGGCTTTCAGCTGCAGGAGAGACAAGTGTGGGGACATCTTGGGACAGCAGCGTTGATTGACACAGCTGGAACTGGTTGTCTAATCACCGTCTCTCTTAAACAGTCTCTTAGGAAGTCCGTTAGATTAGCCGGGAGGCAGAAGAAGCAGTACATCCAACATGGTGGCAGCCAGCATCGCGCTTCGGAAACCTACAGTTGACGTCACTCAGGCTGTGTCCGTTCTTCATACTGGCAGACGCGCAAAAGTCAAGTGAATGCAGCCACTAGTTAGAGTGTATCTGGAGAACGTGCACATTTGTATTTACTGTATTGAACTGTGTGTGCTAATGGTTATCTATTCAAAGCGTCGTGCCTGTAACTGATCTGGGAACCCACGGTGGCAGCAAAGACTGCTACAGACATTACTCTGTAGATATCCAGAGCATATTTCACACACGCAATCCGTGCTTTGAAACACACAATAGTCACAACTCACTCAGCTTTTTTTCAACTCACAGTCTTCATTATGCACCGAGCCAGTCGGACTGAATTAACCCACTTCATAGCCTTGGGAAAGAATGAGCTCTGGGGCCTCTCTTGACCCCCTTTTTCTCTGATACATACAGTTAAAGTGGTCAATAGAACTTTTTCACAGCGGCCATTTTAACATGAAGTAGCAGGGTCAACGCAGGTGTTTCTAATGATACTAATTAAGGTTCAGTTCCATTTATTGCAGCAGAGCCAACGCGCACCCTGACCCTGTTTGACCTGAATGGAACGGAGCCTTAATTAGCGTCACTGGCAACGGCTGTGCTTACCCTGCTGTTTCATGTCAAAATGGCCACTGTGGGAAAAAAAGGTCTATTGCTGTAATAAGCTGATAATCAATTGGGTTGCATGCACTGCGACCTATGAAGGGCTCTGCATGAGCTTCTGAGACATTAGCTGCACCCATCAAGCTGGTCATCTCTCCCTCCCAGTTCTCCGTCCGTGTTATTTCATGCCTCAGCAACTAAATGGCACGCAGTTGATCTGCTGCAGGTTACGAAAAAAAAAAAAAAACTTGATAAGTGGTTTCAGTTCAAATGTGACCTGCTGCATTTTAGCAGAGGAAAAGGGCCAGAAGAGGAGAGTGTGTTTGAGTGCTGTGTTGAGCCCCGCAGCCTCTTCACTCCCCCCTCAATGTTTCCTCCTGTGCAGAAGAGCCAGCAGTAATGACCTCCCTCCGCTCTGCAGAGCACCTTCAGCCTGGCCGTGGGCTGAGGCAATCTGTCGCTTGTTTGTGCCGCTGACATCTGCTCCCACGGGGACCCGGGATTATTTCTCCTCTCTTTTTCCAAGCTCCTGAATGCGAACCTGTGTTTGTGGATTTGTATTATACGTAGGGGTGTGATGAGTGGGAGAAACGTCGAGAAGAGCGCCTTTTCTACACACACGCTGTTGTTGTCAAGCGAAAAGATCAGCCTGTTCAAACTTCCAGGTGCTCGGATACCACCGCTTTGTCACGCCCCCTCTGTGTCTGTATAAAGCGCTCCAGGCTTCAATGTAGACCCATCCGCGTCAGGTGACGTAGTTTAAAGCGTGAGAAGTCCACACCTGGAGATGACTGATATAAAAATTTCACAATGGAGAGCAGGGTTCATGTCCCACGTGTGACCAAAAGTAAACGTTGCATGTGTTTTAAAGTTTACCAAGTAGTCTTAGTGCCTTAAACTAACTGCTTCACAATGTTAACCACGAGTTAAAAAGGCTTTTGGCAGGAAAAAGACGACAAAGCATGATGATGTGCAGAAGGTGTGTGACAAAGTGTTGGTTGAGACTTGGACGTTTCCAATGTCAGATTTTTTTTGGTAACTCTTCACGGCTGTGGTTTAATTCACCTTAGTGCACCTATTGCAGCAAAAAAGGGGCACACAGTGCAGCGAGTGTCAGTGTCATTGCTAGTTTGTAACAGACGCGGTTGTCCTTTTCACCCCCATGGTGTGTAAGCTGTAAATCTACCTGCACCCGGAGGTTAAACTGGGATTTGGCGTGTTGGGGAACCCTAAAATCCTGTGTGACCCTATGGGGACCATAGCAGCAAATGAATGTGAGAATATGCTGCATTTATCTATTTCATATAATCTTACATTCAATGTTTTAGGGGCAACGAAGATGAATGAAAAGGTTATCAGAGAACTCACTTTAACCCCTTCTGGTGCCCAAATATTGGCACATTTGCTCACATGCAGTCAAAAGGAGTTGTGGGTGGGACGGACGTGTGCAGATACCAAACGCGAGTGTTTGAGGAGAAGGGGGGAACTGTGGTGCTGCACATTATGAGACACATACAGGTCATGGATATATTATATGATCGGTAAAGTTATTTTTATAGTGAGCGCATCGGTTTCTGCAGCTGTCTTCAGTTCTCCACCTTTCAGCACAGAGATTTGTCCTTTCATGAAAATTGCAGCGAGCACAGATGGCACCGTTTGCATCGCTTCAGTTAGCAGAGGTGTATTTTCCTAGTACGGCGTCTACAATCTACTGAAATGTCCATCAAAAAACCAAGCTATTGGTGCGTCGTGTTCTGATTAATGTATGAGTCTTACATTAATGTTCAGGTGCCACTGAATGTATCCGGGATCAAACGCCAGCGCAGATGTTCCGTTTGTCGTCCACAGCTGGCTGATCCTTACCTGCAAGCATCACACAGCAGCACAAACAACACGTGCGTCTTTTAATCGAGAGTGATGCGCGCATTTACACAAGGGGCACAGCGGCGGAAATCACATGAGATCCCCTGGACACTAATACTGCTCTGTAATCACTGCCGGCTGCAGTGACTTTGTTCTTTTTGGAGGTATATGAGTGCACAGAGACAGCTTATGATAGCTACCAAATGAGAATACGCCCTATAATATTACACAGCGTGGCTATTAAGTAAATGTTGCCATTATTTATCCCGGTTCTTGATTATGCTGTTTATTAGGTTTCATTCTTCTTGATTCAATTTCTTGTTATTGCATTTGTAAAGCTTCAGTTTTGGTCGTCCGCTCTTCCTGCACACGTGCCATGGACCTGTGAATTAATATTAGATGTAACGTAAACAGCTCAGTTTCATGTGTGCAGCGGAATCGCATGTGACTGTGATCGATTTTTATGCCTACCCCGAGAGCAGCGGGATTACAGCTAATACTACACTCTGCTCAGAGAATGTATGTATGGAAATTCCTCATAAGAACAGTGCCACAAGCAAGCAAGCAAGCATGCACATGTGCGCGTGCGTGTTCCTTAATGTTGCTCCATGCTGTAGCCCCACACTAGCGTTGCCTGGCATTTTTTTCTTTTATGACCACAATAAAAGCCTCCTGAACCAGATTAGAAGTGCTGCAAACACCACACAGTAAAGGAAACAGAATGAAGAGGAGGAAAACAGTGAGTTACAGTGTCCCTGGGCAGTGAAACGCAATTTGTCGAGTGGTGGGAAGATACTGTATATAGTGAACGGTGCGTGCGCGCGTGTGTGTTATGTATTCGTAACACGGCTACACAGCGGTGCTCTGGACCTAATCGCAACTTACTCTCGGTCAGCATTCCAACAATCTGACTGCTCCCTGCACAGCAGATTCAAGCCATCGACCTTCTGTGGATCAAAACCAATTACGCCTGATCACCGACACAAATGGAGACAGAGGGAGAGAGAGGGAGAGGGCTGTAGATGGGGGGGGGGGGGGGGGAGCATGTTAAAGGCTCATTTTAGATTATGGCGCTAAGCAGTGATGTAGCATTAAATCAAAGGGAGGCAAACCATTACCTCCAGTGATTATCTTTATGAAAAACAACCACTAAAAATGAAAACAATCAATTACAGTTGAAGCAATAGCATCAATCTGATGCTCTTTGCTATAATTACAAGATGGATTGATGCCATTAAGGTTCATGTCAGCCTATAAAGGTAGACATATTACCTAGAGAAGTAAAGTGAGTGAAGGTGGATTTGATCACCGCTGCAGCGTCCTTTTTCTTCTGTTTATTTTTCGCAGAAAATAGGTCACATGGAGGAACGTGAGCTGCACCGCATGAGAAATTAAGTCCCCAAAATCTTGCAGAAAACAGTCGGATGCAGGTGCGTATTACTACTGTCTGTGGATGCGGCGCATTCACTAAGTCTCTCCAATCCACGGGAAGCTTTTCAGTCATTCAGCAGGTCTCGACTCGAGACAGTAAGACAAACAGAGGCACTGTGGGACCTCGGCTTTCAAGGAAGAATCGTTGGATAGTTTTTATCCCGTTTACATATTCTAAAAATATAGTCAAATCCAAAATACCCACTCTAGTACTACTACGACTGCTAGTGTAGCGCACTAGTAAGTATTCAGATAGTGAAGTTCAAAAACTGCATCCTGTCTGAACCAGGACCTTTTTTCTGTGAAACCTGCTCATACAAATGTTCAACGACTTCTCTGTACAATCATAACTCACTCAATTCAGCCTGCTGAATAATGAGGTTTCGTCATTAGCTGTGAAATGATTTGAGACGCAGACAAGGTGAACGGATGGTGTCTGCATGTGTGGTTCCCACAATGAAGCATGAAGCAAGTGGCGTGGTGGTCCGTTGACCCCAAAACACGCCTCCAGGCTCTGGAAGAACTATCTGACCAAGAAGGAGAGCGATGTGGTGCTACATCAGATAGACATGGCCTCCACAATCACCCAAACTAAACCCGATTGAGATGGTTTGGGATGAGTTGGTCCACAGAGTGAAACGCAGCCAACAAGAGCTCAGCACTCGAGACTGTTCCAGATGACTACCTCATGAATTTGAATGATCTACTTTGAAGAATCTAAAATTTATAACTATTCTGGATAACACTTTTTTTGTTGGCTTCATAATGCCATATGTGTTATTTGATAGTTTTGATGTCTTCATTGTTAATCTACAGTTTGTGTGCAAACGTTTGACCGGTACTGTAGAGGGGGTAGAAAGGAGGCAGTGGGGGCGCGAGAGACCGTAAATCTGGCACACGCTAACATGTAGGCTTGTGTGTCTTGCCAAGAAGGAGAGGTTGCCAACAAGCATCCAAAGAGGAGAAGGTCAGAGGAACAAAAATATTTCTAAAACGTGCCTATGATCAGGCCGAAAGAGCCGCATTAATATCGGTGAGGCTTTCCAAAGGTGGAGAGACCTCAGAGAGTTAAAAAGGCACAAGACAGATGCAGAGGTTGCTCTGTTTCTGGGTAGCATTGGTGTTGCTATGTTTCACAGAACAAATAGGTCAGTATTGTTTTGTCTGTTGCTGTGATGTTAGCTCTATAGTAGCAGGAGAGTTGCGAGCATTGTTGTGTGGAGCTGGTGTGCTGACTCCAGGAAACCATAATGTCCTCTCTGCTTGTTATCTTCCTTGTTAGCTTTGCTACAAACCTGAGGTTCTCTCTCTCTCCGGTCACTGCAGCTTTTTACTCCATTGTGTTTTGGATGCTGTGTTCGTGTGCTTGCATGTCATTTGTTTGACTTTTATATTAAAATGTTTTGCTTCAGCTATGAGGAAGACATTCCTTTCCACACCTCCTTGGGCTGGTTGTTGTAAGTGTTGTTGCCTTGGCAATGCACGCCCGTGAATTCGAAGCAACTGAAGTGAGGGGTGTTACTTGTTTGGCTATTTTTCAACAATCTTTCTCCAGAATGATTAACCCTCCTTGTAGTACAAGTTGTATTGGAGACTGTTAGGGTTACGGGAAGCCTGACAGTTCATCAGTCAGGCCTGCGCTTGTGCTGTCAGGTTGTATCGAGTTTGAAGTAGTGAGGTGTTAATAATTGGTTAGTGTTCTGGTGAAGATGCAGCTTATTTTTGTTCAGCGTTGTGAGGATGATAAATCTGTAGCTGATGAGGCAGTTGTAGCCATGTTACCCCATGACCAAGCCAACGCACAGCAAATGTACTTATGTAATACTGCTGCACTTCAAGGGTCCAATACAAATACGAACAGGGAGATCATAGTCATAAAAACGACGAAACATGAGATTCAACCGATCCCAAAACGTTTACACATCGTATCCCCCTATTGTGAATGAAAGTCTAAGTCTTGTTTTCATGCTGGCTATTATTGACCGGTCCTGTGCATTGGCTCAGTTAGTCAGCACTCATTCCCGTATCCACTCTGTGGAAATCAAACAAAGACATGCGTAAAAACAGCGTGGATAATGTGACTCTAAACCTGAAAGGGCAGTGAGTCAGATTTTAAAGTGCGTAACTGTCTGTGTGATGACATTCCCGTCCGGTTTCACTGCCGCGCAATGATGTGGTTGTTGCAGGGTAGTTTAAGTGCAGTGTCTGTGATTTAGGGATCGGTTCACTAAATTACTAAACTCCACTTTCTAGCTATAGAGATCGTTTTGGTATTTGCCCAAATTGTGAGCTGTCAGTTCGCTGTCTCCATTGTCTTTATGGAAGGAGATGTCAGTAGGTCCCGACTGAAATATCTCAACAACTACTGGATGGATTGCCATGAACTTTTGTACAGATATTCATGTGTCCATTAGGATGAATGATGATCCCCTGATTTCTCATCTAACGCTATCATCAGGTCAAAGTGTGATACGTTTTATGACCAAGTATGACATCTACGATTGTTGTTGGTGTAATGTATGTTTAAGATAAGTGTTTACAATGGACATCCCAACAACTTCAGTTCACAAAATTGGTTCTTGGTAAGTAAAGTGTCTAGCTTGTGAACAAAAACTAGTAGTAGAGTTGGTGGAGACTAAAACAGAGTTAGAAGGTGATTTAATACTTTATAATACTGGACTCAAATACATCAGGTGCCAGAAAAGAGCTCCAAATTAAAGCTGTTGAAGCCGATCAACAGGAAATCAACAGGAAGATGTTGCACACAAGGGGCTAACAATGTCTGTTGATACAGCTTTAACACTGGCAGTGTTTTAGAACAAGGCACAAAGAGGGAATAAAATGGCTTGAGTAGAGCAAGAATAAAAGATTTATTTTAGTTATAAAAATATAAGTATATAAAATTGTAGTCTACCGATGACATTTTCCTCATGCAGGGTCATGTGAGTGTGTTTTTACGCTGCGAGTTCATGCTGCTTGTTTTCCATTTAACTGTTCTGATGACACATGATTTACGGGGAATTTGTTTTGGAGCTGGAGGAGTAATAGAGCGGAGTAATGAGTGTTTTTACACACAGACCCAAAGCCTTATCAGCAAGCTGTGCATGTTCCTAGTTAGTGTGAGACATTCTGTTATCCAGGGTCACGTTGGAAGAAACAACTTGTCTCTGTCTTCGTACATAAACAAGGTGGAGTCAGAACACAGAGGGGCTTGACTGATACAGCTGATTAATATTAGCCTTTGATTAATGAAAAAAAGATAAGGTACCATCACAGCTGGCTTGGCTGGTTACTGAGTCTATGGATGTTTTACAAAGTATATAGGCTTTTCTTACACTAAACCATCTCTTTATACAGTTCTTTACCACACTAGGTGTTTTCAAGCTTAGTAATGAGCTCCTGCTGGCCACTCATTTCCCCTGTCAGGCGTTTACATTTACAGTGGCTAGATCTAAGAATACATGCTCTACAATAGCCCAATATTGCCAGGAATTACATTTATATTGGATGACTCTGTAGCGATACTGTCGAACCGTGGATCGGCATGGAGCATATCCAACCTTCATGTTCAAGACTGGAGTTTGAATCCCTACACAGATTGCCCTTTTTCAGATTTTCATCGTGAGGTTTCTCTAAACTCTTAAAGCTCACTGCTAGGTTTTTTTTAGAATTGCCCTGTAGTTGGGTTGGTTCATTCAGTAGATATTTTCTTACATTTGTTCTTCTCTAGATGCTCTAGGATATGTGTATGTATACTGAGCTGATGCGAACGTATCTTGAACAGCACCACCAAATGTGCCAAATGTTAGCTAGCTGTGGGTAGGCCAGCCGCCAAGGTGACCAGTCTTTGGAGCCCAGTTGGCACGTTCCTCAAGCATCCAAATGAAGCATTGCTTGTCGCATGTATCCGTATTTATGCCTTAGTCAGTTTGGAGGTTCAGTAGCTGCTGACTTTGAAAAAAACAAATCAAAAATTCACCAAATGCACGTTTCTCCTTGAAGGTAACCTGTGGATATTTTTTATGCATTTGAATACATATTCATGCCAGCAACATTATTCTATTGATCTACAGGTGGCAGCGAGAAATGCAGAGATGGACAGGCAAACGGCAGGAAAGACGAAGACAGCGGCCTTTCCAAATGTTTTATGAAGGAGGAAATGCATTTATTAGACCTCAAGGACACACAGTGATTTGGTGAGTAACTCAATGTAAAACTCCACAGGGTGCCTTGTAAACCCCATAAATATTAAATGTTGTGTTTTTTTTTAGCTCAAACATATTTCAAAGCATTTTTAAATCCTGCATTGTTTACATCATCTTCCATTTTGTCCCCCCTTCTCATTTATGGACTATTGTTAACTGTTACGGTGCTTTATTGCCACCAACGCATAATCATCATTGAGGTAAGCGATATTTTTATTTGTTGACCATGCATAAAGAATTTGCTGGCACAGACTTAGTCTGGTAGACAAGCTATTTTTAAAAGTGTAATTAGTATAAGTGATCAAATAAAAATGTTGAAAGTGATTCTCAGTGCCTCAGAATTAAACTTTGCTGGAGAACGAGAGGAGGTCTCATCCAGGCATGTCACAGCACTGTGTTCACCGGACTGTATTTCTACATGTACAGAACAGAAATGCTCTTTCTCTGCTCTCTTGCTTTAAAGCTCTGTGTGCTCATTTCACAGCTCTGTGCATGCAAAATGTATGAAACCACACAAACGCTGTGACCTGTCATCTGTTACATAAGATGACAACACTATGGTTTTCATGGCCTCTGTAATTTTCATGGAAACAGTAACAGTGCGTATAACACACTAACCGTTTTACTGCATTTTTATTTAAATTGAATGTGACTTTTGGTGCAGATTGGGATTCGGCTCTATTCTCCCTGCGCATACTTTTATTTTATTTGCTTGTAATCTGTGATGATTAACTAAATAATGTTTTCAAAAGGCCCCACTTGTTTTTGTTAGGTTCATTACTGCTTGACTAAAAGGGGCCCTGTGTGATTCAAGGTTGGGTGATTTTAAATTACAGAAGTCTGGGACTGACAGCAACATTAAACTGAAATTATTCAGTCCAATTGACATAAAAAACCTGTGGACATCTGTTCTATTAGTATTGTAATTGCTGCAATTAGAGGATTTCAATCAATTTGTCTCCTGAAGTCCCGCTTACACCAGCTTTTACCGTGCTGAAATTATACAGCAGAATCCACTCAATTTTAATAGAATCACTGTGATCAGTCAGTATGCTTGTGGGAGTGAAGTAAACCCACGTGTTTGGACATCAGAGTTTGTCCTAAACTAAAATATTCCAGTCACTGACCTATTCTGTTGAGGAAACAGAGAAGGTACGTTGATGTGCGAAGATATGGCGCAACCACCTTTTTGTTTTGGTTGTAATCTGCTGCCTCACCACTAGGTGCAACTAAACACACCGGACCTTTAAGTTGCTGTTCTGTTACTGTTGTCAAAACTACAAAGGTAGCTATCCTGGAGAATTAGACATGGACTCGGGTAGTAATAGGTAGTCAGTCAACAGGCAACAATTTTAGTTGTTAGCTTACAAGTAATTACTACATTACTAAGAACTATGTATTACTAAAGTGTAATATCTCTTCATACTGATGAAATCCCTATGATCAGTGTTGACAACAAGATCTGTGGATTATCCAGAAATCTCCACAAATTGGGTATTTTATCCTGCCTACTGTTTTGTATGATTATTATTTTATACTTTATCTTTGTAATAATGTTTAGTTTTAGTCTGTATAATTATATTTTCATATATAAAATCAGTACTTGTTGGGAACAAACATTTGTAGCATGTAACTTGGGAATAATAAATGGAATCTGAAATAATCGTGTCGGAGGACTGAAACCCTTAAAAAGATCCTTGAATGAAAGCAATGGCATCAGGCTTTGAAGCAAAAGAGAAAGGGCATTGAACCGAGGCCCCGAGGCGCTGCAGGCTTATGAGAAGTCCTGATTCAGGCCCCATGGTGCTGATAACAGTATAGAGGCAGATGGAAAACCCCCTCCGAGGCTGGGGACTGAGATTGTAAATTACAGCACCATGGACTAATACGGTGTCCTGATGAGCAAAAAATGGCGATATAAAAAATTCAAATATGGAAGGACTCGAGCTGACACCATTATTTCTAGAAGTGGGCGTAGGGGAGAGCTGCGGTATGAAAATGGGTGAGCCAACTTGGGTTTATTTCTTGCGAAAGAAATAACTCTATTGCCCAAACTTGGTTTCTGCTCAGAGAATTATTTCCAACTCTTTGAGTCTGTTTTGGACCTTTCGAAACTTCTGTAACTCTTCACCATCACTGTGGCCATGGGCTGTTACGCTGGACCTTTTTGAAACTTCCACAGCGCTTGACCTTCACTGTTGTTATGTGTTGGAAAAGAGGTCCAGATTTACGACACAAACTTCTCCTGTCCAACAAAGTTTGATCGGGGACCTTTGGGGTTCATGCTTGGCATCTCAACCCCTAAGACACAAGGGCGCCTCATGCCATCCTCATTTCCGCAACCATATCAGAGGTTTTGATCTAACTCTGACAGATTTCATAAATGGTTCTATAATTTAGATGGAAATTCAAGTGTCCATTTCCACATTCATTTACATATGGTGACCTTTGATGGCCACTGAAATCCAAAAATGGATTTTGGCAGCAGTAAAGCATTTTCAAACAAAGAAAAACCTGATTTTAAATTTTAATCTGAATGACGTAATACAACGTTTGTAATATTTTCGGTCTTGGACATCCGTCCAAAACCTGACTGGATGCCTTCACAAATTATATCAGCAGCTTAACTGAAAAACAGCTAAATCAACGTGAGCTCTCATATCACTTGACAGTCTAATCTGAGTTTCCCTTTACACCTTCTTTTCCTTGGGCAGCTGTTTGTGTCCGCCGCTGCTGTGGAAATGAAACATTCTCTACATTCCTGACTCTCAGCCGCCTCCATTGAGGTCACTGCTTAGGCCCCTGGGCTCATTCACAACAACTCCCTGCAACAGCATCATCGCAGTCGTTATTTCCTCCACCAGGCAGCCAGAAGTAGCACAGATGCGTCAACAGTGCGCTCGTACGACTGGTGATATATGTGCGCTGTGACACATCTACGCGTGATTTAATTGTGCTGTGGGGTTTTTCTTTTGGAGCAATCAACAGATTTCAGTGGGCTGAAACAATTCCTTTATTCATTAGGCTGTACCTTTCTTACTGAGCTGAGTTGTATGACAAAAAACATGCTTGGTCCTGATTAGACTGTGGAGAGCACTTACTGATTTTCCCCTATGGCCTCGCAATCAGTGTAGGATCAGGATGAAACAGCCCAACTCTCTCCCTGACAACTCCCACGTCAGTAAATTGCAACTAAAATCCTCAAATCGCTTTATGACTCCTGACATATGCTATTTTTAAGTGCTGTATGATTCATATTTTTGACCAAAAGGAGAAAATAGACAATCAAATGTGAGGTGCTCTTCAGCTGAATATAGAGTAAAAAAAATATTTGAGACATTTCCAGACAAGAATAAGTATTTGTTTTCTTTTTCTCATCACAGTGTTTCACATATCAGCAAAATGCCAAGTCCTCTAAAATCTACTTCAAAACACATCATTGCTTTCCAGAACAAAACCTATTAAGCATTTTTCTGGTCTGACACCACTATTACAGAAAAACTGTGTTCGTTTTTCAGAGAAACCATCAGACTTCCATGTTAAACATTCTGTTGCTGAAATGAGGAGCATGAGGAGCACTGTTCCTGGTCCTGGATCCAGAAGAAGCTCTTCACTCGTCCTTTAACATAAGCCAAATCAACCACTGACTGTTTGATTGTACTGTATTAGTTGGTTGTATTCCCAGTCCCAGTAAAACTTTGAGAGCTTTGACATCATACTTCTTCTACTACTTCAACTTCTCCGTGACTACGGCACCACACCGATCCACCAATCAACCAATTCTCGATCTCACTGTCGCTCTTACCCTCACTCAACTCTTTCACCTGGAGAATCAGCTCATTTCCAACCCAAAGGGGATAATCCGTGGTTGGAGTCAGAATATCATGGCCTCAGACTTGACGAAGACAATGGTGACTCCGTAGCTACTTGATTCATCTTCACCTGGACAATTCTAAGAATTACCAGCGTATTCTAATTCTGTTCCTTAAATCTCCTTGCATGCTAATCGGGTGCCTGAACCACCTCAACTGGCTACTCACATAACAAAGTGGCAGCAGTTCTTCTGCATTTTTTTTGGTTGGTTGTATCCGCAAACGCTCACTCATGATCAAAAAGCTTGTGGAAAAAGGTACAAAATATCAACTGGGATATTGTGAACTTCATTTTCTCTCCACCACAACAGTGTGGTACAGTGAACTAAGCAGAAGTACTTCATCAGACAGATGACGCAGTTCTTGAAATCGCTCGTTGGCAGTGCCTCGACAGGGAAAATGAAAAACAGAAAGACGAGGGGCAGCCTCGGCAAAGGTCAACACCCGCTGAGAGCGCAGTTAATTTACTTCTGAACATGCAAATGCAGTACCAAGGTGACACTACGCTTCAATCGATGTGTTTGTTGGATCACCAAACAGCTTCCTCTCTGAAACCTCCTCCCTGCACAACCGGCTGACCGTGACAATGAGTTGGCCTGCGTCCAACAATCTTTGTAACTTTCTGAAACTGACAATCGGACAAGCACGTCCACTTCATGCAGTGATCGGCCAGCTGTGCAGACTTCCATCACTTCTCAAGTATGCAACTGAAGGGTAAGAAGAAGTCCAAAAGTGTACAGTATTATTCTGTTTCATTTGATTCATCTTCGCCCTATGACGTCAGCCATTAGCTTGCTTATATGAGCTATTATCCTTGAGTATTCGGAACAATCACTAAGACGTTTCAGTCTTCTGTAACAGGAAAACAAGAACAGACGTCATTAAACTATAAAATATATCTTTAAATCAGAAAGAATTGAACATGGAGGGGCACTCGGAGAGCATAGAACCCTGTCAGGGTCAACTGTCCGTGATACGATATGCAAATCTGTGTTTGTATGTCTGATTACATTCAACTTATCTACCTCAGTCGAGGTAATAAAGGACTGTCATTAATATAAGCCTGTTCCAGATTGAGAGCTGAGGTGAACAAAAAGAAGTGAGCGCTGCAAATAATTCAAATCTTACATAAACACAGCTCAGTATTCTGGATGCGGCATAGATAAAAAATTTGACATGTTGTATGTATCCAAACTGTTAAATAGGCTCTATCTAAATATTAAATATCAACAGGTCATTTTTCAAACAAGTTAAAAGCAGCAGCGAGACGAGATGCTGTGTAAATTTTTCCACCCCAAACGGTGTTCTCGTGCTGTGTTGCCATAGAAGCCTGATTCAACGTGTAATTGCTAATGGGCTCATTAGCGAGAGGGGGAGAGATGTGAGAGGGGAAAGGGAAAAGTCCAGTGTTGTGATGCAGCTTCGTTTCATGTTAACTGTGCTCTATCGACGTTGCTGGATTCTCTTTAATGTGTTTCGTGCATCGGTGGAGTCTTTCGGTCGCTTCACAGAGAATTCCAGCCGGTGTGGGGTTTGCAGTGTACCTAGAAAAACCAGAGAAATCGGCTCCTTTTCTGAAATCTTCAAATTCAGTTTCTTCTTCTCCAGCTCACTGTCATTCTATTTTGAGGCTTGTTCTCATCAGTGCCATTATAAAAAAAAACAGCAGCGGCAGTCTCGGGGCTCCAGCTTCACTTGTTCCCTCCTCAACCAAGAAAAAAGACACGACGTTCTGAGCGCCGGCGTGCTCAAGATGGAAACAAAGAACACTGTGTGAAGTGCTAAGGGTAAACGTGCAGATCCTGCACACGAGTGTGTTGACTGCAGGTCAGAGGAATAAGAGGGAAGGGGAGGGAAGGTGTGCACAAAACTGAATTCCAAGTAGGACTTTGTGGACCGGGCCTTGTTCTGTTGACATCTACTATTTTTCCTAGAAGTTGTACTCTTCAGAGGCTTCTGCTGAGAATAAGAGGAAAAGCACAAAATAGCATGTGCTGAGAATTAATAACGTCTTAAGGTTGTTTGTTTTGTTTTTTACTTCTTAGAAATCTCAGCATTATTTAACCTGACCTGTATGTTTTTGAAATTAAAAACAGGTGGCGCTTTAGTTGTGTTGGTATATAATTGGAACAGTTTTACGGCATGACAATTCAATTTCTTTCTAGTAAACAGATAACAGCATTAGCTGTTAGATAACGGCTAAGGGAATACAAAGGAAATTGTTGCAGACGCAGAAAACACAATGGAGCCATGATTGAAAAGGGTCAGCGGTTAATGTCTTGCCATTTCAGATAACCAGAACAAAAGGAGTGTAGATTCAAGTACACAGCAGATGGACAGGGACAGAAGAAAACACAAATTTAAAGGTCAGCGTGTATTTAATTTGTTTGATTTCAGCGCAATTCAGCTGACGTTAGCAGCACATGAACAAAGGAAAATAGGGTTTTTGATACCGGAAACAATCAGTTAAAGGGATAGTTTGTGTTTTTTTGAAGTGGGGTTGTATGAGGTACTTGTGGGCGGCGTGTTACCCAAGTACGGAAGTAGAGCAAAGCATTGTCGTGGACAGGATCAGCGGAAAAAGATGTTTTAGGCACGGAAAAATGGCTCTGATTCCTCAGAGGGTGAAGTGTGAACATGTACTTACTATTTTACTTGCCAAACTGGTAGCACGCTAACTACTGTCTACTGTAAGTATAACACCGACTATGAATAAAGTACCTCACACAACCCGAACAGTACGTTTAAAAGCAAAACCTGAACTCTTTCGTTTCTTTTTTTGGGCTTTTTACTTTATTTTTTTGGATAGTGACAGTAGACAGAGACAGAGAGAGAGAGAGAGAGAGAGAGAGAGAGAGAGAGAGACCGGAAAGGTGAGAGAGAGAGATGATGACAGCGAAGAACCCGAGCTGTCAGCATTTAGCCTTGATCCGAGGTACCCCCACTAGGGAGTTACCGGTGGCACCTAAACTAGTTAGTAGGAACTACTTTAGGAAATGACGGGAACTGCAGAGTCAGTTGAAAATGCCCCGTGGGTTTGTTCCTATTACACAGTGGTTTAGTCTGGAGTCCAAGTAATCGCCCGCCATTGCAAAAGCAATTGATAAGGCCAGTGAGAAGTTTATTTATTTATTTATTTATTTTGTCAATTTATTCCATTTCAATCAGTTTGCCAATATTGCGTCACTACAGTACTCATGTGAATATTATGGAAATATATATTTTGCAGATACAAGACGATAATTTCTTTTACCTGCGTGGTGGATATACAGTAATCCAGAGTCGTCTGTCAGTCCGAGGCACTGCTTGATATTTAGTCCATGTCCAGTCCTGTTTGGTGCCCCCCACACACACACACACACTGTCCACTGAATAAATCAAAGACAGACAGAGTGGACTTTTCATAAATTTAAGTGACAGTCACATTAATCTCAGTGACAAGGCGGAGCTGTTGCAAACATTAAATAATAATTTCATAAGCCAAAAAATCGCATGGTGAAATTTAGAGTTAATACATTTGCAGAATCTATTTTGATTTAATTAAAAGAGTACATTACAAACATATCATTTCATTTTAGAAAGGTACATTTTATGGTTGCTGTGACTATAAAGTGAAAGTTTCAAAAATGAAGTCATGAAAATATGATATAGTACTATATGATATACTCCATACTGTTGCCAGAAAACATTCAGTTTGAAGAAAAATTGGAAAATGGAAGCATCAGCCTCTTTAAACCACGTTTTGTCATCTTTGTTACTGTACAAAAGCTTTATATTTTCTGTACAGGCATGAGTGCTATTGATTTTTTTTTTTATGTAACTCTCAGCAGGAAGGCGAATCAGCACGTACTTTGGCAGCGCATTTCACTCGTTTTTATCGCAACTTCACTTCAAACCCGTTTAAAAACTCTGCGTAAAAACTCCTCTGACACGCAGGAAATTATAGATTGCGTAGTTTGTTTGGCCGGCACGGCTGATTGACGCGGCTAAAAGCAATAATTCTAGGAAGTCAAACTTCAATAGTAGGGAAAATAATTCACAGCCCTGCCATGCATGTTGACTGACAGCTGATCTCTGGGTGGCGCGGTGCAAAAAGACAGCAGCAGTGAGCCGTACACACCGAGCGCAGAGGCTAAACGAGAACAAGTCTTTAAACAGGAACAGGAAATGTAGATATACAGTAGTTTTCCAGGAGAGGGGGGGGGGGCTTTTTTGGATTCAGGCCACACGTCCATCAGCTAAGTTGTGATGACTCATGCTGTTACACCATGCCTACGCATCTATCCCTCTGCTGCACACCAGCTTTATCTGCTTCTGTCTTTTCCTTTCCATCCCTCACTGCTGTTGTCACACACACACACACACACACACACTTTTTATGAACAAACTCTCCCCCCCCTTTATTCTGCGAGGCGAAAAGCTGGAACACAGTATTCTTCACCGCCACCAATCCGTGCCCTCATTTTAAACATATCTCCTGCCTAATTCACTCAGTTACGTAACAGACAATTATACAACCAATTCAGCTCGCTCCTCAAAGGCTAGCCTCGCAAGGGCACTCCGAGCGCAGCAGTAAGCAGGGCGCTGGTGATATGGGGGGGAAGAGGAGGAAATGTGTAAGTAATTTTAATAAAGAGATGGAATACAGTTAAGACCCATCATGGACTAATGATAGGAAATGAATAACGGGGGAGGGAAGGAGTCGGTGTGAAATTGTCAATTAGGATTTTCTTCCTGTGGTGACTGGAGGGAATTCAATAAGCCACAGGCAATAGCGGACCACTTCTATGTGGAGATCATAGAGGCCCGCTTCTTCCTCTCTGTGTGAGCTGAAGCTCTCCAAGCTAAAGGCAAACTGCAGATTACGAGATGAGCTCTAATACATGAAGTGAAGTGGTCGTGGAGGAGGGTATTTTTTTTCTTTTTTTTTAGGATCCAGTTGGTGTCATCCACCTCTGCAGTTTGAATGATGACAGATTTAGTGTGATTTTTATTATTTATAAAGCACATTCAGTGACTCTAATGGCACATTTTGATCATATGTAGCATCTTTTGACCTGTGACATCCCTATTTTATTTATTTATTCTTGTATTCAGGTGAATATATGGCCCCGAGGTTGATGTAAACTCTGTATTATCTACATATTTAATGCCACATGAATACCTTGAACATCTGCTTTTACGGGTTGTTTCAGAGGGAAACGATGAACAATTTTTTCTGAATAATCCTAATCCTGATCCTAAATCTGCTACTCTTTGTGCTGAGCTTTTAGCCACGTCTCATACTCAGACTACTAGACAAGTATGGTATTTCACAACAGGTCATGTATTTGGATTTTTATGACACAACCTATTTTGTCATTGGAGAGTCTGGCCATCAGCAGCTTCAGTCCAAATATATCCAACTGGCCACGACTTTTCGAAATTCAGATCAAATGAATAAACACCCATGTTCATATTATTTATGGCTGCTTTGCCGCTCTCTTGTAAGGAACATAACCAGCCCTGACACATGGTCCGTTCCTCTCTATCCTCAAATTAACTGAGCTCCTCCGCTGTTTTCTTGCTGATGGCCATGAGCTTCCCACTGCTCACCCACAACAGAGCCTAACATTCCTGGGAACATGTGATTTTCCCCTCTGCTTCCCTTCCCTGCTCTCCACCCCCCCCTCCACCTTCCTGACCTCCCAGACACGTGGCCGCAGAGCTGTTACTCCCTGGAAAACAGCCCTACCAAAGAGCAAGGAGGCCTGCGACTGCAGAGAGAGAGCAACTTCAGCATGTGCGAAATGATTTCTGATAACATAATTAAGCGGCGGCGCTGCTGCGGCTGCTAATTCTACAACTTCTTTACCGCAGGCTGCTCCTGCTGCTATTGCTACCTGTGCCGGTACTACAAAAACTGCAGCTACTACTGCGGCTAGGGTTGCCTCCTTCATTCAGTGTTGAAAAATAAGGGACACCTTGCCAGCAGCCTCGTGCCCAGGGGACACAAATCAAGCGCATGGGGTCTGGAGTTCCTCTCCCTCATGAGAATTTGTGAGTCAAACACTTTATTTCCTGCATTCTGGTGATTTTTTTATGCACCCGCTTGTGCTTTTTATGTATCCTCTGCTACTCTCTACATTAATGTAAAGCAAACAGTCAATAGGTGTATGCGCAGGCATTCTAAAATAAGTTTCATTTAACCTTCAGTCCTGCGCTTTTCAAAAAGGGGTGCCTTTGGAAGATGAATTTCCACCGAGTAGGTTATTGGTTAAATTTCTCTCTTTCAGACACACACTTGCATCCTCAGAGGAATGTCGACTTGTGTGTCTGGAAGAATGGCACGCCGTTACCAAGTTGATAACTCTAAACATTATCCAAGTCGGCTATTGACTCTGTGACATCTCGATTATAAGTCACTTTGTAAATCTAATAACTACACACATCAACACAACAAGAAGTTACTGGATCCTCCTCTGGGGAAGTCTTGGTGTCATGAATTAAGTGATTCCACTCTCGCCCCTGTGCCGCTCGGATGTCGTAGACGTCTGCTGGCTGTTGTTCAGGTTGTACAGCCCCTCACGGATACAGAAAATTCGGATCTGCATTTGGACAGTCGCTTTGTTTTTACAGGCGGGCATGAGCTGGAGGTATTCGCCCACATTGTATTTCTCAAACCGCGGATTCAAGCCTCTGGAGCCAGGGCTAAGATGACAATGGACAATTTGTTTGTCACTCTCTTTCATGATTTTTTATATTTCTCTGCTATGTCTTGTGAAACTCCTTTTGGTTTTACTATTTCTCGTACCGTTACAATCATGTGAAAATGTAGTTTACGAGTTGGGTGTTCAGAAAAATCCGAAATAAGTAGCATGCCATATTATTACTCGTCATTTCTAATGCAACAATCATTGTTGTTACTGCTATAATTAATACTACCATAACTGTTATGCTACATATACATCTACTATTGTTATTATCGCCAGTGGTGCTGCCGTCACTACTCCTTCTGCCAAATCTTTTGTCTTTTACTATTATCAACAGTGTAACTATTATTGCTAGTGCGATGGATGCCCTTGTAGTGCTGCTATTATGCACTGTCCATGCCACAGCTTCATCTACAACCATTACGACTACAACTGCTTGTACTACTGCTACCATCCCAGCTATTGCTGTCACTTCTGAAGCTACACTCGACGTCTAAGTGTTGCTGCACTCGCCATGCCTCTCCCATTACTATAAAAGAAGAAATAAAGCACGATAACAACTGGAGGGTATTTGTCCAGATGGATGCAAGAATTGCTGGATGGGATCGGACGGTCTGCATCACTCCGAGCCAAAATGAAAACAGCTGTGGTGCACCACACTCCAATCATGTACTGGCCATATCCAAGAAGGTTACCGGGACAGCTGTTAAAACATCGCCACTCATCTGCTTTTTTGAGACAAAAAAAAAATCATATACCAGCCTACTTTTAGAGCAACTTAAAAACATCTTACCAAATTAGAAGAAGCGAAGGCACGAGAATCTCGAAGATTGTCTTACTGCCTCTGCAAGCCAAGGTCAAATGGGTGTTGTGGAACAAGATAACACACAATTTAACAGCCACAGATATTTCCCATAGTGTTCTTAAAAGAACAGTGTGACCCCAATGACCCCTTCACCTCACCCACTCCTTTCTAGCACCAAGGAGAAACCATGGTGGGCGCGTAAAACACGAAAAGCCTTATCTTGAGGCAGTGTTTGGTTTGTTCATTATACACTAATGAAACCAAAGTAAGTAGAGCCCCCTAAATCTTAGACATTGGATCTATAAGGTAGTAACTTTTTACTGGATTGGATTGGACCTATTGACTGGTATATAGCCTTAACCTCACTGGGCGCATCTCCATCAATGATGCTCTTTTGGTGCATTCTCCACGCAACTCCAAACCCCACCCCACCACCAGACTTTGTTCATTTGCTCAGATTTGGTCGATGTTCCTGGGTTTATGTGCTTCTAAATATGTAAATATGCTGATTCTGGGATGCCTCCGAAACAGGCTGCAGAGCTTCTGGTGGGATTTCAGACAATGACTAGAAAGGCCACGATTCGCTCCAGTGGCCATGTTACACACAGGTCGCGTCCGAGCCTGTTGGAATTTAGCCAGAAGAGGCGGTGCATTTTATTTTTCAATGCAGGGTGATCCCCTATGATTGTAGCCACCCTTAGGAGCCTGGTAATAAGCGAGGTTAACTAAGTTAGACTATCTACTATACTGTAAATAAGTTGTTTTAAGATAAGAAAATAAAGATGTCTTGAAGCAGCAGAAAGAGGCAGCAGAAGTGGAAGATTTCTATTGCACTGACCTTTATTCATCAACTGCAAATAGTTGCTTATATCTGAGTGGATATGTTATGATATATCTGTATGGAACAAAAAACACACACACACACACACACACACACATTTTGAAATAGGAAGGACAAACACAATAAACACATGTGAAGATGAATTGAACCCAGTGAAATTGCCTTCTGGGTTTATTTGCACAGAACTCTTTGGTAACTTCATCTTTTAAAAAAATGTGTTTTTCATACAGTGACTAAACCTTCAGTTTAGTCGAGCGTGTAAAACACAATGCAACGAAAGCCTTTATTTACCTTGAGGGGCTGTCAGCCCACCACAAAGAATTTCATCTGTCTGGCTTTCAATAGAGAATCCCATGGTGGTATAAACAACTATCCCACACCAACTCAGAGCAGCAACACTTAGTACTTGTAAATTCTCTTAAATGTAAAAAAAGATCTAGCTAAAAATACAGACACGACATTTCTGATGAGTTGAAGTGAAATAGTAGGGTAATAGGGTACAAGACGAAGGAGGGTTGGTCGTGACTTTGCCCTCTTGGGGGTAAAATTGGGAGCAAAAACAAGCGGTGCGTTGATTATTGGTGTGCATATTTTCCTTTTTCGGTTTCCACATTTATGTGATTTGGAGGACTGCCTTTTCAGATATCTTCACAGCCTCTCCCTCACTATATGCAAAACAAGGGAACGGCCACCTCTGGATGAGCAAGGTGGTCATGGTCAGGACAGTCCAAATGGGAGAAGAAAAAAAAACATGTCACCAAGAAGGACACCAGAGTAGACCTTTCTCAAGGTTGAGTTCATGTAGGAATAACTTAACCAAGAACAGCGTGTGTGACATTCAAACTCCCCTTCCTGTTCAGCCAGTAATTTATATGAATGAGATCCTAAAAAATAAAACGGAGGACAAAAGGAAGGTTTGCCCTTCGCTTCCCTCTGTCTCAATCAATGGCAGCAGGAGGAGTTTTGATTTATGTTTCCCAGGATCTGTGCTCCAGGAACAACCCCAGCTGTTCCATTGACACGGCTAAGGCCAAGGGAGAGATGAGTAATGTCATTAACCAATGAACGGAAGGAGGAAGATGAAGAGATCGGCCTGTGTGAAGGGAGCGAGGCGTGGGGGTACAGATGCCCACCGATGTTCCCACGCGACGGAGCCATATCTCAGCGTGTACAAAAGCCCTGCTCCGATGTCATCCTCTCAGCATAATTAAGTGAGATAAAAGTCGCAGTGGAGGAGTGAGCCTTAAAGCCTCACGACTGCATCAGTGTGACGCTAGCGTCGGTTCGTGTTTCTGTGATACAAACATGCTCAGTTACATCACGGGGCGGCTCACCGGCTCGTGCTGGAGCACCAACAGATGGGGAGGGAGTCTGGAGCAGAGGAGGCCGATAAAATCGAGTAGAAATACTGAAAGATTTGCACTTAAGCTGCCGAAAACCTGATTTTGTGCAAATATTAAAAATGAAAAGAACACTCCATCGATCATCCATCCTTTAAATAGGGTTGGGGTCAATCACATTTTACTGATCCTAAATCCAGTATCAGTCCATCAACAAATCTAATTGGGTTTAGCTTTCAGCAAAGACAGTAACAGAAAAAAGTAGCCTCTGTCTTTGTCTTCTTGAGCAGCACATTCGTGGTCAGCTTGGCAGATTTAAAGTCCCCATGAAACATAAAGCAGAGTGCTATTTGCTTCCACATGTTTCCTGTAAAAAAAAAAAACAGGCAGTTAAAGAGGGACTTGTAGATATTGATTGGAGTTGACAATAGCCAATAGAGCTGAATGTGTGTTACCCAGACTGCTATGAATTGTAGCTAGCGCTAGTGATGATCAAGTGTCAGCATCTACCTCCCAGTAACACTTCCATAATTTCCAAAACCAGTGTCATGCTGCACTGAATCAGTTTGGTTAGCTGCGTGGCTGACCGAGCTAACAACAGTTTGCTACTTAGCATTCTTACCATGGACAAAATCTGTAAATCACCTTGGTGGTCTAATTTGCGGTTGGCTACTTCAGGAGGTCATTAAAGCTACGTTCATCAAGGAACTCTGTAAATCACTTGGAGCTGAAGCCGAGCGCCCGGAGGACATCAGAAGGAAAAGAAAGATATAAAGTTGTGGTTTTCAGTGAAGCCCGGCCGTACATGCATGTAACAGCCCCCTGAGTCACTCATAGACCATATAAAACAGGAATCATTCCGCTCTGGTGGCATCATAGGCGAGGCGTTTCATTGGATGCAAAATTATAAAGTATAAGCCTCCGAGGACAGAATGAGTCGTCAAAAAGTCTTTATCCTTACCAGGAAATGACAAACTCTAAAATCCCATTGAGAATACCTGAAAATACCTAAAAAAAAACTTCACACTTCATGGAGACGTTAAAATGGTAACATTTCAATCAGTTAATTCCAGCAGGGGATGACTCCACTGGTTGCACAAATAATGTAACTCCAGCTCCGCCCTCTTGTCCAAATATGGTCACTTCTGGCCCCAAAAAACCAAGATGGAGCAGAAAAAAGAATTTAAAACCGAGGCTTACTATTGAGACTGTGAAAGAAATAAATACCATTTATATAATCTAATCATCAGGAAGATACAGCCAAGATAATTAATACTATAATTTCATATTTGAGTGATTGAAATAAGTAAGCGTACAGTGTGTTTGTATGGTACAATACAATACTATATATGAATATTACAGAAAACTATATAGTCAAACAATTTCAGCTTTCAGCTTTAACATTGGCATGGCAACTGAAGCATCTGAGAAAATGTGATATATCCTGTTATCAGTGTAGAAAAGCTGTGAAACAGCTGTTAGACCATCACAAGACATATCTGCATATCGTGGTAACACAAAGCAGTGTGATGTGGCTTTGATCTGTGCAGCATACGGCAGAGCTTGACAAAATGTTTACACGTGCAGCCTCCTCACCATCCCGCAGCACACTGTTGCCCATTAAGTGGTTAATGATGTCATGTAATGAATGTTCGCTCGCGGCGCGCTGCTCGAGCTCCTCCGTCTAGAGCGGACGTCATCAAATGAGATCAATGTGTGCACTGGCGTACGCGGCGTTGCGGTCGCAACAGACCTGTAATAATAAAAATAATGAGTTTGTCAGACCAAAGTGAGTTCAGAGAATGACATGACCTGACTTTGAAACACGCTGATCGAGATGAATTAATCTCTTTCTCTCTGCTGGGGATGCGCAGGGTGGCCTCGGCGTGTCATCGAGCCACGGTTTAAGGACCGCCCACAAAATCCTGGACTGAAAACTGGTGAACTATTTTAACTTTTAACTCCACTTTTCTGTAATATATTGTTCAAAGTCTTTTCACATGTTTTCAGCAACTATTTTCCAACATATTTAATGTAATTTGTAAGAATTGCTTTTACACTGACTTTAATATTTTGACTTTTTAATGTCATAATAGATCGAATCGCTGTAATGTGTTGTGGTATTTTTTTGAAGTATTATCTGCACGATTGAGGGGTAACGGCACTTCAAATTGAGCGAGTAACAAGAAAACCACATGGTTAACCCCCCACAGGTGATTCTAATGTGTGCCTGATTAGACCTCTTCTCTGTACACACTGTACTTGATTGACATGTTCCCGACTCTCCCTGTTGCACCTGTGAGGGCACAAATTGCACCTTTAAAGTGAAGACAGACAACTCGTTTTGCTTTAACTTACCATTATGAAGTAGTAAAGAAGTCATGTTGATTTCACAGCGTTTGCACTTGTTCCCTAAACTCCTCACTACGATGTTTCGCAGGAAAATGAAGGCCTGATTTATAAGGCTTGAGTTTTTCCTTCAGACGTACATTCACATCACCCCCCCTGCTGCAGTTACTTGTTTGTGCGAAATTCAATATCAAATTCTGACAGTTTCAGTTAACCTCTTCTGCGAACGTGCTTCTTTCTCTCCGTATATATTTCCATAGTGGTGCTGATCATTTCTTCACGGAGCCAAGCTCTGAGGAAAACAGAAGGCAACCCGGTCAAGAGAGCTGGGCACACCGCGACTTCAGAAAACACAATTAGGAAAAAAGACACAAGCAGTATTAAAAGATCACTAATTTTAGAAAACACACAACCTGGCAGTTGTACAACAAGACCTAAAATCCATCAGGCGGCCTGGAAGACGCCTTTCTTCTCCAACTCATGGTCCTGTTTGAATGAAGTCATCACAAACATTTACATGACACACCTGAATGACTAAAGGTCATCACTTTGGAAGCCTGAGAAGCCAGCAATATATTTCTATTCCACGTCTGAGCTGAAGGACTTCATTATCAGTGTATGAAATCCAGACAGAGTCAACCCGAGCAGACGGTCAGATGTGAGAGTGTGCGGGGCCTTTAAAGTGTACCTTCAAAGGACCTTCAGTTTTCACTTAAGGTGGAAATTCATGTCATTTGATGCATTTCAGTGCTGTTTTAGACCTCAAACCCTCTTCATTCATGGAGAAAATCCCTAAAATAGAATGTTCAATTGATTTATCCGTTTGTAGATCAACCCCTTACGTTACTATAATGGCAGACCTGTTGGGAATACAAATTCCTTGTTATATAATTCCTTCATATATATTCAAATCACTCTTAAAGGTGCAGCGTGTACTGATTTGGGGCCTTTAGTTTTAGAATGAGGCGGCTATGGATATAATATTGATAACTCTGTTTTCATGCATGTATAATCACCTGAATTTGAAGGATTATCTCACGACTCTTGTTTCATAGTGAGGAGGAGCTTTGTGATACGGGCCTGTCAGTAACTGTATTTACATAAAGCATTAAAATATCATTAAATGCAAAAAAAAAAAGTAGGTGTAATGTGTGTGTATATACAGATATATATCTGTGGTAAGTGACAACCTTTTATATTTTATATCTGAGGTGGATGAAGCATTCAAGCTGAATACTATCTGCTATCAGCCCATTACATGAACAAACCGTCTGGATCTATTGGTCTAAATGGAGAGCGGTTGAGAGCAATAAAAGAGTCAGTGTGCATGAGAGAGAGAGAGAGAGAGAGAGAGACTTCATCACCATGGTGTAAGACATTGTAATCTGCCCATCCCCCTTCACAGCCCGACTCCACTCTGCTCACACACTCGCATGGAAAGGCAGTCCTCAGCACTAAACTGCTTCAGCATGGTGTTTAACCCCCCACATTATCACTAAAGCTTTACCGAGACAGGCCCACATTTTTCACAGTGGATGAGCGGGATAAGGATTGTACCACGCACGGCGAATGTGATGAATTAGACACCATCGTCAGCCAGATCTACTGGTCTTTTATTTAAAAGCTTTCATGCTTTTCATATTTCGGCGGTTTAAGATTTTCCTCCGCTGTTAGCAGAGGAAATCATCAATGAAATCTGTCTCACCTTGCCTTGAAGAAACAGTCCCCTTTGTAGGAGTGAGAAGTCATTCCACTGAATTAAGTATGGAGCTTCTGGACGCGTTTAGCCTAGCTTAGCGTCAGATTAGATGCAGGAGGAAAGAGATTGAACCGGCTCTGTCCAAGGGTAGAAAACGCAACAACTCTCATGTTATCTCATTGTCACTTGTCTGATGCTGTATCTTCTTTGTTTCATCTGTGCGCGGAGTGTCATGCTAGCGATTTCTTGGGGAACAACTCGCCAGATTTGGACTCTCTACAGGCAAGATGGTACCAAACCTGCAAGATGAAAGACTTGGAGAAGCTTCCTGTTGGCTGTTGTTCACCAAGAAGTTGTTCCAGTATTGTTATTTTTTAGATAGTCATTCATTAACTGATGTAGCAAACGAGAAACATATACAGACCTGAAAACACACAAACAAAGGGGTCACAAACATTCAAACGTGGGGAGACGGAGCTCCAGCTAACAGTCCACCCTCCATCCTTTTGGTCCAACCCTGGACTCGAACCGACTGAGCTACTGCTGACCCCATCGTACAGCAGCGCCTTCCAGAAACTCTGAAATTCTCCATTTCAAAAGAAATAAATCAACTTTATGATGTGACAACACAATGGTTAAGGTTGGTTAGTTTTTAGGAGAAATATCATAGTGTGGGTTAAAATGAGTACTTTAAGGTTAGAAAAACATCTGGACTCGGGTTAAGATGACCGCTTCCTTAAGGTCAAGGGACCATCGTCGTCATGGTTACAATTATAGCCACTTGGTTAAGGTCACGGTTAAAAGAAACCAATGTTGACTGTCGGTGGAAAACAGGAAGCAAACAGATGTCTCCGGTGACATTTTTTCTGACCGTCCGTCCACCCCACCCTCAATCCCTAGGTTGACTCCATTGCTCCTGACGGACAAGCGTCATAATTCCTGCAGCCGCGAGGGAGCTTTGTCGCTTGTAAACATTTGTCATTTTTCCGACATGAAATGACTAATGCTGTCGTTTTTCTTGGGGAGGACAGTCTTGCGTATCAGCAGTGGCAGTAGAAATGTATTGTAGTCTGTATAAGCCTTTAATAACTGTATACGCGTCCAGTGTTCCACCCATCCATCTTCTGTTGTCTCTTCCTGAAATACAGCAACCCAGCTCTCCTTCAGTGACACAACAATAAAATCATTCTTGTTTCCATTTTTGCTGCAAAGCGCACAGCGCTGTGATGATTCTGTACCGCTCCCTCAACAGATGTGAATCAGTGTGAGCGCTATTGTTCACGAATTATGAGTTCCTCTATGTGACGCGCTTCGTTTCTCTTCGTCTGTGTAGCCATGCATGTTATCACTGCGTATACCACCCATGTCTTCCACGGGGAGCCGAGGCAGAAATGATGTACCATATAAAAGACAAACATTTATCATGTCTTACATATACAGGTCTGCCCACGCACGCTCTAAACACACAGAGAAGTAAAAGAACTGCATTATTTCCTTTGTGTGCAAGTTCCAAAGAAAGACAGCAATAAATAGAACAGCCCATAAAACAATGGTTGGAATATTGTCAGAATAAATTGTTAGTATATTAATCACAGGTAGACAGCAAGCAGCAACCTCTGCGGCTGTGAAATGAAGCCAATGTGGAGGAGCCAAAAACTGCAGTTCCTCAAACGTCCACTTGAGGCTGGCTACAGAACGAGTCAATCACCATAAGTCCCCATGTTAAAATGTTATAAACATGTTTACAGCCTGGTACATAAAACAGTTTTGGTCTCTATAGCTAATGACAATGGTACTGGGTCTGATTTTCGATAGAACTAACCTGTTCAGATCATATTAAAGTTTAAAGTTATGATTAATTAACAGCTCAGCCGCTTTGATTGACAGCTGGCTGCCATTACAAGTGGCTTGCTCAAGCAACCATCATTCAGCCCACCTTCCCCCACGATCCAAGTCTTTGCCCATTTGTGGATAAGCTTGGAGCCAGTGGACAGTCTGTTAATTCACAAGCCCTCTGGCACCTTGCTTAACGTATACTACCACTACACTGGGTATAGTCATGGTTAAATATCAGGTAACAATGTGAAAACAACGTGACAATGTGTATAAAGGGGTCACTCATCGTGACGAACCTACAGAGGATTGTGACCTGAATCTGCAGCTCCACTCAGCTTTATGTAGCCATTGTGTAGCTGTCTGACTGCAACTTTTATTGTTTAGTTTCAGCCTTACCTCTCTTGCAGTGTCTTTTTTCAGCTGCAGCAGGCAGCTGTTTTCAGAGAAAAAGCTCTACACTGCCAAGCTGCAGACAGACACAGTTAGAGACTAGCTGGTGGACACAGTGGGGCATTTAGCAGCTCAAGATATTTCCCTTTGGAGTTGGTGGAGACCAAAAAAAAGCAGAAAGAGAAGAGAATAGAGAGAGAATATTGGACTTACATTTGCCAGGTGGCCAGAAACACAACTCCAAATGATTTCAACTTAAGAAGTCATATCAATGTTAGGTTCATGGCTTGTTTCTACTGCAGCCCGAGGCCAGAAAAAAAGGAGGTTTAAGGGCTAGTTAAACATTTCTGGAACTTCTTCAACATCTCTGAGAGGAAGGAGATATCAGTAATCAGAATGTGTGCATCCGAGCTTAGCATAAAGACTGGAAATATAAATTGTAACCACCAATGGTGCCAATATTTGACAGCTAAAATCAAATTCACTGCAACTGCTTCACCCCTTTTCCCAGTGAAAATGGCGACCATTGAGGGCGAGAAGTGTCTAGTGCTCCACACACAACTTTTTGACCATTATGAGTACGCCATCCGGGTACTCACTGTACACTGCACTTCCATTATTGACAGTGTGAACACAGTTATTTACTTAAAATAGCAAGTTCAAGTATAGAAGTATGCAATATGTAACTATTACAAGATGTAACTTGTAAATGAGACAGCAAATACTCTATTTTCTTTATGCTAAGCTAGGCTAAATGCATTCTGGAATCCAGCCTACAAGCATATTTCGTTAAATGTTACACTCAAAGGAGCACAGAGCACGTGTGACAAAAACATTAGCAGAGTCTGTAAGAGTATATGTTGCATAAAATGAATGAAGAATAGCCAGTTTCATCTCAGACTGACCTGCCGCCCTGCCTGCTGCTTCTGTTACATGTCTAATAGGAGGAAATGGCTTGTGGTGAGGAGAGGATCCAGCCCTTCTGTGGGAGTTTAATTCAATCACAGCTCCGGTCAAAAATGAATTAAAACTCTCATTAAACCCCCCTCCAGTGTTCCAGAGACTAAGCTGGCTGCTAAGGCTCACAAGTAGAGATTTGGGTGTTACATAGAAGCATCAGTCAGCTCCGCAGTTATCTGTCTGTGAGTCAGCCATCAGTCACTAACTCCATCATTTTGTTATTTTAATTTGCAGCGCTTGCGCTCACCCACACAGTGAGCCCAGTGAACCCGGTTGCAGATGATCCAAACAACAGTGGGCTACGTGGACGTCTTGTTGTTTAATCTGAACGAGTCACAGTTTGACAAAATTGAGACCGCAGTGCTCCCTGCCTAGACTTCATATCTCACTGAGCACAATGAGGATAATACGCTGCGATCCACATCACAGGATCATTGACCTTTCCACAGTACACTGTAACTAACCACTTTGGACTGTAGCCACTTATTATATGGAGCAGAGCGACAGAAAGTCTTGTTTTGTGTCAGGGAAAGAAAAAAGAACCTATGTGTTGTAACCCAGCAGGAAAAACATCTCAGAGCCTCCGATCAGTGAAGTGTTTCTGCTGCAGGATCAATTCAGCCTCGCTTTGTTGCTCCTGAGCAGCAGCTTACATTATCACTGGTGTCACACTGATACATTGTTAGAGCTATTGTCAGGACAAGATGGCTCTGACAGTGGCATTTAAGCTTATTCTATTCACTGACTAACACTAATGTATTCCAGTCATTCTTTGTGGATTTAGCAACGAACAAATAAATTGTCACACAGATAAAATGTGCAAAACTTGTGACGTTTGATGAGCGTGAGCAATGCTCTGAGCTAAATAATCTAACGCTGATAAATAGCTAGCACAGTCTGTCAAGCTAAACCAAACATCTATTTTTTTTTGTTTTTATCAGCTGGCTAAAAGCCTTTGTACATGAGGGAAAATGCAACTTTTTTTTTGTTCCATTCGCCAACCAGAGCCTTTAAACGTGAAACATGAGCTCCCCCTGCTGATGCAGAAAATGTAAAGCGTGCTGCCTTCAGGTGCTTGCGACAAGAAAATGGCCAGGGAAAGTCATAAATCTAGTACATGTGAGGGGTTTGTTGTGATAGCCAAGATATACACTCAGTGGCTTCTTCATTAGGTAAACATGTCCAATCTGTGATCCCATGCTCTGCCATAAATTCTGCTTTTATATAGCTTTGTCGACACTGCTGGGTAGTATTTCTGCTAGATTGTAGTACGTGGTGGTGGTGTTGGACTGGAGTGCATTACTTCTAATGTTCCGACCCTCTCATGTATGAAACTGGTGGCCAGAATATAATAAGAAATACCTAATTGGTGTGTAGACTGTGGTGGAAAGTAACTGAGTAGACTACATCTATAGTGGTTTAATGTAGTACAACGTGTTTCTTATACTTGTATCCCACAATTTACACGTTTACTTCATCTTTTATCATTATAGTGGTTGGAAGTTACTTTGCAGATTACATTACATTACATGCAGGACAGAACACATGATTTTTAAAATATGATGCATTGTTATGGATTAATGTGCCTAATTTTGTTTACTGTACCAAATTTGCTATAGGAGTATTACTGTTCGAGGCCAACGTTATTGAGCTCATTTTGCTGAAATATTTAGTATTTTTCTATCTTCTTTTAAGTTTTTTTTAGGGGAATTTTGGCGGCCGCTGAAGCTGATATTTGGATATGGGCAAATAATACATAACTGGCACTTGACTCATTTTCTGACTACGGATGCACTTTTTTTTTTTGCACAAAGCTACTGTACAAAGTTTGTGTATATTTTTATTTTATATATGTTTTTAAAGTCATAAAACGAGGCAATATCTATCTATTTACTGCTTTATTAGACAGTCACAGCTGGAGAGATAGAATCAAAGTCTATCAGACTCTAGATAGATAGATATAGATAGATAGATAGATAGATAGATAGATAGATAGATTTTAAGTAATCCATCTTGACTCTAGTCAACAACGCACACACTATACACGTGAACGGTTACGCAACCACGTCGAGCGTTGAGCGCAACATTCCCAAGTGTGTGGGGAAAGGGCTGTTTTACGAGGCGTACGTGAAGGCAGCACAGTGCTGTAAGTCATGAATGATGTGGCTGCAGCGGCGGCAGTGAATCGTGGTCCACACACGTGTCGAGTCAATCTGAGGATAGATGGGTCTGTGAGGGACGACCAAATCTAAAAGCGTCACTGCCAGGGATCGATATCTCGTCTGTGGGTCAAAGTTCTTGTGAACTGTCGTCGATTTCGTTCCGAAGGGCAGCTCTGGTTGAAGAATATTTCGGTGAGTCTGAATTTGGTGCAAAACGATGCTATGTTAACTAAGCTAAACACGAAACACAACGGCCACTTCTGGTTAGGAATATTCAAAATAAAATACTGTTAGAAATAAAATGCGGTTAAATGTATCTTTAGCTCAGCAGTAGCTTCGTAGAGCATTCATTGATTATGTAGATAGTCTTTATAAACTATACCGCTGCTTTGTTGGCTTCACTTTTCATTTAAACGCTAACGAAGTGCTACCGCCGCTTTTATTTTGAAAGTTCTGGCCTCACCGTAAGTTAGCTAGCTTGACTCGGGAGAGCCGCGTTAGCAACCTCTTTTATACTTCTCAAGACAGTAACTCAAATAAAACAGCAGCAATGTTTTGGTTAAGCAAATGTAACATTTGGTTGTCGTCCACAGCAGACAGTAACAGAGGCGCTGTGTGTCTCACAGTTCTTGTACGTCGGTGTTGCCTCATGTTAGCCAAAGAAAAAGCTAATCGCTCTGGCGGGTATTAATTTGTTGTAGTTGACTTTGTTGACAAGGGTAACCTGGACGGGCGGCTCGCTCAGCGTTATACGCTCCTTGTTTAAGGGAATGTGGAATTTCCCCGCCCGGTCGGCCCGTGCGGTGTTTGTAAACGAGCGCCTTCCAACGCGCCATGCTTGCATATGGCGAAACTGTTTTGTTCTGGCGAAGGATGAACTTTTATCTGTCAGCCACGTGTATTCCCGTGACATTTTGGTGTTTCGTGAAGTTAATTTATCACCGTGGTTAAACGTTCAATGTTTATTTAGCTCGCTATAAGTTGCCACGGCAACAGCCGCTGGGGTCCGCGTCGTAGAGCAAGAACATGGAGGTTTAGCCAGCCGCTGTTCCTGTTAGCAATTGGCATTTAAGTTATGTACCCTTATGTGAACTATAGCGTAAATATTATTGTCAAATATAAGAATTCTGATTAGTTAGCTTCAGAAAATATTAAAAAATATTGCTATTTACTTTATATAAGTGTGTTTTCTTTATATATTTTTAAAATTGAATGTGTAATCTGCTTTGATGACCCACCTGTTTGTCATCTGAACAGTTTTGCACTGTCTTCTGTTTGTTTTCAGTCAGCTGTCCTATCTCCAGATACCGGAGCACAATGATGAAGTACATCCTGGTAACCGGAGGAGTCATCTCCGGTATCGGCAAAGGCATCATCGCGAGCAGCGTGGGCACAATCCTGAAATCGTGCGGCCTCCATGTCACCGCCATCAAGATCGACCCCTACATCAACATCGACGCTGGCACGTTTTCGCCCTATGAGCACGGTACGTCAGAGGAAACCGTTTGACACATTCACGGTCACACGCGTTACGTGTGTGTTTACGATTGTGTCGCGCTCTGTTCAGGTGAAGTGTTCGTGCTGGACGACGGCGGCGAGGTGGACTTGGATCTGGGGAATTATGAACGTTTCCTCGACATCCGGCTGACCCGCGACAACAACCTGACCACCGGCAAGATCTATCAGTCGGTCATCAACAAAGAGAGGAGGGGAGACTACCTTGGCAAGACTGTGCAGGGTAAATAGCTGCAGTTTGTGTCTGGAGGAGTGTGCTACGTTGAAGACGATCAAGCCAGGAATGATTTTTGTGTTTTTTCTTTTACTCTCAGTGGTACCACACATCACAGACGCCATCCAGGAATGGGTCATGAAACAGGCCAAAGTACCCGTCGACGACGATGACGTAGAACCTCAAGTTTGTGTGATCGAGGTAAGCGGCGCAGCTTATTGTATCGCGTCATAATTTGCAGCGCGGCCATCTGCTGTTTTGAAGTCCCCGCTGCTCTCCACTGACGATGTTTGTGACTGCGTGCGTGTTTGCAGTTGGGAGGCACCGTTGGAGACATCGAGAGCATGCCTTTCATCGAGGCCTTCAGGCAGTTCCAGTTTAAAGTGAAGAGGGAGAACTTCTGTAACATTCACGTCAGTCTGATACCACAGGTGAGACGGTGACACCCTCTGGCCTCGCTGCTTTTTATCTTCAGGGTGTGTGTGTGTGTGTGTGTGTGTGTCTTTGTCCTCTGGAGCTATTAAAAAACTTAAAAGAACTTTGTTGTTGTCCAGGTTTTCGGGGGAAACAGCTGACCAAGTCATTAAAGTCTATTATTCTTTAGCTGAGAATTAACTGCAAGAGTGTGTTCGCACAGTAGCCATTCATATTTATTATTTATTAGTATTAGTTATGTGACAGAGTTATTTAGAACTGATTTCCAGTTTTTTGTCGAGCATATTAAGCGCGGACAGAGTAGGTGTTCTAACCGGTGAGAGGCAGGAAGCAGGTGTCGCCACATGTAAAAACCAACACGTGTTTGCCTTCAAGCAGCAACAGAAGAAAGTGTGAAGAGAATGTTGTGAACATGTGGGTGCGGCTGGAGGAGTGGCTTGCGAGAACCAGTTCTTCCCCCACATGTCCAGGCCGACGTGCGTGTTGACTCTGCAGGCAGCGCCACTTTATCTGAACATATGAAAGCCAATCAATCAAAGCTTTGTGTCTGTGATAGGCGGTGCGTCTCATTGTGTCCACGAGTCGACGCGGTAGCAGATAAGCAGCTGGTTTGAAATAAGTTCAGAGCGGAGTGGCGCTGAAAGGATGACTCGGCTAATCCATTAGACAGTCAATCAATAATATTGCAGTTAAAGATTTAATCATGTAATCATTAAAACTGGCAGACATCCTTTTCTCCCAGCTCCTTTTTATCTTTCAAATCATTGTGCATTGAATCATTTTGGTTTTGTCTGAAACATGCGAGTTCAGAGTAGATCAGCGGTTCAGCATCTCGCTTGGCAGCCAGTCGTCATCAGTGTATGAATGAGATGCGTATTGTAAATAGCGCATTGAGTGGTTGGAAGACTAGAAAGTACAGTCCATTTACTCCTGCACTGTGACATTAGATCCACTCTGCTGCGTCAAAACCATGAAAGGACAAATTGAGATTTGTCGGAAATCAATAAATCATCATCAGGACTCCATGTTCTGTGTGTTTCCTGTATTCTGATTGAAGCCTGTTTCGTCCACTTGTGTCATGTTCAAATGGGCAGTTAGTATCAGATAAGTCGGTTTAATGTATATTTTGTCTTCATTTTGTTCTGTCCAGCCCAGCGCAACCGGAGAGCAAAAGACCAAACCGACCCAGAACAGCGTCAGAGAGCTGAGAGGACTGGGTCTGTCCCCTGACCTGGTAAGTCACACACACTTCCTCTTTCTAGTACTTCATGTACTTCCCTGTACATGTGTCCTGTTGATGTGTTACGATTTACAAGTGTTTCCCAAATATATCACAGAGTTTAAAGTTGTGCGTTCAGGTGTGTACACATCGTTTAAGTTTCATCTTCTCCGTGCCGACAGATCATGTGTCGCTGCTCCACCGCTCTGGAGAACTCCGTCAAAGAAAAGATCTCGATGTTCTGTCACGTCGAACCTGAACAGGTACGTCAGGTTTGTGTCCTCGTGAAGCAGACCGCCGACTTCTCTCAGCTGCTCTAAACTCGCCGCACTGTGTCATCCCAGGTCATCTGCGTCCACGACGTGTCATCCATCTACAGAGTACCGCTACTGCTGGAGAACCAGGGCGTGGTGGGCTACCTGAGCAGGAGACTGAATATGCCCATTGAGGCCAGACCCAGAAAAATGCTGACTAAATGGAAGGAGATGTCGGACAGGTGAGTCGTCAAAAATCACCCATTGTGTGCCGATTTGCTATTTGATGTTTTCGTGGTACAATAATCTTCACATTGTCTTCACAGGTCAGACAGACTCTTAGAGCACTGCTCGATAGCACTGGTTGGAAAGTACACCAAGTTTTCTGACTCCTATGCTTCTGTCATCAAAGCGCTGGAGCACTCTGCCCTGGCCATCAGCCATAAATTGGAGGTTAAGGTACGTGCAGTGGTGTCAACACTGCTCATTATGACACCGTGACCTACACTGTAGCAGCAGCAGTGCCTTTGCCGTGTCAAGCGAAAGGTCCAGAGGGTCTCTGGGGGATAAATGGTCAGATAATCATGCTGAATCATGTTTGGTGCTCATGATGCTCTAGGTAACGTAAGCAGAAAGTTGGAGTTGCAAGGAGCATCATGTTTCTCTGACTCTCAGCAGATTTATGGACATTTATGGAAATATTTCCTTGGAAAGATTGTCACACAGAATCTAAAAATCATGTGTCATCATGGACAGATTTGATTTTGAGTCTTGACTCCTAGGAGAGCTATTCTTGACCACAATCAGGCACTCAGAGTTTTGAAGTATCTTGAATCACTAACTTCCTGTCATGTTTTAGTCCACCCACATGCTACCCGTTTTTCTCCTCATGCAGTATCTCAGATCCTAGTCCTAGTCTGAAACGGAAGATATTTGTCTTTTCCCAGAGGAAATCCAGCAATTCTTTCCTTTTCCAGACAAAAATAATGTATGGCAACTTTCAAATTTGTGAAGCATTAAACTGTTAAAGAGTATCTAGAGCCCAGATTCAGAAAATCCTGCTTGTGCTGCCATCTAGTGGTTGTCGAGCATTGTGCACTTTTCCAGACCTTGCACCTGACATCCCTGCTTCTCCTCTTCAGTACATCGACTCTGCGTTTTTGGAGCCGAACACTCTGCAGGACGAACCAGTGAAATACCACGAGGCGTGGCAGAAACTCTGCAGTGCTGAGTGAGTGCTGACACACCGTTTTTGTTGCAAGTGATACAACCTGGATATCAAATCTGTAAACTCATCAACTTCTCCTCCTCCCCTCCGTATCCTCAGTGGCATCCTGGTTCCTGGAGGTTTTGGCGTCAGAGGAACTGAAGGAAAGATTCACGCCATCAACTGGGCCAGAATCCAGAAAAAACCTTTTCTAGGTAGAGGATAACTGTCGATGACGCTCTGTTCAGCGTCATCTTGCATACCTAATGTGACAACAGCGAGCACACTACTGGGCTGACGTGTGTGTGTGTGTGTGTGTGTGTGTGTGTTTCTGCAGGTGTGTGTCTTGGAATGCAGTTGGCTGTGTGTGAGTTTGCCAGGAACACACTCGGATGGACAGGTAATTATCATTTATCATGCTACTCAGACTTGCAGAAAAGTTTCCAGGCCAGTTTCCTAACTTTTCTGTCAGCAATTCCGGTCAAAGACTGAGCGAGAGGTTTTATTATCAGACCTATGCTGAACACAACCACTTGAAGTAGTTTAACAATCTCCCAGACTGTAAAGAAATTGAATACAGAAGCTCATGATGAACCTTTTGGATAGCTGCTTGACAAAATGCTCTCAGCTCCAGGTCTACTTCTCGGCTTTCCGTGCTCCAGAAAAAGCTATTTAATGCACCTAGACTTCACATTATTTTGTCAAAGTGAGAAGAAGTATATCTCTATAAACAGATATCTGCTGCAGCCTCAGGTGCCTCTGTCTGTCTGTCTGTGTGTAAGGCGAGTAACATAACTGATTGCTTGTCTGCCTGTTCTATTCTTAGACGCCAACTCGACTGAATTTGACCCAGAATCAAAGCATCCTGTCGTAAGTTTGTTTCCAACTCCAGAACTGATCCATTTGTGACTTTCTGACCTCGAACTGAGATTCTGACTTTTAATCTCTGCAGGTGATTGACATGCCAGAGCATAACCCGGGGCAGATGGGTGGAACCATGAGGCTAGGGAAGAGACGGACCATTTTCAAGAGTAACAACAGCATATTGCGTAAGAAAAACTTCCCCAGAAATTCACTTTTAGCCTGATGCTGCTGCTGCTGTCTGGCCTGTGCTCAAAGGTACTCTGTGTTCCAGGCAAACTTTATGGAGATGCAGAGTATGTGGACGAAAGGCACAGACACCGCTTTGAGGTATGTTGACCTCTCCGTTCATCAGCAGTGTTAAACCACTGCTGCTCTGCATGTTGTAACTGGAAATGTTGCTCCTGTGCAGGTCAATCCTGAGCTCAAGGGTCACTTTGAAGAGAAGGGCTTCCGCTTCGTAGGTCAAGACGTTGAAGGGGAAAGAATGGAGGTCATAGAGCTGGATGGTAAGGAAACAATCATGCTGTAGACTCTGCAGGGTGGTGTTTACCTTCGGGGTTCTTAAAAATCAACTTCTGTTTCCAGATCATCCGTACTTTGTTGGAGTGCAGTACCACCCCGAGTTCACCTCTCGTCCCATCAAGCCATCGCCTCCTTATCTTGGCTTGCTGCTGGCAGCTGCCGGGAAGCTACAGAGCTACTTACAGAAGGGATGCCGACTGTCGCCACGGTAAACACGGCAGCGTCGCATCACATTTCCCCAAACTCATTATACGCTCAGCTTTAACCTGACGGACCGTTTTATCTCCGACACAGAGATACATACAGTGACCGGAGCGGCAGCAGCAGCCCAGACTCTGAGATATCGGAGCTGAAATTACCTTCCATCTCAAATGAGTGACCTTGAGGTAAATAACACTGAACATGAAATGTTGCCATTTAGTTACCAGAAATACAACTAATTCCTTTTTCTGGTGTTGCAGAGCTCTGGACCTGATGGTGGCAGTCCAGACTGCAGTGCTGATCTGGGTTGCAGCACAGAAACTGCTGTGAATGAGTTGTTTGGAGCACCTGTCACCCAATACTGTACATTAAAGTTTTTGGCAGTAATGCTGCTTTAACACCACGATCAGATGTTTCTGTACACTGTTGTGGCCTTATTGTAAATAGACACTGTTACAAGTTGCAGCTTATTCATGACACATCTTTATGAGTGGAGATGAAAAATAAACTGGTTCAGAAACAGTTCTTGTTTATTGCCTTTATTTTACAGATCTTAGTCAGTGTAACATTAAAAACTTTCCAGTGAGGAATAAGTTCATTCTTTGCACCACTGTGGGGAATTGAACATGTTGGTAAGTTTCTTTGGTCCACATTACAGCATGCTACCCTAAGGCCCGGAGCTTGTTGTTGCTGAATGTTTCCCCCATCTTTCCAGAAGACGCCACTGTTCAGGCTTCTTGTCAACTGGACCTGGAACATAAAGACCAGGACAACAAATTAGTGCAAGTCAGGAGCCTTTTGTGCACATCTTAATATAAAGGCTGATCTCAGTCCCATATCCGCAAGCTTCATCCAACAGTCCTCATTGTGTTATGTGATCATCATGGATCAGAACAGAAACTTCTCATGTGACTATTGTCTTTACATACCTTCACAAGCCAGGACTTCAAGAGCTGAAGCAGCCCAAGGATGCCACACTGATCACGAGCAGATGATTCCTATAGAAGAAATGCATGTTTATGAATGTCATGAAAACATCTGTGGCATGTTAATCACTTGACTGTGCCATCAAACACAGCAACTGTAGGACAGTTGAGTGGCTGCTGATGGCAGAAGGGGCCACAACAGTCAAAGACCACCCGATTTTCTTGCACGCACTTGGAGAACCTAGAGCTACGACAAGCTCCGGTCCTTAGGATAGCATGCTGTAATGTGGACCAAGGAAAAAGTTAATTACCTATTATGAGATGTCCTCATCCAGTCTTCCAGAGTCAGCCATGCGGGTCACCTGAACAACAGAAGTTTTTTTTTAAAATCTGTTCCCATGTAATCAAGAACATGGCTTTAAGAAATGTGGCTCAGTAGAGTACATTGTGTGTCTCAATCAAGTCTGATCTCAGTGAGGGCAAGTGTGTCATCACAGCCAAGAACACTACACATTTCGAATGTGGCTCACAAAGTTACCTGCATGTGACGCACTCATTGGCCCGCTCCGCCCTCCCATCTTCAGTGCTGCCCAGTACCTGCAGAAATAAAGTAAAACACTTAGGAAATATCCTCGTAATAGGCTCGACTGGGATCAGGATTTATGTCCAGATGTCCTTCCCCTAAATGTTGCTGAGGCAGTTACCGTCGAACTGAACAGCGACCGTCGGTGAAAGTTTTCATTTTGGCTTCCTGTTGACCGTCCACTGCTACGTGAGAGCATGGACGGCTTCGATAGGAGCCTGTTACAGAGCAGCAGCATGATGTGCTGCTAGAAAGACTGAATATGAGAACCTACCTGCACTCTGTACAGCCAGTCATGGTTATAGACAGCAGGTAAAGCTCCTGTTGAAGGTTTGAACCTGTGGAAGAAGAAAAAACAGAAGTCAGTGCATGTGCTACAGAAGGATATGAAAGGTCATTCAAAGCAGTCCTGTGGTTTAAAGTCTGCAGGGAGACGAGCTCAAGTCAGGCCAAGCGCTGTGCACTAGCAAAGCCTAAACCAGGCCGCCTTACAATACATTAGATTTCTTAGCCACGTGGTTCACAAATATTAGCATTACGCTAACACGAAGCTAAACTGCGTGCCTTAACTTGAGTGATTAACAAATATATTAGAACACCAGCTGGTATAATGTGATTTATTGTACAAGTAACAACGTGCTACACCATAAAGCGTCAGCTAGCTGAGCCCGCATGGCTACAGTTGCTACATTAGCTACCGTTAGCTGGCCTAACGCATTTCGTGTGGCTCAAATTAGCCAGTAACTCGGCGTAAACGTCAATAAAGCACACTAATAATCCATAAACGTGTAAGTTCTCTGTAGCAAACGTATACATGTAACTTCTTAGTAGTGGAAATAAATCTAAGTGGAGTCTTACCGAAATTTAGCTTGATCCTTGTTGAAGCCTCGAAGAAGAAGAGAAAGTTGAGGGCGCCTCGTGCTCTTATATACCAAGCAGCAGCGCGCTGATTGGTCCACATGGCGCCACATGCCCCCTCTTTGCATGCCGGGATATGTATTTCTAAACGCTTTTTGGCTAACCTTTCATCGCCACTTTCAGTGGCCACGTCACTTAGCGACACGAATACAGCAACACAAACAGAGATTCTGACGCTTCGCCAAATGTATATTTTCCACAGGGAAAGATTTAAGTGAACATATTGTGTAAAAATAGATAAATATACGTGTAACATTGCTCTTTAGCCTACTTCAGAACCACGGACAGCAACCTTTGGGCTCACGGTGTCCACATAAACAGCTGTTAAATACGGCCATGAAGGCAATTCGAGTACAGTGAAAGAATGTCACACGATGTGGACAAATCCTATTTGTGCACATGAGTTTGTTTGGAGGTATTTCGCCCTTTGTGTGAACGCGGTTTTTTATAAATAAGTAGCTAACTCATGTAAGAGCTGTATTGTGTTTTAAAAGTCCACCACGGCTTATCTCTGACTCTCTGACTCTCTCTCCCTCGTGACAATTGTCTCATTCACGGCCGCAGCCGTGTAGTAGAGCATAGGTGAATCTATCACATGATTGCTGCGGTCGCTCGTTGCTCCGCGTCTCCTTTCCTGGGCAGAAGGCAAGGCAGCAGCAGCAGGAGCTACAGGAGGAGGAGAGGGAGGAGGAGGCAGGAGCCGGGGCTGCATGTAAACACGCCGCGCACAGGGCTTTGTTTCATACACACACACACACACACTCTGCTGGTATCCCCCCTTTCTTAGTCATGCCATGGATATTTTGTGGCAATACCAGTTCAGGATCATTTTACTCGGGGATTCGACGGTGGGGAAGTCGTCGCTGCTGAAACGCTTCACAGACGGGATTTACAGCGATGTAGCGGATCCGACGGTCGGGGTAGATTTTTATGCCCGCTCGCTTGATATCGAGCCCGGGGTGAAAATAAAGCTCCAGCTCTGGGACACGGCTGGTCAAGAACGATTCAGGTACGACACATTAACATCATAATCAGAATGAAAAATGTTGCAGATATGAAAAAATATATATAACCACCATTCTCCACCGTGTGGATTTTGCCGTTAAATAACGGGGAGGCCTTGGCTCGCTGACGTGTTTTGGCTGCTATTTAAATTAAATTAAGGCCATTTCCTCTCCCATTATGATATAATGAAGTGAGTGTAGACGCTGGAGAAAAGGGTCACGAGAAGATTATAGGCCTCGATCTCGCCTGGCCTACATAAAAATGCTGAAAATGGAGTTGCATCATTGCATTCATTCATGGATGATGGGCAGCCTCCTCATATTTAGGCCCCACTTTGATTCCCTGACATACCACCGTCTATGCACCGTCTCCAGGGTAACACACAGGGTAAGGATGACAACTCTGTACCCAAATCTAGTTTTTGCATTCATCTAACCCTGTTGCTTGTTCTGTTTCATGTGTCCCTGCTGTCATCAATGACTTCCCTTTTAAAGCACTTTGCTGTCTGGAGAAGAAGCTCCGCTCTTAGATCTGCTTTCCCTTTTGAAGCCCAAAGCTTCAGAGGGTGTTTTCCGTCAGGCTTCACCGGGCTTAAGTCTTTCGCTTCTGTCTTAGGCGAATATGAGAAGTGTTTGTGGAAATCAAACAGTGAATTTTTAAACCACCAGGTGCACAGATTAGGACTTGTGTATGCGTGTGTATCAATGGATCTTTGGACAGATGGGGCAAGAGGGGCTGCAGCTGTAGGACCCCAGACCTTTAGGGCCCTCCCAAGGATCCCATGTTTACAATTCAGTTCAATTTAATGCTGTCAATCATTCCCAGCAGGCTATTTAAAGTGTAAGCACTGTACTTTGCTGTTATGTGTGGCCATTTTGAGGCCCTGCCTTGTGAAAGGTAACCTGCATTAAAATCCAGTTTTAATACCTTTTATTATTTCATTTCTATTGTGTACACACAATGCCTGAACACCTCTCCATTTGCACATACAAACAGACACACAATAAACCTAATTTTCTGGCACATGTATCCCATTTAAGGCAATGCTAAACATACATAAGGGAGTTCTGGTTGCTGCAAGTGTAGTGATGGAGAATATGGATTTTATCAAACTTGGGACTTGAGTCACAAAAATGAGCACATGAGACTCTTTGCTGGTTAGTGATGGTTGTGTCTAAGATGTCCATTAGTGCTTGAATGACTAATGTTTCATTAATCTATCTACCCACCAGGTCCATCACAACTTCATACTACCGTAACTCCGTTGGCGGGCTACTAGTCTTCGATCTCACCAATCGCAAGACCTTTGACCATGTGAGGGAGTGGCACAAGGAGGTGAGTGAGCACATCCTGCCTCACCACATGGTCTACATCCTCATTGGCCACAAGAGCGACCTCAACAAGGACCGCAAGGTGAGCCGCGATGAGGCGGAGCAGCTGGCGGCAGACCTGGGCATCCGCTACGTGGAGACGTCAGCCAAGTGCAACAGCAACGTCGACCGGGCTTTCGAGCTGCTGACCAAGGACATCTACGAGCTGATGAAGATGGGGGAGATCGTCACCCGTGACGGCTGGGACGGGGTGAAAAGCGGCCTCACCGCCAAGGTCCTCTACCCAACGGAGGACGAAGAGGAACTAGCTACCGCAACGGCTGAGAAGGGATGCCACTGCTGACTGAGAACTGTCCAAACACTTGTCTTGTCACACCAAGAGCTCACCTCGTCTCACAGCCGCCCATCGAAACCAAGTCACTCAGGCTCAACACTCTCGTCGTATCACCTTCCATCACTTCCTCACCTTGTGCTTTGTGCCCTATCTGTGTGTCGGTTCCTCTGACAACTGGGATTCTTTTCTAACAGCCACTGTATATCCCAATGTGTACCTTGTAGGCAAGTTGTATCTCTAAATTCATGTGGTGTAGCATGAGCCAACCTGTTTCGAGCCTCAGTGGGTTCGGAACACACAGAAAGCGTGCAGTGGTGATCAGGTCTTACGGCTTGGAGTGTAGCCAGTCCTCCTTCTTCACAGCCATGGAGTTAATGGACTACTGAATATATTAAAGGTGCAGATAAATCCATGGACTGTGATTTCCTGTAGTCTGGCATCTATTGTCAGTACCTGTCGAGGTTTGTGCGATGCTTTGCCTGCAATCTTTTGTGACTGTAATATTGTAAATAATAGTGAAATCTATAGAGCTGAAAGCTAAACAAGCCACTGAAAGCTATTTAACTGATAGTGTGAACAGATGCAGTGCACTCTACAATAAGTGTCACCATATTAAATCAATGTGCTCTCCTGCTACTGTAAGCTGTATGTGCACTTACTGCCAACTGACTTTGATCATCCTGTGAATAGATGGGTAATGTTTTGTAAAAAAAAAAAATATATAGATTATTTCTAGTTTTAGGTGTATACATAAAGATAGGCCACTGTAATTAGAGAAGGTGGTCTCATTTAGGTATTTGTCTCATAGCATCAACAGGAGCAAGACATCAAGTGCGTCACCTCTCAGCCATCAGACATTTATTGACTTCGTTAACAAGAACAAAAGGGAGTTTGAATTTCACCCGCAGCTGTTCGCAAAGACAAACAGCTGTTTCTCTGATTCAAAACTCAATTCACTAAAATAATATTCCATTCAGGTCTGAGTGGATGATGGATGCCAACTCATTAAATGCAACAGTGTGGATGTATGTGCTGCTTTTGTGTATAGACTCAATGCTGTGATCCAGAGGTGTCAGTAGGAAATTTTGGAGTCTGGAGAAAAGTAGAAAAGTGGAAACCGATTTGACGCCGAGGATGCTACATTAACATGGCTGCATACACTGCAAAAGCTAATTATGAAACCACAGCACCCTGGATTAAGTTTTGGCCAAGGGCCTTGCAGCATGTAATTGCTGCTATGACTCATATTTCCAATCAACTTACAAAATGCAGGACCTTAACGTATAGTTCAACATTTTGCAATTTGCCTTCTTTCCAAGATTTAGATGAGAAAATCTTTCTCATTTCTGTGCATGGAGCTGGACGAAGGAGGCAGTTAGCCTAGCTTAGCATTAAGCATTAAGAGTGAGTCCAAAGACCTATGTTAGCTCTTTTCCACCGCTTCCAGTCTTCATGCTAAGCTACGCTAGTCGCCTTCTGGCTCCAGTTCCATGCTTAATCCTCAGACATAAAACAGGTATTAATCTGATGTCTGAGCAATGTGAAAATGCTGAACTATGTCCTTAAAGCTATCAAAAATGCCTGTTCTTACTCATGAGAGAATGGATCGCCTACATCCATTGACTTTCTGACTGCACTGAAAGTTGCTGAAGTTCTAAGTACTAAGTAGCGTTGACATAACTGAAGCTTTTACATGATTAAGAGTATTAGGATTCACCCACATGACGCTAATAACACCAGCCATAATGGGGCCTATCAAGGTCAGCTTCCCGCTCTGAGGTGAATTCCTGATGAATGCATGATGTCTGCACGTACAACTTAACTCAAACTGCAACAGTAACAATAAACTACCTTTGACACAGAGGATCACGCGTACTTACACCAAATCTCCAGAGGCTTTGGAGTGCATACGCTATTAATCTGTTGTTTACAGGCCTAGAGTGTACAATAGACTACAGTACTCTTTGTCTGGAAACTCACCTCACCTCCCACCACTCATCCACCATTCACCAGCATCTCACCAAAAACAAAAAACCTGTTCACACACCCTGTAAACAGCAAGAGATTATGCATTTTATAGTTTTTACTCTGCATTCATGTGACCAAACTGATTTGTTTGAGTTGATGATGGCTGTATGGGTGATCCCGTAGATATACTGTACGGTAGGTAGTTGCAGCTTGGTATTTGGTAAGGAATGTATTCTAATGCATTTGCATCAACCCTTTATTGTTACTTTTCAAACTGTACAGTGTTTTTTTTTTGTTGGTCTGACAATCAGATGTTAACATATTGTGTTCTCGGGGCAGACGAGGACTTCATCACAGCGGTACTACACTTTAAAATCTAAGCTAAATGTCCTTCCAACATCCAGAATCACAACGTCTGACTGTGTTTAATACTGCAGCAAGCTTTCTTATGTTTCTCTCTCATCTAAACAGGGTTCAATTGTATGATATTCTTTGGATTTGTATGTCAATGCTGTGCCGTTTAGCAAACTGTTCCCCAGTGAGCATGATTCCCATCCCTGAGCACTCCACATTAGAAGGGCATCTGCACTGCACTGCACTGCACTGCGTGGCGTGAAGACGGCAGCGTCAGAGCTTTGTAAAGTATTGGTTAAGACAAGACTGGAAAGATGCCAAGAAGAAATGGCTTCTTGCAAGACTGACTCTGTGGGAAGAAGTAAGCTCATCAACCATTACTAGACGCCTCCACATCAACCAATGTCAAATAGTTAGAAAATGGAAAAATAAAGAAATTCCAAGACGTTTGTAATCTTACAAATAGTGACCATCCTGTGTAACGATGGTGGCCAATCTTCCGTCCAGATCCAGCCTCTTTCTTGCTGTTCTTACAGATGTGGTTCAACATTTTGGGAAAAATACCAGGAATTACATCCAAAGATTGATGTTACTCATCAATGTTGTATCTTGTTTGGTAAATTAAGGCTGTTGAGGGGGAGCTACCTGCTGCATCCATTTCTTGGTGACAGCTGTGCGGTTGCCAGATTTGGTACCATTATCCCTTTACAGAGATACCTTTACCAAAAACCAACAGTCTGAGTCCGAGATGATGCACAGAAGTACTAGGCGGAAGGATAAACTGTTTGTCAAGAAATAGTTCCAGCATGTAACTGCAAACCACAAATAAAACAGCAATGAACCACCAAGATACAATGAGTAAATCGTGAGCTTGTATTGTGAAACGCTGGACAGATTAGCTGCCTTCAGTCTCGTCTGTTAGCTGGACGAACCACATCTTGGCTCCAGCTGCGTACTTCACGAGCTGACAAACTATTTCTCAAAATGTTGAACTATGCCTCATATGGTGTGTTTTTTTTAATTTTTATGTTGCCCACGTGAGTGATCAAACTAACCCACCGATTCTGCTTCTGTACCAGAAAAACATCAGCAGCTGTCAGACCTGCGCAGTGGTACACGGCACAAAACTATCCAGCTCCTGATCCCCATGCATCATGGCCACATTTCACAGCTTTATTGAATAAATGTTATTTATTTTATATATCATGTATAAGGGATTTGCCTTTTATTTGATGTGATTTTATTGATTGAATAAAAAAGAGAAGAAGAAATAAATAGATGTACAATGAATGATGTCTACACTCTGGGTTTGTTGTTCTGTAACTGGAGTTTGGCGCCCTCTTCTGACAGATTGAAGGAGGATCACCATGACCTAGATTGGTATATTGATATATTAATGCTGATGAAAGTTAAGATTTAGAGAAGATCCAGACCAGTCACCTTTAATCCTGATCTAGTGGTACTTTAGTCCATGATTAAATTTAGTGTCTGAGAGAGAAGACACGACCTAGAATACAATAGGTAGTCTATATTCGCTAGAAGTTCTAGTTTGACAATGAATGTCATAGAAATTAAATGTGTTTTACATATATATGTTGACAGCGTGTCCTATATGAACACAATAGTCAAAATAATAACATTATAACTCAATATTTACACTTAGTTGGCGCTTTTATCCAAAGTGACTTATAGGGAGGAATTTGGGGTTCAGTATTTTGCCCAAAGACACTTCGACATGCAGACTGGAGGAGCGGGGATCGAACCGCTGATCATCTGATTAGTGGACGACCCGCTTTAGCGTCCTCCGCTCTAATCTACAACACCTTTAATTTAGATCTAATAACAGAATTCACTTTAATATTCAATCAAACGTATGTTAACCCACGGTAAACGTTTGTATTTTTCTTTTTCCAGACATTATGTGAACGCAGCACCAGTTAGACGTGCGCACAGCAACCAATGAGAGCCCACAACTTTAGGTTGCCCCGCCTTTTTTACCCATCGTGCTTCGCTGGTCAGACCCATGCGTTCAAATCTGCTCCAATTTCGACGGTAATTCACGAATAAGCTCACATTTCAAACATATACAGACGCGTTGCAGTGCACGGGTGCAAAACAACACATTATAAACCAGACAAACATGTTTGCACAGTTTGACTTCCTGAACCTCTGAGTGAGGAACGTGTGGCCGCTGGTCAGGACGTGGGGTGTTCACGATACTCGTTAAAAAGGGCTTCTGCTATGTTTGGCACAGGAGGGGTGGGGATCAACCACTCCTCCTGCGGAATCGCCATCAAGAGATTTCGGAAGCACAATTTTTAAAACAGGGGCTGCTGGTGATCGACTGTCCCGGCGCCCCGCCTTAATATGTACAAAGATAAAAAATGCTTTATGAGGATTAGAACAACTTTACTGTATTTCCTACATTACATACAAAGCTTTAACAACTGTGAACTGTTCCCTGTCACATAGTTACACACATTTGCACAACAGCTGTTTAATTTTAGAATATATTGCATATATATATTTATATTGTGCATATTTTTAATACTTACTCATATTTGTACTTATGTTTGCACTTTGTACCACTTTATTTTACACTATAACAGCAAGACAAGACAAGACAAGACATCACTTACTGCACTGTGTACTGCTACTACTACACACTGTACTAAACATTTGTGTATATTTTCAAATACAGTCTTGGCCCAGTCCTTCATTCACAATGGTTACTGTACTAGTTCTGTACCAGTTGTGTATAAAACTGAAAAAAAGAGTAGTCTCTAAGGTTTGACATCACACATTGCTCTCACACTGCCAAGGAAAGGTAGCCATTTTTATTCACACACATAAAGTAACCTCCATATCAGAGTAAGAAGAAAATCTATGACGCATAATATACTGTTATATAAACACATAAACAAAAACAAGGAACATTATATGTAGCCTACAGTGCTGTATATAAATACAGTATATGGTATGCTGATGTGATTATGTTGACTCATTTGGACAATTGAACAGACTATTTTGCATGTGACGACTTATAGAATGAAATGATGCTGACATGAAGAGAACAACCATTACACAATCAATAAGTTTAGATCAACAGGATCAATTCAAATGTACTTAATCATTTGCAAAGATGTACTACGACATTCGCAACGTGATGAAATCAATGAGAAGTACAATTCTGTTGAGTGGTTTGATGGTTTGTCCATGTTGTTTTCAGAATGAGCCAAACCAATGGAGAAAAACTGTAACATGCCAAACAGACCTGAAGCCTTAAACTACACACATCTAGGTAGAGATTTCCATGGTGAATGAATGAACCCTCACAGTGTTGCACACATAGGCATCATACCACCACCTACAGAAGCTAAAACTGGTATATATGATTCACATTATAACTAACAACCCAAGGGTTTATAGGGCAGGCATGGGTTAGATTTCATGTGGCCTGAAGCTTCATTTCTTTAATATATATGGGCTGAAGCATTTGAATGCACTAAATGTTAGCCTATAAGGATGTAACTGCTGGTGTTATGTACCATAGATGTTATGTACCTGTACTTTCTGAATGATTTTGTACAAGACAAGAGGAAGAGTGATATGTTTTATGTTTTCACGTTTAAAATGAACATGAGGTTGAGATTTGTATCGACTTCATGCAAAAACTCCGTGCATTTGTATGCAACTTCTATTGTTCTTAAAATGAATGCATCATCACATTGTCACATCTGGACTTCTTTAAAATAAGTCTGTGCACCCCTGGTTTAGGGTTTTAAGCCCTCACTTTAAGGGCACCCTGCTCTGTGCTGCACTATTCAAATTTTAACCAAACCAACCACCAATGACACCACTAACTCGGCTGCAGGCAGAACAGGCCACTTCTGCGTGGTACAACTTGAAACAACGTGTCACCAGACGTGGCACGCTCTCCGCTCCACTTGCAGATAACTAAGATACACTTTTGGTGACGGTCCGGAGAGGTTACGGTTGAACTTTTGCGGAGTTTTTAACAGGAGCGTGATAACAACAAGGCGAGCGCTGTTCAGCAGGAAGTCAAGCTATATCAGCAAAGTGCGCATGCGCCGCAGCTCCTCTCCTCAATCTAGGGCTGCGTTTCTCTTCATAAAAACGGTAAGGACACGCTAATTTCTCGCTACGCCCGTTTAAATGTGCTCGGCCGTTAAATATCACCCGCTCTCACGTCGTCTACGGTAGTTTTAGCCGGGCGTTTCGGGTATAATTGCGGAGAGGGGGGTTCAAGCACGGCCAGGCTCGTAACAGAATGGAGGGGCAACGCCGTCGCCGTGCCGTTGTTTGCTGTACGTGCCGCCGCACAGGGAGACGTCATTTTGAGGGGGAGCGGAGAGTTAAAATGCAGAGTTACGAAGGGACGTACGGTTCAGAGACAAGCGGCACGTAACCGTCACACTGTAAATGCAAAGCTTTACCCGTCTCCGGGCGGTAATACTTCACAACGCTGCCCAATTCCTCCCCAACCACCGCACGCACATCAAGTTACGCCCTTGCGTTAGCCATAATGGCTACCGTCGAGCCCGGTCCGAGTATAAGCTGTGTTGGATGTGAACGGGCGCCGAGTAACAGTCTCTGACCGCCTGTTTTTAACTTTGTGAAATAGATAGCAGCCTTTAATGTGTTAACGCACCGGGTGGATGTGACTGACCACCCCGCCGCCAGCAAGTTAGCATCTCTTCTCTGATCACGCAAAACAGCGGTTTGATTTCCACAAAACGCGGGGAGAGAGGAAAAAAAAAAAAAACCCGCACTAAGATTTTGCTGAGAAATATGACAGTTTAAAACCAGGAGCTTCACATACACAACAAGCTTTATGACCGTTCATTATGGTGCACAGTATTGTTTAGTATTGTATGTAATGTTTAAAAAAGACTACTATCCAAGTTAATGTTGTTTTTATTCATTTGAACATTAAAACATAAAACATTAATAAGTGAATTTGAACATATTGGTGATATTGATGAGAATAAAAGTGAAGTAAAAAATGGAAATATTTTATTAAAATAATAATTAGAACTACAAACACACAAAAAACTGTAAAATGTATTGACTGTAGATACATTTAGGTAATATGTTTTATTTAATTAAGTAATTAATTTATTTATTATATTTTTTTTACCTGTGTTACAACATGTTTACATGTCCACAATTTAAAAGTCCAGTTAGCTACCTATTAAAGGCCATTAAAGATACAAATATAAATATATCTCAAAAAACATCATCCAAGTACCACTATTTTAACTTCTAGCATAGCGCAGACTGACCCTGTTTAACTCCAGAGGTTCACACACTGGATGCAGGATTATTATTTTATTGTTAACTTTTGTTGAATGCAAAATGAAACCAGTTCAAGAGCCACAGAGGGGTATTTCCTGTTTGGAGCCACGGTTGCAGAGTTTATTTTAACCATTTCACCTCGACTTCCTATCTCATCATCACATTGTAACCAGTCAAGGATGTATGATTAACAAGGATGTATGAGCACGCTGCAACGCGACGCCTTTTAAGTTGCGTTCCAGCGACCTCATTGTTTTATTTGATTAAAAATGTGTTTTTAAATTATTTTATTTCATTCAAAAGATAAGGGATTCCTCCAAGTGCCACTACAAGTAGATTGCACACCGTCAGTGGTACTTGTACTATAGTTTGAGAGCCAGTGGTCTAGAGGAACACCATGCTAACAAAGGCTAATGTCCAGACCAGTGAGAAATCCTCCACAATCGGCTCCAGGTTAAATCTCTCATTCATTCCCAGGTTACACGAGAGCCTTAAAAATAAATCGGCTTCATATCAACTTTCATGATTTAAATGTATTCATCCCTTTTCCAGATGAACAAACACCCGGACAGCTGTCACACGAAAGCGGCCCCCCCCTGTAGTCTACTCTGAGTGTGATGGCGACCACCGAGGAGGTCACGGTGTCCATGGGGGAGGTGGTGATGGTGAAGGCGGATGGTGAAGGAGACCCAGACGACCCGAATAAAACTCAGGTCATCCTCCAGCTCCAGCCAATCACCACCGGGTATGTACGGAAGCCGGGTGCGACTTCACTGACTACGCTAGGCGAGGACGAGCACTGAAATTACAGTTCAGTTGACGTCCAAACGGTATAGGACAGCAAACACATCCGCAGCGATGCCGCATGATGAGCTATTATTAGGTTTTAATTACAGTGGGACGCTCCTAAGTAAATACTTAAATATACAACAGATATATTTTACACTAACAAGAAGTGTGAACAAAACAATGTTTTCTTTTCAGAGATGAATCAGCAGAAACGGACGCAGCCGTCATGACCGTTGAAGCACAACCAGGTAAGAGAGGATCAGGAATGACATGACGAAAAGTTTTTCCTCTGGCCTCACGTTAAAGCGTTGTGTGTGTGCGCGCATGCGTGTGTTTTCATTCTGTCAGATCAAACTGAGGACAGCGACGTTGAAATCGGCTGTCCCATCACGTGCGGCGACAGCAAAGCCGTGTTGCTGTTGAAGAAATTTGTGTGCCCGGGAATCAATGTGAAATGTGTGAAGGTTAGTATTCATCATCACTGAAGCGCTAGGGTTTCACTATTAGTCCCCAAAAGGCCAATCCATATGCACTTCTATTTTAAACGAAAAAGAGGAACAAGACAACATAAACTCTGATATTAAAACAGACGGCGAAGAAAACTGTTACAAATAGTTGTCACCAAATAATACTGTACTGTCAGTAGTCACAGGAAATAAGCATGCACTGCTTGCGGTGTCTCAGAATAACCACAGTGAGAGTTGAACAGCTACTTACTAATATCAGTCACTGTCACGAGCAGCCAAGCGGAGCAAATGTTCTGAATTAAACGAAACGCGGAGCAAATGAGGCTCACAAAAGAAATTCAACACAGTGGTGAGAGATAATCGAGCTCACCCCCATGTACCAAGGCCCGCTTCTCGCCGCAGTGGCCCGGGCTTCGATTGCAACCTGTGGCTATTTGCTGCATGTCACATAAATAAATAAATAAATAAGTGAGGCTGCTGTCAGCATCGCAAAACTGCACAGTGAGGCTGTAAAAACCAAACCAAAGCAAACAGCACGCACAGCTTCATCAAGTTGGTGCACTTGGTGGACGAGCAGCCCACACCGCCCACAAAACGTTGCTTGTACCAACAGCAAACGATAGGCAGGACAGATAAAATTACAAACGCATGTTCGTGATGACACCGAAATCATTTGTTTTGTTTAATTTGGTATTAATTATTAATTTGGTATACGGGCAGGAAATACAGAGAGTGAGAGGAGGGCTCACATTGTGCTCAGCTGTTATTTAGGTGTAAACATATTCCCACATGCTGATGTCCATACACAGCACAACATTTATAGATATTTATTTTTATATTACTATATCCATTTTATATATATTGTTATATAATATGCAACTCAGGCAACCCCTCAGAAAACATAATAAATGAAGTAAACAAGATAGAAAATTAAGTTTTGAACAGAACTGATGAAGAACAGAACAGTTATTACATCAAATATATTTCATAGTAGGAGCATATGGTTTCCATTTCAAGGACAATGACGGGTGTAGTCACTACTGCACAACGCCACCACAAACCGCCTATTATATATCGCACAGTGCTTCGCCACACAACATCCCCTCAACATGGTATAAATGACCTCAATGTGGCTGCTTAACTTATCCTCTCCACCAGTACGAAGACCAGCTGATCAGCCCGAAGCAGTTTGTGCACATTTCCGGAAAAGCCACCCTGAAAGACTGGAAGAGGGCCATCAGGATGGGTGGAATCATGCTCAGGTGAGGGGGGGGACTCACATTTGGATGAGTGAGTTAGTCGTCACCATTGCTGCTGCTGCAGATTTGTGACTCCTACGTGAGTTATTCTGCGTAGCACCATACAAATGAACCGAGCAGACGTTATTCCATCACGTCTGAGCTGTTAATACGGCAATAAAAAAATGACTCTTGGCCTTTTCATTAAACCTCCCGTCTCTCTTTGAATGATGGCAGTGTCCCAGTACATATGGAACATCCAGTAAAGCACATTCAGTCAAATGCAACTGTAGCTACTCCTGCATGCTCTATGAACAGTGAACAGTTGTCCCTGTTGTCCGAACCATCTTCAGCTCTAATATTCCACTAACTAATACACGAGTATGGATGAGATTGTGTGGCCCGCACTTGAATCAGTTGTTCCCCTTCACGCAGTCGCCCTTACAATTATACCTTCCAAACAAGAATAAGTCGAGGATGCAAATATTTTTGTTTTTTTTCTCTCTCTTCCGTTTGAAACTTGTTTAATACTCCTCCTGGTGTCTGCTCTGCAGAAAAATGATGGATTCAGGTCAGCTGGACTTCTACCAGCACAGCACTCTGTGCACAAACACGTGCCGCAGCACCAAGTTTGACCTTTTGATCAACAACACGAGGTTCCCTCCTGACGGCACCGGACTTACCACGCCCACATCCTCTCAAGGTGAGAACGCAGCACGGTCACCGTTAAAACCTGGCATGAATCAGTATTGCTCTTGATTTTGAGTAGAGATGTTTGTAATGTCAAAGGAAAAATAGAAATATTCTCTGTGCACAAGAGATACAGTTGGAGTTAGAGAGGCTTCCTACCCTGAATTGATCACATCCTCCTGCAGACCTTAAGTGTAGCATCATCTGTGAGCCACAGCTCAGCTTTACGATGTTGTAAACCACACACACGAGTTCACTGATGTACCCATAACAACTGTCTTCTGTCTCTGAGTTGTACTTTCGGCGATCGTAACGGACGACACAGTGGCAAAACAAACTTTTCATGGCCCTTCAGCTACGATTTACTTTACAGAGTGCCGTGTGTTCACTTGCCCAGTCGGGCAAGTGTGCCTGGAAATACAGAAAGTCCATTTTTGCTTCCCCCTCTTCAAATAGTATTATTTAGTAGCAGTTACCAAATAGCAGCAAAGACTCTTAGTTGCCATACTAGGAGAAACAATGGTATAATCAGCTCCTGCAGCATTTTTTCTTGAAAACTTGCCTTTAAACTGTGTAATACATGGTTGGAGTCATCATATCACACCCCAGGGATGTATTTTATTCTTCTTATGAGTGAGTTTCTAGGTTGAGCAGGTCCACGTAGCATTTAGCTTACCCCAGCCTACCGGGCAGTCCTTTTTTCATTGGAGCCCTGCTCCACTGCTGCTGTCCTCACCTTGAGTTTTATAGTAGTTCATTAATTTTGCATTTTTAATTTCCGCAGAAATGGAGTGAGAGAAATCAGTCACACTGAAACGTTCAATGTCTTCACGTTGTGGTCAAAGCTCTTCGTTGAAAAAAGTTGGAGTCGGCCAGCCAGCTTGATCTCTGGCATTCGCCGCGATGCTTTTGGACTGCTGACCTTCAAATGTCAGACACTGGAATGCCGACTTACCAAGTAATAATGTGTGCTCTTTTGTGCAAATTGCAGCTCAGGTGGTGCTGGGCAATGGCGGAATAGTGGGCGAGGACCGGGCCGAAATTCTGAGTGGGAAGGCGGACTGGAGCTCAATCTCTCTGGAGTCGGTAGACAAGAAGGAATCTAATGAGATCTCAGGTCACAGAGCGCGCGCACAGATCACTCATTGCACAGTAATGATTAGTTCATGTTGAAGGTCACCGATGTAAAAAAACAAAGCAGTGGCTGAACGTGTGTGTGTGTGTGTGTGTCTACAGAGGACACGCTGAACTTTTGGAAGGGCATCGCTGACGTGGGTCTGCTGGGCGAGGTGGTGACTAACATCAGCACTGAGCTGCTGGAGCTGCTGAATGGCGTGCAGCAGCGCAGGGAGCCAGCTGGCTTACAGGACACAGGTACGGAACAATGCTAATGTGTACTGGCCGCTGGAAACTTGCGTCATCAACGCAGACCGTATGCGAGACTCAGGGCTCGCTCGAAGGTGCATGAGCTAGAAACGAAATGGAAAGAAAGGACAAATTCAGCTGCTGTTGGAAGCTGATGGATGGAAAACGACGACATCAGAGAGCTTTTAGGCTACGTTCAGTGTCCTGTCTGTACTACTTTAACGTTTTTTTGTTTACAACAGCTGAATTTGTTCCTCCTTTCTGACTGACCAAGTGACCCTTTGATTGATTGCCGCACTGATCTCAGATTCCTGTCTGGTAGAGGTGGCGGTGCTAAGTAACCTTGCCCAGGTGTTCGGCCTGCTCGACTCGGTCAAGAAGATCCTGGAGAGGAGGAAGCAGCAGACGGATCCCTGCCAGGAGCAAATCCTCAGCACGCTCAACAGTGAGTAGGGGCTAAAAATAAAGTCCCGCACTCGATGTGCTGTTTGTTTTTTTTTGGACGCTGTTGTTTGGTTCCCTTGGTTGAACTCTTTCTGTGTCACTCGTCATCGTAGCCCGGTGAATATGCTGTCAGGTTTGTTTTTAGTTCTCATGGAGGTCCAGATACCCGAGGCGTTTTGATCAGTGACGAGTTAACGTTTGTGATGTGAAAGTCCCGACTTTTAACGTGACTGATCAGCTGTTTCCTCTCCGACAGCCTCGTCATCCCTCCACACAAATCGATACACAAACCCGTACACCCATCCCCTTTTTATCCCGGTGGTCTTAAACACACACCTTCTTGTTGCGCCCTCTTCTTCTGGGTTGAGATCTGGCGCCACCTACTGCTTAACTCGTGCACCAGCTCCTTATATTTGCAGTGGTGGACAGAAACAAACGTTTAGTTTGCATTTTCTTTTGCAGAATTACTGAAAGACTGGATTCAAATTTGTGACACATTTGAATGGGAACACACAGTTTGACGAGGCAAATGTTCTTCCGGAGACAACCGGAACAAAAAAAATAATACAGAGCAAGTGCTGACAGAAGCTGAAGATGAACTGACTTTAAGCTGCAGCTTAAATCATTGTACTTTCATACTCGTACAACAGCGAAGCGCTTCGGATCATAATAACTGCCTGACTCTGATGTGCGTGTCTCACTGGCTTCTTTGAGCGAGCCCTGCGTTATTAAGTAACACCGGGGTCCTCATTAAAAGAGAAACACTTCCCGATCCAGCTTTCGGCTTTCACTGGATCGATCTTGTTTTATACATAAAGTATTCATACGTGCGCGAGCTGTGAGTCCTTTTTGCAGTGAAATGTAATATTAGTCATATTAGATGTGGTAATTATGCATCACTCTGTGCTGCAATCACCTGAAATGACTCTTTAAAATACGAAAGTGACGTTATGCTCTGTAGTTACCGCAGCGTTTGAATACTAAATCAGAAAAATCGCAGACATTTTTATTGAGTTTGTGCTTGTTTTGAGATCGGTCTTGACATTTGCTGGTGTTCCCACCATCTCTGCCTAATATTGGTATTAAATATCAATATTTGGATGGGCATAGTCTCATTTGAAAGCAGCTCAAAGTGGATTTGAAGCTCTTATTAATTCGCTGTTGATTTTCCGTCCTGTGTAGACCTGGAGGTGCAGTTGGAAGAGCAGAGGAAGCAGCAGCAGGTGCGAGCTCTCCTGTCCTGCCCGCAGCCTGCCAAAAACAAAACCCCCACCAAGCGCCCGACCAAGCGGCCTCGTCTCCAGAGGCCCGCCTCCACCACCACTCTCCTGACCTCCCCCATCAACCAGCAGGCCACCCTGCAGCCACAACAGTTCACTGTTCTTTCCCCCATCTCTCTGTCCTCCGTCGGTCAGCCGTTCACCATGGCAGGCCTGCCCATCGCCACCCTGGCCCAGTCCTCCAACACGGTCACCCTGCTCCCCGCCGGTTCGCAGCTCTTCACCCGCTATATGGTGGCCGGAGACGGCAAGGCGGACACCATCACCTTGCACCCGTCCTCAGGCCTCACGCTCTTGGGCACCACCGCCATGCAAGACTCCAGCCAGCTGGGCACGATGGTGAGCCCCTTAGAGCTGGTGCATCTGAGCCAGCAGGCCGGCGGGGCAGAGGTGGTGCCCATAGAAGGCCAGGTGGTGGATGGCACTATGCTGGTGCAGCAGGAGGTGATGCAGAGCGAGGTGGAAGGCGGCCAGGAGCACACGGTCATCGAGATCAACCCGGCCCCGATGGAGCAGGCGATGGGAGTGATGGAGCTGCAGCTGACGGGGGAGTCGGGCAGGGACGGGGCCGCCGTGATGGTGCAGAGCGGGATGGAGGTGACGATGACGGCCGGGGGGGAGGAGACGCAGTGCCAAATGCAGGAGGCGCAGACTGAAGGGGTTCAGGGGTTGCAGCTGGACGCCAGCGGACAGTTGTCAGGTGTACAGATAGTGGTGATAGAAGAAAATACTCAGGAAGAAAACAAGGTCAAATGAAACACGCCTCCTATTTTATCCAGCAGAGCAGGTATGGACTCGTACTGAGCTGCCACAGACTCACCAACCTGTAAATATACTGAATTTCCAAATCCACAAATTGCCTTGGCTTAAGACCAAGCACTAGGGTAGCCATGTTTTTTTGGTTTGTGTGTGTTTGTATGTGTGCGTGCGTGTGTGTGTGCGTGCGTGTGTGTGTGTATGCTCCTCAACAAATTTTATTGAAACAAAGAGGCATCACAGCTTAAGAAAAAAAAATACCGCTTCTGTTTGTTTTGTATTTAACGGATGATTCCAGTTGATTACAACTTCATGTATTTGTAGTTCTGGCCGTTGTTTCCAGCTGTAATAATAACACCGTTCTCACCGGGTTGATTAACTACGACGTGGAACCGTGTCGGACGGGGCCACGGACACAAAGTACAAAGACAATCAGGCGAGTTTTTAACAGAAATCCAGATTAGTGAGTCAGGAAGTTTGGCCTACCACGCTTCCCATAGTTGGGTCTGCACGTTTTCCCCGTACAATGGTGGATTATCACCAGCAGTTTGGGTGTGCTCACGTTCACTTTTACCCCCTTACCCTCCGTACTGGACCCATTTGCTACTGAGCCACGAGGAAAGAGGATGATTTGGCAAAATAAAAGCTGAATGATGATAGAACTTGAATTTACAGATATGTAAATATCTCTAAGAAAGATTTCGATATTTAAACATTCGACGCACGTGAAGTCCAACTTTCATTTTGCTCACGTTGTTGGTTTAAAAAAAAACCTTTTGAAGAAAAGCGGTTCGGAGCGTCTGCTCTGTCTAATCCGTCACCTCGTTTACAACCTGTCAGAGTTCATTAAAGAGACGTCGCTGTCCCGGATGTCAGCGATGACCTCGATCGATGCGGCGTCATCGGGGCCGACGGAAACGGTGGGCCAAAACTACAAGAGCTGTTATCACCTGGAATCACCCCTTCAAGCCTCCACGAACAAGCCGAGGGCGAGCGAATGCACTGTAACTCTCAAGGCCTACTTTGCGGAGCTTTAATGGTGCTGACGATGGTTGTGTCATTTCACGTCCTCTCGCGCTGACTCAGCAGCAGGTGGCCGCGAGTCACAGCCGTCTACTGTTGATCAGAATTATTTACCAGTAACAGTGTTGGTGTCACTCGAGGCTGGGATTAATTGCACTGTCTTATTGTGTCGCTGTATCGCATCCAAGCCGTATTGTTTCTCCTTTCTTGTATTTTTTTTTTCTTTTGCACTGTGTGTGTCGTCCTTTCGGGGACTACAGAAAGCAAACAAGCGCCTGCTTTTCTTCTTCTTCTTCTTCTTCTTCCTGTGCACAGTTAAATGGAAAACATACTGAGCTCCTCGCACTGGAAACGCATTGCTTTATGCACTTATTCTCTCAGTGGTTTCTCACCGCGCGATTTCATCCACAAACTCCATTCATTTTCTTTTAATGTGATCGTTTATTGCTTTATCTCAGTATGATAGGTAGTGCGAGCTACTGGGCTGATTGTTTAAGTCAATATATATATATAAAAAAACTATATATATATATATATATATATATATATACACACTTAATGTCAAACTTGGTATGCCTGTATTTTACACTTGTAAAGTAGTGTCATATTTATTAGTTTCCAAACTGAAGAGATGGGCCTTTCTTTTTAAGGTGCAAATAAGGTTTAATTTATGCTCTTGGCTGTAGTTCACATCAACAAAGACCTGTTCAAGAATTGTGCATTTCCAGTAATTTAATTTAACGAATGAGGGTATTTGCATACAGACTTTGTAATGTGTTTTAATATCGGATTAAAACTGAAAAAAAAACAAAACGACAACAAACAAACAAACAAAACAAGCGTGACTGTATTGTTTCGTAGTGTCAGTGTTTCGCCACCAGAGAGCGCTGTGTGTCCGCTCCACTACGGCGGGTGGGGGGCTGAAACCGGAGATGAGGCTTACAGCCGTGTTAATAGACGGTGGGAAATGGTTTGCTGCTGTAATCTCTGACTTCTCCGTGTGTCAGGCTTATTGCGGTATAATCTGCACCGTCATGGGTGCTGCCGCGATGGGCAGGCCTCTCCGGAGGCTGAGCCGTGCTGACGGGGCACCGGGGCTCGCTGCTTATTACATTTCTCTCTCCTTGTAGCCCCTAATACTCCAGGACAGGCTGTGGCATGGGGGTTTGGGTTATACAAGCACAAAAACACGGGGAGGTGTGGGGAGTGGGGGCTGAAATGGAGACATGGTTGTAGGTGTACAAAAGGGAAACATCCCGACATCAGGAGCTGAATGCGAATGTGCTGGGGGGGGGCCAGGTGAGGGTTAAGAGGTTGAGAAACTGAACCCGCCGGGGTCATTGTGCGGTGTAGGAGGAGAGGATATGCTGTCCGAGTAAATTACGGAGGTGTTCCATAGGGTGCAGATTGGATTTCCTCACATGTTGTGCGCAAGACAAAGGGAAAAAACGGGAGCAGCCAGAAGCATCGGTTACATGTCTCAGACACTCCTGAGAGGTGTAAAGGCTGACGTTTTTGTCAGTATCACCTCGGCTGTAGCGGGTTTTTCTGAGAATAGACGCACAAGTGTGACATGGTGTCAGTATATCTTTATAGGCATTGAGGTCTATCTATAGCATCGGGGGAGGAAAACAGGCTCAAACATCCTCTTTCATCATATCCCGGCAGATTAAACATGTTTTGACGTAAAAATGGAGTGACACGGTGAAACCATGCGTTCATTAAGGTTGTTGTTTTTTTTTTTAAATTATTATTTTAAGGATCCCTTCTACAAAGCTTCACATTTATTCTACACACGCAGCCTCTAAGACAGCCCCGCTAATGAACTGCGATTGTTAAACCCATCCTCACGAGGGTCCATTCATGATTAGTACCCACGTTCGTTACCTAGTAGTGCTGTCACTTTGTCAAGTTTGGGGCGAACCAACATGTGAGAGGCAACAACTTTTAAGCTGCAACTGGCACAGTAAACTGATCAAGAAAGAAAGAACGTTACTCGGGCGGATTAAATATCTTAGAAAATTTGTCAAGGCTGGGACGTTAGCAAACACTTCCACCCTCAGGAACAGGGCTGGGCTGTGGAGGAGGAGTAGCTGTATTTTTCCCACACAGTCTTCGGGAAACGAGTGACCGTAAAATGGTGAATACCTCTTTATGGCCTTAAAAAATCCCCCGAACGACTCCTTTTACGAGCGAAATTTGATGGAGGCAGTCCTTTTGCTCTCTCAATTCCGATACTTCTGCTACTACACTTCTATGCGGTGTAGTACAGTATGTACCACCTTGATTAGTGCTCTCATTTCGGGGTTGTCTTCAATGACGGCCATTGCGCACTTACTGGAAATAACAAAAAACGGTTTTATCGCTTCTTCTTCCAAATAACCGCTTCAGCTTCAGCAACTTCATTGGCCGCCGGTGGTACCCCGCCTTCCGACTACGACAGTGCGAATGCACTTGCACTACTCAAAAAGCAAGGATAAGTATGAAAGTACACGAACTGAGGCAAAACATCATGTCATGCTAGCTGTATTTGGGCACAGTGATATCACATGTTCTAGTATACTGTTCCCTGTCTTAGTTTAGCATGTGAGCATGCTAAATTAGCCCTAGATATTAAGATATCATCACCGTTGGCTCTCCAGATTTTAGAGTGGAGTAAATTGTATCATAATTCTCTATGGGTTTGTTGTGAGTGACATCTTTCACATGACTCCATTGTTATATAAAATGATGAGTAATACAGCTTCAAGTATCGAGCAGAAATGTCAAATGTGCTCTGTATGGGCGTTTTCAAATGAGAAGATTCTCTGCTTTTTTTCTGTTTCATATGATTGCAAATTGAATACATGAGTTTCTGACTGCTGGTCAGAGAAAACAGGCGATCAGAAGGCTTCATCGTGCGCTCTGGGAACTTGCTATCTCTTGCATTTTTCATGATTTTCTAGCATTTCGCAGATGAAACAATTCATTGATTTTGAAATGTTTGCAAAGTTTCTTTAAAAACTAATCTTCAAACTATAGGAAAAACAAAAAAAAAAACCTGTGGTTACCTAGACCTGTTTTTAATGTGCACAAGCAACTCTTTAAAGCTCAACAGAGCAGGATTCAAACCTTTCTCATCAGTCTTAGGAGCCAATTATAGAGAAGCAGTACTGGCTGGAGCTTCCCCCAACAGATTTCGTAGTCCGTCTTCACCCGCACTTTTATTCCCTATAGTTTACAGTTTACTGATGTAACATTACACAATATCTGGGTAACAAAATCTTTTAGATTAAAAAAAAATATATATATATATAGAGAGAGAGAGAGAGCGAGAGAGAGAAAGGCAGGAGCTCCTCACTTCCTCTTGGGATTGCCAGATCACAAGGTTGCCAGGTGCAGCTGTAGGGCAGAGTGAGGCGGGTGCCACTGGAATTTGAAGAATAAAAACCTTTGTCACTGTGTCAAGTAAAGTCTAAAGCCAAGCTGGCGACCCCAAGAGGATGAAATGTTCCTCACACAACCCTGTTCAAACATATACGGGAGATTTAGCTCTTCTCAGAGCGCTGTGTCTAAATGTACATGTTAAAGATTAATTGGAACTTGGCACCTGCCTCGACTACTTTAGTGGTAATTACCATTCCAGTGACGCATCGAAGTAATTTCCTTGATTTGGGAACATGCTGACGTCGCTCTAACGAAAACAGGCCAATGGTTTATCCAGACTAAATAAACTACACAAGGCAGGTAAATCTGAAGTTAAAAAAACATCAATAATGAACAATCATTGAACAGGAAAACTAGATGACCTCAGCACCTTACTGTGCTGAGCACAGTGTTGTTATAACCGATAGAAATGGGTGAAACTACAGAAATAAGAGCCTAGTTAAGAGGACTTCAAGTTTGTGCTTAAGGCGATGCTATAATGGAATGGCAAGGGCTCATCCTCTGGGGATCATGAAAGTGCTCAGTCGACATTTCATCTGTATATGTGGACATTTTGAATTGATGGCTATGTTATCTTACTTTTGGTGACGTTAAACTGTTTTTTGTCGGACCACTAAATATTAATTACAATTATTAATAACGATCTGATTAATACTTTGCGCTGGAAGCCGGTCAATTAAGGGAATTGGCAGCTTTCTACCGAAGTTTCAGTTTTGTTGGAGCACCCCCTGTGCTTGAGTAGAGATTAGTATATTCTGTCGCACTTATGTTTTAATTACGGTTGTTAAGCCATTAAAAAAAAAAGAAATCAAATTAATTACATTCTTTAGTGCATTTCCTTTCCTATGATAAATTCATCAAGTTCAATATCCATAAAGTCCAGCCACGTGTTTTAAGTAGTCAGTAACTAAGTTGATCAGGAAGATTCATCCAGTGGGGAACACATGTATACCCCAAAATAACTTGATGACAATCTGTCTGGTAACTGCTAAAATATTTAGCTCAGGATCAAAGAGCTGAATGGATGTACACTCGGACTGACTGGATATGGCCTGAGGAAGGTGATGTTATTCAGACAGACTGAATCACTGTGTTGTTGATGGAGAAGACTGCAGTAAAAAGAAAGAAAAAAAGAAGTACGGCTATCCTACAAAAAAAGTTGAACTTTTCACCCAAACACAATGCAACAAAATGTTCACATCTGACTTTAATTTAGTGCCAGACTTAGTCGTTTGACTTGACTTGAGTCTGGAGTCTTAGACAATTAAATCGCCTCATTTTTATCAAACATTTTTCAGTTTCGTGCCTGTAACGTGTCGTGGCTACCCGTGTCGCCGTCTTTGTCGTGTACAGTTATCGATTCAGACATTCCTCTTGATAGCAACATGAAAGATACTGTAGCCGTCTGAAAGTATCATCACGGTACATGCGCGGCACTTGCTAATGCCACATTAGTTTAGCTAAAGTTTTGTTTCAGCTGTTTTGTTGCCGTATCAGCAAGCTCTTCCTCTGTCCACATCCCATATTCAGTCTTTTTTCCCTCTATCACTATGTCCATAGATGCTGCCGAGCCCCGATACGTTATCCGATTTCCTATGTCTGGTCCTGCCGCGATACTCAACTGGCTTCACTCCCCGTCTGAACTGGGCTACCCTCTGGGCCTTGAAAACTTCCTCTTCTTGGTGAAGAAGAAGAGGAGCTTTGAGCACACAGTCCTGGAAGAATAGCTAACAACCCAAAATCAGTGAGATCGTTGGTGGTGTGTGTCTCAGTGTCATGACGTGTTACGTACGTCTCGTGGGTGATCGCACCTGGGGCGCAAACAGACGCACAGATGACTGAGACACTATTCAGTTGAATTTATTGCAGAAAGGTTACGCAATGTTACTTTAAAAGTATCTTCCTCTTCTGGTGATCTGTGTAATGTGCATTAGTATTGCACATTTCGGTACATTACTGTGCGGTGCCTTTTCATCTCATAAGCCTTCATGGATCTGTTGCTCAAACTGTCCCTCCTGGATTGGATTTCATTGACTCACTTCTGCTGAAACAACACGGCCCGACACATCTGAAAACCTGTTTAGCACTTTTTTGTCTTAATACTGAGGTGACGTGGGTTTTTAAATGATAATCGTAATTACAGAATCATAAACATAAGAAAGAAGTCAAACGCCGGTTTAGGCGGGACCTACGCTCTCAGTCTGACACCACTAAAACTACTGACACAAGAAGCTGAGCTGCTGGTGGGCCGCTAATCCAAACTACTGTATCATCCCAAACACTCCACTCAGTCTTGCTTGAAGGGATTTGCGGCTCCGAGGACTGCTGTGTTTACAGCGCAGACAAAGAGGATTGTCGACCTTGTCTGATTCTTCTTTTTTTTTTTCCCTTTTGGGCAACCGAGGGCTGCGGAGAGAACTAATAAAACTCTGGCAGCCTGTGCCACCATGTGCCACCCCCACCATCTCCTCCCTCTGCCAGCCACGTTGGCGCACGGCATCAGCGGCAGAAGGTGCAACCCCCCCCCCCCTTCTCCTGGGCATTGACAAGCAGACAGAGGGGAAAGGGAGGGGCCCCCGTGAGCGATGACGGGAGCCCGGCTGATGGACAGAGGTGTTAACCCCGTCGCCGGGCGGGGAAGAGATAGCGGCGCTCTTGTTTACACACACTGAGGCCGCCTTGTCACCTTGTCTGTCAGGGAAACATCCTATCTGCCTCCTCTTATCTGGCCGCGAGACAGCCAGCCAGTTGGAGAGATCTGCTGCAGCTTCACATCACCATAAATCATTTCCCTCAGCCATAGCATTGTTGGTTTTCATGTTATATTTCCCTTCACTCCCCCTGATGCTGCACCTCCTCCTCCTCCTCCTCCTCCTCCTCCTCCTCCTCCTCTGCCCTCAAATAGCTTTGTCTCATACGCGCTTTCCCAAAGCTTTCCAGCATTGGCTGACAATGACCCTGTGACCTAACACGCTCACGATGCGCCGAAGTGTATACATTTCCATAAAAACCGCGCCGTGAGATGAAAAACTTCGGTCAAAAGCACCGTCCTTTGTTAAGAAGCGTTCACCCTGTTCATTATGCAGTGTTGTAGACGAAATGTAAATGTCATTTGTGCTGTTAAATCAGGCTTGGTTGTTAGTCTTTATGAAGTGTTTGGACTGCTTAAACGCCGCGACCTTGCACGGCGCGGATCACAACAGCACGTCGGATCCGGGTTTGTTTAACTGAGGCAGGAAGGAGGCACACACGCTGCACAAGAAGAGTTTTTAAAGAGCCCGAGGACATGAAGAGGCAGTGCGGATGAGCTGTGGCGGTGATGGACAGTTATTCTGGATATAGATTTCAAGGACTGAGGGGGCGAGAGCAGCAGAGAGAGAGAGAGAGAGAGAGAGAGGAGTCCCAGGAGCTGAACATTTTCATAAATTGATGACTGCTATTGTAGGAAGCCTTAAGTGGAGAAACAAATTGACGAGCGGGGAAGATGAGGATTTTTTTCCGGAAAAGAGCCGAGGCTTGTCCGTCTCTCATTCTCTTGTTAAAATGCGGTAGATAAAATGTTATCAAACGCCGAGTGAGACTTTTCCATTTAAAATTAAATAAGACCAATTTGCGGCGTCAGACAGATAGGACGGAAACGTCGGATCGAGCAGAAGGAGAGCTGCGGCGGTTTGAGGAGCTGGGAACGTCTATTCCTGTATGCATGAGTGCCTGTCTGAGTGCGTTTTCCTGTATTTTACAAGTGCTCCTTTAGCCACAATGATCCTGCTCAAACACAGAAGCACAGCATGCCCTTAAATTACTTAGAGCACGCAGTAGGTGCTGGCTTTTGCTTTGAAAAACGTTTCCAACGCGGACAAAGTGTGCGGCAGACAGACAGCACCGTATGTCTTGTCAAATTACCAGACCTCAGTAGAAAATCAATTTTATATCTTTTCCCAAAACATGAAGTGAAAGTCTATCAAGTCTAGTTGGGGGGAAGCAGCAAATATTTAAGAGTACGCCACAGAAAGGGAGAAACAGAGACGCACGCAGGCCTATAGCAGAGACGTACGGTTGTAAACACAAGCAACACCGCAAGACATGCAAGAAAGATACAAGATAGATTAATAAAAAGTGAATGGGACTAGTGTGCAGACATGCCAGTGCTGAGGACGATGGGAACGCCATCGACTTTTTGGGTATTTGCTCAGTAGGTCGATGAAAAAGTTAGAAGGTAATCAAAGTTGTTCAAGCACGCAGGAATAAGATTACTTAGAATCTTGTCAACAATGACATTTTTTTCCCCCGGATTCAGACAATTTAGAAGAACTTTGAAGTTTCTTTTCCTCTCTGGATGTGTGCTTTCCAAGCACAACAAAAAATGTCCTTGAAAATGTAGTTGGTAAAAGGTCAGAGACGCACCAATCTCTTAAACTGCGCAAGTAGCAAAACAACAACCCCCCCCCACACATCATACAGCTTTGGTTGAAGCGTCTCCCAGACTTCCTGGCATGTCACATCTGAAGCAGGACAGGTGCGTCTGTCAAAGCACCAACGTCAACGTCAATCACTTGACGGAGGCGAGCGGCGCGAAGCGATGTGCCGTTTCAAGTGGAAAGGATATGATTCACTGTCTGACGCCTTGACGTGACGTGATGTTTGAGCATGACGAGAGTGTAGTTCACAAACTGGGTCTGCAGCAGGGAATGAAATTCACTGTAGTTTAGGGAAACTTTGATGTTGGGAATGGCTGTCAATGGACAAAAATGTCTCCTGAACAACAGTGAATGAATGGAAGTTCCCTACCGGGGAAAGCTTACTCGCCAATCCTGGTTGACCACCGCCAAACTGCCTCAAAGTCAGTACCCAAACGGTGATGAAACTAGCCTTGATATTCCAACGTTACTTTTACAAAGTTGTAATGGATTTAAGTGAAGTCATTTTCAGCAGGGTATGTCGTAGCCAAGAGTGAAGCCAAAATAGGTCATGAGGCCAAACTAAAATATACGTCAAATACATTAAACATTAAAAGGTTTTTACATTGTCACTCGCAAGAAAACCGTGCTCACGACGTGATGACGAATATTCCAACATAGGAAGTCGAAAGTTTCTATATTATCAGTTGTTCAGAGTAAGGTAATGACTAAATAACACGCGAGAAGGCAGCATAAAGGTGCAGCAAAACAAAGGTTTCGAGTTCAGTTTTGGCAATGAAGGGGCGATGGCTCGTCGCAAGTCTCAACTCGCGACTGAACTCTGATCTGTGAAGTAAACTCTCACTGCGTGGCCACTTTTAAAGGGTGTGATTGATCTGTCCAAGAACTATCGATTGTTTATATCCTCGCGAGTGCAGGGACGCGCACAGAGGGTAACTCCAAAAAAGCTTTTTAGAACGTGCCGGTCATGCTAACGCGTGGACAGCCTTGTCTACACTCTTTTTTCTGTTTTGTCCGCTTTATGTTGAGTGATGAGCAGGCGAACAATCGCGTGGGTCTGAGTTGCAGAGAAAGAAAGACAGAATAAGCCGTTATCCGAATCGGTGACTTCTGATGAATAAAAGAAATGGAATGCATTAATATCACATGAAAAAAAACACACACACACACTGACACACAAATACCACCATAAGGGACTGATATTTTTAGTAATGCTATTCCATCAACCTGGCTGGCTGCTATAATGAGGCGAGGGAGATGGAGGCTGGTTCCTTTCACAGGTCAGCGGACTGACAAAGCCCAGTATGCTGGTCTGGAACCGGGGAGCTGTCTGCTTGCTGGGCTTTGTCTTGGTTGCGTTTTGCCTGTACGGGAGCGATCTGTATTCACCTCGTACGGTTGCTGTGGCCCTCTTCTATTTAATATGGGTCTGCTGTAGCCTCCCCGCCATCACCTGGCACTGCAGAGTTCATTCTCAGTGTGTGTTTTTATCAGCACCCCTAGGGGCATATGTAATTGCTCCGTGCTGATGAGAACAGCCCCGGCTCAAAGTACCATCTCACACCGCAATTACACCCATGGAAGTACGGGGTGAAAAAAAAACAGCGAAAATAAAGAAAGTACCCGCTGCTGCATGGCAGGTGAAAGACTACGGCCTTAGCTCCTCCCGCTGAGCCCCGGCCGAGGCTGATAGAGGACTAAAAGTCAGCCATCTCCTTGGGGATAAAGAGTTTTTAAGCTGTTAATCCTCCGTCTATGGATGATTGAGGTGAGCATCTGACATTTGAAGCCCTTTACGTTCGAGTTTCCCCGAGCTCATGTTCGTGTGTGTGCATCAAATGTAGCCGAGACAATACAGGTGGTAAACTTTCACAGGTGCTTCCCATGTTCTGTGCGTGATTTGCGCCGCACATGAGGAGGGAAGTCTGAACGGTGCTCTCATGACATGATCATGACAGCTCACCGCTCCCTCCGCTTATGAAAATAAATGCTGACGAGCGTTGAACTGGCTGGGGTGCTCGGGTGTCAGCCGGGGGGGAAGAGAGACGGCTCTCTGGGCTGACAGGCCGACGCGGCTGGTTTGCATTGAGATGCAGTGACGCGGCTCCTCGCCCGGGCCACCTATCCAGCCCCTGCGCCCCCCTCGGTTGAAGCCGGTGGGAGGTGTATGACGGTCGAAGCAGCACTGAGGCCGGGGCAGCTGAGGCTCACGGCCAAGGCAACATGTCTCTTATCAGTATTCTACTGTGACAAGTGCTGACGCTGCCCTGCTGCCACAAAACTTCTCCCGGTCTTTGTTTTTGTCTGTCATTGCACTTCTTCTTCTGACATCAACAAACTTTTGCTTTGAGGCTTTCTTTGAGTAATTGTTTTTTTTTTTTCTTCGTGTGTGTGCTTTTTTGCTCCTCTGTGTCTCAGCAGATGAACGCTGCTGAATATTATAAGTGGCCTCCTGCCAGTTGTTTTTGTCCATGCGCCCTTAAAATTCAATAATCTTGACCTCTGCTTATATTAGATTTCCTGCAAACAAAACCTATTATGCTGCTAATTCATAAGCTGCCCACACCAATCCTGCAGCATCTGCTGTCACTTTCCAGCCAGTCATAAGTAATGGTAGAAAAAAAACAAAAAAAACATCACAGCCTACAGCGATGCTAGCGGCCAAGAAAGCTAAGATGCTAACATGCTCACAGTATCAATGCTAACATGCGGGTAAAATGTTTACCATGGTCTAAGTTTAACATGTTAGCATACTCCTTAAAGGACCGGTGTCTTTACATCAAGTGGTGTTATTTCTGATTGCAACCCGCTCACCTCGCCCTCTCCTTCCTACCATGCACGGGGAAACTACGGTGGCTGCAAAATGCACTAAAAACTCAAAATCAAAACTCACTGTCCTGTGATTTTATTTTGTAACACTAATATTACATTTTTGCCAATAGAGCCCCCTAAATTTTACATACTGGACCGTTAAGAATAAACTCAAAGCAAAGGCGAGGTCGAATGTCTTTAGCTCAGCAGGTATTGCATCAAAAATCAAAGCATGGGTACAATTAAATATTTAACCTGTTGACAGCGTCAGATGAAAAGGTGAGGGATCAACAAAGAGATGGCGATTCTTTGTAAGGCGGATCACAAATGTGTGCAACCAAATTTCAGGACAACCCCTCAGTAGGTGTTCGGAAATCTCACTGGAAACTCAGAACAACAAATGTGAACTTAAAGGTAGTACTGGATAAAAAAAAGAAAAGAAAAGAAATCACGGGATGGCCAAAATGTGTCGGTCATCTAAAGGTGAGCGTACCTTAAGCTGCGGCCTCTGGGGTGAATTTATCCACTTTTAGTGAATTCCATTAATGTACAGTACAAGAAAGAAAGCGAAGCTAGGCAAAGCTAAGATCCTAAAATATCACCACTGTTGGTCACGACAGTTCAAATATCACGGCAGGTAAAGAGTAGGAGCTCTGCTCTGCCTCTGGCTGACTGATACTAGACTGTCTGACCTGAATTTGGCTCCTGATGAACACATCTTTTACCTGTAACAAAAATAAACTCTACAGCTTTATTGAGTCTTGCGTTGCTTCTTAAGACCTTTTTTTCCTACATTCCTCTTCTCCCTGCAGAGGAGGGGAACGACAGGCATTGTTATTGAGCTGCAGGGGTGGAGAACCACTGCCACCTGCAATTTTAGACCAACATTTTTCAGGCGGTTAAAGTTATAAACATAGAGCAGGTGTCGGGTCATTCTTATTGTGTGGTGTCGGTGGAGAAGCAGTGCATTTTTCCATCCGCTGTTTAACGTCTGCTTGGTTTTAAGTAAATACCACAGTGTAGAAGTACCCTGTTGTAGTCTTGGATTCAACATTTTTATTCCTTGATTAAATATTCATGTTTTTAATAGGTAACAATCAGAGTCAAGAACTCTGAAAAATGTATTTTCCTGCAGTGATGTAGTGTGTCAGATTTACGGGGCTCCATTTATAAATTATAGCAGAAATTGAATAAAATAACAACCGCATTTTCATCAGTGTATAATAACGTGAAAATAAGAAGATAGATAGATACTTTATTCTCCTTACAAGGAAATGTGTTGCCACGGTCTGTACAAAGCCGCAAATATACACACAGATACATGGAACAAGAATTATTATCAATTTGGTATATATATATATATATATATACCTACCTACAGGCGCCGCAGGTTCTCTTCCAGTCTGTCATGTTGAATTACCACATGGGCTCCAAATAAAGCCTTTTGTGTTTTTTGCATATTTTACGCCCCCCGTAGCTTCAACTCCATGCGAGGAAAATTGCGAGGGGTTTAGTCGTGTGTTCTTTGGTTTCAGCGTCGGTTCGGTCTCCATTCTGTGTTCAAGCGGTCCAGCCGTTTCTTGTGTTTTTGTTTTCCAGCCCGGTTTACTTCTTTGTTCTCTTGGACCTTGACTGGCTTTAGCTTGCTTCTTTACAGATTTGTTTGCTTTGGACTGCCATGCGAACTGTGCCACCCGGACAATGGGTGGCACAGTTCAATACCCAACAACATGTTGTTGACGGGTATACACACTGTTCTAGACAAGGTGGCTCCTAACTCACCCACCGAGTCTCCATTTCTTTGTGTCCTTGGTTTACCTTGCTTGAACTGCGACATTAACACTCAAAAGCTCAGTGAAACAGCTCCATCAGAATTGTGTAGGTGTAGCTTAATCATATTTTATAGGCAGTGCTGTCAACCATTTCAATTTGGCTGGGCGGTTAATAACTCTTTCTACTTTAGTCTGACAAACCCAGAGCGTATTTATTCTTACTTTGCACAGACTTTAAAGGATTGGAGCGACTCGATCTCCAGCGAATGCCGCTCCACTTTTGCGAACAATATCAGACCTCAAGTGGTCACCATGACCTTCGAGCGTAAACGTAAGAATTGAAGCGAAAAGTCCAGACGAGAAAGGTGCATGCAGCTGTCTGGCCTGCTGTGCGTTTACCGAGATTTACCAGCTAGATTACAACCGACATAGCGGTGTACCTAATGAGATCAGTTTCCAATAACATATGTAGGCGTATATCTTGTTTTACTGCCATAACTTCACAGCCCTGTTCGAACTAAACGTAATATAAAGAATTTACTGCACGTCCCCAACCAGATGTTGCCCCCAGTCTGCTTCTCCTCTCTGCCACCAGAAGAATGTACTCTGCCGCGTAGACCTAATGCCATTAAACTCCATTAAAAGTGATAAGTAGCCGTGTAATACTGCTATGTTAGGACAAGCTGTAATTCACATGCTGTTCTGCTGATATATAAGGCGGCACTAGCCTGTGGATCTGTTACACACACACACACACACACACACACGTGCACACACGTGCCAACTAAAAATGGCCCCGGACATGGCCAATATTTTCAGACCAAGTGCTCTTTAAGGCCATTGTGCATGGGCATTCATCATTCGGGTTGGCTCGTACGTGAGGTGGATATGCATGCAGCAGAGAGCACGCACTTGTGAAGATGCCCGCCAAAACCGCAGGGTGTATTTCATTTGTACAACACGGAGGGAAAAAAAACAAAAACATACAGGAAAGCACAGGTGGTGCTTCTGTGCAATATTTTAGAACTGGATGAATAAAGAGGAGCCAGAAACACTGGATTCATACCTTATTTATTTAGAATATGTTACTGGCTGAGCATGAGTTTGGTCATGTATGCATATCTTATCCTAGATCAACTCTAATTATGGTTTGCCAGCTGGAATGCTGCCCGCATGTTCTTCTCCGCCGTCTGTTATGTAGGTAAAGTGTATTTCACAGGACGTACACAATGTAGATTAATGGATCAGGGTATTAAATTACAGTCATCATATTATTCATCCAAAGAGGAGAAACTAGCTGCACAGTTCTAAAAAAAAAAGATGCACAAATCATCAACAGGTAAGCCGCTTAATTAAAAGAGTGATGCAGCCGAGGATACTTATTATTAAAATGATTATTTTTGGACAAGCAGGAAATCATCATATCTTGAAGAGGACCTACGCAGATGATAGATCAATAGTCTGTAAATAAAGTCTGCTTACGGGTATTTTTGGAGCCCTACTAACGCGCTGAGTGTCTCCAGGGCGAGCTGTGGTGAAGTCTGACGGTTGTCCTCAAGTGATGTCACTCGAGTCAGCGTTGGTTGCGGGCTACAAGTTTTGGGAAAAAAAGGAACAAAAATGTCGGTGTGGAGTCGGAAAGAAGCGAGCTCGCCACACCTCTGTAGCCTGCAGGAGAGTGGCTCCGGGCTACATTAGCCGCTACTTGGCATAACACACCATTTTGAATCGACGTTGTTAAATTATAATCACAGCAACGAAAGAAAAAAACAAAGTGACATAGAAAATAATAAGATGATCATATAGACAATATCATAAGGCTGTTATGATGTAATATGATAGTGATCCTGGGCTGATGTTCATGTTATAGTAGTAGTATTAACCAAAGAGTTAATAAACTTGCCTTATAGCTGGCACGCTCAACGCACATCCAAAAACTAGGTCATTTCCCAAACGCAGTGATTAGAACAAATGTTCCACCCGGTGCGGTAAATTGTTTTCTTAGGGATTCAAAGTATGTCACTCACTGTAATCTCTCATGCTATATGTACTGTTTTCATGTAGCCCGCCCACCTGAACACCTATAAACATTAGTGCGCTTATTAAATTGCAGTCTCTTAACACTTGATTACCGCCCCCACGTTTACTTCCCTAACGCGGCAGTTATATTTTTCCTTTTTGACGCTGATTAAATTCCCCCGCAATGCCTAACTCACTTTTATTGGAAGATGAATGTGTGGGAATGAAAACATTGTCCACAAAATGCCCCATAATTGGAGTGTTGGTTCAATACAACAGACTACCGAGTGGGCTTTTCGCCGTACTGACTGAGCAACATATGGCCCTGAGCTTTAGATTGTGTCACACTCCGCTCGCTCTGGAAACTTTATCACTTATTTTAGAAATTTACATTTTGCTTGGTCATGATCTGTGTGTGTGTGTGTGTGTGTGTGTGTGCGCGTGTGTGTGAGGTCAGCTCAGAAATGTGTGTTGTGTTTTGTGCACCTTGCTCGAAAAAAACTTTAATAGATTGAGCCTCATTCCTAGATGCTGTGTGTGACTTTGTCTGCCGTCGGTGGAAATGTTCAACATATTTCTCGCAGTTTGACAGCCGACGTGGATCGCGAGGAAGGCCGCTCGATTATTGTTCTGTTTTGTATTTGAGCGAGGCCCTTTAACCGTTTTGAGAAAACTGTTCCTGCAACCTGCAAACATTGTTTGTCTGCATTAAGAGAATTTCATTGTTTTAACTTAAGTGTCACTGGCAAACATTAAGAGACAATTACAAAATAAAACCAACTTCAGATTCACTTGACAAAAATGCACGTATAAATAAATAACATTGTACAGGAGCACAGATATATACCTATAAAACTTATACATTAAAACAACTAGCACAGGATTCTGAACTAAAGTAGCCAATAACTGATGTTTTATGTATCCATGTATACACTTTGTAAGCACTTTACAATGGTTTATTGCACATTATGGACGAAGGTGAACCAAGATGAGGACTGTAAGAAGGATGTGGGATGGCGGGACAAGGGACGAGGGGAAAATCAGGGTTGTAGACGGATGGTTGGAGGAGTTCGGAGATGGACTGCTGTCTGCTGGTGGCAGGAAGACAGGAGGGATCTCCTGGGGGCCGTCGCTTTGTCGCTCTGTGGGATTAAACCTCGCAAAGTGTCAGAGTGGTCTTAATTGGTTCATCTTGGTTAATTAACTTTGTGTTTGGTATACTCTTAGAGGAAAACCAGGACTTTGATGAATAAACTTGTCCATGTCTATACCTTATATAACACTAACTTTAACAACAATAACTTTTACTGTTGTACACTGTAAATGTCTTTATTTTATGCCAACTGTAAATGAGCAGATGTGACAAACATGTTATTCACCAGCAAGTCCAAATTCAATCCTCCCCCATAAAAAAAAGGCAAAGTCAGACTTTATATATATTAATATATACTGGAGCGATAGAAAAAATGAACATTCACATTCTTAACTCATCCACAGGCTCGGTGATATTTCAGAAACAACCCAAGACGGGTAACAAAGACAGATTGGAAATGTGACCTGAAGCTCAGAGCACTACATGAAAGATTTTGCCATTGATCGCGTCTCTTTCAGACACCGAAGGCCGACGCTCGCTGCCGTTTGAAGGCCACGCTGCACAATTTGACAAAGAGTCAACCACACACCCGCCCCTGAACAACCTCAGCACCGCTGCTCGAATCATCATCATCATCTTTTTGGCCAGCGACTTGTTTTTTTGTCCTGCTGAGGTAAAAAAAAACAATAGAAGACGGATAAAGATGTTGGCGAAGCTGTGGCCATGAAAACTGAGAGCAGTTTGTATATTTTCAACGGTGAACTTGAGCTGAGCAACACTGCAGTTTGAGTCTTATCTCTTACTGTATTGTCTGTCTGTGTGTGTGTGTGTGGTTAATTAAGCACACGGGTGAATTATAAACAGTAAATGGTGTTGTAGCAGTTGATCTATACGGTCAGAGTAGCTCTTTGCCCTCATTGGCTACTGAGGGTGTCCATCTGAAATCCACTTGGTGGCTTAAAAGCTGCACAAATCAATATTTTTACACTGATAATGGGTCAGTTGACTTTGAGTAATTAGTAATTAGCCCGGTTGCTCATAGAGACGAAACCCACTCACCACTATCGCCCATTCTACAGTCCTCAGGCTCATGGAGCCTTTTAGCTTGAGTATTTCTCTCACCGCTCTCATCAGCCTTAAAGGAAAGCAGCAACGTTTAGAGGTGTTCACTGCACGCTGCACGCCACCTGTTCAACACCAGACAGCAGACTGACAAAGTTAGCGACTAGCTGTTTACCTGCAAGTTTACTCTCCGAGCTAAAAGGAGAGTGAATATCGGACTTGATTGATTTCTACTGTTGCTGCACGTTTGCTGGCTGTGTAGAAAACAGAAATACTTGCTCGATGTTGACCGCAACATGCTCATTAGGTGAAAATATGTTTGCAGACACAATGTTTGGAGGCTATCGCTGCCCCCCGGTGGCCTAAAAAAGCAACTGGCAAAGATTTTGTTAAAACTCCACAAATTTTACACAACGCACGTCCCCGAGGCTTTAAAAAGGCTGAAAATGCAACAGTCAAATCTATCAATACATTTATCACATGTTTCATAGCACTGGCAGTCAGTTAAACATCCCTCAGGCAGAGCAGTGGGTGGTAAAAGGTCGAAATCTCCATCAGCCTCTGGATTCATTCCTTCACGGTTACAAAGGAAGAGATAGTCTATCTAACTGCGATATAAAAAGACTGTGGCTGTACAAATCCTGCTGCTTGTAGTGACCGCACTTAACTCACCAAACTTTACTTCCGTGCAATCCTACAACCCCGGGCATTTGCATTACTTCAGCCCACCCACACTGCTCCCTGAAAACAGGTGCATGCACAACTACGCTGAATACCCAATGCTTGCATAATCGAGGCCATCATTTCTCGCTGTGCAGTATAATAGCTGTGAAAAATGAGCAACCCAAACATTCAAATGCATGAGAGGGAGAAACTACACGCGGGGTTCTCAGTTCCGGTTCACGTTTGTCAAGAAAAAATGTCTTAAATAAGAATACGTGGGGTGTAAAGGAAAGCGCACTCCAGCGTGATTGTTTTAGCGCAAGGTGGATGAAAGCGAGGCTACTCAACAGTATTCATCAGTAACAAGGGAAAACAGAGGCTAGCTGCGCCGCCAGCCTGATGAATTATGAAACAGCCCAGACCTTAAGTTGACCTGTGGCTTATATCTACTGAGCTGCTTGTATACAGAACATATTGTGGATAATAAAACCACTGCTAAAGGCCTGACTCAAGCACTGCATGGCAAAAAAGTGCCACTGCAGCATCCAGGCATCCGCTTGCTCAAAAGCTTCCTCTGCAACCCTTAATTTACCTTTCTGCTCATATTAAATCACTCCAAATGTAACACACACACACACACACACACACGCGCGCGCTGAAACAACTGCAGCAGCGGACTCGTGTTAAGTCGACCTCTGCTGTGTGCATTCAAGGGAGACGACCAAAGGCAGAAAACAATACTGTGCCTCTGATATAGTGCAGGGAATACTCAGGTATCTACCTTTTTATTAACAGGCTAACTTATTATATTAATATAAAGGTAAATAACATATTTAATAAATAAATTATTATTTATATTAGTGTTCTGACTGATAATTTGACTAATTTTTTGTTCAAATTTGGTCAAAATTGTAATCAGGCTGTAGAATAATGACAGTTCAACACGTTGGATATAAAATGCTAGTTCTAAAGGTACGAAAAACCGCAAAGATTCTTATGCCCAGGTGATTATACACTCACGAAGACACATTATGAATATTCATTTCCATTTCTGCTGGAAACCTCACACACTGGATCTTTAGTAACAGGGTGGTCCTTTCAAACGCCGTGAAAGAGACACATCTTAAATCGCCGACAGCTAATAGCTAATGTCCTGTGAACTAACTTGAGTCAGATGCCCTCCTCAGAAGTCTACAATGTGTCTCCTAGCAACACCTGTTCTCAGTTGTCAATCAACCGCTGCCATGAAAAGAGCAACTCAGAGGCTTGAGCCCTAGAAGCTGTTTTATTTATTTATTTTTAAAAAAAATCCAGTTTCATCCTCTATTTTTTTTTTTTTTGCAAAAGCTGCAGCGCCACGATAGTTTACGTATTTATTTACGCACAAATTAAGCAGAATTTCAAACTGAAGTCTAACTTTAATCCTAATACGAGACAGATACAAGCTGTGCAAGCAAATCATAAAAACAGGTCTTGTGGAAATACATTGTAAAGTATAAATTGATGCTTCCCTGCAGATGTAATTGATTTCTGTTTCGACTGGTGGGTGTTTTTCTCATGATGATCACCAGCAGGAGCTCTGAACTTACCACCTTTATAATTTCCAGGTTTATTACTCGTGACAGGAGTGACATGAAATACAGCAGAATTAATATGGGCAAATTAACTGGTTATATAACATGTAATATAAGCACTTTATGAGCGAGCTGTTAATGTAAGCACAGAGGAGGTTATTAGATTTGAAGGGCATGTGGATCGCACCAATATATCAACCTCTCCCAATAGTTTAGAAATTCACATTGAATTATTACAGCCTAGCAAATGAAGCAAGCTCACAATATGCCCCCCACTACCGTCCTCCAAGAAATAAATATCTCCCAGACACAAGTTAAAAGCCCCGAGGCTACAAAATCAATATTTCATAGGCAGGAGGTGATAAAGAGTCTTGATCCAGCTCTTCCTGTCTTTGAAGCAGCCAGTAGTCCAGTAGTGAGCAGCAGGATGGCCTGATGCCATCTGAAGCCACAGCCAAGTGGATTTGGGCCACTGCACAAATTTAACAGGTATAGGAAAGAGTTGGCTGCACTTCACCCTGCAGTGTGCAGTTGATCATTTTCTTTCTTTTTTTGAAATAAAAGCCCGGGTGACCATCACAGGGTGCTATTTATCCACTTTCCACCAAACAGAGGTCCTGTCACTTTGGCATGACCCTGCAGAGAATCAAAAGCCGGTGGACAAAAGTATCCTGCACGGGGTGGCTTATTGCTGTTCGGGACTAGTTTAACCAGAGTCCAAATCAATGCAGAAGTTCAAGTTTCAGATCCAAAGGGGGTTGAGAGAAGAAAAAATCAAAATCTTGAATGTTGTACTTTAACACACATTTGAGATTTCACCCGCTAATTAGTGGTTTTTATTGCCGGTTTATTCCTGATTTATGTAGTTCCAGTCAGGAGGGTGTTAAATCTCCACGAGCCAGCTCTGTTAAACTTGATTTATGGCCGCTGCAAGAGGTTAATGGGAATCCAGTTGTGGATACCTACGGCGCGCGGCGTTTTGATTTATCTCACCCATTGACAGAGCAACTGCAATGCAGCACGCGCGTGCTGTTCATGTATGAGCTTTAATTAGAATCCCTACAGTAACGCCACATTCGGCGTGCTTTCATTTACTTTGTGCTACAGAGCGACAGCGACGTAACTTGAATTACATCACAATGTTATCTCGCCGCCGAGCAGAAGGCTAATGGCGGGCGACGCCTGTGTTTACATTCAATCATTCATGCCGAGCGGCGATTGCAGCGAATGGAAAAGCTCTTGCTTGATGTACGTGATTGAAAAAGACTTCCTTTTGTGTTCACTATCTGCACTAGAGGAGAAAACACTCACAGGCATCAATTGATACAATTGAGAAGAGCGACGACCTGATTGAATGGAATCCTTCGGTAAGTGGTCGAGTTTACGTCATACTTTCTCTCAAAAATGTTCTTATAATGGATTTTTAAAAAAACAGACAAACAGATCGGCCCTGCAATCATCAAACTGTGGTTGACAATAATAAAGTATTAAAAGCTTTTGTGACCGTTTTTTCTCTGTGTTTCTCCATTTCTACTTCCTGCCTTTGTTTTCCCGCCAGTTTTCGATTCTGTTCCACAGTGATTTGTCTCACTTGTGCCGAGTGGTCCTGCCTTGTAATTCAGTTCCCTTGTGTCTTTGTTGGAGATGTGTCTGATGCTTACCTGTGTTCTCAGTTATGGATTTTGTCTGTTTTGGGGGTTTTTTGTCATTGGAACTAAATTAAATTGCTTTTTAATGTTGAGTTAAAATGTGTTTTTTTGAAAGATGGGTGAGTAAGATTTTAGACCAAATATGGCTTATTGTTTTTCCATTCATTTGACTGGACAGCATGTTACAGCTGCGTGGTGGCAGCTAGCGGCACAGCTGCTTGTCACAACCTCAGACGCAAACGCATGACTGACAACAAAGGGTAAACAATCAGACAAAAAGCCGCTCTGAAGGAGGAAACTCAAAGTGCGAAGGGAGTGTAACAAATTATCAAACTAAATTTTACTCAACACAACAACTCTCCTACAAACGGACCAACTGGCAAAGACAAAGGGAGGCGAGGACTTACACATTACACACTTAAACATATAGGGATTTATGCATGATGTGAGTGAAAACAGGTGAGACCAATCAGGGGGCGGGGCAAACAGTTACAAAGGTGGGAAAATCACACAAAGGGAGGAAGTCAGGGTCTGAAATGGGAGGGGGAAAAGCGCTTGAGGCACAAGGTGTTCATGACATGCAGGCCTAAACATGAACGTGACAAAAACCACACAACATGCATGTTTTGGTTTGTCCGTTCTGGGCTACTGTAGGAGCAATTCAATTCAATCAGTGGACTCCATCTACAGCTCGAACCAGTCTTATTTTCAGGCGATCGCAATGAAAACGTGAACCTGAACTTGGAACCAGCCAGTTAAAACAGATAACAAGCATTTCATTTCTGACTATATTTAGAACAGTGATCATGCCGATACCTGCTGAATACATATTAATTAAACCAAAACCCACGGGCAAGGTCGGAGGTGAGGGTCAGCGCGGCTCAAGCTGGAAAATTCAGCAGCCAACTCTCTCCTACAGGCTTTTTTATCCGTGGCCTGAGCCAAAGCCGGGTCTCTTTCATCACATTGCCACCCAGCTGTCACAGACCAGTGTGTTAAATACTGCAAAGAGTCACAGAGAACAGACACTCCTGTATTTCATATTAGTCGAAAAATAGGCCGCTGTCAAGCATATACTGATTTGGTAGCCTTTGGCAAGGTGTTACTCCCTCAGCGCCAGTGAGTCAGAGTTTAATCTGGTGGTTTTAGCATAATAATAGGGATCCACAGTCCACAGCAGAAATGAGTCAGTTTGGATGAGAGGAATCCACTTACAGTAAAGGGGAACATGCCCCCCCCCCCCTAACGTGACTAAGCGTGGTGACCTACTGTATGTCTAATCATCCGTTTTGCCTCAAGAAACTGCAGACAAAAAACATATGCAAGAGGGGGCCTGTCAAAGCACGAGGGGGGGAGAGATGTAAACTCGTGGCCACATGGGGGCGCCGCAGAACCACATTCCTGCGTCCCCGCTTGACAGTGCAAAAAAAAAAAAAGTAGTGGAGCCGTTACAGGAGAAGGGGGTGTACTGAAGGGGGGGCTCTTTTTGAACGCTTTAGCTCCAGATCAGATGCTCCCTGTGCGGGCTGTTGGAGGGTGAGCAGGCAGGCAGGCAGTGCTCCTGCACGGGGAGGGGGGATCCAGCGATGAATGGAGCTGAGCGCACAACTTCTACCCAGTCCTGCGTCCTGTCGCCTCCGCTGCTGGAGTTTCCTTTAGGATTTTCTTCTTGTGACAACAACAACAAAAAGAATTACGAGCTTGGACTTTACTTCTTTCCGCCAACATGTATTCAGCAGCATTGCTACTGATGCTGGTCGTCAGGATCTACGCAGACAGCATGGAAGGACCAACAGGTAAAAAAAGAAAAGAAAGAAAGGGGGGGAAATGTTTGTGGAAATGGCGAGGCGCACGGCGGCGCGCACCTGTGCACGTTGCTGGTCTTTAAAGTTGATCGGCTCGGTTTAAAGTCGCTCTTTCTGCACGAGCCTGAATGTGTTTTCTGGAGGTTGCGCAACTTGGAAAGTTGTTAGAAATGTCGAGAGAGCGTGGAATGGAGACCGTGCTTGCAGCCAGGCGGTGTGAACTTTCTCCCTTTTGTGCGTAACAGTGAAACGTTAATATTCCAGAGGGCATCGGGGAATATGGAGGAAAAAAAATGGAATTGCCTTCATGCTCAGAATATAATCACAGCATCATTTCATTACACGACTCAGTGGTATTGGTGATTACTCGATTTTCAGAGGACGTTCAAGTCTCGAGATTAAATCTGCAAAGTTCAAAATAATAAGCTTTGAAAATGAAAGTGGAATTTAATATTTGCGCACTCTCTCTCTCTCTCTCTCTCTCTCTCTCTCTCTCTCTCTCTCTCTCTGCACTCTCACTGTATGTCTCTCGATCACTGCCCAGTGTATTCAGCATGACGACTGTCATGTTTTCATTGCCCGGGCATCGTCAGTACGTGCCACCGGCGGCACTCTCCACTCCGCGGCGTGTCATGCAAATGAGGGATTTTAATTGCTGATGTGTATGAAATGCCCGTCGTGTTAACCGTATTGATGTGACATGTTGCATGGTAATGTTGCTGATGCAGGGGATCATTTGGTTGACTGGTCTTCAGTTTGTCAGCCACCAGAGGAAGGGTTTCTTCTTTCTTTCTTTCTGCTGCTGCTGCTGCTGCTGCTACAAAGCAATACAGTAGAGCTGAATTAGTAACGTCAGTGTTGTGCCCCAATATGAAATCACTGGCACCTGATCTAAATATTCTCTGTGTGCATCAGTCAGACTCAAGTGACAGACAGTTTTAAAGATTTTTTTAAAGCCATTATACGTGAAAATCCACAGAGCCTATCCGAGACAAGGAGTTCAAATCCTCTTGCCTGTGGCGAGTTTAACATCTGAATGGCTGAAATCTTTTTGAAGACGTCTAAAACCTCCTGAGTCTTTTCAGGAATGTTTTCTAATACAGTAAAGGGGGGGAGGAGAGAAAGAAAATGCCTCCGGTCACGTTGTGTCAAGTAAAAGTGCCAGTTGGTTTATCTCGAATGTTTATTGCAACTGGTGTGAGCTCTCCGTGATATAAATACTCTGGTGCATGGGTATCAGTTACACAGCCAGTTGCTGAACAGACGCACACTGAGCCACTCCCTGCTCTCCAGGATCAAGTTGGTTCTGTAGGCAAGATTTAATGGAACAAGCCAACTGTCTTATGAGATTATGTGGAACAACAAGAGAAGAGAAGTCTCGTCGCCACTTGGCATGCGTCGTGGTTCATTTGTTGGAAATGAATTGTGGGCATTCTGGTGGGAAAAGATTTCCACAAAGGAAGCGATCGGTCAAAACAAAGCTGGTCTGGTGCTTACGTCTTTTTGCCGTGGGCCTGAAATATGGCCGTAGCACCTGGCGTTGAAGACGCAGAGAAAGCTGGCACTTTGATGAGATGTTTCCTTGTTGAAAGCAAAGTCTTCATTTCCACAGAGCTGTTGCATGGCTGCTTTTAGGCTTTTTTTTTGTATTAGATGAGGTATATCACGACTAGTAGAGGGGCCACAATTAATGATCATCTATCAGTAGTTTGGTTGATAAAATATCAGAAAATGATGCAGGTCACAATTTCCCAAGTCCAAGTGAAATACTCAAATGTCTTGTTTTGTCTGACCAACAGTCCGAAACCCAAATATATTCAAGTACGATCACAGAAGACGAAGAAACACAGAATATATTCACATTTGAAAAGCAGAGAATATTGACCTTTTCATGTAGATGAAGTCATGTAGATTCAACAGCACCCATGTCATGCCAGATCTGTAGTCACTGGGTATCCTTAGGTGCGTACAGGGTTTGTTTTTGATCTACCAATGACAATCTTTGTTCCCAGTATCTTATGTCTTACCTTTGTTTAGTTAGTTTTACTATTAGTACATAAAAAAACAATGAACTTTTCCTCATTAAAACATGGCCAGTGTTTGAAAAGTTGCTGGATTTAGAGCAAAGGATCCAAAGAGCTCCACACGTTGGATGGTAGGCGGGTTGTGGCACTCTTTGGGCTTTGCTGCCTTTCCAAAGAGCTGAGCGTACGCGGATGCTTGGAAATAGGGCGATGGTGTGTCCTGATGAGCGGCCATTCTTTGTAATGCCCGTCAAGAATCCCCTAGTTTGTGCCTTACATATGCAACAATGTTATTTCGACATGAACGTATGTTGCAACTCTTATCCTTGACACTTGTTGCTTCTGGATGCTGCTTAAATAGACGCTCCCAAGGGTCAGTGTGTGTCTGTGTGCGGAGGTCTTTTTTACTCCGGCTCCATAGTTTCACCTACAAAACGTGTGATTGTTGAGGCAAGGTGAAACCTGTCGAGTTGCTTAAGTGCGCCTGACCTCTGTTAGCAAAGGCTCCGAGGAGTCAGAACAAAAAGGTAATTTAATCCTAGAATGAGACCACGTGAGCGAGCCCCGACGCTGAGTGGCGCTGACACGCAGCCCGGCACACTCTGTGATTGGAGGTCGGAAGGAGGTTAGCTTGAAAAGACCACACTGAAATGAGCACTGACACGGGAAGGTGGGTTTTCACGGGCTGCTGGGAGGATGTAGAGAGGGGTCCTCAGTGTGTAGCGGTGTGGATCCGGCTCAGTGTTAATCCAACAGAAAATAGCCCGACACAGCTCTCCTGGGGCAAATGTGGAGGCTGTAAATGGAGAAAATGGAGCGTATGCTCACACAAAGGGCTATGATGAAATGTGGTTGTTCTGGAGGAAATAACACAAGATTCTTTAATAGAACAATAGTGAATTGCATAATGGCTACACGTTGTTCAAGAAAATGAGTACAGTCTGCAATTATGGTTCATGATAATGAGATGGCAAGGAACAAGGGTTGTTTCGACGCTCATTTTATAAAGGGAGGAAAAATCAAAGAAATCTATCTAATACATAAAGGAGTTCACATCATTTACCACACAGTTACAAGCCCTGAGAGCTGCCGGACTAAATTTCAGCAGCCGCAGACTAAACAACGTAGCTTTAATTGTCTGTTTAGCGGAAGAAAAATGGATGCAATTAAGCTTGAAATGGATAAAAATGACCAGTTTGAAATGATAAAGTGCGGGCCACATTTCACTCCTCACCTTTCCGGCGCAGAGTTAGATGGATTGCTTATTAAAGTCCACGCAAGCTTCTTGTTTTCAGTTCAAATGAATGGGTCAAGCATCAAATATGTGGACATATTCAATCAACCAAAGCGCCCTGACAGACAGTGCCAGCGAGCGCGCAAAGCGGCCCGGCTGAGGTGGAAGACGAGGAGGCCTTTTTCCTCCCCCCTATCTTCCACCACTTTGATGGCTTTTGTGAAAATTTTAATTGCCTCTGCTGTTCGTTGCCATCATGTCATTCTGTCCGTCTCTCGGAGAGAGTTTTAACTGGCAGTGTGGCTAAAGTGAGGCGTACTTGTGAAGATGTTCAACAGAATTCCATTTATTTTTTTTTAAAACTTTTAATCATCACAGCAGAAGACTTCACGGGATTTCGGAAATTCTGAGGCTGAAGTTTGCAGACTTCGGTAGCTTTATATGTATATAACTGCAGCATGATCGTTTCTGTTTATCTTAAAATGATTTCTTCTTATCGTCGAGGGAGGAATCGGGACTGCTGTTGTGCAACTGAAGTCAATTTTCTCCAAGAGAGTTAAGTTGGTGAATCGCAGTGTCGCCTCTGATAGACCCAGTCGTCGCTGTCTTGTCCTGTTCCAGCTCCATCTTTTACATTTAACAGTGGGTGGAGCCCCATTCTGCTGGGCTTAACCCATCGATGATATAAAACATGGACATTGTATCTGTGATGTCACCCAAGAGCCCTCGTGAGCCTTCCAGGTAATCAAAAAAATGGGCGTAGATTGCGGATTGTGGAGATTGCTAGATGTTGATCTATCACAGTTTATTTTTTATCCGTGTTGTTTCCTATTTCTTCTTTCGGAAGACGACGAGGAGGCTTAAAAAAAATCCATCCTTGACAAAAGCAAGGCTGAGATTGACTGCTGGCCATATCTGTTACGTTTCCTCATCTCCAGATTATTTATTCAGCTTATTGTTCAGCGGGGACTGTGTTGGAAACCCATGTTGGTCATTGATGGTGGTGGCAAACAGACCATCCCCGACCATTATCGCCTTGTGCAATATGTTCGAGACGTTGATCTACCAGCGCTGCTGCTACTCCCATGTGCCTGTCACCACGCTGCATTGTTAATGGAGCTGACAGCGCTGCCAGACTGCCTTGGCCTGGGCCCACGAGGCATCTTTGTAGGGAGATCCAGGACCGGGTTTTGCCTCTCCAGGTGTTAGAAATGTGCTGTTTCCCCCCCCCCCATCAACAACAAATCATTACTGAGCAGATGGAGTTGTGCCAGCGGGCGCCGCACTGCCTGTCAAGCTGATCGCTAAACGTGTTTAGACAATAAAGTTAATTTGCTCACTTTTCGGCATCCTCTCTTGTTGCTGAATGCGTACGTTGGTATTCGATTTACATGATTTCAAAAAGAGGCTGCTGGGTTTGTGATTGCCGAACGCTGACTCTTCCCTCGGTGACTCATTCCATTGCTTACACAGCTCGCTCAGTTTTTATCTCAACAAGCTATATAATGATATGCAGGATGGAAGGCGTCGCAAAATCAGTAAAGTAGTTGAGGGAAAATGAATCCACATAGCATGAACGCGTCAGCTGCTTGACAATCAGCAGCCGGTGGAATTTAGATGTTGGAATCTGCTGTCTGCTGCAGGTATGCAGAGTGCTGCTAATTGTGTGGTTACAGTCTCAGAGAACTGATCTGACGCCGCGACAACGGATGCTGGGGAGTATTAAAGCATCCAGATCTTTCAACTACAGATTATACTCAGACATCATCTTGTTTTTTTTGTTTTTTTTAGCAAATTTAAGAGAAGCCCACAGTGTCTGAGATCCCTCTCTGCAATCCTCCAACCCCTCTCTTCTCCAAATATGAGAGCACGCCGTCTGCCACAGATCATGTCTCAAATTGTCCGCGGAGCATTGAGAGCATGAGCGCGATGCTTTCAAAGCAGCCGCACGGGCGGCTTACCCGATTGCGTCGAAGTAATTGCGCTGACAAGAATATCTGTCTCTGAAAACCTGACTACTTCGTGTCAGCAAAGTGTCTCTTAATTCCTCTAACAGCCTCAAGAAAGGAAATATCATCAAGCCAGACAGGAACACTTATCCTGTCAAATCTGAGAAGAATGAACCTCGAACAATTTCACCTCAGAAAGCACCTTTTAACACCGTTGGGTAACAGTTTCAGGTGTTGTGCCTTGCATTCATGAGCCTTTTTTTTTTTGTTGCTTTGCTGGAGCTGTATCTCAATAAGAAATATACTCAAAAAAGTCAGTATGAATATTAAATCTGCTTGACTATTAAGTGTCCCATGATGGATAGCACAAAATATGAAGATGTTAGATGAGGTTACAAAAAAATTGATTTTGGTATTGTATCCATGTGAAACAGGATGGGATTATGCAACATATGTCATTTTCACGTCGTAAGAGTTACAAATAAATCTAGGGGACTTCTACACATCAATGTAGATGACTTCCATATTAAAAAAATAAACACAAAACCACACACAAAGGAGATATTTTGTGGTATTGCTAACATTTCGTTTTTGTATTATTACACAAGAAAACAAACAATTCAGTTCAAATTATTATCTGACACTTCATCACACATCATGCCCGAACAAACAAACAAACCAGGTAAAAACGATTGAAAATTGTGCTGTATTGAAAAGTTACCAAAATAGTTTTCAGACTGAAAGATCGGAAAGTGTTTCTTCTGTTTGGATAGCATTTAAGAACTGAATAACACTTTACGAACTAAAAAGCTTATTTTTTTTGAAAAACTCAGTGTGAAGTATCCAAAAGCGTCAACATTGAAAGTCAGGTATCGTATCAGCACTGTTGTCCAAATGTTTCAAATGATACCCTCCCAGCCATACTTAGAGGAAGTAGACAAAGCAGGTTGAGGGAGAGTGGCTAGACCAGAAAAGTAAATTAGAGCACTTCCTCAAAATTGGCATGGAACGCACTCAACGTCTCAGATTGATGATAGAAAACACTGTTAAGTCTTTCAGGGAGGATTCTTCCTTTCAAGGATAATTTACCCCGCGGTATTGAAATCATTGCTATCGGCGCACAGGCCTAGCCGACTTGTTGGGAACGCCAGGTGAGATTGATGATGTGGAATCCTGTTGATTGTAACTACGGCTTTGTGCCTGTATTAAGGATGAGTTGGACACAGATATGAGATATGCAGAAGCATGACTGTTCTGCAGTGATGGCTGCCTGTCCATTTAGCACAGCCCTGCTCTCTGTCAGACACGGCTGGCGCTGCCATTGCCTCCCCGATTTGTCACCGCCTCTGACAGCCAGCCATGAATAATCTTTATGAATATTCCTCTAACGCTCGTGCTGCCGGGGCGACGGCGTGTTTACACTCTGCGGCTGAACCAATTGTCCGAGCTGTTCCTCGGCCATGAAACCTGTGGTCGGACCTGTCACGACTGATGACAGGTTGATGTGAGCTCGTGACGCTGCCACCGCCAGACAGAAAACTTTCGCTTGGTTATCGCTGCAGTGTGAGACGACCGGGCAGCAGATTCTGCAGACGGGGGGGTCAGAGTTCAGCCACGGGATGATTTTGTGACGGCGTTGTCAGCAAGTGTCGCTTTAGATTGAGAGGACATCTGGGGCCCAAACTGCTGGGAACAGCATTCTTCTTGCTTTCTTTCCTCTCTGAAGCTTCTTGGATAAAATAACTGCATGGTGCCAAAAGCTATTTCTTTTTCCCTCCTCCTCAGCTCTTTATCTCCCAGACTCTTCCCTCTTGGGCTCACATGTTTAGTCCCCCGTGTCATTAATGTAGAAGACCACAGTGCTGATAAACTCCAGTTAGATTAACTGCCAAACTACAAACTCACTCCTTCGTACCCTTCATTTTCGTAAGAAAAAAAAAAACAGTGATATGGAGCAAGACCCGGGGTGTGTAGGTCCCTGGGTAGCTGTAGATATTACACTTTAAAAAGTAGGCGTTTAAAGTTATCAAACCTGTGGGCCTCCGAGTGTCCCCGTGGCGCACAAGAGATATTAAAAGTTGAAGGGAAAACTTGTAGGAAAAAAAAAAAAAGTAAAATTATTAAATAAATAATATGACATGTCCCTCAGTGGAGTGAACAAGGGCACTGCGGCAATGCCTGTTCACCCCTGTCAAGGTTAGCAGTGACCCTCCTGTGCACAGCAGGGGAGGTTATGCAGCATGAGCAGCAACACCTGTGTGTCTGCAATCGCTGCGGGACATCTTCATCGCCGCCTTCTTCGCTTCCTTCCTCCTGTAAGTAAATTTGGATTAGTGCCACTTTTGGTTGCCCTTTTCCCGGAGCATCTTACTTTGTGACAGGATACACAAAGTGTCAGAGCTCTGGAGTGCAGCCTGAGGAAGAGGCTGTGTGATGAGTAATACCCTTCCCTCCATCTGCAAGTACTCCAGAGGTACTTTTGATCGCATAACCCCCCCGACCTTTCCTGTGCAGCTGCTCTGCGGTTGGTTACTTTTTTGCTGTTGGACTATGTTGGGAAGCAAAAGTGTTTTTTTTAGTAGTGAGCAGTAGCGGTACCTGCTTTGAAGAGCAAAAATGAGAGGCATTAACCATTGGAATGGGGACAGAGGTGCACCAATCCAATTTGTTCTCTCTAGATAATGATTCCATTACCTTAACCCAACGTATACCAATTGCCGATCTTGTACCAGTGCTCGTATTTCCCTATATTTAAAATCTGCATCTCATCTATGTAGCTGGAACTTCTTGGCATCATTTTATTATAAGGTAACAGGATGTCAGAAGGGTGTAGGGGATGAGGGAGGGGGGTTCCACAATCTGTACAACCCGTACACCGAGGAGCTCCCACTGTGATCTCGAAGAACTGTGTCAGTTTGCAGCAGGATGTGTGAAAGTCGTTGGCTTTTCCTGGATAAACAGGTCTGAAAATGAAATTAATAAACATTTCCAGCGTCGGCTTCCTGCTGGAAATCAAACCTTCAACCCCAGCAGCGTCGATGCCTTGCCTCCCCTTCTTGGCCCTCGTTGCCTCTCGACCCATCTGTCCGCTCGTTGCTTCTTTCAGAAATGATTTGGCGCGCACAGTTTTGTTAGTTCCGTCTCTCTTCCTTCTACCTTCCCTCTTGACTTCTATGTGGAGGGGCCGCCTTGGCATTGATTCAGACGGCGGTGGTATCCTGGCAGTCCTAAGATGCAGTAGCACCTGTGCCAGCATCTGCTGTGTTTGCCTTCCAAACAACGTCTGCATCAGTAGCGAGTACGGCGGTTGCGCCCCCTGTGGCCTCTGAACTCAAGACAGATAAACGTAAAGGATTACATTCATGAGCAAGGAACTGTGGGATCATGGCCTGCATGTGAAGTAGGGAGCTGTAGCATCTTTGCATTCACAGAGGAGAGCGTCAGCCTAGCCAAGAATGATTGGAGGCACATACCTCTAAAATTCTCATTCTGTTTTATGAGATGTATCGCAGCCGGTGCCCGGAGCATGATGTTGTGGTTTTTATAAGCTTGCCGTTACAGGAGGCATTGAATCATTGATTCAATAAGCAAGACCCTCAAGTGCAGGTGCAGCATTTCAGGTGGAGACAGAGAAAAAAACGAGGCAGGGAGTGAAGTGAAGAAAGCGGGAGAAGAGATGAATGTGTGGAGTACAGGAGGGGGGATTATTGATTACATTGGTGGAAGCTGTTGGGAAACAGCATGGAAATCAGCTGGTGGTCATCTTTCTGTTTCTGCTGCTACTCCGAGCTTCACCTTTCATCTTCTCTCGACCGTCTGATCCAGCGGGCCCGCTTGTGAAAGTGACTCGAGAGGCAGCTCCAGATCGGCCACGGAACATGTGTGTCCCTGCGCCCTCATTGGCCTACACCCCTAATCTCAGCACCAATAGAGTCTGAGCAGATGGCACTGTGGCCGGGGTCACCGAGCCCGTACGCAGTAATAATAGGGCAAGAGAGGATGATATGGCTGGCCCAGACACCGGAGGGGATGATGACCTGAGTAGACATTGAAAACAGATCTACTTTGTTTGCCCTTGCATAAGGCAGCGGCTGACATATGTTGTTTGTGAGCTGGTTTAAACACAGCCTCCTGTATATTGACCTAGAAAAGTGATGAGCGCAGCACAAAGCTTGCCATCAGAAGGCCGCAGTGGTTGATTTACTTCTATCCAGTGTTTCATATAGAAGCTCCTTCCTGGTGTTCATGTTTTATAAAACTAAAGAGAAGCCTGGGCTGTAGGAAATGCAGGAAACGATGCCTCGGATGCTAATGTTATTTCAGCACTGATCATTTTTATACCCTAACTATCCACTAACTACAACATTTAGAGTTTTATTCCAACAGCTGCTATGGTGACAGGCCTATAGAAAGAGTGTTAGATGTGTCGTTTTTATGAAATGAGGCATACGAATGTACAACAGCTCTCAACTGAGCTCGGCTCGACTTTATTTCTATACCACTTTAAATGCTTCACAGTTCATCTAGTGTGTACTTTATGGCGCAGAGAGAAGAGAGTAAAGAGAAGGAGACAAAAATTACACAAAAATGAAAATCACTATTTCAACAGACGGAGAGAAGCAACGCCAGTACAAATCCATACATCTCCCGCTTGTATGGAATATTCTACTGTCAAGTGATGCAACTTACCGGTATGTGTTGCACTTGAAAGTGTACTCCACTGCTTTAACATCGCAGTCCTATAACGCTGTCGGACAGAAAAAAAAAACCTATGCAGCAGAACCCCTGACGGTATAAAAAATTAACGACGTATACGTGATGTCACTCGTAGGTTTCTGAAGAGCTGCTTTTTTACAGCTCAAAATATGCGGTGCTGGCCACTGCCATGCTCTTCCAACTCCCCGCTAATCTAAATATGGGCAAAGACGTGGATCATCAACGGACCTGAGGCGGGCTGAATGAAGCCTGGGTGCTCAAACGAGCCACCTGTAACGGCACTTACCTGTCAGTCAAACTGGCTATTAGTTATGGAATCACCCTCAGTACAGTTAGAAATTTGCTGTAGAGACCAAACCTTGTTTTGTACCAGGCTGTAAACATGTTTATTTCTGCTGTGAAGACATTTCAACATAGGGTCTTATGCAGCCAGCCTCAAGTGGCTGTTTGAGGAACTGCAGTTGTTGACACTTCCATGTAGCTTTTACTTCAGAGTAATGGAGGTTTCCAGACTTGAGACACAGAGACACGTCACGTCTTTATTGTCAAAACCCGGTGCCTACGTTACCCACAATGCAACTTTACTGAATTCACTCGACGGTGGACGTGTTATGCTACTAGTGGCTAATGTATCCTCATGCAGCGATGAACAGTGGCTCATTGAGGTCCATTATTTTCATTTTAAAATTTGCCAGTCGCTGACTCAAGTGACATCACTTGAGGACATTTCTCCGACTTCACACAGCTGACTCTGCAATCGATTCTACCAACATTTACTTCAGGTTTTTCGTCGTATAAATATCTTCATATGTCTTCATATAAAAGCTACATATAGGCTGACGAGTGAGTTAAGATAACTGTCGAGTTTTTCCTCACTGAGTTGCAGAAAGTTCTGATTTGATGCCCTCGAGGCAGGTCTTCAGGTTTGTTAATTTATTGTGGTTACAGGGCTGCAAGGGTAGGCGAAGCAAGGTGTTGTCAGCATAACTGTGAAAAGCAATATTGTACTCATGGATAATGTGGCCTAGAGGGAAAATATAAATGTAGAAGAGTCTGGGATCAAGTATCGAACCTTGGGGATATGACAGGAAAAAGGCTGCACTTCAGCCTTAAAGCGAGGAGTCCGTACAAATTCTTGACTCAGCTGCCAGTGGAAGGTCATTTTTCACTTTTAGTTATGGAAATTTGCCACCTGACATCCCAATTCTTTGCCGCTTCCATTATCGTGTGTCACTTACTTAACAATTAAAGTTCCTTGTGGAAGTGGAGGAAGGATTTGCAGTGGCCCTGATACGGTTGTTGGAGGAGAGGAATGCATATGTAGAACAACGTGTGACATGTTTGTCATTGTCGCTCCTGAGGGACGTTTTGCACATAAATTGCTTCTGCCTAAATCTGTGCAGCCACGCCCACGGAGGTCTGCAGCGAGCCTCAGACATCTCTAATTATATGCACACAAAAGTAGGCTACGTATTGTTTTTTCGTATCTCCACAGCCACCCCAACACTCCCCATCCCCTCGTCACACACATACCCCTCCACTCTCACCCCCCCCACCCCTAGCACTCACCAACGCTGTCACCCACTTTCTGCCAGGCCGGAAGACCTATTGTTAATTAAACCTGCCAATCATAGAGAGCGAATGGGGGAGGGAGATGAGGACACACGCACACACACACACACACACACACACACGCACACACACACAGAGTTCTTCACTTTCTAGAAAGTGATTTACGGCAGTGCTTACTTTATGGTAATAGAGTCAGTCACATCTTCATTTTTAGAGGCTGCAGCCAAGGACAGTAACAGTTTGACTTGAGCTGTGTTTATGTGTGTGTGTGTGTGTGTGTGTGGTGTGTGTCCTCAGTCTGTACACGCATGAGTGCTTTTAGGGAGGGTGGAGGAATTATTAGAGGGTGCAGATTAGGGATCCTGTCAAAAGTGACAGCTCTTCTTTATTCCGTCTTCATCGAAAAGGAAAGGAGGTTGATCACCGAGCTCTGCAGCAGCACCGAGCACGGGCCTCCTTTTGCTTACGTCTCCTTTCCGCCTGGGCGATGTCTTTGACCCCGCGTGTTGTTCATGTTTAATTACGAATCCGCTGGAGAGGGATTACAGTACAAGGCAGGGCGAGTCTGTAGAGGCAAAGAAGAGAGAACACAAGTAGAATCGCTAATAGCTGGTTTAGTGTGGCCGGTTGGTCGGTTAAGATATTGAAAACAAGAACCACCGGCGTAAGTGCAGGCCAACAAGTTCATCATATCCAGGGATGGCCAGCATGTTTTGGGGAGCTTTAATGTAAATCCTCAGCTAAGCAGTCCCCAGCCTAATTAAGTTGATGTATTTGTGCTTAATTGGGCTAGAGGCACGCTTGAGTTGCTCACCTCCTTGACTGCTTACTCCAGCACAGATGTAGCAACACCTCCCTCGCAGCCATGTGAGAAAATGTGCACTGACACACAAACAAGTCCAAGACGATACACATGCTTAGGTAAGGGGGAAAAAAAAAGGAAAAGTGCACACTCTTTGAGTATTGATAGGAAAATCTTTTCTCTCACGTTTGTGTCAGTAAAAGGTTTTTACAGTGTGCTACCACCGTTACTGAGCCGTCATCAGTTCTACCGCTACTACTTTTACGAAGGCTGTAGAAGTACTAGAAGTACAGATGCCACTGCAAATCATAATTCTGCTAATGCTGCTGTTGCAACTGCTAATTTTTGTACTTCTACTACGAATACTCAGCCTGGCATCGCCAGACTCATCTGCAAAATGAAATATCATGAGCGCAGATTCGTCTGGTTCCCAAGCTGAGGAGTATCAGTGCTATCTAATTCCATAACTGCTGATGCTGCAAAGCACTTAGGAACTATTCAGACCAAATTAGGCACTGTGGTGAAAACAATGTCCGGCAAGACTTTCCGTTTATCAGAAAGAGTTTAGTGAGTTTAGGTCTGCAGAGCATGCCAAAAAAAAATATGCAGCGACCTGTGGTGGACAAATTTGAACAAGGTCAACTTTTGGAGGAAAAAAGCTGCCCGAGGTCACACCGCGCTGGCCAGTCCTGCAGTTAAATGTCACCAGACTAAACTGTGATACTCCCCCAGTTGTGCCCTGGCTCGGTTTATTTCGAGTGGCCCCGGCTTCTATGTCTGTGTCTGGCTCGCCATCAATGCTGTGAAATAGCAACACCATGAAGGCTGCTTGGGTTCGTGTCCAACATAAACAGCGGATGGGAAAGACGATAGCGAGGGAAAATAAATCACGGAAATAAAGTTGTTTTCCGATTGTTTCGCAGCAGTTATGTTCAGCGCGAATAAACATAAGCGCGCCACCCACGATCCCACTGGAGCGCCTGATTGGTTTGAATACGGCCTAATGCTGCTGCAGCTACTTCCACTAACAATTCCACTGCTGCTGTAGCGCCTACAAATGCTAAAACTTCTGCTGCTTCGCACTAATGCCTACTAATCTGCTAACAGATGCTGCTAATGCGGACTACAACAGCACTAATGCTTGTACTGCTACTAATGCCATTGCTTCTTTTGTTACTAGTGCCACTACTGCTACTATCACTAGGACTTTTCCAAATACCAGTGCTTTATCTTCTTATTTCGTGAATGATACTAATGCTGCTATTATTGCTAATACACCCGGATGTGTCACTTCTAAACACAGCTTCTAAATGCCACACACACACAGCTGCTGCTTCATGTCATCTGACATCAGCAACGCCGACTATAGATCCGGACCGCTGCTTGAAGCGCTCAGCAATTTAGCAGTTTATCGACAGGTTTGTCAAAAGACAGTTGGTGTTTTAAAGTTAAAAAAAAGAAAGAAAAAGAAAAAGGTCCACAGTTTCTTGTTCCAGCCACTAAATTGTGCGGACTTGCTGCTGCTCTCTGCCTCGGCCGAGACAAAGCGAGCGATTTCATAACAACGCCCTTGGACTGCTGGAACTTTTGACGGACAAGATGAACTGATTCGCTGTAGAAAAGAGATAATGAAAATCATTAGTTACACCGCTAACGCAGACAGAAGAAGTGGTTGAGGTTCCTAACCCTGGATGTTCTGAATTAATGTAATTAAGTTGCCGCGTTTCCGGAGCATTGGCATGTGTCAACACTGGGAAATGGGACACTGGCATAACCTAATGGGCTCAATATGTTACATGCCGCTGGTGTGTGTTGCTCGTAATGTGTTTACAAGTGCTATTCCCACTGCTGCTGCAACGATACTGCTACTACTGTTGCTGATACTCTTTCTTCTAAGGTTACTACTACGACTGCTGCTCTCAGTGCTCCTTCATTTCTACCACTGGAACTAATGCTATCACTGCCGTTGCTATCAATAATGCTAGTAGTTAATTAAGACTAAGGGCTTCCCAACTGTTGAAGTATTGATAAAGTCTGCAGTTAATTAGACCAATCAGCTTCATCATATGCCTGTGTGTATCTGTCTAACCATAATCCGAAGACATTAGTTATTAATAGTATGTGCTATGCCGTGCCAGCCCGCGCCGTCTATCTTTGAACTTGGGATACGAAGCCTTGTTTCCGTGGAGCTGACGGGGACCGCTGGACACCTGACTCAGACCTGACCTCTAACTTTTGCTGGTGCAAGATAAGACCCGTGGGCATGTGGGAATTCTGGCGGTTGGGGTTTGCCAGAGGGCACCAGGGCTGTTTGCTTTGCTCAGACTCGGACTGGGTGTCTGCAGGGTGAGGGTTGCGGAGAGAGGGAGAGACAGAGAGGCAGAAAAGAAAAGAATAAGGGCTCAAGCGAACGTGTGGGTGTGTGAGTTTTGACCTAGCCCGGGGCATGAATAAAAATGTCCAGTAATTGCCTGAGTCTGTCACTGAGATCATTACCACAGGTGTTTGAGCCCTTGCGGATGCAGATAGGGATGTAAGCCTGTAGAGCTTTGACAGAAAAACAACCTTTTTTCCCCCAGATTTTTGACTTGGCATGAGGTTATAATGATTAGGTAGGTAGGGGCCCTTTCACTGTCACTAAATTTGACAGTTGGTCTTAATGATGTTGACATTTCAAATATGCTCGGGAGAAAATGTTGTTTGGCGCGATCGCTCGCCTCCCTTCATGTTATGAAAAACAAAATCACTGGCATGTGAAATTTGCATGGTGGCGGAGGAGGAGGTGGGGTTGCGTGCGTCTGGGGTTGTAGCAAGGAACTGGGAGGAGGGCACAAGTTTTTTTTCTAGTTGATTAGGCAGCTGAAATCATCCTTTGTGAAGGCAAAGGAGGGAGGGAAGCTAAACCTCCCAGAGGAAGGCCTTTTGGGTTCATTGCCGCTGGATTGATGCATGGGCATGGTGGGGTTGGAGGGGGGGGGGAGGGGTTCGTTCGTTCTGGGCTCGCTTTCAGGGGGTGTGGGCCCATTCAGAGGCGAGACTGGAGGCTCCCGGATTTATTCCGGCCCAGTGGGCAGCTGCAGCGGTGCCGGCGGGCCGCGCTGGAGGATTTAAACCCCCCCTATCGCAACCGCGGAAGCAGCATGCGACTTGCAGAGAAAACGAGAGCAGGGAAGCAAAACCGTATACTCTCATTATCAGAGTCTACAGGAGACTGAAGCGAAGGGATAGACAGAGAATGATTGCTCCAGAAAGAGAGGCAGAATGACTTGTAGGAACAAAGAGTCACAGTAATGGGAAAAAAAAAAAAAAAAGCAGAAATAGCAGCAGGAAGTTTGCAATGCCTCAACAACAATATGAAGTCTTCAGCTGCAGACTGAAGGAAGGACTAAAGAAGAAATGGAGATTAGGAGAGGGGGGACGATGAGAGGGCTACTTAGTGACTGTGTGAAGGATAGAGAGGCTGTTGTCCACTTTTTGGACACAGACAGAGACACTGTTTGCAGCTGCATGGACCCTGTGGCGGAGCTTCATCTGTGAGACTATGTGTATCAGGACACACACACACACACGCGCGTGTGCGCGCGCGCTAAAGGGAGGCTTCTCATTAGTGTGCGCTGCGGCAAGAGGCTCACGTTAGAGACCATTACGTCCTCGTAAGAACTGCTCATTTGTCAAGACAAGCGCAGGAACCACCACACTTAATGCAAAGTCCACAGATACTTTAAAACTGGGACTACATAACTCCACGCTTGGAAAATATCCATGCATGGGTATCTTTACACACAGGGCGCGAGGCGCGCGAGAGAAAGAAAGCGCGATCTATTTATTCTCCTGGCCCTCTGCCTCCTCGGCCTTCTTTCAAGACTTCGAAACACCCAAGGGAGACGCTTCATTTTTGTAAACCAGGTGTGAGACAGGAAGCAGTTTGTGCGTACGCTGTAACCGTGTCTGTCTATATTCAGTTCAGTTAAAGATGCCCCTTTTCGACTTAGGGATGAGCTCAGCAAGTTTTCTGGGGCACCCTGCCTACAGTGCTACCTTCCAAGTAGCACGGTGTACCGAAAGTCCATCTTAAAGGTAGACCTGATGTGACTGTGGGGCTGCTTCATGGGGGAATGGCTGAATGGGCCTGTCTGCTGGCCTGCCCCAGGGTTAGCGATGATGAATGGACAAACTCAAGGACTGCGTTCTGGAGTATGGAGTTTTCCAGGACTTTTACAGTGTGACCTTGGCGCGGACGTGAAGACGATTCACAACTCTGGTCTGATTGATGATCTGTGGACCTGACCCCTCACCTCTAAGCTCTGTGGTTGCAGAGTAGAGGGACATGTCGCAGCTATTAAGCTGATGTATTGGCCTGCCGATGCAGGCCTTTTATTAAAGATATAACTATCAGACAGGCGGCATTGTCCCCCTTCTCTGTCCACGCTACACCTGGTGCATATGAGATGATGTTGATGATCGACTACACCTCCTGTAGCTACATCCTAAAAACAGTTCTATGAAATATACGAGAAGTTTATTGAACGTGTGCGTGACACATGAACGGTTTCCATAAAACCGGAGCCCCAGTTAAAGAGCAGAGTTTGTATTGGACGGGTTTATTTGACAAGTTCTTTGAATGCATATAAAACCTCTTGAAGACCACCGAGTCCACCGAGAATATAAATATTCGAACGTTTGGCAGATCAGTTAGTTAGGTGGAAGGCAATTTATTGATTCAGTTCGACTTCCTGCCTTTGAGTTGTCATAAAGGCCAAAAATGTATCCATTTCTTTAGTCCTTAAGGGTCCACCGATCATTTGGTGGTACTTTTAGACCATCTCAACAACTACTGTCTCCTGAATGTAACATTTTACAACGCTGGCTGTAAAATGTTACGTTCAGGGCGCTATGTATGCTTGTCCCAATTTTAAACTCCCAAATATCAATACCACTTCTCGCCTCAAAAATCCACTCTCAGCCGAGCTATGTGAGATACCTTTTCACCCCGGGGAGAATCCAGTCGAGTAGATGTTAAAACACTGAACTCTTAAAGATGGTTCAATCAATAAGTGCACAGCGGCACAGCACTATTACATGTCGGTAGAGTATTTCCAAAAAAAAATATTGAATTGCATGTAATCCATATCAGTCAAATCCTGTTACCACTGTGTTTGACGTCGCTCAGTGTGTCCGTCGGGATAAATGTAAACTGTCATCACTGACAGAATCTTCAAAAACAACACCGGCACATCTAAATATGTCAGTCCGGTTTATGCTGCATTCACGTCACGTTGGATTTAGCATAAACACAGTACGAGCTGACGAGCGGGGGCGCTGGCAGTTCGGTGTCAACATACAGCACACGAATGCATCCAAATCACAGGATCCCAATATCCCACTTTCCAATATCACCTGAACTCAGCATAACTTTTTGGTCTACTTTTACAGTTATTGCTCTACTTCTCATGGCCGATGCGCTATTTTCCTCCGATACACTTACCCACCGCACTATAGCACCTGTTCTGTGTTCGTCATTTTCCAGTCGCCGAAGCTGACTCTGCAGATCACACTGGAATGGGCTTGATTACTACAGCCAATAACACAAGTAGATCTGATTGCAAAGACCCTCAGCCATGAATGCGAGTGATTATTCAAAATTTCGAGAAGAAAAAAAAAATGCATTTATGGTGGAATACCAACGCGACGTAAGCTATGGTTTGTAACGCTTCATGGTATGTGGTGCTGATTGCCAACTTTCTAGATTCTTCTTGAAGGGGATGGTAATTACAGCCCTGCTCTGACAGATCATAGACTTCATGATAGTGAGTGGCGAGTAAAAATTGGAAAATTGATGGTGTTCTGTCCCTAACAGCAGCCTTATTACCCCCCCCCCAAAAAAAAAAAAATCCAGGAATTGCACCAGCAATCATTGATGCATTAACAAACTGGTGATCAGTTCTTCTATTAAAGGGGGACGGCGTGAATAGGAGCTGCTGGACGACGGCTGGCATATCATCCCTCTTGCAAATAAATTACCCACTTTCTCAATGACGCATATACAATAGATTCTAATTATAATGATTCTCAAGGGTTCGAGGGGATGTGTTATATCGCTAAGTAGGCTGCCCATGCCGAGAGAGATCCCAAGACTCCCAGCCACGCTGAAACTCTGCTTGTTGCTTTTGAGGCACTGTGTGGGATTATTCTAGTCAATACTCTAAAGTAAAGACAGGTTTATGAGGGCGGTTATTGCTCCCCCTCTTCCTCTTCCCTCTGATGTTCTAGTAAATTCGACTGAGTATCTTTAGAGGAGCGTCTTTCTCTGAGGAATGTGCTCCTCCACAGGGGACCGGGTGTATTTGTAGAAGCGATCTGTCTACTTGAAGAATGTGTCTCCTGAGTGTCTTAACTCTCATTTCTTCCCTTACTGCCAAAATGAAAGAAGACACACAGTGCCGTCTGCCCATTATCCTCAGGGCTTAGTCTCTCCTGTCTTCTCAGATGAGAGTTAGGATGTGTGTGCGTGCGTGTGTGGATGTGTGCGTGTCTCTATCTGTTTATCTGCATTGGGTGCATGTTTCTGCCGACGTGATGACATTCACACCTCGCGTAGCTCCCTTGGAAACCTTTGCCCTCCTGAGAGAGAGAGAGAGGAAAAAAAGAAAAGAAAATCAAAAAAATGAGACGTTTAGTTGAGATGTGATCTACGGGGTACCATTAAAAACTGAAGATGTAGACTACAAAAATCATTTTATCAAGTACTATTTGTCTAAAATCTCACCCCCCTTTAAAGGAGTGAAAAATCCCAGTGCTGCGAGATAACTCCGTGTTTTACATTCAAAAGATCTTGTTTCAAGAATTTTGTGAAATCGAGTGTTTTATTTTCTTTATTCTAAGACAGCATTATGTCTTTTTCAGCTCTTGAAAAGTTTTAGATAATGCCTGCACTCGTACATCTATTTTATTAAATAACACCAGGTGCGTGTAATGAAAAGGTTTGTCTTTTGTTCTGTTGTGGTTGTAATCCTGTACATACGAGTGTTGTAGTGCTATTAACAGGATCGGGGAAGGACAGAGAAGTGTTAATGCAGTCATGTGAAACACTTAAAGAGATTACTACCTCGCTGTTCACGGGTAGCAGTGACAAAGTGAGAAAAAGAGAGTGGTTATATGCATATCGGCTATAAGTGAAAGCACAAAATGATTCACATATTGGATGTTTTTCTGGGGGTGGCCTCACAGCACGTGGGGAACGTGGCCGGGAGAACGTGGCCTCACGTTCTCCCTGCTCTCCGGTTACTCCAGCTTCCTCCCACAGACCATAGTCATGCATTTAAAAGGTTAATAGGTGACTCTAAAATTACCCGTAGGTGTGAATGTACGTGTAAATGTTTGTCTCTGTGTGTCAGCCCCGTGATGACCTTGTTAACGTGTCCAGGATGTTCCCCCCGCCTCTCCCGCAGTGTTAGCTGGGTTTGGCTCGAGCCCGTGATGATGTGTTTACGGAAAATGGACGGATGAAACAATGTTTTCCATCCCTTTTCTTTACGTTCTGTTGGCAAACATTTGAAGAGAAACGAGGTAAATCAGTGGGCTGACACGCACAAAGACAGGCAACCACAATGACTGTGTCTCCAGTTCATCCAACGTGCCCGACTATTGACAGCACCTGGAGAAAAACCCACATAGATATGGGGAAAATAATCAAATCCCAGTTAAACCCGTTGATGTGAGTTGGCACAGCAGAGCTGTGGCTTGTTCACCGTCATCTATCTTTTACACAAAGAAAATTGACATATTGTATGTCCGAAAAATAACAGGAGCTCACCGTGCCAGCGCAAAAAACCTTTATCGCGAAGCAAAACCTGCAAATGATTGAAGGGGTTGTTAATTAATGCCCAATGACTCGACAGTTATCGAGGCAGGTGCTGAGAAATTTTGACTTTCAGAACTCACTTTTAGTCACGCCCACACGCAGCCTTCACCCCCCCCCCCCCTGACTCGGCCGGCTACTGGCATTTTCAGCTCGCTGATGGATGGTTCAGTGAGTGAGTTTCAGCTACCAAAGCTAAAACGCCTTGTTCCCGAGCCAGAAAATGACAGTGACAAAGCAGCATTTTATTACAGTATTCATCACTGTGTTTTGCATGGTGACATATTACCTCTTAACCTCCCAGTTTTATTTGATCTCGGCCACGGTTTCTCAATGACGTTATTGTTTTCCATACTACCTACAGTGTGTGCGACTTCCATCAGCGCTGCCTCCGGTCTTCATCTTTTGCCAATAATGGTCGATAGAAGTAAGACTACTTAATGCAGCTTCAAAGCCTAATGTATACAACGGGCCTCATAAGTTTTTAGAAAACATATATTTTCACAGATCCAAAGTTGGCAACCCTGCGGTGTCAGTGCCCTGTCTGCATGAATAACGCATGAAGCTGGAGATGGCTGGTAGCGGTGCTGTTTCCCACGCAAAGCCCTCTGCCTTCCTCAAGGATCAGCTGCTCATTAGAAGTGTGTTGTTGCTATTTGATCACAAGCGTTGGGCCTGGATGACCACCCTCCAATCAAACCTTGGACGTGTCAGAGAGGAGATTATCCTTAGGCCTCAGAACTACAAGCCATAGAAGCAGACAAACAGGAACAGCGGAAGGCGTCTCTTTATTCCTCCCTTACATGTGTGCACGTTCGCACTCGCTGCACCTTCCCGCAGCCGCGTTTTTCCTCTCCCCGCCTGCACTTTCTCATGCACACAAAGGCAAATACACACATTTCCCACACACACACGTACGCGTGTGTGCTCTTCTGCTACCCACCCACCAGCCCGCACTTCTTGCCTGTCCTGGCCATCAGTCAGCTTCCCCCGCCGCACTGCCGATGTGACAGAGGAGCCGTCAGAGCATCTCAGTCAGAGGCTCTGATGCTGAGCCGGAGTGACAGAGCGACAGGGGGGGAAACGCGCCAAACAAACAGCCAGTAATATTGCCCTGTCCTTTCACTTACAGCTCTCTGTCAAACCAGAGTGCTGACAGAGTGGGAAAAAGTACAGACACTCCCAAAACATGCACACACCTCAAGCATGTATTCACACACATGCATAAATTCAATACGCACACAGCTGTTTATGCACTATAATTGGATCATTTCAATGAAGCGTTGTTGCTGATGCACACTGAGTTATTTCCAGTGGCTTTTTTTTTTTTTTTTTTTGCCGTAAAGCTCCGTTAGCCCGAATGCAAAGATTCATGAATGCCAAAACGGTATCCCTCCCATTCGGTATGTGACTTTGCTATCGTAACCCCCCTCTGAGCCATGCCGAGTTGTTTGCACAGCTCGGGGTGAGGATTATGTCCACAGGCCCTGATTGTTTCCAATGCCTGGCTGGCATTAATGTGTCTGGGTAGCTAAACAGGATGGGTGATGCAAGGAGATGCACAGGCTCTTACCTCAATCAGGGCCTGGATGATCCGGGATTACTGGTGATCGCATCCATTCATTCTCTATGGGCTGCAACTTGGTCTGTCTCCAAGACACCCGCCTAGCACTACATGCTAATCACCGCTGAGACACAGCATCTGCAAAACACTGCACTAGGAGATTGTGGGAATGTTTATGGCTATAGAGGATTCCATTTGGGGCTGCAGCTGCGACAAGGTATATATGTTTAGATTCAGTGCCGTGACGTTATCTGCTTTTCTTGCTGTAGGAAACAATTCAAAAGCATCGGCTATGTTTTATTAATGCTAGATTAAGGAATCATTGACGGATATGCCTGCTTGCACTTGCAGTACCATGCAACACGCTGCAGGAATTGTGGAAAATATCACCGCTATGTGCTTCTCCACCGCGCGACTTCGCCAGCCTTAACAAGGGTTCATTTTTCTGTTATTTAGGGTGCAAAATAATTAAACCGTGGAGTGCCATTATTGAATTTAATGTGGAAAATCAGTCCCTTTCCTTACTGAAATAGTCATTGTTTCCTGCCTGAGTTCTGCGGAACAGTGACAAAAGAGATTAAGAGGGCCTAATTCTCTTCAGAAATCCACTTCAGCCCTACTAGAAAATCTTGCCTGAGGGTTGGAGAAAGCTTTATATCCCTATCACCAGGCTGAGCTCCTCTTAGCTTTATGTGTCCCCAGCCTCACTCCCATTCAGCAATGGCAGGTGCATCTGATAGTGTTCACCTGGGGCAAATGACAGAGATTACTTCCTGGACGGCGATTCGGAAGACCTTCTGACCTCCAGACAGGACTCAACGGATTCTCAGACATCTGGTTGCTCACGAAAGACACCGCATCCATACTAATGTTTGATGTAACTGCATTATTGAAGAAACCGCAGTCCTCGTGGTCCTCTGTTAGGTGACCTTTGACCCAGACGCTCAAGTAGATCTAGCCCAGTACACTGCTACAACATATTCAGGCATTAAACTCTGATTTAGCACTCTTCATCTCCCAACTCATCTTCCGAGGCGAGTGCAAAAGTGCAAGTCCTCAGTCTTGATTACACTCAAACACAAACAAGCATGTGTCCAGCAGCATGACTGCAGGCTACTAAGACTCACCGCTTGGCTGCTTAATGCTGAGATCTCGCTGCTCCTGAAAGGTGACACCCGCGTCCGTCGAGTCGGTGATGAATTATTCTCCCCTTAATTGGGACAGAAGAGACGCTGTCCATCTTCAAATGGGCTGCACGGCCGGTGTCACCAGCGTCGGGGGGTGTCATAAATCACCCCTTAGAGTTAGTTTAAAGTATGACTCATGTTGGTGGGGTTGGGGGCCCGCACAGCGCAGTCCAAGTTCACGGACGCCCTTATTCTTTGGGCCTTGTTACCAGATGGAACAGTTAACAGGTAGTTCATGTGCCCTTCGGCTATGACATACCTCCACTGGAGGTGAAGCAGCTACTGGGCAGCTTGTACTTAAATTCATCTCCCTTCATTCCTCCCTCATGCGAGAACCTATGGATTTCAAGACTGTAACCAAAGAGAGTAATCCCATTTAGAGCCCCCCCATTTGGTCCAGATGTATTTATGTGTTTCATCTCTCTAAGAGTGATTCATTGTGTTGTGTCGGGGCTTTCTGCCTGAATAAAGCATTCGCTGGCAGGTTAGCCTAATGCAATGCTCCCTTCTGGAACTTCACTGTGGATAGCCTAAGGGTGCAAACATAAGTGGATTAGAAAACACACACACACAGAGAATCCACTGTCTGTTTTATAAAACCAGCACGTTCCGGCATCTCTAGCTCCCTTCCCTCCTTCTCTTTCCTTAAAACTCAAACCAACAGGACTTGCCAAACAAGCACATGCATAAGCATAAAAAAAGACCCACACGCTGGAGCATTGTTCCGGGGCGATGCATCGACGGAGGCCTTGCGGGTCTGTCTCTAGTCCTAAACTCTCACTCGGTTCTCGCTGTGACGCTAACACGAGGTGAAGTGTTATCTGGGAACGGCATGGTTGTGAGGTTTCGCCGTCTGTGGGGTGGCACAGCACCAAACTGTGCAACGGCGGACAGCTGGGTACAACCTCGAGCAAGGCGAGGAGAGAGAGTGAGACCCAGACATAATGATGCAGTACATGTTGCTTCCTTTTTTATTTATTTATTTGTTCTCTTCGTTATACTGTCTGCCTCATTGCCTTTTCCACAGGCAGGCCATTAGTGGGATGTGATGGTGTCCGACGCTTTCTTCGAGTGACAAACACAATTTAATTCTACTGTGTGTTGTATCTCCATTTTAAGCGAGGACGTGGTCTTGTGCCCGGCACCGGGATACATCATTACAGAGCAAAATGCCCTCTGTTTCTCCTTCACATAGTTTCCTCAGAGGTCCCAGGGGTCCTCGTGTTGTCTGCCTTAGATGACAGATACGCTATGCCATCCGCGCCGCACAAAGAAAAACATTCATTACTTCGCCGTCGACGCTGTGTACTATAAAAAAGCCCACGTGCGTATTAAGATGGGAGGGGGGGGGGGGTGTCTTGTTTTTGTTCAAAGCGTGGTCTGAGCTGAATGTCTTCAGACAGCATTAGACAATGAAGGCATGACACTTAATTCATTGACCTCATTCCTTGATCTTGTTTATTTGCGTTCTTCTGCTGGCTGCTTAGCGCGGGCCGCGCTAATGACGGCGGACAGCTAGTGCCGCACGGCGGCTCAAGCTAATGCCGCTTAGAGGCGTGCGTGCGTGCGCCTCCTTTTGGAGAAGCCGAGCGACGAAGAAAAGGAGATGTCAAGTTATTAAATTATTTCAAACGTTATTTCAGCTCTCCCTCTCATCCTTGGCAGGGACTACACACGGAAGCGGTGGAGTAATAGACTTTTAAACCAGCACTGTGAATGGCTGATTTAATGCCTGTATTTCAGAACACTAAATCAATACTTTGCCCCACCTTCAGGCTCAGCACAGCAGCTCCTATAGGATATCCATAAATTGAGTGGATGATGGCGGCCAAGTCAAAGCCACCTACTCCCATTAAACCCCATCATGAGGAGAGACAGGTATAGGTCACATTGTCCAAGGGCTGACAGAGATTAATTGAGGCTGTGTGACTTTGTGCACCCGCGGGGCCTCGGGAGGCATCTCTGTCCCTGCCCTTAAATAACCTTGTGGTGCCCAGCCACCTTGCCGACAGTAACAGGTGAATATTTTATGAACCGCAGGGATTTGGGAGAAACCGCTAACGATTTTTTTTAGGTGGCATCTATGGCCTCAGATGCGAGATAGGAGAAGGATTGGAGTTTACTTTCTCTCAACTCAATTTAAAGATTTGGCTATCTATTCCACAGGCGGAGGCTGTCTCAATTGCTTGGGCAAACCAAGTGTCATGTTAGTCTGCCCCAGCACTTGAGTTTTCTGCTTTTTAAATGGGAAGGCCAAACTTATGAGAGAGCAACTACAGTCAACTCTGTAGGGAAGTGTGGATTTTTTAGAAAGGCACAGATGGCTATGCTGGAAGGAAATGCAATGACAAACTGCAATGGAGACTCTAGCTGTCATTTGTTTTTCAAATCTTCAGCTGCCTGGGACTCCGTCTCCGTCTGCTAATGTCAACCTGTCTGGCTGCAACAAACGCTTGAATTAAAACTGCTTTTCATGCCCAGGCCTCTTTTATTGTTTGTGGGTACAAAGCATGCAGAGCTTCCATAATTGGGCCAGTGATTTTTCTGCCACCAGCTCATTTCTGAGAAGCTTCGTTCCCCCCCCTGCGCACACGCACATCGCCTGGTTACACTTTTGAGGACGTACAGCGCACACGACAACGCTGCTACGAAGAAGTTTGAATAGGAAAGAAACGCGAGAGCACGGAGCGTTGTGATCGGATGGAAAGGTGCACGCCAACGTACACAAAATACGCCTCGATCAAGAAAATAAGCAACTAAAAGTAGTAGTAGTAGTTTTGAAAGGTTTACTATGCTCACTTCTCACTTGTTTTAGGCCTCGGAACACAAATCACTTGGGACTTCTTGGACTTTTAGAGTTGAAGACCTTGACTTGAGGCTTGACTCATGACTGGGGAACTGAATTGTGATACTTGACTCGGGACTTGCTTGTCTTTGACTTGATCGTACCCTGACTTGGCAATATTGGGGGGGTCTTGCTGATCCTAAATGGGGACTTGCCGGTTTCGGCTTGGTACTTGAATCTGGACTTCATGAAACAACTTAAGTCTTACTTATGACATGCAATTAACATCTTTGCCCACACCTCTTAGTAGTAATTAGGCTGAACTATGAAATTAAGACAAGAAGTGTGCTGAACCAGATTTATCCTGTAATCTTGCTGCGCCTAAACAATGCCTGGGAGAATTACACAGTTCTATATATTTCAAACAAACCATAAAACTGAAATACACCGCTTCCTTCGCAGCAGAAGATGTTTCCCTGGAAGAAGCAACCGACGGTCGAGTTTTTCCGAGAGTGACATTGTTACCTTAATGAACCCGCTGTGAGCAATCTAAGCCCACCATGATTCGGCTCACCCGGGTTTCATTTAGCGCCATAAATGTTTGGACAGAGGCGGCTCTTTTCTCTTTTCACCCCTGTGCCGTTATTAGTTTGGAAATGAAACGGCACAGTAATAGAGCTGCGGAGCGTTTGCTTCATTTAGAGGCTTCTTTTTTTTTTGCTTTTTATGCGTCATCAGATCAATAGTTACGCGGTTTGAACATCACTCGGCAATTTCAAGCTGGCAGACGCCGTTGTGTACTTTTTAGGGGAGGGAAGCGCACACAATAGCAAAGTGCTTCGGATAATCACTTGTATTTATGCCTCGGCGTGTGTGTAATCGCAGCTCTGACAAAGGTTTAGGTGTATACAAACTCTTGTCTAGGTGAAGGTGCGCGCATATGTCCCACCAAACAGTGTGCGTTGTCACATTTTTGCATGTGCCGCCACACTGCGGTTGTGTGACGGCGTTTATGTGAGTGTGTGTGTGTGTGTGTGTGTGTGTGATTCCATCTGTCTCTGCGTTTGAATAAATGCATGCTTTTTCAAATCGCTCTCCATAAACGTCAGAGCAGAGTACATCAAAAGGCCCATTGCCTTCCCCCCCCCTAGGCCATTTCACCTACCTGGTGAAATTGCGTACCCCCTAAATCTCAGCGCCCGCTGCTCCATTCAGAGTAAATTACCTTTTGTACACAAGGATGTGACATGTCGTTGCATGAAAAACATCTTCGGTTTCATCACTCTTCCCGACATCTCAGGCGCTTGTCTTCACTCCACTCTTTTCCTGTTCTTTTTTTTTTTTTCTTTCCTCCTCCCGACTCTCATTTCCGTTCTGATGAGCTTCGGGGTGACGAAACCCAAGGGAGGGGGGAGTGGATGTCGTCTAGACGCGCGCTGGTTTTACGGGCTGAGATGGGAGAGGGGAGGAGTTGGGATAATTCTTGCACCACGGGGGGGGTACGAGTAAAGGAAGGCTCGGCTAGGTTTGCAGAGGTTTGTGGGGGGTAAATGGAGATAATTAGAGACATTTTGGGAACGCTGAGGGGGGCTGAATCATCGAAAGGCAGCTCCTTCCCTCTTCCGTCCTTCCATGCTCTTTACACATATGGGTGTTTGCTGCGGAGAACTGCAGTTGAAATGAGAGCGGTGCAGACGCAGACATCCCAGTGAAACACCTGCATCCTCATGTGGATGCTGTAGTTTTTTTTTACCCTCCACTTCACGTATGACTAATTACTGCTTGTGACTGAGAGTAGTGATGATGAGTTGACGAGGACATCTCTCGTCCACCGGGGGCACTGTGCGCTCGTAAACACAAGTGGGTAAGTGTCAGGGAAGATATATTTCAGATATCATTTCTACTTAAACCAACAGCCAGCTCTGTGTGTGTGTGTGTGTTTTTTCCTGACTCATGCAAGTCTTCTTTTGCTCATGCACATTTAAGCCTGTGTGTACAGCTCACTTAACCCTCGCAAATAATGTGTTATTTTCTGATTCATCATGGGTTTCTGAATCCTCCAACGTCCAAATGTGTTTCCAGTATCCAGAATTATATCTGCAATGATACAGAAAATGGAAAAGTAGACGTTACATCTTGTATCATCTCTCCATTTCGGTCAGTATCCAAAAGTTTTTGGGGATTTCTGGACATTTATATGTTGGATTTGAAGGAAAATTAGTTCAATTGAGCATATTTAAGAGGGCAAACTACTTCTTTCCTTTTAGTTTTACATCAGTTTCTGTCGCGAACATGACACAGGTTAAACAGAAATACGCTTCACCATCTTTCTGCTTTTACTTTCTTTCCATTTTTATATTTGACACCTTGTTTTGCTGCCTGACACCTGAGCACTCGTCGCTGTGCAAGCTTTTTTTTTTTTTTTTTTTAAACCTGTCGTTATTGCTCCCATGTGAAACACAATCTATTTTCATTATTGATTCAGTCATCACATTTAAAGAACAGTTTTTCATATCTTTGATGTTTTTTTTAATACCATCACACAAGATAACGGGAAGCAGATTACATGGAGTAAGATTTTTGGCATCTTTTGCTTGAGAATGACTCAAATGGTGAATTCTCAAAATACTATTAATCAATCACTTCATTGATCACCATGATTTGCAGCCGCAGTTTGGGCCCCTAATTCCCACCTTTGGTCGATGATTAGTTTCTGATGGGCGAGGGTTTAATTAACGTCTAATAATATCTCACGAATTGAGCCACAAATCTCCTTTTGCAATACTTCCATGTCTCTGTGCTGCCAGATCTTCTCACCTTCCTCGTGAAAGGTGATATTTGCATGCAACATACGCGGCGCCCTTTCTAGCCCCACAGTGTCGGGTGTGTGTGTGTGTGTGTGACAGAGCTGCTTTAAAACCCGAACCTGTACTCACGCGTTAGAAGTTCATTTGGAGTCCATGTTGAAGAAACACTGCGGAGCATTACAGACCTGCTTAAACACTCCTGTGCTGTTGTTTTTAACAATCAGGTCTTTCCGACAGAAACTCCCGCATGACTTGAACGCAGCTTAACCGCGTTTCTTTCTCTCCTCTCCACTTCCCCTCCTCTTACAGTACATCTCGCGTTTCTCGCTTTAAACATTTTTGCCTCTTGAGCTCGCTTGAGTTTTTTTTTTTCCTGTCGCTCTGTCTCTCTTGAGCGCACACCCAGCCTGTCATGCGTTCGCACTTCGCTCATCCTCTGTGCGTGTTTGTGTCATGGCCTGAGGTAGTGTTTATCATCACCGCAGATGACGAATCCAGTCATCTGTTTGTTTTCTTGTTCCTACCAAGATGTTTTTCGTCGCGTATCGACATTTATTGACATATTTTTAATTTCCTGTACATGAGCGTCCTCCATCTGGAGATGGCATCGTGTGAGCAATCTGCATGCAGTAAAACCTCACGTAGAAATTTGCATTTTCTTCACGGGCTCGTGAATTTCAGTGCAGATTCACCTGCGTTTCACAGAGCCGGCACTGTTTCTTTGTGCTCTACGCTGCCGTCAACCATTTTTTACAAACACATCCAGCCATGCCTGCTGTTGCTTTACTTGTTCCAGCTTTTACAATAAGAGGTTGTTGCTGCTTCTCTCTGTTGAATATCATTTTGAGTTGAATGAGCGTACTATTGGCCGCACAAAACAAGACAACTGAACTGTTTTTCTGCACTCTGAGAATTCGTGACGGGCATTTTCCACCATTTTCTCACATTTTATAGACCGATTAACATTTTAAGATCGATTAACCGAGAAAATAATTGGCGGATTAATCAATAACTGTTCAATGAGTCCAGTCTTTGAGAATTTAGCAGTTCCAGACCGCTCACAGACTTTATGATTTCCTTCATTAGCACCACATGACATAGTTCTTTCCAGGAAACCTGTGAGAAAATTACAGATTACAGTTGCATTTACTTGAAGGCATTATTTTGAAGATATTTTCTAAATCTGATCGTACATTTCAACTTCACCGATAAGGAACTGAGGTTTGTTGGCTACATTAGTATTAAATCTTCCCTAGTGCCTCATTCTCGATCTTCTGTTTCATTCTATTTTTGTTTTCTGTTTTTTTTTTTTTTGGTTGCTGCAACAGTTCAATTTCCTCAGGGCGATCATGAAAGTTTCATTTTATCTCATCTCATCCTCCTCTTGTTTTTTTTCCCTAAAAGTATCTGCTGCATTCTTTTACTCTCCAGACGAATACAGCAGCGATACAGTGCTGCTGCTGCTGCTGCTGCTGCTTCAGAGCCTGCACCCGCTGGGCTCTCAGATCAGCACATGATGCCGTGTTTCTGCCTGACAAAGCAAGGGTTTGGGCTGGAAGACTCAACGATCCTCGGGGGGCGGAGGGGGGAATAGTTTCGACGCTAAATAATGATGGAGTGCAGCAAAGTCAAAAGTTGATGCGTAGCACTGCGGGATATAAAGGGCTGGAACAAGAATTACAAAACAAAAGCTTGGTTTGTCCATCGGAGCTGTTCAAATAGCCTCATTAACCCTCAAGACCCCGGACGATTTCTCGAATTGTTGCTGCGGCTCGCGGCTCAAAAGCAACGGTCTCAGCACAGAGAAATAAACTGACAATCACATGTTGTTCCCATTATTTAAAAAAAACTAATTTTTTCTCCTCATCTCATCTGATTATTTAACAATAATAGACAACAGCACATTTACATGGGGGGAAAAAAGAAACACGACCTGCCGACTCTGTCCCTCTGAAAAAGCCTGAGTCTCGGCGGTGAGTGCCGACTAAATCCCGCTGTGATTATGTGATGAAATTACGAGCAACACGCATTATTATTAACAAAAAAAAACAGTAATCTTTGCCGACTTATGTGAGAAAAGGTCTTTGAATTTATGTGCGCGACCCGGTCAGTGCTCGCTGCCGACTCTTCAGGTAAACTGTCCCCTGAGAAACAGGCATCAAACTCCAACAAGCCTGTGTTATAAACTTGGGCGCCCACTGAGATGGAATACTGGGTGGCACACTATGAATTTCAGTGTCAGGTTTTTTGTTGGAGCTTGACTCATACGAGGGACCAAATCAGTCATTCTTGGCTTCGGTTGCGCTCATTCATTTAGTTTTAATCTGTCCTTTGTCAGTCCCAGGTAGCAATCTCAGAAGCCGTCGGCTATTGTCTGATATCGATTCAGCCTCTGGGAGAATCTGCCAATGTTTTGGGGCCCCCGGTGTGGCCAGTGTATATCCTGATAACGGATATCCGGGCCAAGACTCCTCTTTAATGTACAAGTGCATCGCTTACATAATCTCTGCAAGCAGATATCTGGACACGATTGGGATGAATGACGAAAAACAGACGAATTAAAAGCCAAATCGCCGTCGCACGACGGCTGATTCTGAGGTTGCATCTTGGCCGATGCGTTCGCCACGTGGAGCGCTTCGCTGCGGTGTCCTCAGATCGAGCAATATTCAAAATCTTGTGGCCAATGCAAACATCAATAATTGAGAATATAAAATTTTGATACCCTAGCACACAGCACAAACAGACCGCTGTTGTTTTTTTCAGATTAAAAATAAATACCAGTGCTCTCTGGCGGCCGAACTACGTACTCTTAAGTAAACCGCTTCTTTCTTACATTTTCTCATAATGTATCGTCTGACATGTACACCAAGATGGGCCCAGCTCTCATCTACAGGGGGGGCGATGGGCTCTATATCAATTACGCGACTCTCGTAGAGAAGTAAATCCCCCTGCACGCACATCACATCCCAGTCAAAACAAGCACTTCATTTTGTCACTTAGGAGCAGCGAGCGACACTGCAAATCTCATCATATGACATTTTATCCTGAGATGAGAAAAGCGGGGACGTCTGCTCACACAAAACAACCGCTGGGATGAAAGTACCAAAATTGAGTTACCATTAAAGTTGTGATGAATACGGTGGATTTTGGTGGCTTTGATGGGGCAGATGCTCGTGTCGGGAGCGAATCGAGTTCAATGAATGAAGTCCTGGTGATGCTGGTTTTTGCTCTGGACCTCCTGGGAATTGGTCAGATACATCTGGAGCGACATAGGATGCGCTTCGGGGCCGAAACGCGTTTATGCGCATTTATATGTGCAACAGGTACGACTCGCTTACTGTAAATCCTCGTTCTCTCTCTCTCTGTTGTGCTCATTAAATTTGCGTTTCGTGCCATTTAATAGGAGCCCAGGGAAAAAAGCACCAAATGATTGCTTCTGAAAACAATTTACAAAAGACAGATTGTCCTGATATGATAAAAAAAAATATATATAAATGTATTAATCCCCAGTATGTAAGGAACAGCCTAGAGGTTTGTGTTTACTACCTCGCTGCGTCCATTGTTGCTGCTTCTTTTCCAGCAAAATGAAAAGTACAAAGCGTTTTCACTTGCACGCAGTCAGATGTGAGAGGTGTGAAGGAAGCCTGATAAAGCAAACGCTTCCTTGTTCTCCTTTCATGCTTATTTGTACAGACTCCAGCTTTACAAAGGCAGGTTTGTTTTTTCTCCTTCTAACCCCTCCAATCCATTTGCTTTTGAATGAAGCCAAGAAAGCGGTCAGCGGCTTCAGTAGAACCTGTGCTGAGGGTGTCTGGGCTTATTAGCCCCACGGGACACGTCGTGCTAATGCTCTTTTTCATTACTCTCCAAGATTATCAAAAGCTACTCTCCTCCAAGCACGCTTGTTTTCTTCCTCGCCCTCGCGTCTCGTGCCCTCTCTTCGTACACCGACACACACACACACACACACACAAGCACGCACGCGCCTCGACTGGCTTGACTTTACTCTTTCGGTTAGCGCTCGCTCAGAGATGAGAGGGAGACCGAGGCAGAGGAAGAGCTCGGATGATAAGGCAGATGAAAGCTGTCGAAGGGGGGGAAAGGAAAAAAAAAAGAAAAGGGGGAATAAACTGCTCTTGAAGGAAAATGTTAAGATCAGTAATGTGCCTCCATGTGGTGATTAAGAGGACCCGGGGGTGGCACAAGTGGTGGGAGGCCCCTGGGGGAGAGGGGGGGTTAGCTTCTTAGGAGCCCAGGATCAGGGCCAGATTGACAGCCTCCACCAATTCCCCATTTCCTCAATGGTTCAGCACTCCTGGCTTCCTCTCTCCTCCCCGCGAGACACACTCTACTACACACAGAGAGCCATTGGTCATTATCGCCAATGAACGTTCTGCTGGGCTCCGAGGGTCCTTCTCGCCAGTCTCCGCGCGCACCACCAGCGTCTGAGTGTAGACATCTGCTCGTGCCTCCTGTCGTTCCCCGGGGCTCCTCCGATGCCGCTCGGCTCTCACTGGAGGAAAAGAGGAAAAACCGGGGTGACATCCTGTTGCTTCGACTCACACGCGCACGCTCGTGTCTTTTTAGATGGCCGGTGCGCGGACCAGACGTTCAGTCGTGTGTGAAAGGTGTCTCTCAGGCGCTCTTGAGGTTTGGGGAACCTACTAGTTAAGAGTTGCTGAGGAAGACGGAAGCGCTCAAAAGGAAGTGCCAAACAGCTATGAGACTATACAGCGTGAACAAGCCAATAGAGCGACGTAGCCAATGCAGATTGGATTAATTACTTCGATTTTGTGCAATGTTATTGTTTTTAATGGTGTAAATGGTGATATTCATAGGTTATTTATATTTCTTTCTTCTTCCGGTTGCAGTTTAGATCTTGGATTAAATATAGTAAGATCTTTTAAAAAGAGGTTTTAATATATTGCCCTGCTGCCGTGTAACTTTAGCACTCTCCACGTACTTGTCCGTACTGATCATGCGACTGCTCGCCAACATGCGCTCTAGAAACAGAAGGCCTTAATCCCCCGAAACACGTAGGCCTGTTTTTAACCGCTGCTAAAAATTTGCCATGAGATATTAACGGCTTTTCAAATCACCACCCTCCAGAGCGCCGCAGATTTCTCTCTCGACAACTCAAAGGGAATATGAAATGTTGGCACAGTAAGTACGAGAGCAGAGGCAGCCGCCTACCGCGCATCAGGCATACCCCGGATCAGGAATATAATATCATTTCACCTCGTGTCATCAGGACAGGGATGAAACGGAGGCAGCAGGCCCGGGGAGTGGACATGATTCGAGTGTGTTTTATGATCTGACATGTTTAATAAAGCACAGCTGTAGTGGTAATCCATCATGATGTATGATTATTTCAACATGCATTGGTGAGACTGGAGATGAGAAACTACAGGTGGGAGAGGTCAAATAAGGTTAAATAAAGGTAGTTTCACCCAAATCACAAAGAAATGTCGTCACTTTCCTTGGTATCGATTTCTTTTTGTTCTTTTTAAGGACTTCCACCGCGACACAACGAAGGAAAGCTTAGTTTCAGCGTTAAAAGCATCATTAGGACTCTTTCTTTGGTCATAAAAATGTTCACATTGCTGTCTAGGGCTGCACCTTTTTGAGATTTAAAGCTTGTGTTGGTTTTTTTTGAATTGAGCTCTGAATGTCGGCCGTCACGTGAAGAAGTCACCGCCTTGAAAAAAACAAAAACCTCAATCTGAATAAAGCGACTCATCAGATTAAATTAGCCAGTTAGTTAAATCAGCTTCATTTAATGATTTGAACTCGTCAGTTTTGTCAACATGAATACAGGCTAATCCAGTAATTGCACACAGTTACTTAATGACTTAATGACTTTAAAATGTTGTAATCACTCTAATGGAGTTAGGGCTGGAATAGATTTTTTTTGTCTTATCAGTGGAATTTACTGGGATGTACATGGTCTGTTTTGTGGGCAACAAGCAGATGAACAACATTTGACTACGGTGAACTATTTTGTTACATAAAAACATGAATTTTGGATATCTGGCATCCATTTTTTTGAACTAAATGTTGACTTTTGGACTTGGAAATGCTCTGGAGTTATTTGAAATGTTTGGGAAACAATGCTACGCGGCCACCACTGGAATCTCACTCAACAAATAGTAGTTTAGCCATTTTTTTTTTATCTGTAGCTGTGCAGAAACACCAGTTTAATGGGAACGAACCAGCTGCCCAGCATTTGGGTGTTGGTCTAGAAATCGAATGCCCCCTCCCTGGACAGTTAATCCCACGCTGGCATTATCAACACAGGACATTCGCACACCACCGAACCTTCCCCGCTCCCTACTTGTAATTACCGCTCTGAAGCTAATGTGTTTCTCCCAGCCGGTAGCTTGATATAATGTTAACACTACACGAGGTGCGAGAGCCACTCTGATCCCCCGTTAAGAGGGTGGATGTTTAATGGGAGGTCACACTCCGCGTTCTGCCCACTGACACAGACAGCCCGAGCAATGGAAGACATATGGACCGTTTGGTGCCCCGCATCTTTCACTGCACAACCGGCAAAGGGCTGTGTGTTGGCAAGACGCCTACTAGCTCACCTTGAAAGGACACGGCATCTCCGAGTACACACAGATACAGTTTAGGGTTAGCTGTGAGAGAACAGTGTGTGTTTTTTTTTCTTTTCTTGATCAGCCCTTTTGTCTTAATGTAATTTAATTAATTAGGTAATGTTTTATTGGAGATATTCTGCATTAAAAAGGTCTTTCGGCCAGCTGCTGACTGTGTTTTTCGGGAGTTTAACTGTCCCATGATGGTCCAATTTTTTTTATCAACAGTGACAAAAATTTAATTAAATCTGAGCATCAATTTTTAATGTATTAAATGGTTATTGGCTTACGTTTGGAGCCAAAAACGTCGCAGTTTTATGGTCCCGACATAAAGCATGTTCGCTCACAAACACATAATTGTTCACATTGACCCCGGAATCAAAGGTGACGCCGTTTGACTCTGTGAACGTGGCTCGGCGTGAAGATCATTTCGAGGTCACATTTTATTTCCTTCAGTTCGGAGCCGCTCGTTCGCGCTGTGACGCGTGCCGCCGCGCTATAAGGGCCAGATGCCAAGTGGTGCTAAATGAAGAACAAACTGACGTGTTTGCTCTGCGGCCCAGCCTGGATGCTGCTCCTTGTAAAAAATATTGGCAGCTGTTTGAGAGTGTGAATGTTAAATGAGGATGGGATCTGGGCTGTCAGGGGGAAGCCCTCAGTGGTCCAGCGCTGGTGATGGATGGAGAGCTTTAAAATATTATCTGAACAGCGGCTTAAGTGTCATAATGGATATTACCACGTCATAAACTTTCATTTCTTGCTTAATGCCCCGGAGACCGTCACATAAGCTCGTGCGCATGCCTGCACATATGCCCGTGGTGATGGGCGCCGCATGCCCGTACACACAGATTGCCATAAACACGAACGCACACACTCACACAGGCTCTAGTTAACCTCTACAGAGTCCCAGTTGCTCTTTAACTCAGCCCAGATGGCTACGTGGGCTGCGGCGCCGGCCTCTATATTGGCTACGATTTAATATGCAGCACAAATTCCCAGCCCTTGTAATTCTTTACCCTTGCTTCACAGTCTTTAAACTCCTCCCCAGTGACTCGACAGGCCTGCATATCAGATCGGTACTTCTGTATGACCACGGCTAAGCACCTAATTATCGGCTTATACTGCCCTGTGAAGGAGGTTATCATCCGTCGTGGTGGCGGGCGGCGCGGCGTGTCAGGCGGTGGGGGGGTGGGGAGTAGCCAGGGCTGACACTGTCGTTGGCGTTGCGGTTTCTGAGGGCCCTTGCGAAGGTGTCAAGGCCGGCCAACTGACCACATGAGTGCAAGTTGAGCAGGCCCCTGGCAGTGGTAATTACAGGCCCTGTCAAAGAGCCTATATCTTACACACACACTCGCCTCGCCTCCTTCCCTTGTTTTCGGTCGTATGTGTCATGAGTTGCTGTCTATTCCAGGCTCACTTGTTACATGTTGATGCCGCCCGGTGAAAAGCTGCAATCTGCGGACCCTCCTAGAAAAGTCCTTTACAGTCTTGTCTGGAAGGGAGCATGAGAGTCAAACACGTGGACGAATTTAGCCACGTTTTTGTGAGATTCACATGAATCTGCAAGCAATTGGAAACCTTTTTACAATATTTTTTTTTTTTTTTTTTCTCGAGAGGCCTTTGATACCTGGAGAAAACGCAACGCGAGGTCATTAAAGTGCACACAGGCACTCACGTTTAGCTTTTTATGAAAGAATACCAAAGGGTTCAGAAAGGTTTGTGCTTTTTTTTTTTTTTTTTTTGCTTTTTCTTCCAAACGTGATAAAATATAATTATTTTCAATTACACTTCTCACTGTGAAAAGAATGTCTGAGTTTTCATAGGCAAACATTTCGAGTGTTGCTGTTCTTGTCGGGGCCAAAGCGCGGCTCCTGAACGGTCTACATAGTGGACTCACAAGATCACCCCTGCATTAGCTGCTAGTTTCACTGGTCATTTATTATTATTATTATTTTTTACTGGTGTAATATACCATCTGTGGTGGACTGAATGAATCCAATGAGACAAACACCTGAAAAAACATCTCTGTGGTATTTCTTCGGGTTTAAAATAGATGCGTAAATTAACATGCACAGCTGGGAAGAAGACGAGAGACGAGCTATAATGAAGCCAAGCGGCGCTGTCGTTAGCAAGGCGAGTAAATTACATGTGTTTATATATGCGTACAGTGCATATATGTATTTAATAGTTATTTTTGTGCTCTGATGAACTCGCCTCCGCGGTTGTACTGGCAGAAACGCTTGGGAGCCTTTTTATACCGAGGCACACCGGCACCCGCTAGCGGATGCTGTATCACAATCTGATGAAATATTGTGCGATCTGACACTTATTACATCACTCACTACCGTCCTGTTTGAGTGGATTTGACATTTACCAGTTGTAGGACTGGAGTCGGGTCATTGAACCATCACACCTATGACGGCGGGGGTTGGTTTATTTTCGGCCGACCCCGTGTCGACCTGGAAACGTACGCGCCTCCTCATTTCTCTCTCTGGCCGCGAGCAATCCTGCTCGATGTTCTACTTCTTTCTGCGCTCAGATCTTACAGCTCTGACCTTTGAACCCTGCCCTGTTGTTTACTCTGCCGTGAGGCTGCCGTTTGTTGCGTGCGAGACGTCTTCATGTCAACGCGGTGAAGTATCTCCACTTTGTTGAGCAGTAAACTGCTCTTTCTATCCTTTTGACTTTTGCTTGCTGCATGTCATATTGTTGACTCTCTTTCTGTGTTGCTATTGTTCAGCCGAACTTACCATTGTTCCATAATTGTCACTTGTCACATTGTCCTTTTAGCCGACTGAAAGAAGTGCATATGCTCAGACAGCAGCCTGGTTGATTTTCTTATTTAGCTCAGCAGTTACAGATGTACCTTTTTTAATAATGCAAGGTGCATGATTATTCAAAGTGTAACTGAAAAGAGCATTTAGAGGCTTTTGGCACATTACAAACACTTTCTACCTCTGCTCGCTCTCTTTCCTTCCTTCCTTTCTTCATAGAAATTGAAGTTACTCCAAATAACTGCAGGCCTAATTTCATCGCGTGCAGGAATTAAGCAGCTCACAAAAAGTTTTTTTTTATCATCATAATGGACAGCAGTCTCCCAGCTAAGCCTCTTATTACGACGTCTCATTTAAATACATATAGTGCTGCTTACAGCGTGACGCAAAGCCCCCGTGCTGCACGCTACTCCCATGTCCACCGGTCCTCGTGTGTGAGGCTGCATGGTGTAACCTTGTGCTGATATGGAAAAAAAAAAAAAATATGCATGATGCATCCTCAGCACACGAGCGGAGTGAAAAATGAAGAATAGAAACTGAGAGCAGAAGACAGAACGGCTTTGAAGAGGAAAGTAAACGATGCCACCGGAAGGAAGGGATCAAGTGTTCCACAGGGCATCTGAATCAAAGCCCTCTCCTCTCTCCGCGGCGGAGCGAGAGGGGAGGTGTGAGCTGTAATTAAGTCGAGGCGGCGACAGTGCGACTCTCTCCGAGGAGCGCTGATCTCTTTCAAAAAGCGGCTCTCATCGCCGTGGTTACGGCGCTCCATTATGTTGAGTTTAGCATATTGTTTAGTGCGCGCGAATGCGCGTGCGGCCTTTGCAAAGTGCCATCGTGGTAACAGCTGCTTTTTTTTGTTTTTTTTGTGGGGGGGCATGCTCGTGCATTTTGTTTCACTTTTTGACAGTTGGCTCTCAGAGTGGCAGCGTTTGTGCATTAAACTTAACGACAGCAGCAGGTGGTACTGAAGAGAACTGCAGCAAGGCGCTCAAAACATAAATCCTCCCGACCACACCTGAATTTTAGTGGCCGATACATTAGATATTGGTGTTCCATAGCCAGTATCAAATATATTTCACTCTACTTAAGTAAAAAAAAAAAAAGAAGTGAGGTACTTACATTTCATGCCGTTTCATGGATGTTTTATGTACGGGTAGTTGACAGCTTTTCTAATTATTATACAGATAGAGATTTTCCAATCACTGCGACAGACTGAAGCAGATAAAAGCGTACAAGTGTAAAAAGTTCAAGTAGAGTTGCAGTGACTGTTTTGCAAAATATTTTCAAATATTTTGAATGTTAAATGTTCAATTTTGAGGCAAAAATACCAAATATGTGATTGTTTCAGATTTTTGGAAGAATTTTGCTACTTTCAATCCCAACATTGTAAAAAGAAAAAAAAAACCCAACATATATTTGGGTTATTTGGACAAATAAAAGATGTTTGAGGACGTCACCTCAGACTGTTCAATGTTAAGTGATTCACCGAGAAAGGAATTTGCAGATCAGAGGCCAGTTGTGACACCAATCATTAGCTAGTGTTAAAACAGTATTTACACATCAGTGCATTAGTAATAAAAAAATGCCATCCTGCTCACAAGGTCTGATGTTCTCTGTTCTCTGAAGGGAACATTTTGGTGACATTTTACTTTTAAGTGACATTTTCAATGGCAGATTTTTACTTAATAGTACTTTTATATTGCTACTTATACTTGATTGAAGAATCTGAACATGCCCTCCACCCCTGACCACCTCAAAGAACTGCAACGAACTCAAATAAAAACAAGGTTTTTGAATACCAAAACACAAAAGCTTGATTTAATAAAAATAAAAAAATAATTCAAAAACTGCACGCTGTATGCATGAATGGGAGGGTGGGCTAAAGTGTATTGTCTAGCCGTGTTCCTGTTGGGATAAGGGTGGCAGGGAAGCTGTGCAGTCAGAGCCCCGTCTCGGTAATGGAGGTCAGGACCCTGCAGCTGCTTGGAGAACCCGGGGGACGAGCTGCTGGAGCCTGTGGAGCTCTGAGGACGGAGGAGCAGAGAGACCGTTGTCATCTGAACTTCTGCGTCTCGTCGCTCGGTATTCCGGGCACGCTCTCTCTCCCCTAGTTTATTATTTTTGTATAGAATATGTAAAAAATAAATCGACTTTACAAATAGCTTATGGTGTGTTCCGTTCTCGTGGCCGACCACCCGCGGTTCCGGGACTGGAGTGCATAATGTATTCTGCAGCCAACACGAGGAAGAAAGTGGCCAATAAATAACCATCACTATCAGTCTTGCTGCAGTAGAGTTGTTTCCTCATTTGTGGTTTCACATGACTGGGTTCAGTCTGCTCGGAGCCATTCTGACCGTTTCATTTTTACTATTTGATTGTATGGAAATCGACATCAAAGCCGCCGGGGGGGTTGGGTTTGTTGTCGTGACATCACGCAATCATGCATTTTGTGTAAATCTATGCACGCCATTAGCATAACTGCGACTAACATCGGGCAGACAGATAGATGCGGGCTATGTTTGAGGCTTCTGTATTTTAAGGATCGGATGTGTTTGACTTCCGCTCGAGTCACGCCTTCTCCCTAAATGAACGCGTTTTTAAAGAGCCTTCATTAATATGTTGCTTCTAATTGGCAAGAATTTAAGTGTGGAGACAGTAATATGTCCCAAAATGAATGCATCACCGGCAAACGAAGATATAAAGCTTTCAACTAATGCATTTAGGTCAGTCCTGAAATGAATATTCCTCTGTTGCAGGGGACAAAAAAGACTTGACATAACCACTTAAAGCGGCTTTCCACATGAAGGGGAAAGTGTCTCCTCCAGCACTCTTGATTAAATTTTCATATGTAGCAGTAGTTGAGTGTATCTGTCATTTTCCCCCCTATTCTCCATCAGGGAAGAGGACCAGTGCCGTAATGCAGGTGCTGAAGCAAAACCCTCCATCTTCTTAATTAGTGTGATTTGAGCCTCGTCGGACAAGGTCTGTTTTTATTCATCAACCTCTATTCATGCGGGCCCTCTCTTCATGACATCTCTAACAATAGCATTAACTGGCTAAGCAGTTCCGATTTTTGAAGCACAGCTTCAGATTGCAGGAGATGGAGCCCTGTAATTGATGTCTCTGTGGACGTATGTGCGTGTTGGCAGGGTTGGATTAAATGAGAAATGAAAGGAGAGAGCCTGTCCTAATGAAAAGTATCTGCTTTGTCCGCAGTGGCTGCTTTGTGACTCACTTTTTCTACCTAAATAAACTGCCGGCAGAGAATTTATCCACCGTCTCCGTGCTGACAAAGGGTGAAGTATATCTTAGCCAGAACCTTTTCTCTCTGCCGGTATCTATCTATTTTTCCATCTCGCTTGCTGGTATATCATGCAGCCACCCCTTTAATCTCGCTGTACACGGACCAGCTCATCTGTGCCGCAGTGTCGGGTCAGTTTAGACTGACACTTCTGGAACAGAGCTGTGGAAACACTGATTTTTCCTCATTTCCCAAACAGGGGACCGATCCAATTTAAAGATTTAAAGCACATTAGGTAATCAATGAACTTCGTCGACTTCAAATAGGAACTTCAGTAAATTCTGCTCCATTTCTGTGGTGCGGCTAATTCATCTGCATGTATCAACAACCCTACATACCCCTGCATGTGGACTGTGGTGACTCCATGCTACGGGGCAGTAAACAGCTGTCGGTTACTCTCTTAAAGATACAGACAGATTAAGTTAAAGAGTGTTATTGGCCTGGCCTCGGCCAGAACGGGCTACTGGGATTTTACAGAGTTGCAGTTGGGGACTGGAGCCATTGCGAACCGCTAATGAAACAATTTCACACAAGAGCATTTGCCCTGCGGTGCCAATCTTGCCACATACTCCCAACTTGAGCAAGATAAGTGCACCATGGAGTTGGAGGAAAATGAGGTAGGTAGGTAGATAGATAGATAGATAGATAGATAGATAGATAGATAGATAGATAGATGAGACAAAGTTCATCCTCCTTTAATGGAGACTTATGGCCAGGTCTGTCTTAGGTTGGACAGCCCAGTAGCCATTACCAGATCATTTACTCGGCATCTTGTAAAGGTCACAAGAGCACAGCAGCTGAGTCCATCAGTCATAACATGCTTGGATATCTCCAGTCAAATCCCCATATCATGATAAACGATGACAAATGACTGCAGCTGTGGCTCCGCCAACTACATTCCCATCGATCTCGGCCCGCATGTACATACGCGCGGCGTGTTTACTCGCGCAGGTTAGCGCGGTCGGCGGCCTCAAATCAACCGATGCGTTCCGCAACATGTGTGTTTTCATTTAGAGGCCGCTGGCTCAGACCTGTGTTTGAATTTCACTACTTCAGCATCGTACCTCTGATATGCTAATCCAAAATCCAATGTGTTGGGTTGAGAACTTTCCCCCCGTGTTCCTGGAACGTCATCATAGCTCACGATGGTTGCTGCTCCTTTTAATCGCAGATTTGCATTTCGATACTTGTCGCTTGCCCGCTGTCAGCGAGGAGAACCGCAAAAGGAAGTGCCCATGTTGCATTAGCACTTGTGTCTTCATTAGGGTTCTATCATTGTCATCAAACATCAGAAAGCTAATCAAATGATTTTTCATCTGTAACGCTTTGATTAACGCTTTGTCTCTTTTTGTGTCGGATAAACAAAACACAGAAAAGAGGAATATAAATAGATAATCTATTAATAAAAGAGCAACAAAGAACAGAGAAAAAAAATGAATGAGCACTCTTAAGACAATTATCAGTGATGCACAGCAGGTTTAGAGACAGCTTTGCTTTGAAATCTTTTCAACAATTAGAATATCTGTGTTTTCAGGAAATCCGTGAATGAACATCTATTCACCGGTCTTCTGTTTCTTTTTTTTTGCTTGAATGCAAACGTTATATTGTTCAAAGACTGTGTGTTTAACGAATGACAGTAACGTAGCGTTGAGCCAATAATAGCAGAAAGATAGAACGCTAATGAGGAAAAGACCTCGTGTCTGTCTTTCAGAGCTGGTCGGTGTGATAATGATCTGAATGCAGTTTCACCGCGGAGAGAATAAAACCTCTATCGAATATTTTTATGGTATGAAGAAGGTCAATTTACAGACTTCCAAATATTGTCTCTGGGTGACTTTGGTATGAATACTGCATATTGCTTTCGGTATTGTCAATCAAAATCCTATATTGGAACCCTCCACCCTACCGAGAGTGTTGTTTCTCTTTAATAAAACTTACATACTCCACTCTTTTACCCATTCTTCTTCTTCTTCTTGACCCCGCTGCCTCTCTCGCACTGTTTCCTCTCCTCCTCCTCCTCGGTGAGACGTCTGAAAATGCAGTGGCTTGTTATTAATGGTCTACGAGGAAGTGGTGTTCTTCTGCTGGCTCACTATTGATGAGCCGTACAGCTGCGTCTCCTCTCCCCCTCTCGCTCTCTTCTCGTCCCCGTCCCTCCCCTCCGTAAGTAAACTTGTCAGGGGTCTGATGCATTGCCTGCACACGCTCAAATGCAAATCACGCAGCGGCGGAGCTTTATCTCAAACCAAACAAGAGAAGCGGCAGAACATCCTGGATCCTCAGTCCCAACAGAGCTGCTGTATCTGAGAGGCTCTGATTAAAGGAGTGCCAGCAGAGCTCTGCTGCTGGTTACACAATATTAGGCAGTTTGCCTGTGGAATTTGCTTTAATGCACTGGGAAACGAGCTTAACAGATCGAGCCGCCTTATCAGCACAGGATGAGATTTTTTTTTTTTTTTGGTCAGGTTTCGCCCAAGTCAAGTTGGTGGCTGAAGGAAAAAAAATCCTGCATTAAAAATAGAAAGTCACACACACAGGAAAACCTGAACTTTTTCCTTGAAACATCAGAGATTAAAATCAACTTGATCACGAAGGGAGGAAGTTCTTTTTTAATGGAGGTTTCAGGAGCCATTTTTATAGTTCATTTTCTTCAGATGAGCGCTGAAGGGCAAACTTTTCAGACTGGCAGCCATCCATACTTGGATTTATATCCGCGAGACTCAGTCGCCACTCTGCCCTGCGCTATGTAATCACTGTTATTCTTGTAAGAGTAATAGTAAATGAGTGCCCTTGTTAAATCTGTGTATAGATGATTTAAGCCCATCTGAGGACGCCACCGGATCAGTGTGATCGATAGAAACCTGTCCTCACCCCAGACGCCTTTGATTACCTCTTAGTGTTTTATACTTTACAGCCTTTGTAAGCAGAGAGAGAGAGAGAGAGAAAAAAAATCTTGTTTTCCACAAATCCTCTTGTTATACACTATCTGTGATTTGTTTCCATTATCCCCGCCCCTCTTTGGCTTTGCTCTTCCCTCTCTCCTTCTTCACTTTGAGAGCTCTTCACCCGGCCCACGCTTTCTGTCTCACCCCCCTCTAATTTATTTCTCCCTCTCCAGGATAAATGCTCTGTAAGAGGCTTGTGTTTTCCTCCCTCTCCATCACAACATATTTATGATGTGCCCGCTGTGCGGACTATTAGTCAGGGTCGCGGTATCCACCGTAGAGGAAGGCTGGGTTGGATAGTCGTACCTGGGGTCCATCACAAGCACCTCAAGCTGGTCTACACCTTCTCCCATTAATCTCCCTCCAGGGCCTCTCCTGGCTGCCTTGCAGCCACTTTGCGCAGCAGAGTTATGCTCTTTGTGCGACTTCCTGACTTTGATACTGCACAAACACAGCTAATAGGATTCAATTAACTCCTTCCATGGACACTAAAGGGTATTATACTCCTGACTGGTTTGGAAAGGCATCTGTCAAAGGGCTGCTGCACACGTCCAAGGGTTCGGTTTTTAAGATTTTTTGCCTTCACCGCGATACAGTGAAATTCTGCTTGATTCTGGCTTATTGTCACACCTCATGTCCCGTCCTCATTTTTCTTTCTTTCTGTCTCCACTTTAAACTGTCAAATGAATGTAAAAAGCCAGAAAAGTAATTAAAAAAAAGCTCTACCAACCCTTTAATTGCTTGAATCCAAGGCAAATCAGGCGTCTGAATCATTTATTGCAATCTATTTTTTATGCCTTTGCTCAAAGTAATTTGTTCTAAGGCGATTGCAGTGTAATGGCTGCTGAAAATACTGATCTCCAGTACATTTGACAGACTGATCATATGTTTATATTTTTTATATTGAAAGAAAAACCTGAACTGAACTGTCTGCACTGAACTGACTGTATCAACCAGCCTGATATTTGATTCTTCTGCCATAGAGCTCTATTGTTGACTACAAGCCTACAGATTTGTTTCCAATGAGGTTTACAATGCTCTACAATGACGTCGTCCTTTTCCTTTAAGCTTGACCATTTAAGTAAAAAGTAAGTTTAAAAAAAAAAGACTAATATTGCGTTTTCCCTTCAGAATTGTGACATATCGTGGGGAAGCCTCTGAAACAGTATTTAGACTGTCACTGAAAGCCGCATTAATGAGATTCTCAGCTGCCTCTTGCAGGCTTTTCGGGCTGTGAAGTAAAATCCCCCCCCCATACCACAAAGGATTACTCTGATCAGAAGTCTCTTTTTAAAATTAGTAATGAGAAAAATATTTTATTGCTCGCTTATGTGGGAGATTTTGGGTCGGACCCATAAAGTGACTTGGAAATGAACCTCTGGAATTGAATATGGATAGCACAAGTTTTATGTACTCCACTGTACAGTAGGAAGAAGCGCAAGTTAGGTCGGACTCGCTGTAACTTCTCACTAAATAATATTTTCTTTGCCGGGTACAAGAAAGAGTTGAGACGGGAGGACAAGCCAAACATAGATAACGCATTCCAGGCATGGTATCTAACGACAAGCTCGGGGCTTGTTCAGCAAATTACCTCTCCTACCTTTCAAAGAGAGGCGCGCCTCGTTCTTGCACATTTATTTATTTCTCTCTCTTTGTTCTCTTCCTGAAAAGCCTGTCAGCCGTGACAGTGGCTCACTAAAGTTATCTTGGGCGCCGCCGTCCATGTCTCTAGGTGTTATTGCTGCTCCGCGTGGCAGCGCGTTGCTCGGGGACTAGCGCCGAACGCCGCGGCGCTATCGCGTCTGATAAGCAATTAGCATTCTCAAAGCCGCTTTCGCTCACATTCAAGTTATCATTATTATGTGGAAATTTGAGCAATCTTAGTCCCACGTTGGCCAGATTCCCCGTCGCTGCGAAGAACGCGAATAATTCATTCCCACAGTCGTTAGAGCCTTAGCCCGTGTGGCGTTGACGGATTCATTAGAATTTCATTCATTTTTAAGTAAGCATAAAAAAACAGCAAACAACCTCCGCTAACGATAAACACACACACTTCCCATGCGCATATTCAAAGAAATGCGCGTGCACGCGCAAGTAGGAATCCAGACGAAGGCATGTGGCTTTTTTAATTACATGGGCTTGCCCTCCTGCTGCCAGAGAAGCTCATTTGGGCACTGAGAGGAACGTGTGTGCGCTAAAAGCAAAGGAGGCTGGGAAGGATGAGTCTTAATGAGGGGAATCAGTGGAACGTGTCTGATGGTGACATTTCTTCCCGGAACTAGAGGGCTCCCGATGAAAGGCAGGCCTTCACCGCGGGGCCTGCTCCACCACTCAGCCCTCTCATCCTCACATAACCGGGCATGGCGCAGCACAACAAGCAGCTCCTCACACAGGAGGCAATTAAAAACTCTGATCTGCTTACACACCCGGAAACGCTCGGTTGGCTGCGGGCGTAAGGGGAAGAGGGCCGGGGCGGTGGGGACGTTCGCTGGTGTGCCGGGGTGATGATATTTGTTTGTCAGCAGTAATGGTGAAAAGCCGTGGACCAGAATTAGCAGTCTTAGGAGTTTATTGCAAGATACAATATTTCTGCAGATAAAACTGATACATCAATAAAGAAAACATATGGAGCCTCGGAACAAAAGCGCAGAAAGCAACATTGGGGGAGTAGGCCAAACGGGATACTATTAAGTAGAAGCTGGCACTGAGTCAGGATAGCTCTTTAACACCAGCAGCACTGCTGCCAAGCCTTAATACGATCTGTTAGTGAAGAGGGTCCTGGGAGCGTAGGGGGATCAGGGCATTTGGAGTCAGATGTACAGTCAAACTCTGCAGAAGCAGCAAAAGCAAAAGGACATTAGCGCTATAAGTATCAAAGTGAAGCTGTTGTGCTCGCTTCCAGCTCCGCGTTCTTGGTCTGAGATGCCACAAGAGTAGCTTTGCATGATTCACAAAACATCCTTATATATTTTAATCAAGCAGCCCGTCAGTTGAACTTCTTCGAGGCGTCTCTTTAAACTTTCTTCTGATTTGGCAAACTTTGCAGAGGCCTGCCAGCGAGCTGCGCCACTGAACCCCCCGCCATGACGCTCAATGGCGTGATAGATTCAGCAGCTTTGTTTGGACAATGCCGATATGGGGCAATGAATTTAATTAATTTACTGTTTATCAGACCACAAATGAGACGATCAAGAAATAGGTCGGAAAAACTATTGATGCTGCCGGAGCTGCTGGTGTTTCTCGGGGACTGGGCCTCACTGCCTACTGTACGAAGACACACAACTAGGTTTTGGGGTTGTGGAATGTGGCGACTGCCTTAAATAGGTCCAATTGGGTAATAAAAATGAGTTTTGAGACAGTTTGTAAACAAGAAAACACTCCAGGCCGATAAGTTCTTGTGCTCATTTTGGTGGTAGGATAGAAAACACGAAACCTGGGCAGTGCAGAGTGTGTCAAAGTTAAACTAGCACGCTTTAAGGTGTGGTGGATCTTTGTTTTAGTCTTTGCTCCCTATTCCAGGAGATTTGCTAAAAACATCTTGTTGTTGTCTGACTGCTGGATGGTCATTGTTTTGCTGGACATATTTTTTTAGCAATATTGGCATGTTCCAAGACGGTGGGTCCCAATCTCTGCCTTTTTGCAAGCACCTCTTTCATAATTTAACTGATACGGGCGTGTTTGATCGACGAGCGTTGCCCGTTTTACATTTTGTGCCTGTTTTAAACCATGTTCATGTTTTTTGAATGCTTGTTTTTCTGCTTTCTGAATAAATCTGGTAAACCTGAATCTTGATGTCCTCCTCCTTTAGAACTTCCAAATTAATCAGGGTTCAAAGATTTGTTTTTTTTTTCCAAAGCAGACATTTTGACTTTCTGAGCAATAACTTGTTGTTTTTAGTGGTTAACCAATTAGCCGACCCGCAGAAACGCAACCAACAATTTTGAGAATCGATTTTTTTCCCAAGCATATATTTTTGGAGTTTGGACTGATGTTTGTACAAGACAAGAAATTTGAGGGGAAAATTGTGACGGGTACTCGTCACCATTTCTGACATTTTATAAACAGATACATTCGTCAAAATTTCAAAAGATTAAACAGTGAAGAAAATAGCACTTCGGCTCCAGCACTAAAAGGCTTGCACATCAATGGGAAACATTACACTATGGATGAAGTCAAGTACATCCATGCATAACCATAAGTTGTTTTTCCCAAATCCAGACTACTTTTTATTTATTTATTTATCACATTTTCTGTAGTGGACCTGTGTTTTCTGACCAATTAAACAAGAACACACCATTTTAGCCCCCCTACTTTGGCAAGCTGGTGGCTTTAAAAGCCTGTGGTTGTGTGATAATGGCAGAATAGTGAATGTAACCATTAGAGGCTAGACAGGGTTGAGTCACCTTTGCAGTCTAAGAGCCAGGCTGTTGTTGTCCTCTATCAGTTGAAGAACCCGCCCCCCCCCCTACCGCATCGCTGCTCTGGTACTGCTGCCTATTATTTCTGGCAATCTGGATGACCTATAGCTGCTGTGTCATTTTCACAGCACAGGGCTAATTGCACCAAATGGTGGTAGATTTTGAGGGAATAGATGGCATAGCCAGTACACGCTGACCGCCTGGTGCCAACCATTAGCTGTAATTTAGCTTATAGCTGCAAAGATTTTCCAGTAGTTGACGTATTAACACACACACACACACACACACACACACACACACACACACTCACACTCAGTGAGCCTGTGGTGATGTAACTTAGCTATAATTTCTCAATTTCTCTCTTCCTTCACCAGTTTTCTCCTGGCAGGATTCAGCAAAGAAAGTTTACTAATAGCTGCGCGATCTGTATTTCTTCTGTTTCACTTGCAACACATTTTGCTTTGTCCTTGTTGCAGCTGGCTGTACCTTTGATGAGGACTCAGACCCTGGCTTGTGTGAGTACCGACAAGGCCAAGATGACGACTTTGACTGGCAGCTCATCAGGACCTACAACTGGCCACACCCGACCCCGGATCTTCTACGAGGTACAATTCATGTGTCACAGTTAACATACAGAACAACATGAAATCCAGCTTCAGACTTAAGAGTACATATCATTTTTTTTGGGGTGCTAAGCCAGGTCAAAAATGACAAAAGGTCCCACCTAAATACCATGAATGTCCTATGAGGACACCGTCAAAGATTTCATACTATTATTCATTATCAAAGTCTTTTGACATTTAGAGATTTCTGTAAGTGTAACAGTAAGTGGGTTTCAGAAGCCCACTTACTGTTAACATGTAGAAAACCATACATCCTCTGAGTGCCCCACATCTCTAGTTTGAGGTCGTACAGTTTCATGAGGTTGTGATTATCCCAGGGGTCACAACACGTATATTTATACAGTCAGGTCAAGTTCAAGAAATGGTCTCACTACAAAGAGAAGGCTAGTTTGGGGACTCACACCATCCCACATAAGTGCTATTGAGCTCATTGAATCCACAAGAGTCCCAGCTTTCCAGTTATACCCAATTTATGCAATTCCAGCACTGTTTAGGGACCTCGGTATGCAGAAATATTCAAATACCCAAGACGAAAATAACTATATCATATACCGCATGCGAGAAACTACATGGGATTAGCATAAAGTGTGCACGTCTGTAGAAGCCTCATGGGTACCCTTAAAGCCCATATATTGATCTCTTGAGATGAACGTAAGTTAGCACTACATTTTTAAAAGACTGAGGACGTCGGTGGACATTTGGATGTTAAAATGCGCAAGCACGGCCAATCACAGTGGTCACTTTTATCTCTATTTCAATAGCAGCAAACTGTCAACCATGATGTACTTGCAGTTCATTACTGGGGTGAAGACGCACAGTGTTGTAAATAAATATTGACAGCAGCCTTCACTTTTAGAGTTTGAGGTTGATTTTCTTTCTATAATCACTCTAAATAGTATTCTCTCTCTGCTCAACCACCGCAGTCCAGTTGAATAAGTTGATTTTGATAGACTCTGCCTTCAGTTATTAAAATCTAAAGCACATGGTGCAACAACGAGCGGTGCACTGAGTGCTTTGAGGCCTTTTTTTGTCCAGGGTTTTGCCCTGGTTCTACCTACAATGTGCCCTATCTTGTTGGTTCGAGGTTGGAGCATTATGCAACCTTAGAGGAAGGACCTTCAGACACAGCCTTCACCTTCTATGAATGTACAAATCTGTACATGCACGTACAGATATATACAACACCACCTCTGAAAAACTTTCTAAAAACCCTTCGACTATTGCATGGCTGCCCGTCTTTCAACAAACTTACCACTTTGTGCCATACGTCAGCAAACATAGAGAGCCCTTAGGCTCATGAGGAATATGTACTAATGGAACTGGAAATATTACCAAGGGAACATGCGTGGGCACAGTAACCACATAAGCCCCTGGTTTTAGTAAGTTTCCTGCTGCAGGTATTTAGGAATATATATTTTGTAAAAAAAAAACACAAAAAAAACCAACAAAAAACCAAACATGAACCAGAGACACTCCAAGAGTCTGAATATATTTATCTAGTCTAGAAATAAGTTATAAATAAACAATGCTGGGGTTTTTTTTTGTGTACAAAAACACATCACAGAATAACCCAGCAGTCTATATAAGGCGGGCTTGCCGCAGCTTTTATGTGCTATGCTTGTTTTCAGACGGTTCATTATGTGAGCTCAGTGGATGTTCAAAATAAAATAATGACACATTTAATGAAAACAAATTCACTGCAAACCGGCCAGGACTTGCTTGTGCAGAATTCTGTCAATTACCACAGACGGGAACTGCGAGTCCAAACATCACGTCCAGAATAATTTCGGTGAAAGCAAGGCAAGATAATTGTGCGGTTGTTAATGGGGAGGGGTCCAAAGTAGATGAGCTACCGCACTTCATTATCAATGTCAGCGTTGTCAAAGTTAGTTTGAAAAGTTAGATTTTGAGAAAATGTATAAAGCCAGCCGAACCTCTGCAGTATGAATGATTTTTAATAGGAGTGTAGTCTGCTAATAATAAATCTTTTTAATTTAGATTATCCCCGACAAAGATCACTTCACAGACGTGTACTCTGGTCCAGAAAACTTTAATTAATTCCCAGTATCCGTTCATAAAATGACCATCTTTGATACTGTCACTCTGCTCAAAGTTAGTTTTTAATAGACAACAAGGCGATAAAGAAGATTGAGAACTTTAAACATATCACAGGAGAAACGATAAGGAGGAGGACCGTGTGTTCAGCACAGATTTGGATCTGTCCATTAGACCCTGTTCAGATTCAGAAACTTGTATCAAGAGTTATCCAGATCCTGTCTCAACCCTGCCGGGACTGATCGCAGTCCACCTCCCCCTCGCCTAGCATCACAATGCATCTCAGGCGCATCTCCAGAGATGCTCTCTGCAGATCGGATTTTGCCTCCTGACTTGCTTTTGATTTATAAGCAGTAAACTCTTGACTGCTGCCGAACAGAAAAAAAACAAAACACATTTGGCCATGCAGCTGGAGCAGGAAAGTCACAGCGACTGTTGGATATGTTGCCTCAGGGAGGCTATGAACTTCATCACCTTGTGCCAAGTTGTTTGGCAAATACACAGTGTTTTTTTTGGGGGGGGGGGGCTTTGTTTTGCTGTATGCACAATATGAAGTTGACTATGTGGTCCTCCAATGCATAGCAGGGTGGCGTTGTTCTGAAGTGAATTACAGGTGTTTCTATAGCCCATATTAGAAACACCTCTCGATATAATGCTGGGCAAACTACAACCTCAATAATAAACATGAAGTACAATTACAAATCAATTCTAAACTTTATGGCCGAGTTTATGTTGGATCAGCATGATCAATCAAGACCCAGTTGGCTCCGGTTTTTTTCTGCTTTCTTGTCAGCTGTTTACTTGTGAAAGAATCGCCTGGTGGGAAAAAAAAAAATCCCAAAAGTTCATAAGACATGCAGCAGAACGTTCGATTACTTCGACGGCGGAGCCTTTCTGTCTGCCTCCGTAAGTCTAAACTCAGAACTGAAGGTGACTTGACCCCAATGATGAACAGCTTTGTTTGTTTGTGGCTTTGTTGAGCGGACAGTCATATCACGTCTTAAAGCTGCGCTAAATCAATATTTTTACATTAACAATGGATCCAATGACTTTATGTAATGTATTCCTCTCAGGGATGATACCGTAAAGAATTATAAACCCAACTCTGCGGTTCCCTTTCAGCGTCTGTCGTAGCTCATTGTTTTAGTTTAGCTAGAACACAGTGGAACCAATCGTGACTGAATGAATGTCAATGTCGCTCGGCGTCCGCTGCGCAACTGTTTGCTTCACTGTAAAGAAGGTGATGAGGCGTTATAGGTGTTAACAGTTTATTTTCTCAATTAACTGATTAATCATTTATAGTTAAATGCCGTGTTTTGACCCGTCAGTCCAGCAGTTGTGCGGTGATATGACAGTGGTTGTCAAAGTGGTGTCAGGGAACAACAGCAGGGGTCAGTGGGTGGGTTGTAGGGGGTCCTCAGCAAAAGTAGGAAAAGAAACAGGGTCAGCTGTTTTGATTGATGGCAGTTTATATATTTATAGTGATCCCGCTTTGATCTTGAATTTACCGTGAAGGCTTTTTGATTTTCAAACCTAAAAAATAAAAATGAGACAAAATCAGATTGGCGGTCTAATTTGTATTTGTTGTGGAGGTCCTTAACATGAAGAGGTTTGACAACCCTGTTATATGATATGACAATATGACAAAGACGAGCAGCAAATCCATATTTGAACAGCAGAGATCAGGCAATATTTGGCACTTTTGTTTGAAAAAAAACGACTGAAACAATGAGTAAAATAAAACTCATTGTTCCTACTTTTGCGATGCATTACGCTACTTCTCCCGAGAAGCTACATCTTTCTCCCTCCCATTACGACGAGTCTCTAGAAATGTAGCAAATATGGAAAATGACGCAACGAATACTTCAAACAAGATCACCTGGGTAAAAACCAAAGAAGAAGAAGCTGTCAAATAATGACGAGACACGCACATTGCTGAGTCGCAGTAAAATCTGGCTGTTCTCAGCAGTAATCACAGCAGTCGCTCACTCATATGTCCTAAAGAAAGTCCGAGCATGCTTGAGTTCCCCTCTGGTTGACCGCTGATGGATGTTGAAATGGACTTACAGCCGACGTCTGCGCTCTCACCAGGTTCCCTCAGTGATTTATGCCAAACAATCTTATTACGTTCCAATCATCAACCTACTGACAGCTTGTTTTCCCACATCCGATCTCTTGCTGCTTTTCTATTTAGGTTTGTCATCGCGCATCCACACAGGTGGCCCACATCCAATCTGACATTTTACATGTATGTTTATTTAAAATAGAGCCGTTTAAGGAAATGGTGTGCAGGCGTATGTCTGACAGGAAAATCAAACCGTGGATGGGTGCCGGTTATAGGCTGCTGGCTTGGGTAAATTGTGGCAATTTGTGGGAGAAGCAGACAGATGTCCGGGATTTCATAATTCATTCACAGTTATCAAGTGCTTGTTCCGCTGTTCCAGGCACAGCTCCCCCGGGGCGGGCACGGCATGCTAAGGAACTCCATGGGATTGGAGGAGACTAGCATGGGTCATTGCTGATTACACTTCCTGGTGTTCCTCAGGGGGCGCCTGGCGATGGCACAAAGGCCGCTCTTCATCTTCTTTTAAGCCATTAGAGAAGGTCAATTTCAGCCGGGATGAGCACATGCTCGGGTGACTTGGATGTTTCTCTCTGATGCTGCTGGATAAGATGTGGAGATCTGATATGTAGCTGTGTGAGATCTCATCATCGGAGGAACCTGTTGTGAGCCCTCCTTTATAGGGGTCCATAGGCTGTGTTAGGGACTAGTAGCAAGTGCTACACTGACATCTCCTCTTCCATGAGCCTCACCATTAATTATAATAACACTTTTTCTTATTAAATAACCCTTGTTTAATATACATATACAATATATGCTTGAAACACACACACACACACACACACACACACAGGGGCTCATAGACATACAGATGTGGAAAGATGGGCAGCCACGTACTGTAGCAGCACCCTGGGGTGCAGTTAGGGGTTAGTACCTTGCTAAAGGCCACCCCAGCAGTGCCCAGGAGGTGAACTGGCACCTTTCCAGCTACCAATCTAACCTCCATACTTTGGTCCGTGCTGGACTTGAACCGGCCACCCTGCAGCCACCCTCCCGGGCCAAAACCCCTACGGACTGAGCTACACTGCTGCCCCCATGAAAGCAAGCACCATACGTGCTGTTGCTGTTTTAAAAATGGGAAAAGACGTTAGAACATTGCAGGATTAATTACAAAAAAAAATAGATTATTTTAGTACATCCGTGAATATTTAAGCTCAGCAGAGACTTAATGTACTCGTGTACTTGGAAGTACTAAAATTTTACACTTGGAACATGGATGCTCATCTGTACTGGATGAAGTCTAGTGAGTTAAATATCATCTGCCTGTCGCGCTTCCATGTGTATTAATTTGACTTAATTTAACATTGTTTGTATGTATGACAGTGACAACCAACTGATTTGCTGTCAAGTTGTAAGTGAACACGCTGTCTTTGTGGAAATATTGCTTTGCCGGTTCGTCTCCATTGTGAAGTCAGCTTCATGCAGCAGAGAAAACAGATCTGCCGGTTTAACCCAATGGTTTATCCTGCAGCTCAGGAAGAATATGCAAGGTCAGAGTTTTCTAAGAGGACCTCTGAAGTAACATGGCAAGTATACGCTTTACCTCGAGTTTTTCCAAAGGCTTTAAATTCTTTCAGAGACGCTAAAGAGACTGCGATTGAGACAACAGCTTAGTTTATTGGGCACTAGCAGCTCAATAGTATTGATTTGTGCCCACCAGCCAGTAGAATACCAATGACATGAAACATTGCAGCCAAAAAGGATCATGTTATGCCCTTCAGCTTTGCAGTTTTTCTTCACAAGAGTGTTTCTTCCGAAATCTCTCAGACAGCCTTGTCAGTATTGTAATGCAGGATATGGGATGCCAAGGCTGGAGTTATGTGGAAACGGCAGACATGATTGCCGTGCATGATAGGTAGCGGTTCCTCTGTTCTTTTGGTAGTGCAATTGAAGCAGATTTCTGCTGTGCCGGGTCACGTGAAGCAGATTCAGAGGAGCCTGACGGAGACTTTATTGGAGTTGAATTAAATTGAACCCGCAGAGGACACCTGAAAAATGGACCATGTTTAAGTCGATATCACCACGGGGGCCCTTTGAGAGCTGGCAACATCTAGAAAGGTTAGTCCAAATTAAATTCTCAAACATTGTGCTGGATAAAATCATATAAATATATATATATATATATATATATACATATAAGATATAAATAATGAATATATCTTATTAAAGTATGCATGTGTAATTGATGGATTTTATGCATCATCTGTATAAGCATTTGCATTTTGTTTTCTAAATGAAAAGTTGTTCTCGGGTAATTTAATCAACATTTAATCAAGCGCACACAGTCAATAGGTAGCCCCTGGTTAATACCAATTTTCTTAATTGCCTCATTTTGTTTGGACAATCATTTTCAGCTTGAGAAAGTGTAGACACACCTGTAAATCAAAGCCAAACACGCCCCACTGCTCCACATGAACTACATGGGAATCTATTAGGATAATTATCACTGCAGTGAAAGGATCCTTTAAAAGGTAGTACATTCATTCAAGTGTCGGGTTTCAGTTTGTTTTGGGTTTTTTTTGCAGACAGCTGAATCGTTAAATGTATACCAGCTCAAATAAATATGAAAAAGGGTATGTTTGTGTATTTTCCACTTGCGGAAAGTGTAGGTGGGAGCGGAAAGGCAGCCAGCGCGCTATCATCCGGAGCAGGCGAGATGATGTCTCCCTTTTTCTTCAAACATTCAACCCTACCATTTCAAACAGAGACAGAATGCAAATATCATTTGGCTGGCTGAAAAGAAAAAGAAAAAAAAAAGAAAAAAGTCAGCGTTAATGGCAGCTTTGATTCAGCATAAATCACCTTGGAGCTATAAATGCTATTGCGGTCCAACACGCACAGAGCTCAGCAAAGTTCAGTAAAGCTAAGCAGACTTCTGAGGCTTTTCTCTCTTCAGACTTCCCTTTTGGGATTTGAACATGATGCTCGTTTGCCGAGCAGAACTTCAAAACGTTCATGGTTTCTTGCCTCCACCCTCTGCCCTCTCACCTGTCCCCGCTCTGCTGTTCTTTTTTTATTTTTATTTATTTTTTTCTTTTTCTTTCCTGAACGCGGCTGGCTTTGATGATGCAGAGCAGAAAAACTAACGGGAGGAGAGCAGAGTCATTCTTTGCATTTAAATGGCACATTAAAAGGGAGCCGTTTCTCTTGATCGCATGACTTATTTGAATTTGTGAGCACTGGAGAGCCCGTTGTTGTGGAGGTACAGTAAGGTCTATGTACTGCTGAAGGGTTTATCTACAAATACTGGTACCAACCAGGCATGAAGATATACATTTTCTTATACCAAAACATGGACATCCGCATGTGTGATATCACGCTACAAAACCCTTTTAGCTGTAGTTCAAGGTGGATGTTATCCATTTCTTCTTTTCTAAAGAAGGGTCAGCACCGATTCCTTTTTTGAACACGACTTTCACTATATCCAAAGGCTTTTTTTAAACCCTAGCAGATCAGGGTAGTACCCATAGCTACCCCACCTGACGTAAGAAATTAGTCAATGACCCAAACTCAACTTGAACCACAAAAATAATACATGAAAGTAGCATAATTGTCAGGGCTAAGAGGTGTGGCGCTCATCCACTTGCACAAGCTCTTTTTTTTGACAGTTTTTGACATAAACAAGATGCTGAACTATTATTCCAAGTAGATTTTGAGCAGAAAGCCAATCAAATCTTAACCACGGTGGTAGCAAATCAAAAAACGGTCTCTGACTTTCATGTGGAAGTCACTTACGAATAACGTTTTGTCATTAGTGACATCACAATTAGTGTTTGAAGAGCCCGGGTAGGCCAGCTGAGGTGGGACAATCTTAAAATAGTGACACTTACTCATTGCAGTGTCCCTTACTCTGGTTCTAAATTCACTTTCTTTTATCAGACTCAAGGGAAAGTTAAAGCGAGGACATGACTGAGCCAGCTAAATACCTCAAGCAGACCATAGACAGATTTGAGAAATGAAAACAGGATGAAAACACACATACTTGAAGGAGAAAAGGCGACGTGTTAAGGCGAGATTCAGGAATGATAGTCCGAGGGCGAGTGATAGAGCTCTTTTTTTATCAATGTAGCCCAGAATTTTCCATGTGGAACTTCCACCTGTCTGTTGCTTTCTTATCCTCTTGTGGTTCTGTTGAACGATAAAGGCTCAGGACAAACAGCGAAATTGCACTTTGGCCCTAGAAGAAAACCGATGATAACAGAGCTATCTAAAGCTCCTGTCCTCTGTTGCCTGGGCTCAACCCTGACCGCCACACATTGCTCGACTCTCATCGAGGAATAAGCGTGCGTCTTTCATCCTCGTGAATCGGCTGCACGAGTACGATGCTATTGAAATAATGTTGACAGCACATGTTGATTGGCTTATTATGTCGCCAGACAGAGATGTGATTAGGCGGGCTCCATCTGATTCACTATTGTCTCTGGAGAACTGCGGCTGACCACTATAATCAGTTGATTCAATAGGCAAGATTTTTTCAACGGTGCATAATACAACTGAGTTCTTGAAATAGATTAAAATGCAAGTGGGAAAATCATTTGTGAGCTTTGACAGTGAAGTTATGAGCGGCCGAATCTTCCCTTCCCCCCAAGTGTGCCATCTTTCTAAATATAATGGGGAAGAACACGCTGTGATGCCAGAATATTTTATTTAAAACTGTAAATAGATGTGCAAAACCTGTGTACGCGTTCAACTTTGACAACTCCTCTACTCTCACTCGGTAATTTTTCCGTCTTTTTTTCACGCCGCACCACGTCGTGTTCAATCATCAAGCATGGCTTAGCAATTTAAATTGAGATGCCCATTTTGTCCTCGCGTCTGCAGGGGATTACTCGATCTCAACAGCAGGTATGACAATAATGCGACCGTCCCTCTGTAATTAACAGGGTTTTAATGACAGACCTTTAAATAGAGGACGGCGTGAAGCTGGTCACATCAGGCGAGTGAGAGGCAGCAATATTTTACCAGTGACAGGGCTCACTCCACTCCAATCCTGGTCCTCACGCTGGTAAGATGGACCCCAGGGTCATATGGACATCCTTTTTGTTATTGTCGTGTAGTGTGGGAGGACGGAGTTTCATGAAGGTTGTCAAAAAAAAGAAAGCTTTTCTGAGGCAGCCTCAAAATGAGCACTAAGTGAACTAGCATTAAGATTTTAATGTTATACTCGGTATGCCTCCTAATATCTCTAGGTGTATCCATAGTGCAGCCATTGGTGGGCAGTGTGTCTTTTAGCATCTTTACAAATGCTTAAAATAACATATTTGAGATATCTGAGTCAGGTTTAGCCTACAGTACTAACAGCTATTCATAAGCCGAGCACCTCCAATATGGCTGCCAGCACGCGCGTTAACCTCACATAAAACCCTCCGCTTGTGCTCAAAACACTAATTTTGCTTTGGTCCTTGCGACTCTTTAAGTCCAGTGCTAACAAGGGGGTCAATCTGAGCACCCTCTCTAAGCTCTCTCCAGTTTATGAAAGTCATTTAGAGTGGATTTGCATTATTTATTAGCTTTGCCTATGCCCTTCACTGTTTGCCTGAGCTTTTAATACCTGGCATTAACAGCATGTTGCACCTCGAGTGACTCTTCCTACAAACAAGTCCCCCCGCTCTCTCTCTTGCTACCTCCTGATTATTATACGACTGCTCTTGCTCCCTGTTTGCTTCTTTCTCCGACTACTTTATCTGTCTTCTGGCACATCAGTTCACACGCCGTGTATACACCCACAGAAACATAGCGAATCTACCGCCGACAATTTGTAGTTCCTGTCACAATTTTTCAGGAATGTAAACAGCCTGGAAAGCCACACATAAAATACATTTAAAACAGTGGTACTGGTTAAGAGTATCGTAAAACAGACGCGAATCCAACTGAAGACTAAACGTATTAGGTTTGCTGTTACAAATATAATGCTGCTATAAATGTCGGCTCGGAGAAGTGGGTTGAACCGCTCCGCAGACACGTTTTCACCTTCTGCAGCACTCCAGATAAATTTATAGTAACAACATCCTGGAGTAAAGCGGCGCCGTACAACATAAGTGCAAATGCATCTCTATATATGTGGCAGGAGTCAGTCGCGCGCGCGCCCGTGTGTGTGTGAGGACGATGAGTAAGAGCGCCTTCCTCTGCTTATGTCAAGTTTAGAGCACGCTGTTGTAGCCATAGCTCGTATTCTGATTAAGGTCTTACTCAGGTTAAGCTGCTTACTCGCATGCATTTTCATATCCTGACCACAAATATCCATGCATAATAATTCAAACGTCACTTACGATATACTACTTTCACAGGCGACAAAAACATGATAAGGTGCCTTAGTATTTAAGCTGGTACATTTAGGTTTGTAATAACTGGGATTAGTGCGACACCGAGGCTATGAATTTAAATATTTTTAGCTCATGCATTCGACTGTTTGTTGTTAGCTGGTTATATTTTATTACTATTTCATGTGAGAAATAGGTTGGCAGTCCTTGTGTATGAGATGAGGCAATCCTGCCCATCCATCTCTTTACTTTTATGCTTTTGTCCCACTTTGACCGCAATAAATTCAATGCCCTTAATAATTGAACTGAATGGATGTCACTGCTAGAACAACAAATGCTTCTCTTAGTTATCATTTTATTTATTCTCTTTGATTTAATGGCAGCCTTCTCTAAGGTTGACCCCCGTTTCTCCCCATTATCTCTTTCGCTTTCAACTCGTCTTCTTCCTCCAGCTTTTTTCTGCCCATTGTTTTTCAGTATCTCTTTATCTTCCCCTCTGCTTTCTTTCTTTCTTTCTCTTTTTTTTTTTTTTTTTGCCTTTTTCTTCATCCTCTCTCCCTTTCCTCCTCGTCTTCCTTCCCTCAGGTGCTGACAGGCTATCTTTAGGAAATATTTCCATATCCTCTCGCTGCCTCACTGTCAGTGTAATTGATATATTATATATTATAGGTTCCAGAGTTAGGATGAGTCATTTGCATATAATGGGCTGATAACTGATGTAATAATGAAAGCCTAGAGCAGGCACAGGAAGGATGAGGCTTGTGAGACTAATGACCATTTAAATAATGCACAATAAGTGATATTTTCCAGCCAGATCAAAACCTCCGGAGCTCTATAGTGAGCAAAAGGAGAATACACGGGATATCTACAGTTTGACTGAACTGCAGAACAAAGTCAAAATCCTTCAAAGAACTTTGCCAACTCCTTAACTCCTCTAACTACCTGCTGAGACCACAGGATCTCTGACCCCTTGTCCTAAAAGACCCAACACAGACGTATAAAACTTGCCAAAACTGACTTTTTTTTTATGGCCTCAATAAGAATTCAGTTACTCGTAGAAATTTGCGAACCCCATGAACCTAAATATGACTAATTTGATGACCGGGACAACCCCTTGCACGCATTAGTGGTGGTAATTTCGACCTACGTCAGCTGTCACAGATGTGCTGTTGCATGTGCTGTCAGTTTCTGTTTGGATTACAGCTACAATGAGCCAGAAAATAATCTTTTTTTTTTTGCAAAGCAGGTTTTTGAATTCAAGTTTGCCAGACTTGAACAAAACAGCGGCGTCTCATGCTCAGCCACCCACTGTTCATATCGCACTGTGTGTTTGTAAGGAAGGGAAGCTTAATTAGCCAAAATAAATCTGGAGAATACTTTCGCACCCACTGCATTGAGGTGCGGTGGCATGTAATGCAGGGATGAAAGTCAAGTTTTTAGCACCGGCGTCAGCGTGATTTTTTGAGACATGCCGCACAAGCTAATAACCACCAACCTGCCCAGAATGGTGAAGCAGCTGTGTCCAGAGGGTGGGACAGTGTGTAATGATGAAGCTGATACTGTGTCTACTAATTAAACAGCCGCACTTGTGTCACAAAAGAGCAAAGTGTGTGAAGCGGCTGCCTCTGGCCTGTGGTGCCACATAGCGTGGCTTCACTTCAGTTAAGGAACCACATTCCACCCACATCAGTCAGAGGTCTTTCCTATTTAGGGTGTTATATCAGAGAGCTTGCTTCCCGTGGGAAGCTCTGCCAATTTCCCTTTCCTCCCCCGGCGAGTGCGAAGGGTTATCCTATGCTTTTCTCCAACTCAGCTTGTCCGATAAACTTTTGTTTCACCTCGCTCTTCGGTCCTTTCGGTCTTCGGGTCCCCAGTGAGCTGCTCCAGAAAATTCCCTGCTTCCTGCTGCCTCCAGTGCTGCATGTGTGCAAAAGAAAGAAGCGACTTGTTGAGCTAAGGCATCCTCTTCTTTTGTCTTTTGTCTGTAGCGGCAAACAGAGAGAAAAGTGTAATCAGTTTGCTCACTTTGTCCAAAAACACGTCGGGAGCGGGCTTGATGTATTGCGCGCAGCAGGTCTGTAATTCAGCGCTGATCGTGTAGGCCAGCGTTGTCTGGTATTTTCAATGTTGTCCCACTCCCAGATCGAGAATCTTCAGCAGACTGAAGCAGTGCAAGCATCCTCACAGGCCTATCCATGATGGATTACATAAAAAGAAAAAGAAGATCGGCAGATACATAACCAATCCAATATATTAGTCTAATGCCTGAAACATTTTTCCTCCTCACCCCACCTTGCTGATGGTGTGCTGTGCGTGATGAGTCCCTCCATGTGTGCTAGTATTTCCCACTACTCCATTTCCTTTCAGCTCATGTGTTGCGTATCAATTGCCCCTGCGGTTGCCTGACTCTCTTAATTCTCGTCTCCGTCTGTGGCTCGCAGCTCTCTTTGGCTGCGGGTTGTTGTTGTTGTTGCCTATGCGGCGGCTTCCTTTTCCCTCCGAATGGCAGATAAAATTCTGGTTGACACAGAAGGATGACACGGGAGGGTTATCGGACTCAGAACAGGCAGCCCCAGCGCACCACTTGCCCACGGTCGGCTTCCCCACATGGGTAATTGGCTTCTTCTGCGGCTTCTTCTTCGTCGTCTTCTTGCCTGCCGCCCACTGATGAGTGCCTGTCCCTATCTCTCTTTTTTTTCTTCCTTTCATTCTCACCAGCTCTTTCTTGCATCTCAACTACGGTGAAATTGAAAGTTTGTAGGATTTAAATTTGAAATGGTACTGCTAAACATCCTCTACAGTCTGCTCGCCGTTTGAAAAAAGCTCAGGCAATGTGGGAAATGAGGCTGGCGAAGATGATGATGATGTCAAAAGAAAATGTTTCCACTCTCAGACACTCAAATCCAAATGTGAAAGCTCTGTCTGGGGGGTTGGAAAGACATCATTTGGCTTCCTTTTAAACCTGTTGAAGTGCTCGCTTTACCCTGCCCGACCGGTGACCTTTTACTTTTCTGTATTGAGTTCACATAAATTCTCAGATAGCGGCCAGGAATTTTGTTTATCTTGACTGCTTTCCTGCTTTCTGATCTGCTTCCATTTTATTTTGATGATACTGTGAGCCGCTGATGCAAACTTCCTTTATGTTTAACTGCCGTTGTTGTGGTAAAACCATTTTTTATCCAACTGTGCAGCTATAAAGTCATATTACTAGTTAACAGAAACATCGTTTTTATTCATTATCACACGCCGCCTCCATCTTGCAAGCTTTTGGAAATGCTATTGTTAACGAAACTCAACACTCAACTCAACACTTCCTGCGCATATGTTGCACATTAAAATCTTTGTAGCACCTCAAAGTACATAATCCCTTTGGAACATCCATTGATCGCACTAATGGATGAATTCAAACGTGTAAACCAAGCTGAGGTGAGCGTGATCATTCTGCATTTGTACCATGTTTTTAATGATTCACACAAACTAATAAGATATATGCTGCTTGGTGGGAACATTTGAGGAACTTATGGAGTGCGTTGAAGACTTAACAAAGCTTGAAAATGAATTAGTGTTAATATGCTCATGGGTATCACAATTATTTGTGTGTGTTTGCGCTTGTATACTTATCGAACTGTGGACTTTGCTACCCTCACATGTTCATCAACACGGAACCGGAAAGCCAACAGAGGACATAGTTCAGTCCCCTTATGGACATGTTAAAATCATGTCTAAAACACTTTGGGAATTTATTTGTAGTGTGTCTATGTGATTACACATTAGCTCTGCCATGAATCCTGCATTTTTCAGCTTTTACCTACTTTGTTTATTATTGAGGTTGTAGTGGGTAGTGTTATCTTGCAGGGTAATCGGGGTGATAATATGTTGGCCTCCCTATTTACATACATGACAGGGTCATAGCATTAGATAGAACAGAATATTACTGAGTCCATATACACATTTTTACTCAAATAAAGAACTAAATTTTGTGGCTGATGATTCAAAGTAGTGAATGTTTCACTTTCACTGACAGGCTATTCCTTTAGCAGCTTTCTTTGTCCTTTCTAGACAAATGGCAACAAGCTTTTTCTTACAAATCCAAAACTTGCACTTTAGTGACAAGCTGGCAATTACTTCTGGTTTCTGTCTTTGCACTTGTTTTCCTGCTTGTCTTTGAATTACCACACAGTTCCCACAGTGCCTGTTAAAGTCAAGCAACTGAGAGACTGCCGACCACTTGCAGCGATGCTGGGAGGTGCACCCATGGGTACCTCATGGTTCTTATACTGTGCTTCAACAGTGCATGGGGGTTGTCCTCGGCTTTCCCGTGGTGCATCTTTATGCTGAGATGAACTGACATGCTCTCCTGGAGCAGCCGTCGATGGAAGACAGAGAGAAAGTGAGGGAATCTACACTTGGCAGGGCTAATCCAGACTTCAGGACGTGCTGTTCTAGCCTGCTATCTTTAACCGGGGGCTGCATCTCCCACAGTGAAGAATGCAAGACTTTGATTGGGCCGCCCACACTGGTGCAATGTTGTGGCCAGAGCTGTAGGCTTACATGTATCATAGTTGTTGCTGTGCACTTTTTACTTGCAGGCCAGAGTGAAACAACGAATGGTGGGTTGCGACCTTGAAATTTGCCCTCGGCTTAGACAAGCATAGGCTTTTGCTTTCCTGCATACTCCGTACTCCAAGAGGAGAATAAATACCTCAAAGAGATGTTGCTGCAAAAAAGACAAACCCCAATATCACAAATGGAAAAACAGTGGACATGGCACACCACATCACTATATTGTTGGAGATAGTCAGGAAAAATCTCCTGACAAAGCCAATTAAGTCTGTGTTTTCATTTCTTGACTTAGATGAATTCTAATGCATCCTGGAGTGTTTTAATTGGATGTGGGACGATCCCTCCGGATTAGACCCAGTTGAAGTTGGTGCAGGGGGTATCGGTTTGCTCTCCAGTATTCTCCAGAGTTGGATTTGAAACTCCCTGACCACCAGACAGGGTGAAGGTTTCTACAGCGATGGCACAGAGAGATAAGGGGAGTTTATTTGCCCAAACAGGCGGGTAATTAATTGGACGCGAGAGGATTGTGTAATCCTGTTTTCCGCAGTCCGTAACCACCCTCGTCCTGGGACTGCGGACCCAGGCACTTCAAAGGCCTGACAGAGACTGAGCGAAGTCCACCTCGCAAACAATACATCACCTCTACCCGCTCTCTTTCTCCCTTTTTGCTGTCTAGCTTTGGCCCTATCTCCCTTCCTTTCCTCTGGTTCACACAGAAATACTATAAAGATAGTCAAAATGAGAGAGATAAAGTAATTAAAACTCAGGAAAGTTTCTCTCGGCACCGCACATCAAATTAGTTTTTTTAAAAGTAATTTTTGCCTTCAAATGGTCTTTGAATGCTGCATTAGCCGTATCTCTAAAGGCACTGTAATGAATTAGTATTACGTTTGCACAGGTCCTCATTTTCTTTTGTTCTGCCTTTCTCCTAAATTGGGGGAAGGCCCTAAAATATCATAAAACCGTGTAAGGCAAGGTAAAACCGTGCCGCCTAATTGTGGGGGGTACAAAATTCTCATGATGTGTGATCAGCACGACCTGCAGGTGCATCTCCACAGCTGTGATAACAGGGCTTTTGTTTCTCGCACCTGTAAGCTAGACAGCTAGAAGCGCAGACGAAGGCGGGGGTGATGATGACTTTCCTTGCGTCAAGAGGGAAAATTCCCCTTTGTTTTAACCATATAGACACAGACACTTGTAAAAATAAGGCATGTATCAATATAAAGCTCAGGTCTTTTTATTGCCAATGCTATCAGAAATTTGAAACCCAAATATGTGGCACATGTTAATGTCAGCTATGGTGCAGAATTAGCGTCATTCACCTGAAGGACATTCGGTATCTAAAATGACTTTCAAGCAGTCTCAGGTCTCAAGCAGCTTCCCTTTTTGTCGCGTTATATCCCATTTGTTTGTTCTTGTTTGTGTGCTCATATACTGTGTATATAAAGAGGATGGCAGGGGTGAAATAATCAGCAAAACACTTCTGAATCTTAAATTGATCCACCCTGCTCCTTAAAATCTTCCGTCTCTGGAAGATTGAAGTCAGCCAGCTTTTGTTTTCCATCTCAGCTCAGCTGTGGCAGCGATTTTTCATCTCGGCACTTTGAGCTTTGTCATTGTTCACAGTGCAGAACACGGCTGTGATTAATAGAGTCTATAATGTACCGAGCGTATATACCACCCTCCTTCTGTTCACACTGTCATGAACGAAAAGAAAGAGGAAAATAATACATGTAAGCGGCTCTTGGATGATAGATTTTATTGTGAGAATAAACTAAAACAAAAAGCTGTTTCCCCGGACTAAACCACTGCAGATAAATATATATATATATATATATATATATATATATATATTTATTTTCTTTTTTCTTTTTTTTTGAATTGATGTACCATTCTGACGTATCCGTATTGTGTAGGGAGTGACTTACCCATCAGGAAGTACTGCTTGTACATTCAGCCACGTTCATTTTTTACGTTAAGTTACGTCACTGTTTGCTGCCATTGTTAAAAAAACAAACAACTAAAAATACTACAGACAACTACATAGTTTTAAAGTTTGATGAAGGGTTGGTTGGTTGGTGGATGGTTATGGCTACCCTTTACTATTCATAGTGTGCTTTAGGGGTGCAAACAAATTTGCAAAGTTCGCTTTGGCTGGTTGGCAACGCTTTGCTTTGACCCTGGTTTTTGGGCAGGAAAGACCGAAATAGAAACATCTCACTGAATATGCCTATTTACTTCAAGAGGCTCACTTTTTTTTCTCACCAGTTGGTAAGACCATTAAGCACTTTTCAGGCTAAGTCAGCCTTCAGATAACAACTCACCGACCACTTAACTTCATGCAACAGTTTTGGGATACAATACCTGCGCGTGTCTCGCTGTTGCTGTGTCATGCATTTAATCTTCCTCCTCCCCCTCCCACTTGTTCCGCTGTAGAGGAGTTGTGCTTGTTTTTGGACCTTGTCGGGTGTCAACAAAACTCGAGTGGGATGTTATGAGAGTGTGTCTTCTCAACAGCAGGATCTCATTATTTTCAAGGTGCCCTGGTTCCATAGTAAGGGAACAACAGATTTTTTTTTTTTTTTTACCCTATGCAATGGACAAACGGAAATGCCAGATCACGGCTATTCTCAGAAACGAATATGTGCATCCTATTTTTTTTCATGGTCATCTTAAAGTTATACTACTGGGATCATTTTTTAGGTAAAAGTACACAACTCTGTTTGTATTGTTATTGCTGCTGAAAGACAAAATAGATCCTCGTATTTTCAAAGTCAGATGCTGTTGCTGAGTATGTTATACTCCTATTCACCTAAATTAAGCTAAACGATCTTCACATCGTAAAGAACGAATTAAGCCGCAAGCTTGTCTTTGAAACACAAGTTTTGAAAGAGTTTAGGTACGTCTGGGGGAACGCGATGGAGGTTGATGTGCTGTAGGTTGAGGGGAGAGAAAACTCGCGTCGGAAAGGAGAAAGAAGGGGAGCAAAGTGGGATGAGATCATGCAACAGTTTATTATGCAGATGAGAGGAGTCAGCGACTTCTAAACTGTCTGAGCGTTTCCTAATTCATCACTGTCGTTTTTAGTGTGTGTGCGCACGCGCGTGTGTGTGTGTGTTAGTTACGGTACAGCGGAGCATCTGCGTGGCAGCCACCAGCTCTGATTGATCACCCTCCTGCAGACTGCGGGAGCACATTCCTGGGGCCATGCTGCACCCACGGGTGCCACGGAGTCTTGATTAAGGCAGAGACGACCCCCAGAAATGAGGGCCACTCGAGGGTTCACACTCCCATGCATTGTTCTTTCTCTTTCTTCCTGTCTTTGCTCAGAATTAATTTATCTGTCCCCTTCATTCACCCCATCTGCTAATTTCCATTTTTTTCCCCCTTTTATTTCTTTTCCCTCTCCTCTCCTCTCTTGTCCGGCCACTTGGCATCTCCTCCAAATTGACTTTTTGCCTTTTTATTTGCTATTTTTTCTCTGTTCTTCAGAGTCTGGGTTTTCTCACGTTCTTTATTTCTTCAAGTGACAAACTTTGGATATGTTTTGTGCGAAGCTAAATTTCCTAGCTTCATTGTTTTGCTCATTCCAGCCCCGTCTCAAGCTAAAGTGTAATGATACACATGCCGATCCACTAGAGGATACCATGCATGTCACATTTTGCCTTGCCTAGTTGTGAAAAGTACACGCATGCATGAATGTGAAATACCATGAAGAGCCGATAATGATTCCAGCAAAGGACAAATGACCGACAAAGTACACTTAGAAAGAAGCTCTCAAAGTACTGAGAGTATCTCAATCTGTGTGTCCATAGACGACGATATTCAGATAATTGTATGTATGCAGGTGCAATGAGATGTGTGTAAATCCATCGGGCAAGAGGCGGGTTACTCCCTGGACAAGTTACTAGATCATCAGAGGACTAACACATACACAAACATTCACACTCACAGTCGCACCTCTGAGCAATTTAGAGTCGCCAATTAACCGGCATGTCTTTGCCGGAGAGCACAAAGAGAACCCGTGCAGACACGGGGAGATCATGCAGACGCCACACAGAAAGACCCCGGGCAGATGGGGGAGTTTGCAGCGAGGCTGTGAGGATCTCTAAAGTCTGTTCTCCGAGTGCTGGAAATACAAACAAGTCATGAGTTACAACTCAGGCGGGGCTATACTTGTGCTGTGGCAAAAAGTGTGTGGAGATTTGTCTTCCTCGACCAAAACCGTCATCCTTTCCCAACCCCTGTGCTACCCCAAATCCTACGTAACATACACCTATTTCTCACCATGATTAGTTTAGGAAGTATCACCAGATGTCGCATATTTGTTATTGCTAACTTGACCGCGGTATCGCAGCACAGCCTGTCGAGGATACCATGTCAGCGTCATGTTTCGCCTCGCTTTTTCAGCCACTAACCAGTGTTTTTCTTAAATAGACCCTTCTAGGCAGTAATAGTAGTAAACTGCTGGCACCAAGTCATGAATAAATAAACGCCAACAAACATTCAGTCGCACTTTGTCCAGCTTTTCATCCTTTTTCCAGAACCGGCACGGTCACAGAGACTGCCCCGCGGAGATCTGAGGGACCGCTTTATTCCAAAACTTTGCTTTGGTTATTGGGGAAAAAAAATACTGTGGAGGAGGAGGAACAAATGTTATAAGACATTTTTACATCTGTTGAAGCTTCGAAACAGGGAGGTAATTTTGCAATTCAAAGCACACTGAGGGGAAAAAAGTAGGGCAAACATAGAACAATTGTTAAGCAGCACATCAACTTTCTTAGTGAGTAGATAATCCAAATGGGTTTTCGCATCTTTGAGATCTTCTTGCCCTCCTGCTGGGTCGTCTTCTCATTAGCAGTAACCCGACTTATCTACTGTTCTGATCCGAGCCAAGGTATGTCAGTTACAGCTACAATGTGCGCCTAATGCTCGGCTCGTTCATTACGGCCCCAAAGACAAATACAGATGGCGCCCGATCCCATTACACCTACCAAGCAGAGGTGCGCTTGAAATGACTTCTTAAGAGTGTTGAAGTGATGATAATTAGATCATCCACCAAAGAGCCTTCAGAAAGAATTTGACTTTTTCTCAGCCAAAATATATTTCAGAATATCTAAGCGTCGTGGTTACTGCAGCAGCAAAACAAACACTCTCATTGTCAGTCATTTGTCCCGTGCGTAACAGCGAGCGTTTGAGCGGCTGAGCGACTCAAGCTTGGGATTGATGGGTGACAAGTTTCTTTGTGACAGCTGACAAAATAACAGCACTAAGAGGTCGCTATGGGTAGATCCATACTTAATGAAAAGCTTTGACTCTGGCAGCTGATGAGCATGAACACCTGCTGCGACAGCACCGATTGGGGAGTGACCGGAACAAGTACCGCAACTTTCAAGGCATCCGGTGGGAAGTTGTTGAGATGTTTTTTGGTTTTTTTTTCCCTTTCCTCTGATTCAGTGAGGATTTACTCTTTAAAGGGCAAAACCGACACTACTGAATCTAGGCGTGTTGCTTTAGTTTTCCTGTCTCCCTCTTCATTTGTTCTTTTCCGTTCTTCCGCTACGTTTCCATCCCTGGTGGACTCTGGAAGCAGCTGCTGACGGCTGTGAATTTGTCTTCCATTAGAGCCGAGTGTCACCGGCTCAAATCATACAGACGCTATTCCACCCCTTAGGCATTACATTATTTATCTTCCCAGCTGACACCAATCACCCGTAGTGACTGCTCCGCAGCCCCGCTGACATCCCTGCTGTCACCCCACTGCCGCAGCCCATTCTCCCCACATTAACATCCACAGGGGACCCAAACGTATGCTTTCCCCAGTTTCACTCAGTACGGAGAGAGCCTCCAAACTTCCCCCCGCCAATATTTGGCCCCCACATAGGAGAAGGGATTTGCGCAAAGGATTTAGAGGAGGACGTGTAGAAAGTGCGGCCGAGGCAGGGAAAATAACGCTCCCCGAGTGTTTGATTTGCTCCTCGCTCCCCAATCAAGCAGCGAAATAAAACAATGAAAGTCAAAGCTGCTTTTTATGTACAGTTTGGGAAAGTTGATAATTCTTTCAGAGAACTTCAAAAGGATGTGTGGAAAAATGCCAGCAGTCCAAGTACGTTAGTTACAGTACGAGCCCAGAGCTGCCTAACAAATGCAGCTGCCCTTGATCCAAAAATGAACGCACACCACACACACACACACACACACTCTCTCTCACACACACACACAAACACAGGTCAAGGGTCAGTTGTGTATTGTTTCCCCATCTCTTGTGGTTTTCCTCCACCGTCCCTTTGAGTGTCTTCCAAACCGTCTCTCCTGTCATGGATTAATTGGATTTTTGACCCAGATCCAGTTCTCTCCCCTCCCCTCTCAACGTGCTCCGCTTGGGCGCTGTCAAGAGATTGCGTGAAACGCGCGTGCGCGTGGGTCATCAAGCGTGTGTGGAGGATTTGGTTTGTCGTTGGCTACCTCGTTTCCAGTCTGTTGGTACCCTTTGTCCCCCCCCCCCACCCCCTTTGTCGCTCCCCTCATAGGAGGGCAACAGCCGGTGCACAAAGACGAACCCCTCCTCACACACAGACACACACACACACACACACACACATACACACAAAAATGTGTCCCCCTCTTTTCAATTCCAGCCACTTGCTGCCCTGTCACAACTATAACAGCCACTGCCACGTCCACTGCTATTGTTCTGCTGGCATTTTGGGACCACATTAGGGGGCTGCTGGTTCATCTGTAGTGCACTAAACGGAGAGCCAGTAAAAGGAGAAGAGACAAGGAATTACCCCGACTGCATGGCTGGAAACTCGTGTCTCTCGCCTTTTATTTGTTGTTCCACCACTGTCGGCCTAAATCAAGCCCCGGCTCTCTGCAATAAAACTGATGAGAAGGCCGTCTTGGGATGCCCCCCCCCCCCCTCCCGCTGCTTCTCCCGTTCCTGATCATGAATTCCCGTCGAAAGGTCCTTTTCGTCTGCAGGCTGGAGCACATTTCACAATAAGAGCGCATGACCTTGCGTCAAACGTGCTCCGGTCTTTGCAGGAGGAAAATAAATAAATAAAAAAATAATGAATGTAATTGCTGCAACTTTGTGTTGATATTTCCCTGCAGGCTTTCATCAGGATTTTTCATCTCTGTGTTTGCTTGTAATTACAGACCTGAGGCTGCTATGGGCACAGGGTTAGCTTTCACAGCCCCTTTATGGACATTTGTCTGCTCACCCGCCATGATTTGCAGTCAGTCAGACGTCTCTGCTCTCACTGTTAGCGGATCCGAGGATTAAGAGTTCTGCTCATAAATGTCAAATGATAGATTTGAGAACAGCGTGCGTTTTCCCTCCAACTTCAGCCGGGATGCTTATTATGCTGATTTATTGCTATTGATTTCAATTTCCAAGGCTTTATTTGCTGGAAGCTGTATCATTAAAACTGCAGCCACACAGGATATGAATTAAGATCCCGGGGATTACAAACGCCTTTCAATTGTGTCTAGCAGAGCAATGACTTTTGAATGAGCAACACTGTGCGTGTGTGTGTGTGTGTGTGGATCTGCGAAAGTAAATGAACTCGAAGTAATGGCTGCTTTCTGTTTGGCCCGTTTGAATTCTGCAGTCAGGCTATTGGCTGGTTTGGGGTCTCCTGGCAGCCAATTGGACTGAAGCGTGGGTGATTTTGAATGACTCGCGGCCACAACAATGCGTGCGGTACGTTAGTCCGTTGCTCGAGTCCCAAAAGGGATTTGAAAGCCTGCCCCCCTGCCAGTTAACGGTCCCCCCTTTCAGTGACACATTTAAAATTTAAACCACCCTGTTTTTTTTAATCCAGCAGCATGCCGTGTGTGTTTTGGCTTCAGATTAGAGACACACACACACACACAGGTTCATTGTTATTTGAAAAGCCTGTTGCAGGCCGGCATTAGTGTGCCCCCTACTGCCAAACTAAAGCCCCCTAACCATGTCTACTCCCAGACTGAGGGCTGCGTTTCTTCGTATTTGAAATTCAAAAACGTATTTTGTCCTAGAAATCTATAAGTCATTTGATTATTTGGATCACTCATGAAATAGTCAGCCAGTAAAGATCTGCTACTTGTAATGTGTTGGATATACTTTAACTGTATATATATATTTTAAGATTTGTTTTTTTTAAAATAAGGTTCAATCAAGACAAGGTTTTATGCTGCCAATAATATACGAGGACCAGAATCATTCAATATTAAATGAATATAAATGCAGATCAAATGTATTATATAAACACGAAATTGTGAAATGCTCTGTGGCTGCCAATGAGCATACATAAGCCGATAAAATGTTTAAAGATGCAAGATAAAAGTTTACTTCTTTTAATATTTTTTATTTTCTTTCAGTGTTTCTTGATTCCACAACTTTCCTCTCAGTGTCTCATTTCGTTCTTTCACGCTGAACTCTTTGGCTGTCCGTATTAATGCTGATCCGGAGATTTTTTAGGTGAATAAAATTCTCGTGGAAACGCTGTATACTTTTATAGATTTTTGTGAAGTGAAAGGATTCGGTCTTTGGCACCAACTCACAGCTGTCAGCGGCTTTGATCTGAAAATGTTTGTATCTGTACTCAATGTCAAAACCCCGTATGAGGCAAACTCTAACTGTTACTGTCAAACTCCAAGGTATTGCTGCTGTATGTTCATATTTCCAAATCCAACACTTCAGCATTTTCCTGCCCGCACTAACCCTGGCTGACAGTATGTTCCTCAGGTCAAGGTTTCGTGGGCTCAGGAAGGGACAGGTGGAGGGAAACGGGTTCTGGTGTTTGCAGCTTGAAGGTGATCTGGAGCAGATGGTTGCCTCTCTCCTCCAGATGCACTTTACCTTTCCATATCTGCCACTGGCACACAGTAGGACTGTAACAGATATGGCCTTATCGCGGCCGCTCTGTGTGTGGAGGTGGAAGTGGGACCTGCAGTGGGCCTTGATCCAGCCTGGCAGATCCAATACCCCCACCGTCCCCCTTCCTTCTCTTCTAGACAGATGCTGCAGCTCTGCACTGCACCAACTGATGAGAATCTGATCCTAGGCTATTGGCCTCAAGCTTCCCATCCACTTCTCGTGGTTCCTATTGGTGAAGGGCAAATACAGCCAAGAAACGGGCTTATCTTGAGAGGAGATAGTTAAGGGAATGGGAGACTTTGTTTGTCTTTGCCAAGCAGCATGGAAGCTGAGGACTCAAGACGGCTCCTTTGCAGGACCTGGTTTTATTGATTAGCCTCTTCCTCCCTTTACCTCAGGTTACTCTATCCGAGTACTGCTTCTCATGTTGCACTGTGTAATGTGCCTTGCACTTACAGGATGTTGTATGTCTCCTCTTTCACTCACCTCTTTGTACGACTTGATGTCTGAGAGATTTCAGGGTCCCAACTGTGATGTAGCCTGTTACATTACAGACACTCGAGTTGAAAATGATAATATGTCTATCTGAAGAGGATGCATAGTCAAGAAAGCAGTTCTGTTGCTGTTCTTTTAATTTTCACTTGTAGCTCAGCTTTTTTTTCATTAATGGACAATGTGTTGGATAGAGAGAGCATGCCAGCCATAAATATTTCCTGGATCCATCACTGTTGGTGAGTCCCAAGCAAAACACTTGGTGAACTCTCTGAAAATGTTTGTAGTCCCTCTGGTTTTGTCCTTTGCTTGTTAAAAGTTTGTGTGTAGAGCAAAAGAGGTGGAATGCATCAGGACCCATTGGCAACAGCTATTTAGTTTTTAAAAAAATATCTGCATTTCTATCCAGATCAGCCAAAATGTGTCTTTCTCATCATTCTTGTGTTTCAAATTACTAATCAGTCTTGGTCCAGATATCCGGATATCCGAGGGCTACACCAAAAACCCAGAAACTTTGGCCATCGCCCCCAGAGGCTAAATCGTCGTAAGGCAATAGCTGATGGGTTCAGAGATTGCTGTAATGTTATCTGTGGACTACTTAGAGGTTCTGGACTGTGATAGTCTCAAGTTTAATTATTCTCAGGAAAACAAGCACAGCAGGAAACAGGATGATTTTATTCCAGAGAGGGATGGAGACACTCTCAGGAGAGAGTGCCCTGCTACTGCACCTGTTAATCCAGGATGTCCCTGCACAAGCCCTGATCTTCTACAATGAGAGAGAGAGAGAAAGGAAAGGTACGGAGCAGGGCCTGGGAAATGACATGCTCTGTTTACATGACCAGAGAAACCTCGAAGAAATAGGGCAGAGAGAGCGAGGAATACTGGCGTGAAGAGCGAAGAGAGAGCATCAGCTCCCCAAAAGGCCTCCGGGATGGCAAGATGAAACAAACAGTAGATCACAGGAGTTAGATGAAGAGACTGAGGGCGGGTGGTATATATCAAGATGCAGCAGAAGGGAGGAGAGCTGCTAGTGGTTTGAGGGAGGATAGTAGGCCCACACATTGTCGCTGGGCGGCTGCTAATGCACTATTGATTTCTACCACTGAAAAGATTCCACCGCATCCTAAGTCCACTTCCATCCACTCATGTCTGTCATCTGGCCCGGACTCTGACTTAGGACCAGTGTTTAGGGCTTCAGGTTAAGAAAAAGAATTAGATTTATTGTTGGGGAACCCTGAATCCATGCTGCAAGCAACAGCAAGAAGTCCATCTTTCATTAATAAGCACTGCTTCTAGGGAGCATGGGCTGAAGTCAGTCAACAAGCGAGTCAGAGAGAAAAGTTGGCAACTAAACTTTTTTTCATGCAGCAAATCAGATTTCTTCTCTCCTGCTGCCGTGATTGTGTTTTAAGAGTAATAATTAAGCCTGTCTAAAATGAACATTCATATTTCTTCATACAAATTTAATTTGAGGTTGCTTGACAAGTTGTTCCTGTTTCTTCTTAAAAAAAACTGGCATATCTAGTGTACTGCATGAAACACCTGCTACATTTACTACACCGCTAAAGGTTGCTAAGCTTTGTTGTTTTGGATATCACACCAAAACGTGTCTCTCCGTGGGACAGCCCCAACATGACTGATAATGGTTTAGACAGCAAATTCTAATCCAAGGCTCAACCAGTTGTTTTTCCTTTCTTATACTTTAATTGAAGTTTGCTGAAGGCAAAGTCCAGTTTATTACAAATTGGTTTTAATTTTTGCAGCTGTAGCTATCGATCTGTTTTGATTAAATTGTACTTTCCAAAGTAATTGCTGAGGTGTCAGAATGTGGCTTTTCTTTAAATAGGTCCAATGCGGCCAGACGATCGATCCACCCAAAGACTGGAGAAGTCTCGTGTTCCACGACACTCAATTTAAAGGCAAATTCTAATACTTTCCAACCTGTATATATTAGTCTTTAATGCCTGTTGGCTGTAATAACGACCACCATTGTAGACTTGACTTGTAGATATGGGACACCCAAATGAATGGTGGTAGATTCGTATCAAGAAAAAAAAATGTGGTTTGAGGAACCGGTTATGAACCCCATCCACAAACACGAGTATGTATTTCCAAGGGACTTCCTCAGACTACCTCACCATTGCCATGGTTACAATAATAAACCCTTATTTAAGGCTGACGGTGGTCATGTATAAAAAGAAATGTAAAATGTAAAACAATGTTCGGGTACTTTCCAACACCAAAACCGATGGATCGGTTTTCATAGGACAGTCTCAAATAAACTGTTATCATAACCAATTATTCACTAGTCAAAGTTAAGTGCTATCTTGCACAACCAGGTACCATCCCTTGCGGATAGCAGTTCAGCAGTGAATCCTCTCCAGTACAGTAATAGTGTGTGTGATTCTGCAGCATAAACAGAACAGTAGCTCAGGAATTACCGCTACATACAATGCAGCATTTGCATAGACAATAAAGCGTGCATTGTTGGCACATTCAATCAGTATGTGGTGCTAATCGGCGCATCTTGGAAGCTTCGGTGTCGAAACATAGTAATGACTCTGTTGTTGTCAGCGATCTCCGGGTTGTCCGCTGGGCTCTGGAGTCTCACCTAGGGAATTCATTAGCTGGAGTTGTCAGATGCAGTCAGACTTGTATTGTTTGCGGGGCGTTTAGGCTCTGTCAGTGTCGCATTCATGACCAGCTGCTGTTGGTTTGCAGATTTCCCATTTGCACGGTGTAAGCACTGTGTCACTTTTTGTAAATGGCAAAATCTGCATTGCCTTTTGGCTCCAGTAAACAAGCCCCAGCCCCAGTGTTCCTGCCAGCCGAGCAGATCACACAGCACAGCCAGAGATACAAAAAGGAGCAAACAGCGAAACCAATCTGTGCCCTCCCAATCATCTACGCTCGCCGCACTTCACTTCTCTTTTACGTGCAATATCATCTGAGGTCACCATGGCTCCGGGTTGCAATATCAGAAGAAAAAAGAATAAAAGACAGAAAGCAAATGAAGATCTGAAAGACCAAATTGAAAATCTTGGATGACCTTCTCCACATACCCTGGAGGAGGAGTGTCAAGGAAAATAGTCTAGCTCGCCCTCACCGATCGCACAATCGCACCAATCTCGATCACCATCTCCAGAAACCAGACTGTTAACTCTTATTCAGAGCGAGAGGAGGTGGTGGTGGGAGGTAGAAAATGTTAGATAAAAATTTGATTAAAATACATCAGGTTTTTTTCGCTTGGCCTTTTCCAAGAAAAAATCCGGCTTTATCATTGTGTGGAATAGGGCCGCCTGAGTTATACAAAGCGTTATTGATGTCGGCTGAGGGAAGGTAACGAAAAATGATGGAGACAAACATAAAGATAAAAAGCGTCGCTATCTCTGCCTCTTTTTGTGCTGCACTTCCTTTCCACTTTCGGCTCCTCTCGGTTTTTTTCTTAGTGTAAGTGTGATAAAAGTGGGCAGACCTATGACTCAGGTTCCCACCCCACATTCTGATATGAATTCAGGGAGCTGAGGCCGTCCCCTAATCTCTTAATGCATGTTCCCTCGCCCTTGGCAGGGTCATGGGAGAAATAGATGGAGCCTTATCAGCTTTTATGGATTTATGGAGAATTTCTCTGCATCGTGTGTGTGTGTGTGTGTGTGTGCGTGTGTGTTTTTTTTATTTATTTATTTATTTTTACACCAGTGTGTGTGCGGGCGTATACAGCATGTGTCTTTGTGCATGTGTGTGTCCTCAAGGATTCTGAGTTAAGGTTATCAGAGCCGGTAATATCTTTATGAATTTTATCAAGTTTCTAATTACAGCATCAATCATGTTGACTTTTTCCTTCAAGCTGAAATGAAGAGATGGGCCTGTTTTGACAAATTTGTGTGAGTGTGCTAACCTTCAGCAGTCGTACAATATCTCATCCCCTCTCTTTGTCAGAACAACACAAACAAAAACAGAAATGTACGCTACCTCGTGGCTTAAAGCTGCACCAGTCCGTATTTTTACATGAGCAATGGTTCAAATCATTATGTGCAATGTGTATCAGCTCCGTGGTTGTAAATATGCTTTGCTATAAAGGGTCATTAGCTAATGTTAGGCCCGAACCTGTGTTTAGGTCACTGTGTTTCTCAAACCTTTTACACCACATACCAGCTCAGAACATATTAGCATGAGGCAATATGTTTTATTCCTAATGTGAAGATTATTTACTGCTGCCAGTGTCGTGCCAGAACTGGAGCTGGTGCAAAAGGGCGACGTAACCTCAGCTCAGCAGCCTCTTTCACATTTAACGACACCACCTTGTGTGCTCAAATATTGTGATGGGAATTGTCTTCTGATGTTTTACAGGAAACCAATTAATTATTAATCAAGAATAGTTAGATTCAGGGATAGTGGAAAATAATCGGCAGTTGCAGCCCATGAATACATTTATTCAGCTTCAGCTGTGCATGGATCTTCGAACTGTAACCTTATGAGGTCATCATTGCTGATAACCGATGCCATCACATTAAGTGGTAGGGACCTCTAACCAGCATGCATCTTGTGGAGATCAGTGATAATGCAGTCTGAGTTTACGTCACCTTAGTAAAGAGGCCATTTCATGGTGTTTAAAGCGGTTTACTTGCTTGCTACTACCACTAGGTGGCTTCAGCTGAATCCAAAGAAGACTGCAGCTCTCCACTAACAAGTTACAGTCAAGGCTATGTCTGAATTCGGTTTACTGAATAGAATGAGTTGCTTAAAGATATTTGAATATACAAACAGAATTATCTGAGGCTATGTTTCTCTCAACGCTCCCCCCGCTCTTCTAAATACACTGCTGTCGGGAGGACAGTTGGAGACTTGCCCTCCGAAAATGAGGGGGCCCAGCTCTCATAGCTGAAGAAAAAGCAATTTAGCCACAGAGTCCCCCCTGAGAAACTGCACATCAAAGCAGCATTGGTGGCGGGGAGGTGTGGGGTGGGTGTGGGGGGACGTAAGGGGCTAAGCCAGAGCCTGCCCGGCTTCGCCTGCAAGCAGGTGAGTGAGAGAAAAAAATATCAGCGTGGTCCAAGAATATAGCGAGATCTCAAAGGACAGCAGCTGCTTGTTATCACAGGATATTTCTGGCAGTTTGACGTCTCATCCTTGCTTTGGGGGCCGGGGAGAGGGAGCCGAGGGACGGAATGGACAGTGGTCAGGGAGGCTTTGTGACATGCATTTTAAATCTCTTTATATCCAGGTTGTCTGTGGATCTGACCCAGCTTTTGACCTGTTTCTTCTGTCTCCCTCTCCATCTCTCTCTCTCTCTCCTTCTTTGCTTCCTTTCTTCATTTCTTTAGAGAAAGAGACTGATGAAAGAAATTAAAAGTCCCCTCTGTAACTCTGACCGAGCGAGCGAACCGCACTCCGGGCCACGACTGTAACACGGTCCAGACGTTGAAAATTACTTGATAACACAAACTTCACATTTCCCTCTGCCTCAACAAATAGCTGCCTTTAGAGGAAATTTTCCTTTCTTTAGACGATGTTAAAGAAAAAGAACGCATGTAGTTTGTTATCAGCACTTTAAAGAAAACACGAATCTAAAGTAACAGCAGAAATGACTTCCTGGAACATTTCTTTCCTTTGATGGGAAATGAGTCTTCACATCACCTGTTAATAAAATCCCCCCACTGATATTTTTCTTTGAGGCGTTCGCTTGAAAACAGATGGCGAGTCTTTGTGCATTTAAACTTTCTACATATGCGTGTTTGAGCCTGCGTGCATGCATTGTAGACGGTTTGGGACCAAGAGAAGGAGAGGTGGGGGCGGAAAAAGAGGAAGAGGAAGAGGGAATCAAGGAGAGGAAGAAAATGAGATACGGAGAGGCGTGATGATGGGAGAGTTATAAGAGGAAGCCTCTTCTCACTCTTGGGAAGGTCAGCAGGACTTGCAGCCTGCTTTTGAGTCTTGTAAACTATATGTGTGTGTGTGTGTGTGAGAGAGAGAGGGAGTGTGTGCTGATATGTGTCCTGTATGTCAGTGCGCGAGTATTACAGCCATCTCTCTGGTTTAAGCATTCCCTCGGCTGCCATTACGGCCTAATAACCGTGTCAGTGTGATTAATGGCAGGAGGCAGGGCTTTGATTGTGCTCTCGCTCAACTACAGTACCTAGGCGGACTACACTACCCACGATCCCAGCCGCCTCGTGCTCGTTCGTGGCCATCTCGAGCGGCGGCACCACGGCAACGGATGTGAAGGTTACACGCCTTCTCTCCCCGCGCGCGGCATCGCAGAGCCGATCTGATTGGAAGATTAGAAGTTAGGGAGGGGAGGCGCGCGATCCCCGAGGCCACTTTAAGCGGTCCAAGCTAATAAACACAGACAGCGGCTTGCCCATCCTGTTGTCTCCTGTGTTTATCATCGTCAATTTGAAGTTACAATGAAAGAACAATTTGAGAACATCCTTTTACGGCTACAGCAGTAGTTATCTTTCCATTAAAATGTTGCATGAGGGAATTTCTTACATTTTGGCGTGCCCATCTTTATGTGAATAGAAGAGGATGTGACAAGATTACATGATTAATAATGCACTAGTAAAGAAAGAAGATTATTGCTGCTTTCTTGCCATTGAGGATATGTAAGTGTGTCTTTTCTAGTGAATTAGGAGAATGTGCTTTCTTGCATCGGCCGCTATGATGGCCTGGACAGTGTTTGAAAAGTGTTTGTCAGCTCTTTTCATATTCTTTTTTTTTCTTCTCTTTTTTTGTGATGTCACTTTCTTCTACCGCTGAATAGAGCTGGAAGAATGAAGGAAGAACCATTCTTTAAAAAAGGAAATCGTGAAATGCGCTCATATCAGCGGGAAGCTGTTTTACTGAGAGGCTGTCGTTGACAACGACGGCTGATCCAAGAGGACATCAATGAGCGCCGCACGTGACAGTTTGCTGTTGTATTGTGTGTGGTGTGACACAACCACAAGACGTTGTATTATGCTTGTGTGTATATATTCATATGATGCTTTTGTCCAAAGGGACTTACGATAAGTGCATTCAGCCTCCCAAAGAAGAAATGACTCTCTCAGCCACGAGCGTTTTAGTGCAGTGTATGGCTCATGAAGTCCTTTTACATATTTGAAAATGGTTTTAATGGTGTGACTTCAATTCATGATGTTTATTTCCATAATTTAGAAAAAAAAAAAAAATCAGCATTTGCAACTGAAATAAAATCTGTTGGTTTTAATGTTGAAGAGGTCCGGAAACAGTCATTTTGCTGAAGCGGTCGAGGGCAAAGCTGCCCCTTTATTTCCCCTCCCTCCATCGCGGCGCTCGCTTCTCGCGGCCAGGGGATGAGAGAGCCAGCCGTGACTCTGTGAACTTCGGTCCAAAATGAAAGCCCAAATCTGACACCCAGCGCCGTGGCTTTGAACACATGAGATCTGAGGCAGCGCTGCAAAAAACTGATGGAAGCCCTGCGAAAGCAGGGAAGCAGGGAGAAACAGAGACGGACCAAATACAGACAAGTAGCCAGAGAGGATCACACAAATATTCTGGGTAACAACCTTGAGCCTGTCAACTTTGGCTCTCAGGCTTTTTCAGGGTTTAAAAAAAAAAAAGAAAAAAAGAGGCAAACGTTCTTCAGTTTGAAAACTAACATGACATATCTATCCTGGGCTGGGGTGTTACAGGTAAAGCCCAGAGCTGGATCTTGTTATTTTTTATATTTCAGGTCACTCAGCGCTGTCTGGCAGGTAAAAATGCTGAAATCGCTCCTATTTGTAAAGTAAATGTAGGTATAGCTGCTGAGGAGTCTTCACTTGGCGAGGTCGATCTGTTTTATTGGGATTAAAGTTTCACACTGCTCTTTATCTGTTCAATTCACCTCAGTAAGCTGTCTCCGAGAGTCTGCCAATAACGATTTAACTGTGAAATCAGCAGTATTTGAATTGAAAAGTCCTTCCAGTCCTCAAGCATGTCCCTATTTTCTGTTTCTTCCCTCCAGGGTCTTTCATGATGGTCAATTCCTCGCAGCATTTCGGGGGCCAACGGGCTCAGCTGCTGCTGCTCCCGCTCAGCGAGAACGACACGCACTGCATCCAGTTTAGCTACTTCTTGTACAGCCGTGACGGCCACAGCCCCGGGGACCTGCAGGTCTACATCCGGGTCAACGGAGGCCCCAAAGGCAGCGCAGTGTGGAATATCTCAGGCTCCCAGGGACGCCAGTGGCACCAGGTGGAGCTCGCTGTCAGCACTTTCTGGCCCAGTGAATACCAGGTAAGAGCCCTAGTATAAATATACCGCGAAAACATCGGTCAGATTTGGTGGAGTGGTGCGGTAAACGGATGTTTTGTCTGTGGTCTCCTCACTGATTGCATGTAGGCGGGGTTCAAATGATAAAATGCGATGCCACGTTTCCTTCTGTGCACCAATCAAGTCAGTCAAATCTGGTTAAACTACACCCACACAGCTCTGATGAAGCAAGCTGTCGTTAGCGTTTTAAGTATCAAATGTTTTTTTCTCTTTGTTTGTTATTTAACTATTTTATTCATTATTTCATTTTACAAATGTCCAAACTCTATAATTCCAGCTTCTCGAATATGAATACTTTCTGTGTTTTAGTAGAAGGAACGCTGATCAACTGTTTGTGACGTGTTATGACCCAAACAACTGATGGATGAATTGATTGACGGATCACTCAGCAATGGAAATAATCGTTTGTTTCCCTATATCCTTAAATATATAAGTTTTGAAACTAAGTTTTAAGCTCTAAGATCAGTTGAATTGGACAGGAATCTGGGACTTCTGCCAGTTTTTTTTTTTTGTTTTGTTGTTCTTTCTGTAGACAGTAGACAGTCCTTGTTGGAGCTGTTGTACAATTGTACAACAATTTACCAAGCAATGATGAAGCATGAAGCAATGCAGTCATAACAAATGCAAACTTTATTGCCATGCTTTATACAACGCTGCAGTCATTGGGTGATAAGATGCCTCAGTGGTCAGCGAACATTTGAAGCTGGTGAAAAGTAAAAGCAGCTTTGACACTCGGTCCTGCTGAAGATGTCTGCACAGTGATTTGAATCAAAGTCCAGACATAGAAAATGATTATTTGAGTTGGCTCTCTCTCTCTCGCACGTCTCTGCTTCAAAACTCGGGAGGTCAGCGTTATCCTTTAAATCCAATCAATTGTTTGAATCACCACGGGCGAATCATTTCACACATCTGAAATTAAGAAAGACAAGATAAAAACCAGCTGCAGCTCACTACCACAAGCTCGTGCTACCACTTTAATATACTACTAGCAACCCCCGTGGTAATGGATCCAGTGCTTTTGGAGCTGTGCAAGGGATTTAAAGTCAGGACATCTCCGCCTTTGTTGTTTTGACTTGTCTTCTGTTGTGAGCCTTCAGCTGTATAGAAATACAATATTAGCCTCTTCAATACTGTCCAAGAAGGAGTGCTGATATTATACGGTAACTATATAATATCAGCTATAAGTGATGAATTGGTGGACAGAAAATGGATTGTAATTTTAATACCTGTTTTGTCACACGCAACGTTTATTAGGTAAAGTTATCACACATACTGGTCAGAGCTTCACAACTGGACACTTCTAATGGATTTTCTCAAATGATTGCTTATCACTGTAAAATGAACATATTTAATATGCTCCTCAAAACTAAGTAAGACATCAGTGTCGGTTCTGGGAAATTGTGATGAACAGTTTCCATTATGTGCGATATTTTATCAAATGAATGATTAATCAGTACTCCAAAAATAATTAAGACATGAATAAATGATGATCAGGCCCTTTTAGTTTTTAATTTTTTTTTGCAGTTAGGTTTCCCTGTGATATTATGAATGATGATGGAGATTGATTGATTACATACAGCATGCAGTAACATGGAGAGAGTTAATGAGGATGGTGAAAGTCGCCGGCCAAGGTCACTGTTGAGGGCTGAGCAGCAATTCCATAATGTTGTATGTTGACTCTGTGAGTGAACTCATATTGTGACGAAATGTCATGTTATTGTTTAATGAAATCAGCAAAGTGTGACTAAAAACTAAGAAATTTAGCGGCCATAGTTAGAGTTACTTTGTTTGTTTTACATGTTTGAAGAGTTTTGTGTGATGCTAGCTGCTGTCACATATGATCATACAGGTAGAGTCATAGTAAAATGTGCTTCTGTGTGATTTGTTCAGTTAACAGTAGTGTAAGTGTTCAGCATTTTTATTAGCCATGCTAGCATCATAGCTCTGGATTGGTTGGTTGAACTATTGGATGGATTACTGTGTAATCCACCATCGTGTCATGGACGTTCATTGCCCCCAAAGGGTGAAGCCGACTAACTTTTGGTACTTCTCATGTGGTGCCATCATCTGATCTACGTTTGTCCAATCCTTGGATCATTACATACAAATCAAAGGATCACTGAGCTAAGATGGTGAATGGGAAGCATCAGCATGTTGCCGCTAGCGTAGCTGTAGAGTCTCTGACATGTGTCATCATTGGGGGAATGTTTCTCTAATATCGTGGTGATGATTGCTTCGCACTTGTAAACAGCATCCCTCCCTTTGTTAAAAGTTTCAGGGGTCACTTAGCATGGCGCTGAACCACCAGCTGCTCCATTGAGCTGCTCAGTGACCACTGTCAGCCTCAGCAGCTTTATTATCGTCCTCCATATCATTTAAGCCACACGCGCAAAGGTTAGCAAATTGCAGCTGTGTCGTATATCACAGCGGCTCAATAGGTGTATAATTACAGTGGGCGTGTGTTTGCATTGTATCTTTATTTATTGGTCAATTTGCCCGCGTGCTGCAGTGTAATCAATAGCTCCCGTTTGATGCCTGTATTGTCAATGCTGCATTATTAGCGCTGTTGTGTAGCTTGTAAGATTCTGATGACTGGATGCAGCCTCGCCTCACCTCATTACGGACGATAATTTATCCCCTAATGCTTTCTTTCTTCCCACGAGCCCCCCCCCCGCCTTCTACACTCCGCAGCCCCGACCCAAAACCGGCCTTAATGAGAACGCGGTGGCTGGTGTAAGGGATTGCGGGAGAGCGGGGTCTGCCGAACAGTCAATTGACCTCAATTCCATGTGACCCTCAGTGCGGGGGAGCGGGCTGGGTGTTTGCTTCCATAACCTTGGCGCACTCTGGGCCCCATCTCAATAAATCAAGAGCCAGTTAATGAGATTAGAGGGCTGCACAGATCAATGAAGACAGCCTGCGCTTTACTATCCTCAACTCTCGTGTCCTGAGCGACTCTCACAAACAGCCAAACTGATTTAAAGTAATGATTTTCTTCCCTTCCCTGCATGGACGTTCGAAGTTTGTCCGCCGCGAGGAGGTGGACGCGAGGGGCGGGAGCTCTCTGAGGGGGAAGCTGAGGCGCACAATCAGATAAGTCAGTCCGAGCGGGGAGTTTGCTTAGCGCTGCGGCGCTCACCATTTGCGTGCAGGCGTGCATAAGCAATGCAATCTACTGCTGCGGTGATGTATGTCCGAGCTTGCCTGAGTGATGAGAAGGCGCCGTTCTCTGAAGTCCTCCCACCAGGCGTGCCGACGCCGGACAGATTGCTTTATTTGTCCTGTAAACCTGGATGTTCGGCAGCACGTAACGAAGCAGGTAAATCTGTGCAGATGAGCGAGGGGGACTAAAATGAAGGCCCGAAGGGGCAAAGTGTGTCTATCTGCTGCGCGAAGAGGGACAGAAGTCAGGAGTGAGGCCCGGTGCCACTTTTTCCCTGTTTCCCTCCTCTCTCTCTCTCTCTCTTTTTTGCCCCAGGAAAACTCGGCAGCTCCCACTGCTACGGCTCAAAGCTCGGTGCAAGCCCCACAGGGCTCCACTCATCCATCCAGTCCCATTGATAAAGATCACTGTCCAACACTCCCAGCCAAGAGATCAGGCCCTGCAGGCCAGGGAGGAGCAACTTCACACAGGGAGAGGGCTGCCACTTCAGAGGGGTTGGAGGAAAAAGTCTGTGTGTTGTGTTGTAGGTGGCTAGCGGTGGTTGGGATTAAATAAAGGAAAAAAATCCAGTAATCAGCAAGCATCAACGCACCCTCAGGACTGCTACAGAGATATGTTGGACGGTGATCAGAGGTGTTGTTGTGCTTTTGCATTGAGACTTTCACTGATATGAGATTTCAAAATTCACTGCCAATATTTCTGGGTTTGGACCATCACGGCGGACAGAAGAGAGATCTGATTGTTCACACTCTCCCCGTCAGCTTGGTTTCGGGAAGTGCAGTAGGCGTCGAAGAGGTGCTCTTTTAGAAAATCCTGGCTTCTCTCCTTTTAGATTTTTTTTTCTCCTTTTATACCCTTCCTAAGTTCTCCTTCATGCCTTGACTGCTTTGTCCTCCTTATCCCACCATCTTAATTCCCAATACATCACCCTATTTAGCCTCCTTCTCTCTCATCTTTCCTATCTCTCACTCTTCTGCTTACCTACTTAATTGTTTTTTTTTCTCCCCCCCTCTACCAAATTGTCACCTTATTTTACCTCGCGTAGCGAAGCAGTGTGGCAAAACGGCTTTAGTCAGAGTCCTAGCAACGCAGTCTTCTGTTTCTCTTCTGCAAACTTCGCTGACTTTAAGGGTAGAACTCAGTTGCTGTATCTTTAATACTGCTCGTGATCGTCATGTTTTCTTCAAAGGCCGTTCGCTGCAGATGCATTCAGTGATCTGTACGGCAGTTTTTATTTGTTGTGGCAGTCTGCCATTCCCGTACTAGACACAGTTTGCCTGCCTAATCACGAAGAATGCACGAGGAACTATGCATACTTAATACCAACTAAAATGAGTTTAATCATATCAGGAATGTATCCGAGATTAAAGTACTCATTATCCAGAATCTTCTGTTTAAATTTATCCATTGTTATATGCTTGGATTTTGATCAGCGATACCGATCAACTGATAAAACTAGAAGTTTTTAAAGTGTTGTTAAAATTCCTGCTCTGGCCTGCAGAGGCAGTGCTGAGAAGAAAAAAAAAAAAGGTGGCAGTCGCAATTGCACATCATATATTTCAATGTTTTACTGCCTCGTTGTCAATACGGATCAATAGCGCTGGTCTCATTGTAGCCGAAGAAATCAATTAACAGAACGTTGTTGCAATTTTTGTTCACCACATTCCTCAAACGATTGCATGTAAGTCGCTGAATGAGTCAAAGCCCTCATGGAGATTGATGTCGTCCGCGGATCAGCTGAGGACTTTATCATTAGCGCGCGCACATAAATAATTCCTGCAGCGCTGTAATGAAAACTGAAAGCTTCAAATATTAATTACTGCGCAAATCGTGTTTCTAATGCAATGCATTTTACTGCCGCCGCGCATTTTATGCATTCACGACGAGGCCTCCCGGGATGCGGTATGGATTTTTGTTACTCTACGCTATCAATTCTCCAACATTGGATTTTATGAGCCAAACGCGCTGCAGCAGGAGCCGCATATTAAAATGCTTGCATGCTTTTTACATCGGATGTGACTGCCCAGCTGCTTCTTTCTCCTTGACTGTCTACACTTGCTGTTCTTGTGCCAGAACAAACTCGGGTTTGTTTCCTTCGTGTTATTTCCTTTGCCCACTGCCAAAGGTGACACAGCCCTCCATCTTAGGTGGTGGCCCCCTACTGTTTGCAGTATACCAGACCCTGATTCACACATCACAAATTGTGCTTTTGCAGTGTCCTCCTTCTTCTTTTTTTTTTTTGACACAACAAAAGCTCGAAGCTGGAGAATGACATCACCTTGAACTAGGCATTCTCAATTGGACAAATCCATCTCTTACATTGTTTGCGGTAATAGATTTTCGTCCGCGCCTACCTGTGTAAGTATTGGAAAAGGGTGAAACTTTGCTATCAAATATTAAAGATGCTATCAGCCCCCGTCATGACAAACAATATCAGTGTGGCTTAAGCCTCCTTCCACTTTCTGTCTCCTCCTCCTATGCCAGCTGCTCCTCCACTATCTCTCCCAGCACCTGTACATCTTTTTATGGGGTCCTTACTACGACAGCCCAACACGCCGCGACGTAAGAAAACTCAAGAGATCGTCCTCCGTAACTACAGAAAGCCAAAAAAAAGTACAGACAAATACAACAATACCATTGATTGGTTTTCTTTCTCCTTGTTCACACTCTGTTGTTGATGCACTGGAGGATGGACATAGTGGTCGGCTTGTGAAGCGCTAGTTACAACAGTTGAAGTTGTTTTTTGCGAGTTGGTTGATTACTGAGTATTGATGGGTAGAGTAGAGGTAAGACTGGACAAGCGTGGTGCTTCTTCCTATTCCTTTTTGGGGGCATGAAATGTTAATGTGCGTTGCTTACTGGAAGATGTTTGTTCATGTACGCTGTATACAGTATATTGATATTTCGTTTTTCTTATATAGGGTATGTATTTTATTTGTCTTCAATTTTTTTAGATTCAAAATAAAGCATTTCAGCCGATGCAGCAATCAGATACGGACCACAGTTTTAATACTCCTCTTGTTTTCAGTTTTGCCTATGTGACAAGATTTTCTTGCATTAGCACCAGTGTGCTGAGCTCTCAGGGCCACCGTACGTTCTCCCACTCACGCTCGGCGCATACATTGAGCAAATTGTCTCATTTGCAGCGCCCTCCTTTTGCGTATGCAAACATGAAGGGATTTCTACTGTAGCCATTTGGATAATGGCTTGTGTTTATATGCGCCCGTCTATCGGATGCCAAGGTTATTCCTCAGCGTCTGGCTCAGTCATACTCAAACACACTTTTCTAAAAGTGAGGGCAGATGCGGAGGAGCTTAATGATGGCTCAAAGCGCGGAGTTGAGTGAATCGATGACGGTGGGTGCGTTGACGGTGATGAATTGAAGAGTTAATCGGTCAGACGTCTCTAATGGCCTGACATAGGAATGAAAAATAAAAATAAATTAGTGGAAAGAAAGCCTTAGTCTGTATCCATCTGCCAAGGCCTTTTGTGGTATTGATTGGCCCGAGGCACTTAAAGCCTGATGTATTGTCAACATTGCAATCTATTGGCCGTCTGAGTGCACGGTCACAGTCTGACTTCCACTGGGCTTTGGCATAGATAACCAGAGGTAGTATGAGTGGGTGACTCACACACACTCACACACGCATGTCTGATGTACTATACAACTATAACTGTTAATGCACTCAGTCCACAAGTTCAAAGTGAGTTGCGCTGCGGTAAAAAAAAAAAAGTGAAGAGTTGCTCGTGGAGCAGATGATTTGGGCTCTGCTGACTGTAATTACTACCCAGAAACCCACAACGACTTTGTTGCACTCTGGGAGGCCTCCCGATTCCCTTTTCGGCTCTGCGTGCGCCCGCCTCATTTAGACGAGCGAGCGAATATTTAGGCTGTGTTTAAGGACACCTGCAGCTGCCGCATGGGTTGATGAAAGGGACAGTCGGAGAGGGGGAGACGCGCCCGTTCATGTTTTGGGCGCTTTATGGCTCGATAAGATTAAATCCGTGCACAAAAAGAAATATCATTGCTAACAAGAAGTCTAATCAAGTAGCCACACTTAACGCTAGACTAAAACACGACAAGTGTTTTGTTGTTTGAAAGTTCTTTGAAAGTTCCTGCATATGAATTCTAAAGTAGCAGGGTGTCGTTTTATTATTTGTTATACTGATGTTGGCACTTTACAGCTCCACGAGTATTTTATTTCCTGCTGGTGTTTGGTGCTTCTTCTTTTTTTTACTGCAATTGCTTTGCAGTACATTTATATTGCAATATGTATTGTTAAATCTGTATAATTCAACACATTACATTCAGTTCCCGTGTTCCTGCTACACTCAAATCTGTAATCTTTTAGATATTGTGAGCTAAATAGCTAGGTACATAGACCATAACAGATGAATCTAATATTCAGAGCTGCAGCTGATTATTTTTATTATCAAATCACCAATGCAATATTTTCTTGTCTTGCCTAGTTTATACTCAATATTATATATGGCATTTTCAACTAATAATCAATACAAATAACCCATTATGAAGCTTTTTTTTTTGTAACGCTGCCATTGTAGATATTGGTTGCCACTCCTTTGCATCAAAGCACATTTGCATGAAGGTAAAGCTTCTCCCACATTGTTCTTCGGAGTGTCCTGGAGTGTTGGCCGCCCGTGACAGCTTGTGCACTGTGACTCACTTCATGATGACTGGCGTCCTGTTGCTTCTCTAGTTTTCAGGCCTGTATGTGTAAATGGGGGGGGGGGGGGGGGGTTAGTAATAGCTGCGTTTGTAATATTGATTTCACTGGAGACTTCTGATGTTTTGTGGTCTGTAGACGTAGTCAAGCAGCCATCTCAGCAGAATGCACTGGAGATCTTTTACTGCGTTTGATGCTGACAAAAACATTCTGGAGGTAGACGCGGCAATATTTTCTCAACTCCGTCTACATATTAGCATTTTGAGAGCTTTTAACCACATTTTAAGGTTTTTGTCGGCACATTTGCTTTTGATCTGAGAGTATTTTGTCACACAGAATGTCCCTACGTTCAGAATGGTCTTCCATGGTCAAATCTGGAGGTAGCTGCTTAGGTGGCTCTCAACAAACTCGTTGGATAAGTCATTGGATAAGCCCTATCCAATATCAGACAGCTAAGAAAAGGGCAAAGGTTAGAGAGAAGGTTTGAATGCTCACGATCGAGTAGTCAAGAGATGGTTAATGGTTAAGTGAAGTCAATTTTAGATATATTTATATGTCACAGATTTGTCAGCATGAGATACCCTCTATATTTATATGACACTGAAAAAATGGAAGACGCGTCATTGGGATAAGTTTAGAATTAGGATTCTGGTTAATGATCTGCATAGGGCAAATAACTGAGCTTTCCATTGAGGCAACTAACTTGATTTATTGCCAGAAAATTAAATCACAAATGCATGTATTCCCATGTTGGCAATCTGCCGTTGGAATATGAGTTGAAGCATGCAGTATATCAAGCTATCCAAGCTATTTATGAACATTACACTGCACACCGCCGCGATCACGTTGCACCACTGAAACCACAAACTGTCAGGTGTTGCCTTGCATTCAGATCTGTTCAGGCCAGTGTTGGTGCAGAAATTACCTGAGCCTCAAGGGAGCATTTACATCAAATCCTGATATTTTCCTGTTGCTGTTTCAGAGAGACGAAAAATAATCAGATTCAAGACATTTGGACGCCTGTTCAGAATCATTCTGGCCCATGAAACAAAAATATATATACATATTTTCTCCATCTTTTATTTTTCCTAAATGTAGCACTCAAAGCAGTGCTGCGCTTTTAGACATAAAGTTGATGATTCTTGCAGTTTTCAGGTTGTCTCCTCATGCTTTGAGTGCCTTATTGTGAGTCGCTTTGGATGCAATTATCAGCTAAATAAATGTATTCTTCTAATAAATTCAATCATAGCTGTGATTAAAATACTGAAAGAACACAATATATAGCTCTGAAAACCAGAAATGCAAGAAATATTCCAACTAACTGTTTTAATGCCAATATCGAGTTTTACAATAGAGCTTTCTTTTAAATGTAAAGTGGAAATGATGAAAAAAACTTGCAGAGTTCTGTTATTGACTGGCCTTTGGACCCCATTCCCCTGATTTCCTTCTCTGTCAGACTACTTGTCACTCAAGATGCAATGGCGTGTAGTCATTTAATTTATCTGCTCTCTCCGCAGGTCATCTTTGAAGCGACCATTTCCGAGGAGCGACAGGGCTACATTGCCTTGGACGACATTGTGCTGCTCAATTACCCCTGTTGTAAGTACCCGTTCTGCACTGCTCATAGCCTTACCTGCCGACCTTCACTGGGCCCGGGTAAAAAGGTCCGTCCAGAAACTGTTGGGTTTTGCCTAGAGCTCACTGGTTTCCTGGAAATATCCTTTGCTGGACGATGAGGTAATCCTTCTCACAAGGGGCCAACTGAAGCACATATACGTGGTTACTTGTCTATGTGTCACGGCCACAATAACGCAGTGGGAAGCTTCACTTTTGTCCTGGCAGAATGGCTGACCTTTACCTCCTCTGATGGCTGTGCTCTCAGCCGGGTGCTTTTAAGGATAATGTGATGTTACAGGAAGAAAAAGGACAGGTAGTGATTGTACTTAGATCTACTCCATGAGGGTTTTTTTTTTTTTGTAATTACAAACATATCAGGGGGTTTATAAGTGCTGGTAATGTTACATTACGTTCAGTCCGTTTACCATTATACCCCCAACAGTCCCTGCCTCTGTGTCGATGTAGTACTCATCGCAGCAGCCCTTTTCACTCAGCACTGTTTACAAGATGATAACCTCCACTGGACGCCACAGACAAAAAGCTAAATCTCCTCTGATTGTTTGCCTGGAAGTAGTTGTCCCCGTTAAAGCTACACTAACCCACCCATACTGAATGGAGTCATTATCGGCTCTTTATTAAATAATAGGTTTATCCGTTTAACAGTTATCAGTTTGCCCAATTCTTGTTTCCCGGCTGTGATTAGAACGCAGTGTTAGATTGCATGTTTAGTTTATAATGGCTCATTTCTGCACTGCTTGTTGACGGGATTCCGTTAACCCTAAATCAAATGTAGTGCAAGGTTTTAATTAGATTTCACACGTGCATAGATCATTATATTTTTGTTGCCATCATTATTAATTGTGCAGTAGTTTCGGGGGAAGCTTGCGTTGCATCACGGTGGTCTCATTTCAGCTTCGGAGGCAGAATCTCGAAAAGCTGAACCCTGGGAATGTTTTGTGGCATATATTTGCTCATTTTGCTTACATGAGATCTGCACGAATCAACATTTTGTGTTGATCAACTGATCACTCTTCATGACCGGGCTTTATGGGGAACACCAAGATCTTGACTAGGTTACTTTGACCTGCCACTGTTTGAGATGGTTTTCCGTCAAGGCCATAACAATTCAGGTGTTGTCGAGAAATTGTTCTGTACTATCTATTATTAGGATAAACAGATGTTCATGTAGTCGATTCAGAACAGGACATCAACATGACTCTGTTTTCAAATGGAGCGTGAAGGTTTTGATGAACCCCACTGGTAGTGGGTTGATGAACCCACTACCAGAAGCTTGAAATGTTGTAGCGTGTAACAGCGATGTGATATGTGACATCCTGCTGCCTCAGATCAACAATACTCACGTCGCTGTTGTTGTTCACAAACCAAGTATTTGTGCACCTGGCTGCTTAGCTCCACACTAGCCTTTTATGACAATGCTTATATTGTTTTGGATGATAATATAGGGTATTTATGAGCTCATGAAATTCAGATATCTCTTTTTTTTTTTTTTTGCACGATTGAAAAATCAGACAGGCCGTCCGTTATGAATCATTGAATCCTCGCTGGGAAACAGAGCGAGGAACAGAAATAATCCTTTCTAAAACCAGCAAGGTTCCATTATTTATTCTTTTATTTTTTTTTCTTACCCAAGCTCATCTCAAAGTTCGGCACGTGCCCTTTTGTCACCCTATCCTCGATGGATGCATTTCCATGCTGCTTAACCATCCAAAGATGGTTAAGCAGCATTGCCAGTTCCCCTCGTTATGTGACTCAGAGTTCAGCCTTGATGCAGATGGTGAGCCACGCATGCCTATTAGCTGAGATTAGTGTCCCTGCCAGAGGCTGCTTTATATATGTACTATGGCTGCATATTTTTTATTATTGATTAATCTGTAAATAATCTATAATCTGCAAACCCCAAGATTCCATCTTCTGTCAAAGATATTCAATTCTGCCAGAGAGGATGAAAGAAACCAGCAAATATTCACATTTCTTGGTCACTTTAATAGTTTATATTAATTGGGAAATCATTGCAACTCTGATACGGACACCGTAAATACATGAAACATAAAGCGCAACTGCTGCATCCATCGTCGTTGCGCACAAACTGAGGCCAGGTACCGGAAAATACACGTGCACCGTCACATATTCTTTTGTACCAGCTGGTGTAGCTGCAAGAGCAGTCACCCCTAAAAACACACAGAGTCGCACAGAGATGTAAGTAAACATTAGTAAGCTGGCATAAATTTCCCCACAGGCAGCAAGAATAATGGTATGCCCCCCTAGGAAAGATTCAAGTCAACAGCAACAGCTATTCAGTTTGCATTCCCACTCATTTGACATTCGTGTTGTTTTCCTCTGGAGTCCGTGTCTTTATTCAAAACACGTGTTTCAGTCAAGACCAATCCCTGCAGCATCAAGAGTAAGAGCCGGAATACATTTGAGACTCAAATTACCTTGCCTCTATTTATGTTTAGCGGTATTAATTAAGGCTAAGCAGGTCACACATCCACACTGCTGGGCTTTTAGATTTTAAATTAAATTTTCTCAGTAACTATTAATGCAACTGCCTCATTCTCAAATGACTTCCTCCCACAATCGGGGCTATGAGCGCTTGTCTTTCAAAAGACGACTTGAAAGTTTGCGCACATTTCCTCCAGACAAAACATTTGTTTGCAGGTTGTATGCTTTGCTTTTCCCTCTCCAGCTGTCTTTACTTCTGGTTTACGTATGTAGAATAAGTTATGTGTTGTTACGGACATGCTCCCGAGGAGATTTGTTACCGCAGAGCCCTCTTAATCTGCTTATTGGACGGAGAGAGGGAAGAGGAAAATGAGCAATAGGTAAAATGCAAGATGTAATTTCTACCATCCCATCTTGAGCCAGATGTTGCTGCTGGTTACTGTGGAAACCGATTTAATTTTGCGCATTACACTGGTGTGACCAGTGGAAATAATTTGCCCAGAACATATCCTGTTTACACCACAGCGGGACTTCCAGTGATTGTGGCCAATCTCTTATATTTTGGAGGTTATTATTGTCTCATATTACTGATATCATTTTGTTTCATTACCTGAAAAATCTTGCCAGTTCAATATAGCACGGTCTAACTCGCCATGTAAAACCAGAATTCATTCCTACGGTTTTTATATTATTTTGTTCATAAGGTGTTTTAAAAGCTGTTCTAAACGTTCAGCTTCAGTGATTCAGAAACGGAGAGGAAATTCAAGTTTTGTTTTGGGTTTTTTTATTTATATTTTACTACATTGGAGAGATAAATGGAGCATTCCATCTGTCACGTTAAAGGATCTAGTTTATCCTCAATCTATGTTTAGTGTAATTAAGTAGTTACTTTTTGACAAGAAGAGTTTCAGAGTTTCTTTTTTACACTTCACCAGAATGTCTTCTGACAACCTGCAGAGAACAGACATCAATGTGAAAGCTGACAGGTTGATCTGACGAAGTAAAGTTAGATCTTGGACGTACTGTATATGTACTGTGTGTATATATATATATATATATATATATATATATATGTGTGTGTTTACATTATGTAAGCGCAAGTGAAATGCATAAATGCTTCTTTATAGCATCAACATCGGTTGCTGTGTATGCTAGCTAGCGTTAGCATGCGATGACATGAGCGATAACCTTTATTCCAAGTTTAGTGTCATATTTAGAAGTTAAGGAGTATATGTTTGCAGTTCGGTTCATGAGGTCTCTTATGTAAATAAAGTTAGCAGCAGGTTTTAGCGCTCAACTCATTGTGTCGGGAAAAAAAGGGACTGTTTGCACTTTCTGGCATGAAACCTGTTGAATTCAGTTGTGTTATATATTAAGACAACATCTAATTACTGCCAGCTCCGGTCCCAGCGTTACTCTTGAAACTTATTTCAGTTTAAGTGTCTTAATTTACATTTTGGACGTAGCTACAGTATTGTTGGCGATATAGGCTACTGTCTGCCAGCTTTTAACTTAATGCAAATGTTGGAGGGTTATAAATGCTTCAGTATTCCAAATATAATTGTTAGACAACAGTACCTTTTCAGTTAAAGTAATATAATGTAGCTTTGAGCCAAACACTGCATTAGTGAAACTGCCACTTTGACAGGTTCGAGCAGGAGAAGCTCAGGTATAGACGACGCAGTTAATTAATTAATGGTGGCTCCGTTCCATTTAGCTTGCTGAATTTCAAACTCAAAGTGGCTCTTAAGCAGGTCTGTTTCTTTCTGTTGTTAGATAATGATAGATAATAAAGAATGTAGGCTTCCAAATATTCTAAATAATTAGTTCTGTGAATGTTTCTGAGGAGGGAAATGCATTCAAGCTGGGGTTTTTTTTAAACCTCGGCAGTATTTGTTAGACTAAAGGCGAAAAAAAACAGCGTGTTAAAATGCAAATTTTAAACGTGTTTGCTTATAAGGCAACTCCACAGGACACCTTAAAGAACACTGTGATGAATGACACGGATGTGTTGCAGCTTTGCCATATGGTGCGGCATGCATCGCAGTAAACAAATGCACTGTAAATGGTGTTCGTGTAGGTTGGCAGAGATTTTAACATACGCGTCTTTTATGTACCGCACGGCTTCATGTAAGCGCAGGAAAAGGCAGGATTCAGTCTTTGTTTGGTAAAATTAGCCCCGATCTGCATCTCTGCTTTACATTCTATTGAAGTGAATGATTGAGTCATGCCAAGTGGTATTCTTTAGCTGGCATCAACAGGATAAGGCTGCATCCTTGATGGAGCTTTAAAAGTAATTCTAGCTTCATTAGACGTCCAGTGTGAGAGCGTGCAATATCTGATGCTGCGGGAAAACAATCTCTGTTATCGCAGGAAACTGTCTCTGTCAGACTGAATGGAGGATGTCTGTGTTAATAAGTGATTTAGTCTCATGTGCAGCCTCATGACCTGTGGAAACTTTAGCTTACTGGGGACGAGGCGAGTCAGCCTGGTTGCAAAACAGCTTCAGGTGATATTTTAAAGTGTATAAAATGATTTAACGATTGATTTAGAAGAATGTATAGACGTATACATACTGTGTGTTTACATGTATTTCTGCATATTTTCATTGCATTCATGTCCGTGAGGTTGTATCGAGTGTCGCTGTTGTTGTACAGGCTCTGAATAAATTACAACCCACAATCTGTGTTTAATATATTTAGACAGTGATGCTCGGCTCCAGCTGTGCCACTTTCATCACTCTGTGTGTGTGTGTGTGTGTGTCCTCCCATCACAGACAAGGTGCCTCATTTCTCTCGGCTGGGTGACGTGGAGGTGAATGCCGGGCAGAATGCCTCGTTCCAGTGTGTCGCCACGGGAAAAGTTTCTGAGATTGAGCCTTTCCTCCTGGAGGTGAGACAAGTTGTTTTTTTTTTGTATTATCTTTGCTTGAAAAGTCAAGCCACCATTTCCACATCAGTACCTGGATAATAGAACGGGATTTGAGGTTGTGGGAAGAAGAAGAAGAAGAAGAAGAAGAAAAGATAAAGAGAAAGACGTTTTACATGTTTGGCATTTAGCTGACAGTCTTATCCGGAACAGCTTACAGTTCTTTGCATTTGCATGTACGGCTGATGGCAATATTCCGATTGAAGTCTTATTCAGGCTGCTGTTTACACGAGATTTTCATACTGAATTTCCACGTTATCGTCAATAACACTTGGCTGCTGCTGAGATGGTACGGTAAATTGGAAGTCCCCCGCCTGAGCTGAGTGAAATTTCATTCTGCTGGGTGCTCCAGCTCCAGCTGCCTTCATCTGAGCAGCAGTTTCAGTGAGGTTTGTCAGATGCTCACGAGGGCCTCGTAACGGCATCATCTCAGAGTACTGCCCCGAGGGTCACAGAGCCGCCAACTTGGCATGCTTGGGTGGCCTATGTTAATACTAATACCTAATACTTTCTACCTATTCAAATGGAAAATTACCATGGGATGACTAGAAATCAGAAACTTGATCTCCAACTTCCCAAACAGCTCTAGCTGAAAGACTTGTCCAATAAAAACAGTTTTTAGTGATGTCGGACGTCACAGAGATGAAATAACATCATCAAACCTAGAGAGTAACGGGGTATCAAAGAGATCAGATTTGTGTGATTTATTCGAAATAACCCTTTCAAACGCTATTCTAAATGTATGAACACACACGTAATTGAGATGTGAATATTATGTAGGTCTGATTGATCTCACAGTGTCGGGGGAAAGGCTTAATTGACAACCAGAGTGCTTGGTAATGGGATAAACATAAAGTCCACGCTGCTGACGAGGATTAAGGGCCCCAGATGCTGCCTTGGTTATCTTCCATTATGATACACCACGCAAGATAAAATGAGCAATTGCACGTTACTGCCATTACAGCCAGTGAAACATGTTTAATGTGTGTCTCTGTCAGGGGTTAGGGTCGCTGTGTGTATTTTTAGAGTATGCTTAAAACAAAACTGTGTAAAAATGCCCAAAATTTTTAAAGAAAATCGAATCCTGAAATGTTGCAAAAAAGCTTTTACACATGTCTAACCTGCCAACGCCTGGTATACTGATGCAAGCGGACCCGGCGAATAATTCATGACATGCATGAAGTTACGTGACTTCAACCTTGACGCTAGCATTCCTCAAACGAACACATGAAACGAACAGTAAATCTGCATTACCGTCGTGTTTTCGACATCGTTCTCGGCTGTTTGACTGCCACTTTTAATTATGTCGTCTTGTCGTCTTCCCCTCGCAATCATTTCATGGCACCCAACTGGAGATTTCGCATCACCGGCTCCTCATCCCAGCCAACCGACTCCTAACGTTCGCAACCGCGCTAACGAATGAAAATGTTCGTTCATTAGCATTTCCTGGAGATTGGATTCAAGATCAGCACTACATTTGGACTGACTCCTGACTGGAGGCTCTGAGGGAGCTGGGGGCTTGAGAGCTTTGAAAGCTGCGGGCGTTTTTTGTTTTTTTTCCCGACATTGAGGGTTTGAAAGAAAAGATGCATTTGCTGCGTTGTGGGTGTAGGATAAACTGTTGTGGAGCTAGATCCACATGAGCGACTGTAAGTAATGATATCGCGGCTTTAGGTGGCTTTAGGCTTTAGATTTGCATTCCAAACAAAGAATAGCAAAAATTGCTATTCTTTGTTTGGAATCTGTCCCCTAAAAGTCCCCCAACTTTCTGCAAGTACAACACTATTCTGTTAATAACTCCCCCCCCAAAAAATTGAGTTGCCTGAAGTCACCTCCTCTGACCTTGCGATGAACTGTATGGTAGTTATTAAAGGAAATGGGAGCCATTATATTTACCATCAGCATAATACCAGTAATAATATTGTAATTTGAAGATGTTAAATAATGCAGCAGGTCTGTGACTCTTGAGTTTGTCTAATGGTTGTGTTGTTGTGATAAAATGAGTCATTTGAGGGTTTGGGAGATTATTAAGTTCTTGCCTTCTTTATTATTTTTTTTGCTTTTGTGGCTTTTTGATTGTGATTTAGTTTACTAAAGCCCCCCGAAGTCATTTCCCGCACACAGCAGCTGAATATAGTTTCAATTTTCTTAGTTTGAATCTCAGCTAATATTAGCCTTCAAAAATCCATCCCTGAATGCCTCCACTCTTCCTCTGGCCTTGAAGCCTGCAACATCTAAGTGCTTTTGAAAATGATGGCAGCGGGGAGACGGCGCTTTTTGCAAATGAGATCTCCGCATACTTGGTGATCCATCCCTTCGTGTTTCCCCCAGATTTTATTTCACGACCGCACCCCCCCCCCCCCCCATCTCTGTCTTCTCTGAATCGAAGCCTTTGAAGATCATTGGCATGTGAAAGAGCCATTTTTATCAGGTTTTGCGACTTTGTTGACAGAGATAGGCGCGCGCACACACACACACACACAGGGGAGATGCAAACAAACAATGCAAGGCTTGTCTCTTGTAATTTGTCAGTATGCCGCAGTGAACCACTCCGCCTAAGTTAACACTGGCTTTCAGCTCAACCCCGCTTTTTCTCGAAAAACACCTGGCAACAGCTGAAAATAAAGACATATCACTAAACTATCACTGCCTTCTGTTCCTCCATTTGTTGTTCAGGGGCCCGTTTGATCATCAACACCGAGTCTGCTAATTGCTACTTTTTCTTTGATGCTCCCTGGCGCCGTGGAGGTCTGTACGTTAGCTCCTCCACTCACACTCTTTCTTCCATTTAGGGAGTCCAAACAAATTGTTAGCATAATGCCTCTTCATCAATTAGCGTCACATTTGCTCCGCTGTCCTCTGGCCCAAATTGCAGACGGCTGTCTCAGATGCTATTTACATCTTTAACATCATCGTGTTCCAGTCCTAGACCTTAATTAGTTATTGCTCAAGCTCTTAATTTTGATATGATGCAGGGCTTAGTGCCAGGCGGGGAAATGACAGCGCACTTGGCAAATGGAAGCACGGGTTCGCTTTGAAAGGCTGCAGGTGGATGTGGATGTTTGGACGCTCGAGAATGTTCACGCTGTAACTCTGAAGAGTCTCTTCAGAATGATTGGTAAAAAAAAACAAAAAAACAAAACAAGTAGCAAACAACGTTTTAAAAAGTTCACACCGCTTTTATGGAAGTAGAGACGGATTATACTGATGGCTAAAATAAAGTTTAAATGAGTTAGAATCTGTAGCTTCAGGCGGTTGTACCCAGCCGCCGTACATCTAATTTCACATTTTCTAACAGCGCTGCGTTCTCCCTCCCGTCCTCCTAAACCAATTCAAACATGCAGATGTCAGACCCACTTACTTGCAAAAAGCGTGAGCAGGGGACAGTTTACATAATAATCTGCTTATTCTGCGAGAGGGCTGCATATATATTGTGGCTCGCACCTGGAACAGCTCGTTGTGAGCGTTGGCCTCTGATTTCCCGTTTCGCCGGTTGAGCCAATTGCCGGTGTGCCTGGAGCGCTGACACATTAGCATGGCGAGAGATGAGGAGATGTCAGCTCCAAACCCACGTGCCGGGGAACAACGACCCGCGAGGCCCGTGTCACCAGCCTCGCAAGTGAAAACACCGGCGTTACTCGTGACATTTATCACGTATTTATTATCTCGCCATCCCCACGTTGCTAATCCCAACCCTCCTTTGTCTTCCTGTCCGCCTCACGGCCCCGTCTAATCACTTGGGTAGACGTCAGGTAAACACGTGTGGTTTGGAACCGTTGTGCTCGGCTGATTTCTCCCTGTGGTGTTTCTCTCTGGCTGTCAGCGGAGGAACGGCATGCTGCTGGACGCTCCCTTGCTGTCTCGGCTGAGCCACAAGCGGCTGATGGCCACTTTCCAGGTGGAGGCGCAACGTGGGGAGCAGGACCTCTACCGCTGCATCACCCTGTCCTCCAGGGGGGCCGCGGTCTCCAACTTTGGAGAACTCATTGTCAGAGGTGAGCTAGGTTTGGGAACATGCGAGAAATATTTGTTGGATTAAAAGGCTGTTGTACAAATGAGGTGGGTTGCATTACTTTACTAGTGACTCATTCATGCTTCCCCCCTCCCTGCTTCCAGTCATTATGCTAAGCTAGGCTAACTAGGCTGAATCCTGCCTATAGCTCAGTGTTTATTCTTTAAGTAAACCAACAAACATTTCCAGTGTTTGAATGAATCCTGTTGTGAAACACTGTGGAAGCAGGTGTAGTTTCTGTGTCTTGTGTCAGTCAACAACCCTCCCTTCAGCCACACACACACACACACACACACACACACACACACAACATCCACATGATGAATTAATTTGATGTTCGCCATGTTGATGAGGGTCATATTATCCATCAAGGCTGAGTTTTTGAGAGAGGACGGAATTAGTTATACAATTATTCATGCAAATAAGCTCTTATTCAGCATCATTAGAGTGAAAATGAAGAATTTACAGCATTCAAGAGTCTCTCTCACTCTCTCTCTCGCTCCCTCACTCTCCCGCTCGCTCTTAGTCCTGATGTGATTAAAAGATTTTTATGACTCAGTGCTCTAGCAGAGCAGAAATAATGTTATTGAAACTGTAAAACAAAAAAAAAGAGAAAACCAGCGACAGAAATCCTTGACTTCTCCTTTGCGAATATGACTTTGCTGTTCTCTGCTGAAAATGTTTGACTGAATTTGAACTGAAGTGCTTCTGAGGATGGATTATCATCTTTTTTTTTTCCTGTTGTGTCCAAGTAATACAACTCAGAGCAAGACAGGATTCTAACAGGATTATACATTAACTGACAAGATACTCTTCATTTCAGTGCCCCCAACACCGATCGCTCCCCCACAGCTCCTGCGGGCAGGCCCCACCTATCTGATCATCCAACTCAACACCAACTCCATCGTCGGGGACGGACCGGTCATTCGGCGGGAAATCCAGTACAGGGCCAGCCAGTCCATGTGGACGGAGACTCACGGTGTGGGCTCACTCACCTATAAGGTTTGGCATCTGGAGCCAGACACCGAGTACCGCATCAGCGTTCTGCTCACCCGGCCGGGGGACGGCGGTACCGGAGCACCTGGACCTCCTCTGATCAGCAGGACGAAGTGTGCGGGTGAGTTGGATCAAGCAAGACAGAGCTGCAGCGGCGCAATAAATAATCTCATTGGTTGGGATGAAGCTCGGTGGGCAGGGCTTATGTGCTGTAGCATGTTTCTCTTTTTTGATTTAAACCTATTACAACAAGCAAGTGAGGAACAGGCTAATGTTAGGAAGCCTACAATTATTTTTCTATCCCTACTAAGCCCCACCTCTGCACAAGTTCTACGTCAATCACTGAGAGCATTTTTTTCCCCTTTAGACAGCTCTGCCTCTGCAAAACCCCCAGACGAGATTCATGAGTTTTGGACATGCATTAAAAAAGTCGTCATGGTAACGATCAATACAATTAAGACGATAATAAACTTGTAAAACTCGGTTCGGGTTCAGACACCGTAGCTACTTGGTTAAATTTAGGAAGAGATCATATTTTTGGTTGAAATAACTATGATCGTTACAGGTTATGCAATGTTTCCTGGCTGTATTTGACCCATCCAACCACTTAAACTTCCTCCCCGTGTCGACTTTTCTTGCTGCTGTGTCAACTGACTTTGACAGCACATCGGAATATTACACTAGAAGGGCGCCTCCGGAACACCACGTTACAGGGATATATGCAGCCGATAGTTTGACACGGGGAGCCGCTGACGTATTGGGTTGGACTTTTGATGACCTAACCGAAGACTCGAATTATCACAGGCCGAGAAACAGAGCGCTTTCACAGTCTGTTCCTGCGGTGACGCCGAGCAATTCAGCAGAGTTCTGAGCTGCAGCTTGGAGCTGCATCGAACTGTTTTGATGCGTCACTTAGCAACTTGTCGTTTGCCTGCAGCTACTGAGAACAAAAAGTTTGTTTGTTGTCACTGCGGCATGGAAGGAGCAATCCTGGCTTACCTCTAATAATAACACATATTTATATGAATAATTTGAAGTCATTTCCATGCAAGATAATATTTAGAATTTTGTGAAACCGCTCCGCTCTTGGTTAATGACCGGCCTCAACCCCGCCCCAGAGGTTCTCATGTCACGCGAGCAGAAGACAAGGTCTTCTCGCTGTACCTCACATCTGTGTTTTAGCCACAGTGCTGCTCACCCGGGTGAAAAAGGCACCCCGCCACTCTGTCAAGTAGACAGCATGACGCCCCTGTCACCTGCCACACTCTTTGATCCACTCTTGTCAGTGCCTTCCACTCGCCCACCTCCTGTCAGCTCCCATTGCTCAGATCTGAAGCTCTGTCCCCGGGGAGAAAGCAGCAGACAGCAGAGGCCTCGTGTGACACAGAAACTCTGGATGAATTTGTCTTCCTAATGTGTCACAGAGAGCCGCGTCTTTTAGCACAGGGACTCCTCCTTTCTGGACAGTTGTTGAGTGTGACATTTCCCACTGACACGGTGCAGAGGATTGCAGTCCTCATGGGGCGATTGTTGAAGGTGGCTGGCCGCGCAGATGCCCAGTTCAAACGCTTTTCATGTGGCTACGAATAAGAGACATGATGTACCATTCATGTGCCTTAGCATTCATGCATCCCGTCTCTCGATTACGGCAACCGTGTGCAGCATTCTTGTGGAATAATTATTCCTTTTGTTTGTAGGAAAATTGCAGCCTTTGCAAGTTGTTCGTAGCTGTATTGCTTTCGCCCGACTCTTCTCATCTCCTCAATATGCTTTGAAACAAAATCCTTTTTACCCTCTTTCTAACACCATAAAAGCACTACATCTGAAGTGACTGGTCATCAAGTAGGTACATTTTGAATGATCTCTCAAGTTTTTTTTTTTTACTCTTCAAAAAAATACCATCCACCGCTTTTTATGTGTACAATGCCATGAATGAACATCGAGGACACCCTCTCCAAAGGTGTGCGGCGTTCTCGTGGTGTTGGACCTATTAAGTGTATCAAGACAGCAGGGACACAAATCACCAGGGCCTGATTTACTGCAGCTTTTTCCAAGTGGTTGCCAGGTGCGTCTCTCTTGAGATGCGAGAAAAAAAGGGCAATTCGCACACATACCTGTAGTCATCACGGCCGCCGTCGCGCGACGAGGACCTCTCTCAAGACATAAAGTGACGGTACGGTAAGGTACCGGCCCATAATTGCGCGATGGTTCAGAGCCGTGTGGGAGGTGACTGTACACATATATAGCTACTTCAAAGTAGACTCCCCTCAAAACATGCAATACGCGTGTTATCCGCACTCCTCACGCCCTAAAGGAAAAGCATCTATATGTACAAGGCAGAGCCCACAGCACACAAACACTTCACAGGGTGCCACAATGCTAAATTCCAGCCATGCATATGCATTTAAGAGCCGATCGGTGCAGCTTATAGTGGGGAGACAACAGAGGCTGATTATGTATTCTGCAGGATTTACCGAGGTCACGCACTCGGCAACTGTCAAGTGTAAACAAAGTGCAGATGGAATATTCAAGAGCCACACGAAAGGTTACGGAGACTTAAAAGATAAAAAATGAGAAATAAGCAATTAGGCGCTTTATTAATGTAAACAGTGCCTGATGGCTGTGACTTAATATAATATTTGTGTTCATCAAACTTGGACTGGAACTTTGATGAACTGTAAAATCACTACAGGCTGCAACAAAATGTTTCTTTCTCTCGAGTCTGATTTTGGCTTAATTTACCATGACGTCCGCATGAACCCCAGCTCAGGAATCATAAATGATCTTTTCTGGTTTTCAACTAAATCGTCATTAAATTGAACTAACGACGTGTTCGCTGGCCAAAAGAGCAATTAAGTCTACATTTAAGTCTTTTCTTTATCGCTCCTCCTGCCGCACTTTGAAACCCATCTCAAGGCCGTCCAAGGTATCAGATTAAACTGTCATGAAGGTGGGAGACATCAACATAATTTAAATATCTGATACCTGCAGAAACTCGTTCAAAAATAGTCACTGGTCCAAACCCCACGTGGTTCCACATATCAGGGTGTGCACTGAAAGTCCATCATAATTCCAACATAGCTCCTGGCAGGAGGGACAGGCCTCAGTGGCAGCTCACTGAGGCAGCTGTTAAAGATGAGGAGGATGAGATGAAATGTGCGGACCCATGGGGACTCTGCCCGATTCATCTTTTTCACTTCCCCTGCTCGTCTCTTGTGCGACCTCCCTATTCCTCTTTTACTCCCTCTGCCTCTGGCTAATCCCTCTGATTAGGCTAATCAAGCTGAATGTCAGTTTGGGGCAGGACTGGTGGAGGACTGGCGGGTGGAGAGGACAGGACCGAGCCCCGCTGCGGTGCTACTGTAATGATGAGTAATGGTGTCTTAAGCAGAACCTGCGAATTCAGTCAGCGGGCCTCTGGTGGCAGACCTGGTTTTAACAGGATTAGACTGTCACACAGAGCTGGTATGATTTAAAAATCTGACATCAAGAAAGTTATTCTCGTGCACTTTGGATGGATGGATATTATACGATTTTTGCTCCTTGACTGATTGATACTATTCCATGGGAAGGTTTTAGTTTATATCAGTGTCTGCCGTGAAGACACAAATCAGCCAAACTCTGCCTGTTTCACCCTTTTGGGAAAGAGCAAACATCTTTCAAATCAGCAAGGACATTTCCTTCGCCGTCTCATCTCTGTCCCCTCAGAACTGATGTCTCCTTCCTGACATTGCGTCGTCCATTTGTGCAACGGCTTTTGATCTATGTTTAGTGAAGTGGCAGGGCTATAGCTATTGCTTCACAACCAGTCCAGCACCCCTCCAGCAGTCTGCAGCTCTGCACTGCCAATCCATGCCAGGCTGGCAGGCATTGCCCTCCCCTTGGTTTATCTGATGTCTCAGCAGTACAGTGGACGTTTCGGGCCAGGCTACAGGACGTAAATAACCCCCTGTGTGCTTGAAACTGGACAGTTTGCATGACAGGGACATGGAGATCTGCAATCACAGCTTTCACACATGACAGCATTAATTAGGCTTCATTGATTCTCTGCCAACGCTGTAGACTGGTCTCCTGCTGAACCTCATTCACGTTAGGGGAGCTGGCACTGTAAAACGTTATGTTGTATGCTACCTCTTTAGGCAGTTTTATGTTTTTCATTGATTCACCCCTGCGTAACCTCGTCGTGTAAGCGTATAAAGTAAGCTGCAACTGTTGCTGTCTCCTTTTCCCCCCCATCAGTATTCTTCTTTTTAAGCTGCGCTGGGGAAAAAATACAGTTGTCTTGTCAGCATAAATCACAAAATTGTGCCGTAACAAGAGAACAGATTCTCATCGCCTCTAACTAGAAGTAAACGGATGATGGTTTTCCATCCACTCATCCATCCATTTTCTTTTTCTCTTCTATCAGCATCCAGCAGCCAAACACCTGTCTCCCCTGTCTAATCTCTATGAAAAGATATCTGCATATGAATGCAGAATCTGTGGGAAGGGAACCAACATGTCGGCGCTGGAAGCATTCGGAAATCTGTTTGTAGACCAAGCAGTATTGACCGGCCGTGGTTGAGCAGGCTTTGGCTTCAACAGTCCATGTGGACTCTTTCCACCATAAGAGGTGGAAGCCATCAGCTATAAGGTTATCTGCATTTTTATGCATTTTTGTAGAGAGCATGCATCCAGGCATTCATGTATCCATGCACAACCTTACAAACAGTAAAACTGTGGCCACCAATGGGTGGGGGAAATTTTGGTGGACCAACCAAACGATGGAGCGACCTGTAGAGTTGCTGGTTGCAGCTAAAAGGAGCCACGTCTAAATCTGGACTCTCAGTTTATGAAACATGCTCTCATATTCATAATCCAGGCCCACAGATTTGTAAGCCGTGCCCACAGTTTTTCAAAGTGTATTATATATTGCAAAACCGTGGGCACGGATTATGATTCCAAGAGCATGGTTAATAAACTGAGTAGGTTTTTTTTTTTTCCCTCAGATGACCTCAGGGGATCTAAATTCTTTCAAGGAAATGAAGTTTTGAAATTGTCAGTTGCTTATAAACACACCTAACTAATAAAACTAAACGATTTCCTCAGTAATATGTACCAATTTGCCTAATACCTTCCAGAAATGTCTTGTTAATTAATAATTATGGACTTCAAAAGATGAAGAAGAAGACGAGCTTTGTAGCTTATCATGTTACTAATTGGACTGCAGAGGAAGTCTTGGCCGGGACATCCGTTATCCATTTTCTAGATGTCTGCTGGCTACACCAGAAGCCCAGAGACATTGGCCAATGACCCCACAGGCTAAACTGTCGACGGATAGCCGCTAGGTTCTGCATTCGCCCTAATCAAGTCATCTTGGGAGATCCTAAGATGGTTTTAGGTTGGATGTGATGTGTAGCCCATGGGTCTTCTCTGAATTTGAGAAATTTAAGAAAGCATCCAAGATCAGCATCTCCTCATCGTTAGAAGACTGAACCACCACCACAACAGGCTCTATTCACAGTGCAGGAACAGGGATTCGACTGCACAATCCCTCTGGATATCTTAGAAATCCTCATGCTCACCCTGCGCCTCAGGATGATGGTGAAGACTGTGGAAAAAGACACTGGTTTTGACTGCTTGTTATCTGTAAACTCATACTTTGGGTCAAATGTCACAGCCATAGTAAAGGTTGAAGTGTGAATGGGGAAATGGGCTGATGGGCAGAGCAATACTTTCCAAAAAGTAGACACAGCACCAATCCGGCTTATCAGTCTCATGGTCCATCTTACTTAACTTGCGAACATCACCTCCCACCTCATGGGTCGAGACTTCTCTCACTCCATTTCCAACTGTGAAGTTATGTGACAGGTTAAATTTAGTGATAGGAAACAGTAATGTGAAAAATGCCACCAAAGATGACTCTTTTCGACCAGCAGCAAGCGGCTAATTTTAGCAGAAAGCTCTGAAAAACTAACTGTACACCAACTACCGAGCATCAAAGTGGAGTCAAAGTTAGCAACTAGCTAGTGAACACAGCGGAGTATTTTTTTTCAAATGTGTTGGAAGAGATTGGTCTAAACTGAAATTTGACATTGTTTGTCTGCCGCCTCATAGATTTACCCAAATGCCCCAAGTGTAGCTTTGGTTTTGAGTACTGACAATTTAGAACTGAGAAACAAAATGCTGTCAGCGAGCTTCTTCCTCGCAGTGTTTGACAATTTATCCTCTGCGGTCCCTTTGGTATTCTTTGCAGAAGCTGGTAAATATGAGCCTACTGTTTGCACGTTATTGATATCATTTCTGCTTCTTCTCCCTTTCAGAGCCCATGCGTGCCTTGCGGGGTCTGACGGCTTCAGAGATCCAGCCCCGGCAGCTGGTCCTTCAGTGGGAGCCGCTGGGCTACAACCTAACCCGCTGTCACACCTACACGTTGTCCCTGTGCTACCGCTACTCCATGCCAACAGGTGGCAGCGGAGGGAACAACGCCACCGTCAGGGAGTGCCTGTCGGTGGAACGTAACACGTCTCACTTCACCCTCAGGGACCTGCCACCCTTTCGCTCGGTCCACGTCCGGCTGGCGCTGGCCAACCCTGAAGGCAAGAAGGAGAGCAGAGAGGTCACCTTCCAGACTGAGGAAGACAGTGAGTGGGCGTTTTTTTATTTTATTTTACCCACACAACAGTAGACAGGACAAAAGATTGCTGTAATAAGTTAGAAATATTACCTCTGTGCAACTCCAATATCATTATGGAAAACAGGGATGTTTTTTTTTATGTATGCATAGAAAGTCTTTATTGTCATAGTTACTCAGCTCTTGCTTCAGAGCTGGCTTCGTCTTGAATTTCTAGTTTTTTCCGTGCGTGCTCCTCCATGCTCAGATAATTATTGTGCAACGCTTACACAAATCCATGCCTTTAGTCATCCAGTACCAGAGGAGAAAAAAAAATAAAATACAAATATTGACTCACAAAATAAGCTGGATCAGCGTAACTAAATGGAAGATCAGCCTTTTAAATGGAAACCAGTGGAACATTAATCAGCTAAGGCCGTGGCTGGTAGCGAAATGCTAAAATGATTTTGCTTATCTTTGTATTAATATTTTCCTGTGTACATCAGCAGATTAGGCACATTCTAATGCAAATTCCCGGGGAGTGGAAGTACAGAAGGTCAAACACTTATTGTTATGTAGAAAAAAACCTTGACGTTTCAATGTAATTGAATGCCACTCAGGGATATTCTTGACCCGGGAGAGAGAGTGAGAGGGAATGATGGCTATGATATGAAATTGGCAACATTTCCTTTTTTTATTTTATACTGAAGCTTCAAGATGCATTGTACTATCTGCTAAAAGATGTGGTTATTATAGACAACTTGAAAACTTGAAAATACCAAGCACCGGAGAAGATATAGAAAAGGAGACAGCTCTCTTAATTATCTGTCCCTACACATTGCTGCCTTGTAGGCAGGAGGAAATTAATTTGCATATGTGGAATAACATACAGAATGTGGCACGGTCTTCTAATTTTATTCATTAGATTTGACTGGTTCGAAAGTGACAAGTTAAAACACACGTGTCAAAAAACAAGCTGTGATTGTCCCCTTCCCCGCACACACACACACACACACACACACACGCGCACGCACGCTTAACTTGATGTTTTGAATGTCAGCACCACTGGAAAGTTTTGCTTTTGAGCCACTGAATGCCAGTCTGACAGTCTGACAGTCCCCAATCCCCCTGTCACAAGGAGAGCCGCCATCACCCTCGCAACTACAGTAATTGAGCCGCAGCCGGTGACAGTTCCTCCTGCCTGCTTCCTATTGGGCTCAACAATCAAACGCTGGTGTATCGCTTTGCTTACGCCGTGTCTCTGCTGCTTGGAGAAAAAGGAGATTTGGCTGTCAGGGATTCATGGATACAGCAGAATTTGCTTCTTGTGTGCTTTGCCTACCAGAGCTTCATCCTCTAAGGCTAACAAACTTACAAGCGCAGCGGTCTCCATGCCATCTTTTTTAGAAATAACAGGTAGTTCACTTTTTAAGCTTTGGAAGCATCGGCATTACAACATACAGTGATGTTCAAGCACTAGTTATTTTTCCCTGTGTGCATGAGTACCCTACTATACAATAAAGCTGTTCCAGGGAGCTAACCCGACTCTGTTCGACCTGAATGGAACCGAACCTTAAGTAGCATCATCGGCATCAACGCCTGTGTTTGCCTTATTATATCGCATCAGAATCTCGTTCTGAATAAAATATATATCATCTGTTTTTCTTTGATTCGACATCAAGTTTTCAGTTATCTTCTTTGATTTTGCACATCAAAGTCTGTTTAAAGTGTTGGGGAGTACTTGCTGTTTGTGTGGCAGAAGTTCTGCAGAGCCGTGTGAAGTCTGATGAATGCCCTAATATGTTAGACAGAAGTGAGATTCCCAGATCTCCGTAGCCCCCTCATCTCCGCTTGAAGCTTCGCTCAAACCACCAGAGTAATTTCGCAACGATGAAAATTCTTCAGTTGAATTGAACTATGGGTAACGTAGGCACCGGGTTTTGACGAGGAAGAATGCACGGACCTCGGTATGCATCTCTGTCTCTCCTGCATCAGTATTGATACTCTTTAACTGGGCGCTACTCTTTAGATGCCGATGTTTTCCCGCATAATGAGGGGTTCTGCAGTTTTACCTCCAGTTAAAGCGGATCAGATAGCCTGGGCATCATTTTTTGCTGTTAACTGTGTGAGCACAGTTCCTGTGTGATCCTGAACGCTCCTACATTTTCTAGTGGAAACATGATTCACTCTCACATATAGATATAGCCAGGTTTATTTTGGGTGAGCAAATGTGTTTTAATCCACAGTCTCTCATGATCTGAACTTCAGCAGCTTACCATGGAAACAGGGCACGCAGTCTGTGTTACTTCAAAGACTATTTGAGGAACATTTTTTTTCACTTCTCTGCACAAAACTATCAGACTTCAGTACATATTATGTAACATTTTTTTTTTTTTTGCTCTTAATTCTCGTTTTGTGACATTGTAACAGAAGGCTATTACCACGGAGCCAACAATCCACTGTGATTGATTTCTTTTTTTTAACTTTCAAAACTTACTTCACTACATTTCACGCACCGAAAATGGGGGGTGTAGTCCTTTAAGGAGATGTAGCTCATTAAAAAGAGGCTATTTTACTTTGCTATTTTTTCTGCCGGTGAGGTGCTAAAAGAAGAAGAATTGACTGTCATCCTCCAAGACACTGTGCTCCGTTATCAGACAGCAGAAGCCGGAATCTCAATTCATCCTGAGGGCTGAGAGCAAACCGGTCCACGGTTTCCTTTCATCACCTCCCCTCTGCTCTGTCGCTCTGATCCCTCTTTTCCATCCTGCTCCATCCCTCCCCAGCCCCGTGTTTTTTTTTTCGCTCTGTCAAAGTTGTTTTTACCCCCTGGTATGACTGCAGAGGAGGCCATTAATTTGAGACCCGAGCGGAGAGTTTGTTTCAGAGAAAGCTGTTTTTCTTTCTCCCGCTGTAGTTCCTGGCGGCATCGCTCCGGAGTCCCTGACCTTCACCCCGCTCGATGACATGATCTTCCTTAAGTGGGAGGAGCCCGTGGAGCCCAACGGCCTCATCACGCAGTACGAGGTAGGCTATCTTGTTTGTCGTGCAAAAAAAAACAAAACAAATCCACAATAATGCGGCTGCCTTCACATCACACGCTAATCCTCTCCAGGTGTAGGATGTGATTTTCCCTCTTGCCAATCTATTTTATTCATCCTCCCTCAGTATAAAGACTCGTATCAAGGAAAAGTCTCCTCTGCTCACTCTGCAGACTGTATCGCTCCCCCTCTGTAATTTCCCTCGGGCTTGTTTTTGCTGGTTCTTGCCCAAACGAAGGTACATGTAGCGCAAACACATGAGCGTGAGACACTGGAGTGGGGAGGACCCGCTTTTCACAGTTCATGGGATTTACTGTACATGTTCACATGGTAATGAAGCCGAGGCACAGACTTCAGGCTGTAATTACATGGGGGGGCAACCACTCTAATTACTTATTTGCCTAAGAGATGCCTCCGCAAGGGGGCAAATTTAAATGTTTCTAATTAAATATTGATGGCCCCATACCAACTCCTAGACCTTTTGTAGTACTGGGCTTTTTCTGCAAGTAGATGTGAAGACCCGCTATGGCTTAATCTGACGGGGAGAGAAACTAGTTTCCACTCGCAAGCTGGGAGCTCGCCCGAGAAGTGAGAGGCGCTGTAACCTTTCTCCGCATACAGATGACGTGGCCCTTGCCCCTAACCCTCAACGCTGCTACAGCTCTGGATGTGCAACACTGGATTTATGAGCCAGATACCATTGTTGCTGTTTGAGAGTCAAAAGTCTGATAACAAAATATCAGCCAATATCTGTTTGTTACCACAAAGGATTTATTCTTAGCACAGGAGCACAAACAAAGCCCAACAGTAGCACAACCTAGTGTAATGACCTTTTTGGTTGTCTGCGTTGGCTCCTACTCGTTGAATCGCGGTGAGCTCCGCGCCATTTCCACCGAGCCCAATCAGCCCTTGTGAAAAATCTATAAAACCAATTTTAAATTCTGATCATCGTAATAGGAGTACCCACTATCTTTCAAAAAAAAAGAAAAACAAGCCTGTGTGCTGACATCTGCAACTTCTATTGGCCGGTGAGTGAAGCTGAGTGACAGGTGAGTCGACAGCAGAATGAATTTGATAATGAAACATCCAATAATCATGCACTGTATGAAGAAAAATGGATGTAGTCTGGCTGTCACCATCTTGGCAGTCCCTGGAGCCAATCAAAGATGCCAGTCCCTTAATTCTGCAGAACTCTAAGCCTTAATACAATTCAAAGCAGGTGAGTGAACTCACCCCAAGTGCAGCTGGTGATCACGAACGGTAAAATTAGTTCTAGAGACCAAAACAGTTTTTTTGTACCAGGCTGTAAACATGTTTACTTCTGCTGTGAAGCTGTGCATTTTAATCAGGGGGGCTTATGGAGATTGAGTCAATTCTTGTGCCAGGCTAGTAGTTTACTGAGTGTCCTTTGGGTGTTTGTCCAGACAAAACAATGAAAAATGTTCCGTTTTAGTGTTATCGTCGCTACATTTGGAACAGGATGTGTCCATGCTCACGGGTATGGCCATATTGTTTGATTTTGTGTCTTAGCTGTCCAGAGAAAGCCATATGCCAAATGTATAACATCAGCTGTGTCAGTCAGACAAAGTCAGACATCATTTTATAACCACCAATGGACTTTCCATCCATTTATTCATCTATGTCTCAGGGTGGCTGAAGTCTGTCCCAGCATGCATCGGGTGAATGAGAGGGAAACTTGTTTTACAGACTTAAACACATTCATCAAATTGCAGCAGAAAAGCAATAACATCATGACGGTCTTCATTCATACTTGTCGTCTTCAGTACTCCTTTAATTTTTTTTCCTCTCTGGTTTTACTTTATCATCTAATCCAGAGAACTGTGTAAAATCAGGCCAGCAGTGCTGGAGAAGGAGGATGTGACACAGAATCTACCTGAGTCTGATTATCAGCAGCTAACAGCAGCATAAGATTTATTAGATCTGCGCTGTGAGGCGACATCTTTTTGCGGTAGTCCGAAGATTAATTGAGAGGCATTTCTCGTGAGAGAGCCCTTAAATAAAACGCCATCTAAATTCAATCTTTCAGGAAGTGTGATTAATAAGCTATTGGCTGTGAGTCATATCACGAATAATCTACAGGCTTGTACAGTAGGATTTGCTCTCTCTTACCTAACAATGGTAAGAATCGGGTGCTATGGCCTCCTTTGACACCTGCTAAGGTGAGAGCCAAATATCTAACTTGGACATAAACGTTTGATCACGTCCATGAACTCAAGAGCTCGTGCCAGGCCACCAATTCCTTTTTAGAGCTAGGGGGGAAGGAAACGTTGATACAATGGTCAGTCGGTCCAGCATTTTAGACCTGAATGAAATACCTCCATGACATGCCATGACATTTAGTACTGATGCTCACGCTCCCCTCAGGTTGAATCATCATTAAAATATGTCCATTAACCAGTGCTAGTGCTAATTAGCAAATATTAGCATTAAAACAGCCATTAGCTACCAAGAGTATATGTAGGGTATATCCATACCGCTGTTCAACATGTTAGCATTGTCATTGCCAGCATATAAGTATGCTGTCATTAGCATTTACCTCAAAGCTTCATTGCGTCTAAGTAAAACCTTAAAGAGCCGCTAGCATGAATTTGAACTCTTGTTTTGATCCATTGCCATCTTTCTTTCATTTCCAGATCAGCTACCAGAGCATTGAGTCATCAGATCCCGGCATTAATGTGCCAGGTCCTCGCCGTACAGTGTCCAAGCTGAGGAACGAGACATACCATATGTTCTCCGGTCTGCATCCTGGAACCACCTACCTGGTGTCAGTCCGAGCCCGAACCACCAAAGGGTTTGGCCAGACGGCTCTCACTGAGATCACCACCAACATCTCTGGTGAGGCCCTGTGCTGACTGCAGTTCCTGTTGCGCTTGGTTCAGTTTTAGCAGCATGTCGGTCTGTGTGTGTGTGTGTGTGTGTGTGTGTGCGCGTTATAATAACACAATATAGGTATAGGCTAATAATTTATGGCAATTATGGCATTGTGACGGTGCCACTTTAAAGAAAAAAAACAAAGTCTGTTTTTTGTCAAAGCATTTGCAGACGATAGTAAAGAAGACTAAGTAATGACTCGTAATAGCCCTCTTTTTGAAGTGCTTTTGATCAAGTTACGCATTTACTTTTAAATTATACAAATTATCTTCATTTTCCCGAAGCCAAACAGCTTTCAGACATGCGTCGCCTTCGCTTGATGAAATAACAGCCGACCTGAATTGTGGTGAACTACAAATGTTCCGTTTGAATGGTTCGGGTGAAAACAGCTTTTTTTTTTTTTTTCTTCAGCCAACATCACTGCAAACTAAGTCTGTGTTTAGCATCCAGACGTGACTGAGAAATTAGAGCAGCAGTGTTTGTAAGCGAAAAAAGGTTGCCGGTATGGATCTTGAGATCGGTCTGGAAAAGAAGTCTGTGGGGAATGTTGGAACGCTCTCATCTACAAATGGGTATCTGCGAGCTGTTTCGCTAATTGTGTTTACTCAGATGAAACATCACATGCTATTGTGATGTTTTCCCATAAGGAAAACGGCTGGGGTTAGTGGAGTGTGTGGATGATTTGGGTTTTTCTAGGAATGCATTCAGAAATAGTAAAAATGAGATTTTCCAAACAGGTCATCAGATATCACTTGCTTCTTGTTTTCTTGTTTCTGGCCCTGTTGATAAAACCCTCCACCTACAAGGTGCATTGACATATCTTGCACATTGAAATATTCAACAATTTCTTTTCCACACTACCTGCAAATACTTGCACATTGCTGCACAAAACTACACAGCTGTTTTAATAAAAAAAAAACATACTGTACACGCATTTACGCTTCATGTTTGTTATGCACCAAAACACAAAGACAAACTCCTTGTATATGAAAACCTACTTGGCAATAAACCTGATTGCATTCAATCAACGCTAACAATGATTTAGCTTTTTTTCCCCCACAGCTGTGACGCTAGATTGGAATAAAGTGGTCGTAAAGTTGTCATTTGACAATGTGATCTAAATGAACCGCTTGACGGACACGGACATGCAGATTAAACCACTTCGCCCATCAAACAACATTGTTATCTCTGCAGCCCTTGAGAGTATGACGTAATGTCAACCATTGTTAGCGTTATGTTCCCTTAATTGCTGCACACGATTAATCAAGGCCACAATTAAGTACTTTATGTACACAAATTGTTTTGATTGTGAGAGCCCGATAGTACGGATCCATGGAAAGTCCTCCAGGGAATGTTATGAATTCTGTGGTGTACTGATAACGCATTGGCCATTACGAGCATAGAAGCAGTGCAGTACAGCTATCTATGACGTCCGTAGTGTCATAGATTCAGCCAGATATGTTGTCCGAGCAACAACCATAGCAGCCGCACAATAAATGCGAATTAATCTACAGATCAGATAGAGAGTTTTTTTTTGGTTTGCTTTAGGTTTGAAGATTAAAAAAAGTATTTCTAGTCAATCAGGGATCAAATTAGGATCACTATGAATTAATCAATCAAAACAGTCGGTCCCTATTTCTTGTTTTTCTTAACTTCCAAAGACTTTGAGTAAAGTTAAAAAGATCTATTCCTCCTTTTGATGTGGACCCCCTACAGCCCACTTAAGGACTCCCCGTTGGTCCCTGGACCCCAGTTTGTGTATACTGTATTACAGTATAACTGGATTGGACCATCAACTGATGCTGTGCATAAACAAATTGCAAAGGCCAAAGTAAAGAAAATCACACATGAGCCTTCAGGGGTTCTGTAAATTTGTGCAGACTTATTAGTTTGTTTTTGGTCCCTAATGGATCGGGTTCACTGAGCTGCACATGTGCAGTAGAAGTGGCTGTGCTGTACATGATGCAAAACATGGAGCACGGTTGGCTTTTAGTGGGGAAGTAAAGAGAAAAAATGTGCCTGACTGAATCTGAATACCGCAAATTTTACCAGAAAGATTCATCTCGACGACTTTATTTGTCAAAACCCTGCGCTGTAAATACTGCAGCCTGTTCTCCATCCCGCTCCATTATCTGTACCTGTTCCATCTGGTTTAGAAGGTGGCATATGTGGGCTCGCAAGCCGTCAGGGTATGCGTTTCAACCTACAGGCTCCAGTGCCCTCTCTAGAAAAGCCCAGCGGGAAGCCAGCTCCAGCACCGTTTTTCGGTGGCGAGCATGAAATCGTGATGTCGCGCTATATATACGTCTTTTCATAATTCATGCCGGATTTAACCACCTAGCTGGCTCAAACACCTCCTCGACACCACTTTGTGTAATGCAGCTGTTGTGTGCAGCCCCTGAGTGTTTGCTTTTCGCGGATGACGGGTTACACAAGCAGATTTTTACAACGAGCATTAATGCCCTGCCTCCGACGCGGAAACATTTCCACTTTCATTCTGGAGCCTTTTTTGTTTCTGCTTATCTGTTGTACCAGGGTAGCCATTTGCTTCACTACATACTCCAGTTAATTCACTCCCCGTAGTAAACAGAGATGGGAACACTCAACCTCATAGTCCCCGGAGCTTTGCTGAGGTTGTGCAGCTTTGAGATCTGTCCTAATTATATTATAAGGGCCTCTTGTTTTCTCTGTAGTTGGCTGCTGTTTCTAGTCATCATCAGTCAGTGGCACTGTGTGGGAGGCCTCCACACACTGTAGTACACAGGGGACATGTGCGGGTAAAGAATAAAGATAGCACGCTATCTTTCCACGTACGGGTGTAGAAATGACTAAAGCAGGAGTGCCGCATCCTTTTAAACCCTCAAATAAACAACGCATGTTTGATTTTCAGGAAATGCAACAATTAAAAGCTGCAAATAATTCGGGTGTTTCCTCCGAAATGTGTTTCAGCCTTTGCCTTAACTCTTGTTTCCTTGCTCTCTTTTCTTTCCTCAGCCCCGGTGTTTGACTATGAAGACATCCCATCTCCGCTGAGCGAGTCGGAGAGCACCATCACTGTGCTGCTGCGCCCTGCGCTGGCAAGGGGGGCTCCTGTCAGGTACAACTGATACACTGTTCACTCCCACGCCAGCATTCATTCAGTGCTCATTCGCACTGTGATATTTATAGCAGCAGTCAAAAGGAGGCTCTCCGTGGAACAAATAGTTCTCCGGGCTTCTTTGAGAACAACAACGAAGCTTTCTATTAAAATTTTGAACAGAATGTGTGAGATATTTCAATCACCTTTCTTCTTCTTGATGTGAAAAATACATATGTAAGCCCCACTGGTTCTAATGTATATAGTTAAATGTTAAATAGAGCGTGACATGGGCGTATGTTATGTGTGTGCATGTGTGGCGTGTGCATTTACGTGTTGCATTCATGTTTCAGATAAAATATGTCTGGGATGTATTTTTCTAGTCAAAACGACCCCCCCTAAAAAAACAAACAAACGTCTTTACTCCCTCTGCTCTGAAACCTGACTCACCGCGTTAGACAGTTTTGAAATGACAGCACGTAACAACCAATCGTATGTCTGCATGACTTGCCGACAGCTCTGTCACCGTAATGACGACCACACTTCAGCTTCAGCCAGGAATCAAGGTTGAACGGGGGGGGAGAAAAAAAAAACATACAGGCTTTGATGGAAAAACTGAAAAAAGGGAGAAGAGAATGAATTCCTCTCGGTCAAACGCAACAATGCAAATACAAATATATGTTATAGCGGCGTGCCTTTATTGGACGCGGAGGCAAAACAAGCAAAACACAATCAGCCTTTAAAGGTGGCCATGAATACCAAAACCTCTGGAGAGCTGTTGACATTGCTGTCGGCAAGATAGACAGAGAGTACAGTATTGATTTTCTTTTTCAAATAAAGTTTACATTTTGTGGTTGTAATCTGCCGCCTGTGACAGAAAATAAAAACAAAGACGCCAATAAATACAGGAGGCTTTAAAAAGAAAAGTATGAAGACATCTTTTGTTATATTTAGACAGCATACAGATAGATAGTGTATTATGATTAACTTGTTGTACTGTTGTTCTCCATTTTGGCAAGGGCCTTTGAAATTAGTTTGGCCTTCTGCGTCAAATAGAGGCACAATATCAACAGATTGTGTGTTTTACTAATGATCGCGGTTGCCTCCATAAATACATCATTTTGCACACAGCTCTTGTTTTCTTGCCTCAGAAGGACGGGCACCGTTTCAAGTGTTGAATCACTATTTAAAGGGTAAATTGTGGTTTTGTGTAACTCGGTTCTTGCTTTCATGGTTTCGGCGGGTCGTCTCCTGTCATTAATTATAACGTGGATTGCTGAGATCTGGAAACAACGATGACACAGCCAAATAAGAAGTGACAAGGCAAGAAACGGAAGCGGTCAGACAGTCGGACAGGTTGTAAACAAACTGTACTGTACTAACAGGGATTATTACCAACATTTCGGGTGCTCTCATTGTTTTTCCTCTGAGTTGAGTGGTTTAGGTGTTGGGGCTAAACTGTTGGCTTGTTCACAACCTGTATGATCATTTGGCTTTATTGTAGCAATGACCAAACTTCTCATAAATCCGAGTTTATTCATGCCCACAGGGGATAAAGAGCAATAAAGCCGACATATTGCATGCCATGAAAAGTAGTTTAGTCAGTAAGTAAAATCTGCGAATGAAGTCCACGTGAGGAAAGCACGAAGTTAGTCGTACTAAGCTCCTTACTGTCCCCCTCCAGTGCCTACCAGGTGGTGGTGGTGGAAGAGGATGGGTCCCGTCAAGTAAAGAGGAGGGAACTGGGCACCAGCGACTGCTTCCCCACGCCGAACTCCCACAATGAGGCGCAAGCCAGAGGGGCGCCACATTACTACACAGCTGAGCTGGCTCCCAGTAGTCTGCCTGAGGCTACGCCCTTCACCGTGGGCGACAACCACACCTACAACGGCTACTGGAACAGCCCTTTAGACCCCACCAAGAACTACCTCATCTACTTTCAGGCCACCAGCAACTTCAGAGGGGTAAGAACCGCTGAGACGCCTCGACGAGGCTTTTGTTTCTGGAGCTCAGACACGCTGCTTTTTATGTTTTAGCAACCTTGACAGTCAGTTTAGATTTATGTCAAGCAAGTCGGAGAGGCTGTGTGCCGGCGGCGCTACGAGAAAGGAGGCAGTCCTCTGCATAAACAAGGCTTTATTTATGACCGAATGGGGTGATTTGTGTGATGCGTTGTCAGGACGGCTTTGGGTCGATTGTTTCCCACCGGTAAATATCGGACTTCTTAATGTTGCATCATTTGCAAATGAAAACCCCTCAAAAACATCACAAGAGCAAAGCGATCAGAATGAATCATAACTACTTTTAACTACGATAATTACATGCAGAACATATTCTGTGCTGTGCTTTTTTTTTGTCATCGTCCGGTTGTCTCATCCCCTCATATTCATGCTCTTTAAAAAAACTTTAAGAACGGTTTTCTCCTTTTCTTCTGTGGGGAAAATCAAACACGGCCTCCCAGGATTAAAACGATCTGAAAAGCAACTCCGTGAGCAATTGAAAAAGTGACTGGAGCATGAATAAGAAATGCGCTCGCCAGTGTGCACAGAAGCAGTGAAAAAAGTAAATGCTGTTTAATTCATTAGGCCCATATGGACCTTATGTGTGCCTGCCTGCAGCTTCTTATCTACAGTAGATATGTCAATGATGTCTGACTCCTCGGGGGATGCAGATCCACACTCCTCTGGGCGCTGTAAGGCGGGTCTCCAGAGCCCGGGAAGGCCACAGTCGGCCTCTGATCAGGGTCGACGCTGACATATTGTGCCCGACTGAAATCTTCATCCTTTGAAATGAAATCAGCAGTGAGCCTTTCCCATCTTTGACAACCGCTCTTGATGATTCTCCGTTAAGAGCAAATTAAAAGCTTTGTTGGCACCGCGGCTCTCAAGACAGAAATCATCCAACACAACAAACTGAATATCATTCATATGGATGATTTTCTTTTTTTGTCCTGCAAAGATGTTCATTTCCGGTCCATTTCTTTAACTATAGTTGTGTTTCAGCAGAGATGGGCTGCTCAGGGAAAAAAAGAAGAAGCAAATTATTTTTGACAATTATCCAGGATAAATTAGATGTGCGCGGCTTATTGTGGACCATCAGCTGCCATTGAATTGAAACAGTAATTGCTTTGGAAGATATGCCTTCAGTGGGGTTAAAGATGCATGATTGGTGGTTCCAGTTTCTTTTGACACACACACACACACACACATAACCAGGAAATGGACACACACTCTTTCTCTCTGTCGTATCTGTAGTCTCCAGTATCCAGATTTACAGCTATCTATTACGCTGAAAATGAAAATACTCAGCAGGCTGATATTTCAACCCTTTGTTGCGTTTATCATGACTCATCACCTGGGATTACCTGTCACTCATCCCGGTTTTCGCTTACTTGATATATTGGTGGGTAGGGTTGGGTTTTGATGTGTTGTTTGATCCCGCTCCAGATTGGCAAAATACACAGATTTGCTAAGCTAACAAATCTGGTATTTAATCTCTTATCTGTTCGTGTAGCCGTTTAGATCAGATATAGCTAATTGACATTAAATTCTCTATGTTAGTTACTCGCGTAAACACCCACACCCACAGTCATTTGACAGAGAGAGAAGCATCACTCCGTAACAACACTCTGCAGTCCATTTATGCAGCCTGTTCAAGGCGGGAATCGACGCCTGTGTGAAAAGGAGAGAGCTGGCAGGGGTCGATGTTTTGATGACCCGTGCAACCCACCACCGGGGGATTTAAAAAGCAGCTAGAAGAAGTTCTCTAACCCAGAAGAAGAAGAAATTAGCAGCTAATGCGAAGTAACCCAAAATGTTTGCGAATTGAAGAGAGAATGAGGTGTGGGAGCTACTTAACCCTCCCACAACGCAGACTGTGTTATCTGTTTGTTTTTGCTGCAACAAGACCAGCAGAGTGGCGGGTGAAACGAAACTAGCAGATCAGGTGACTTCAGCTTCAGTAGTCAAAAGCAGCCCTAGTCATATTTTCATATTAACATTGGATCAGGTGCGAAATGAGTCACCCACAGAGAATTAACAGTTCCAATCAGCTCTATGAGGCATCTTAGCATCTTTAAGCTCGCTGTTTTGGTTTTAACGGCCCGCAGCTGTCAGGTGGTGCACAGCCAACTGTGCACCACCTGCTCAGCACCAGACATCAGAAAGTTAGCAGCTACCTGTTGAACAGTTGGGCATTTAGCAGCTAAAGAACCTTTACGAGGAGTTGGTGGAGACCAAAACAGAACTAAAAGGAAAGTGAATATAGGACAGCTGGAAGTGAATGTTGATGTTGCTCCGTGTCTGCTGGATGTGTAAAATTGTCAAAAGTTTGCTGACATGTATGTCACCATAACAAATTTTAAGATAACAATACTTAATGTCCGCTCTAAACTCGAATCAGCTCAGTTCTTCTCAATCAGGAACAGCTAAGAATGAAAAAACAAAGCGTGCCGGTGTTATTTCAACGTAGTTGATGCATTTAATCAGCATATCATACCGTAGCATTCATCTCATTTCCATATTGTAGATTATGAACAGCACTCTGTGCTACCTCTCAGATCTGTAGTGTTCGTGTGCTCTCACACTACAAAACGACATTTCATGCTGTATCTCAGCTGAATCTTTGAGTTTTGTGTTATTTATAACTTTGTTTACTTAAAAAAGGTTGAAATCTGAACCTCAGTGGATTCTGCGGGGGATTAGAACGGATTCAGATTTGATAAGCAGATCCAATGCTGAAGAGAAATTTCATAAAATGCTATCAAAATCCACCCCAAGGATGGGGATTCTTCCATATATACTCTATATCCGTCTTCTTAACAAGATTGGAGGCTCGCTTTGCATTAAATTGTTGCTTTGACAAGCACTCGTAGTTCTGTTTCAAAAGGCCAGAAATCCACCTTGACAGAGGACAGGGTGACACATGACATACTACCCGCCGCTGCTTTAGTAACCCCTGGGTGGGAGTAAATATGACTTATCTGTCACTGTTAGAGATGAGAGGAGATGAGAATCCACTTGAAACAGATTTCCAATTAAAAAAGGTAATTTGGCAACCGTTTTAGGCGAAAGGTTTTTGACTCCAATCTCAGAGCACAGATTAGCATAATTGCCCATAAAGGCTGATTTAACTTCCTTAAATCTTAATTTTGTAACACGCCCCTCCTTCTCACGGAGAGAGGTGTCTGTTTTAGGTGAGGTGGGGAGGGTCGGTGGAGCCAATCAGTGAACCCGGGAGCGTGACCTCACATGGTGATGGGGAGCATAGGCCTCTCATTTGACAAGGAGATGTCACCCTCTCGGAAATTTCAATTATTTCCTCCACACAGCAAAGGGCTGGGTGACTTTGACACACATGGCCTCCTGTGTTGCAGGTTTTAGATTTCCACTGACTGACTCATAATTAACTTGCACTGTGGCCGTTCTTTTTTTTTTTCTTGCTAATTACTGTGTCATGCTACCAAACCAAATGAATTGACTCAGCTTTTTATTTTCCTTTCCTCGCAGGAGACCAGAATAAACTGCATACGGATTGCTCGCAAAGGTAACACTTTCTTTTTCAGTGTTAAAGGTGCTTTGTTTAACTAATAAGTCATTATCACATCAGCGGATTATAATTACTATAAATGAATGATTCTGTATGATCTTAAACACAGTCCATCGCTGTCACAAAGGTTATCTTCTGACTTGTTCGCTTTTTACTTTATAAGTTGCTTAATTGGAATTCTGTACTGCTTTACAGTGCACAGAGAGGTAGTTTACAGCACAAAACGAGATGACGATGCTCTTCCTTTAGTGCAAATGGAGCCTCGGCTTTATGGCAACTGCTAAAATTGGAGGAAGTTAAAGTTATAATTGTTGTTTTTTGTTGTTTATGCAATATTTCTGTTTTTTTGTAGCCTGTTACAAACAACATTTCCCAGAAGCCCATTGCAGATTAAACATGTGATCCAACTCAACAAACATAACTATTGCTGTTGTTGTTTGCGACAGAAGCCCAGGAATCACATGTAATGACTTCTTGACTAGCTTTACTCATTAACTCCATTATCACAGATTGCTGTCCAACTCTTGGAGAGGGAAGAGAATCAAAGTTCACAGCAACTTCTAAATTCTTGGCTGGTCAGCCGCTCGTTTTTTGATTGTCTTTATTGAAGCCCACATTTGTCTGGGTGCTTTGTAAACTAATTATCAATGTTTACCAGATTCCAAGGCGGCCGCCCAGTCACTTGAGCAAAATTTGCTCGCTCATTGGTGAACCAAAACGGTTTTCTAGCTCTCAGGTTTGCTTCCACACAGTTGGAGGTGTTTTTAGTGACAGCTTTACAACTGGCATCCCGTGAAAAACACAATTTGCAATTTTCTCTTGGTGAAACCTTTGGCAGGAAACATCCTAACCGAGCTGTGATTGTAAGATCCGTGTCATATTTGGCGGCGCGCTGCTCTGTAGTTGCAATGGGACCCGTTGTATTTGCTATAGGTGTGCACACATGTAGGGCTGGCGGTGACATGGATTGGAAAATTATAATGGATCGTAATGATTATAGTAGTTGAGATAATAAGGTTACACTTGGTTCACTGTTCAATGTGGTTGCCCCATGGACTCTTTTGTTAAACTGTGTCTTGCAGTGTCATATCCCCATGTCTCAGCAATTAAGCTGCGGAATAAAATGTTATCATTATCTATTGTAATGAGGGTCTGAAAATAAGAAGCAGGTTATAAAAAAGCTGTAATTCTGAATACGCTACCACAATAGCAGCAGCACTGGGGTGATGCAGAGGCTACGGTTGGCTTTTTTTCCTGGCGCAACGCAATAATGAATAGGTGAAATTGTGATTCTCTGGGTGATCATAACCGCTGCCGGATTTCTCCTTTGCAGTTGCGGTCGTTTCAACTACGCGGCACGGGGTGCATGTCAGAGATTTCGACAATTATCCTGGCTCATGCTGCTGTTTAGGGGATTTGACACAGACTTAGTGTTGTTTCTTGGCTGCTGCAGGAAGGAAGCACCATTGCCAATCTCCCCTCAGCAGACACCAAAGGAAAGGTGAAAGCAAACATGCGTCCACGCTCTCACTCTGTTCCTCTCGAATCACTGACACTGACATTTTGGCAAACCCCTCTCGGGCTCTGATGGCTTTGAAATCCAGAATGTAGCGATGCATCCTCCATCCTCTCTCTCTCTCTCTCTCCCTGAGAGAGGAAGCGACCAGGAGTGTTTGCTTGAGAGACAGACACAGATAGAAGGCTCTCAGTTCAAACAATAGGGGAGCAGGAGAGAGACAGAGGGTGAAATGGAGTTGTCCCCCCCCCTTCCTCCCTGCTGAATTATGTCTGAAGTTTGTAGTGCTCTTGAGAAAGGTGGCAGTTAAATTGGATTCCTCTCCCTGAACTCTTTCTTATCTGGAGTGAGATGACATCAAAGAATCCTGCCTCACTATTGTCTGCCAGCATGTCATGTAAGTGGAGGAGGTGGGTTGCAGGCATATTTATAAGAGACTTTTTTTTTTTACTATAGTTGTGCATATACGACCGTGGCAGGCAGGCAGACCCAGAGGACGTGCTGATGCTACTCCAATTCCCTCAGAGGTGGCACAGAGGTCCTGTTAAGACCGTTCTTGGCTGCTTCTCATTTCCTCTCACCAGCTTCCCCCCCCCACACACACACACTCACGCTGCCAGCTGTGTTCACCGGAGCGCTCGGCCAAGCCACCGCAGTGGTGGGCGAGTGTTATTTTATTTTTTTCTCTTCGACACCCGGGCCCTTTGCTTTGTTTTATTTTTTTATGTCCTCAGATGAAAAATAGCTCAACATTAGCTTACACTAAAGAAGTCAGACCGTCTTTAAAGAGTCACCGTCCTGCACTTTTGCTTCACGTGAGCTCAGCCAGTGGTAAAACATCAAATCGGCATTTTGCTTTTTCACCATTTGGAAATCTTAAAGTCAACGGACCAACCATAAACCATCAAATAGTTTATTTCTACTTCATTTGCCTCGACAAAAGATCACAGACGTGCATTTAAAACCAACTTATATAAGGTTATCTAATATATTATATAATATATTGTCTGTTAGATGGTTCTGCATTGCTGTTTTCTCCGTCTATATTAAGATACTACCGATGAAACATTAAACGCCTTCTGGCAGCTCAAAGGCCACGCGTCCTCCCTGTATGTGGGAAGTGTTTGGTGCCATTGACTTAAGCCAGCGCTCGTTTGTAGAAGCGATTGGCATTAGTTCAGTGGAAACATGTACATGTGGGTAAAGTTTGACCAACGTGAGACGTTGTAATTATTCAACTGCATTGAACAGGAAAGAGGAACTTCCGCAGAGTGGCATGACCCTGTTGGAATAAATGCAGCTGCATTTATTACATTCATAGTACAGGTCATTTTTGGCTTTCTGCTAGGCCTTTGGCGGAGATCGGGTTTTATTTGTTGTTCGTGGCTTTTTGTTCGAAAACGTCCGGTAAATTATGCGTGTTGACGTCATGTTGAAGTTTTAATGACAGCGAAGAGAAACGGCAGAGAAGAAGTGATTTAGATTTACGTCGTGAAAGGGTGCTTCTCATTGAAGGAAGGTGGCGGGCGCGATAGCACTGCCCCGATGGAATAAGTGCTGCGCAAATGAACGCTACACTGAATTCACACAGTAAACTCATAAATTCATAATGTCGTGGAGTTTGTGGTGTGTGCACTTATGTCCTCTTTCCTCTGCGAACGAATCACACGATGCGTTTTGCATGATAAATGGCGGACCGTGATGATGACACATGCATCCCATTACCTTTTACCTCTCCGTCCCCGCCGGCTTCCCTGCATGACCACCGCCAGGATTATCTTGTGCAATGAAATGAATCACAATAGCCGATTTCTAAATATGGCCATAAACGCAGAATGACTCACCCAGCCTCATATGTGCGATTATAGAAAGTCTGTTAGGCTGTATTGTCTGCCAGGAGCTATAGTCACCAACAATCCACGGCCTGTCAAGCCAAACTCAGCATTCTGCTTCACTGTAAAGACGCAGGGAAAAAAAAGGAAAAGGCAGCGACTCCCCGATAAAGTGTCACAGCTCTGTTAAAACACATGCTGTCCGACTCTTTGAGACAGTCCCGAGACCCTTAAACGAGTCTCCGTCTCTGCATTTGGTTTTTATTCCCCATCTTATTTGTTTTCTCATCAGGGAAATGGCTGGTTAATGAAGAGCGCGCTGCCAGGAGTGTAATAATACTCACTTCAATTCATTCATACTTAATAGCAATTTCTCACCTTTGTATAAAACACAACGGGGAGCCCAGATGATTCATACAGAGGGAGATTTCATGCCTCGGGCTAGCCGAGACGGCACTGCAGACAGAAATGCACTGAGACTGTGACATATGGGTGGGAGGGAGATGGCTGAATAATGAAAGCATGCATCAGTTCAGTAAGATAACCAGAGCGCCGTCTCTCCCCGAGTCAGACATGTTTGCAGACGCTCGCGTTGCTGATATCACTCCAACAAGCTCTTTCCGATACTGTTTAGCGAGCTCTTTATTCCACTGCAGCCTCCAACCATTTTACGTGGAAATACACCGGGCTTGCTTTTGAAACACCGTCCTCTGAAAGCTCCAAGTGGATCTGCGGTGACCTCTAACACACCTCACTGCCTCTGCGGCTTGTTTGAATTAGCCCGGTGGATACAGCGCCACAGAGTGAGGATCCTTATCCTGTCAGTGCGCCGCAATCACCAGGATTAGTGTGGGAGACTCAGGATCTGTAACAGCGCCTGCTTTTTTCTCTGTCCGTAACTGACCATTTCATGTATAAATAAGACGATACAGGTGAGCCGTAATCTCTGAAACATTACCGCGATGGGTTCAGTGAAGACCTTTCAGGAATTCCCACAGTGGAGCAAGAAGACGTGTCCATGACCCGTCCATAGCAGTTTAGAGAGTTATTGCTCCTGATGGGAGATGGAAACAGGTTTTTCGGGCAAGTTCTACTCACATGACTGATCAGCTGTTTCCGCTCTGACGGGCTCCACGCCGCTCCCGCGGCTCCACAATCCATCCGACGATCACCCCGCACAGATCTGACGGAGCGTCCCTCACATCAATACACGAACATACAAACACAAATGTTGTATTTACGTCCCGTTTTTTCCACCGCTTGAGGTTTGGCCGCCGCTTTTCAAATTGCAAACCAGACTGCACACGTAAATAGGAACCACAAGGTGCCTAGAAAGGAGTCTAGAAAGGACAGTTTTACAGGTTTACACATGATTCATGTTTTCAATATTAATAATACTCGCAATATTCGTAATATACATCAGGTCGGCCCAGTGGACAAGCATGGAACAAGACAAGAGCAGGACAGCACGATACACAAATATGAGAAACCACCAGAGAAACTGTCGGCTTCAGCTATAAATGATTCACAACGTTAGTGCAAAAACAACTGAGCAGACTCGAGCTGTTCTACCATCATAATATTGTAATATTAATGCTATTTTGTTTATTTACTTATGCATACATAGACACACACAGTTTGATACACACAGATTTTAAGGCCCGAGGCTTCTTTCTCCGCCAGCTACACATTATTACTGGAAAGACACTCGACAGCGCGCGCGCTCACCTGAATGTTTGTGAGATTCCATTTACAGGTGTCCTAAAACCTCGGCGAACGAAACGAAACAATTTGCATAGCTAGATAGAAACCTCCATAAGGGGTAAGTGAGAAACTATGTTTCTTTCATCATTTGGATAAAGCCGCTGCGAAAGTGGCTCCACTGTGGTAAAGAAGAAACAAAACTCGTCTCTCTTGGACCTCCAGTACCGAGACCAGCTGAGGATGCCAATCTTCTTGGCAACAGCTTTGTTTGTTTATGGTAATCACGCTGAAATGAATGTGGCGGCGATTTATTGACACCCGAGCGCTACACGTTGCATCTTGTTTGTGCAATTAGAATCAGAACAGCCCATCTTCCGCCTCTTCCTCACCTCTCTGTCCTGCCGTGCAGCTGCCTGTAAGGACTCTAAGCGGGCTCTGGAGGTATCCCAGCACGCCGAAGACATGGGCCTCATCCTCGGGGCCTGCGCCGGTGGACTGGTGGTGCTCATTCTGCTCCTCGGCGCCATCGTCGTCATCGTCAAGAAGGGGTGAGCGGCTATGAAAATGTTTGTGTGTCTGCTGGCTGCTCGACGGGCTAGACCTTTCGAGAGTCAAACATTTACAGTCTTATTCTTATTGTCCCTGTGTAGCCTATCCAAAGGAGTAAATTTATCTCCATCCCAGTTGGCAGCTAGGGTCTATTGAGGAAAGCATTTGGCAATAAGAGTGAATTACAACCAGAGTTAGTGGAATGGTGGAGCATTAATCCTAAACTCTCCCCACCGCTGCCGCAGCCAAGCCTTTTTTTTTTTTTTTGTTTCATCTCATCTTTTAATTTCAAGGTCTGCGTGTTGGCTGAGCACATTCAAATGCAGACTGCTCACACTGGAAAACGCTGGCTGCCTTCCACCTGCAAATTACCTCTGTCGTCGATCGCACCTGCAGTGTATTCTTCCTTCGCTCGCTGGGCAATGGTGGAACACTCATCTGAGTGTGAAATATTTCATCAAGGGGCATGTTATTCCATTGCCCACTCAATTACATGAGGCGAGCAGCTGTGAGGTGCCAGTGGATGGGCTAGTAATTGGTTAGGAAGGTTGTTTTTGCCTCTTTTTTTTTTTTTTCTTCTTCTTCTTCTTTTTTTTTGGAGAGGGGAAGTTCTCCGCCTGAGGAATTTTCTCACGGAGAATGGTGCAGGGAGAATGAATGGGATGTCTGGAAGAAGGCAGTGACTGATAAGATTCAGCGGGTCCAATCTCACAGCCAACAATGGGAGCTAGACGGCCACGTGGGGGCAATAGGAGCAGACGTGTTTATATTTAGCCAGGAGACACTGTTATTTTGTGTGTACAAAGATTGACAGTGAATATAAACCTGGTAAGGATTGCTTTAATTAAAGAGGAGAGAAATCCTCCTACGTTTGAATGCCAAAGACAATCAATGTCTGCTATATAGTAATTATATATAGAATTTTTTAATATACAACTTATTCATTTTAGTTTAAAATAATATATATTATCACCCTGATTTGTTTATATGATTACATTTTCAATTAGACTCAACTTTCTAATGTCTTAATTTCATGATAAAGGGTCGATGGAGACTGTTAACATCAGTCCAGTCCATCATTTTGATATGCCATATTTCATACAGAAGTACAGAAGTCACCTCAAGGCTCTTTGCATCTCAGGCATCGCCCCGATATGTATTTTTTCCTTGTGTAAGAGCCAAAAAGTCCTGCATATTATCGACCCCTCCGCTCATTTTATTTATGATGTTTTGGCGCTCAGACCATCAGGTAAAATTCATGGAGCTCATGCAAAATTCAAATGATGAAGTCTGACCACGAATGTCTGAGGACTCAAATGAGTGAATACGCAAAATAAAGTGGGTGCGAGGGATCGTGTGTTGGATTTTTTTTGGGGGGAGTTTTCACAGTCAGGGTTGATGATCCAACGCCCCATGTATAAAATACTTTAAGTGTTACCTGTTGGGATTCAAATTTCTGCATTCTTATCCTGACCATGGATCCAGGTGCAGTACAATCTGAAACAAACCTTGAATGTGAGAACGAAACCTTTTCACTGGTGTGCAGCAGGCCCTCTCTTCATTCTTGATGCTTTTGATCCGGCTCCATGATTGCTTGCGAGGAACATCCCAACGCACTGAGCATCTTCATTTATCTTCCTGATGCCATCTTGATAAACCATAGTCACCTCTCTTTTTTTTTTTCTCCTCACTCTCTGTCTCTCTCCTTTCCTCCTCCTTCATGCTAATCAGAAGGGACTTCTATTCTTACCCTTACTACCCGTAAGTTACTCCTCTCTCCATCTTCCGCCCCTGACACCATCTTCCCCTTGCTTGCCCTTCGTAGCTCCAGGATTACTAGAGTGGAAACTGGCATTGCTATCTCCACCCCATCCTCCAGTGTAGCAACCCTCCTTCCTTCCTTCCTTCCTTCCTCCTCCGCCTCCTTTCACCCCCACCACCTCCACCAGAACCCCCACCGCCACCCCCGACACTCTCTTGCTATCACCAAATCGCACTCTACCCCTTGTCCAGTTTCAATCTCGTAGCTCTTATATTTTCCCCTCAGTCCAATTTCTCATCTCCTCACCCGCCCTCCTTTCCTTTCTTCCTTATCTCTTTGCCTGTCTTTCTCTCATTCTGCCCCTTCTCTGCTGTCCTCTGTCTATTATTGCTCCCCTGCCCCCCCCTCTCTCTCTCTCTCTCTCTCTCTCGCTCCCTCTCTCTGCATCTCTACAGTAGGAAGAAGGTGGCCATAAACAAGGCAGCCATGTCCTACAGGCAGGAGAAGAGTCGGAAACTGAGCTCTTTAGACTGCAGCATGACGGAGCAGAGCACTCTTCAGCAGGACGAGAGGATGGCCCACTCCTTCATGGATGCCCACGGCTGCAACGCTCGAAGTAAGACAGCAAAGAACATATGGGTACTCTTGAGAGAGTGTCTGGAGAGATGAAGCTCCCTCCCTCCCTGACCTTCAGCCATGTTTACTTCTGAGCATGTATCCAATCTGTTCTGCCAGACCATAAGGTGCTCTCGACAGAGAAATCTCCTGCAAGTCTCTCGTCTGTTTGAATATTCTGCAGTGCCAGTCAGCCCTCACGTCTCTGCAGAAACGCCAACTTTTTTTTCCCTTGAGCTGCCCCCTAGACTTTTCAGCCGAGTTTACATTAATAAAAAAGAACGGAGTCCGTGTGGCGGAGTGCATAATGTCATGTGCTTTGAACTGTGTGTGTGTGTGTGTCCGTATTCCCAGATGAGCAGCGTAGCTCCGTCAACGAGTCCAGCAGTTTACTGGGAGGCTCGCCCCACCGTCCACTGTCGGCGGAAGAGCTCGCCTTATCACACGGGTCAGCTCCACCCTGCCGTGAGGGTGGCTGACCTCCTCCAGCACATCAACCAGATGAAGACGGCCGAGGGATACGGCTTCAAACAGGAGTACGAGGTAAGAAAAGAAAGAGAAAGAAAGATATTTGTGTTTGTTCTTTGGGCTGTTCTTCGTGCTTTGACCTAGCGCCCCCCCCCCCGCCTTTATTTCCAGGGGAAAGGAACTCGTGCTCCAACATATAATGATATTGTGCTTCCGGCTTTGTGGTAACAGTTTTTGGAAGGCTCGACATGACAATGCCCCCGTGCGCAAAGCCGGGTCAATAAAGGAATGGTTTACTCTGCACAGAGCCCTTCCGGCTGCACGTATAAGTTCAACATATCTCGTCCTGAAAGTTGCATCACAGAACGCTATAAGATGGGGAAAAAACAAAACGAAAATGGAAACTGTCCTCCCAAGAATAATGACAACATCAGTCATTTCAGCCAGTGCCTCCAAATGACATGCTTACGTTCAAGCAGCCTCCAGCAGCCTTTACGAATTATGACACTTGTCATGCGGCACTCACCTTAAACTGAAACCACAACGTTCGCCTAACCGTAACCAGGTCATTATTTAACGTACCCGAGAGGTGGAGAGGCTAATGATACATACGGTTCTATATTTATACGGGGAGCGCATTCTCCGTGACAGATTGCATCACCTCCTTTCAGACAGCGGTGTGAAAATAAAGCTGACACTGACATGCACACACTACATCAACCATTACTTGAATTAGACCGTGTAACTTTATGCTGCGTTCGTTTAAAATAGGAGTTGCTGCGGGCGCCAGGCGGCGACCTCCGTGGCTTTTAAAACCGGCTCTTTGGAAACCTACCTACGTCACGCAAACGCCGCTCACCCCTTACACTGTCAGATAAAGACTCTTTTCTACGCCAAGGAAGTTTTACACAGACTTTTGTTGTCATATGTGACTGTATTTGACCACGTGTCTTAATTTCTTTCCCTGGGCAATGTTTATATTTGCAGTTGTCTTAAGTTAAGTTGAGTCGCAGCGCTAAATAGGCATAAATTAGCAACTGAACAATGTGCGAGTACAGCGTGAAAATAGCTAGTTGCAGCCTGTGCTTGCATCACCCTCAAACTCATAGTCAAACTTGCGTTCGCTTGCTGCAGGCAGACCGCCGGGGTGAGCTTGAACGCCAAACCGCGAGCCAGAGCTCATCACCCGACATCAATTTTGGACCTCGCATATGCTCTTCCGTCTGAGTGGGAGCAAATCCCCGGAGCCGGGGTTCAAACATCTGGTGGAAAAAGGCAGAAATCAGATGTTTGGGTGTCCACAACCCAGGGCCTCCCATAAACTGAACTTTTGAGAATGTTGTGAGGCTTTGCTACATGGTTCTTAAGATAAGGAGCTCAAACCTGTGAGGATTTACGGCGCAGAATAATTTCTCTAACACCTGTACTGTACCGCCGTTTCTCCAGCCGGTGAAGAAAAAAAAGAGTGAAAACAATATTATGGATGACACTGCTTAAATTTTTTTTCAGTCAGTCGGTGTACACAGCCGGCCTGTTCTACTGCAGACAACTACTGTCTACTCTGAAAAGGCTTAAATGGAGTGTTTAATATTCATGAGCGAGCTGTAATATGCTATTTTACTTCATCTGCATAAAAGAGATAATGCAGATATAGTGAACTTTCCGCTGCTGTGGGGATTAATTATGCTCTTTTTTTTTTCCACGGTTACTTCTTTCTTTTTACTTTTAAATGAAGTCCAACCTGTGGCAATGAGACTTTTTTTTACGCATCCACCTGCTGGAAGCCAGATGCACTTTTTCGATTCATTAAGATCCCTGAGGGGCCAACAAATTCCCCCCTCCCAGAATCAATATATGGGTCGCTTTTTCACTCCTCAGTCTGCCTCCCCGTTGCCTGGAGAAATAAACAAGATGAAGGGGGATCAGCGTGCACACCACTGTCAGACTTCATAACCCTTATTTCCCTCAGGGTCGCGCTGCTGCCATTGATCAGACATGTTGCAAGGCGCTATGGGGGGGGGGGCCTGTGAATGAGTCAGGTCCTCTGCGTAGGTAGGGCAGTGTTTGGAAGCCAACATCTGGAACCGGAGCTGGTGAATAAACACAGTGACAGAGAGCGCGTCGCCCTCCGCGACTGATGCCGCCCTCCCGTGGGTAAAGCCGCGTCATTTTATCGCCACCTGTAACTGTAGCATCGTGTCGGCACTGCGACACGAGGCAGATGCCAACCAAACCAGCGGATTTGACAATCCAGACAGCTTATTCCAATCATTTTTTTTTTTTTTATCAACGAAAACACTTTGATCAGCATAAATGTGATGAATAAAGCCGCACTAATCAATGACGCTTCTGCATTAGCAGAAAAACGGTGTCACCAATAATGAAGGTCCACAGCAAATTGCCTGTCTATGCAATTCCTGTCAACTCTACAGAGCGTTTTAGCCTTCATAAGCTCGTTGTTGCTGCACTAAGTGCAGCAGAAAAAAAGCCCCCAGTAGCCCGATATGCATTACCTGTTCAGCAGGGGTGGATGGAGACCAGGACCATGAATGAATGTCAGGCATGCATTCATCAAAAACACTTCAAATCAAACGCTCGTGTGTCGTCCGTGTCTGCCGGACGCGTAAATACTGTGTGAAATTGAATGTATTGTATCAGAATAAACCCCTGTGGATCTGCCATCTAGTTTTGAGGGGATCCCAAATGTTTGCCGCAACCGCTTCATTTTATGCCGTGCCACCCCGCTCTGTTGCCGCAGCTTTTAAAAAACGGTGAGCAAGACATGCAGCGGAACATTTCACAGGAAAATAGGAGTTTTGGAGACTGCTCTCCAGTGAACAATGGTTTCTTAATGACCTCGAACAAATCTTTGGCTGTGACAAATTTCAACACATGCTCGGCACCGCCGATGGACGAGTAAACAATCCAAAGAACAGCCCCCGTGGTTTGCATCAAGTCTGGAACTTGAAAATGTGTTTTCTCAGTCTGACCAAGCGGCAACCTCCGGTGCTGGGAAATGAAGCCAACATGGAAGTGCTAAAAACTGTAATTCCTCGAGCAACCCACTTAAGACATGCTCCGTAAGAGGCCGGAGTAAAATGCCCACCTTCACAGCAGAAATAAGCGTGTGTACAGCCTGGTTCAGACAGGCGGTTTTGGTCTTTATAGCTAAGCTAGCTATATTTAGCAGTGTAATTAGCAGTGTCACCACTTGATTGACAGGTAAGGGCCGTTACAGATGGCTTGTTCAAGCACCCAGGCGTCATTCAGCCCGCCTTAAGTTCACAGATGATCAGCTTCAGTTGCACCCAAAAAGTCCTGATGAAGCAGATTAGCTGCTGAACCCGACCCGAGAGTTTCTTAACCTTAGATTAGATTTTTGCTGTAGAGAAATACTTTGAAATTTGGAACCAAATCTTTAAAAGTTTGAACATTTAGGGAGCTAAATATAGGAATAGATAAAATAAAGCTCCATGAAGGTGAAAAGAATATTGTTGTGGCTTCAAAAGTACAGAGCGCTGGATTGTTAAGCAGGATTAGATCAGGTATTACCTGCACAGGATCCGGTGGCAGATGTAATCCCCTGATCAGCTTGCTTTGCGCGGTTCGATCAGGGTTTCAGGTGGTCCCAATTTGCCCCACTGGTTTCAGGGGGGGGGGGGGTTTGGTTGGCTGCAGATGAGAGGCGGCGTGCTGCAGTGTGAGGGGCCTCGATGTGCCTACTGATACAGCTAGCAGATCAGGCTGTGGCTTAAAATTCAGCAGAATGTGACACGACTCAAGCCAAGCACATCCGCGCTCATATTTGTTTGTTTTCTCCCCGTGCTCTCGCTCCGCTTATAGTATTGATTCATATTCAGCGACTCATCTCTGTGCACCGTCACATTTAGTAGATGGGGCGTCATAAACAGCTGTCACAAATTTAGCCGTTTAACGCTGACGTATTAGGGAGCGATGGCTCTCTTCGAGCGGCGAGTTTCACGCCGTGTCTGGAATGAGAATGACTGGCAAGCGGGCTGCATCCTCCTTCTCAAGGCCGCAGCCATCTCTCAGCTCCCGGTCTCTCCCCGCTACGCTGTGGCAGATGTCTGTTGATGACTTGGCAAGATGCTATAATAGTGAAGTTCTACTCAGATAACCTTAGGGTAACGCACTTATATTAGGAAAGTCGTCTCTGTGCTAGAGTTTCAACTTCACCGATGACCTCTAAACTTTGCTTTGCAGAGTTTTTTCGATGGCTGGGACGTCACGAAAAAGAAGGACAAGACCAAAGGAAGGCACGATAGCCTGCTTAGCCGTAAGTACCTCGCCGCTACAAGAAATGAATGCATCGTGGTTCCTCGGCCGTGTTCAGTAGGTTTTTACGTTTACTGTAGCGCACCTTAACATTAACGGCTTCTCCTGCACACACTGTAAAGTGCCATTAGCATTTAACGACACTGCCGCCGAGTCTGCCAAAGCCACCCGATAATTAGTTTTACTCCCAGCTGAATGGTTGTTGATGCTAAAACAAAAAATAATAGAACAACTCTGGTTATAATGTATTTTTTTGATTAATTGAAATTGATTGTTTGACAGTGGCTTTAATATATATATATATATATATGCTTTTTATTGTTGAGGTCGATTTTCAAAAAAGCCTTCCAGTGTGAAAATCTTACAGCGTCAGCTTAGTGTTTAAGTGTGTCCAAGGTAAACAGAGCCTTTGTGAGACGATGACATAATCCAGCCCAGTGAAGGTCGGGGGCTGTGTGCCAGTAAAGTTAAAAAGGACTTTCTTCAGTCTCTAACTTTCTCTGATTGTTTATTTTAAAAGCCAGTATAGCTGAATACATACCACGCGGCTCTTATCATTAACCTGTATTTATGTTGATTTTTTTTTTTTTTCCCCGATTATAAGATAATGGTTTTATGCCTGCGGCTCAGCAGTCCGACTGCTGGTTATTAAATCACTGCGAGAATTTAGTTGTATTAAACACGGCCGCGTGGTAACAATGCGCAAGAGGGTTTAACAAGCAATAACTCGACAAACTCTGTTAAAAGTCACTTTTATTTTTAGTCACAGTTATGTAATGTATGTTTTTCTTAGATCTAACCCAGTATATTTGGCGTCTTAACCCTAAAATGCATCAGTAAAAGCGTTACGCAACACGCAAAATGCTTAGAACGGTTACATGTTGTTCAGGAATAGCAGCTGCCAATGAGACGGATGTCATCACATTTGCCCTTTAAAGGGTCCTTTCATTGTTATTTTCACAGCTTTGGCAGTCATTTCTATTGGTTAACACCGCGCTCGTCGTCGTATTTGCTGAGATCTGGGAGCGCGGTGGCGTCTCTACAAAGAGCTTCAAAAATAGAGAGCGGCCGTATCAGATCAGCGCTCTGCATCAGCAGATGTTCTGAGCTCAGGTGTCAGAATTTAGATTAAACAAAGTTGGCTCAGTCGCTGAAACTCGATTCTAGTCGGGGACCTTGTCACATCCTTCTCTCTCTCTCTGCACATCCTAAATGTTATTTCATTTGAATTTGTGCTTTTAAACAGGCCTTGTAATGTCTTAGTAGTGAACCCTAACCTTTTTTTTTTTTTTTTTCTGCGTTTCAGATGATCGCCATCGAGTCAAGCTCCACTCTCTGCTCGCAGACCCCAGCTCCGATTATGTCAATGCCAACTACATAGACGTGAGTCACGTTCAAGTCTTGTGTTGTCTTCTCTCCTCCTACTCCCTTCATCTCTGTCTTTGCTGTTCCCACATGTCTGCCTCAGCGGCTCGTGCTAGTCGTTTCTTCATTGTTGTGTTTGACCCGTTGCTTGATCGGAGGACACCTCCGATCAAGTTTGATCTGTTTGTTTGAGCCCTCTGTCGCATAGACTGAGCTGTCATTTAGTAACTACACCCACGGCGCAGAATTATATCTATGCGTACTAGTACATGCGGGCTTTGAGGCAAGATTTTATTGCAGTGACTCTAGAGATCCTACAAGAGCCCATAAGCTCAGAGCATTGGACCTTGTGATTCATCCAAATGCCTTCGTAAGGCGACATTGCGCCGAAAATGGTCCCAATACAAAACGGCTGATCCTTTCATCTACTTTTAGATATTTTGATCTCACCTACAGTTCAGCTCCAGTGAGCATCTCGGGGAGCCTCTCCAGTCCCAGCAGCAAGTACGCGCTCCTGCCAGATCCTATCTCGGCAGCTTGGCACCGGATGGACCAGCACTACCTGAAGGACAGTCCCTTTTTCCTTCAATGCAGGCCAGGATCTGAGTTCTGCTCTTCACTCATAATGAAAGGGGCGACTGTGAAGAGCTCTCAACTGCCCATGCTTTGTTTTTGGTCCTACCTGCTGAAGGCCCTCATTGCGGGGTTTAACAAGAGTTGTTATGGTCTCTGAATGTCGTATTATGTCCTCTGTTCTTATCATTGTGTGGCTGAACAAAAGGAAATGTAAAGTGGACAGAGCGGGCCAGATCAGTAGAGGATGCCTGACTCAGCATAGGTGGGTGGCACTGTTTTAAAGTGGAACGTCAAAGCTCACAGTGGCCACTTCATCCACTTTAGTGCTCTGTGAGGGCTGCATTAGGACGAACGCTCCAAGGACCTTTGTGTCATTAACTGCGCCGTCTACAGCACCGCCCGCATGTCATGCCAAGACCCCTGGCTCACAACACCGCGGCGAAATGATTCCAAATGATTCATGGAAGACGACAAGGTTGGATTAAATTGAACATTGCTTCTTTTTTTTTAAAGGTTAAACCGAAAAGTTCGACCGCCCTCTCCTCTCATTCGCATGCGGGTTTTACATAATTTTTCTTAGGCGTAGCCAGCAAGACACGACATTGTTGTTGAGTCCTTTTGTTGCTGACAGGCTGACAGATGTAACACAAAAGTGACACCGTCACCACGCTCTTGAAGGATTTTGCATTCGCCGTTATTTACACCCACTGTTGAGGAGTTTTTCCTGCTCTTGGTGGATGGATGCCTGTCACACTTGTGTCGGAAGCACGAGCGGTAAACGGTTTGAAATGACTTGAAGTGGGAATGCGCATGGGGAGTAATGTTTGCGGCACGGCTTGACAGACAAATCTCAAAAAGCTTAATTTCCCTGAATGACAGACAAATTCCGCTTTGGCTTGTGTTTTTGTCGGTCTTCATCTGTCATCTGGGGAAGGCAGGATAACCCAGTTTATTTGCCCGCGTCACCCCCAACGTACCGCTGAAAATGATTAAGAACTTCCATCAACTTTGTTCACGCGACTTTCAGCTACTTCATTTTGCAGTTTGGCCATCGTGTCCATCTGTGATAAAGACATTTTGCACACTATGTTGACGTCTGAGGTCTCTGAATGCTGCCAGACCTACTTGTCTTCATCAACGTTGACCCTGTGCATACACACAATTTTCTGTGCATGGAAAGTATATGGTGTGCTCACTTTTGGTTAAACGTCCAAATGAAGGGGTTTACTGGCTTGTTTGATCAACAGACTACTTTGTCTTGACTTTTTAGTGATGTAAACATGCTCCCAGATGTCAGCAATGAAGCTGCCGAACATAATGTTTAGCAAATGTTAGCATTTGCATAGAAACATAGGATTTTGAGCCTTTTGAACATTATTCTCTCCACAGGTCCTCAAGGCAAGCTGCTATCTAACCATTTCATTCCCCTCTTTTCCTGCTCTTTAATCACAATAACTAGCTCTTGTTTCCTCCCCTACTTTCTTCCTTTCTTTCTCTCTCTCTCTCTTTCTCTCTGTTTTCCGCCCGCCCCCGTTTTCAACCTTTTGGCATCTCTTAGATTCGGATAAACAGGGAAGTAAGTATCTTGCTTCTCTTCTCTTTCCATCTCCTACCTCTTCACGCTGCCCTCTTTTGCTGTCCCCGCCAGCGCTCCATGGCTTCACTCCAGCAGCAGATCCTCCTTCCTTTTTTCGCTCTGAGCTGCCGAGCCTGTCCGCCTTTAGCCATCACCCCTTCAAGTTCATTTTTTTTTCTTTCCCCTAAGTGCAGCCGTCTCTCTGTCCTCTTTCATCCATGCTCGGGAGTTCTTGCTTAACGTCAGCCTGTCCTACAAATGCTCCGATCAAAGCCAGAGTTTCCTCACGTGACTGAGCGACATCCAATGACAGCGAGCTTAGAAACAGATAATTGAAGGCTTGAACTTAATATCAAACGTTATCTCTTGGTGACTAATTACAGAGCGAGTAGCCGAGCGCTAGCATGCTTGCTAGCCGTAAGTTAGCCACGAAAAAGCTTTTTAACGGCCAATTAGCAAGTTAGAAAGATTAGCAGCTAATTAGCAAATGAGTGAACGAACATTATCTCATGTCTAAAAAGTTTTTGTAACAGTTCAAACTCGTTGCGTAACGCAGCTACAGCTCTTTCTTCCTCAAAGGTCAGCGATGTAAAACACTGGCAGTTCTCCAAAGTTAAACCATAAATGAAAGCGCTGCATGAGATTATTTTTTTAAGTAAAAAAAAATATGTTCTAACTGGCCACAAAGTGAATCATTTGGCACTTTTATGATTAAAATAAACTCAAATAGGCCTAATACATTTCCACAGTCTAGGAAACCATCCCGACACACTAGTCTATCCAGGAGTATCCTCAACAGGAAAAGGGTTTGCAAGCAAGTGTAAAATATTGGAATAAATTTACACATTTCAACAGGTGTAAACATAGTCAAAGTGCGTATGTGTGTATATGATTAAATGTTTTAATCTAAAATAACAAAACGCTTCATCAAAGTGTGATTGTTGATGTACGAGATCACATGAGCTACAGGCTAAACCACAGAAAGGGGTAGCCAGATCAGTCGGTTTCACTCAGGGAGAATTACTCCTACGCAGCGTTTCAGACCAATTAGCGAGAAACTTTTGGCAGCTACGGCTGTTGTACAGGTGGACGCGAGCGTTCATCCAGGAGCAACAATGGCAGCTCCTTAAAGCGGTTAGAGTAGACGCCCCTCGTGACCGGCCTCGGCCAGTTCTACGTCAGATGGTTCATTAATCTGTGATAGACAGATGGTTCGTCCAATCGTCTGCCAAGTATTCATTCCTGCCCTTTTCCAAACAGTTTCCAAGGACGACTTCTCAGATGGTCTCCTGGTCAAACCGAACCGACTACACTGTAATTAAATTCTTGCAAGATTTTGGCAACAAAGAATGCCGCCCTAACAGGAATTATTTCCATAGTTTGAATAGATTCAATAATGGGTACTTAAGGGTGTGTTTGAAGCTGTAATACTAATATTTTTAGCCTTAAGCCTTTTGCTTAAGTGGCTTGTTATACACCCACAAGTTTCTTCTAGTATTCTCTTATTTCACTTTCAATGCAGCTAATTTTCAAATGCAGCTAATAAATAATTTGAATCTGTTGATTCCACGGTATGACTAGAACAAAACACTGTGGTGTCATTTTCAAAAGATGAACTTCCCTTTAATGCCCTCAGAGAGGATGATTTCTATTAACGTTAGGCAGGATTCCCGTTTTCACTAACTTGTCGCAGATCCAAATCAAAACAGATGGGTTGTTTCTCTCTCTCTCTCTCTCTCTTTGGATAGAATCGACTCAAATGACGCTGCATGTTTTATTTTCTTTCCAGTCCATTGTGAATTCACATCGCTTGTTTTTTTTTTTTTTCTTTCTTTCTTTCTTTTTTTCTTTTTCTGCTTGGAAAATGTGGTTGCCAAGGTGACAGACAGGAAACTGGTTGGCCCAGGGAAACTGAAGCTCATGGGAATGAGGGTCCCTGCGCTCATTCATAGCGATGGCCATCCATCTCAACTTCCCTCTGTGGCATGACAGTTATGGAATGTAATTTGCGTGCCTGCTGAATAGTGCCCATATGTATACCAGTGTGTGTGTGTGTGCTGTGTGTGTGTGTGTGTGTGTGCATGGGGTTTTGGGGACATTTGTACAAATGTTTACAGTATGCAGCAGTTGGAATCATTTTACCAATGAGTGATGAGGTCTTGGGAACTGTCATGCTTGGTTGCTTTGCATTCAGCACGCAGGGTTGTGTGCCTGGTGGAGGGCCAGGACACTCCTAATAGCCTTCCAGACTGTGCACACTGTATGATAACTGCACTAATGCCAAGCTGAGCAGAAAGGAGGCAGCCAGATCAGTCAGTGTCACTCAGGTAGAATTACTCCTAGAGCCGGAGATCCTTCACTTGTCAATCTACCTTTGATCAGCAGCCTTGGCTGCATGCAAAGCGCCCCACGCAGGGCCGCCTTTTGAAATGCGGCTCCCTCACTCCGCTTGTAATGACCTGGCGCAGAGACAGACAGGCGAAAAACTTTGAATTCATGCCATTTCCCGCAGGCATTTTGCAATTGGAGCGCGATCCTCCGCCCCAAAACTGTGAGCCCTAAACATCGCACGGAATTTGGCTGGTCAAACATGCTAATGCCTTTTTAAGCAGGGTGTCGCCGGCCTGTAGCTCGGCGCAGATTAGTTTTCAGGGGCCCGCTGAAATATCTCCAGTCAAAGGCGGAGCCTGAAATTTAGCAGGGCGCTCACATCAAACCCGGCTCTGAGATGAATAAGAGATGACTTGATGCTGAAAATGGAGAAAGCGAATGAATGGGGAGGGGTGAAATGAAGAGCTAGAGGTCCTCGAGTCTCACTTCATCATGCTCTCTTATAATTATTAACTCTCTCCCATCTCTTTTTCTCTCTTTTCTCCTCTCTCTCTGTCTCACAGGGCTACCAGCGATCAAACCACTTCATCGCCACTCAAGGTGAGTGCGAGATACCCAGCGGCGGCGCTTGACTGCTAATGCCCGCGTTTGTTTTTGTGTGGCTGTTTACGCGGCAGACCAGCTGACGGTATTAAAATGACTGCGCTGAATCATTTATGTGCGAACAACCAAGGAGGCCGCGTTGCCTCATGCCTCACATCTGGATTTCTGCCGTGAAGCATCTCCTCTCCACCGCGCGCGAGAAGAAGCGTCTCCCATAACAATCGACTGTAGCTGTCAGTCAGCCTGCACTGTACCACCGCCGACTGTCGCTCTCTGTGAGGTTCTGCCTTTGTGCCTCCCCTCCTTGCCATCTGCATGTGCGGTTCACCATCTCTCTGATGTAGATTTGATACACTATATAGGCTGCAATCCCCAAGCGGCGCGCGCACGCACCACACACACACACACACACACCCAGAAAGAAAGAAGGAGAGAAAGACATTCTCTTTATTCTCTGCCGGCTCTGATCCTATTTATTCAGTGAATATGTTTTTCACTTCGTAATCCCCCTCTGATTTCTATCCATCTTTCACTTTGGTCTCAGTTCTGCCGCTTCACCAAAGTAACCTCCGAAAATGTCTCTCTCTGACAAAGTCTTTCTGCATACAGCAGTGCAGGCAAAGGTGGAAAGGGGTGCCACAACGTGCTTATTATTCAGGGAGGAGGTGAATATTAGATCTAAAGTTACTGATTTAGAGTAAAATGCAGCTGATTGTCTAACAAAGAAAAAGTCATTAACAGTACATATCTATTACTTTCCTCTCGTAAATATTCATAAGATTTGCATTTAAATAGGCTAACATTGATTTTAGCTCGTTATCAAATACAACGCCTACATTGCCATACACAGCCTGCAGAGAAGGCAGTAAAACTGGAACGTAGTGCAAGGAGTTTATGACAACAGTGGATGCTGCAGTAATGTAACTGTAATGTAACATTTACTTAATTTCTCTCTGCTTTAGACTTGAATTGGAGATACTGTCTGAATGATCCTAGACTCATGTTGTTGCATTCATGAGCTTTGCAGTATCTTTTGAATTTCTGGTCCTAGCGTTTAAAAACTAACCTGAAATGATGGAACTAGTGTCGCTATCAACCTGCCCAAATTTGAAAAACAACCTGCCTCTACAGTATAAATTGTCTTTTTTTTACCATCAGAGTCGGTAATGTACATAAACAAGGACACAGAATTGCACGCAGTCATTACGAATTCAACCTGAAGCATGTGTTTACTCCATATTCTTTTATGTATAAATCACCTCGAAGTTGCACTCGAGGTATTTCCACCACAAGCTGCTGCTGCTGCTGTAAAGACGCGTCGCGGGAACGACATTCGTCGCAGATAAATGGCAGGTCTGCTATGTCAACTGTGACTCATTGTGTTCCACGAACTCCGCAGCACCATTCATTTATTTTTTAAGATGTAGTTCATGTTACGTAATTACCGAGCTGCGTGGAAATAAACGGATCAAAAGAAAAGATGATCTTGAGATCTTGACCTTTTTTTTTTTTTTTCCTTCGAGATCTTGAGGGTCACTTTGTGTGGGAGGCCCAATCTGTCAATCACTCGCTAGCTTCTGTTTCCATAGAAACTATATTTGTTTGATTTGGATTGATTTGAAGTATTTTATTCAGTGCTGGGGGCGGGTACATATAAATTAGCTTGTTTTCTATATATTTCAGCATTCCCACCATAAAAAAACATGACGTTTGGATCTGTAAAACACTTCAGAAATATAATTAAATCACTTACCAGCAACAATTTTGACTAATTATTTATCTCGAGATGTGTATTAACTCTAGTAACACCGCGTATAGATTCATCGAGCATCATTTGACAAATTCAATCCGAACTTTCACTGCAGTGTAGTTACAGAAACACTGACACATGTAGAGTGTTAACATGCCCGCTCACTTACACACACACACACACGTCGAAACATTAAAGCTGCCACTTGCCCCTCACACTCTGCACCCACTGAACCGCGCTCTGCATGTACTCGCGTTGGGCCCTGGGTGGTCGGCTGTCGCGGCAGGTCTTGGTTGATTTGCTGTGTCTTTGATGAGTCTTAAGGCGCCCGTGCACGTGCACGTGCAGCAGGCAGGCAGGCAGGCAGCAGGTGCTCTGGGCTAGCTCTCTATTATGTCCAGAGATGAGGGAGGGAGGGAGGGTGGGGTGGAGGCGGCGGATGAGGAGGAGTAGAAATGCCAAGCGCGCCCTCAAAGTCCAAAGCGGCAGCGTGGTGCGCTGTGCATACAGATTCACCCGCCCAGCCGCTGGTATCGCACATCATCTGTCTCTCAGCTGACTGGCCCGTTCCTTTGGCGATGCATTAGTGGGCTTCTCCTGCTGCTGCTGCCGCTGCTGAAAAATTAACATCTCATATCACTAAATGCACGTAGGAGCCGGAGCAGTGATTGCTAACAGGGGAGGAAGCTGTGAATAACCCCGTGAAGAGGAGGGAAAACAGTGGTTAACGGAAGTTGCCTACACGTGTGTGTGTTAAAACAGTACGCAGGCTGAAGTCGACTCACCTCGGGTCAGCTACGGTTAAGACTAGTTTTGTATTTACGAAAAGGAAAGCCATTGTCAGGCTTTGAACGTGGCCTGTTTTTTTTAACAGGCGAATAAGGCTGTTAGTCCTCCTCCTCTTCCTGTCGTATTCCTCAGCCTTCAGAGGGCTTTGCTGTTTACCTCGGGCAGGTAGTCACATGTATATCTTGTGATTCCTCTTGCTAATGAACTGTAGAGGAAAGAGCACTAGTGTTTTCTTCATTGCGTTTGTTTACCCTGTGGAGACAGGCCAGTGTTTCTGTACCCTTATGGCTTATTTGATATGCTCTGAAACATTTGCAATCACATCAGCCATGGCCCCTTTTGCTATCCTTGTTGTACAAGGTTCAGCTCTTTCCAGTTATCAATCAAATAGGGCCAAAAAAAAATTCAAATCTCAACGGGGAACAGTGTTTAGTAAAGAGTTGATTTTTCAAGGACGAGGCTGGAAACACGTGCGTCAGTTTCTCGAGTATCCTGGCTCTGATTGAGTGGGTGGGAAACGAGGGAACGACGGAGGCGTAATTGCCCCGCACTCATCACGAGATGTGACGTCACGGTTTTAATGTGGCTAGTCAGCAAGGACGTGGAAACACATGGCACGCTGACAGGGAACACACTGCACGGTTCTGCAATTGCATGTTCTAGGTAGGAAAGGTGATATAAGATGTTAGAATCCGTGACGGCCAGAGTCAACCCCAACTTCAACCCTCGATCTAGGCGTCACCACAATCCATGTGAACCTATGAGGCACTTTTGGGACGACGCTGAGTTAGTAACACGCACTGATTGGATGACGTAGAAGCTGGGTGCAAGAAATAAACCAAAGAGGAACACAACAGGTGTCAGGTGTCATAGTTTAGTCCATGAATCTAACTGATAGTTTCAGTGACACTTCGTGCTGACCGCTCTGATCGTCTCATCGACCGCAACAGCGTGACTTTTCAACTTTTCCATGTATTGTATTATTCTTTAAAGCACTTTCAATTGCTTTTGCATGCGACTGTGCTCTACAAATGAGCCTAGAATTAAGAAATGGCTATGAAAAGAAAGAAAGAGAAAAGAAATATATATTCTGCTTCGGTGTTCATTTCATTGATGAATCATTTTTGTGTTTTGTTTTTCACTGAAATCTACACAATAACTAAATAAAAGCTCATTTGGAGCGACAAAATCGTTATATTTCCATGATTAATATAAATGAGGTGAAAACGTTTGATAGGGAGGATTGATGCAAGCTCGAGTTCGCTTCATCAGCTTAACCAGACGGTGTTTGGAAACACGAAACAGCGGGAGTTGTTAATCTTACATCGTAAATCATTCAACTGAAATTTAAAAAAAATCCAGACTAAGATATGACTGAAACAAAGTGGCACCGACTATGACTAAACAGTCCGTATGACTCGAGGTCAGTGTCAGGAGACGAGATAATATTCCTATTAAATGGAGCGAGTGGGTCGAAATGAATAGAGATCTTGTTCACTAAAAGGGGTGTAGTTGGCAGTCCGTATGAAGGAGGACCTTGTGATATTATCAACGCCACAGTGTAATGAAATCAATGAAAGTGTCATCTTCTCCAGGGGGGCTGTGATTTGTGTCAGCCACCGGTGTCTGGGAACAGCAATACAGGAGCTTGTTTGCACAATGGCTGAGGATTTGTGGGTGTATTGAAATGACATTTCTCTGTAGCATTAGGAGAACACAGAGCGGGCAATAGTTCATGAATGACACATTGTTACTCTATTCCCTGGCATGGATTACACAGCGCCTCTACAACGATGGTTATTGCTGCTATTTTCTCTGACTTATGGCTCATCTCTCCGCCCTCCTTATCCTCCCTCTCTCTCTCTCTTCCTACACCTTCCTTCTCCCACTCCTCCACCTATACCTCTACTGTATCTCATCCTCTGCAGGCCCCAAGCAGGAGATGATCTATGACTTCTGGAGGATGGTTTGGCAGGAGAACTGCTTCAGTATTGTCATGATCACCAAGCTGGTGGAAGTGGGCAGGGTAGGTTTTCCCCATCCCTTTGTCCTGTGACCTCTTGAGCACCCGGCGAAGATGGATGGAGGTGGATGTATTTGCGGCGCTCCCTTTATCATTCACTATATATCAGGATAGCTGCTGCGCCGCGCGTTGTGGGAGGAAATGGCTGTCGCCGTCAGATCATGAGTGATCACCTTTCGCCTCTCTGGCCGTGCTCCAAGGTCAAAGCTTTGATGTATATGAGGGACCACGGAGGAACACTGTGGCCTCCGTTCTAACAACTGCTCCTGCCTCTGTTGGCTGCGCTAACCAACTATTGTATACTCAATAAATGACAAAGTATTTTATGAGGTTTTTTAACTCGCATTAAACGTACCATCTATAAAACGTGATCGATGAAGAAACCACAGCCCGGCCAGAAATGTTATTTGTATTGAGCACAAACGTCTTTACTGTTAATATGACAAATTAGAGGGGACATTGGCCAATTTTTACACATCAAGTTCAGTTTACTCATCACGCAGAGTGCTACTCAACCTCTGAAAACAGTTTCATAATGTCTCATGATGCACAAACTGTTACGAAAGTCCAAAGCTCTTCGTAAGCTAGTGCTAGCTAGTTTTATGCTAGCGGTTTATTAAATTGAGTCGCATTAAAACGTCTAAGCTAGTGAAAGCGCGGAAATGTCTGCATTGAAGGTAGTCACCCACGTAAACAGGAGGTCGCTGTAGCCTCGCAGGATGTGGCACTTAGCAGTGGGGCTCAAGCAATATATTAAAGCTGCATACAGTGATATATGTTTCAAGGTTGCAACTAATGCAGAGTAAAATAAGTGGCTGAAGTAGTTGTGCTATTTGAACGTTTCCCTTATTAAACAGCATTTTATCAAATGCCAGGTCAGATGAGCCGACCTCCTCCCATCTTTTACTCTTCAGTCTGAACAAATTAGCAAGCGCGCAGCGGCTTCTGCGTGTAACTGTTTAGTGAGAAATCAGCCCAACATGTTTTAATTTAGTGATGCGTTCATCTCCACCGAGGGTCTAAGATAATCCCGACCATTTTCCAAAATCTGGAGTAAACCGCTAACCAGACTTCTGCCACTTCCACCAAAAAAAAGCGTCGGTTCTACAGGAAATACAAACGCCGAAACATCCGATTGAGTGAAACAGACAAACGCCGCAGCCAAATACATGTAAAAAAAAACAAACAAAGAAGAAAGGAAGCCAGGGTCACAAATGGACGGACACTAAAGGAAAAATGTGAAATAAATAAAGAAGGAGCCCAAAAAAAAAACTGCCCCACATGATTAAGAGTGCCCTTTCCTCCTTTCACATGCCATTGCAACGACCGCACCCCATAGGCTACTACAGTCTTTCTCAGGCTTTGTAGGTAAAAAAAATATAGTGTCAGAAAATAAGTCCATAGCCTGAAGCACTAGAAACTGTTGACACTATGCACCCAGCAGCAGAAGAAAATGTCGACGGCACAGAAAACACAGCATCAAGGGAAAAATAAAATAGCCCTTCGCTTAAAAAAACTTAACAGTGCTGCTTCGGAGGACTATTGTGAAATGCTCCTAGAAATCATATCAAAAATGTCTTATCCGACCAAACATCTTAGAACTTTATGGTGGAGATGACTGGATCAGCTGTACTGAAGTCCAAATGTTTAGCAAAGGTCACAATAGGATTAGCGCGTTTGCGACGTGTCTAAATGTTGGTGCGGATGTTTGTTGTCTGCTGTTGGGATAAATCAGCTGTACGTACAGTACGTGCGTGCTAACCTGCGAGAGCTGTTTGTTTGTTTGTTCAGATGAAGTGCTGTAAGTACTGGCCCGATGACACTGAGCTCTACGGTGACATTAAAATAACGCTTCTGAAGACAGAAACACTGGCAGAGTACACCGTGCGCACCTTCGCCATGGAGAGGGTGAGTCATGCCGGCGTTATTTTCATCTCGGCTCTCTTGGTATGGCCTCTGTGTCATCGCTCCTTCAACTCCGGGGTTTGATTAACTGCTCTCTGTTTAGAGCTTAAACATTTCCGCTCTTATAATAATAGCAGCTCGTTAAATCTTCCTGATTGTTTCTTCCAGAGAGGCTACCCTGCTAAACACGAGGTGTGCCAGTTCCACTTCACCTCCTGGCCCGAGCACGGGGTGCCATACCACGCCACCGGCCTGCTGGCTTTCCTGCGCCGTGTCAAGGCCTCCACACCTCCTGACGCTGGGCCCGTGGTGGTCCACTGCAGGTAGGAACTCCTCATTTTCCACCCTGACGGTGAACTCAACACCTAACGGACGTGCAGGTTCTACTTTCTGTCACATTTCTTTGATGATACACACAACTGAATTTTCCCGTTTTATCTCTCTGCTTTAGTTTCCCAAAAATAACGCAGAGTGTCTCGGTGCTGTGCGTGTGTGTAGGCGTGTAGGTGGGGAGCAGAATAGTCAGAACAACAAATACCAAACATTAAAAAAGACACGCCGTTGGATTTCACGCGTAACCGGCGAGGAATTCACAAAAATGTCAATTTCTGCCTTTTTTCTGAACTTTTATTCTTTGAATGAGTCTTTGAATATTTGTACTAAATCTATAGAAGAAGCCATTTCTCACAGGGTACGTTTCCATCTATCTGTTCATATGTGTTCATAAGTATCACGTAAGGACAAAAGAAGTCTGGAAAGATAGTCAAACGTCATGAACAAGACACGCTTGGCTGAGGTGGAAAATTTGTCAAATATCATAAAGGCGAATGGGGAATTAGTTTTCTAATACACCTTGACATTTGCGATATGAAATGTGTATTTTTGGCAGGAATTCAAAAGCTTTTAAATCCATCAGCTGATTGCGAAGCATTCGGGCTGAGACCTTGTCAAGGAAAAGAAATCCGTACGAGCGTAGCCTAATGCTTACTCACTCGGTAGCCATGGTAACGCAAATGCACGCCGGCATGTGAGTGCATCATACAGGTGTAGCGCTTGTATCCTGCTGCACTCTTAGCAGTCCATTAAGGTGTGTTACGCCCCTCCTCTATATTGCCGTACAACATCCCTCTTCTCTTCTTTGCTGAGTAATTATAACAATGATTGCTCGAGTGTAGCGCCACCTGCTGTTAGCCACTGGAATTTGATTGTGGTGACGATGATGCTGGAAGTGTACAACCTTTTTACAGCTTGCTTACAATACTTTTGGTGTGAGCCCCTCTAAAACTGAAGACGAGTGCAAAAGAGGTAACTTATCTAACCAAACTACAGGTGTGACGGCGCCTTTCCTCCTTTTCCATGACTTTCATGGGAAGCGGCAGCGAAATGCTGTGATGCGCTTCGTTTTTTCTTCTTGATTCTTATGCGATGAGGAGGCAAACCGACTCATCCACTGATTCAAACCCAGAGCAAAAGAACGCTGCACTTGAAAAACACCCCTCGGGGCATCTGCAGGTGGTCTGAGTGTGGCTGTTTTTCGCACCAGCCTTTGATTGGCAGCTTTCACGCCAGAACCAAACCCAGTTCTTTTGAACTGAACCCGAACAGATTAGGCATGACTGACGTTCGAGTCTGAGTGGAAAAAAAGCCAAAATGTGTACGATATGAGGACTGTCTGCTGTCCCCTGGGCGCGTGCAACTGGATTTCGGCCCATGAGTCACCCACTTCACTTTATTTTTGCAACATGACTGCAATGTACATCGTGTGCCAAGTCAACCCACTAAAAGGGTATAGCGCTGCGTAACGATGTCTATCAAAAGTGGGGGCATTATAAGCGGAGAGGGTGTGACACACATCAAGAGATGCTGAGATATATTGTTGATCTGTTTTTTTCCCCCGTACACCAGCCATCTGAGGCTCCTAATCCTGATTAAGCACCGTTCCTTTTTGCACCTTATCATAAATGATGTGCTTGTTTAACAATATTGATGCACTTCCCTGCTCGGCGGAGAGAACCAAGAAATTGCTATGAAGACGGATGGATTCCTGAGGTATAAAATATCCCAGTGCAGCTCAGCTCAGATGGGTTTTAAAATGACCGAGCGTACCTGCAAAGGGGAAGAGGCATTCACAAACCCCCCCACGCCTGCCTTTATTGCAGTGTTAGCCCCAGATATGGAAGGCATGGGTCAGCACAGAGGTTTTTTTCTAGTGCCTTAACCCTCTCTAACTAAAAGATTTTTCACTTTCAAACTTCAACTGAGACAGCCTATGACGCCAGAACATAATGGCCGTTGTATTGCCTGTCTTTCTTTCCAGAACAAAGCCTTTTATTAGACTTGACTTTGGGCAGAATATCTCGATCATTACTAAAGGCTCCCCGCCGAGACTTTTTCATTTCAGTGGTGTATTCAGGCTTGTCGATCCTTCTCCTCTCTCCTCTGCACCAGTATGGGGGCAGGCAGGACCGGCTGCTACATTGTGCTGGATGTCATGCTGGATATGGCCGAGTGTGAAGGAGTGGTGGACATCTACAACTGTGTCAAGACCCTATGCTCCAGACGTATCAACATGATCCAGACTGAAGTGAGTGGGAGGCCAGTAATGTGGTTCGAGAGGCTGACATTGTTAACCATAAGCTCGCACATTTAATCTTAAGAATGTGGTAGGAGCGCACAGTTTTTTCATGACTACAATGTCTGACAATTATCAAGCACGCTTGCACAAGAATTGTATTCTCTTCAGGCTGGAAAGGCCTCTGAAAGAGCATTCCTGCAACCACAGTGGAGGACGCTTTCAGATCATGTAGTGACATAAGAATGTGAAAATATTCAAAAAACACAATATCTAACATGTTATTAAGTTTGTTATGGATAACATAACAGCTGTTCATTTGAAGTTGTGTCTATAACCTAACAAATGTATGTCCAGAGTTTCTTTCCATGTTGCTCTGGTTTGGTCTCCACCAGCTCCTGAGAAAAATGTGTCTTTACTGATTTAAAAAAAAAAAAAAAAAGTAGCCTATAAAGTTGGATGACACGACTTCCTCCCACTGTATAACTACAGTTATAAAGCCAAAATTTCCAGCTGCCATCTCGTGATTTGGAGCCAGACTCTGCAGGTCGGAGCCGTGGTATCAAGGTCAAATGGCTAATTAAAATCAGAAAAATGAGCGCCTGAACAAACATCGACATGATAACAACTACCTAAAATGACAGAAACCATCAAAGAATATGTTTGACGTGTCCTTTACAGTCGATGTCCTATCAGCTAATACGGAGGGGGCGGGATTTATCACCTATACTGCAGCCAGCCAAGTGGGTGACAGACGTCTCGTAGCTTCACTTTAAGAGAGCCGTCATGTCGCTCACCTTAATATACAGTCATGTAATCACCAGCTTGGTGCTGACTTTGTTTAATCTGTTTAATAACAGCGTGCCATATTTTAGACTATTAACATACGCTATATGTCATCTGTGTCTAATGTTAAAACATGAGAAAAAGTCACATTAGTGTACAGCAGTGTCATTAAGCTGATTACGCGTATTATCTCTTCATAATCTGAGCTACCCGCCTTCAATAAAAATACATTCAGCTAAACACACAATTGCAAATGATTCTATTTAAAGTGCGCTAATATGAGGTGCCATTCTTCCAATAAACAAACCAGAGAAAGGCGTGCAGCGCTAGAATAAATAAAACTATTAAAACCTGACAAATATTTTTCAAATGTTCTCTTATTAACAAGTCGAGGAGTGGAAACGGTGCAGAAAAATACCAAAACAATGGTATTTATCTCCCTTTTAATTTCATCTTTTCACCTTTTCAGCTGGAGCTGTGAATACATATTTCTGCAATTAGAGAGCACATTAGAAATCTGAAATGAGTTTGGAAGAGGGACAGTTTTACGCCTGTTATTTTGAATGTATCCGGGACTCTTTGATCTTTTGTTTGGTCGGATGTCAAAACATATTTCTTAGTTTCCTCTGTTAATTGCTCAGCTCATGACATTATTTGAATATTGTGTGTGGGCAGTGTTTTGCTCTTCTGATGTGTGATTTCGGAATTTTTTTTTATTTATTTTTTTACCCCATTTATATACAATTTTCTGCTTGGAAACAATGCCTGAGAGTGGGCACGATGATGTGAAGAATGTTTGGCAGTTATTGCTATTAACATTCAGCATTCAGCGGCAGTAATTAAATTCTGCATTGTTCTTCACAAGTGGGCAATTAACAGTTTGGGGCTCATAAATGCAATGAGGGTTTTGTGTGACTTTGCAAATGTGTGGATGTTTTCCTCATGCTGTCTGTCTCTTAGGAGCAGTATGTGTTCATCCATGATGCCATCCTGGAGGCTTGTCTGTGTGGAGAGACTGCCATCCCCGTTAATGAGTTCGCGCTCACCTATAAGGAGATGCTGAAGGTCGACTCTCAGAGCAACACCTCACAGCTCAGAGAGGAATTCCAGGTAATCCGAGTGTCCGTATGATCTCACTCGTGCGCTAACCATTAACTCCAACCTCAGAGCTAAATGTGTTCTTGCTGTACGCACCCTCTTCTGTCAAAAAGTGGTCTAGTCTTATGCAGCTTGATGGCTGTTTCACTGGACTGATTTTATATTATTTTGTCCACCACATCAATAACAGAAACACCTCTCAGTGTAGTTCGACAGCGCCACAAACTACATTCACTTAGATCAGTGACCAATATTGGCCGTCGTGAGGTAATATCATACAAGATCCTCCACATTTTGAGCTTCACAACGGCTTTTCAGGAAATCCGTCGGATTTATTGTTTACATATTGCGCTTCTGAACTGGTACAGGAGTGCTAACCGAATTAGCTGTTGTGCTAACCTCGCAGATTTACATTGATGTTTTTAAAATGCCAAAGTAGAATTATGGGGCCTATCGAGCCTGCCTACCACCCATCGTAAAAGTCGAGGGACGATGCGCATTTACTTGAATTTTGATGATTTCGATGCACAAAACGACAAACATGGCAGAAAGCATCTACATGACGACTGCTATGTGACTGCTCCGACCTGAACAGACTCCAATATATTGACACTGTCAGCTGGAAACGTGGAGAAATGATACCCACAGCCGTGAAACACGAAACAGCTAACCGCCGTCGGTTACGACTATATTTATATGAAGCACGGTAGGCGTTACCAGGAGTCACACAGCAGACCTTTACGGCGTAAGGTGTTGATTAATAGTTGAGCATCAGATTCCTCTCTTTGTAATCACCGCGGCAACCCTCGACAGCCGAAGTCCAAGATGTCAGAGAGATGAGAGAGAGAGAGAGAGCGTTGGCACCTACACGTGTAGGGGCCATAGCCGTGCCGCAGCCCCCGTAAGAACTGTAAATCTGCCTTTAATATCTACAGCAACCATGCAGATGTTCAAACGTGCAGTAAATGTGCTCCACTCAGCTTTTACTACTGTCGGCTCTAAATCTTGAAAATCACTGCGCTGGTCCCTCATAAGGCAGGAAATACATAATGTAATGTCCCAGACTTGACTGTAGTTCTGTTCTTAGTTTTCACTGAAGTAAATGCCCATTTTACTACTACTTGCTGATACAACACTGATCCAGTGCAAGTCCCCTTTGTAAGAGCTTTTACTTTTGCCCTTCTGTACACACTGAATGTTTTACTGTAGGTCTTTCGTGAGGAGAAAAAAAAACAACCTCTGGCTGCTTGAGATAAATGGGTCGTTATCACGAGAGTGATAGCCACCGGGGCCATCGGCATACACAAAAAAAGGAACTTGCTCAGCAGAGAGTTTTAGAGTTTAGAGTATCTATGTGTCTTTTGTGTAACGGTACTGGCTTGTCCAGTTAATGTCACTTATAATGATGTTATTGATTGGCGACCTTTGGCCAGAATGATTTGACTTTTTTTTTTCTCCTCTTTCCTTTCCACACGCGGCACAATTACCTTCACTCAGCGCCGCTCATGGACAGACTCTCATAATTGCGACTGGTAGCCGAGATGCAATATTCCAGTTACGAGCCGGAACGTTCTATTCATTTTGTGTAAACCAATAGGGAGTCATTCACAATATGAAGCAAGTTAGATAATCAGTTCATTTCAATTTCCACTGCTTCCTAATATGCTTATTCATAATGTATGAGACTGTGCAAAAATGCTGTTTTTTTTATCCATTAAGCCTTGTGGCGGTTTTTGACTTGATAATTGATGCGTTTGAAAGTTTTCCGGAGATGATTGGAGATAGTTGTGCTTGTCAAGTATTGACAGTCCAGCTGTTTGAGTAGAGGATATTATCATTGCCTCTGTCCATCTCGCTTTGATCCCGTTCCTGTTCCACTGCGTCTGTCTCCTCTTATCACAATCTTCATTCTCAGGCTTTCGTTTTATCGCTGCATCTAAAATTTGAACACATCCTCACACACACACACACACACGCCAACCTTTCTAATTAGCTCTTCTGTGCACTCCTCCTCCTCCTCCTCTTTCTCCTCCCCTCAGACTCTGAACTCTGTGACTCCTCACCTGGACGTGGAGGAGTGCAGCATTTCTCTGATGCCCAGGAACCGCGAGAAGAACCGCAGCATGGACGTCCTGCCGCCGGACCGCTCCCTTGCCTTCCTCGTCACCACCGAGGGGGAAAGCAGCAACTACATCAACGCAGCGCTCGCCGACAGCTTCCTCCGGCCCGCCGCCTTCGTGGTGACCCCGCACCCGCTGCCCGGCACCACCACGGACTTCTGGAGGCTCATGTACGACTACGGCTGCACCTCGGTGGTGATGCTCAACCAGCTCAACCAGTCCAACTCTGCCTGGGTAAGAGGAGAGGGGCGATAAACGCAGCTGGAGGATTTGAGAAGTCGAAGTCACTTTATTACTAATCTCATTAGGTGGAGCTCTAACTCAGCTTGCCACTTATAATTAAGCCATGGGTAACTTTGAAACCCTTTGACAGCATCTGTGTCACAGCTGGATTTTCATTAGTGCCATACAGTGTATTTACATACACTCCAATATTAAAACCACAGTATCATTTTAGAACAGTGTTTTGTAACATTTTCTGGGCCGTGACCCCATTTTAAGGACCCAAAAATTCACACGCTCTTGTATTAATTTCCCAACGGCATCATTCTGCACTCGACAGAATGGACAGTGCAACACATTCATCATGTAGAAATGAGATGTTTCAAGCCCATTGAATTGATCGTTGCTTTTCCTTATTTATTCAGTGCACTGAGGTTTAATATCCGCCAACGGAGCAGCTTATCCTCTTAGAAATACAGCATGTTATTACCGAAGGAGCATATGGGGAGTTCAGAATGTCAGAGCCAATTTCCTACCAGTTCGAAACACTGTAAGGCAAACAGTAAGCTGCAAGCCAGAGCAGAAAGTAAACAAAAAGTGACACAAAAGAAAACTCTTGAACTGCTGAACTTAATAAATCTGGGGGAAAAAAAGAGATAATTATTAGCCGTCAAATCACAAAGAAAACACAAGTCGATTGATATTAACTGTGGGAGCTGTGCAGCTGATAAAGAATACTTCAATCAAACCATGCTCTCACAGCTTCTACTGAGTAAAGTTAACATGAGGCACCTGGGGCCGTGTTCACAAAGGATCTTATGTTTCCTCTCGGATTTAACGGCACTAAAAGCCGCTTAATAAGAGTTTCCTCTTAAAAGCTATTCATGCGCTCGTTTTATCTGATAGCCCCGCAGCGATCAGGAAATCGGCTTCATTCATGTATTAATTGCACTTGATGGTCACTTGAAGAACTGCCAAACAACGAGAAATGAACATTGCAGAGACAGATTTGAGATGTGTTGGAATCTAAAGGCAGTCCTTTTTTTTTTTTTATGAATGTACATTCACCTTAAAATAAGTAATTGTTAGTCTTTAACATCTACAGATGTCTGCATCTTCAACCAGCATGTTTCTACAGAAGCCCAGAACAGACAAACTAAACACCGGTTCTAGATAGGGCCTCAGTTTTCTCAGTTTCATGTGCTGTTCGTGTTTTGCTAGTGTCACAATAGGAAGGTGTGGAGGTTGCAGAGGTTGCAGCCAGCAACTACACCACTAGATGGCACTAAATCCTACACACTGGTCCTTTAAAGTTAGCATTACCACTGTTTACAGATTTGCAGCAGTTAACTTCATACCCAAATACAGCAAATGTTCACATATGAGCTATTAAAGCACTGTGACAACAGCAGAGAAATAAAATAAAATAAAATAATGGAAAATGCTCATCATATTTTCTTAGATTTATTTATTTTAGTTTTATTTATTTTTCAGTTGCCTTTCAGAGCTTCCACATTGCTGAGAAAGGCCAAAGAATATCTTGAAAAATAGAAAAAAAAAAAAAAAAAGTGGACAAGCGTTACTCATTATCGCTGCATACAAATGTTTTTGTTGTTTTGTTTTAAAAGTGCTGATTTTACATCCAGAAATAAGCATGACTGCTCACATAACCTTCCCTCGTGATGTAACACGTCGACTGTAGTGACAACGTGTCATCCATGTCGCTCCGTCCTTCAGATAAAAGCGACGACGGGTCATCGCTTGTCTGGCCTTTAACTGGTCTGCTCTGCCACGACGCTTGAATCCTGCATCCGGGCCGTCCGTCTCATTTTCACGGGCTCTGTCGTGGCATTAGCGCGTCCTTATCGCTTCCACCGTGTTTGCTCATGCGTGGGTTTGTTCTGCCGTCTCCCTATCGCCACTCTGTCACCGTGTCATGTTGAATTCCCGCTCAACATTTCCAGCATGCCTGTCAGCTGCAACCTGTCCTTCTCCCTCTGTCACCCCCCCCCCCAACCACCACCACCACCCTCTCTCTTTTTATTCTTCTTTTTCTCCCTCCTTGTCTCTTACTGCCAGTGGATTAACAGTTCACCTCTCAGCACACAGACACACACACACACACAGTTTGGAGTTGGAGCTGCCTGTCTCCTGTCTGAATGTGTAAATATTTATCTCCCCTCCTGCCCAATGTCACCTGTTAATACCCTTCTGTCACTGTGAAATGCCAGCCTCACTTCCTCCTCCAGGGGGTCCCCTCAACCCCAAAGTCACCGCAGAACGCGTCAGTGTGTCAGCACAGCCCCCCCCCCCCCCCCGTGGGATCCTGCTGGCCGGTGGGATGCGTCTTTGAAGCAGCAGTGATGGGAGACCTTGGCTTTTGCGTGTGCCAACCTCTCGGCTAACTTGGTGTTTATCTCTCCCAGGCATAGCCAAGGTCTCCTACTCCATTAATTTATAATGTGCTAATGGTAATGATTTCGACTCATGAATAATTCAAGCTCGGTGACCGCGGCTTATGTGAAAGATTGTTCCCGGTGACGAGCGGCTTGTTTTTTTTTTGTTTTTTTTTTTGCTCATTTAATTTACGGTTGCTATTTGTAGATAATCGTTGTCATTTAGGCTAATTGTCTCTGCTGTCAATACTCAGGTGTCTTGTTACTGGGCCTCACCGTCACCATGGCTGCTGTCATAATGATTTGTCCTGCCTCAAGCAAGTGTGGGCTAATGACCTGTTACCCCCTCTCCACTTTTCTCCTCACCTCTTCTCTCCTCTTCTCTTCTCTTCTCTCCTCTTCTCTTCTCTTCTCTTCTCTTCTCTCCTCTTCTCTTCTCTTCTCTTCTCTTCTCTTCTCTTCTCTTCTCTTCTCCTCCTCCCCTCTCCTGTCTCCTCCACTCTTCCCCTTTCTCCCGTCTCTTGCTTTCTTCTCCTGTCTCCTCCTTTCTTCTCCCGTCTCCTCTTCTCCCTCCCTGTCTCTCTTACCTCTCTCCGCCTGTCTCTTCGCCTCTCCTCAGCCTTGTCTGCAGTACTGGCCTGAGCCAGGGTTGCAGCAGTTTGGACCAATGACGGTGGAGCTTCTGTCCAGGACAGCCGACGATGACGTTATCATCCGTCTCTTCCGGGTTCAGAACATCACTCGGGTAGGTAGATCCACCACAAAATGTGCACCTCTTCTGCAATCTAAGCATTGAATTATTGGAAATATTTCTGCACATCTTTGCTCTAAAACATTGCCAAAATCCTTGAATTGTATGTATCTACAGTTACTGACTCAATCTGCACCAAACAAATCATCTTTACGTTTTGATTTTGCTGCCACCATCTGTCCATTTATTTATTTTTGGCTAAAAACATATGCAGAATATTTTAACAAGCTTCACGCTCTGTTTTTTTTTTTCAGTGTTATGTTGGGATAACATTTGTTTAGCTTAGCATTAGCCCACTAAAGATGCAGTAGTAGCTGTAGTACAGACATAAGTACTGGAGGTTTTTATTTTAAATACTATAGTAGTCTTTCTGCAGGCTCCTGATGACGATGCATGGTGGAACTTGAGCTTAAAATATATAATTTCCTTCATTTTGCTGTCCTCACGCTCATAAACAAGCAAGCTCTAAATTAGAAGTCTGAATCACTCTAAGTTGCCTTGATATGTCAGTTTGAGAGTGTTAATGGCAAAAAAAAAAATGTTTAGATGTCTAATTTTCGCATCAGATGACACGTTTTTGCTTTAATTTGGGATGTTGACACATGCCTCCTTCCTCGGCAAAGAACTGCTCCGGCTCTGATTTGCTGTGGGAGGCATTTCCTGGCATTGAATCCATTCATTTATTTTTAAGCGGGTTAATGAAGCCTGAAACCAATATAATGATTCTGAACGGTGACCTGCCGTCAGCTGGCATTTGTAGTTCCCGGCGGCCTGAATGATTTGCAGTGTACTAATCCTTTCTCCATCAACAACGCGATAATGTCATTAGTCGCATATGTTTAATGAGCGGAAATCCACATTGTACAGTTTCTACAGAAAAAAGTTTCTCCATTTTGACTATATCTGATATTTCAGTGTCTTGTGTGTGTCTGTGCGCTGTGTATATGTCGTGCACATGTCTGCGTGTTGTCTGAGTCACCTAGCTTAGCTCCAGCTTCCACTTTACACTCTTGTGACTCACCCGGCTCCCCTCCTCTGACCTCAGTAACCTCAGTATAGGTGCTCAGCAGTCTCCCGTAGACGCTTCCGGCAGCTAGTTGAGCAGACACGTCCCTGTCCTGAAGCCTCCTTTAGTTGTAGCTCTTTGTGCCGCCTTCCCTGACCCTCACTGTGCCCTGAACCTCACCTGTCAGTCACCCAATCTCTCCCACCCAGCCCACTTAAATATCTTGACACTGTTCCCACACGGCCTCTCTGCAGGATCCCGAGGAGACAGACCCCACAGAGCAAGACAACGATAGCCTCTGTCCAAAGAAGGTACTCCTTTGTCCAGTAGATACAGCTACAGTATTAGTAGCACTGTTGCCAAGCAATCGCAGAGAGCTGGAGCCTATCCCAGCTGGCATAGTGCTTGTTAGTGCTTGTGTTCCTCCAAAATAAAAGGTGCCTTGTGGAAGCGATGTTTACGGGCTGGTTTTATCTTGTGTGCATGCGCGAGGAGGTGCATGCACGCCGCCCAGAGACGGGGAAATGTAATCAATAGTCACCATTCTATATAGTGAAAAGGAGAGTGAACACAGCAGTGTATAAAACATTTCCAAAGGTCAGCTTTGAGGTGCCATTTCTCACAATCCACCAAGAATCCCCCGGCTGTCTTCGGCCTTATCGAAAGTTGCAAAAGTTAACCCAGAAAGCGTTTCTTCTGCATGTGCTGGAAGAACAAACTCCGTTTCAGTCCCCAGACTGGGGAAAAACAGAGCGCAGAGTAAGAAGTTTGTGAGTTCTCTGACATTACCGATCGCTTTCTAGGACAGTTTTGAAGCATGAATTCGGGTTAACTGCTCTGTGTGTGGCATTTTGGTGCACAAAAGTGTCCAAATTTCATTTGGACAAAGACGAGACAGCCTCGGGAAGTCTCTGATATACTTGACAATAAAAAGAAACACAGTTTAAAATATGTGCTGGCTGGTGATTGGCTGCTGCAACCACCATTTGTAACGTAAACACGGCTGGTCCTGGTGGGCATCCTTCAGCCTAGTGTTTTTGATTTTAGCGTGCACAGCCTCAACTGGTTCACTCTTTGGTACTCTGCTGCAACCAATTAGAAGTTAAGAACACGAGCTCCACAGTTGAACTTGAGCAGGTTTTGAAGTGTTGACAGAATCCCCTCTGGCAGACAACCAGATAAATGTTTGAATGAGTGTGTGATATGTGCGGCGCATATGCGATGGGTTCAACGCATATTACAGTACGACGGCTGGGAAAGAAAAACACTCGACTCTTCTCACTTTTTCCTCGCTCTCTCTCTCTCGTCGACCCTTTCCTCTTTCTAGCTGCAGGAAGGCCAGCTCGTGGTGCGTCACTTTCAGTTCCTGCGCTGGTCCCCGTACCGCGACGTGCCCGACTCCAAGAAAGCCTTCCTTAGCCTTTTGGCTCAGGTGCACAACTGGCAGAGGGAGTGCGGAGAGGGACGCACCATCGTCCACTGCCTGTGAGTCCACTTGCATACATCTACATCTGTGTTTTTAACGTGTGTTTCAGTACTGACGCCAGCCTTTCTAGACCCGAGGCAACTTTTGATGTGAAGTTCAAATTTATTAAGAATTCATCGTCCAAGAATTCTACTTTGATCAAGTATACTGTGTTCTAATAATATTATTCATCCCGCTACTGTAAGACTCGCCACAGTCACGCTTCAGGAAGTTTCTAGACTTTTTAGTGGGTTTTAAATCTCATTAAAATGAAAAATAAGTGTTGTGTCTTTACATTAGCTGCGTCAGTGGAAGGTGCGTGCTCTCCATTAGATCTGTCCCCATCTCATCTCCGGGGCCTTTGATCTCTGGAGGTCAGGCTGTGTGTTAGACGGTCTCATATCTGATTAGGTCCCCGCTCCTGTATTTTAATGAGAACTTTACTCAGATATTCATCTTGAAAGTCTGCCAGTTGGCCTTTTTCTGACGGCATGCTTGATCTGCGCCCAGTCAAACTGTGACATTTCACTCTGTAGCTCTCCCTCTGAGAGGCCGTCTGAGCAGCTGTACCACATCTTTATTAGGTCACTCATGTCTTTATGCTTCTATTCTGTGTTTGTGTCTGTGTCTGTGTGTGTGTGTGTGTGTTTCTTCGTTCTTCCCGGAGCAGGAACGGTGGCGGTCGAAGCGGTACTTTCTGTGCCTGCACCATGATCCTGGAAATGATTCGTCACCACAGCGTGGCGGACGTGTTCTTCGCTGCCAAAACGCTGCGCAACTCTAAGCCAAACATGGTGGAGACAATGGTGAGCAAGCAGGGGTCTTTATCTGTCTTTACCGCAACATATTATATCGTAGTAGGTTGCTGCCTCATGCAGTGAATGTCAGGGAAGCAAAATACTGCTCTGCAGGAAGACGAGGAAATTAAATTAGCCACTTTCCAGAAATAAATCAACCACATTTTACTTCTGGTTCCTCTTATTGAACATATTTCGTAATTTATTGATTTAAATAAACAGCATAAATGTAAAAGTCCACAAAAAAAACATTGCAAAGGAGGGTTTACTGGGTAAGGGGCTACAGCTTTAGATGCAGCATATTATAATGCAGAGTTAAACGAAGGAATAAAGTGGGCGCAAATCAATACAATTTCCCTCTAGCGCAAAATGAGGTGAAGACGTGTTGGAAATTCATCAGGATGCGGGATGCATTTGCGCTTATCTCGGGGATGTATGACTCCAATTTATGAACATGCAGAGACGAGAGAAAACGGGAGAAACGGAAGGGAAATAATAGAAAACTGGGTTGTTTTTTTTTTTTTTAATAAGTTCTGAAATCAGAGAGTCAGAGTTGTTCCAGACCTCTGAATTAGTGCGGCACCTTCCTGTTCAGCTAGCTAGCTAGCTACCCACGTACATCCATTAAAAAAACAGCCAGCTCTGCAGCAATCACACTAACTATTTGATTGGGACCAAAACAAAAGAATACAATTGGCTGACAAAACATGATGTCAGGCTGAATAATGAAGTGAACCGAAACGAGAAATAGTGCCTTTGTTGGGGACTATTTCCAGCAGAGGATGCATACACGTTTGGTGCGCTTGTTTTTACCTGGATGATGTGTGTGTGCATTTGAAATAACCTCTGATTCATGGTAATGAAAGATCATGTCACCTAGTGCAACGGCATGACTCATTCATGTTGTTTTTGGACAACAATGGAGCTCTGTGGCACACGGGAAGAAGATATATTAGGCTCTGACGCACACAGTAGTTGTTGCAGGGCATCTGCAGGTCTTAAAGTGTTTTTTTTTTTAAAAAAAGCTTCAGATTCAGGAGATTGGAGTCTTCCTACTGGTTTTCCTAGATAGAAGGATAATGTATAGTTAGCCAATTATATACCGCCGATGTGGAAAATAACTTTGGTCTTATATCTGTGCTTGTTCTAGGAGCAGTACCGGTTCTGCTATGACCTGGCCCAGGAGTACCTGGACTGCTTGGAAATCAGATAGCACCTATCCCTCCCTTCTGGTCCTTCTTCGAGGAGAAGGTCTGGATCCTTGATCTTGCATCCTGGATCTCTGCTCCTGCCTCCTTAAGTCCATGTATACAGCTCTGGTTGTCTCCTTCGCCATGCCTGGATGAAATGTCGTCTGCCATAAGGACTGATCGAGAAAGCTCACTGGACAACTTGTAACATACTACTTGACACCCTTTTAGCTTTTTTTTTTTCCCGCGGCGCTCCGATCCAACCTGTACTCTTTTGTGCCACTTTACATCTGCCAAACCAGAGGACACCGAACAGAAGTTCATTTTATACACGCCCACCGTCAAGGCAGCCGGACTACCTGTTGTACACCTTGATGACAGGATTCAAAGAGCTCAGCTGTGTCCTGCCTTATTATGAACAAACACTGAGAGGGAACTGCAGTTGATGAAACCACTGGGTGATATTTTGTGTTTGTTTGTAACACTGTAAATGGTGCAATCTGCTGTTGGTGAACATCCCATGTCGTTCTGTACTATAGTTGAACTTTATCGTGGGTAAAGGCTGAAAATGGAAGTTTAACTGAGGGTGAAAAGGATCGAAGTCGGTCACATCCGATGGACATATCTGTACAGTAGAGTTGTCTTGGACCTAATTTCTCTTTATTTATTTTCCGTGTATATAGATGTTTTTTTTCCTCCTTCTCCCCTCCCCCTCCCCGGGTGTTTCTAGATGTTCTCAACGTCTTTATCAATGTGCCAATCCATTCACTCTGTGTCTGTAATTGGGGACCACTTCAGCATCTGCATGCCCAGTCTTAAGTGTTTCATTGCAGTATGTGGCCCAAGTCTGCTTTAGGGCGGATTCTACAACGCGAATCCCCCCGCTAGTCCAGAGAGAGCTCCGTAAGAATAACCATGTGTTGCTGTGAGAATACGGCGGAAATCTGTCGCTTTCTAAATTTGTATTTATTCAATGTGTTTTATTTTCTAAATAGTGTATAAAACAGGAAAAGAAATAAAATATGTTGTTGCTTAACAGCCACGCTTTTTGGAGAGATTTTTTATGCCTCACTCACCAGCAGGGGCAGTCATACGGTGATAGGCAGGTCCTATGTATTTAGAAGGGGTTGGGTTTGTTTCATAAATCTGTCCATGGCTGTAGGATCTATGGAGTTACAAACAGCAACCCGTTATTGATATTATTTCATATCAGAATATTTAAAGTTGCTTAAAATGTCCTCAGTTAGTGAGTTATTGCTATCTTTCATTCAAAATATTCTCAGAGTTGGTGGCATGGGATCTGAGGCTGTTCCTCCACGCTGAATCTCCAGAGATCCTTCAGATTCTGAGGTCAACTACTGGTGGACTCTTGAGCTCATCCCGTAGATTTTCAAAAGCGGTCAATGTCCACGGCAAAATCTTTCTTCTGCGGTCAGGGAGCCGTTTTGTGTAGATTTTTGAGGTGAGCTTCAGATGATTGTTCTGCTGGAAGGTCCAACGGTGGCCCCGTTTTAACCTCGCTGGCAGAGGAATGGAACAACACTTATGATAGCGGCGGGGTTTCCCCTGAGGGCGAGTGCCGAGGGGGAATGTCAAAGAGGGCATGTTGAACGACTAATCAAATCCAGCCTAAGGGAATCTAGCTTGTGTCTCCTCATATTTATACCCCAGTGAAACTGGTGAACTCACAGATGTGAAATGTGACTGGAAATATACTTCCATAAAATCGAAGTTTATACGTTTAATACGATATGATACGTTTATACGTTTAATAGACATAGGTTTTAATCATAGGATAAATATTTATATTTATTATATGTATAATACAAAAACTGGACCTTCAATATTGTTACTTCAGTAAAAAGGTTAGAATTACATTACAAAAGACCAAGCAGAGACATTTTTTCACAGCCTGTTTTGCCCATATTTAATAAGGCCTGCCAATAATCCTGGAGAGGGCTGTACGGTGGCGTCCATTTATCACACTGAATAAATTACGTGACTATTAATAGCGCGTAGTTTATCAGTGCCTGAGAAGCAAAGTTTCAAATTAGAGTCACTTTTTTTTGGTTCACTTTACAAATGGGACCCCATTCTTTACCACAGAGCGCTGCGGTCTGCAAAGGTATTTCCAAGCACTTATGAATTCATGATGATAGACTTGTTGACTCGCCCAACGACACCTCCACCGCCGCCCCAGCTGCTTTCAACCGGCGGCATATTGCTGCTTGAAAATCCCACAGTTCATCCGCTTGACCTGTATTTTAATTTACGCTTATCATTTAATTAGCAACTTTAATGGACTTTTTTTTTTTTTATCATTACCACAAAACAGAGCCTCTAGGATTCAGCCACCTCTTTAATTGGAGAGTCTTGATGATCCATTGATCGAGGGCCCGACGCACTTAATCTGCATGTGGCGCTTTACAAGCGATGTCACATCTAGTTACTGTGTTTTATGAGTGGCTGATAAGCTCTAGTGAATTCGCAGCTTGACCCCTTTCTGCACCCTGCGCTCTGTTTCTTATACACACTTAATAATATACTGTACTTCTCCTTCTGCTGCCTGCGCACTTTTTAAATGAGAGACGGGACACTGACAGATGATGTTTCTAACGTGCAGAGGAGAGCGCGTCGGCAGCGAGACGAATGAGCGCCAGAAATAGCCCGACAATGTCAAAAGGGTCAAAGGCCACGCTAGGGTATATTGTTTGACTGTCAGTGTTGTCACCCACGTTCAATTACATTCTCTCTTTGTGTTTCGGAGGCAATAGATCTCCCTTCACGGCATTTAAAAGATGATGAAAAGCTGCATAATGCGCGTTGGATAAAAAAAACCCAAAAAAAACACACAAACACACAATTGCCATTGTGTGCAGCGCACAAAGGGACGGGGAAGACGTTCTCCTCAAAGCATCTGTTTATGTCAGATTACAAAAACCTGCAGATGATTTTTTTTTTTTTCTCTCTTCATGCGTTGCTGGAATAGAAAAAAAAAAAACCACCGGTCTTCAGATTTGCGTGGCGCTGCCTCTTTCTTTTGGAGGCTGATCTGAATGCTTAAGAGTACAGGGTCGGTTTCATTGTCGCAGCGACAGTGTCTGTAATTACTGCAGAAGCCATTGTTTCACGTTGAAAGGCTGCATTCAAGCGCTGGAACTGAGACTTTCTAGATGACTGAATGCAATGAAAAGCGCAAGCGGAGGGCTTGCGGGTATCTGGGGATGCTTATCTTGATGATTTCATTAATCACAAGACATTTTCTGCACGCACTCACACTTGCAGGGGGAGTTATATATGTATTCAGGCAATCAACACAAACATACAGATTATCTTATTAGTACATAAAGGTGGTAATAAAGCTCGGTAATCCTGAAAGTGGTGGCGGTCTTTCATCCCGGACTACCTGCAGTCAGCGCTCTCACGACGACTCTGCACATGAATAGTTTATTATTTGCTCTTTTGTTTCATTTTTCATAGTCACACCCTCCTACTAAGAGAGCAATCACAACAGACTTATGCATGCCTTTTGATTGTTCAAATTCTCACTCATAAGTTATTAATATCCGCATAAAAGAGCAGACACGCTGAGCTGTTTTAGCAGACTATAAGCCCATGATAAACAACGCCGGGCTGCTTTCCACGACAGATCTGCTGGCGGTGTGATACAGTTTGTCTTTAGTTGGGTCCAGCAGACTCTGCGGGACAAGCCTTTTCCTTATCCCCGCCCATGTACATCCACAGCTCCTTAAATTCTGCAATCAATCAGTGGCTCGTTTTGTAGCGTTCATAGCACCGGGGCCAAATGGGCTGATGGGTGATGTACGAACATGTGGGAGCAGACCCAGGCACCCTGGCATCAGAGGCACGCAGGAGAAAAGCTGTGTAAACACAAATACAAAGATGCATCGCTTCCCCCTGCTGCCTTTGTGTGCAGTGGGTAGCCACATGAATCAATTAATATCTCCTTCATTTTGACACAAATCCACCATGGGAGGTGGGCCACAGGCCTGCTGGTGAATAGAGATGTATCTGTGCGCCTCCGCCGACTGATGGCGGATTCAATTTGAGCTCACTTTATCTCGGCGCGGATTCATCTTATCTCTGACATGACTTTACATTGCATTAAATTAGATTGCTCTTAACGGGTGTATGGACCGGAAGCTTCTCTCATCTCTTTACACGGTTAAATCGAATAACGTTGCACAGGGTCCACAGAACCTATTTCCAGATAGTGGGGCTGCTGACGATAAAAGCTGGTGTTTCTTTTAAGAAAACGTCTCATTCAGGATGGCGATCATCATTGATTATGTCAGGCCCAGATGATAGAACGTCCACGAAGGCTGCAGTTAATGGAAAACGCACAGTTTTTCGCGAGGAGGCAGAACATCAGTCGGTGTAGCCCGTGGCGGTGCTGAAAACGCGGGACAGGAGGAGAAAACTGATGAGGCTGCTCTACCACCCACGGCATAATCTATTGAGGTGGGAGTGAAGATGCGAGGTGATGGCCGAGGGCGAGTCAATAATGACCAAGCTCCATCCCAGTGGCTTGCGGTGCACAGGGGCCCGCATCTCCATCTTCCACCTCTGTTTGTGACAATAATCTCAGAGGGAGGCCGAGGGAGGCTGAGGGGGTCCGAGGTGGCGTGACCCAACACGATCTGAGTGATATGAGTAATGCTGACCGACACGCGCTCCTCAGTTTTGACAAATCCACAGCTGTCAGAGCTCCATGCTCAACTCCCACTGATGGATGTGACATTGAGTTTTGATGCTTTAAACTACTTTTTTTTTTCTTTTTCATCTTTAGAGGACGGTATAGAGGAAGATGAGAAATGAGGGCAGAGAGAGACATGTTGTGCAGAAAAAGTCCTCCGGCCAGAAGTGAATCAGGAACATTATGCGTATGTTGAATGCACCATAAGCATTCAGCTGGCTAAAGAAATTTTTTGCTTTCCTTTTTTTTCTTTTCTTTAGCTCCATGACAACTTTCAGTCTTTCAGTCCTAGGGTAACAACTGTAGCTGTTTTGTTTGGTGGACCAACCAACCAACCAACACGAAAACCAACATAGGTACCCCGAGAGCTGCTTTCGGCAGCTTAAAAGAGGCATGTGTGAATGTGGAATCTCCCTTCATAAAACTTAAAACAAACATTAGCAAAATATTTTATAGATTACAAAACCGTGGGCACATTTTATGAATCCAAGAGCCTGGCTCATAAACAGTACAGGCTAGTACGTGGCTCTATTTTTTTTTTTTCTTCTTCTCTCAGGTCACCTCAGGGGGATCTGTAAGTTCTTTCAAGCAAATTAGTTTGTGAATTGTTTGTAATTGCTAAACTTAACTAAACTCTCTTATGATTTCCCCCACAATTTGCACCAAAATTACTTTCTTTCTCACAAAACTTCTTACGTAATTATGGACCTGCAAAGTAATGTGTTTTATTTCTCAATGCGCTGAATCCTTTATTTATATATTTATTGTGTTAGCCTTAAAAGCGAGGGCCTCATCTTCAACGGGGATCACTTCCCAAAACCCTATTTTGGTCCGCTTTACTTTTATTGTTTCCGGTTGATTTTCTGAACAGAGGTCTGACTAAACAATATTCTTTTACTGTTCAGCAACCGCGGGCCAGATGAGAAGGAGAGCTTAGCTGATAAAACTTTTAATACACTGATCTGAGTCCCCTTCAGTTGTACTCTCAGCACAATAAGGTAAACAAGCAGCAGCGCTTTGCAAACTTGTTTTGCCCTGGGCTTTGCCCCTCAGACTTATTTTTGAAACCGTTTCGAGTGAGCAACCATACACAGTATTTATTTGCTGTGTGTGATTTTTTTTTTGGGGGGTACATGGACTGTTACCTTTTTTGAGCCCTCTACTGATATATAAAATAATAATAAGAATAAAACCACCGATCTCAGTGCTCTTACAAGTTAGGTGCTATTGTGCATATTTCATGTTGGTCTGCAGCCAGTAGCTACAACAGTGATCTGCCAGTCTTAACAAAGAAAAAAAAGGGAGGACAGTGACTGAAAAGTCGGACAGAGCTGATAGGTACAGTATATCATTCATGATAAAGTAAAATTCACCTAATTTTCTGCACTTAGATTCTCTTTATGGGGGTTATTCAACTAGTTGCCATCTGCAACTTCACCACTAGGTGTCACTAAATCCTACACACCGGACCTTTAAATCCAAATAGGTCTTCATTTCTTTTTTACCCTCCACTGTTTCTCACAGCAGAAGTTTTAATTTGTCATACCAGGAAAAGCACAGGTGTGACTAATGACATTAATGGTATCGCTCTTCAATCAGGACACACATTTCAGGTGTGTCAGCATGAGCCAGCGTGCACAATATCTGAGATCTGACGCTGGAATACAAACACTGTTAATTAATGTGATTAGCTACATCTGTGTCCAGGCACAGGGCCAAGGCGTCACGGTCCAAAACACAGCAGAATCCAAAGGCAGGACTCAGGAGCAAACAATTCAAGTAGAGGAGTCTTTGCTAGTCAAGTTTACAGGCAGGCAAACAAGGTCCAAGGGGGCTAGGCTGAGGCGGAATACAAATAGCACAAGCCTGGTCAGGAGCAGAAAACAGGCAGGAAAGCTAAGGCATGAGGCGCAAAGCGTAGGGCGTCAACGAGGGGAAGGACAAACAGGTGTGTGATGAAGGTGAGCAGGTGAGATCATTCAGTAATCAGGAGACCGGCTGGAGGGCGGGGCTAAGTCTAAGGCGCGCAAAGGTGCACCTGAGTGAGTTAACATTTACTCCTTATAGCCAGGGGTGGCCAACCCGTGGCTCGCGAGCCGCGTGCGGCTCTTGGCCCATAAGAATGCGGCTCTCCAACTCGCGTGAATGGTCGCTATCGTTACCGTTACGCCGCGAAAGTGACCCAGACGTCATCATTTCTCAAAATAAAAGGTTTTTCAAAATAAAAGATCGTCCACACTCAGATAATACGTGAAACGGAAATAGTTAATTATTTCTTGTGCGGCCCGGTACCAATTGATCGACGGACCGGTACCGGTCCGCGGCCCGGTGGTTGGGGACCACTGTGTTATGTGACACTTCTTTAGCACATTTCAAATCTTCAAATCTTCAGCGCCATTTCAACACGCTCCATTCAGACGTCCCCCGAAGGTACTGAACCGCAAGCAGAAATTAAACACGCTGAAAAACGTCTGCCAGAAGTCTCATAATAAGGTATATTTACACACACACACACACACACATATATAATGTATACATATTATGTTTTTTGGATGCTATTGCAAATGTTTATATTTCCATGTGGACTTGCCTAAGTCCTGTGTTATAATTGTATCAGCGAGTGACTGAAAGAGTGAATGCAGTAACTGGCCTCTGCTCTTAGTAGGCAGGACTTGCAGTGTGATGTGAATCTAGCTGAGCAAAAGTCTGGCCTGTAGTCTTGGGATGAGATAAGCTCATTTTTGTCATCTCCGGTTTCATAGTGTGGGGTGTGTGACATTTGTGACATGCTAAATTGTTAATATTTCATTCTGTGTGTGTGTGTGTGTGTGTGTGTGTGCGTACATAATGTGGCTCTTTGCAGTACCACAGTAAAAATTTTGTCTCTAAGTCACTGGCTGGTTGGCCACCCCTGCCTTATACATTTATCTTTTAATAATTTAATAATTAAAAAAAATATAAACTTTAGCTCATGCAGACTAAACTATCACATCAAGCTGCGGTGTGGCTGCAGTGTCTTCTCAAAAACGAGTGAGAGTTGGAGAACTAAGGGACTGGACGTTATCAACAGTAGGCGGACAGATGTTGTTTTAAACTGTGTATTAGCATTAAGTTGCTGTTAGCAAAAGGAACTTGGTAGCACAGTTGCTCAGTGTTATCTTTCAACATGTGTTAGTTGTGGTTTATGCTGTGTGTATGTCAGCTCTGTGTAACTTTTTGTGCGCTATGTTGGGTGCTTAGTAACTGTGCTGGTGATATTATGTGAAAGCTAGGGTGGGTGTCTAGCAGCTAATGTTGTTAGCCTTACATATTGTGTTTGTGTAGCTTCTGACTGCTTATACTGAGTGACACACACACACACATGATGCTGATTGAGAGATCTACTAGATTACTATCATTATATTTACTTATCTATTTGTATTTTTTAAGGACTTGTCTCTCCATAGACTGGCTGTATGAACATGTTTTGAGGCCCTGCTGCTGGGCTCCTTCCTGCCTTTCTGGTAGACTATTCCCTGGCCCACAATGGCGCCTCAGAAATCAGGCAATTAAGCCGGACTCACCTCAAGGCCCTTATCATGTCAGTTGAAGGTATGCTTTAGTGGTGCATATTCTCATACATAATCTTCTATTAATTCAGCAAAATATTAGTTGACACACAAGTACGCCTGAGGCTTTTAAAGCCCCTGGAGTTCTCATGCTCCAGGGCTGGTGCTCGCATTGCCCAGTTGGTAATCCAGTCTTGTTCCACAAGCCTGCTCTTGCCACAATTACCATGTTGACCCACTGCTTGTGTTTGGCAAGTTAGAAAATAGCCAAAACACAAACAAGTTAAGGATCATAATTATAAGTATGGTTTATTGAAGGAAAAAATGTTATATGAAACATAATGTCATGTTGAGCAGGGTGCAAAATTAACCATTTTATCCTCTGGCCAAAGAGCGTGTTAATGTTCAAATGTTACCAGCCGTTTTTCTTCCTTGACTTGACTGGTGAGTGGATGTGCATATTTCATAGCATTTGGCTGTTGGATGGGGATGAAGTTTGGGTAATTCGGGTACAGCCCTACTTGCAAACAAACAGAAGTTATGTTTACATCATTGCTACGTTTCGAGGCATGGCACCACCACCACCAACAGTCCATCGGGGGGATAGTGGGGAACATTTGTTCAGAACATGGTATGGATGTTGCCCACGTACTTCGAATTAAAACAGGTAACTTATCTTAGAGAAATTGCTCCAGCAACTTCAGAGTGTCACTTTTAATTTAAGTTGGAGGTCTCATAATTTGGCTTTTAATTCGAAAAGGTTAAAAAATATCATCCACTGGTTTAATGAACGCTTGATTAAGAAGGAGATTTTACGGGGTACGACTTCCTCCTAAATTTACACATTACATTACACCTGACAAATCCCTTAAATAGCTTAAAGCGTCCATTAAAAGGCCAAAGTGAAACACTTTTTAAAAATGACTTTAATTAACTAGTTAAAGAAACGTTAAGGGGTACATGGCTTTCGCCAAAATGAAGAAAAATGTATGTCTTATATTCATATATAAATGTACCTCAAGACAGTCCATCCATTGTTTGTGTGAGCGGCGAGGAGCCGACGAGCAGAGCCAGAAAACAAAGCACGAGTCAAAGGATTTCTGGACGGCATGCAGAGCAAAAAAAAAAGAGATAATCCACAGAAGAAGCAGTGACTCGGTTCGTCTAACTCTCTGCCCTGTTCTTTCACTTACTTTTTCTTGGTGGCAGATGAAAGGCCTCTGTGCCTCTCTGGCGCTCTTTTGATTTCTGTGTCATTCAAATGGAAAGGAAGGCGAGTCTGCAGAGAGCCCAGTTTGTCTGCGCACATTGAATACTAATATCACATCACTATTCATTAAACATATTGGACCCCAGTCTTGCCCTGCTTTAGTGCGTTTGGTGCTACTGAACAGTCGGGGTTGCGGCGTACAGGAGGGGAGGTGCCATTGTATGAACTACCATATCACTGGCAATACCGCGCATTGATTCCAGTCAGTACCTCCACAGAAATGCGCGGCATGCCATTACACCTCTGAATTGATTATTGAACCAGACTTAACACAATGAAGCAGTGTCATGTTTGAACATGACAGACAGTCCATGAACAGCAGTTGATAGGTTCCCCACCGCTAATGGTCCCAGAAATGAAATGGCAAAGGACCATATTTCTCTCCTCTGTGTCTGTTGGGCAAAAGCTGCAGACCAATCTGCTACCCAGATGGAAAATCAATAGCCAATCACCTAGCAAGGACGCGAATCGGTGTACTTGCGTAGTTAACCCCCTGGACAAATGTTTCCATTCAGATTAAGACTGCAAATACCGGCCATTTAGAGGAGAGATGTTAATTTATGAGGTGTCTACAGAATATCTGTGTGTGTGTGTGTGTGTGTGTGCGCGTGTTGTCATGCAGAATTTCAAAGACACCGCCGAGCCCTTGAGATGGACCTAAGGGAACGGCAGTGAACACACAGGAGTATGATCAATGGTTTCTTTTACTTTTATGCCAGCTGTACAAAAGCACACAGCTCCTTCCTGCTGTAGGCCTCACTTTGAAACTGTGGACTTGGGTTAGCATGGAGATAAAAGGAGGGGTTAGAAAAAACAAAAGGTTGGTTGTACAGGAACTACTGTTACCCCCAACCCAGCATGATAGACACCGCGTCTGCCTGTCTGTATAAAGTGCATCAAACCAGTTAACCTGTGTGTGTATATGGGGTTGTAGTTATTTCAAACACCTCCATATTTTATCTTACTGGCAAGGTCCACTTACTTGATTTTCATCCACAGTCTCGTCAAGACAGAGTTTGCGCAGTTGTCATGGAGATGGTTCAAGGTCACTGTTGTTTCATGACCCTGTACAACTCTACAACAAGGGAGCCCTTGATGTAGCTGAAATCTCTGGAAGAAAGTTTGAGACCTTGAGTTTTTTTTATTTTTTATTTATTGTTCATGATGCTTTTTTTTTTTTTTTTCAGGCTATACCCAAAACCTTGGATTGTTTTTCCACTTATCTGCAACTCGTGTGGCCTTTTCTGCTCTGAAGAGCACAATTGCTCATTGAGTGTGATTTAAAAAAAACTTTTTACCTGATCAGTTTTTTTGTTTGTTTGTTTTTATGTCATGTTTAACTTAGCACAAAAGTAATTGAATAATTTGTCATCATCAGTTTTGGGAAATTTGCCGACAATTTTCAGACCAAACGGTAAAATGAGGAAATCTGCCAACTGGCAGATTGATAATGGAAAATATTTGTTTGTTTGGAGTCTCAATTGGACAATTGCAGAGAAATCAAAATTATATTTAATAATTGCTTTTGGCAAACCTGATTTCATTAGTATAAAGAATAACCTGAACACTGTGCTAGTGCCAGGGGGGAAAAAGTCACTGAAGACATACTGATGACCAGTTGAAGGGTTTTCCACAAAAGGTGACTGACTCAGTGTGTATTTCATTTGAATACATCATCTTCTATCCAGAAGCTTATAAAAAATAAACTTCTAGATAGGAGATAATTATGCCACCATTTTAATTCTCCACCTTATTTTAGTTTTTCCTCACAAACTACTTCAGCCTGCTCCACCTCTGCCTCACACTGCACGCACAAATGCCTCTCTCTGTAACATACAGGGACAGCGTGCCACCCCCAAAAAAATCACATTTTGGATTTATTCACCTGACGTTCTGTTTTCAGTGAGCCCCATGGTGGGGACGCTTGTTAATGACCGGCTGAATGACTTAATTCTACTCCTGCCTTTTGCTTTTGAGAGACAGCAGTCTAGCTGGAACAACTTCTAGCGGTTCCTTTCATTCAATTTGAAGAAATGGCAAATGCCGCTGTTTTTAATGGTGAGGGAAGTACTGAATGACTTACACCGGATGTGTTCATTGTGCTGTAATTGAGTGTCATGCAGTGCAACAATACTATATTTTTTCTTTCTTTCTGAATAATGTTTGGCACCCTCGCATACTCTCTAGTGGGATAAATCCATCGCTGGTTTTGTGCTCTTATCTTTTTAATAAAGCGGGCCCGCATTCAGAAACCACAACCTGCATTACCTGATGCAAGGCGCTCGAAGCATTTCTCTCCCCTGCAGTCGAACCGATAGATTGGAAAGACAGAGGGTTAGAGAGGAGGTGCGAGATGGAGATTAAGAGGTGTTCTCATCAGGGGGCTCGTGAATCCTCACCTTGAACACTGAACTTGAGTTGATCCTGGCATGCCATTGGCGATTTAGTTTAGCCAGTGGTGCCTCCAATCTTCTCCAGCGCTGCATGTGAGTGCTTTTAATTTGGCCGGCTGAGGTTTCGGCGTGGAGCCGCTAATGAAAGTGCCTTCAGGATGCACAGACGGAGCTCTGGGGGGGATCACTCCAGCTATATCTTTTAAGAGATCTGTAAGGTTAACATTGCATTCAGTAATTAAAGTAGATTTGGGAGGAAAATCAATGCCAACGTGTTCATTTCAAACTAATTGCCAGTCGGGCTTGGTTTTCTTATTGGGATCAAAGCCCCCCGGTTGCTGCATCTCGGCGATTGCACTGCAGCAACCAGTAAGTTAAAATGTAGATGTGCACCAAGTGAGCGGAATGAAACCAAGCACGACTGTCACTTTAATGACAGCAGGGCGCACCAGCACGTCGTGATAAAATATAGCTGTTAGAACCGCAGAATATTGGTTGATGAATAATGCTCCAGTATTTTAAAAGCTCGCTCTGAAGTTTTTCCACTGGTGCTTTTTTTTTTTCTATAAATCCTTCATAAACAGCATCATTATTTGGTTACCGTCAGCTGTTGATGCATTTGAAGTGTGGTGGGCTTTTAAGTTTGTTGTTCGGTTCGGGTGTCGTTATCGTAACCTGAAGTAAGAGTACTCCCTCATCACCTTGAAAGCTTCAATACTGATACTCAAAAAATAAAATAAATGGGAAGCCATCAGGAAGCACTTACCAACTCCCTCGACTCTCCAGGACCCAACTTGTCAGACTATAAAGCACACTAATGTGCCAGGGCATAGGGTCTCTGTCCTGCACTCCTAATCATGCACTACACTAGTTCATTAAAACTCAACTTAATGAGTCATACACTACAGACTTGCCCTGAGCAACGCCAATTAGTTTCTGTTTTGGCTAGTTATAGTCTTCCTGAAGGGGCCCGCGGCTGTTAGAAAAGATCTGAGGTTTAGTCACACAATAGAGCAAGAAACAGAAGTTAAAACACAGTGACAAACACAGAACTGTACCGTATTCTTATTATTCTTTCTAACTTTGAAGCCTGTTCAAGGATCAGACGCCTCTGCTTCCTTCACACCTAGAAGTCACTCACATTATATCTGACCTGACTAATAAGCTCAGGTCAACTGGCTTTCACGAGGCATATGTGGTTATTTATAAGGCAATTTTTGTTGATGAAAGGAAGTAAGCAAATGAATTAAAGGGATAAAGGGGTCTGAGCAGAAGTCCTGATGACAAGTTAACAAATCTTCATGTCAACATCTGTGTAGGGGATCAATGACGCTTTAGTTTTTGCTCCCATTTTTCTTTCATAATTTTAAGTAAAAGATCCTTCACTGAAATCACCTGTAGCACACTGCTTCAATCTCAAATCCAACGTCCAGTCACCATCTCCCCTACAATCAACGTCAAAACTCAAACTACAATTACAATCATGAAACATTAGCTTTGAATATCAAGTTGCTCTTTTCCTTGTGCGGACTGACATACCCAACAGTTTGTGTTTTTCCATTCCTGTTTTGAAGTTTCACTTGGTCGCGAGCGGTAGCATGCAACACACTGCAGCCTTGAGCTACGGTGGCTAATGCGTTATAGCATGGTCGCATGAACACAGCCATCTTGACAGTTTGTGAAAAATGTAAACAGCTTCCAGGAATTATGGCAATATATATTAGGTTTTCTCAGCATATAACCTGTTGGCATGTTTTTGTTTATTTATGCATAACATAATTGACTCCCTGAGTTATGAAAAGTTGTATTCAAGTATGAATAACTGTAGTCAAAGAAGAGTTCAAACGAAATGCATTTGAAATTACTTTGTGTAATATTACACTTATGCAACAACATCCACATTTCTTTTAGACTCAACATATCTTCAGGTGAGCTCCCCTCAAATTTTAGAATAAAGTCTGCTGTGCTGTGATGGCTGGATTGTGGAGCAACCAAAACATCAAAGCAGAAAGGATGTTCTCTTACCACTAGGAGTCCAGTTAGCTTTAGCAAGGCCGAGTTTAGGCCTGACATGGTGGACCTAGCTAATTTCTGCCATATCAGTTTTGGGTTAACCTGCACTTGGAGGGTCTTGGTTGCTGATTAACCGCTTCAACCATGTGGCTTGTGAACCATTCGGATGCATTTCTTGCATCTGCACACATTATAGGTGGCTGTGTCGCAGTTTGAGCCGCAGTAGATTTCTTGTTTGAATAACAAGATCAATAGCAAATGCACAGTGCAAGAGTTTCCTCACAGAATCCATTCACAAGGCTGCTGAATGCGAAATTGAATATTCATCAATACGCAGGAGCATGAGGAGCAAATGCAATTCAATATAGACAGGCAGATAGATGGTTTAATTAGTACAGTAGAGGTAGAGGTCAAGTTAGGCCACCTCACATCTGGCATCAAACAACATCTGCATGTATTCTTTTTTTTCAGTTGGCCAAAGAAACATTTTACTCCAGCCTGCATTATTTATTTCTGGTCTACAGTTTGTGATTATTTAATGTTCATTTTAATAGACTTGCAAACAAATTGGGTTCGGAGTGCCTTTTTGATTTGTCGAAGTTCGTCAGTGCTGCAAACTGCAGTTGAGGCTGTTAGGCATACTAAATGTAGATGATGTACTTGCATGATTCTTTCAATTCTTGGCTTGTACCTTCATGGTTGAATGCTTGTATTGTCAGCCGCTCTGAATAATGGTTGTAGAGTGGGTAAGATGATGCAACTGAAAAACGTTGGGAAGTTTAGTATGAAAACAACTACAGCGTGTTGAGTTTTACACTCCAATGCGAGATAAAACTTTTTGAGTAGCAGGTTCTTGACCCGCTGGGAAATAATGGACCAACAGTTTGTGCCATGGTTGCTTTTCTGTGTTGTTACATGTATAACATGGGCACTTTGTTTGTGATGTCGATACTAGAACTATTCACAAGTATCTGCAAATGCCTCTCTGGCCAAAGATCAAGCGGTTTGAACATCACTTCGAATTTTAGAGCCTCTTTGATGCGTTCACTAAAATTAGCTGTTTACTCAACGCAATTACGATGCGATCACCCAGGAGGTCGGTGGTTGCAGGTGGAGGGACTCCATCTTCGCTCTATCCTTTAGAGCGCAGAGCCCATTTCCCTGATGGGGTCTCGTTTCGCTGTTGAGCTTTGTTACTTTCCATCGGAAAATCGCACACACAACCCAGCAGGACGTTTCTTCTTGAATGTAAAGCTACGGGTCCGTGCAGAGCGGCAAGCTCATTCAGCTAACTAGTTTCTTTTAAAAAAAATCTTAAATGGGGATATTGAGCAGGCCGGAGCGTGCCGGGCTTTCTTTTAATGCGTGGCGCTCGATCCAGACAGTGAAAAGGAGTGACGGAGAATGGAAGCCCAGGCTTCAGTGACTGTCAAATAAAAATCTTTCTCCACACAGCCTTTTGACTTCTCTCAATGGTGCTATAGGCAACTCTCCAGCCTCATTCTGTCAAACAGCGTTTGGCAATTTGGTCACAGTGAAATGATGGAGGAGTTAAGTGAGGATTTTTTTTTTTTTTCTCTCACTGAAACACCAGGGGCTCCTCTCATAGTGTTGAGATTTTGTATGGCAGAGTGTGAGGAAAGCAGAGTTCATGTCACACAGAGTGATAGATAAACTGAGAACTATAGGTGACAGGTAAATGCTGCGTTTCTCTGGAAACCACCATCGAGGCAGAAGTGTGCAATATTAAGTAGGCTACTGTTACACACTTCTCTTGGATCTCTCATCTCTGGCCGGGTGGAATCAGCCGATGGACATCCAGCCCGCATAAAGAACCAGACTTCACCACCGGGCAGTGAACTGAGCTGAACCCGTGCATCAAATATTTATCAGATTGTCGAACCCATGTCTGCCGACATCCCTCGGCTCTGCATCGCTTTATCAAAGCTCTGACTCACGATAGGAGCAGCAGGTAGTCATGTGGCGCGGCCGGGTTAGAGTCGGTACATGAAAGCTCGCCTCGGGGCACGATTTCAGACTCATCTGTTGTGCTGATTCTGCTGGGGCTCGTGTTTGTCTGAGCCTGCAGTCGCGGGCGAGCCATCTCGGTGGAAATGGCGGGCTGCGGCTCGTGCTGCGAGAGGGTGCCAGTGGTGCCGGCAGTGAGGCCGACTGCCAGCATATCAAGCGAGGGTGCAAAATTGCTCTGAAACATTAGGAATGAGAGTGACCAAGGAGTGAACTAGGCCATGGTGAATCATTTTATGCCACCCCCAGCTCTTACCCACTCATCTGTCCCTTATCATTTCATTCTGCCGAGGGTGTCTTGTGTTTTTCTGAACAGTTTAAAAAAACACTCCCTGGGGCCTATCAACATGTATTTCATGTGCTTCCATCAGCACTCTTTGTAACTTGTAGGCTCAGTGGGAATCAATTTGATAATGTTATATTGAAGCCAAAAAAAAAAGACTAAATATGACAAGCAAGTGCAGACTATGCATTTGTTTTTCTTTTTTCTAGTGTGTGTATATGAGTGTGTGCATAGAGACCAAATTCACACAGCCAATATTGCTACAATACTTGCTCCCCTACATGAGTAGGAGTAGGAAAACAAGTTGAGTACTATATTACACCAAGGTGATGAATCATTCAGTAATTTTAAATTGCATATAGTGCGGTTTTCTCCTTTTTTATCTCTAGCTGATACATAATAAGAGTGCCAGCTCCGCAAACTATAGACCAGAGTTGTGAATGGGGGAGGCACGGTGGTGCAGTGGTTAGCGTTGTCGCCTCACAGCAAGGAGGTTCCTGGTTTGAGCCTCTGGACTGTGTGAGAAAGCCGCAGTACCCCAAGACTTGACACTGGTGACTCTAAATTGCCTGTAGGTGTGAATGTGAGTATTGTTTGTCTCTGTTTGTACCTTGTCTCTCACGCAGCATCATCCTACACATGATGGATGTTGTGACTGGAGGAAGACCTACTACGGCTAGTTCACATGAGCGTCACATCTTGTCTGTGGGAGTTGCCAAATTTCAGTTGCATTTGCAGGATGAAGCTCAAACTTTCTTCTTGCTCACAGTGTCACCACCTCGCAGTTATGCACCGATTCACTGGACGTTATTTGACCCTGTCGACTGACATCGGCCGGGCTGCAAAGAAGATCACGTTCGCCAGCGTCAGTAGGTGACGTGCATCAATTTTGAGCCAGCTACACGTTGCTTTGGTTGCTCTAATATCGGACAAATGATCACCTCCATTTTGTTTTACAGAAGCCCGTTTTACTCCACGACCTCGCCGGTGGCTTTGTGTGTGTGTGTGTGTCTGTGTATTAGGTGAGACGTGCCCTGAAGGTAACGATATAGCTGTGTGTGAAAATTGTCAAACTGCAAAAATGTATTTGCCTGCCAACCTTATGTAACATTGATTATCATTGATTAGCAGCTAACAGGTAGAGTGCACTCAGTGCACTGTGGCTTAATGAGTTATTCTTGAGATACACTGCAGATTTTTTATTTATTTTTATTTTTTAGATAAAAGCTGACCAAGATTTTCTTTGCTTGAAGGAGTCTTTCGGGTCATTGTGAATAGCCATAACAGAATTGACATACATCAGTCTAATTTTAGATGTCTGTGAAAAGTGTTGAACTCATAGACCAGCCATCTGCCTTGGCCTGGCTTCTAGCGTGCAAAAATACCAGTTCCCGTCATCCTCATGTTGTTTTTTACAGTCCATATTGGCCATCTTTGCACACCAGACACTGTTTACAGACGCGTGTCTCTATATCTGTGGATATCTGTGTGTGTGTGTGTGTGTGTGTGAAACTATACATTTCCCCATCGGCCGCTTCTTGTGCCTCGCGATCCATAAATGGAGGGGGAGATAGACACAGCACTGGCTGTGGTTACTGAGGTGGCGTGAGGAGACGCTGCGATGGAACTCAGAGCTTTCTGATGTGTGACAATTGGCCTCCGACGCTGCTCTGCGACACAGAAGACGAGCCACCAGTCAGACACTAAAAGTGAGATTTCTTCAAATGGAGAGAGCTCTGTATTTTCCTTTCAGAAAAGAGACACACCGAGAGCGAGAGAGAATGAGTCAGTAGGAAAGGAATCATTTAGCAGCACTGACCTCTTCTAATAGAGGTGGGGTAAATTGCTTCAGTTTAATACTTCATGACAGCACAGTGGATAAATGAGACAGAACGCTATTGGATACTAATCTGGGCAAAAGCCACTTGTTGGAAAAACAATAGGGAATTTTGTGCTTAAGGCTCTGACAGGGAAATCTAAGAGGAACAATTATGTGCCTTTAATGATACATCCCTATAGTGGGCCATCAAGTCATGGTCACATCCCCTCTGTCCTGTCATAACGGTTATCCTCCCTCGTCCTCGGATCGTTAACCAGCGCCATTCCTTCTCTCTGCAGAATCCTCTCGACAGTCTAATGTGCAATGACTAACATCTCTCCGCTGGCAGAGGCGAGATTAACATAAACAGCTCGAGTGAACGGATTGCCTGACACACCGAGGTCTTTCTCCAGATGCATTATCAGTCAAATCACAGAGCCTATACTGTTCACACCAAGTAAGCATTTCACTCAGGAATGCAGCAACTAGCTTAAAAAAAAAAAAGCTCCAATCTGCTGTGTGACAAATCTGAAGCCCGCTGCATTTGGACTGCAGAAATGTGCTCTGCATTGTGAAGGTGAGAACGGAGGTAATGTGTCAAGTGATTTACATATAATTCCCTTCACGAGTCAAGAAGTGCCACGAGTGCCTTGCATCGTCGATTTTCCCCCTGCTGACTGGGGGAATTAAGGCTTCAGACAATGTTCAGCGGCTACACGGAGAACGAAAACTCATAAGAGAAGCGATGGGGAAATAATTTACTGGATGACTCAAATGGTGTTCTGCTTTTTCTCATGCAGTGACTTTTGGGCTGAAATGGCCTACAAAATGTATGTGGCTGAATAAAAATGGCACTTTTAAAGCTGCATTAGGGAAGATTTTCCTGAAACTTCTCGTACTTGTGCCACATGGTCGGTTTATCCAGTTTACTCAAACCTCTGGTGTCATAAAGTGGTCAGTCAAGTTGATATGGTGACTTGGTCAGCGTTCAAGTCAACCTGGGGAAGGTAGCTAGTAAAGTAGTCTCAGAGCTCAGAGGAGACATGTGTCTTTTACCTACAGTACTCGATGCTAATGTTCACACTGATTCCTGCTGATCGCTTCTGTTATTTCGTGTTGTTTCATCAGCTGCTGTCTGCCGTCGTCGAGGTCCCGCACACCTTGTGTGGCTTTGCTCATCAGTGACCAGACTGCCAGAATATCAGCCGGCGACCACATCGCTCACGTTTGCTACCCTCTGATTTGGTCGCATAACTTTTGCTGTGGAAAAACTTCAGGCGGAAGTCTGAACATTATTCTTTTTCTTCTGTCATTCAGCAGCAGGTCGTGCCTTCAAACGTCTTTTCTCGTGATCCCACAGGTGTCTTCCCCCTGTCTGCCCTGAATGATAACGTTTGTCCAGATGAACCGCCATTTGTATTCGCCATTTCCACAGAGTGCAACTATCTGCTAAGCTTTTGTTCTTGCTGAGACATGCAGTATGTTAAGTCAGTTGCGCAGGCCGCTGCTGGGGATGTGGAAATAGCGGGTATGAATGTTTGCCTCGCCCTGGGCAGACTTTCCTTTTGTCATTCTGAGCAGACATCTGTGGGATCATGATATTACCTTTTTAAATATACAACCACTGATAGTATTTTTTTCTTACGACCAGCAAAAGTCTGATTTTATTGAGCTTCATGGAGAAATTAGCCTGCTCTTCACATTTATTACCTCAGGAAACCGTTTCCTCATGGGTTGATAGTCTTCTTCTATACAGCAGGATGTCATTTTGTAAATTATGATCCCATTCAGAGTAAAATAGGGTATGTTTTAGGGTGTAGCGTCTGTGATTGACAATTCATTCTCACTGAGTCCAACATACCAGGCTCACAAAGTGTTTTCAGTAGCATATTTTAATGTACTGCTGAGGTGTAATGTGTTTTCTTTGTTTTCCTGCCTTAAAACGGCGTGAAGACCAACTGTAGCCAAACTCATAGTACATCACCCACCAGTTTTACACACTCGTCCAGATAGCATCGCTTACGGCTCCAAAAAACCAAGACGGCAATACCAAAAATACCAAACGCGAGGCTTCAAAACAGATATATATATCGATGACAAAAACGCCCAAAATATGTCCTTTAAGGTTTGCACAGCTTACACTGTGTAACCAAGCAAGGTCACAGATTGGATTAAGCCACTAGTATTCTGGAGACCTCAGCGCTCCACGCTTTACTGTGAGTTGGATCACAACAAGAAGTAATGCATGTGTACCCACAGATGGGACCAGCAATAAGTAACAATGTTGGCCCTCTAGCTGATTATGTGGATGTTGGGATTGTCGGAATATTACAAATTGTTTTTACTTACAATGTAGGGACCGCCGTAGAAAAATAAATCACGCTGAAATGTCTTTGTTTGAGGAATTACAGGTTAGAACAAATATACAAGATACAATCAGAAGCGAGGATATATACACTGGTTTGGCTTCTCAGGAAAAATCCATTTTATTTCCAGCGGAGATTTCTAAAGTAAAACAAAATGTCAGCAATGATGGAGCGAGGGAAAAAAAGCCAGACTCAACAAACCTTTAGAGCACCTGTTATCCTTTTGACTTTCAGTTTCCACTTGCTGCTTTGTGGGACTCACACCTATTCCACTGCAAGAGAGGAAAAACATGAAAAACTCCACTTAGGTCAACAGGCTTCATTGATGGTATCCAAGGAGACACTTTATGCTTGCCAGAAATACCAAAATTGGTCATTTTGCCTCTATTTCAACCGGTTGCAGTTACACCACACCTACAATCAGTCATTGCTCAAAAAATGCCTTTGGACTTTGGTATTTTATCCACACTGAGCGTGAGGAGAATGCTGCTTTAACTGTCCTGCTAGCTTGTCTATTATACTGTATATTAATAAAGTGGTCCCTTAAAATTGCTGCCATCGTGGGTTTTTTTTTCACATTTATTCTATTCTAAATGTTAGAAATATAATCGCAATGTCTATGATAGAAACTTAAGACGCCTCTGCAAAGTACAACTCTATATCCACGAGGAATACTCATGCAACATAACTTAGTTAACCGCCTTGTTAAAGCCACATTTGGAGATCCAGACAAACTAATCTAATACATTCCAAGTTTTGTATTACACTTTTATTTCCGCGTGTTCATAAATGTGAGTCTGTCAACCGGTGAAAGACTTCCAGCAGCTCTACTCAAAATGTGAGACGACATATGAGACTCTGTCATGCTGCACCAACGGGACCAAAAGTTATTTTTCATAATCAGTTCTGATTAATAAATATATGAGTCAAAGTGCAACAGGATCGAGTGCTGAATATTTGAAAACGATATTTATGTTTGGCTGACGTGGACAGTTCGGCATACCAATAAAATCCAAATCCTGATTAAGTGAAACTGACGAGGATGACCGGTGTGCTAGTTCAGTCAGTCTTTGAGGTTGTTTGCCATCCCTGAAGAATCTCCCATCACAATGTACAGACTGATTGACCAGGTATGAAGTATAATTACTGTATGCACATGTTTTCCCTCCTGTCCGGCTTTCTTAAACACACACCACTCTCTGTTATTCTCCAAATATTCCCGTGCCACGTTTAAAAACACTTAAAAATCTCTCCTCGTTTTTCCAACAGCGGGGCTCTTATTGTTGTGGCAACCCTGGAAATGTAGGCAATCAGTGACCCATCTTGTCAAGCCAGTCAAAAATAGTAATCACATCAGGGCGCTGATATAATTTCGGTCATTGGGGAGCTGCACAGCGAACGCCTCTGTAGGTATGTGCCAATTGATGGATCCTATACCCAGTATGATGAGGAAACGGAGGCGAATTGCAAAAGGATCAACCAATAACTCCAAACTAGAATGTGCAGTGCCTCCTTCTATTCCTCAAATCCCCAGACTGTGGCTGCAAATGGGACATTATGCAGGCTTAAGTGGAATTGATTTGGAAAAAAAAAAAAAAAATTAATAGCACATTGCAGCACTTGAGCTGTAGGTATGGTATTGTCTGCCATCAGAGCCAATTATTCAGAAATGATGACAGACCATTTCACTGATAATTTAGAAGTCTGCCATCTGCCTTTTGTGCTTTATTCTTTAGAAAAAGCGATTTCAGAGCCGAGCTCCAGCTATACGGTATGTTTAAGAAGGTCAGCAGCATTTTGAAAAGACGGTCTTAAAACCTAAATGGCTCTCGTCGATGTTCCGACAGACTGACCACAAAAGTACACGGTAAAATATTTGAGGCAAACAACAAATCAATTTTTTAAAATAATTTTTTAAAAAAAACATCCGACAAAAACTAGAAATGTTCCAGTTTATCACAGAGCTGCAGCGAAACGGCATGTCATGCACTCTTCAGATGATGTGCGATGCTGTCTGTGAGGGCCTCTGAGATTTCTATTGGCTCTGCTGGGCTGTGATCTGGAGTGTGATGTGGCACCGCACTATCTGTATTGACAGCACATTTATCACACTTTGTCTCTGATAGCGTTCATTTGCATGGGCCCATCTCCAGCCATGATGCTGGAGGTTGGTGTGCCAGTATGTTCATTTTTGTCCCGAAGCCACGCAAATATACAAAAACACTTGTTCGATGCCAAAAGGGAAGGCTGTGTACGATTATACACTGCTGGAAGAAAAAGAAAAAAAGGCACCCTTCTCTTATGCTTATTCTCATCGTTTTATTCTGGGTAACTGTTGACATGCTCTGCCACGTTGGCTTCATATCATGCTTCACGGCACATGACACAAGAACACTTGACTTCTTTGATTTTCATAATAGAATCATGATTTGCATAAAAAAAATTATATAAATGTCATATTTAAAAGAAGGAATTGATATGAACAATATTTTTTGCATATTCTCTAAAAGCAGGTGGTACAGTGTAAGAGAAAACATGCAGAGAAAGAGATGGAGATAAATAAAAGGGGAAATGAATACAATAGGAGATGTGTGCTTAAAAAAAAAAAAATATATATATATATATACTATAAATACTTCTGTAGTAATAGGACTCAAGAACGAGGATTGCCTGAGGCGAGTTAAAGGCCATGTTGGGCTAGTAAATCATGGTGAGTAATAAAAAAATAATCACTCTGGAGCTGATAGTGGAAGTAGTTAAAAAGTGTCTTCCTTCTCAAAGTTGTATACCAGACCAGGCCGTCGTGGGAGATTGGCAGCAGGCAGAGTGGAAGCTGAAGCCAGCCTTTCTGTTATCTTGGGGAAACGGGAGCGTAGTTTGGTGACGGTAATGGTGCAATTTGACACAAGTCTGAAGGCAAGGAGGATAAAGCTTTCTGGAGTACCGCGATGCGAGCCGACAGTATCTAGCTTAGCACGGCGGCTGCTGTTTTGGTTAACGGTTTAGCAAAAGTACATACAGGGCAAATACAATTATTTGTGTATGAGTAATTGTGCAAGTACAGTTCTGATGCCGAACCCTGAATCTAATGAAAATGAATGAACAAATGAAAAACAATAATATACTATAAAATATTTGCCTGGCTATTAGCTACAATACTTCATCTACATTTACACTTTACTGTCTGTAACTTTCAATAACTCACACACTAAGTGCAAGACACTTAGTCAGGATACAGCACACAGGGGGATTACATTCCTCAGAGTCCTGGCCTTAAAGCTCTTTATTGACATCCGTTGAAAGTCAGTGAGTTTTCTGATGATAAATGTGCAAAGTTGTTGACGTCTCACTGCCTGTTTGACTTTGAGCCCGTCTGTGGATTAACGCCCAAGAAGCACCTGCAGAGAAAAGGCCAAGAGGAACGGCATTAGTTTCAGAAATGTCGCCTTTTCCCCAATCCCTCTCGAGTTTGTAGTCTGTAACAGTCGGTGTTTGGGTTGTGGACTGACTGACAAAACAAGTCATCTGAAGACTGAATCTGAAGGGCATGTTCGCTATACTGCGTGCGTACAAAACTATCAGTTACAGAAATAAATGACAAAAACATTTTCTCTGACTGACTGCATCGTATAGCAACCCATCATTTGCCATACCGACGCCTGCAGTACTCATCTGACCTACCCTAGAGGAGAACTAATTGTACAGTAGCCCGAATGTGTCAATCCCGGGAGTGAATGTGCTGCCGCTTTTCTGTATAATTATTGTGCACAGAGACACCGAGCTCAAGTGTGTCTGTGATGAGCCCAGGCGGAAAATTAGAATCTCATGTTTGCACGCAATGCGCATTAACTCATGACGTTAAGGCACTTTATTCACATCAAGAAGTCGGTGGCGATATTGTGCGAATAAATGAGTCCGGTATGAGTGCCAGCTCTGTAGGAACACTAATTAACCAGGTTTAAACCACCTATAAAACCAGTTAACAAGCAGCAAGCGGAGAGGAACGATACAAAGAATGCTAAGTGGAATTTATCTACAGCTAATATTGTCTTTGCATTAACGTCTTTACAGCTCTCCTTTTGCAAAGTGCGTGAGTCACCTTCTGCGTTGAAAGCTTGTGAAGACTGCAGTGAAGTCCTCTCGAGGTAAATGCATAGAGCTCCCGTATGTAATTTACAAAATTATAGACACAAGTACTAATCAGTTTCTTTTTATGTTTGTATACTTCATAACGCAAAGGAATGATTATTTAGTGTGTAAAATCTAGGAGGCTGTAAAAAGCTAACCGTTAATTTGCTAACTTGAGTAAGCGCTAGCTTGTCACAATGTTTTGGTCACGTTTGCAACAATTTTGTTCATTAAAAAGTTATTAATGACGGGAAAAAATCTCTAAAAAGCTTGTTAACAACTGCTAGTGAGACAATAAGTTCACCCAGACTTATTTGGAACATATTTTTCTTGGACAGACAGACGTTAGCTTAATAAAAATAAGCTATTGCTATTTTGCTTACTATTCGGCTCTCAAAGGTCAGAACTGTCAAAGTGGTTTACTGTAGGTCAAGTGCATGCACTACTTCTACCATGAAATGTTGCCGTTTGTGTCCACCTCTTCACTGTTAAAGGTAGCCTGAGTTTTTAGTTCCACGTCGTGTGTGAGTCAGGTGTTTCCCCATGTCGGGTGTACTGTTTAGTAGAAACATCCTGTATACTTCCTCACGAAACATTTGGTGATATGGCATCTATGTTTTCTTCAGTGACTTTGTTTCGGCTTATACATTCTCTACCTGCTGTCAGAGAAATGGCGTGAAGCCATCAGTGGAACTATATATGGCGCACTGTTAATAATTCTGTGCATGTGTCGGCCTTTTCAGAGAGAAAACGGCTCACGGCGCTCAGACAGTCAGACAAGAACTCTGCAAGTAAACACAATGCGCTCTATGTGGTAACCATGGAAATGATGTCTGTGGCCTGCTGCATCCCTGCCGGTATAACTGTACATTTATATATATATATATATATATATATATATATATAGTTGCTACATATTAAAATATTACTTATAGAAAATACTTTATATAGCTTTGACTTTAAGTCCATAAGCAGTACTCATATTTTAAATAAAAGTAGCAATATTGCTGTGCATGCGTTGGCAATGCGTGTCAAATGTCATACAATAAGGTCTACCTTCAAAGTCCGTGTTACATAGCACACTTGTGCACTTAGACTTATCTCCTGCAGTCAACAGCCACAATGAGTTGGAGCTGCTGTTTCACTTAGGCCATGTTCATGACTTCAGTTAGGCGAGAACATCTGAAATTGACACACCGACAAATTAGCATTCAGATTATGTTAATTCAGTTTGCCTTACGATGACGAAAGTGTATTCATGAGTCTACCGGCCACTGTAAATTAGCCTCTGTGAGTAAATATGAATAATGGCTGGTGTCGTGAGGAGAGTTAAGTGAAATGACGTTAAGCGTTGGCTATGGTGATACCTCAATCATAGGTCAGTTTGTTGACTCATAGTGACATTCCTGCCATGCCTGCCAACCGCCGACTTGTAATAGCTTAAGTTAAAGCTACATTAGTAAAGCCATAATTTGATGTTTATGTGATACATCTGCCTTGCAAATGCTCGCCTGTGTGTCCCCATCATAACTGTTGGGGGAAAAAAGTTTGTGAAACTCTCAAACCACCAGGATCAGTCCCTCATCCATGGTCCGTCAGTGCCTGACAGTTAGTGCGTGGGAGACGAGCACGGCTGCAACAGGATTTTCAAGGGATCGCACTGCTTGTCGCTCCACCTGTCAAATTGTCCATGCATCCCTGCTCGCCTGCTCTCCTTATTGAAAACGAATTATGAGGCTCAACAATCGCACCCTGTCGGGACAGACCTTCGGATTCAAACAAAACAGGGATCCAGTCTCGAAAGAATTGCTCCTCACTTCCACTAACAGTTAAAATGCCACATTACATACAGTATAACCTTTGCTTCATCTGAATGGATTTCTACTACAGCACTAATTAAAACGTTATTATTTGAAAAGTCACTTAGAAATCAATCTTTGATTATCTCCTTGTACCTCATGAGATGAGGTTCTTGATTAGATTTTCCACTGAATTCTTTGTTTATGAATACAATAGAGAAGTAAAACCTGATCATGCAATAAACAGAAGTTTCTGTACTATGATATCTTTTCTTGCTCTGACACTGTCTACACGATGTAGAATAGAGTGTTAGCGTGTAGCTGTGAGATACCATCATGTATAAAAGCAGATCACATATTCAGCTTGGCTTTGAGGCAGATTGAGTAATCAGAAAGCTGAAATGACAATATACTATATGTATAATACAATAATCTTGAGAAACTAGAAACCAAACTAACTTCCTAATACTATTTAGATGCTTACTGTCATGTACTTAAGACTCGAGGATGTTGTGGATTTGGGTTTCCGGTGGGTTTAAGTGTCATTTTGACTCTTTGTTTTTTAAATTTTTTTTATTCTGACTCATCACACACTACTGCGTAAAGTCTTTTCAGGCCAGCTGTTCTCTTCCTGTCTCCCTGCGTTGCCCCCGTCCTTTGAGCAGGGAGAGCGTGACTTAATAAGCCAAGTCATTAACAGAAAAACCTGATTTAAGTTTTGAACTGTGCATGCAGTACGGCAGAACTGCTCCTGTTGTTGTTGTTTTAAATATAGATATCAGTTTTTTTCCTCCTTAAAGTTTATTTTAGATATGCTTTGGACATGTTGACATGACAATACTCCAGGTATTTTATGTATATTACATCTATACCCACCCACTTCAGATTCAGACTGACTTATTGAGCTTCTTTTAGATCTTGTCTAGAATTTCAAATATAGTTGTGTGGGTTACATCAATGCGCGCATGCTGCATTTGTACAGAGAGTCTCAGCAGTAGGCCCGTTGAAGTTCAAGAGTTTGCCTCAGACATAACGGCGAGCCATCTTTAGCAAACACCGTACACAGCAAACGAGTCGCACACTGTCACCGCACAGCAGAAGATGAGCAAATGTGGACGGGTTGCCCTTGTGTCCTCCCTGCAACACCGCCCCCGAAGTGGGACTAAAAAAAAAAAAGAAAAAACCCAGCAGGGATCTGTTAGATGATAAAGAGCATTTGGGCTTTAATTATGAGCAATTTCCTGAAAACACACAACTCTAAATTAAAGAATTAAATCATATGTCTGTGTAATAAAGGCTAGCTACGTAATTAAAAGATGGTAAATGGGGATTCGCCAAGATTAAAGTTTGTGCTGATAAAGGAGCCTGACTTGATACATTGGCCTGTGTTGTCGCTGGAAAGTTGTCTAACTACTTACTGCTAGTTTATGGAGGTCAGTAGCACGGGGCACCGTTTCACGGAGGCCATAAACTCAGTTAAAATATTGTCTGGTCATTCAGGCCCTCTTGCTTAAAGATTTCACAGCAAGTACACTGAGGCTTCTCAAGTGTCGTGAAATGACTACCACGAATTAAATACATGATTCAGTCATAGCAGAGAAAGACAAAGACATGTGGTCCTGTCTTATGTTGTTATACGGATAATATGTACAGAGACTAACTGTAAATACAACAGATGCAGTGTCGGTAGCCAGTAATGCAACTTGATCCTGAGCACACATTAGATACTGCATGTGGATTTTGTGTTTGATGTAACCTACCTTTTTCATATTTGTCTACAGACTTTCAGCCGTTGAGCCACACGTAAGGGAGAAGCTAAAGTTGAATATCTGCAATGTAACTACTCTGCATGATCAAAGAACGGATGTGGCATCCATGACGTCACCCATAGTTTTCTGAAGAGCCGTTTTGAAGCTCAGCATCTGTGGCTGTGGCCATGTTGGTCGTCCTGCCATCTGTAAAAAGCATCCACCCGCCAATCAAAGCGGCCACACTGTTAATTATTTAAAAACTCCAGGCCTTAATAAAATCCGAATGGGTGAGTTATATAAAAGAAAAGACTCAGTACAGTTTTCATGAACCGTTCTTCATAACAGGCTGACAACATGTTTATTTCTGCTGTGAGGTTAGACATTTTAATATGGGGCTCTATGGACACTGATTTAATATTTAAAATACATAAATATAACTCTTGCAGCTATGACCAATTACCTGGAGAAGGCAGTAGTAATAACTTGATCTCACATGGTGTATGTTCCTGCCGTCTTCTTTCAATAGGTAATTGTGCTCAACCACAATCATTGATTTAAAAAAAAAAAAAAAACAATGTAAAAAGCCTCAGGCAGCCCGAGAAACATCAAGAATGGTTAGATGATTCCCCGAGGAGAGTAAAAAGTGTTTTCTTGACCTGACTGTTGGCGCACAAAGAAAATAAAATGTTCTTACTGTTCTTTTCTTTACTTCAAACAATTACAGACAGCTACGCCGAGGCTAAGTCTTTGTACACGGCCTTCTTGGAGCAGGACATCAACAACAGTGAGAACCGTTCTTTCGCAACTGGTCAAAGCGTGTGTTCCTGCGGACCACGCTGCCTTGCGATGACAAATGACGAAAACAACAAACACAGTTCCCTTCTCCGCCGCTCAGTTTGGATGATTAAGGCCTTGGAAAACAACGGACATCCGCCGCTTGCTCTCTTTCATTCACTGCGGCTGCTTTGGCCATAGGAGCTCTGAAAGCAACCGCAGTAACACATAATTACTCTGTGATGTTACTATTAATGACAGCACTGCATGCATGTTGTTGAATCAAGCATAATTGTGCTTGATACGAGAAGCCTGAAAATCTGAAGGTGAATATAAAACTGGCACCGCACGCTGGAAAATGAACATGTCACGCTCGTAGTGAAATATTGTTTTGTGCCGCTAGGCTGGGAGTCCAAATGCAAATCTCCAAATGCAAGCGTGTGCGTGTGCATTTGCATGTATGCTCGTCTACAGCATCTATCGGGAGTCTTTACTCATCTAATCACTTCACTCCCACGAGTCGACGTGCTAATTAGATCTAAAATATACATCATAGTTCCCCTCGTCTCTTTAATTAAAAGTTGATGGTAGTTATTCAGCTATCAAGCGATATGCTTGGAGATGTGTCCAAAAAGTGTGGCTTAAGTGCCAGCGCGAGGACAAAAAGAGCGCCCAATTTTATGGGCAGATTGGAAAGCTATATGCCGCTTTATGTCCTCGGAAAGCGTGCATCATTGCCTTTTTAACCGAGCATGTGAATAAAAAGGAATAGCTATGAAAATGATGAAATCATTCACAGAAGAAAAGAGATCTGGCGCGGGGTAATTATTTCAGGCACCGGGTGGCGGAGTACATTTTTAGCATTCAGCTCTACATTCAAATAAGCATTTGCAAGGTGCAGAGGTTTTCCCTGTATGATTTGCACTAAGCCAGGTAATGAGAAGGATGTGAAGGAGAGCTCAGGAAAAAAATGTTTCTGTGCATGCAAAGAGGGGTGAACTCCGTTAGTATTCTTCATCCTCCTCCTGAGGTTAACATGAAAGGTTCCAGATCTCACTCCCTCCCAGACTAACCAAAAGAAATGAGTTTAAAACCTTTTAAAGGTCCTATACATGGAACTGTCATGATTACGCAGCACCTTTTTTCAGTCCTCAAGATTGACATCTCCATGGTTGACTTGCTTTCAGCTGCAGCCGTTGCATGAAAGCTCAGTACTTCCCATTATTACTGGCCGAGTCCGCCTTTCCTGTGATAGGAAGCTCTGCATGTACAGTATACTTGATGACATGCGTCAGATAAAAGCAGGCACATGTGCACGTTGCCCCCACTCCTGTCCGCCATTTAGAATAGTACATATCGTTACATTGTTAGTCACGTGTTGCGAACCGACACCACAGGTTTTTTTTTTAGGTGCCTTTCTGACAAGCGGGAGTTCATTAAAAAACAGTCGCTGCTGCACCACCAGTAAACACGTGCCGTCATTAACTGGGGCTGAAGTGTGAAGACTTGGAAATTGAAATGTTGTTTGTTCGTCAAACTTTAAACACAACATTTGACATAATGGGGAAATTAATGAAGTGAACAAACAGAGCAACATTAACATTCATTAAGAGTTCTGCTTCTGTCCACCTGATGAAAGTACATCCGATATTCTCTCTGTTATCTCTCCTTATCCTCTCCACAAACGCTTAAGCTTCATTCAGCCGCTAAACGCCGGTTGCTAACTGTCTGGTAGTGTACGATGGGTTTGTGAGAACTTTTCCTCCAAATAGCAATGAGAGGACCCCTTTATTAAAAAACAACAATAAGCCGAAAGATGCAAATCACTGTAGTGATAATTCTCTGCGGATTGAGCCACCGTGTCGTCGAAATATTGACTGGTGCGGCTTCAAAGTCTTCTTTTGTTTGTTTCTTTAATTATACAGTCTCGAGAATCGCTGCTCTTTGCACCCCATCCATCCGAGCGCCTCCAGTTCCGATCCACGGTGGCTGCCAGATCTGCCGCAGCGTCTCCTTTTGATTCTACCACAGGGGAGCGGCGACGCCGAAAACTCTCCGGTTGTAAACACGGCGACTTTAACAACAACGAACGCCAACAGTGATAGTGATTGCCTTTGTGGGGTTTCTTCTGTTTTGCATTTCTCGAACGCATAATAAAATGTAAATTCTGATTATGTTTAACGCGGCTCTACAAAAATAATCTCCAGTTATTAACATTCGAGCATCTGCACCATCTGCTTCCCCGAAATCTTTTCTAGAAATGGTCCGACCGTTCACTTGAGGAAAAGACGCGTGCATCCGCTTTCCAGACGGGCCGCCGTACGCTGATGCAAAATCAAGTCATCATCACATCAGACAATGTGCGTATGTATCGACGGCTTGCTCTGATGTTTATTACAACACGGCCTGATGTGGCATTCGGATGAATAACACACAGAAGAATTTAGTCTGACAGCCGCAAGATGCAGACGTATTACACATCTGCAAAAGATGTCAGCTTCAGTTCTAGAGTGTCTCTCTTAAAGTTGATCGTTTTAGGCCTCCATACCTGCGTTCTTCACGAGCTGCTGGGTGACTGATGGAAGGCGACAGGTTTAATATGAAGGTAGTGAAGAGGTTGCTGACAACCGATCACATCTGACCACATTCCGGGCCTCTGTGGGTACACAAACACGAAAAGGGTCATGTTGATGTGACAAACTCGGGTCAAAGAGCAACAATCTCAACATTTATCACGGCTGAGCTAAACAGAACTTTCATTTTTCAGCGTCAGACTAGCCAAGCTGACCATTTATTCCCATTCTGGTCAGTTTAAAAAAAAAAATGGCCCATGGCAGATTTCATTTTTCGGTGTTTTTTTTTTTTTTTTTTTGTCTTCTTGTGGGAAGCTGTGAGAAAGCAGGAGGGAGGAAAAACACACACACACACACCACACAAACACAGTTGTTAGCCCAGGCTGTGAGGTCAAATAAAGACAGTCCAAGCACCTGCAGTGACAGTAGCTCGGAGGGGTAAAGGAGGCTCTCGCTGTGCTCTGTATGCCCAAATACCATCAGAGCCTCGTCTGTTTCACATTAACACCCTTGGAGACTCTCAGGTTCACGCTTCGGCCTTAAACACTTGACCCAGTTGTGATCGATGGGACAACACCGCACAGGGTAACCCATCACTTTGCACTTTGAGATAGATGCACGGGCCGTATGGGATTCCTGCAGGACGCCCCAAAGTCTTACCTTCACCCAGCGTTGCATAGAGCTTGATCCCAGGACGGAGATCAATTCATTACCGGCATCATTTATCACCACAGGACAGTTCCAATCAAATTTAAATCACTCGGTGCTACTTGAAGCACGTGTCCCACATGAATCTATGGAGCTCGTACGCAGGCAATTTAAAATCTCATTTTCTGCACACTATTAGTCTACAGCCATTTTTTTTTCCTCACTCATTTATCTAGCGCGTGTTTTTCTAATCAATCCGTGGTTTGTGCATTGTTTGGAAATGCTGTTACAGCAGCTCGCATGAACAATGCACAAAATAATATTGTCTACTGTGCTGACAAATTAAGTGGTACTGATTGTTCACATGCAGCCGGTGATGTGCCTCGGAGATATGATTTAAAAAAAAAAAAAACAGCTCTAGAATAAATATTTATCTGACTTTGGGCAATATGTTCAATATGCACAGCCTGGCTGGCTTTAATAAATCCTTTGTGCACAGGCACTGATGATCTCGTATGGACGTAAGGGTGATCCTGCAGTCACCACACCAGAATTAACAATGTTCCTGAGTACTTTTCTACTTAAGGATTGTATTAATACGCACATCACACGTTGGTTCTGGATGAAAATAGTGTATTCTACATTACACACTGATTCCAGGTCTTCAAATTTTTAAATCAAGTCAGAATATTTTAATTGACAACAGTTTTTTTTGGCCACATGGGGGCAGTAGAGCTAGCTGAAAACGCAACATCTGACGTTAATTTGTTAAACATATGTGGGAAACAATATGTTATAGAACCAGCAGGCACCACACAACCTTTGCAGTCATTTAGAGTTGTTTATAGTCAACTGATTAAAACGTTTTTTTTTTAATTATCTCAGATGGAAAAGTTGACAGCGCAATGTGTATTGTTTGGACCGCGGATGTAAATTAGCTACCGAGTTAACTGCGGCTCAGCACTCGTGTGGTGTATAGCTCCAGCTTTATAAGCACACCTTAAAGTAAGTAAAACTAAAAAAAACAAAACTCCTGGCATGAGAAAAAACAAGGAAAAATTCAAAAACAAAGGTAGGTGCTCTTTCCATACCACCTCCTAAAGAAAATATCTGACTGCGAGCTGCTCATTACTGACTTTGTCTGCTGCTTAGTCCTTAACAAATAGCCTACAGTGTGCAGAGCCGCCTGCTGCAGCCGAAGACGAATCAAAAACATTGAACTGAAAGGCACTAAAACCCAACCGAGCTGGTAAAACTTTGAAGAAACCTTTCAAACGAAACTCATTTAATCCACCGTTAATTCGTACAGCTTTAAATATAATGTAAACTCAGTCAGTAGTGTTAAAATGTGTGTGTGCAAATATGTAATGAAGCATCCAGTACATCCAGTTGAAGTTCCAAAAGCTTTCTGGATAGGAGGCCTGGTTTTTGTGGCGGAGCATCGGCCAGCACGAGCAGCGCTCCTAAATTTTCCGTGTTTCCTGACCTTGATATTTCCCCATCTGCGTGGTATTTTGACACCCAGCGTGGTACACAGGTGGGAGGAAAGGAACAAACAGGTGGGAGGTTCATTTAGATGAGGCAGCGCAAACAGAGTTGTTGATATTTTGGGATAAATTGGATCTTAGACTTTGCGCTAAGAATAGACTTTTGCAGCGCCGCGTCTGTTTCTGGTGCGACGTCATCCGGCTGGCAGTCTGATCTCATTAAAGAGAGCAAATTAAATATTTTGAGAATGCACAGCAGCAACACGAAATGCAAACAAATTCTATTTATTGATTGATTTTATTTGAGTCTGCATCAACAATCAGCAATTTAATGTGGCCCAAGCAGGAAGTGAAGTGATCTCGACTCTGAACGAGTGATTACATGGTGCGATGCTATCCACATCTTCCTTTTTTTTATATGGAAAGCTTCTTCAGTTCATTAAAACCCTGCAGCCCTCTGAAGGCAGCGGGACATATGTTGATAAATCTGCAGCCTCTGATTTGGAAAGTGCAGCATGAAAGCGCGGCGCCATTACGCATGGCCGCCCACTGAGTTTATCTTCATTAAACCGCATGCAAACACCGCCAGGCTGCTGCAGAACAACCGCGCACACCTCTACACGAATCACGCTGCTCGGACAGAACTCTGAATTCTACCCGTTTGTACAGGAAGCCTCAGATTACCGGGCCTCATTAGTCCTGTCAGCTTTGCTGACGTCAAGCTTCCCTGTGGTTGGCTGAGATTGTGTGTGTGTGTGTGTGTGTGTGTATATAAGTCACCTTCACTTTTTCATTGTGCACTCCTGCACATAGATTCCAATGATTGTGTGCCACAAAAGACTGATTGAGTAGAGTCAGCTGAGTAATGGGCCTACTTTATATGTTCTTTGAATGGAGTCCTTTCTACAGATAGTTAGTTATGTATTGTTATTATTCTGTGAAGGGTTTGCAAAAATGTAATATCAGGCTGACAAATGAAAAGCAGGAAAGAGACAAAGAACCGCCGAGCACCGGTTAAATACAAATTTAAAAAAAAATAGTCACTGCTAAAATAAATTGGAAACTTAGCATCAGAAGTCTTTGCAGACTGGAATCTGTGCTGTTCTTCAAGCTGAATCAAAATATAACCCCAGTTCCGAAAGAGTTGGGCTGCTGCGTGAATCATCATTTAAAAACAGAGAGGAATGATTCGCAACCTCTCCTCAACTGTAAAGTTCAGTTGATGCAGTTCTTTTGTAAATACGAATGCCGGACTCTGTGGACAAATAGCCCAGCAGTCCCAGAAAAAATGTCTACAATCCGTAATGTCTGTAAAATTGTATAGCTCAGTGTATGTCAGGGCTGTTCTGTTGGATCACAGTAGATGTGCAGGTGTGCCTAATAATAAAGTAGCCATTAAGTGCACTGTATGTATTTTATCTGTAGGCGTAATCACTTACATTTTTAACCTTTTCGAAGCTTCTACTTCATGAACAATTTCCCGGAACAACATTATTACTCTTTTTTTCCCATCATAATTGTGAAATGATGTCATTACAAAAGTACAGTTAGACCAATTACACTGAAAGAAAGAAATCTTTCCCAGCATAGGCATCAGGCAGTTCTCGGAAAGCTGACGGATAATTTCAGACGGAGCAGTAAGATCATTTATGGTAAAAGACATACATCTTCCATACAAATGTAATATCATCACTGTGCGAAAAAACTTAATAGTTTTCTGCCTCTGGGCCTCCCCTGATAATTATCTGAATGAAACAATCTATAAAGGGAAAATCCTCCTTTGAGTGAACTTCACCATTATGCACGCCTCGATGAGGGACCGCGTCAAAGCGCTGCTTCATTTAAAGGGTTCACAAGCCATAAAGTTCGAGAAGCATTGCCTTATGCCACCGCAATCATTTCACAATAAAGCTGAAATTGTTACGCGGGACTGCAGTGCTCTGCTCTCCAGACTATTTCTGTGATGTCATTGACTCATCGTACGTCTCGCGCAGAGACGGGCATTGATGCAGAGAAAAAGGAGTAGGTGTCAGATGTGCGGAGGGGTTCAGGGCGCTGATTTGATGGTGGAGACGCTGTAATCAGTTGGAAAACGACAGACTCTCTCTCTAATCTAGCGGAGTGGGTTTCAGCTTATTTGTTGCAGAGACGCCGAGGAGGCCTCGGAGGAGCCTTGCAACAGTTTTAAGAGACGCATTTTCACCCTAAAAGCCACGCCAACGCCACAGAAACCAGAGTTAGCAAGGCCCACCACGACAACTAACTATTCAACTTTTAATTAAGACGTGACACGAGGCTGTCATCTTGCATGGACGGTTCTCTGTGATCAGTATGTTGGGGTCAGGTGGCCGGTTTTAGTGTTTCTCTAGGTGGTCACTCCTCAGCACTGTTCTTGCCCTCAATTTTATTTGGAAAAAATTAACCGCAGAGGGATTGTAGTGATGGAGCATTTCATGTTTAAAGGAGGTCACTGCAATTTCACGTTCTGGGTCAAAGCATGTGGCTTCAAACTTTTCTTGCCCTCTTACTGACTCTTTAGGCAAAGACAGAGACGGCTGCTGAAAAGGGGCTCGTTGTGTCAGGTAGAGATGATTATACACAATCAGACGTCCACTTCAAGCCGCAGATCTGACATTTTGAATGCCAGTCACAGACCGGAACACTGCACATTAGTTTGGGATACTGTGAAAGGCAGCTCTGGAAAGTTGCCTCCACCTCTGTGTGGTAAACAGCAGAACTGCCGTCTGACACGTTAATATCCGAAAGGACGCGACGACTGAAAGGTCACAGCCGACGAGTCCAGAGGACTTACCCCGTGTTTTCAGCGATAATGCTACACCGCGAATAACAAATCCAACAAACAAATATTTACATTTACCTTGTTTACGTGGGCTTTCATTCCATTTCAGCCCGGTGTGAGAGGGGACAGACGGAAGACGAGCAAGGCGTGGATACCAGCTGGAGGAAACTGGTGTGGTTGACATTAACGCGCTGATAGATTTTGTGTTTTTAGCTGAGCTACATGAGGGAATGATCAGTTAAAACAGATCGGCGATGCTGTTCTGCTCTTGTTGATCCCAGTGAAGTCTACCAGAGTATGTAGACATGATGCACAGTACCCGGAGTACGTTATTCGGAGTGAGTGCTGTCAGAGTCACTTGTCAGCGACCGGTCAAATAACAACTTAGGAGGCAATTTGGCCTCGAGTGCTCTGATTACTTTGGCATGTAGTTAACACGGCAATCATCTTTTTTTTTTTTTTTTTTAAATGAAAATAAACTTCTGGCAAACTCCTGTGTTTCATCACCGCTTTGGAAGACAGACAAGTGTGTGTGTGTGTGTGTGGATCTAATTCGTGCCGATGTGAAGAGTTCACATGAAGAGTTCGTGTGGATTTTGAAAAGTAATTGATAAATATTCTTCAGCAAGTCTCCTCTGGCAGGTAGGCAAAGAAACCCCTCAGTGTAAAATTTGAGGAGGAAATTCGGCGGGAAGGCAGCAGAATGAGAAGATTTAACAGGGAAAGATGTGGATCTTTTCACTTTTATTCAAATCGAACTGGACAAGTGCTCAAAATTGCCTCTCCACCATCAAAGGAGGAGAGAAATGGCTTTGAAATTTTGAGTGTCTGGAGTGTCTTCATGTTATTGGTTACATTCATGTATGTTCTTTATAGACGATTATATTTCATTATCCAGTGATCCATTCAGAACAATTCAGAAAAAAAACACATTCTGTTGAGGACCCACTCGAGTGACCAGCTGTCTGTCCCATGGACTCGGTACAACGTCGCTGAGTGACGTGGTCTTGTACATGTACCGGACTGGCCAGCGCACAGCATTGAATGGTGATGCGTTCTGAACCGCGTGTTTTGTTTGAGCCGGAAACCGCTTCGACAAAAGTGTTGGCTCAGCAAAACATCCCGAAACCTCCAAGAATCTACCCGCTCTGGTGATTTCTCCAACACCATCCCAGTGCAACAAATCGGCAGTAAAACAAACCCAAGCTTTGCTCATGTTGCCAACAGAAATATCACTTTCCTGCCTCTTAGTATGTAAATAATTGAATTCCCGAATTTGACCGGTTTATGAGAGAAGAACGGCAATAAAAAAAATTGTTTGTTTAATGATCCGTGGTTCTGTTGTTTTTCTTTAAGTGATGAAAATGTGCAAGAAAACATTCAACCCCAACCCCAAAAAGCTGCTCAGCTAAAGAAGATTATGTGAAGCTTATGAGAAAGCTTAATGAGGGAGTATACATCCAGGGCAGTCCTGTCCCTCAGGGCTGTCCAGAAAATGGAGCTCTGCGTTGTTGGTGATTGAATTATAGATGGCCTCCCATACAGTGTTCTTTTATTTTCCCTGCTGCTGCTGCTGCTGCTGCTGGGTTCAGAGCTTTGAGGGTGTCAATTTACAATGTAATTATGCTGTATGTTCGAAATGTAGAAACATCCCTACAAAGATTCACCGATAGGCACAGCCAGCACACTTCTCAGCTGGGTTGTATTTTTAGTTTTCGCAGCACTTTTCTCTGTTTGGTTTTGTTCTCTGGCTGATGGATGGAGCTTTCAGGACCACTGTACGTCTGGTCAATGAGGATGAATATGGGTGTGGTGCTATGGGTTCATAATGTCAGCTTATTCAGATAGATTCTTCTTCTTGACTGCCACTTGGTTTGGTTATTGTATTTCTGATATAACAAACACTAAAATTCCTAATGAGCAGCTCGTAGGGCGGACACCATCTGGTGGTTGGACCTAATGAGAGCTTCTTAATCCATTATTATCAGCATTAATGAACAATTGTTTCTTTTTTTTTGGTTCTTTTGAGTTGCGTTCTTTTATTCTTTACACATTTGATTGAAACTGAAAAACTAAGAAGACTGTTTTGAGTAAAAAATGATTCTCCTTCCAGTGCACTGTACATTTTTCACCCCATGAAGCCATAGAAGGCTAACACATGGTGTTCCATACATTACATATTGTTTATAAGCCCAAATGGTAAAGTAGTGAAAGGCTTTATTTTTCATGTTTTATGTTCTTCTATGTATTCGTTTTTTTAAAGTTTCCTGTATGTTTTTTTGTTCCTTAGGGAATAATAAAGTTATCATTGGCATACCCTTTTTTTATATGGAGATACAATACATAAACTACACACTGAGAATTCAAATAGTCAAATAAATACAGTGCTCTGTAAGAAACAAACGGACTGGATTCCACAAAGATTAACACTCTGTCCAAGGAACCTAAAGAACAGTGTGATTGTTTTTCACACTTAAAGTGGCACATCTAATAAGATTTTAAAAAAAGAACAGCCCTAACAGGCAGTCGCTTCCTCCTTCAGTGACACCGTGCGAACAGAACGCAGGTGTTGCTCCTTGTTTTCTTCGTGCCCGTCCTCTGTTGTTGTGCAGCATCGAGCAACGTGAAACCGCGGCGTCTGGAAATCTGCTCATAGGCGCGCGGTTTGAGCGAAACGCACGCGCAGTAATTAATTCACGCTCCAACCTCCAACCCCGTCCAGTGTCCTGTGTGGTTTTCGTCAACCTGATATTAACGGCGTTCTTTCACGGCGGTACTTCATCTTGAAGTGGCTCGTTCATTGGAGGCCCCGTGTGCTCTGTGACACAGTGTCTCCGCATTACATTAGCAGTCTGCTCAAACCCTATGCTTATTCACTGAATTGATACTAAAAATGTAGAAAGTAGTCACCGGGCTCAGCGATGAATGAAGGTATAATTGAGTAAATGTAAGAGGTTCATTCTGTAAAAGCTACCGCCCCCCCCCAATGGCTAATGGAGCCATTTCAAATTCATTCAACATGTAGCTGCCAATTTTGTATGGAAGGGATTCATACCTAGAAATTATATTAAAAACAAACATTTTGATTGGCCCTATTGGATCAGATCGCCTGGTGAAGTGCAGCAGAATAAGGGAAAGTACTGTACATCAGATTGTGCATGCCGAAAGGGGGGACAGTGGTAGGTGTAGAAAGAAAGTTCCTGGTTCGAACACCGGCTGGGGCGTTTCTGAGTGGTAACTCAATATGCTATACTTATGCACGTAAAGGACATAATCACAAACTTCTCCAAAAAAAAAAGGCAATCGTAAGCAGTAGACGTGTCACAAACGGCTCAAGCTGAGCTGTCTTTTGCTCGTCTAATCTCCTCAGTCAACACACCGCATGCAGAGGCACACAAACAGACTCGATTTTGTCTGACTGACTCCCCCAAAAAACGGAGCTATCCCATTTAACGACGGCCCCGTCCTCAGCTATGTGCAATAATGACACATCAGACAGTCTGTCATTGCTCAATAGATCCACAGACTGATCAGTAAATGGGCCTCTGTCCATGCACCGAGGCTCTACGGCTCCTTCAAGCATATTTAAATTCAGGGCAAGTCTTCCAGCTAGCCTGATGTGATGGCTGGGTAAACAGAGCGGCGATAAACAATTACTGTTTATTAACTTTATTGAAGGTGTCCTGGATGACGGGACTGCTGAGCAGACTGTGAGGGGAGATGGGCGGTGTCTGCGGATGCAGAGAACGCTGTCATCTCTCAAGACAGCGGCTCTACATCTTCTCACATTTTAAAAATACAATTATAGGAAAAGTGGGGCTTTTCTTTTTTGGCGTGGTGCAATTTATGCTCGTCGGTCTCGACTTTGTACAAGGACATGAAACGTGAAAAATCTCCCCCAGAGTGGAGGAAAAAAAAAAAAAGAAAGAAACAATGCACTGTCATCGTAAAAAAGAGGTTTCGCGCGACAAAACAATGGCTGAATGATACCGAGAGCTCTCAACATGTCACAGCAAAGTCATCTCTCTGACATTTATTCAAACACCAAATCCACTCACTTTCACGGGGTTTCAATGCAATGGCACCAGGTGCCCTTGCTCGCCTTTTCATACCAACATCTAACATTTGGATACATCCTTTTTTTTTCTCAGATCGAGCTCTCAAATGCTGAAAAGAACATAAAGGGGGGGAAAAAACAAAACGAGAACGAAGCGGAGGAAAAAATCTATTTTCCGTGAACTTTTTTTTTTATTTTATGGCCGCTGCACAGTGTCAGTCGGAGCTCCGAAATAATTTTCTACATGCACGCTCAGCACACACCGCATCCACCTCGGATACGGAGCAGAGACGATAACAATAAGATCGCACTTTTCCTGACAGGCGTGGCAAATATATCAATTTTCCACCTCGCTTTTTTTTTTTCTGGGGGACTTTTTTTAATTTATTTTTTTATGAATTAATTCTATAACTCCGGCGTTAACAGCACAATATGTCCTGCATATATTCTCTAAAGGGCTCGTTTGATCATAATCGCCATCTTCATAGCCTGTTCATCGATGTGTACCGCCTTTTGTCTTGAGTGCTCATGAGTGCAGGGGTTCGTTAACATTTGGCTGCACCGTAGCGGCAGAGCTGGAGGACTGTTTGATGGATGTTAATTGACGTGTTGGGGTTTAAGCATGAGAGGGAAATCTGCCGGCGCAGGGGGGGGGGTAAAAAAAAACGAACTTCATTTTCCAGCCAGAAAAACCTTGTGTTTCTCCCGAATAATCTTTGGACTTCTTTTTATATCCCCGGGAATGTTAATTAAATTGGAAGCCACTGCTAGCGTGGTTAACCTACTTTAAATAACTCCCCAAAAGCGTGAACGTCAGCTTTATGAGGGATGATGGCCTGCGTAGACGGAGATTTAATGTAGCGGCCGGCGAGTGGAGGTGACACCGCCAGGATGAGACAAGCTCGGGCTGACTGGAGTGGCTGTTATTGCTCAGTGATTTGCTTGTCATTCCTCTGCCACAGTGACCTCAATAGCTATAGAGCATACTTAATATTCATTCCTTACTTTGTTCTACAGATTCTGTATATAGTAGGCATATCTGTATTTCATAGTTACATGCTCTATGACCACAGCTCAGGTGTACGACCTTCATAAATATTCATCTATCTGCTGTATAAGGAACACAATAGAAACTTGGTAGAATATGCTGTTCTGGACTAAAAGTGCTACCTAACTGTATCTCCCATACATACTGATGAATTGATCAAAGAGCACACAGCAGCATAACATAAGAGCAATATTTTGCTGTTTGATCAGATGCCCCCCCTTTGAGGAAACGAACAGACATAGCAATAACATGCCAGCAAAGCCTGGAGATGTTCTATATTGTGCATCCCGAGACCAGCCATGAGCCACGTCGCCGCCCAGAAACGCCGACACACACACAGCTGACGCAGCAACGAGCGCCATGTTTGATGAACACAAATGCTGTAGCTTCACTAGAGCGGTAAATATTTATTATTAATCAGCTAAAAATAGTTCTGAACCAAAACCGTATTACTACTGTTTGAGAACTTTTTTTTGGCTAGACTGTGTCAGGAAATTACGCAGCGTCTCTGCAAACAACAGCCCGACCGGCCCACCGCCATTGACAAAATGAGTAATTTCATCTCGCGGATAATGGTAAACCCATTTCAAACTGGACAGGCACAAAATAAACCCTCACCGGCCTTGGTTAGTTTTTCCAGCCTTTCCAAAAAGTCATCAGTCCCGGCTGGGTCAAAATAAACCCTTAATTCACAGGGCTGGATGTGACAGTATTCTCGAAATGGGCCGAAAACGCTGACAGCGTAGCTGATCTTTGGGGACAAATACACCTGTCAAAGTGCGTCCACTAAAAGCGCTTGTTTCGCAGCTGACAGGCTCCGATTGTTAGTATCTTTATATAAAAAAGAACAGCTATTATTGCTGCTGCTCACCACCAGATTCTGTTTGTTTTTTTGTCATCTTAACATCATAATTTTTCTTGTGGACAAAAATAAAATTATTCACCCAAACAAAACACTGAAACTTGGACTGAAACTTGAAAACAAAGCACTCAGACAGATGGAGGGTGACGTCGTTCGCTGCTGAGGATGCCACGTCTCTACCTATTTACAGCCCCACCTTTCCATCTATCCAGCCTCCTGCATAAAACATCGATCTCTTTGGCCATATTTGCTTAGGCTGATATGACTGTAGTAAAAAACCGAAAATACAAAAGGAGAACTACAGAATATCACCAGTGTTATCCTCTAACAAATAGCGAGAGCAAATGTTACGTAGATGGCTCAGTTCAACGATGGATAGATACTTTCCCGATCCCAAGGAGAATTCAAGAATCCAACAGCAACAAAAGCAGTTATAATAACATCAAATACAACGAAGGGAAGATGTCACGAATAATTAAAACAGTTACTTGTGGTCAGAGATTAAGAGTTGTGAGAGAAGCCAACACAGTTTCTTATATTGTAGCTGACGGACATCTACAAGACGACAGTTTTACATTAATGTTTGTGGTGGCAGACAGAAATAAATGTCAAACACGAGGGGCGGAGCTGAAACCCAAACAAGTGGAAAGGCAGGCGAGGTCATTAGAGGTCACTCTGAAGTTAAAAAGGAAGCGCGAGGAGTCTGGAGCACAGTCGTAGTACATCCAACTTTCATGCGAGAGACCAGGGTTTGCATTCATAATCTGACAGTTAATCTTTGCTTCTTAAATGTTTCATCGTTCCATAATCTTAAAGAAAAAAAGTTTCACATTTGGGGAATTGTGCTTTTCGCTTTCTCCGAGAGAGTTTGCCAGGAACCAGTTGCCAGGCAACCAGCAAAGACTTCAGGAAGTTACTGGTTGCAGGTCACTGTAACGTGGCAAATCTCTTTTTGTGCCGATTTAAACAAGATCCAGCGTGTTTATAAGTGACCTTTAGAGGTGTTGACTGACGTGTTTTAACACCTTGAGACGAGGCCAGGCTCTCTGCATACAGTGTTAATGTTAAAGGTGCCAAGAAATATTATCCTAGATCAAACAGTATGAACCAAACCGACTGACCCTTTCAAATCAGAGCATTGCTCTCTGCAGCTGTGCCTTCACTGGAGGTAATGCATGAGATTTTTGATTTCTACATGGCTTTGATTTTTCCAAAAAGATTTTTGTCATTTTAAGGGGGGGCTAGTGTTCTTTAGCAGGTCAACAGTAAGTACACAGGAAGGTTCATTTGAGATGCAGCTGGCAGGTTGTCAAATGGTCTGTGTCAGATTTTGAACCCTGAAAACGCAGAGCATCCTTACATAAGAAACTCCAGTTTAGGGGTGGTGTTTAGCTCAGTTGGTAGAGGACCCGCTCCATGTATAAAGGTTCAGTCCTTGGCACAGCGGCCCAGGGTTCGAATCCGACCTGCGGCCCTTTGCTGCATGTCGTTCCCCATCTCTCTGCCCTGTCTCTATACAATAAAGCTTGAAAAAGGCAAAATAAATTCCAGTTTTCTGTGTTCAGTTTCAGTTCCATAAGGATTATTATCTTGGAGGTCATTTTAATATCAAACCATTTTATAATGAAGAGACGCATATGCCGATTAACACCATCACACCTGAATACAACCAGGCTCATGGAGTCTCAGCTTTTCAGTCATACCCAATTTCTGCAATTACTGTTCAGGGAGCCCGGTATCCAGAAATATTCAAATTATTTGCACTGCATGCCAAAAACTGCATGATTTTTTTTTGCCCAAAGATGCACGTGATTAGCATAAAGTTTCCAAAGGGGAGACCCATAAAACCTCTTTTTTTTATTCAGATAGCATGAGGTGAAAGGTCAAAGGACGGCTTTGAAAAGGCCGTGCCTGATAGCCGCTCTGCCAGGTGAGCGCGATTCAACCCATTGCCCTTTGCTGTACGTCAACCTCCATCGCTCTCTCCGCTTAACCCCCTAATATAATATTTAATATACTTTTTTTTTTTTTTTAAAGCAAAGCCGTGACTTTACTTTTATTCTTTATCTAGTGATCATTATTTGTGCGACAACAAACAAACAACCGCAGCGTTTCTTCACCAAGAGTCATTAAGTCATGTTTATTATTTTGGGTTTAATATGTTTTCAACTCGCATTTCATTATCGTTCGATAAGATACCAGAGTGTATTACTTTATGTCGCTGCAAGCTTCGACATCCCTGGCTTTCTTTTATGGAAACAGTCTCATTTCCACGGCTCTGCAGTATCTCGTGACTGCAGAGTGGCTCCAACACAACTTCTTAGAGCAATTAACAGCTGATAACAGATAATTAAAGTTGCCATTGTTTGTGTGAAGCATCGCCGCAAATTTGCCCGGGCTGTGAAGGAAATATCCATGTCTCTATATTTATCTGCAACCAACAGTTGATGATTACAGTTTTTTGTTAATTCACATTTAGAGATAAAAATTTGTCTGGCCCTTTGTTTGCTGGTGCACTCATTAAAGCGGCTCTCTCCCAGTGCTGGCACTGTGACGGCATTTTGTTGTTTTACTTTGGAATATTTTAACGAGGAACAAAGAGACGACCGATGACTCATTCTGAAGATAAACAGGTAAATGCTTGTGCCAAAGTCCATTAGTAGCAAGTTTTTTCCCTGACAAACACATGGGGAAAAAAAACAAATTCACGAGGATCTTGCTGTTGAATTTGGACGGCTGAAGTGACGCGCCGGTTGTTCTCACTTTTGTTCGTGATGAATATTTAATTGGAGAACACTTTGGGGACAGAGGTCGGATTAGCAAGTGCTGCAAAGCTGATATCACAGGTGACAGGTATATTTCAGGACGCATGCAAGACTCTTCATTTACATTCAAATCGACACGGCGGCTCACGAGGAATGTGTTTGCTTTGCGGCAGATTCGTAATCCTTCTGTGCACCAACAATTCCCCCAACTTCCCCCGTCAAAGCCAAGAAAGAACTGGGGGGGGGGGGGAAAAAAGGAAAACGCAGAAGCACTTTCTGTCTTTTGAAAAGCTGAATAACCACCAACCTCTGCCTCCCTCATTCGCCTCGGCTAAGTACACATTCAAGCCCATCTGTTCATTTACACACAATAGTCATTCTATATAATGTATACAGGTCTTGTCCCTGTAAACTATCTACATATTGTCCCCTTATTAGTTTTGCTCAGATTGTGTAATGAAGCACCAAGGCTTTCCATTACGATTCAGTCGACATGCCTGCGGGCGGGCTGTCTCTGGATACTCGCTCTCTCCCTCTCTTGGTTGCCTCAACTCTCAGCAAGTTGTTTTGTCTTTCAAGAGAAATAATGTATTGATCTGCACCAAATGAGACAGAGCTCAAGGTTAATGAGAACTTAAACTGCTCTTAAAGGACTGGTGCGGCGGCAGTGATGGGTTCCTCTAACGTTATGATGCTTGATGACCGCGTAGACGTGATAATTCAAAAGGGTTTCGCATACTTCTTCTGCAGACTAAGCAAAAAAAGAGTCTAGCAATTGCTCAAACTAGAGTAGTGAGAAAGCTGACACGTTGTCATTGTGCAGCTCTAAAAATGGCTAAATGTTTAATTACACTGACGTGCAACGTTGAACACAACGCACATGTAAAGTTGAAGATGCATGATGACGTGTCTCAAGTAGGAATTGCTTGCTTTGGTTTGCGTGTGTCATATCAAAGTGACAGTTTTTATGCACCAACATTTAACTTCCAATTATAAAAAAAACCTAGAAAGTGAAATTTCCCTCGCATAGAGGAAACTGTTCGAGGGTAGAAGATTCATCCAACGGACCGTTCCTAAACCGTACGTACACTCACGTATGAGCGCAGATGTAAGCACTTTTCATGTAAACTTGTGACAGAATAGTAAAAAGTAGGCTTTCGTTCTCGAGCTCCTGTCGCAGACCGTGTGAAACATTATCATTACAGTATCCGTGATGAGGCTCGTACGTTTCTGGAGTAGCTGCAGTGGAGCTCAAAGTGTGGCGGCTCTGGCCGCCGCTATCTTGGCAGTCCTGCCTCTGCCGGCTCCTGGCTAATCCAAAATTGGGCAAAGACGTGGAGTGTGTGCAGGGCTGAATGAGGCCCGGTTGCCAGCAGCAGCCATTTGCAGTCAGCACCCACCCGTCCATCAACGCTGACACACTCCGAATGATGCATATCTACGCCTTAGTAGTGTGAACGGGTTATATTATGATGAGAAGTTGGTCATTTTAAAATGGGGACTTTTTGGGGGGGGGGGTTAATTTCACAGAGAAATCTGTCCAGAATGTGGAAACGTAGCACTGTGGCAGTCCTGCAGCTTTATAGAATACAAAGCGATGATCTCAAAATGTTACTGAATGCAACAGAACATTTATAATAACTGTACTGTATAATGATGACACTCCACTACCTCCGAAGGGAAATGGGATTCTCTAACGTCCTGTGGACACCATCGGGGCATCGGCAAAGAGGGTGGAGGAGAGGCTTGCGGCCGTCGACTGAGACATAGGAAGTCAAGCATCATACAGACGGACAGACGGCCTCGGCGTTTATTGCGCTCGCTGTCACCGCCGTTAGTGTGAGGCCGACCGAACTTGCCTTCCCTGCAGTGCGGCACTGAAGGGTGCAGTCACCGACATGCTTGCAACCTTCTCCCCCCCCCCAGCAAAAAGCTCCCACAGGCTGTATCCTAATACTATGTTGTGCCTTTTATCCCCGTCCCCCCGCCGGCACTTTCCCATTCCCATTCTGTTGACTGCGACCTCCCCCCTCTTCCACGTGCTTTTCGCTGTGAAATGGAGCCCTTCTCAATCACACAGCGCTGTTGGCCTGCTCTTTATTTCACTCGTCTTTTTATTTTTTTTTGTTCCCTCTCTCTCTCTCTCTCTCTCTCTGGCTGGGAGCTTATCTGAGAGGCTCAGCTGCTGGTCGACTGTCCACAGAGAACCCCAGGCCACAGCAACAACAACAACCCAAAAAAAAAAAAAAAAACTCTGGCAAATATAGCTACTCTTTGGCGTCAATTTATTCATGTTAAGTACTGAGATACTTCAACTATTTACCCTAACCTCAACTTGAAACGATAAGCTCCCCTCTTCAGCTCGAATGATGCATCGCTGAAACGCCGCTGAAATTGAGTCAAGGGAGAGAGGTGACGGCTGTGTGTTCTTGATGGATTTAGGAGTGTGGGGAGGTAATATATCTGTGCTGTCCGATGAAAGCTATGCATTTCCAAAAAAAAAAAAGAAAAAGAAGCTTTTCACAGAATAAATTTTATTTTTTTTTGAAGGGGGATTGCATGAAATATCCAGTTGTGTATTACCTAGAGTAGACAGCGGTTGGCTTGCTTTTTTTTGGAAGCAACATGGAAGCTAAGCAATGCACCGCTGTCAACAGGGGGGGCAAAGCGACTAATTTAGCACCTACGAGGCCGTTTTAAGTGTACGCTTTACAACTCACCCCTCTCTGACAGGAAACTGGAAGCGTTCTCCAAAATCAGCCAACCGCATTCCTCGGTTTGAAAGATCATTTTTGATAAAGATGATTTCACATTGTTGCCGGGTATACGATGGATAGTTTCCCTACCGCCCTTAAAGACCAGAAAAGAGGCGCGCATTACAACAGTTTTAAAGTCTGTGCACAGTTTACCAGTCTGCTTCAGAATCGATTTTTAAGATCCTTTTTATTGCTTTATAAAGCTCCTGTTGGTCTTGGTTCCACCTACTTATTAGATTTGCTTTAAAACCTTCAGGTCTTCTAGTAGCGGCCTTTTAATTATCCCAAAAGTCAAAAGCGAAATGTTCCACAGCTTGCAGTTTTCGTTTTATGAACAGGCCTGTCCCCCCAGTGATTCTCCTATGCCATTTAATACTGTGGATGCAACAGCGGTCACCCCATGACACAGCCCTGAATGTACGTGCCTATGCAGACAATAGCAATCTACAGCAGACCCTGCCGGTGACTGCAACAGACTGTGGCTGTAGTAGTGGACCACATCCCCCAGCGTCCTCCCTTAGAACCTCACTAAAACTGCTTATATGAGACGAGTGGTAATAATATGGTGATCTTCGGCAGAGCTGGCCACTCAACAAAGTACCCACTCTATTACACTGCCTCTATATTGGACGGATGATTGAAGCATCCCAAAGGACAGACCAGACATTTAATTATTCCGGCATATCTAATTGAGTGGGCGTAAATTCTACAATTATACATTGAGTCAGTCAGATCCCGTGCAGAATCACGTGAAGCCGGAGCAAGCCTTTACTGCAAATTGAATAAAAGTACAAAAACAAATGTGCACGTCTCCTGTTGTATATGTCAAAAATGATATCAGTATCAATAATAGCACACTTAATAGGAGAGAGTTTATGAGTTATTGTATGCATTACTGAACCTTATAATCAGCCTCATAATCAGAAAAAAAGTAATCCGACGCTGCTGCAGCGGTTAATTAAAATGTAATGCAGATGATGTTTACAAGTTTCCAGAATAGTCTCAGCCTTGATTTCCCATTATTCAGAAAGTTAAGATCTCCTAACTATGGATTTCCGGACACTCGGAATCTTCTTTTGGCACTGATTCCCTCGCTCGCAAAGAACTGAAAAGGTCAACACCCAGACACCACACTGTTGTGATACATAAGAAGCATCTTCTTCCAGACGCTGAAAAATTCCCTTGAGGAAATCGAATCTCGGACTCTATGCTTTCCCTCAATCAGAATAAAAGGAGTTTCATTTTCGGTATTGAAAACACATTTGCAGCTGTCTCTCTCAGTGTGGGTGAAGCACTCTCTACGCATCCCCTCCTGGGTACGTCACGTAAATGAAGCAGGTGTATTTTATATAGTGCATTCTTCCCTAATGGCTTTGACCTCATGACCTCATTTATCGGTAATACGACATCCGGAGAGATGACAATAAACACCAGTTGGTCTGTTTATTAATGGAGATCATCAACATCATGCCCTTGGCGTCACTTGACCCCGTAATTTCCTTCTCTGAGTCATCTTCCACGTGAATCAATCCCATCGATGGCCCCTTCGATGCCCATGAATGACCGAGGGAGCTGACATCAATGCCGCTTCCCGGGCGTTCAATATGTCAGCTGGTCAAACGCTTTTCTAAGAGATGATCCAGCCACCGCGTCTGCCTCTGTTTGGTGTTTCGACATCGTGAGGCGTGTTTCACTCAAGGACGTGTCATTTGTCATCAGCGCGCTCAATGGAGTGGCTAAAATAACTCGACTAACCCTGTGTATATGTATGTATATGTATACACATAACTCTTACAGGTGCTGGGTGTAACGGTCGGTCAATCTAAATGGACTTAATGAGTTCCTGCGTAAAGGTGCGGATACAGAGAGAGGGAAGACGCAAACATGAATAGCAAGTTAACCTGTGGCACTTCCCAATCAAGTATCACATCGCATCCATTTGACAGGTTTGTCTAATCAGGTTACAACCACCGACATTTACTGACAGCTCGACACGCTATCGTTAAAGTATGATCATCCCCTTAAGGCTGCTTTATTTCTTTATTTGGACTTCTTGATTATGCATAGTCATTCGTCTATATTACACGAGGTCATCTGATCCATTATCAAGTTAGAATGAAAGTACTCGACAAAAAGAAAAGACTTTAAAGTAGTAACTGAACACCCCTCGCCTCACCACCTCGCCGTGGTTCATTCTAACGTACGACAAAAACAAATATTTCCAGGTGTTAGTACATTAACGCAAATATAGTAGAGCAAATTACATTTAATTTCAGCCAGTATGACCTTTTTTAAAACGGCAATACCTACAGTTGAGTTATAACTTGAGACACCTGACAATTATCTCCTGACTTACTCATATTTTATTAGTTTGTATTCCAAGAAAAAAAAACAAACAAACAAGTGAAATAGGTGCCAGAATCTAATAGCATCCAATGCTCAAATGTTGCACCCACATAAAAACATCTTGAAATAATCGTTTCCCTTTTGTAAAAAATAATCATGTTACTTCTGTTAATTAGGTCTTATGCGTCGCCGTTATTGCTTGGTTGCTCACACCTTTAACATCACCACCATGTACAAAGTTCTCTCTGTTTTCAGTGTCGTGTCTTTTTTAAAGATGACATTGAACGGATTAAAACGCTGAAGCACACTGCTTTCTAGAGCTTCTTCTCTCCTCCTGTCTGTGCGCGTTTTCTTCGTGGGTGACAAAAAAAAAAAAACCCCTGCTATTTTCAGGCTGCTTTATAAAGGTGCGAGGGGAAAAAAAAACACTATCACTGTGATGTGTGTGCACCCTGCATCCATCTCTTTCATCTGTATGCTGTTTGAGAGGATCTGCAACAGCATCTCCTCCGTTTTTTCTCACATTCATCACCGCCCAAGACCTCTGTGTGCGAAAGGAGATCAATATGGGCGGCCTGTATGAAATCTCATGTAAAAAGCAATCGGCTCGCTTTCAAGTACAAAGTTTTTCCTTTGCTTTTACGGACAGCACACGTCCCAATGAATCTCAGCACTTCCAGATGCTGATAAAAAAAAAAAAAACGCCTAAGATGTGTCTGGATCTGGGATTCTGAAATCATTCAATCTGTTATGTGCCGTCAGCTGGCATTGACTCGGGTGTTTAGTATTCCTCGCCGTCCTCCTGTTTGACTCAGCTTGTCGTCCAGGCTTCGTTACAGCCTCTGAGGGATGGCGACTGCACTTTGAAGTTCACGTCTGGTTCGCATTATCACAGGCAACAGAGAGCAGAATCGGGCCAGACCGCATCATTTAGGGTAACTGTTCTTATCGCCCCTCGCAATTTATTTGCTTTCACCATTTTTCGGGATGACGTACTCGGCGGCCCCCCGAGTTGAAAAGCCAGTTGTGAAGCTGTCGGCAAATGCTGAACACACAGCATATTACTCTTTTCAAGGAGCGGAACGATCAGGTGAACCCAGGTAGAAAGCATTATCTCTGACTGATTTCCCTCGCTAAAATTAAGCCGATCACAAAGGAAGAGGAACAAAGGGAGCTGCCTTTAAGATGGTGATTGTGCGACTTGTCTAAATGTGTGTTTGTGTGCGCGTGCTTCTGCTTTTCTTTATAGGTACTGAAATCTTCCATGGTGTCAGGGTGTGTGTGTGTGTGTGTGACAGACCTGAGGAGGGAGTGAGACGCAACAGGGGAGGATCCACAGGTACACAATTAAAATTAGATTTCCGCGATCACGCAGCCTCTCTGCAGCGTCATGCTGAATGATATCTCCTGTTCGGAACAGGTGTTGCTAAGAGCACCGGCACATCAAATGAGGAAAAACAAGAGTTCACTTCTTTTTAAAAAAAAACAACACACAGCTGCTGACCTCAGTGGAATTCAGCAGGCAGTTCCAATTAAAGAAAAAATAATGTAAAGAGTAGGAAAAAAAAAAAACTCTTTACTGTTATAACCTCATTGCAGTAATGGCCTATAATTAAATAGAGAAAATGAAGTGCGGTCGTAGATGCAATTGTTTATTGTACGTCCTATTTGGTAAAGATAAAGGCCTCTAGGGCATAATCGTCTCAGCCCTCCCTCTTGGTATTAAATAGCACCGAGTTTAATTTCAAAATATTCCCTTTTTTTATAAAAGTTTCTAGACGGCTAATGAAGAAAAAAAGAGTCCAAATTGATAGTTACAAAACAGCAAATAAAGAATAAGGCCTCGGCTTGCAGCTTTGTATTTCCCTAAGAGGCGGACCATTAGATTGAAGGCGGTGGGTATTGACTGTTGTGCCAGAAGCTGCCTGAAGCTGGATACAAAGGGCTTTTTAAAAGCTCGCTGATTTCATTTGAAGAATCCTAAAAAGGCAAATACATACTTGTTTGTGCCGCGTCTTATTATCCACGACGTCCGAGATGAATACAAATAAACAGCCGTCTCCCACGGCCGTGTAGCACTTAATCCCGGGGATCACCCGACACGGGGCATCGGTGAATGAGACTTAGTCCAACGAAAAGCCGCGCAGAGAAAGAGGGAAGAGGACAGGAGCCCCCGTTCCGATCTGAAGGATTGTCATCAGATGATGTTGCAAGCAAAGTTAGGACGAGCACAAAAGTGAACTAAAGTGGCGGGAGTGAAACAAATAAGGCCAAAGCAATAAGTATTAAATAGAAAGACTTAGTGCAGTCATGGGAATCGTTTAGTCTTGGTATTTACTTTCCTGCCTCCAGACTCACCTCCTCTAAAGCTTCGCTTGCATCCATCTCTTCCAATTAGTCTAAGTCCGGCCTCCGCTCTCTGTTATGGTTGATGTCGGGATTGGTTGATTTTTAATGAGTTAGTTTGTCATTAAATTAACAGACTGAAATGCAGTCATCCATGTTATTCGCCATTCACTGCATGGCTGGGATTTCTGGCAGCCGGTGTCCACAGCTCGATAGTTAAAGGTTACCACTATGAGAATGGGGTGAATGGGCTGTATACACGACTGTGTCTTTTATAGATCACGTGTCGCCTTTTGTGAAGCTCTCTGCAATCAGTAGTTCGGAGGAAGGATTAGCACGATCTTGACCTTTTTTTACTTTGGTCTTTGAGTTTGATAAAAATAATAATCAAATGCCAAAACTGATGAAGCCTACTGAGCCTAATTCAAAGGCTCGGTGGTATGAAACCAACTGTATCTTAATGTGAGCAAAAGCTACAAATGTGTTTAAAGGACAAAGCCGGTGTGACGCCTGCTGCTGTCGTAAAATGAGCAAAACCAACCAGCGTGCGTTTAGCGTGCCTCAGCCTCCGATGACGCCGAAAAGTGCTTGTGCAGGTTTGTCACACGCTGTTTGGCTCAGCTCAGCTTGAGCTATCCACGTTTAAGGCATCATTTTGTAACGCTCCCAAATCTTTTCATCGCAATGTTTTTTTTGTTGCCCGAAAGCAGTTAGATGTCAAGCGTTAGTCATATTAGAGCCTCATCAATAATAAACCAGACATCACAGCATCCTTTACTTTGTAAGCCACCTGGAGAGAATAATTAATATCAGGTTATGTGTAAATTACCTCAGACGGTGGCAGGCTATCATAAAACAGCGGTGCAGTCTGTCAGGCATCCCGGGCAGGAGGTGCATCAGGGGAAAATGGCTCGAAACAAAAACCGGAAGAACAGGAATGGTATGAGTCATCGACGCTTTGGACCGTTTCAAAGGAGATAAGCCACCGTGAGCGAGAGATGTTATTAACACAGACATTACACTGCTGCCGTGACTCAAGAAAGCAGCAAATGATTCAGCCGCTTCCGAGGAGGAGCGTTCGTGCGGTGCTTTTTTTTTGTTGTTGTTGTTTTCGTCTGGAGAAGTCCAGTCAGGTGGAAACGTGCACTTCCATCTTAAAGACGGAGAGACTGTCGCCCGTGCTGTCTCGCGGCTTGCGGCTGATCTAAACAATGGGACGCTGATAGTGTGGATTCAGCGTAAATATTAGCATCATTTCATAGTGCTGCCCGAAATGTCAAATGGCATCTCATCAGCTTTCATAGTGATTGCACATTTTTCAGATAAAGGATCTCATTACAAGTTGGAGGCTGGAACAGTACTTTCAGGCGGGAGGTGGTATTAACACCTCAGCTCGGTGTGGATGGGAGGACTGTTATTTCACTTCGGGAGGTCAGGAAATGTAATTTTCTCCAGCATAATTTCTTGTAGAAGTTCAAGCCTGTAGGCCTGGAATCATGTCGTCGTTGCATTGATTTATAATTTTCCTTCTTTTCCAACTTTTCTTTTTTTTTAGCACGGCACATAAAATGAGAGAACGCTACGTGGGCCCAACGTACCTGATAGTTGTGCCTAAATTAAAAGTCGGAACATTTTAAGCTTCAAAAGACAACAATTCCCACGCCACAAAGGTGATTATCAGTCTTGCAGCCACCCTGCAGTTGGCCTGTAGTGTGGATTATCGAGACCCTCAACATGCTGCCAGCCTACCAGTTTCCATAATGCTACCAGAGGACCACACACCTGGAATTTCTTTTTTGTTTTTCTTATTTGAAAAGAAATTGACCTCAGGCTTTAGAAAACTTCTCTGCTTCTTCTCTTCATCTTCTCTTCTTTCCACACCAAACATTTGTAATATAACATTAGTGAACCAATCATTTTCAAACCTTTTATATATATATATATTTGATCCATTAACTCCAACAATTGAAGTTATAGAGCACCAAAGCGGTCCAAACAGGCCCATAGCCGTAGCAATTTAGGGTCCCCAATTTCACACCACTGAAAATATGATCAGTTGCACGTGTGGGTTTGTTCTTATTACATTGCTTTTTTTGACCACTTTGCTAACAGCCAACAACACGAGACATAAAGTAGCATCCACTCGTCCAACTCTTTTTTTGTTTTTCATGAAGTTCTCGCCTAAATGTTGGTCCCAGCTTTACTCTTGTCCAATGATTTCTGCTCGCTCGCTCTCCTTTTATTTTTGAATGTCCACAGAGGCTGCTGCGCTCAGTTACAAAACCCGCTTGCCCTGTTACACTGGCTCTGCTTCCTGTCTCCGGACAACCCAGCTAACAAACTGAACTGACATTAGTTAACAGCAGCTGTGGTCTGCAGCAGTTCACTTTACTGTCAGAGAGACACCATCCACATGATTACTCACTTTTTTTGTAGGTGTGTGTGTGTGTGTGTGTGTGTTTCAAGAGGTCTACACAATATGTGTAATGAGTGGACAGAGTTCACACATATGGCAGGATTGTGCGCTGCAGCAGGGCAACCTTCAGCCCAAATCACCTCCACTATTATTGGAGGACTTCTAATCAGGGCTGACTGGTGTTACCATGGAGCACTTCCACTGGAGTTCAATGGCTCAAAGTTCCCGGGGAAATGAAAATATGCACCACTTTGACAAACGGCTGGAGAGACGTTTCACATTCGGTTGCATGGCAGAATTGCAATTACAAGCCTTTGTTCCTCCTTTGTCTCGTTCTCCAAGTTCTTCTGCGAGCGGGTTCTTGCAGGCATTTTAATAGCGGCTGTTTTGTTTGAGTTCTCGGCTGCTTTCATCAACACCGTCTGCACGGGCAAGGAGTTGCAAAAGCGCTGGATTGAACGCATCACCGTGACTGCGTTTGAAACCGTGTAGGTGTGGAGCTGCAGTGTATATTAAGACATACAAGTTAAATGAAAAACATCTCCACTGTGCATCATAAACATGTTACGGATGGTTTATGTGTAGGCAAGCTTTGATCCAACATGTTCATGTAATATCATGGCAATCACATGGACTGAAAGAGTGTGCAATTTCCCTGATGAACGATGATGTGTTTTTGCTGAAGAGTACAGACTTTAGTGGCACGGCTGCAAAAAGGCTTTTAGCACACACGACGATTGACTGTGTGGTAGTGCTCCTTATCCATAATCATGCTCTTTAACTTCCTCTCCTATACCCGAAGTGTGAATGGGTCTTTTAAGTAGTCGCTCTGTGCAGATTAATATCTGATGATTACGTTTGATCAAATATGTGAGCAGGACCGATGTTTCTGACTTCTGTTTACTTTACCGTGACTCAGAACTGAACCAGATTTCACAGGTTTTTCTGGTATTTCTGTGTATTTGTCAGCGTACAATACTTATCGTGGTAAAGGTGTGCTTTTTTCGTACCGTTAACGAATCCACCGTAAAGACCAAAGCCAACTATTGTTAATTAGAATCATCAGAAACACATTAAACGCTCTCTCTGTAAATAATAGTGCTTTTAAGACTCGCTGCATTAAATCTCCAGCGGACAGAGCTTGTTTGTTTCTATGGATATGTTTGTCCACGCTCTGATCGACTGTGAGAGGTTGATGGCAGCGGGTTCCAGACTCAGTTTGCAAGTCTTTGCTTCATGTTGTGTTTTGACATAAGCACTCAATTTTGGGTTTAATTTCCCTCAAAGCCTGCTGTCGGCCCTGTGTTCAAATTATGGTAAGCATGCTTGTTAAAAATCAAAATAAAGGAAAAAGGCAAATGACGTCACAGCTTTTATGCTATGGATTGAAGTTTTTTTCCACTCGGGGGGGAGGGGGGGGCGGTGGGCGCTCCTGCAGAAACGCAAGGTGCACTGAGCGGAAAAATGGGGCGCTCAGCAGTGCAAACGCGGCAATCAAAACACTCTCATCGACAACAATTACAAAAAAAGCTTGCCCCAGGCTCCAGAAAAGCACTCTGTCTGATCGGGGCCTTGATCCCCGGCTGGAAATAGTCCCCCAACATTATTTCCTCATTTGAGTAATGTTTGTTTAAAAAAAACTACAGTGTACAGCTATTTTAGGAAATGAGTTGAATTCAGAGAACATTCGTTTAAATTCAACGAGATTATCTACTCCGTGTTTGTCACACAGAGCAGGCAGATGGGATGATTTATCATCTGCTTACAACATGCCACATGTTTAAACATTGTATTAAAAAGCGTGAAGTTGGTCATGGAACGATGCATTTTGGGAAAAAAAAAAGTACAGCCATATGCATAAACCATTTTTTACCTGTGTGCTTTCACCAAAGCTCTATAAGTATGAGAAACTTTCAGCACTCAGAGTCAGAAGAGGCACTTCACATTTGTATATTTGTATGCCATCAAATGGAGTACCACAGCTCATTTCCCTCTAATCATTGTTTGTCCAATCACTGTTCCCTCGGAAATAAAATGACCTTATTCTCATGTTATTTTGTAACCTGTCTTAAAATAAAATCATCTTGAGTGTTTTTTGGAAGACTTTTGGAGGTATAAACATCTGGTTCTTCATGCATTGGTGGGTACAATCAGTACAGCATTGATATGTTATCCATAGACGATATCACTGCAGCTAGGGAAATAAGCTAGCGGTTATCTAGAAGACACCAGGGTTTCTCCCTTACGTCGTTCTGCAGAGGCATCGCATCAGAGATCTGACCCCCTGAGGGTTAAAAATCACGTTAACCTACATCATAGCGTCTGTCATACTGTAGATTTGAGTTTTCACTTCCAAGCCCTGTCTGTAAGGTACATAGAGAGAGGTTTAGCAAGAACCAGGCAGGATTTTTTTTTTTTTTTCCCAGCAAAAGAATATTTGCACAGAAAACAAGTTCTTCAAGGCGCTCTGCCTTCTTAGGCTTCATTTTTTTGTATGCAATCAGGTGGGGGGAAAAAAAACCAGACATGTTTTCATGTTTGCTTTAGCGAGACAGCAGGGTGTTTAAGATCCTTCTAGATCAGTTCCAAAAAAAGGATCTGATGTTGTGCGAGCCCCATCTGTGCTACATTGTTGCGTGTGCCATCGCTATGTTGGCAGGACAAGAATACACGAGAAATACATTTCTTTTGATGAGAGCAATACCCTGCTTTGCTTTGTCGCCGGGATCCCTGACTGCTTCTCCAGACTGGGTGCGTGCTGACTGGCGTCTAGCCTTTAAGCAAAACCTAAAGGGAACAGTAATTTCACCTGTAGTTTGGTTCATTTGGTCCAGACCATTGGAGAAAAAAATATATTGATATATCTTAGTAGTTATAAGATATGATAGACTATAGTCTAGTTCCTGTTCACACTGACCTTTAGAAATGAAGTAAACATGAAGTCATACAGACAGATATGTAACAGAGTTACAGTTACGCTAGCTGTCATCCTCAGCCACCACATGGGGAAATTAAATACCAGTGACTGACAGAAGGTAATGCAGCACTGTCACTGCTTCTGATTTCATATTCACGTTCTCTGGTGTCAACAAACCACACCAGAATCGTCTCGGAAGCGGATCAAGGTCACTGCTTTCCTAGTTGCTCGGTCCACACAGGGGTCCCGGCCTCGCTCGGAGTCACTCTTTGGTAATAGCTGCAGGGCACAGTGACATGGTGGAGACGGCTATAACAGTCAGAACTGCTTCTTTACGCCCCTTTTTTTTTCCTCAGGTGGAGCGTCGGTGGAATCATCCGTGCTAGTAGTTTTAGTTTTTTTTTCACACCCGCCACAGTAATAATTACCGCCATCAGGTAGTGCTGTTTTTTTTTAGCAAACATGCTGTAATTGAAATCCTGTCCCGAACAGCGTCCTTGATGTGAAAGTGGATTTCTGATGCTGTTCTGCTTGTCCTTCTAGTTTTTTTTTCTTTATCAACTTAGTGTGAAATTGGACTTTTGTAGCTACACATTGAATCACAGCCACTGGCAAGTTTAGCTTTATGTATTCCCAGTAAAACAAAGGTCCTGATCGAGGAAGGGGTTGTTTGAATAAATATTGTTAACTGATGATTAGAAACACTGGACATCACCAGCAAACACGTTAAGTTATGACTCTACTGCCTACAGCCTCCAGCATCAGCAATCATCACTCACAGCCGTGAACATTTTGTAGCCCCACCCCCGACTCCAAGCTTGCAGCGAGTGCCTGAGATATAGTCGTCGTGATTTTTAACAACATGAGTTCAGAACTTTTTGATTGACCGCCATGAATTCGCGGTCCCCATTAGGATGAATCTTCATGACTTTGGCGATTGCCCAGCTTTTCCTCCGGCGCCAACAGCTGAATGACGCTTTCGGTTGTTCTTGAAATATCTAGACAATGATTAGACGGTTTATGTTCCCCAAGGTCTAATCCTCTGACCTTTCATTGAGCACCATCATCTAAATTAAAATGTGTCCAATGTCGTTTGGAAAACTAATGACATCTCCATCAGCATCAGCTACTAGCTACTAAAATAGTAATCGCAATTATGATACTATTGTTATTGTGTGCACAAGTTGGTCCTTCGCAAAATGTTCATGCCACTCTCCAGAGGCCAAAAAAAGATCATGCCTCCACTTCACATTTATTCTTCCTAATGAAAACTTTTTTCTAATGAAAAAAAAAAAAAGATCCAAATTAAATTTGAGTGAAATAAAGGTCACCATGACACGATCAGCAAACTTGAATTTATTTATTTCTCATACATAAATCATGTTAATGCAGCTGCTCTTTTCCCCACAGTTTGAGAGACCCCCCCCCCCGGTACAGTAAGCACAGCCTCACAGAGCTGCAGGCCTGGCTGGAGACTTGTAGTCTTGTTTTCACCCGCAGCAAACAAATAACTAAACTCTGTTATACAGGAATTGTGTTACAGAACTCATCACATTATGAATGCCAGGTGCTTTATTGTCACAAAGAGAGAGGCGCGTACTTAACACGTACAAAGATTTTAACAGTGTCAAACTATAAAGGGCCTTTGAGAAAACTTGGACGCTTTTAAGGACATAAAGCCAGAAAGCGCAAGACATGAACAATACTTTTACTCACAAAACTCAAGAAGAGGTGGAGAATTTCAAATTTGACAGCAGAAAGCGTTCATTTCTTCTACAATCAGCGGCCCTTGGCACTGCTTCTACTTGAAAATAATGACATTCAAAACATTATTCTGAACCTTGATTTGCTCGTGTCCTTGTTATAAAAGACCCCCGCCTTCTTGTTGTATCGTGGCTTTCTTCACAAGTGTGTCTTGACACATTTCTGAGAAAAAGTTAAAGTTGGGCAAAGAACATCTGTTAACGTAGAATATCCCTCTCTCACAGAAGATTAAAGATGATAAATGCACATAGGACTGAGAAAACATTTCTTGTTTTTACGTATCTTGCGTGAGAGCTTCTCACGGTTACACTACGTAATATTATACGGCCTTTAGTCACAGTAAACGCTTCAAATCTCCATTATATGCTTACAACAATATTATCGTCTCATAAACAATTTATTAAATCTATATGCAAGCCTAAGTTGATTGACAAATCCTGGTGCTTTCGATGGGCGTCACTTTGCCGCTCACCCTGATTCACCATCATTGATGCGTGTCGACTTCCCATGTCATTCCATCGCTTCCACTCCATCGCTTTCACCCCGAGTGTGGGGTATTTTACTAACCTACTTGTGGATTCACAGATGATAGAATTTCAGGGTTTACAGCCAATTAAGGCGGCAAGATGTGGAGGGATGCTTTTTACACGGGTGTAACAGAAGTCAGAAGTCACAGTTCGGTTTCTACCCCTGGTTTAGGAACCACAGTTTGGGGGAATAAACAAATAAGGCAGGCAGTAGTGCCAGCATTACCAAGTCAAATCAAATCCTTGGAGGGCTTTGCAATTTGTACAGGGAGTGACACCCTTGGTTCAAGTGAGGAAGAGCCACAGAGGAGGGATCCCTCTCCCAGGATGGACAGATGTGCAACAGATGTCAAGTGCCAAGTGTAAAAGTTTGCCCACTGGAAATGTTGGTATACTATACAACTGAAAGGTATGACTATTTCATTTAGTCCCATGTTGGCTACATTCAAAGCACCACAATTTACCAATATGCATACACCCTACAGTGATGGGGTAACCTCAACGCACCGCCCTTGTCTTACTATACAAGTCTCTCTGTTGCTGTTGTAGCTGACTGGGAAATCCAAACTGATTAAAAGTACACGGAGCACGTCGTCCAGTTTCGGCCTTAAATTTGTGTTCACCACAGTGTGAGTGACTCCAACAGCAGCCAGCTTGTTGTGTTAACTTAAGCACGTGTTGCTAATGGATGGATTCTTTCAGGTAGGACCCGTGCCTCTTAGCTTCGGTGCGGCATTACAGTGCATCAATCTACATTAGGTGTAGCCCCGTTGTGTGGCCTCATGCGCCGGATCATGACTCCTCCAGTATGTGATGGATCAGCACGAAAACACAGGCTGTTAAAGCTCCAGTTCTTGAAATCTCGAGCGAGAGATTGTAACTGATGCATTTAAGGCTGAATTTCTGCAGAGCTGTTGTCATCCGTTCCTTTTATCAAGACAAACCGGTGAGTCCTTTATTATTTCCAAAGCAGCTTTCTGCTATTTGTTTCTGAATGGTATCGACTGTTGAGCACTGGGGAGAGCTCTAAACACTGCATCAAGGCAAAAGCTCACATTTTTAAATACTTCTACAACAAAGTAGAGTCTGCTGTCTTTCCCGGGAGAGAGCAGATATTTACGCATTTTTGGGTTGTGAGCTGCATTCACTCGTCACTGACCTCTACAACTATCAGGGATCGGTACCATGACTGGCAGAATCCCGTTTTTGTTGTGCTGAACGTGACTGATCTATGGGACCATTCATGTAGTGGGCTCCCGGCCCGTGCCTTGCTTTAACTTGACTCCTTCTGCAGTATGGGTGACATGCCTGGATGAACCCAGTGTCTGATATGTCCCTAAACTGATGCTGTGATCTGTGACGCCTGCCAATGAGCGTTGCCCTTTACCCACTGTGGCAATACAAGACAGAAAAACGCTCTATGAAAGCGTAGCACACTGCATGTGGAAAAGATGTCCGCTTATTGTCTCCTTGGATCCAAGGTAGTCATTATTCCAGCGTATGTGGCGTGAGTCTTGACATCATTGTCTTTGCAAAATGACATGTTTGCTGGCAGTCATCTCAACAAGCTATCTGGCCAACTGAAGTGCGTCTAAATAAATGAGACAAGATTTTTCCATGGTTGGAGGCTTTGCATTTTAGATTGCAACATACCTGCGTTTTCTCAAGTAGAAAAGAGAAATCTCCATTGGTCTGACTGTAGTGGCCACAGCGTCTTTTTAGCACCTGACATTTTCTTTATCCATAGCTGACACGCTGATAGCAGGCTATGAGACTATCATTATCGTGTGCTCTAATCTTGCCGTACCCGAGATGAGACCATCACTGTCTCTGATACGTGCCGTCATACAGTCCTTCTCGGTACACTCCTACACCTAAAGTGGCCTCATATTACAAAGAAAATCACTGAGCTGAGAATAAGGTTTTAACATGCATGGATTGATGCCTTCCTGGATACAGAATCACATTTATTATATTTTTAAACATAAAATAAAATAAAAAATATATATATGTATACAGGTACCACAGGCCAATGTCACAATCTTCTTTAATACCACAATTACTCAGCCATCAAGCATTAATCAAGGTTTACTTTCAGACCCAAAACAGTCACTTCCATCCTTCACTTTTTAATCTCTTTCAAAGAATCAGCTCAAAGAGGCAGAAACAAAATGTCACAGAAAAAGTACTCAGCCTTCAAAGGCATCTGTGGTCAAACAGCCTTTCAGTTTCACCCAAAACTTCTAATATGAAAATGTACCACGCTTGTCTGTCTTACTCGAAATGTGCTCATCCGTTAGTCTGGATTGAAAAACATAGTTTCAGGAGGTTAAGTGGCACTGGACAGAAGTGGCTTAGTTCAAAAAGCTTTCAACTCATTTTGATGTTGGCATTACTCCATAATATTCTACCACACAGTAGTACTTTTTAAACCACCGATCAATATTTTTAAATTAATAATGGATCAACTTTCTATGTGTAATGTGAAAGTGAGGCCAACAGAGATTTTTTTTTTTTTGCCTGAGCCTACAGTCCTTCTCAGCTCAGAGTTTTTATTTGCCTACAAAAAAACATCACTATTATATGAAAAGTCATTATTAATTTCCCAAGAACTGTACTTCAATTAATGCAAAACAGAAATTGCTTTTGTTTAATTCATGCAGTTCAAGAGTGAGTGTTCTGTCAGTAGAAGAAAAGAAAGCAGACACTGTAGTCAGCAGTCAACATGGGTCATCATAAAAACGCTAATTAAATAAATAACAGCAGGAGCGACTGCAAAAAAAAAGAAAAGAAATGAATTAATCATTGTGTTTCTTTTGGTCTAGAGAGATGTAGCCAAGATGACTAAAATGAGCTTTCCAAACTCTGATTGTGGTACAGATTCTAGTGCGGTCCTCCAGGGACTGGCAGTCTCAGTAGGTCTATCACTTCAGACTGAAATGTGTCAACAGCTACTGGATGGATGGCCAGGGAATTTAATACAGACATTGATGGTCTCCAAAGGATGAATACTAATAACGCTGGTCGTCCGCTGACATATTCAGGTCGTCACTCATTCAGGGAAGCATATTCACATCTGGTGGGTGGTTTGGTTTTAACGTGCCCTGATGCCCTGACTTCGAATTCAGTGTCATCCATGAGGTCAATATGATATTTATTCAACACTTTAGATATTTGGGATTAAATATCTGCCAAACTCATTTGCAGCTTCATCAGTTTAGTGCTAATAGAGTCCGACAGGAATGAGGAGTCATAAAAGACAGAAATGAGTTGGCACTTTTGAATTTCTGGAGTTAGTAAGATGCAGCACTTCTTAATGTGTTGACGCAATGTCTCTTCCAACAAACTCTCCCTGTGTAACTTTAAATACTATTGAAACATTCAACTTTATTGCCACATGTTTTTTTTTTTAGTATAGGAAGTAAAGACATGGGCAGAATTACTGAGCCCCCTCCACCTCACCACAGTCGTGACAGCTCTAGGGGATAATGTCTTCATCTGCTTTGTTTCTTCAACATACTGGTCCCAAGTTCATTTATACGGCGCATTTTCATCCACAAACGTAATACAAAGTTTCAAACTCTAACAACTTTGCAAACCTGCACAGCACCTCAGCGGTTCAGCCCTTTATCTCACAGGATATTTGATGGATTGGAGTTATTGAAATGCTGGATGCTTTTGTATGTTTTTAATGATCGTATGGCCTTGATTGCATACTCGCTATCCAGTACACACCCCACCGCTCTTTTCCCCCTTCAACTCTGGTCGAGACTTGCTGATGCTGATCATGAAACGCAACCCTGAATCGACTCGTGGGTATCAATAATCCAAACTGAACCTGCTGCTGAGATGCCCCATTGCGCTGTGCAAATAGCTTCAGGGTTTGGTGCAATGTCACAAAACAATCAATTAGTTATTTTACTTGCTTTGATAAGATGAAGATGAGGAAAGATACGGTGGGGGGGGGGGCTGTTGCTGTAATGTCTTTTGAACATTCTCACAGGCATATTATGATTCTCCTCGTGTCTGAATTTCCTCAATTCCATCTTCTTTCTTCTAAGAGTCTTTTATTCTCCAAGGTTATGAGTATAAAAATAAATCCAGCGGGTCAAAGATGCAGATTGTGCCGTCTTTGTTCTCCATATTTATAACATGTCTGTTAAAATACCACCTGGAGTGAATTTGGGAGATGCTACTTTTTTTTTTTATTGCTATTAGATGCAACACAAGGTTTCACACTGCATCCGTTACATATTGGTCAAAGCTGAAGCTATTAAACTGATTGATGTTAGTTTGCTCCTTGGAGCTGTCAAAGTATTTGTGATTACAAACACCGGAGCCAGAAATCTTATTTGACAACTCGGCTGAAATATGAAATCATGTGGCGTCGAGGTGCAACTCCATGACAGGCACAAAAATTTAACTGCGATTGCAACTGGTAAAAACACAGTCATAGACTAAATGTAATAATTTCAAAGCATGACTATTTAAGCAATTACATTTACAAAAGGCTCCAGGACTCCCACAGTATTTCACTGTGTTGCCTGATGTGGGTAATTAAGTCTGTCACCTAATCAGCTCTGCTACATTGATCCCTGCACTATTTCAACGAAGCACAGGTTCCCCCGCCTTCCCCGTAAAGCACATACTCATTTAGAATTATGTACACTTGAAGGTATTTGCTTCCCCGGGGACTAAATGTTAACAGCTGGAAAATAACACAGCAGGTTCGTAAAATATTACCACTTGTAAAACACTTTTTGCATCTGTAATGCGAATCTATAACTAATCCTGTTTCTAAATATCCCTGGAAACACTTTCAGGGCAGACCGACTTTACTGTATTAAAGTTTGCAAAAACTAAACTAGTAAGTGATTCAACAAGAAAAATGGGATCAATGTATTCTTGAGTGACTTACCTCGACCTTTTATGTTCTTGAAGTGCCTCTATTTTTACTCCATGCTCACAGCCTGGTAACCAGGGACACTTCCTCCACAGGTATGTTCCATATAACAGTATGGTGGTTAATGATTTGTGACTGACATATTGGATGTCCTCATTTCTCTCCGCGAAGCAGCAGTTCAGTGACCTTGCGAGGCAGCTGGACTCGCACGATCACAAAATGACCAAACAATCCGTCCTGCCCGGCTTCAAGCTATGTGCGTGTGTCTGAACCACGCTGGTCTGGACCAATCAGTGTCCTACGAGGATCTATTGGCAGCTGTGCCACGAGCCTGCAGGCGTGGTTCATTGTTTACTGCTAAAAAAACAACATGGCGGCTGCCATAAATGAGGTTAGCATACATGGCGCTAGCATCGTTGATTGGACCGGCCGAAGTTTGCCCTTGATAGGATGGAAACAGACAGATGGTAAATCCAATCACCTGTCAAGTGCTTTTTTTTTTGAATGTGCCTGCCCTTTTTTCGACGACTTCCAAGATGGCTGACAGTAATGACAGGGAACATTTTGAGCATGCATCACAATAAGACTCCTGCGGCCACAGGTGGAGCCTTCTAACAAGCTTCCCTGCCACTCAAGTCGTTTTTTGAAAATATGTGGAGAAGAAATGCAGTCACTGTCGGAGATAAAATACAAATATTTCACGTGCAGTCACTTGAGGATGACATACATTAAGAAGAGAGAAGAGATATCTGTCTAATGACAAAAGTTTCCCATCTCCTTGCTGAAAACTGAACCCTATTATCTATTGCTCAGAATTTAAACACTTTGACAGCTTGATAACATAATTTTTGTTCTCTATTTATTAAACTGAGGATATAATGAGATGTTTACAACACAAAAGGACAATATTTGTATCATTTCAGCTTTGTCAGTAGATGTGCAACCACTTATTGATAAGTAGCCGGCTAACGAGTAAAAAAAAATGAGAACATGAGGCTTTAAAGAGCGTGAGCGTCTGTGAAGAATAAAACCTATTCACTTTCCACCACGCATCGCTCTCAGGATCGCTGCATTGCTTGATGAGTCCCCCGGTGCACAGAAGGAGACAACAAAACGCCGGCTGACCGTACATACAAACTATTCCGACACATTGTTCACGGAGCTCTTTCACGTTCCTGTAACCTCGTCTGACTGTTTTTTCCTGATGAATGTTTTCACACCGGTGTGAGAAAGACCTTCGCGATGGCGCCTTGAAAAACTCAACACATCTAACAACGTTATTATCTTGGCCGCGTGTCTGCCGAGTCGCCTTGGAGCAGTGCCGCAGCTTAGAGAGTGCTGTCGAGTTAATGCTGTGCGCTTCTGAGATAAAAGTCGAAACATTTGACCCAACACCTTTTATTAAGATGGGTAATAACATGTAGGGGGGGGGGGGAGCAACACATACCTAATGATGCTCTTGGTTATGTGCATTACTGTGAAGAAAATGTCACCGATGTGCTTCACACACGTACAGCAGTCTTACTGATTTGTCAGGATAATAGGAGAACAACCACCTTTTATCACTAATAATGTTATGGTTGTGAGATTTCTGTAACTCCCGTTAATGCAACGTGAACGTCAGTGAAATGTAGTGATGGTGCGGAGATGAAAAAGATGGGAACACATCTGCGCAACCTCGCCAACCTAAGAACGTCTATGCATGTAGCAAGTTCACTGAATTCTACGCGTATGACAACATTTTCATTATTTGGGTCCCCGTTAGCTTCTTGGGACCGACACAAAAACAGATACAGCGAGTTCAAATCACACCATATCAAGAAACTGCAATGTGAGCCAAATATACTGTACTTGGAGAAGGAATAAGTAACAGTTACCTATAATAAAGACAATTTATTTTGACTGAAATACAACACAAACAAAAAAAGGTCAACTCAGCATTTCCTACCGCTGGATAGTAATTCTGGTCGTACGGTGAATAAGGAATGGCCTTAAAAAGCAGGTAAAACCTTTGAGGCATTTCAGTCTGTGAACCCAGGAGAACAACAACCAGAGAACACAGCTATTTTTTAAAACACTTGGGCGCAGCTGCAAGGCCCACATGTAGATGAAATATGGGTATTGTGCTCTTTCTCTGTTCTCCAGCGGTGGAAATGACCATATGTTCTCCATCTTCCGCAAGCGGGGGATCGATTGCTTTTGTGTTTTCCACCGCCATTTAGCGCTTTTGCCCCCGCTTGCTTTAATGCACATATTCAATCTGTGCTTTACACTTCATTTAGGTGGAAAATTGCATGTATTCATATAAAAAAAACAAAATGCCATTAAGTGCAATTCAAACAGGCGCAGTGAATAAATTACGATGTGCACGGAGTGTGTTACTTGATGTCACTTTTAGTGAGGAGTGGCAGCAGATGAAAACATCAGAGTGGAGTGATGAGAAGACTCGTTTGAGGTTTGACAGGCGCTCTTTTAATTATGTCGTCTAGTCGCAGCCTCTTCTTTTGCAATTGCTTAATGGCACTAGACTGGAGAATTAGCACCACTGATGATAACGCGTTATTCCTAATTCTGGTATAATGGTCATGGATGGAAACACTCATTATTATTATTATTATTATGCGCTTACTTTTGCAGATTTTCCAGAAATTATTCAAATTTGCTCAATATGTGAATGAAATCATGCTTTTTTGATGTTCCCCAGAGGCCGGGTGGTTGTAGTGATTTACCTAACTTTTCCTTTTATGCCACCACGAGGATGATGTTTATGATTTTAGGACAGCGTCTTTAACTTTTGGATGAATGGATGGATGATAAAGGGGTATGCAGTGCCACTGTGAGGTCAATATTTGTTGATTTGAGTGAAATGTCTCAACAGTTTTTGGATTGTGATGAAATTTGTTACTTTTCCCTTGGGTTGATCTGCATGCAATTCATGCAATGTCATTACCAGGTAAAATAATGCATTTTTGCTAATCTTATACCTTGTTTATTATACCTAACCTGCTAAAATCGATTTGAGGGCTTGTTAGCATGCTGAAGGCAGCATTAGGCTCAACACTTTGCAAGAGGTTATGCAGCCTCACAGAGATGCTAGCCAGTCTCGCTTTCTTTTGTATTGTTTTTATGAGTGATGAAGTCTCAAGGCATAGGGCCGCGTAACAAAACGCAAGCTGTACTTTCTTTATGCCACACAGGAAAAAATCCATTTTTATGCTGCAGTGTGGAGGCTGAGTGGAGGAGTCTCACAGCCTGAGGAAAGAAGCCGCTCTGTAATCTAGTGGTACAGCAGCAGATACTTCTGTATCGCTTGCCAGATGGCAGCGGGGTGAACAGACTTTGGCTGTGGTGGGTATCGTCTTTTTAGTATCCTTCGGGCTCTGCGCAGACACCTCGCCTCAGCGATATCACTGACGCTGAATAGATGGGTACCAGTGATGTTCTGTGCAGTTTTAGTCACCCTCAGCAAAGTCCCACTGTCCTGGGCCGTGCACATCCCCTGACAATTTGTTTCCAGTCAGGATGCTTCTTATTAGCAGCACCGTAAAAGTTAATGGAAAGTTTCCTTAAGCCATACAGCCAACTTTGTAACAGAATGTTAGGACCAAAGACTTAGCTGGCACTAAAACACAATGAATACATTATGGCATGAAAGGTCGTCCAACAGGTATTGATGTCATGCATGGAATAAACGCTCTGGTAGAATACAAGGACTACATTACATTTATTTTCTGAATTTTATTCTAATTTGTTCTCTATTGATATTCACACTGTACCGGGCACTTTGGACCACCTACTCAAATTTGTTTGTTTACTGACCTTTTCATTAAATGTAATAATGGTCTGGAGAAATTTCCATTAGAAAACACGGCATAACAATAGTAAAGCATGCAGAGAAAAGGCAGCGCTGATTGGCTCTAATGACGAACAAGGATTCCCCAGAAGCTCCCACAAACATCGGCTGTTCTTCATTTTTCTTTCACTGTCACAAAGGAGACGGCATTACTGTACCTCATACGAGGATACAAGACTCTCCTCTCCATCTCATTGACACTGTGATACTTTTGTGTTAAAACAAAGCAACAACGTAAGCTTGATTTCTTAGAAACAGGAACAACAAAGCAGCCAAATAAATCCTGTATTGATGCATAAATAGATATGGTGTGCCATCACACTTCAGCCTGCTGCCGTCTCATCTGAAAGGATCCAACTCTCCTGCTTGTTGTTACCATAATTAATATTTCTTCTAGTCGGTCGCCCAAGAATCCAGTTAGCACTCATTTGTGTTTGCAAACACATTTCTTTTTTCGGTGCACCACCCACAAGTTTACTTTTTTGCTCGGTGGTGCCGTATTAAGCAGAGTCGAATTCAGCAGCTGTTTGCAGCTGTTGAGAGAAAAAAAACCTGATAAACCCCCCGTACACTCCGTTCCCACCGAACGGAAATCTGACAAAGTAAGCATCTAATTGGTGAACATAGCGGAGCGTTTAGTAAGAACCAGATATTTTTCTCAGAAGTTGGTGGAGCCAAAACAGAAATAAAAGCAGAGTGAATGTGTTAGACTCAACATTTTAACCTGAAAAGGTGTTTTTAGTCTTTTTAATCTAGCAACAGCGAGCCCGCGTGAGGCGATTTTGAGGTGGTGGCCGCATTCGGTATTGCAGGATGACTGCTGTGAACAGTTTTTTTTTTCGATAATATTATTACAAAAAGTCATGAAACCATGATTACCCAGTAAATTACTTAATGAATTTAAGCGTGTGCAGAAGTCTCAAGTGGCTGGGTCACAGTGTGCATCTTATATGAGCCCAAAAACCTGCAAAACTGGCTTGAAAACATCACCATCATGTGTAATAGTGTCTTTGGACACAAACTCTGTTGTCTGTCTTGAAGTCCTGGGCTTTTTTAACCAAAGGTCCTCCTTATTACTTTTGGTTGGTAAAAACTACAATACTACAATATATATATATATCTTGTTCGATATAGCAATGGCGGAGTCTGGGGATGTGTGTACTGAATCTGATACAGCACCATATATTAGGAAACTTTTTTTTTCTTGTCTATCTACAAGGTTTACGCAAAAATCTACGAGACTATCAGCACGCGCACATTTTGGCAAACGTCATAATCTAACCGAGCCTCAGCCTGGCCACCTCTTTCGGAAAATTGTCCGGCTCTGCCACTGGGAGATAGAGCTGATATTATTATAGGTGTAATCTGTGGCAGCAATAGAGGGAAGTGCTGGGTAGATACAGTCTGCCTGCCTCCTGTTTAAAAAGCTATAACTTTAATGCCATACGTTTATGTTATAAAAAAAGAAGCAGTTATGAGAGCCTTCGTTGTTCTTTGTTTCTTTTTTTTTCATTTACATTTTCTCATTACGCAACACGCATGCTGTAACGTCTTAAAGTGATTGTGAAATCTCGGGCCTCTTATGGAGTAATCCATCAAGCACTTTGTCGTTTGGCAGCCGCGTGAGTGTGAAACTTTGATTTTACAGTTCTCTCCCTAATTAACACTTACGTTAATACGCTGTTTAATGTAAGGTACAGTACTGCTCTCTGATTGCCCCCACCTAGACAAAAGAAAAAGGCGAGACAAAAGAAAACGTCCCTTCTAATTATAAACCATCTGTTCACTATTGAATATTTTAAAAAGCTTGTGTAAGCATTCAGCTGTGTCATAAGGATCTGGTTACATATTGATCTCGCGGTTTAACTGTGCGCAAATAAAATAACAGAAAAACAGTATTATCACTCTCCTTATGCATAATTTAAGGCTGGAAGCTGAAGCAGGCAGGGTTATTACCAGGAGAAACAAAGACGTCTGGGACCTGTGTGTGACACAATGACATGATTCCAGCTCTGGTATTTATCGCACTGGCTTTTTCCATCATCGTCACCGGAGATATATTAAAATTGCTGGTGTACAACAGAATCTCATTATCACATTCAAGCAAGCTCCAAACAAATTAGAATGTGATTCCTTTTCATCTCGATACGAACTCATTTTCATACTATAAACAAGAGAAATTGCAATCTTGGGGAAATAAATTGACTTTCTACACTCCTATTCAGAGGGGGTAAAAAACGCGGGTGATGAGCCACAGAGTGATTCACACGCGAGACAAACGGCTTTCCACAATCAATTGCAGGGGGGAAAGCCAGCTGCTGTTGTTGTTGCTGCTGCTCTTGGAAAAGGACGGATTAAACCTCTGTTGATCAACCGAAATATCTATATATAAGAGAGCAAGTTCACGCGTAGACAGCCCTGCTTGACTTTGACTGAGGTTCATGTGAGGTGCTCAGCCATTTGTCAATTCTGAGCGCTGGCAGCGACTCCTTGGTGTGTCTCTAAATCAGCTACTTCAAGGCAAATGCATTCACAGGCGGCCACTGCTATCCAAATAAAGAAAGTTTAGTAACCCAAAGACACTCTTAATACATTTTGTGTTCTGCCATCCATGACGAAGGAAAAAAAAACAACGAGTCATTGTTTGTTTTACAATAGACGACGTTTTCATTGTGCTCCTCAGCTCTCGAGTGACAGCCGGACAGGAATGAGGAATTCTGATTGATTGACTGACATTCACTTTGGATCTGCAGTCGATAAATCTGTCAGTCCGTCGCGTGGGTGGTTTCACATGAGCTGGTAGTGCCGCGCTGTTTGATGTCACCGATCAGTTGTGGATCTGCCTCCATGAGACGAAAATACAATACTTCAAAACCGCTTTTTCACTCTTGAAATCAAATCAGATTCTCATCCCGGAGGAAAGGATATAGGTTGGAGCGTTTACTTGCATATTAAGTTAAACAATTATTTCAAGGTCTGTTTCATATTTCCATAATGTTTGACTCGCTACATTACCTAGCGTATCCTTACTCTGTCATGAAAGGCTTACCACCTTTTCAGAGCTTTTCTTCATCTTACGTTCTTATGGAAATGAATCAAAACGAGGTATATACTTTATGTTATTAAAACGAAATCCGGCAATCAGTGATGATGACAGCCTAAATGAACATGTTTTATTATATCAGTTCTCTCTCCCTCCCATCTCCACCTTATCGCTGTCACCTGCAGCTTCAGTCTGGTGTTCCACACGTGTATAAAACTATGACAACGCTGCAGCTGCACGAGCGCCTGATTCCAAGATCTCCGTTGAACTGGGTGCACAAGTCTCGTTCGGCTTCCGACAGATCATCATAAATGAAACACAAACGTTCGCTCCCACTCTCATTAGACCTGGCAATGAGAACAACAGCAAAGGACAGGGGAGGGAAAAAAAGTGCAATTTCACTGACAGTGTGACATCTGTGAGGCTCTCCAACAGCCCCACAGCAGCTGTCATTACGCACGGTTTTGGCTATTTCCAGCTCCCATATCACTCATTCATCAAATGTACCTGTAAACCATCGTCACATTGAACTCTCTATTGGCCTGTTCATGCTTCTTCCATGTCATCCAGTGCTGTATTTATACACGATAGATTTATCGAAACTTCATCTTTTTAAGTTTACTCCATCCTTCAGTGAACGCATTTTCACTTTCGCCTGGAAATAAACACTGAGTGTCTGAAGGACATTTCTTTTCTACCTGGATTTAATTAACGTACAAAGAAGAACTTGGCATCTTTATTATCTCCCCAACACATGGCATCTTAGCATCTTATTACAGGATGTCTAAATAAGACAATGCGGTTTCTTTTTGTTTTTTCAGTATGCTGCCACATATAGCTTCTCGACTGCAGACATGAGGCGATAACTAATAGCCCGTTTCTAGCTAACCACTATTGATTTTTGTCGCCTGAGCCGATGGCAGCTGCGCAGATTCGGATCGGTCGTTGCAAGCTGAATTAACTAATTAACGCTAACTAATTGGCCGATAATCAACGGCTGACTTTTTAATGTTGCTGACCACTTCAGGACGAGAACCACACACTGTAATGGCCTCTTGAATGTGCAGCATCTTGGCCCCCACACAGAGGATGTGTTGGCTCTAATTGGGGTTTTTCTTTTTTGTTGTTGTTTTTTTTTACATAACCTGTAACCCCTCATAACAATATACTTAAGAGCTAATGTAGCTTATGTAACTAATGGTATGCTTGGTTTTAATTATAAGTAGTACTTGTGTTTGGAGCTTGCATTAGAGCAGACAAAGACACTTGTTCAGCCTCGCACTCTTCTTGTGTTTTAGAACGATTATTATAAAAGACTAGTGATAGTATCTCAGTGCTAGATCACGCACAGTACTTCAAACGAGGCTCAAAGCTTGCCAAGTTATGGTTCCTTAAATGCACCAGTTTACGGCCTTCAAACTAGCAGTCCTAAAACTGTACCTGTCATCGTCCAAACTTTGTTTTAAACACATACCTGGATACAAGAGTAAAAGAAAAAAAGTCCAATTAGTTAAATTAATCGTAGATAATTGGGTACAGCAGGTTTGATCACAAGCATTTTGCTGCTCTGACAACAAAGTGCGACTGTATCGTGTTGTTCTTGTCTGGCCTTTACATTAACATACGTTAGCTGTGCCAACGAGACGCAGACGATTAGCTTCACGCCAGATGGTTTATTGTGCCACCTGGAAAAAAAAACAAAAACCTCTGTTAAAATGTAATGTTTTATTTGAAAGGCGTGAATGTGGAAATTCGTTTCTGGGCTGTTTCACATCTGGCTGTTTTGTTAGATGAGGTTGTTTTAAGTCGAATCCCACAAGCCGCACATGGTTAACTGCATCATTAGCATGTAACCTGCTGGAATCACTGTTCTTTCAGCGGGAAAAAAAAAAAAAATGACAAAGAGTACGCTGAAGCTTTCTCTGCTCTTCCAGTTTTTCAGGACTGAAACAGAACAGGTGTAGACAATACATGGAGATACTTTAGAAAACCTTCAAAGATTGAAATTATAGACTCGGACAAACACAGCTCCCGGGTAATGATTTCAAACATTTTTCTTTTTCTCCTTTGAGGCACAATCCTTGTCGACTCTCATCTATATAAATTGATTTCTGCCACGTGGTTCGAGTTATCCGGTGATTTGAAGGTCACTGAATTTCAGACAGATTCTTGCATGTCTCTCTTCCCTCACATATATATACTTTTTTTTTTTCTCCGCTGTGGGCGATATTGATTTGTTCCGAGTCAATTAATCATGACAAGAATGTTGTTCTCGGGAAATGTGTCTCTAAATGTGACCTCACCGAAGGAAGGGAAAGAGCAGAACTGTAAACAACGCAGACGTCATTTTAGAAGCGGGATTATGGCTGCCGCAGTGCAACAGAAATTAAGAAAGTCTATCTCAATTCGCGCGGCAGTGAGGAGGTTTTTTAAAAAGCGGCGGCAGATTGAGATCAGAGAGAAGTCAAAGCTGAAAGAATCAGAGCTGATAGCCTCTGTATAATAAAGGTAGTTGCTCTGTGGTCAAATCTACCTGACGAAAGTTCTTTTTAAGCCTGGCCTCATACTTGAATTGAATAATTGAAAGAATAAGAACATGCTGTGCATTCCTGCAGTGAACTGATGAGCAGTTTTAGATTGGCCACAATTGTGAGATTTTATATTTGCCCATTCACTGGAAAGGAAAGAAAAAAAATCTGAAAAAACATAATTACACGTCCAACACACAATTAGATGGATGAGCTGGAATCGAGGATGTGTTGTGACCAGTCATCCGGGGGGCCATTTTATTTCTTCCCAGACACATGTATCAAATATTAATTATACTTCTGCACTAGTGAATGTGGGCAAGTAAAAACAATGTGCCATGGAGCAGCGTCGGATTTTAGATGCTTGGTTGAGAACACATCAAGTGAAACAATGTGTTACTGACAGATTGATTCATTCATCCATCTGTTCATCCTCTCATGTTTTAATGGGCTTTCTCTAATGGTAATGTGCTCCGTGTCAAGGGGAGGAAGTAATGAATTGCAACTACTCACGTTATCATTATTAAATTATTTTCCACATTTGGCCATATTTGGTATTTTCGCTCTTACTTTGAATTATATCCGAACCAATCATTTGTATTTTTGGGACCATTTGCCATCGATTCAGAAGTTACCCGACTGGGCTCTTCAGATGGAGAGCATCGTCTTGTAGAGCTCCACAGTCGGCTCGCGATCTGCAGCGATAGCTTTTGGCATCTGTTCTATTTTGCCCAAACAAAATGCTGCAGCAGACTCCAGAGGTGTTGAGAGGTGACCGCACTGACCCGAACAGTGGGCAAAAACTAAAATGGCAGTAGCAGAGTTGAAGTTTTGGAGAAACAGGAACCTCCAGCATCAACTCTAACATCTAAATTCTTCCGGGCTAGGCTGTGATGCAGCCGTTCTAGACAATGATTGCGAATTCATCAGAGTCACCCAAGTGCATGTCGGCAAGTATCCCAAAATAAGACACCCTGTCAGACTCTAAATTATAAACCAGACAAAAGGGAAACAACTTAACTCCCCAGCCTACTTACTCATGGTGGAAGCACATAAACCAAGATGACAAAATCTGAGCATCTCAACAAAGTCGGGCGGGCAAAATGGTCCACATCTGAAATACTCCTGGTGGGGCATGAAGCCATGAGGAGAATGGAGGCACATGGCCGAACACAGCTCACATGGCTGAGCCCGATGGAATTTAGGGGTAAGAAAGACAGATCAGGGCCTGGCTGTTTAAGGTCTAAACCTGTTTAAATTGTGATCAGCCCGTTAGGGGCTCTGTACCTTGCTCGAGGGCGGTGCCCAGGAGGTGAACTGGCATCTCTCCAGCTATCAGTCCACCCTCTATACTTTGGTCTACTTGAATCGGCCACCCTCTGGTTCCCAAGTTAAGTCCGTACAGACCGACAGTTGACTTACTGCCCAACAATTTAAATGGGCCCGTTTGTGATGATTATGTCCTCGCATAGAGGAGCTGCTAAATTCTGTTAACCTGATTTTTTTTCCCCCTTTTTTTTTCACAAGGAATCTTTTTCAGACTCAAAAAAGAAAACTGAATTCCCACTCCTCCATTGTTGTGCAGAAACCATCACAGTATGGTGCAGAATGCGGGCCAGCTGGCGACTCTTATGCAGCAATGATGAATTATGCATTTCATAATAAACCAAGGTGTTGCTAGTTATAGTCTACATCAGGGTTTGTCGGGAAAAAAAGATGATTTGTTCTCTGTGTCTAGCTGTTCTCTTCTTTAATTGGTTGTACTTTTTTTTGTTGTTGTTTGTTTTAGCTGTGCAGCTGTAGGAGATTGTTCTGGATGGTGAAATCGAGCAAAGCATCTACGCGCTGACTGCATCGCTACTCGAATGATACATTTAAAGATAGTCGCACTTCTTGGCCAAGACAGTTGAACTTTACATCAAGCTGGATGAAAGCACCTTTTGACGCACAATTGTTTACACTTTTTGAACGAGGAGGAGAACTTTATGCAGGAAACACAGTTTTAAAAAGCACTCAAAGGTACAGCCAGGATAAAGTACATGTATTGAATTTTAGATGAGTACTGAGAATTGAATGCAACTGAGCGGTCTCAGTGTGTGGGTGTACAGTATGCACTGATGGATCCGTTGCCATAACCAGCAAAAAGAAGACTGACAGAACTTATCAGACAGGAAGCTCTCCGAGTAGTTGCCATGCTACACAGAGGGAGGCACTCGTGGCAAAACAAATTGATGATGAATTTAATCAAACTCCTGACAAACTTTGTGAAACTCTGACTTGCCCCTGACTTCCAGATCAGTTTGAAAAGCTTGATCTTCCACTCTTATGTGTGCTGGCTTTGTGAGGGGGGATAGTTAGATAAAGCATGTTTGGGCTGAGCGTTGGCTAAATATTAGATGCAGATCCCAGTGACAGTATGCAGCCGTTTCTACAAAATAAAAGTTCTGGTCGATGGTAGGGACTGAAACGAAGCTAAAGTGAGAGCAAATATTTGACTGAAATTCATCAAGTTGCCAAATAACTCCAGTGCTAAAGAAATTAATTCCAGACACGGGATATAGTATGTGACAGTCGTATTGTTTGTTTTGGGGACGCTGTGTCTCCTTGCTGTCAAACACAACGTTATTTAAAATCCATTTTCGTGCGTTATATTCTTTATTTTATAAGTGCGATATCTGTTCATTTCTAGCGAGCTGCGTATTCACTCTGTGGCGGTGCGTGTTTTATGGAGCTGACAGGACCGTGGAAAGATGCAATAAAAATGGTCTGTGAGAGGAAAAAGCTTTGAGTTAGCAGCAGAGGCAGAGGAGCGTGGTTGGAAACCTAAGTTCTCCAGGGGAGGTCGAGATGTTTTGCTGGTAAATCAGTTCAGGCAGTCAGTTCCTGGTAAAGGAAAGGTAACTGCGGCAGATATGGATAGTTAAGTGACTTATAATGTTAGTAACTAATGCTATTAGAAGTGTGTTAGGTACAGTGTCCTTACAGGCTGCTGGAACATGTTCTTGGCTCAGTGTATGCTTTTCTGACCATCAAGACGGGTTAGCTATACAAGATTGTTTAGGCACTGTGTTCGATAGCATACTGTTAGCACAACATGATGTAGTAGATGGGACTGTGTCTCATATCAGATACTTCAGTTGGTTCACTTCTCTGTAGTACACTGGCACTAATTCTGGCAGTGTCACTGTGAGTATGGCCATTGCGCAGTTACAGGAAATGAAAATCACATTTCAACTCTTCACAGAATTGCAACCAGGTGGTGCATTAGCGGCAACATTTGACTTCCAAAATATAAATATGAAACATATGTACTACTCACATTGCCTATCTTGCTGCGACCGGCTCAAGCTCCAGTCAGCTTCCTCTGCCACCATTTTCATGCCACAGCGTCAAATCCACCGCTAAGAGCAAGAAGTGGGCAGCTTTCCACGCACGACTTTTTAACTGTCATAGTACACCATCCGGGTAATCGCAGCAAGTAATCGTAGATCAACCTGCTATGTGCTGTTTTGTGGGTGCAACTAAAATGTGAGCATGGTCTGGAATACCGGAGTCTTCTTGGTGTCACAGGCCTAACTCATTAAGAGAATGCCCACCTGATGACCCTGTAGACTTATCTACACGCCGCGTCGTTTTGACACCAACGACGATCGAGCGGGCCGTGACAAATTGCCTTTCAAATCAGTTGGACCTGCCTCTGTAGTTTAACCTGGGCAGATAAAATGTAGATACAAGGCTGGGTCAAGCCACCAAGTATCTGCTCTTGGCTTGGGTGAGCACAGGATTCAAGGGGAGTTTAACGGTACAGTAGGTACTTCAGGGGCAGAGGATGGTGTTGCCTGTCGGAGAGCTCAGGAGATTTATGATAGCACACAGCCTGAAACCCCCGGCAGGACCTAGAGATAGGTCAAAACATTATTTAAAAGACCTATGTGAGGGATCTGGATCTGGAGTGTTAGTTTGTATGTTCTGGGCTGATGCTTCAAAACATGAATACCAAACTTCCATTGAATGCTCACCCAACCTTTGTCACGTTTATTATGTATTGTCATCAGCATCATCTCTAAACCAATAACAGCCTCTCAGATATTTTTGTTAATACGCCTCTACTCTGTTAATTAAAAATAAAGTAAAGTACAGACATATAACTAAAGTACATCCTATTGAGACACCACATATTTTTAAAAGAGACATGGCCGTGGCCAGTAGCAGCACAAAGAAGAAGAAAATGTATGCTCTGTTGCACAAGGTAACAGAGTATAGTAAACAGAGCTACTGTCTCTGTCGGTGGTTATTGTTCACGTTCTTCCTGTGTTCCTAGAAACTGTGCCCGTTACAGACTGTCCAGACTACTTCGGTGTGTTTTATGTACAGTAAAACGTGTACAGATTAAGTGGTTACAATCTGCAAATTGCTGATTGCATTAAAAAGCTGAAACTAATGACTTTGCACAGGCCGGTGCACATTAACTATAGCAAAGATAATGCAGTATCTCTCTTCTTAGTTAAAGCACTTAGACCTATATCTAATATGCTGAAATGTCAGTGACCAACAAGGGAATAGAGATAGCTTCAATTCACTTGAACAGATGTTTTACTCTTTGCTAAAATCATTTTCTGCTTAAATATCTTGATTGCAACTGTAAATCCAAAACTACACAATGCTCACTTGGCACGGCTTCATTATAATTTTTAAACACTGCAGTCTGCACAGTGTTACTAAACGGACTGTAGTGCAAATTGTCTTCCAATCAACAGCAGGAGCTGCCGAGGAAGAGGACATTTATACGCTGGATGTAAGGGTCAAGACGAATCCTCTAATAACTACGGGCCTGAAAACCCGAAAGGTCAACCTGATGAATCAGAACATAACTGACAGACATGGAGAGCAGGAGGAAATCCCCTGGAAGATTGAGTGCCGTGATCACCTTTTCATTTTCCTGCATTACATGAAAATAAGCCACTCTGCAGATCTGCGAGCAGATGTGGGATTATCGTCTTTAATGATAAAGAGGCCGGGATGGTCTGAGGGACCTAGAACATTGGATGTTTTTTAAAGTTGAAGAGTAATTTCAGTACTGTCGTGAGCCGGTCACTCCTGTGCTGTGATATAAACTGATTAGTATGCCTTGTCTGATTTTTCTGAAGTGGAAACAGAGAGAGGTGGAAAATGCTCTACAACTGAAAGTCTGTAACAACAGTCATCACCGCAGGCGTACGACCTTCTTTTGTGTTGTGTCTCCTTTTGGATTAATATCACCTGGGACTGCATGGTTCATAAACAAACACAAAACAATTTCCTGACTAAATTACCAGCAAGAGTCGCCAAGGAGATGGAGGGGAAAACGGAGTATGCAAGGGTGCCCTCAATTCGCAACTCCGCGGCGGGTCTGAAGTTTGAGCCGCTCTCAACTGATTTCCGTGTTGTGAGTGACAGCGGTCAATATGAAATGGCATCTGATCGCGATGGATGAATGGAGTAACCTTGAAGACAACCGACAGCATGAGAAGCTGTTTCATGACACTTTTTTTTTTTTTTTACAGTAGCACATCATATCCAAGGAGACAAATTCAGCTCATATGGCTCGTGAAAGAAAAGCAATTTTCTTAATTACCAGTTTGCAGAGATTAATCAAAGACTCTGCCTGAGCATGACAGTGTCAGATGATAAGAAAAAGAACAAGACAAAGTGAAGCAAGGTCATAATTGCTATCCTATCACAGGTACCCATGTAAGATGGGTTTAAAATGTCAGAGTACTGGATGGTGTTCTGACACCAGCGGACACCTCTGACCCGTAAATGGCTGCCAGATGTAGCTGTGTTTTCGGGGTGCAGCGCGGGTCTGATATGAGCTGCATATCAGCTCCGGTTAGAAGCACCTGGGCTAGAGTTGGGCTGCAGTAGGTTGATGATTCTGGCAGGTCATTCATCAGGATCCTGGCATGAGCCGGGTGACCAGCCTTGCCAAATTTAGGCTGTTGTTAGGTAAAGCTTTTTTGGCACGGAAGACCTCGCGCATTTTAACTTGACTGTCTGGCAGCATCCGTGAAACTTTCTGTAGACTTTGTCTTTGAAAATATGAGCCTTGGAAAGACCTGGATATCTTCAGGCTCTTTTCATTTCACCGTTTGATGACAATGACACAATTGCTAGATTTTAGCAATATTCCATGAGAGGGTGTGCTTTACCGTCTTTATTGGCATGACAGTGATGCGGCCAGTGCTAATAATGACAGTAAACCATGTCCTTGAATGTAATATTGCAATTATACAGCAATTGCCAACTTAAATTAAACATATAATCATATAATAACGCCTTGATAGCGACTCACAACACACTTCCAGTACCGCCACACAATATTTTCTAAATTCTCATGTCTTTTCTAATGCGACATGAAGGTGAGCTGGAGTAAGAAGAAAGGCTTTGAGGTTAAAAACTGAAATATTAATTGCACATATTACAGTTGAGTAGATCTTCATATGAATCGGAGTATACATTTCATATTATGACTTTAATGTTGCAGAGCTGTACAGCCTTTTTTTTTTTTTTGCAGACTTTCATTATTCTGCTATTCACACATTTCATGCTTTTCAGTCTTTCATCTCCACTTAATGCGTTTTGGTATCTGACCTAATTTCCCAACGGGGATCATTTAAGTTTCATATTATCTTTCATCTGTCTTATCTTAATAGGTCTTGGCTTTTTTCTGATTGCAATACCCAGAAATCCGTTCCCTGTAATGTCAGTCGCCGAGGCAGCATGTGTGGGAGTGCTGAAAGACGAGCAAATCAGCCTCCGACAAAAAGATTTATACACCTGATGTTGATCAAAGTGTACAAATGACAAAGGATTTATTGATGAGAATCTGCAATGACGAGGCAGCAAAGGAAAAGATAAAAGAAGATGATACTATCAGGTATTGTCATTTTGTCTATTCATCCTTCATATTCATTATAGAAAACACTTCATGTTTTTCATATGACAGGTTTATCTATTTATAGGGGGCTGTGAATTATAAATCAGCTGACTTGTGTGGAAAATTGAGTTAATATCAGGATTGGCTACAACTTTTTTAGCCTTGCTAGTGGCATGGCTCTAGGCATGATAACATATCATGTCAGTCTGTTGGCCTGTTGGTTGGTCCAGGCTGAAATGTCTTAACGGTATGGATCGAGCTGAAAGTTGGTACAGACGTTCATGGTCAACAGCGGGATGCAACATAATGAAGCCGGTGATCCTCTGACCTTTCATGTGGCACCACCAGGAGATTGACATTTGTGATTTTGAATCAAATATCTCGACAATATTGGGATGGATCGACGTTAATGACGTTTTGTAGACTTTCGTCTTGCTCTCAGCATGAATGGTAAGAACTTTGAAGCTGTAGTATTGATACATTTATGAACTAAATAACCCCATAACACGTAAATTGAAGTGAAATTATTTGAGAAACGAACCGCATATTTCAAGTTTTCATATTGGCACCTTCCCGATTTCATAATGACAGATTTAAATTTAATATTTTCACTTTTTAATGGCACTGATCACGGTGTGTTATTGTCACCTCCCTCTCACTCACTTTTTTTTTTTGCTACACGTGCCCCAGGATCTTAAACCAGCAAACTCAACAACTGCTTCCATATTAATAATCAGTTAGCTCCTGTTAGCTTGAACATAAAAAGTGACAAGATAAAAAGTTATGAAACAACAATGACTTCATATAAAACTTTAAATCTCAAGTATTTTCTGAATTGTTGGTTAATTTATATATTCAGCTCATTATTTTTTTAATCTGTTGTCTTTTTAAAGATGAAAACGAAGTCTGTGTAGGGAAACCGAACCTCGTCTCTTCCTGACATTGTCCTTCAGAGATGCACACCATCAAACATTGGTGAGTGATGTTTACAAAATGGTATGATCAAGATGACGAATGAGGCAGCCTTGCCTAAAACAAACAGAATGAGGCTGTAACAGCTTTTTCATTTCCCCTCTGAAACAAATTGCACCCAGTACGAGACAATCCAGCATTTGGTAATTCTCACCCTTGAACTGACAAACTCGACTGCCTGCATGTCAAATATGCAATGAGGCAAATCAAGTCGATTCATTTTTACAGCCGGGCCTTCAGTCAGTGGTTATCAGCAGGGAGAGCAGCTGTAGCCTGTTCAAGTACAGCTTTGAATTTATGTTTAAAGACAAATTCAAGGAAGCCGTATGAGCGTCACAGCAACTCCTGCCCGATGGTGACATTTAAAGGAATGACTGAGGTGTTTCAAGATAAGGTCATGACTGGCGGGAACAGGTTGCTTCAATTTTGTTACTGTCTTCATTCATTGATTTTTACTGACATTGTTCTGCAGCAAAAACTGCCTGAAATGATGTTGAAATATATATATATATGTGTGTGTGTGTGTGCGCTGTATGTGAAAGGCACGTCGCCTCAGAGCTAATTAGTCATGACATTAACTAATCCTGCAGCCCACATAGACCATGGGAGCAGGTGAATGCCGTCACTGTTTCCACGGCTTTAACGTGTTGTCTTTGTGCGGGAAACGTGATAACAGCAGCAGGGGGAAGTGAAGAATCTTCCTCCGTCGCCACGGTGACACAGTCACAAAGTGTACTCGCAATTTCCGGCTGCGCTCCGGTTGACCGAATGTCCCCGAAAGGGATTTGCAAATATATACGGTTACGTGAGATTTAAAAAAAAAAAAAAAAAAAAGAGGAAGAGATGCAAGAGAAATTTGTGTTTTGAACCATATTTGCAAAATAATTATGCTCAGCCTGTGATGTGGGTAATTATGCAGGTAGGCTGACATTATTCAAATGAAGAGCAGTTTAGCAAAATAGTTTTGTTTATCTTCTTTTTTTTTGGGTTGGGGGTGGGGGTGGGGGGCAGTACATTTTACCAAGGGAGTAAAAACTAGCTGCAGAACTGAAAGGTAAAACAGCTACAGTGTGTGTGGCCTTTGAGCTGTAGTCTCTAGATGTGAGGTGAAAAGCAAGTGATGATAATGCCCCACATACAGTGCCTGAGTAGATTTTTAGTAGTGTTGTTTTAAGGCAGAATCATCTAATAAGTAATTCTCACTTTAACTTGGATCCATGAAGTTCCCCCGTGTATGAAATTTAAATGTGCTGAATCGAGTGCCATAATCCTTTTAGAGCGGCTGTTATCAGTATTTTCACTATGTGTTATTCATAAGCTCGCATCCCCTCCTTTCAGAGGATGCCTGACCATTTTCAGCAGTGGTAGCCCTGGTAGGACTACAAGAGCATCTGCACAGGCGGGACTCCATTTGGTCCATCCACTTTCTTGGTTAAAGACCTACAAACTTTAGAGACGTCAGAAACTCTGACTAAAGCCAGCACCAAAGTGTCACTACCGGTGATTATTTTGTTTTTATCAGATTGCATTTGTTGTCCCTAAAATGTATGACATCCTGCTCTATGAAGTAGTAGTAGATTTTTTTACCTGAAATTGCAGCTCAGCTTGACTTTAGGCAGCTGCATAGGTTGTTCCAGGTCATTGTTTAGCTGTCTGGCACACGACTTTCCTCTTTTGGTTCACTCGTGGCACTCCGATAACTTTTTCAGGGAAACTCGCTGTACTCAACCTGCCTATAGCACCAGACGGCACACGGACCCAGTTGGCGACTAGCTGGCGAACATAGTGGAACAGTCAGGCAGTCAACAGTTGAATTCAAAAGCTACTTTATTTCCAACAGAAAATATTGTACTAGGTCATTCAGAACAGAACCGTCAGAACAGAAATAAGTGATGTCAACAACAATTGATAGGAAAGTTGCGATGCCAGGCCAACTGTACCCTAAACCAAGAATAATAACTAAACTAAGTACACAGTCTCAGTGACAGGGCAGTCTTTTATCCTACACAATCATATGTCCATGAATATGTAGCCTACTTGTGTTATTAACACAAACACAAGGCCAGAAACAAGCAGTGGGAAGTAATGATGTGGGAAGCTACCCTGAACATATGCTCTAATGGGATGCTGGTTGCCATACGCAGGTGTTTTCTAGCTATGTTTGCCTGGAACAGAAAGCAAATTCTGTTTTCTGAATTCAGTCATGGGCTGCTTCACCTGCCCAGTGGACCGTCCAGAGTTTTGGTCCATTTAACCAACTACTTCTCTTATTTCCTCCTCCTCCTCCTTCTGTGGCGGAGGCGTGCCCCTTATAGCACGGGGTCAAGGAGAGCGCATCAGCTGAAGGGTTCTGTCATTTCTCCAGGAGAGTTTCTCCAAGATCTCCCCTTTGATTTCTGCTGACATCTTTACATCAGTCTCCTTCCCCTCAAGGATATCCTTCATAAGATCCAGGATGGGCAGCAGAGATGAGAATGTCATGTAATACCCAAAATCATAAAATGTCAGTAAATTGTTTGACAGGCTTCAAACGAACCTTGACAGCCTCTAGTACAGCAATGCTTGGGAGTATCTCTTGATGTTGTAATTAATTATTCATTCTTGGGCATAGGTGGTCTGGTCTACAAAGAATGCGCCATTAACGGAGTGGCAGCAAATCTTGATATGTGTTTTTTTTTCCTTCTTTTTCTGTAGCGGAACAATTCAGCCACGACCATTTGAGATCTCGTACAGTCTCCTTGTGCTGCATGAGTCTGTATCCTTATCATACGTGGCCTCTGCCGGCCTCTCAGCGAGCGTAGTTGATGTAGTTGAGTAGACGAACGCCGTTTTGAGACATTTTGCCTCCAGTTAACATCATGTTGATGAGTAGACCTTGATCCGACCAAAATCTTTGCAGTCAAAATGTAAACAGGTACCTGACGATGTTGCAGAGGTCAGTAATTGTAGTAGCCATTCACCACATAGACAGTAAATATTTATGCATATATCTTATGTCTCGATTCTCAATATGAAAGCCTTTATTATTAATATCGTACGTATTATTTGTGATTTCTTATTTGGCATAGTTTAAATGACAGACGCTAATTCATATTTATTGTTTTATTGTATCAAAAAGGGATTTACACTTCTGCCAAAATAAAGAATTACCATTTTCTGGAGGTTCATTTATCCTTACTGCTCTCCTTTTGGGACCCCTTTTCTTTTCTGGGATCTGGATTTGTGTTTATTTGTTTTCCAACCTGCTACACAGCAATTTCTCATGTGAAAACCCCGTTCTGTCCTCCAGAAGGGGGCTCCTCTTGCTCTCAATGACGTACAACATGGCATTTTTCAAAGTAAACGTTAACACCGCGCCGGCCTTAAAGTTTACTCAAGGACACGAGGGGCCTTGGATATAACGGCATCCCACGTCGAATTACAAGGCGCACGTAAACAACATTCATCTCACTTCTGAGTTTGACGGCATCTGAATACAGATAACTTGCTCGGAGAAAAGAGAATCATCCATAACCATATGGCGTGGTCAAGAGGAATAATTTTCGCTGTATGTATTCATTTGAAATATACAGATGTTAATCAATTCTCTCTGATCCCCAGAGAGTTCAATAAATCAGCGGGAATTAAATGTTTGGAAAGAGAAAATAGAAGTGTGATCTAAGCATACTGTGCAATTTTAATTAATGTGTAATCCTGTAATCACGTAATCCTGCCTTTAATTTCTCTCCCTATAATTTTCAATTAGTTCTTTGCTCTCTCCTCCAAGGCAGCTGAATATATTACACACTCAGCGTTGGTTAAGGTAAGATCATTTAGGCCAGATTACACCTGCGCTACTGTTCCTAAATTGACTCTTTCGCCCTCTTGACGGGCAATTCTTGCATTTAGACAGATGTGGCTGTGATTTTTCACCGTAGGTCTAAATGTTTTACGGCATTTAATATCATCATCATCATCAGAAAAGTCAACACATTGTTGACATTGTGTAGTCAAGTAATCTGGAAGGCCCAACTTTCAGAGAGTCCGTACTTGTGCAACCTTGGAGGCCACCAGGAAACCAGTGGCGACTCTGAAGGAGTTCCAAGCTTCAGATGGAGATACGGTGCAGTCTACAGTTGGTGCAGTGTGTCACCGTTTGCAGCTTTTTGTGGCATAGAAAAAGCCACTCTTACAATGAGACTCCCATGACATCTTAGCCAGTTTGCCAGAAGGCAGAAGGGAGACTCTGATGTCCGCTGATGATGATCGAGGCTTCTATGACGAGGAGTCTGATGAGACTGAGATTGAGCTTTGTGACCATCAGACTGATGCATCACAATAAATATCCCATCCCCAGTGTGCAGTGGAGGCAGTATTATGTTGTGGGGATACTTCATTGCTGTAGGCCCTGGAAGGCCTGTAAAGGTAGAGGGTAAAATAACTGCAGAAAATACAGATAAGTCCTGAAGGAAGACCTGATGCAATCTGCAAGAAACCTGAAATAACATCTGTTTTCCAGCCACACAATGAGCCCAAGAATAAAGCCAGAGCTGCACAGTAGCAATACTGTCGAGTGTCAGTCCAGAGTACAGGGTCCGGATTCATTAAACTTTGTGTAGATTGACAATTAAAACTAATGTGTACATGCAACGACAGGAACATGCATTTTTCTTTCTTTTTGTCAGACTTGTCAGCAACCATTTGATTTGACACTGTGGAGCCGAGTTTTATTTGAACTCACTCACACAATTATCAAGTCGTTAAGTCACAAATCAAAAGCAGAAGTTAGCAAGCCTTCAAAACGGTGACAGTCGAAGTCACAACAGCTCAAGTCTTCATGTCTTTAACTGTTTAGATTTTTACCCACGGCTATCTCTTGTAAAAATGCTCGTGGGCCTCAACTGAAATACGTGTGATGTGTTCACGCTCTTCTTTTACAAATGCCAATCCATGTGAGGAAAAGGATGTAGGCATGGTTTTATGTGTAAACAAACATTTTTGGTCTCTGTCCAATCGAGGATTTGTAGCCGGATTTGAAAGAAGGCACTTCACTCATGATCCCAATGCAACCTGACAGAGCTCGGGCAGTTTCGTAAAGTAGAACGATAATAAACTGTGGCAAATCTTAATAGAGATCTATCCACACAGACTCAAGGGTGTTTTACTTAATGGGAGGGGGTGAATACTTCTGAAAATATGTGCTCTGTGTGTCATATTTGTCTTAATTCAGCTCACTTTATAGATGTAAAAAAAAAAAAATCCACTTTGGTTCAGTGTTGTAAGAAATCAAGTGTGAATACTTAAGGTATAAGATCTGCCACTGTCCTTCCCTTGGCTTATCCATCATGTGGTTTCTAGTTTAGTACAATAGTGTAGTTGCTAAGTATGAATACACCCTGAAGTGTAAGCCTCAGTGTACCCAGTGCAGTATGTAGTAAGACCAGAGATGGAGGCAATTAATGAGACTCTTAGTTTGTCTAATAGAACTACAGTGAACCGCTGTGCAAATAACTCGCTGAAGTTTGTGATAGGCAATTTAAAGAACTCATTATTTTGATGTAATCTATATGAGAAACCTCTTGTTCTCCATTTCCGATTTAATGAAGCAAGGGTGCTGGGAGGAGACGAAATCTCTTTCTTACCAGGTGCTTTGATGATTTCGAGTGAGGTTGACCGGAAGACGTACAAACGAATATGCATGACATGGTGTAATTGGCCTTTGTCTTCAGTCAGACATCCAACTCTCTCTCTCTCTCTCTCTCTCTCTCTGCGTTCAGTAATGAAAAAAGATCTAAGACACGGGGAGGTATTACATAGATGATGTCGATGAACAGTCGAGGCAGCCTAAATGCCAGGTTCAGGAAAAGGCCTGGAAGACCAGAGAGATGACTCCCTGTAGTCCACTGTATATCTTTCAGTAAGTAAAACTGAACTTCTTCCAGTTTCGGCTTCCACACCGTGTACACATTTCAAAGCTGCCTGCTGGTGTGCTGTTTGTTTTTCCAGCTTGTTTTCCCCTTCATAAACCTTATTAAGAGCCGTTTCTATAAGTGCCCACCTCTCTCTTGCGGGATGCTGCCCAGTACCGCGGCTAAAAATAGTAGCCGTTTCTGAGCAAATACAGCATCGATTCCAAGAGCTATGGAGCCAAGGGGACAAAAACCATATACAGTGATCAGTAATATGTCAACCTGAAAAATAATATTTGGTATTTTGTGGCATTATAAATGCAGGGCAAGTGTCACGATAAATCTGTGACCAGTATCCATCCAGTGGGCCCGGTTGGTTGACGGCTCAAGAGAGGTGATGAGGGAAAGAAACTATGGCTCCTCTGACTCTCCACATCCTTTAGGGCTGCCACTGTGTTTGGGATGATGATGGGTCCAAAATAGTACTGAATTTTAAATTCGTGACCGTAAAATGATTTGGATACTAACGAGCATTGAAAATGGGTTTGTTATTCTGTATCAGATTTCAATATAAATCAAGTAAAAGCATCAGCGAGCTACATGTAGGTCTTAAGTTACATGTCATAGATACAGGCAGGAAAGACACTATGTTGCACCCAGATGCTGGGATCAGTGACAGTGACCAGTGCGGCTGGCTGCTCATTGGGGAGTTTTTTTCCCCCCCCACATCATTCAGCCTCAGATCATCCCCCCTTTACCACCACAGGGCTGACGATCTTCCAGCTTCCTCCTTTTGATGTATTCTAGTGTGTAATGTGATCTTCTCCTGTTAGAATGGCTTGTATAACATTTATAGTGGGGAGGCTGGTATTGAAGTTCAAAAAAGTTTAAATGACTCCATAAACTGAACTAACACATTGAAAGTGAACATTGTAAATGCTATTAACACTAGAGGCTTCACGGGGCCGTCACCCACTGGTGCTTTTAATTGCATGTAACTGTTAAAATGAAACCTACATCTGTTAGTTCATGACTTTTGTTATAATGATATGTAATCATTTATACCCAGGACTGCTGAGGGGTCCACTTTTGCCCTCCTTAGATGTTGCTGCTGCTTAATGCAACATCCTGTGCTATATCCAGTTACCTGGCAACAGGCATTGTTTAGGTGCCTTTTGACAAGCAGGCTGCGATAACGTGAGCCGGAGCTAGCTCCCTTTGATAGATACTCAGCTAGATAGATTGAATTTGGAAACATGAACTGGGGCAGAAGAAGGATGAAAGCGCACGAAGTTCTGACGATGCCGAACGAGGGGGAATCAGACGGTGGAGTGACGAGCCGAGTGTGTGTGCGTGTGTGTGTGTGTGTGACAGAGAACAAGGGTATCCAAAATTCATCTTCAGCTTTTATTCTTCTTCTCCTGCATTAATGAAGTCATTCAGACGTGCTAATTATTTTGTTTGTTTTGTTGCTGCCTACAGTTTGCGGGGATGGATTTTTTTAAAATGTATTTGACCTTTTCTTTTCGATTCGAAAACAAATTAATAAAAACAATAAAATGCTGCCAACTCAATTGTTTTAAAAGAAATCAAATAAAAATTAACAACTTCAAGAAAATGACATCTTTGCGACTGGAGGAGGTCAAAATGACTGAATACTTTTATGATGAATAGTTTGCTCTGGCACTTTCCTACATTTATAATCCCATATCTAATAACAAGTATTATTTTTAATACCACATATTACTATATGAAATGAAAATAGCTTTATGGCATTGCTTCAGTATTTGCTCATAATATCAGAGCCCTAAAGTGTTTGTTTGTTTTTTTCAATATAATTTCCAGACTTCTCTCCATATATGCAGTCTGCTAAAGGTCAAGCAAAAGCTAATTATCTGTGTGTGACGCTGCAGTGATAACTCATTCTGACCATGGATTTGTTAGCAACTCTCCTGCCCCGCCTGGTTGGAGCGCAGTTATCACAATTTCGAGCTCAGCGTGATGGACAGTGAGTGCCTCTAATGTCATGACATCATCCAGAGAGATCCCCGAGCTTTTACAGACGGACGGACCCATCCAAAGCTTCACCATGGGTAATATCCTGAAATTAAAGTGTGAGTAACTCCCCCAAATACATTCCTCAGTCATGCCTTCGTTCCATTATCTCAATAAATCCAATGTGTCATATTCCGCGTTCAATCAATGCCTTATTTCCTCTTTTCTTTGCCAGGAGCAAGCTCTTTGCCATTAAAAGTCGTTTAGGGTATAATTTAGTTGAATTGTGAAGCAGTCTAAATTCTTCCAGGGACTTGATGGCATCCGTGTTGTTGCTGCTGTGTCGCGGCTTTCAGAGATTTCAGATTGATTTTCTTCCTGCACTTTAAGTGTGAACCATGGATGTGACATAGATTTCCCATAAATGCACCGATTTAGTGACACCGAAGAGAGCAATGAAAGGGGTCTTTTCTTCTGAGTGAAAAAAATGATGAAAACTACTGGGATGGAAATAAAGAGACCGTTCATATCGACTGATAAAAGATTGACAGCGGAGTGTTAAAACAGATCAGGTGAGGATCCGTGTAATCGCATGTTGAATTAGATAAACTGTATTCAAAGAACAAAAGTTAATGACGGCGATAATGCGTCATACAAATGGAAGCGATGTTTAAAGTTGTCCTCCTAAACAATTTAGTTGCTGGAGCTGTAATGAATTAAAGATCGAGATCAGGGGTTGCAGAAATCGTTCCTCATACATTTATGCAGCCTAAAAAAAATCAGTACTGCAGAGGGATCGCAGGTGGTGCTGGTGTTTATTCTGCAGATAAAATTAACATCACTCTAGCAACAATTGGCCCAAATTCACAGGAGAAAAAAAAAACAAAGCACTTTGCTTGTTATAAACAGATTTCTGTTAAGAAGACTGAATAAATATATTAAAATGCGGCTTACCCTGTGAAAATAAATTCTGCCACCACATTAACATGTGTTTGAAACCACTTTCTGCAAATGGCATGGTTCACACACACTGCGGAGAGTGAGTCGCTGCCCCAAACGGAAGAGTTCAAGTATTTAGGGGTCTTGTTCACAAGTGATGGGAAAACGAAGCACAAGATGGACCGGCGGAGTTTTGCAGCATCAGCAGCAGTGTGGACTGGACTGCTGTTTGGAAGAGGGAACTGAGCCAAAAGATAAGGCTCTTGATTTTCCAGTCTATTTATGTTCCAAACCTCACCTCTGGTCATAAGCTCTTGGTAGTGACAGAAAGAATAAGATCGTGGATACAAGCGGCCGAAATGAGTTTGCCCCGTAGGGCAGCTAAGCTCAGCCTTACGGGGCGAGGAGGTCTGACATCCAGAGGGAACTCTGCTGAGGTGGTCCGGCATTTGATTACCTCCTGGGTGGCTTCCAGTTTCCACTGGTAGGAGACCTTGGACAAGGCCCAGATATAGCTCATCTGACCTGGGAACACCTTAGGATTTCCCCAGGGAAAGCTGGATGCGTTGCTGGGAAGAGGGAATGTCCGGAATGCGCTGATGCTTGAAGCTTTAGTGCAGAATAACGGGAAGGCTTAATGGCCACCGCTTTTAGGCTCACGTAACGTGGCGATCTAGTGCAATTACCTACTAGCTCCTCCAAAGTCTGCTAATTAACATATTGTGTCACCACAATGAGGGTCCAGGCAACCAGCTGGGACGCCTAAACTTTAGCAATGTGGGTTCCACTGCTTCCAGCCTGTATGCCTCGTAAAGCTAAGTCTAGCTTTGTAGTTCATCAATCTTCTCCTTTAACTCTAAACAAGAAAGAGAATAAGCATAACTCCCAAAATGTGGAGCTGTTCCTTAAAGCTGCTGCTAGATTAGTCCGATTTAGAAAAATAGCATTTGACATTTGTTGCTCCGAAGTCTGTAGGACCAAAAAACATCAGGGAGAAGGAGGGGTCAGCATTTAAACAAGTAGTTTAACCAACCATTAGCAGTGGCAGACATAAGTTTTCAGTTTTGGAAATGGTCATAATAACGTGGAAGACACTGGCAGCCATTCTGCCAATCATTTAGCTTGGAGGATTTGTTGGCCTGGAATCGAGGTGCATGTATGTTCAGTCTAGGAATAAATATGGACACGATATGGATGATTAAAGGTTAAGTAGACCTGAATTCCTGCCAAAGAGTTAGAGTTTCCACCAGAGCTGACTTCCCTTCCTGTTACGCCGTTTGGAATTGTAAGCACGTACAAGAGCAAACCCTGCAGAGCTCCAACCAAATTTCCAAGCTTCTGTAACAAATCAGTTCGTCTTACATGTTCTACAATGGAACCACAATGCAATTTGCTTTCAAACCGGGCGTCCTGGTTTATTACGCGAAACTGCCTCGAAAGAAGAATCTCATAAAAGTTTTCGCCTTTTTAGGCGTCTCACACGTGAGAACATGAAGAGAGATGAAACGCAGTACACTGAATACCACTGTGCTCTTGAATTAACACTACTGTAGCCACGAACAAGCTGTGAAAGCAGTATGAGGAGAGCAACCACCTGGGGTGACTGAACAAACACCAGAAGGGTATGAAGGGGTGAAGCTAGTTACTGTATGCTTGTTAGAACTGTTAATTGCACCAGAGTTCATAATGGAGTTTATGTCACTGACTGGCTTTTCTTTGTGCTGGTTGTTGTATGAGCATGTAGTGGAGTTAATTTCAGTAGATTGATTATGTTAAAATATACTGTTAAGATATGTAGTGTTTTGTTCACAGGAACACCACTACTACTACACTAATAATACAACAAGGTCGTACTGTGCTTCTTCCCAGTAATTCAGTAGTGTCTATTCTGGTTTTATAAGCTGTAATTCCTCAGATGGCCACTTGGGGTTGGCTACAGAACAAGTCGATTCTCCATAAGCACCCATATTAAAATGTCCAACTTCACAGCAACATGTTTGCAGCCTGGTAAGAAACGGTTGTAGTCCGTTATGGGTGACACCGTGGATACAACGTCCGTATTTTACACAGAACATGTGTTTATTCCAGATACAGAGGGTCCCATTGTTCTACCTGACACCTTGTCCCGTGCTGGTTTTGTGTTTGCGTCACATGCGAGAGAAAATAACAATCGTAAACGCGTGTTAGTTACATTTAAAAAAAACGACTATGACACCCCGTGCAAAATCTCTGCTGCTCACACAGACCACATGAGATTTTTAGGAAAAACTTAGAGAGAGAATAAAATAATGTTCTTGTTTTTCACTAAAAAAAAAGAAAAAAAAAGATGCTCACTCAGTCTGACATTTGCTTTATGTGATACTACAAGTAAAACAGCCAAAGTGCCTTCGCCTCTTTGTTGCTCTTTTTCCCAACGTACAGTTTGACGCTGCGGTGGTGACAATGTCTTAGTGAGGCTGAGAGCACAATAAAGGTTTTTCCTCACTGTCGATTTCCCCTACAGTCTTCCCTTGCCGCCTGTACTGTATTTCAGATTCATACACATCTTCACTGGCTCCCCCATCTATTTTATACATTACACTCCCACTCCACATTGTTAGCAAACTACAGCAGGCACTACCGTCAGTTTCAGGCTCCGGTACACTCTAATGAAGTCTGAAACAAATCGTGTTTTACTTAAACCATGGAAATCTCTCGGGAAACAACCTGAGCTGTCTGTAAAGCCTGAAGATGTACCAGACTAAAACCTCTTAAGTTGATTCAATTATTACTCCTCTCCTCATCTACATTTCTATTCATATGTTCTGTGCTGAGAGACAGACATTGCAAACAGAGTGTACTGTGAGTAAGGCTGTGTGGGTTTCCACGGGGGGTAACATGCTACAGCAGGTGAATTAAAGCACATGCCAAAGAATAAAAACTAGAGTGGCGGGGAAAAAAAGACTGTAAACCTATAAAAGACATTAATTGCAGTGCAGAATAGTGCCACAGCATCATTAAACAATGGTGGAATGCCTCAGCAGGCAGCGATTAAAATGGCCATTAATGCAGACTAATACCACTATATCTCCACTGTCGGAGTCCATTAGATGCCCAATGAAGTTGGCATGTTTCAGCTCATTCAGATCAATCTCCCAGTAAGTTAATGCTGAAGAATTCCAGTCACTTTTGCACTGAAAACTTAAGTGTGAAAACTCTCTCACTCTCCGAACAGTAATGGTCATTTTTCTGCACAGGTTTGATCACATTTTGACAATGGGTGGCGCATTTGGTCGTAAGAGCTAAACGGGGCAGAGGAAAAAAGTCAAATGTGTTGTTAATGGATGAAATGGACAGACTGGCTCCTAATCATGATATTCATCTAAAATATTGTTGTATTTCGTATTGTCAGGCTTAGTGTTGCAGATTCAAAAACAGCAGTGCGGTGTGTAGACGTCACACAAAATCCCTGGTATAGAATCGCTAAGTGGATTGACTATTTCAGGTGTCTGAGAACCTGGAAGTTAAATTCGTTTTCCGTCTGGCATTTGGAGTGCTTCCAAATCTCGGATGGATCCCCGCATAAAAAGATAAGCAACTATGTTAGAAAATATCTTATTTTTTAAAAATCCATTTATGTTTAGAAAAATATCAGGTCGAAGACTGAGGAGTACAGAGTTTAAAGCAGTATTAACTAATTTTTTGGTCACTTGGCAGCATCAGAACAAGCTGGAAACGTGACACTGGCATATCCTCATTTTGTTTTTTTGGCATACATGCTAGCAAACAGTTGCCCAAATACACAATTAAAGGACAGGGAGCAGCATTAGCATTCATTCGGAGTCGTGTTTGTCTCCACCTGTTAAATGTAGGTCTAATATCTATTCTGTTGAAACGAAACGTGTAGTACATGTGGCACTTTCCCCACCAGCTCGTCTCTAACTGCTGTTTGGTGATAGGCAGGTAGTGCACAGTAAATTTAGCGGACTTTTTCACAGCTGCCTTGCACCTTCTGAAAACAAATGAAACCGCAGTATAGTTTTCATGTTACGTGTAGCAATCTGACCTATGAAAATAGTGCAGTTTTTAAATTCTGGCCTCTTTTGGGAGGTAAAGATTATTTTAAAACATACACATGACATTGTTCAGACAAAACCACCAATTTAAGATGTGTCTATGAAATCATTTTCCAATCTAGACTTTTCCAGATTGAATGATCGAGCAGCATCATGAAAGCAGCCATTGCTTGTAGTTCTAAATAAATGATCAGGTGTTATCAGCCTGCGGACTGGCTGTGGTGTTGTTGAATTAGCAGCAGACATTTTCCCATGAGACTAGTTAATAAGAGTGAAGATAGGAGGCCTCCACAATCAAGATAAAAGGGGGAATTTGTGGATTTGTGCAAATAAACACAGTTCACTTTGTTCAACATTGTCACTGCCTACTAGAAAACACTGGGAACACAGTTGCCACGATTAATATACATCTGATGAATTTCCATTGGTATAAGCAATGTTGCCATTCATTAATATATGAATTAGCATGTTAAAGAGGGAGACTGCTGTTGATATTTTGCCTCCGGGGTGATACTCTTCAAGCCTCATTTAAGTATGATGATGTGCCGAGCTATGAATATGCCTTTCTTTCTTTTGGAGCAGTGACAGGGACTTGGCCACCCCCTTGACTTCGCTGTGGAGACACCTCGCTTCAGACTGCCAGCCCATTGTAAATATGACACGCTGTCTGTGATATGCAGTCGTTTTTTTTGTTCGATTAATTGGATTTGTAGTCTGCAGTGTGCAGGGACAAGGCGACAGAGGAAAGCTAATGCCAGATAAACATGCAGGTTGATATAGGCTGTGTATTTTGAATACACTGATAGAGGACAAACATATTTTATGTTCATGATCTCCGTGTTCTGCACTGCAAAGACAAGTTGTAAATTGAACCAACACACACACACACACACACACACAAACTTGTTTCCCGGCACATTCATCTTGTTATCCTAGTTTCCTCTAGCCTCCCAGTGTTGTGGGCTCACCAGTCAATCAATTTTTCTGCATAGCAAAGAGTATTTACAGTTCATTAATGAGGCAGCTGGGGACGGGAATGCCGGGACACAGAGCTCCTGGGACGAGGCAGACATTTGAAGGAGAACAAGCGGAGTGACGGTGTTACAAAATGTACATCTGAGAAAGGACATATCGGGAGGCGGATAGAGGGGTGGTGGGCTGGAAATTGAGAGGCTGAACTCAGCAAAGAAATGTGCAATGTCTTCATTAAGCGTGTGTCTGGAAGAGGAAAGGGGTTGAGCGGCGCAGGAGAAGTGCTTTACTGTGCTGACCCTTGATAATTAGCACCGCTAAGCCTTAGTATAAATCCAGTTAACATTTGAATCCCTCGACTTTCTTCTCCCTGTGACATCCCCTTAAATAACCATCTTAAAATATGTGTTCGCCGTGCAAGGCAGCGAGAGCTGAATCGACATCGTTTGCTGAGGAAATTAGTAGCTTGCGTTCCAGTCTGTCAAGAGTTGCTTGGTTTTCTGTCGGTTTAGAGTCTGTACAGTGCAACGGCCTCCCAGCATGCAGCCCCTGAAAAGAAATACCGTTTCGGTACTTCTCGGAAGACCCTGCAGTCGATAAGGAGTTGTCATCTCTCCCCACCTAACAAAAGCCGTGCCTGTCAGACCCAATATGAGTCCTCATCGATTTAAATACCCCCCTTCTGTTTTCAGCTGAGCCAACAGCAGGGGGGATTAGGAGTATGGTTGTGGCTATCGGAGCGATAGATCTGGACACATCATCAGTTATGCCGAAGTAATTTAATTTAGCGACTGACAAGGAGGCTGTGTTAAGTCCGGGAGAGGGGGGCGGTGGCAGGAGAGGTGGTGGTTTGAGGGGGTCATAACAGATTAATAATCATAATTGACAAGTGGCCAAGTTACTAGCACAGGGAGCGGGCTCCCTTATGCTTGATGGATGCCATCTATCAGCCTAATAATCAAGGGGCCTTGGCTGGCTGGAGCTGGCTGAGGCAAGTTAGAGACGCTGCAATTCTTTTGTTTGAGGTCTTCTGTCAAACTGCAAGCGGAGGTCTATTAGGGATGAAACTGCAGCTAGGCTAACATCTATCAAGACGCTGTGGTCGTAGAAGTCACTCAGTCTCTGCAGCAGCTGTCCATCCATCTCCGACTGTCCCCGAGGTGTGAAGGCCGTCTCTCACAGACATTGTAGTTTTGTACTTGTGAGGGCAGGCAGGAGCAAAGCTTCTGGCTCAGTATGTGTTCTGTTAAACTAGAGACACGTCTGCTCAAATACCTTAGTAACCATAGTAACCATCCTACCAAGATCAGCGTATCAGCCATGTGGATATTGGGTTATAACACTGACAGTCAGTTGTTGATACCTGAGGTGACAAAGATCAAGCTAACAGGTTTACTCTTGCCCATTATGGGCCGTGCATGGTCGGAGATGCTGCCCACCATTGAGGTTTCATGCTGCCCCAAGTATTCTGTACATTGCCTCCATGTGGACCCAGCATAGGACAGAGCTTTAAGTGTTAAGGGTGATACAACTCTTCTCTGGACTATAATCATGCCCACAGTGAAAGTTTGCTGGGAAACCACAAAAACTAATTAGATTTCTTAGATGTGTCAGACTACATTCATATTCAACTAAAATGTTTTTTGGGGAAATGTACAAAGTAACGTAGTTGAAAGTGTGTTATCCCGTGGAAACAGCACTTTAAAAAACAATCAACTCAGTAGCTGTTCTGAAGCTTTAAATCACACGATCTTCCTCAACAGATGGACTTTTCCAGCTATAAGGAATATGATGTTAAATTTACAACCACGTTGCCTTAAAATGTGATTGTTAAATGATACTGAGCTACTCAGCGGCTTATCCGGTCCTATCCAGTATTTTTTGAAAATGCATAAATCTACCGGGCAATAAATAAGAAGACAAGCTAAGTTGGATTTAACCAACAGGACCCAATAATTAGATGGAACAAATGCCTCTGTTACAGGCTTGTTTTAACCTGTGAGGGGACAGTTACTGGGACATTAAGTTTGTACTTAGAATGGACAGTTCATTTCATTTTTACTTCACCTTAGAGTCATGAATGTTACACTATGTGTGAAGGTTACTCTATAGAAAAGACCACAAGACCATTACAGTTATTTTGAGCATTCCCCAGGCTGATGTTAAGATCCACAGCTGATCCACTGAAGTCTGGGCATTAGTTTTAGACATGTATGGTGGCACTATGCCACAGAGGTAACTCAGTTATTTGCAGCTGAACCACAGATAACTAGACCAAAGTGCATGGCGATCGTCCAGTGGTCATCAGGACATTTTGCTTTGGATCTACCGTATCAGGGTGTCTGTCTTTTCAGGGCAGTAACACTGTCCTTGTGTCCCTAAACACTGTGTATTTTCCTTGCCTGTGGTCACATTCGACTAATCTACCAAAACTAAGTAACATTTGAACTATTATTATCATGAATCGGAAAGTTAACACTGGAACCTCCGAGTTAGTGTCATCAGTCACAAAGACGACATTGATGAAGCTGTTAAGTTGTTAATTAAACATCTCTTTTTAAGTAATAACTTAAAGAGGTGACTATGTCTATTTAAAATTCCGTTTGTGGGGTTTATTAATTATGCAACTGCTTTATTGCACTACAGATCTGAAAGGTCAAATATATTTTTAAATTCATCGTCATCAACTGTAGGCTGCGACAAACAGAATGATTAACACATTTAAATGATTATTAAAGAGAAAAAGGACACTGAATAAAAGTTATAAATACATTTCAAAGTGTTGTTTTAGTTACAATAATGGAAATAAAGAAGCAGAGTGATGACTGATTCTCACCCACTCCACACTGCCAACACGGAGTCCGGTTCATATTTCCAAATCTCTCTATCTAGCCTTATATTATCAAATATAGCAACTCTGGCCCATGATATAGCAGCCCACTTATCAAAAGACATTACACAGCATGATGGGTAAAAATGACCCTTCAACGGTATAAATTATCATATTTTTTTTCTTTTTTAGCCCACACCCCACATAATTACATTCATTCCATGGATGATTAATAACAATTTTAGGAAAGTCATGAACTGAGACGTGTAGGGTTTTATTTTAGTTACATGCATTTTAAAACACCAGGTGTGTAAAAATGACCCCCTTAATTCCCGTATTAACCTTGAATCTATTATAAATAGAATATAAATCTACTATAATCCTAACCCCGGTGCAAGTCTTCACCGTACTGCCTGATGGAGACACTGGTCCTCGTAAGGATAGAAGCACGGGATGTACACACACTGACACGGGGCGGTACATGGACAAAGCGACAGCTCAGAAGAAGAAAAAAAAAGTGATGAAAACCCTAACAGAGACGGAAGCAGAAAAAATCTCTCTAAGATGTGGGCTTAGGTAGGGATGAAGAATGCTGGAAATGAGAACAGGCATTGCACAAGCGTGAGCAAATGGAGATGAAAATGTATTGATTGTTTTGCCTGTTGACCAGATTAAATCCAGGGGTTGTGCATCAAAATTATTAAAAGAGTCTGTACTTGTTTCACATGAGCATAAAATCAATAACCATTTCAGGCAAGCACTGTTAACATATCCTTTCTTTTGAAGCCACAATTCCCCCGGAGAATTTCTTTAATGCCTTATTGTTGGCTCTTTCAGCAGAAGTGTTTGTGCAGGCCTCGCTGCGTCAAACCATAAATCTCTTGTCCTGATCGTATTAAAGGTGCATTTGTAGTAGGTGTTATCTTAATTCTGTGGGGCATTCTAGAGATCTCGAGTTTGCTCTGTGACTTTAAATTAACTGTTTGGATGTAATAAAAACATGAATGATTCATGTTGCACTTCTAATGTCAACATTCTGCCCTTTAAAGAGAACATTAAAAGGACTGGAGAATATAACATCAATGAAAAGGATTGCAAGGAAGTGGAAGCGCCTATCTGTCCTTTCCAAAAGGACTCAACAGTATAAAAACAGTGAGAATTTGTAGCATCTAGCAGTGGTAGGAGAAATGATCCCTGTTTGCTTCCAGAACATCTTCACTTCAGGCCTGGGTTCATTAAGTGGTTAGAAATGTTCTGTTCATGGAGACCGGCGCGATAAGGTCCACGAGCTCCCGTTATCTGAGCAGTGGGCAACAACGTTAGGTAGACTGTGATCTTAGCCTGTTGTTGGTAGGCAGAAAGGGATCGTGGCACTATTTTTCAGGGAGCGTGTATAAGTTCTTCATTTTGGCGATTGCCAATTTGATTGTGTCAATTAGACCAGGCGGGTTCAAAGTAGTTAGCAAGGGCCCAAGTAAAAAGTCTAAGACTTCCTCTATCCAAACTTTCTTTCAATACCATTTTTCCCACCAGGAGTCCAACTGTGCCTCTGATTGGCTGGTAAGTCATCAATGCAGGTGGTTGTTAGCTGAAAGCTAGTGAATTCAGAGGATGACTTGGCAGCTTAATATGGAAGTGAAGTAGAAAAACTGCAATGAAAAAAAAAAATCTGTTTAATTGAGGAAAACGGAAGGTTCCAGGAAAAATGGGTCTGTTCTTAATTGCTGGACCTCAGAGGACAGATATTTTGCTATCTCCAATCAGGTGGATTCACGTTAAATGTCATTATGAGATCAATTGCAAATCCTACAACAGGTTTGTAGGCTCCCTAAATTGGGACTCAGTCATCAAGACTTTGAGAACCCCAGGTCTAAGGGATGGCAAACTAGAGAGAAGTGATGAGAGAGGCAACAGAAAGTTAATAAATAATAAAAAAAGCAAACAACAGCAGTATGAAGAATATTACCCAGCTCAGACTGATAACAAAACACCCAGTTTATCCACGAAAAAAACAAAACAACCACTGATATTATGCCTAACATACAAACATACAAGTGCCTGTGGCTGCAACATCCAGGTTTCTGTCGATCATTTGTAGGAGAGAAATGGAAAACAAGCTTGCTGCAGCTTTGGGTGGATCAGAATTGAGGCATCAACCTTTGGGTTACGAGACTAGAAGAGAAATAGAACTCCTACCCTTTCATTCTATCAAATAAAACTGTCTCTCTCTCCCAGATTCCTCCCTAAATCAATAGGCTCCCTAAGAGCCCATTGATTTACACTTTATGATACAATAGTGCTAAGGCTGAGTATGGCAAGCTAGGTGCAGCAGCCGTCTCCCCATTCATTTCCTATGAGAGGCGGTGAATCACTTGCAGCTGGCGCGGAGGGCATAGGAGTTCAAATCAGTGAACTGTGATCTGGAAGGGGTGTAAAATGTGCACATGGTAACCAGCCACTCTGCCATTAGTTGAACAGTCACAGCCTATTATTTTACTCCTGACATCGAGCTTCATTCAGATGCAGCTCTACGCTGATTTATTGTGCTTGTGAACGTTAACTGCTGTAACAATGGAGGCGGGCAGTAAACTCCTTCTGGACTGACAGCATGATGGATCTGCTCACAGACGTTTCCTGCCGAGTGGTGGTGGTGTCCACGGAGCGTAGCTTCACCTGCGTAATGACCTCCACAGTTGTGCTGTCTGCATCACCATCCTGTCGACTGGCCGGGAGGGTGAGCTGGAGCTGGTCTGGTCACCCTTAGGTGACCTTCGTGCGCCATGCGGGGAGCCTGCTCCCAGAACCCGGCATACTAGACGAGCCTGCGCGCCCACTCTAAAGCATACCCTCCATGACTGCACACCAGCATCTGCAAAGGCAGGAGTTTCGTGCCCCTGGTAGACTTCCTTTACACTTGGAGGTTAGTGCTTCGGGAATGTTTATTTTTTCATCACTATCTTTGAGTTGGAGCACCCTCCCTGGCCGAACGCATCACCAACCCGTCCATTGGCCCGGGAGGATGAGCCGGCACAGGCCTGGTTGACCCTGACTGTCATTCCCAAGAGATTGTTGGCTTTTGTTTGTGCGCCTGTTGAGATGATCATGTATGAACATTTCATTTTGTACCACCCCAGAGCATCCTTTCAGAAAATTGTCTCGCCCAACTGGTCCATTGGCCGGGAGGAGAACTGACACTATGGCTGAATTTGGGGAAGTTTCAGGAGTAAGCACAACCGGAGTGCAATGGCAGCGCCTCACCCTGGATGGACCACGTCCTTGATCGTGGCATCTCATCTCCTCATCCAGGGAAGTATGATAATGTCAGAGGCCACGCCCATTGCACTGCTGCAATTTCATCTCTGGTCGCCTGCATCACCCAACCCTGCGTCGGAACACTGACACTTTCATTGCATAGGTTGATATGGGAGTTCACTTTGGCACTGAAATGGAAAAAAAACAACTTTTCAACCAAAATTATACTTAACTAACTCGGCTGACAAAAGTCAGTGTAAATATACTACAAAATCTATGTGACGCCCTGGCCACCTGCATCACCACGCCATCCATTGGTCGGGACAGTGATCTATAATTAACAGTATGTGTCAGAATCCTATGATGCTTTTTTTCTTCACTTCAATCACGCCACTTACGTGTCCTAACTTTTATCCAGCAGAGACTAAACATATTGTCCCTATCGGCATGCGTTATGCTTTATTTATAAATGACTCGCTGTCGGCTGGAGGAGTGAACGTCTCTCCGGGGAAATGCATACGTTGAGGGCTTAACAAGTGATCCAAAACAAAGACAAGGCTTCTTCGTCATGGGACACAAGCCCGGCGCTTCACTCGCAGAGTTATCTACCTATGCAGACGGAGGGACATATTACCACAAACGATGCACTAATGCAACAGTCAGTCCCCGAGGAGCTTCTGCCCGACGGCTGCTGCCTCCTCAGTGCTTGCTGTTGTCATTGCCTCATCACATCCCATCACAGCCCATTTGCCTCTCGGTTAATCCAGTCCTCCAAACTCCTCTAAGCCTTTACACTCTCAGCATGGGGAAATAGATGCATTGGCTAAACATGTCAGCACAGACTGCTGGAACAGAGGTAATCATCCAGAACATTAAACAGCACTGCAGAAAAAATAAATAGTTTTTGTTGTTTTGTAACTCAGGAAATCTTTGAATGCTCATAAAAAAAAAAAAAGTCACCTCACAGTGAAATTGCTGAGAATGGAAAGACTTGAACCTGAGGAAAGAGGATGCATGCTGGGAATGCGATAGATAGATAGATAGATAGATAGATAGGATAGATAGATAGAGATAGATAGATAGATAGATAGAATAGATGATAGATAGATAGATAGATAGATAGATAGATAGATAGATAGATAGATAGATAGATAGATAGATAGATAGATAGATAGATAGATAGATAGATAGATAGATAGTCTGGTTGTCACCACTTTTACTCCACCTATAAAAACCATGTCTGCATAAAGAGAATTTCACCCATGTACCCTCTGGCCACTACTTTAATACATCTAAACAATCTAATTATCAATGTCATTACCTCCACTCTATTGTAATGGAGCTAATGTTGTGGCAAATTGTGGTGAATGCCAGTTTGGACACAGTTACAGCAAGAGTTGTGTCTCATCAGACTGTTTGTAGCCCCCCCATCAACTCTTCACTCTCCCTCTGTTTTCCTTCTGTTCGCATCTGAAGCGACTCCACTGCTTTTGTCTCAGCCCATTAGCTGCTGTAGTTCTCATACATTGCACTCTTATTGGAACTCATACCTTATCGTTAGGCGTGTACTCCGGCGCAGAATTGCCGGTTTGAAGGCTCCAGCCTTTGTTATTTCTGCTGATCAACCAGAAGTCATGGGTCCTGCTAACACATTATGGTGGCCGTGCATATGAGCTGTGTGGGGAACATAACGAGATGAAAGAAAATGTGAAAAAGCAGAAATGAGTGTGGTGCCCTGAACCATTTAAACAAAAACACATTATATATACGCCACTCACACAAGCCAAGCAGAACACTTTACGACTTAATAATTTACCCATCCTGGCCTGATGGTTCCCTAATTCTTCTAGAAGAAACGGAAAGGCCCATTCCTACTCACGGGAGTATTTCCCACTACATCACACTTAAAGTAAAGTATTACCTTAAACATTTGAATGGTTGGTTGAATAAAGTCTCCGGAGCGAGCTGTGTGAAGCTGTACGACAAATGTTCTCGAGTGATGGCACTTAAGCCAGCATCTGAAGCCTTTGCTGAGGACAGAACAATATTAAATACACTGTTTTTTTTTGTTTGGTCTTATATTAATTGGTAGATTTAAGTAAATTTACTATCAAGAAGTGTAGTAGTATGGAGGGTAAGGCTTAGTATTATCTTTGAATATGGACAGAGGATCCCAATATCAAGTTTTAGCTTTTTAGAGAAGGTAATGAAAGAAATCCTCAGCCAGAAAAAAAAAAAAAACATTATTGGATGAAAACCTGAGAGTTTGTAAAGGCCCTATTAAGCTTTTTCAAAATGCAATAAGGACCCAAGTTAATGGAGAGATTAATTTCACACAGACTTTGACTCAGGATAAAGTGACACAGATTAAACCTGAATCATTCTGAATCGGTCAACGCTCCTGGCTTCGTGACCGCTCTCTCGTTGCTTCACTCAGTTCTTAGTAACACAAGCAAGCAAGAGCCAGGTCTAACTCCGGTCTAATTGGGTTTTTCGTAGTGTACTGTATTTTCACTGCAGGTCTTCGCTCGGTGTGTCAATATGTCTAATACCCAAGTGGATCCAAGGAGACTAGCTATCAGCTTTGATCGTGTGGTGCATCAATCATCGCTGGAGGAAAATGTGTTTTCAGAGGCTAGATGGACAGCGTGAACTGTGAAAAGCATTATATTGATTCTTAGGACATGCACTGCTACTCGTTTTGATCAATGCTGCTCGTTAATTGCTAGTGCGTTGTGTTGCCACTAGTGTTCGGGGTCTTATTACTTTGGAGCAAGAGTCTTTTTTGGATCAAGTTTTATCAGTATTATTTACATGCATGTTGGGGTCAGACAGGCTGACACTGTGAGTCAATCTTCGTTGACATGGGTTGTTGCAACTGTACTCCACCCATAAAGGACACAGAGAGGCAAAAGTTAGACGAAGAAAGTCGTGTGAGAAGGGCATTAGAAAATGTGTAGGAATTGTAATCACCGGTTTCAGCATCATCACTACCTCACTCTCCACTAATCGTCTCCTCACCTAGTGTAGGCCGTTGTCACAATTAGAAACTGAATCATCATGATACACAATTTCCCGCATGGGCCCGTGGGGCAAAGTCTTATCAAATCACGTGGTCAAATCTGGTATCTAATGCGTATCTATTTAGAGATCTGGCAGCCTCTGAGGATCTCTGATGTAAAACATTTCTGGTGAATATTAAGTCTATGTATGTAGAACCCAGCTGACCCGCTGCAGTAGTCAGTAGCTGAGTATGCAGACACTGAATAAAGGAGCTCATTCAGTCTGAATGAGGGGAGAGAAGCAGGTGTAGATTTTTTTCTCTCTCTCTCTCTCGAGCACCTCCTGTGAGCGGCATTTGATGGTGCAGAATATTCACAGATGGAAAGTTTCAATTGAGCGTGTCATGAATCCTTGTGGCGTTCAGCAGAGACGAAATGATTGGTGGTAACCTCCCCGCTGATCATTCCGGAAAAGTAAAGAGAGCACATCAGTGGCCCGCGCATTAAAATCACCAAGAGATTGATTCTCACAAAGCAATAGTGTTCTGCGCCCGTTGAGCATATCATCTGGAGTTTTTCTTACCTTACATTTTCCTTCAATGTGTCATATTCATAGCTTAAGAATATTTCTCGTGGGTAAATGACTCATTCTAAGTACATCTGGGAATGAATGCGTGACGATACCAGTGTGACTGATGAACATGTGGCTCCATACGTGGCAATACTGAATTTCAATTGATTTGATCTCAGGTGTTCACTCCTTGACATTTGAAAGGCTGCTTGATTCGAATACCACCTTGATGAAGGAGCTCTATCAGTCACCCGCCTGTCACCCGTTTTACTCCAACTATTCACTGTAAAAATCCAGCTTCCTGTGAACAGAGACAAAATAGGGAAGCAGATTCCTAAACAAAATATACATTCATAATTTTGCTATGAAGCTAATGTTGTTTTGGAGCCACTATTCATAATGTAGATTACACTCAATGCTGTCAACAGTCTAAAAAAGGAAAAAACATAACAGAAGGCAGGTTAGCCTGACTCCTTTGTATGCATGTGCATGTCCCCCTCAGGATGAACTTCTGTGATCCCTTAAGCATCATCCTCCGAATGAATTGCAATGTGTTAATACTTCGGTTTATGAATAACTTCCTCCTCGGCTGCAGCTGCACTTCGTGTTTAGCATAAATTAACAAGTGCAAAACATGCTAACGTGCAAAGCTAAGATTGGGAACGCAGCAACCATTATGCAGTACATGGTAAACATCGTCGCTGTGAGTCAACATGCTGAAATTAGCATTTAGCTCAGAGCGCCGCTGTCCCTGAGTGCAGCCTCACAGTGCCACTAGCAAGGCTGCAGACTCTTAGTTAATTTATTTATTTTTTGTCCTACTTTGGTGATGAACACTCAGAGGATAATTTGGGTTTGTTACAACTTCGACCTTGGTTCTATAGCCATAACCACTGTCAGTTATGATAACATTGTTCTCATCAAAATAATTGCTGAAAATAAAGAAAACCCCTCAGATATCTTATCCAGATTATCTATACCACTTCAGTTATAAATAAGACCCCAAATATCGGTTCAACCATGAACTTAGTCTTCACAATGGACAATTTGCACAATAATTGTTCCAGTCACATTTGTTTTTATCCTCCATATAAATTTGGGTAATCAGACAGTTTGTTAAACCTAATCTCAGCAATAACATTAATCCATAAAATGTAATTATTCCATACAGGATTGGAGGCCAAAGTTATAAAAATAAACAGATCTATATATAAATATTCTATCACATGGTGCTAGAACACAAAGGCTGATTGATTCCCTGCTCAAAAACAGGAAATGTTGTCAATAAAGTCAAAATTAAACCAAAAAATAGATAGATAAAATATGTACATACCAATATCACCTTATTGTGTCACTCTACAGATATTACGCAATCTCAATATACTGTATGTCCAGCTAATCCACCATATAAGACTCCAAATGCAATTACACTCTATAATACAATATTATACTCATTACACTGTCACTATTGTTGAAGAAAAGTGAAGCAGTGACTGATGGCTTTCAAAGTATGCAGTAATTTTCTAGTCAGTATGATTGATAAGTGTACAAAGGATATCGAACTATTAGTTTAAGGTGAGCTTTAATGCTTCTGATCCGACATTACTCGGGGAGGTGGGCAGGTACTCGGGTGTCAGTGTATTATGTTGGTTGGAAAAAGGGACATTGTTCAGCCAAAAAGGTAACTGAACTCATTTGCGGCATAGTACATGGCACTGAAATTGCTCTAAGGGAAGGCTCTTCACCAGCAGCGATGGAACATTTTAGTCTATTACTGCAAGGCTTGATTATAGCAAAAAAAAAAAATAAATAAATAAACTAAAAGAAACAAAAAAACAAAGCTGCAGTTGAGGGCCAACACACACTGAATCATGTCAATGTCTCATAACCGCATCTCTGAAAACTCTCTCTAAGTATAATGTTTGTCTGTCACCTCTGTGAACCCATCATTTCCTTGAAAATGTTCTGCACTAGTTTGTTTTGAGGTCTGAAACATGCCTCGGCTTTTTACGATGTGTTATGGAATGTAATTCTGTTTAATTAGAGATAGAGAACAAATACCAGGCTGTGTGCCCTCATGCAGAGAGAAGTGATTAACTACCAGCTTTGTTTAAATATAATCCTGTCAATCATTGTGTCCTTGTCTGGGGCGCTAATAAGTATTTCATTGTTCAGCAAACACGATTTCCCCCAAAATAAGATGAAGGATTAAAAATAATGAAGAGTTCGCCTGCTCATTTTGCATTGCGTGTTAGGTTGAGGTTTGGGTTTGGGGAACAAATTGATCAGTGCTTGATTTCTATTAAGATGTCTCCAGAATTTTAATCGACATGAAAGCGTGGATAGATGGACGAAAGGCGTTTGTGATTATACATAAATCATCACATATCAAGACAGACTCACCACCAAAGCCTGTCCAGTTAACTCCAGTGAAGATCCAGCATTATTTCTATCGTTGGCGTTGCCTGCAGCATTTTGATGAGTGAACTGCAGCAAGCATTAATTTGGTGACCATCCATCTGTTAATCAATGCTCTAACTACATCTGTTTCATCCATCCATTTAACCATCTTTTAACTGCCCAGGAATCCATTCATTTATCCACTCCATCATATATCCATCCATTTATCCATTTACCTGCACCATCCAACTTTTCAGTCCATACATACATACGTCCACCCATTCATTTTCTGTACCACCCCATTCATCTGTCTATTAATCAAACCTTTTTCCATTCAAGTTCATACCTTCTCCATCCATCCTCCCTACAATCCATTAATGCTCCATCCATATATCTATCGTTCAGTTTCTATACATGCTCCATTTGTCTTTCCCATTATTTCGCCCGTCAGTCAATCCATTCAGCCATTCATTTTACCTGACTCCATGAATGACTCTATCCATTCATCCATTCATTCATACAGACATGTCTCTGACCTACCATGCATCCATCCATCCATCCTTTATCATCCTATTGTTGCTATCCATCCATGCATCCATCCGTCCGTCCATCCATCCATCCATCCATCTTCTAACGCCTGGACAGGTACCACTCAACAACCCTCTCACATATTCATACTCCAGTCACAGCACTCTGCCATTTATCGTTTCAGTTACTGTTACCGTTAATTAATTTGGTTGCATTAATAGACGTTAATTAGAATTACTCCTTAACATCACATCAGAGCTTTCTACCATCCCACTGATGAATATTTACATCAGACAGATCAGGTAAAAAGAAATTACTGTCTGCCTTTGTTTTATCTTTCAAATAGCTGCGGCAAACTTTAGCTTTGTTTACCAACCTCCTCATATTTCCTGTCTGACTTTCCATACTTCAGTAATATCTGTACTGCCTGACAAAGACAACATGTGCTGACTAAATATCTGGACCTGAATCTGTCCTATTTTACCTTGCAAGAATGATCAAAACTGTCATGTGAAATGTATTCTTTAATTGCTGAGTTTAAATTGGCCATATGTGAATGTTCTTTTCTATGCGTCAGCCCTGTGATGAATCAGCTTCAGCCACCAGCAAAAGGAAAATGAATAGGATAAAGCATAATGAATGACTGATATCCATTTTGAGTCTTTTCAGTCATTCAATTAATTATTTCTCATGACTTGAATGAAATGGAAGCTCAATTCAATCAGAATGGGAAAAAAAAAAAGAAACAGCTAAAACTCACCGCTGAAGCAAACTAGCTCTGCAGAGTCGGAGTAACCACCATCTCTGCTTTAACTTGATTTCGTGAGCTTAACCCGTTCATTTAAATACATGTGTGAAGAAGACAGAGCATTAAACAAACTAGCGAAAAACAACAAACTGGCACTAAAACCACAGTTTTATAGACAAGTGAAGGCGGGGTAATCAGACACAGGTGAAAACTAATCAGGCACATGTGAAACTAATGAGGCAATCAAAGACAATCCAAACTGGCAGGAAACACAACAAAGGCAGGAAGTAAAGTTACAGACACAAGCAGAATTACAAAAATAAAACAGGAAATCCAAAAACCCAACACTCGCTCACACATTTGTCAAGTCAAAGTCAAATAAAATCAAATTTTCACTCAACTGCTCTCGTAACTTCTTCTGTCTGTCACCCGAAAGGCCGGGTGGCATATAAAGCTCCGGTCAACCTTTGCCGCATGATTCTATCTTATCATTGTACCTCAGTTTTCCTCATTTAATGGAGGCTTAGATGTTTAAAGTAAACCTGTCTTTAAAGTGCCTTGCGTGATGTTTTATTACAAATTCAAATCGTGTGGGAATAATTGCACCCTGCTGAAGTGTGACCTGACATAGCATTCTGCCACACTTTTCATATTTCCAAAGATGACTCTGGTGTTTGCTCCTTTTGAAAACTTGAATTAAAGTTAATGGAAGGTCACAGTGTTCTAAGGAACAACACATAAACGATATTAAAGGGATGTGACACGTTGGTGTTCTCCAATTTCCCCGCTGTGTTTGTGGAGGTCCCCGTTTTATTCAGAACGTCAGCCTGTAATTTTTGCTTGTAATTTCTTCCTCCTTACCACTGAAGAGGACAAACCACAGTTATTTGGCCTCCGCTTTGAACTTTTTAAATGGAACATCTTTGCTTTTAAAGTCTTGGTAGTCTTCCTTCCTGGACCTTTCCGATGACTTTGGCTTGTTTTGTTCAGATTTCAAAGTCCGCACAAGGAAATGGCACATACAACTCCTTTTACCACCTTTAATCGACAGCTTCTCTTACCTATCTCCTCTTTAGGACCTCAAAAATATGATCCTACAGCAAAGCGTACCAACCAGCGTCACCGATAACCTTTCTCGGTTCAAAGCGCCTCAGCTAGAGCAAATGATCTGTTTGTTTAGGTTGATCAGTTTACCACAGACATCGCTGATGCAGGACAGCAAAGCCACAGTGGCATCTTTTCCTTTGAGATCTAAATACCCGCGCTAATAAGGGATGTTCATAGCGAGGACTCGTGATCTAAACCAATGTGTGCGCTCTCTTCCTATTCAACCTTCATCTCAATGCCAAAGCCGCCTCATTGGGGCTGACACTCTGCCACTTTCAAAGCCAACTTTTCAAAGCCTTCCTCTATCGCTGCGAAATCCAGGAAATGCTGCACCCGAGGAATTGATGTCTTTGTAGGTGAAATTCATCTATAGTAACAATCTCGGCGAAATGGCAGCAATGCTCCCCAGACCACTGTCTGAGAGATGACATTTTGTTGAACAGTATTTCATTTCCTCATTATCTTCTCATGTTCAATCCATCATCTCCCCCCTTTTCACTGTGATGCATTTCTTTGCTCTTCTCCCCTTCTCGCGGCATAAAAATACTTTCCTCGCTTCGCATCCGTCCTTTTGTTTTTTTATTCTCTCGTTTTCACTCCACACGTGATTCTGTTCCATGTGATTATGTTCCTCCTCTGTGAGATGTGCCATCCGTATGTACTATAGTAAAGAGGGGATCTCTTGTTGTCTTCAGTTATTGCTTGATGTCACCATCAGATGGGCCTTTTGTATATCTATATAACCCATATGAATGTGTCGTATCATGACTGGTTGGTTTGGTTTGGAGTCAACTAAAGCGGGGCCCTTGTCTGTGTGTGAAATGACTTTTAAGACCATCAAATCAGCTATGTATGAGTTCTAATGATGTTTTTATGACTTCGCATGAGTCTCTTAAACATTTATCTGTTAAAAAAAAAACAGTTTAATTGTTTGTTTGAGAGTTGGGAGGGTGTCATCGGGTTCCCTCTTGAGCTACAACGCGACGTTCAAGTAAAATGGGCCAGATGTTCAGTTAAAAAAGAAAACAACACAGTCATTTCAATTCTAACAGTACACTGACACTAAGCATTGTCTTTAGTGAGCCATTGTGTGACAACGCCGTGAATAAATGTCATGCGATTAAAAAGATGAGCTATTTTATTGACAAGCCTTTAAGATCGTTTGTTTCTGTGCATCAGTGTCTGTGTGTCTGTTTCCGCACTTCCTTCAGGTGTTAGGATTTGCAGGTCTTGTCTATTTTCCTCATGTTTTCCCTGCCAGCACTCTGCCAGTTTGTCGTTCCTCGGCGGAAACGTAGAAACTTACCGACTCTGAGAAACCTTGAAGAATCTTGTTGATCTTTGTACTTTTTTTTTTAGATGCCTGCTTTGAGGCTCTTCTGCTTGCTTTGTCCTCCAGCCCCGCCACACAGCCTGGTTTGTTTGTTCTCCAGCCTTCACCCTCGTGCCCTGAGACTCTTGCCTGGATCTGTCAGACTCTCGCCTTCTCCTCTGCTGAGCTGTTTTTGTTACATTTAATAAACCTTCTAAACTTATTTTCTGCCAGTTGTCCACATTGTGGAGCTAAACATCCTTACTAAAAGCCAGAAGGTTACGTACGTTGTCTACTTCCACTCCTCTTCATACCAGTTATGTTTCAGTCTTCTGAGAAGTGCTTTTTCAGCAGACTGGTAGACCTTCACATGCATATATTTGGTTTCCAATTGTCGTGTGAAGTCCAAATTGTAGACTGTAGGCTACTGTGGCTGTCCAACAGGAGGACGTGGGGCTTTGGGTCATCTCTTTGGCAGCTTTTCTATAACATCTGACACCAGGAACGGGTCCCTGTTTATCTAGCTGCTGTCAAATGGCAACATTTTATGAGCAGCCATATCACTCACACCTAAGTTACTTCCCTATAACGATCATCTGTGAGACCGTCGACTGTTTCTACGGTTGATGATCACCATTTCATAAGAGACCGCATCCTCATTGGAAGTCAATATCAGAGTATCGTCAACTATGGGCAGCTCATTTGCTGTGCGCAGCACGGCCCGCTCTGTTGTGATGCTTGGTGCAAACACATAATCAGGGATTATGGTCTTGTTAGCAGCGTACATCCCTTTGGCCCTGGAGTCAGCCCGGGCATTTGCAACTGCCTTCTGCCAGGCAACAGAGAGAAAAACACCGTTTCACCAGCCATGGTTGTCCACTTTCACCCTTCCTCATACAAACTGTGTGTTTCAAACTTTGTAAAAATGTTTATTGGCTTTCGCGCAGTGACAAGATCGGCTAGTTCTTCTTAAGGCCTGTCACACAATCCCCCTGAAGATCAGAAAGAGCATATGTTTACTAGCTAAAGGGACCCAGGAGAGATATTTCTTCGGAGAATTTTATTTATGAGCAGGAACAGAACGGCAAAAATAAAATAATTGACACCAAAGAGTGAAAAAATCACCAGCAAAAACACAGCCTTGGTCAGTCATTCAACAGATGGCGAGTTCTGAGAGATTTCCATCAAAACAAGCATAGATGTCTATGCTACATCAGTTAATTTGCACCTTTAGAATATAGTACAAAATAGTGGGTCAACAGCTTTGCTAACAGCAAAACAAACGAGTCAGTCCCTGATATTCTCTAGTTCTGCAGCCCCTTGTTTGGTCACTCTCATTTTCTCTTCTGAGCTTCCTGTGTCAACATCCTCTTCATTTTCCTCTGCCATTATGCCCATAGAGGCTGCTATGTTGTCTGCCTACCCTACTCCCCTGGGTATCCTGGGCCTGAAAACCTTCTCTTCTCAGTGGTCCTAAACACCCCTGGTACAAACGCTTCCCTGCTGCCCTGAGCTCACAGTCTGGACAGAGCAGCTAACTACCATTAGCTAACAGCAGCGATAGCTGGTGGTTTGTGACTTAGTGCCTCAAAATGTTACGTACTTCTCAAGCGTGATCATACCCGGAGCGCAAAGTTACACACAGGTGTACAAAGGGAATGACAGAGACACCATTCATCTGATTACAGACATATTCAAATACGTTGCTTCATGGTAGAGAAGTTATACAATGTCGCTTTGGCATATCGAGATTCTGATTAAACAGACTGTGACACAGGTCAGCTGTAAACTGGTCACAATAAAAGGCGGCTTTAAAATAAAAAGACATTTATTGGGCCCCGAACTACCATGAGTGGTGGCCTTTTATTGTGATCAGCCCAAAGCACATCGAAGTCATTTATCATGGGCACTTCTCCCATGTGAAAATTAGCTGCTTTCTCTCCTTCTTATAGTAAACTCAATATACTGAAAATGTCAACCCAGACTCTGAAACGTTCACTATGTCCACGATGTTTTATGGACTAAATAAGTGATGAATTAATTTTAAATGAAATTTAAGTTTATTCCCTTTTTTCGGGCTATAAAATAAACCTTTATCACCTGATGATCATTGGAACAGTTGTGTTATTGGCATTAACATCTGTGATTCATTAAAAGGATCTGAGCTCAGCTGCTCCGTGTGTGTGTGTGTGTGAGTGTGTGTGTGTGCTGTAAAAACAGGTGAATTCTGGATATTCTAATTTGTAATTACTAACTTATATTCTTGTCAAGAAGCACAAGCTAACTGATATCATTTACTGAGCAAAACATGATTTTCCATTTCAGTAAACCTTGTACATTCAGGAACTGAGCCCTTGATAATGGAGCACGAATGAAGCCCAGAGAAGAAAGAAATGGATTTAAAATGTGATAAGCCGCAAGGATGGATTCAATTTATTCTTCAAATGTTTCATTAGTTTACCTGAAAGCGTGTTGTTGAGCAACGACCGCTCACAAGACTCGAAACTGCCTGGAGATCATCCACACTGCAAGAGGACCTCGAAGGATAGATGGCACCATCAGTGATGCAAAATGATCCTGCTAATAAAGAAGCATTAAAGCACCATTAGCATCATCGTCCCATCGTCAGCCTCTCCGTTTTATTCATACGTGATCCTCTGTCTTGTATGTGCCAAAGTATTTCTCATGCATGGGCTCGCTAACTGCTGCATACAAGCACCATAACGGGAGCCTGTGACTTCCATCATCTGTTTGTAATTGCTGCTCTGCTGAACCATAAGCGTAACACGAGGCGTGCCACCACACTCGAGCGTCAACGCGGCCGCAATAATCACCACACGCTGTGAGCAATGTTTGATGCGAAACAATGTTTTAAATGCTGTCGGGAACCCGAGGATTGAAAATGCACACAGGCTCAAAGTCAAAGCTCATCAGCACATCAGGACTACAGAGCAGATAACAAGGGTTTAAATCCATGGAGTGTCTACCCTGATCCAAGCCTACTCTATATATTGCAAAACCCCGATCCGTAAGTAGAGGATGTTGAGGCAATGATTGCTCTGTAGTATTGTTTTCACCTTTCCCATCTCTCTCTTTTGTATGCCTCTGTTCTCTGCAGCAGTTGCGTGTTTTTTCTCGCTCTCCTCTTTCAGTCACATCAAAAGCAGCTTTTTCCGCTTAATGGGCCATTAGCTCTGCTCTGAGTCTCTGTCAAAAAGTCTCCCAATGCCTCTCATCCTGTCATTTCACTCATATATTTTAAGGGCAACAAAATAAGAAGAAAAAAAATGGAGTTGTGCTTCTTTTGGAGGAGGGAGAATAAAAAAAAAAGAGAAAAGATGTGCCTCCATTACCGCAGCAGATCATAAGGAAATCTTTAAAATAGACCTTACAGTACAAGCACAAGCTAGACAATTTGTAAGTCGGGGTGAGAAAGTTAAAGTGTTCTTATTCCTCTGAAGGATTTCAGAGACGTTAAAGGTCTGATGTCTAAGATTTTGCTGTATCTGTTTACAGAATATGGCAGAAAAGAAATATAATATCCACGGCTATGTTTTTATTAGTGTGCAATCACCTAGAAATAAGGTTTGTTGTAGCTGCAGAAAGAGCGGGTCCTCCTTTCTCATTTCATCTTCCATTAACGCGTTGGAAATAAAATGACATGCTGGTGTTTATTGACAGATGTCACAGCATGGTCCAAGTGTGATTTAAATGTTCCGCCCCCAGGAAATAAGTATTTTAAAGTCTGTTTTACCAAGCTGCTCATTCACTCCCATTTAATTCCAACTTTATTTTTAAAAAAAGCATGTCTGCAGACTTGTATTTCCATCCAATAAAGTGAATAAAAATTGTTTTATGCAAATTGAATAAGAATGCTAAAATCAGGCTGTATTCATAAAATAGGCTCCAGGCACTGTGTCACACTAATGGACCCTAAGGATATCTTGACAGCCATTTTTTGCATGCTTATTTCCAATAGCTAAAGCACTCTGTTAAAATATTACATTAATGTAACCTGCGGCTTTTTTGTATTTTCTGTATTAGTCAGTTAATAACCATTCATGATAACCTGTAATTGTGTGGACCCACGGTACCCAAGCAGTCCAGCCCCAGTGTCGTAAGCCCACATCTGGATGATCCGGAGACCTCTCTTCCTCGCGCATTATGTGCACCGAATATCAGAAGTGACTTTGATCCGATCCGTGACTACATTATCATGCACAGACACTGCACCCTCGTCTAGGTACACACTGTCACTGTCAGATTTAAAGCTGTAATGCACGGACGGATGGGCCATTTCATGCATGGATACACAAGAGGTACTATCATCTGAACTGATGACTGGCTCAGATGGCCCCTTATTTGATTGCAAGTGACACGGAATTCTCTGCTCCGATATAAAGTTGCTGGAGTCAAGTTTGCGGCTTTGGCACGGCTTCACCTACTGTCAAGGTGCACGGAGAAGAACAACAGTTGTACTTAGAACGACTATATTTATTTAAAAATCCGTGCACTGTAACCAACCATCGCAAAAACACAACCAGTCGCATATAATTACTTAATGGAGCTGACGCGTAAAGCATATTAAGTTCAATTGAATAGCTAAACTGGTAATTTCTTTACCAAAATGTGCCTCTGTAATAAAGCAAACTGTGATAATAAGCAAGTAAAAGCAGAACACTGCAAAAGCTCCTTTTAATATACATGTAAATAGATATTACATGCTCTCCATCCATGCATGCATTATCTGTAACCACCTCATCAGGATCGCGGCGGGGCTGGAGTCTATGCCAGTAATTAAAGTTGGTTCATAGAGGTCATTAATATGAAATCTGTTGTTTTCATACAGGGTCTGCACAGTGTCCACAAGATTTAGTGACATAGATAGACAGAACATACAGCTGTGTTCTTCATGAGACACGCACTTTCAGTGTTTAACAAAGATCCTGACATTACTTCTCTTACTTGTTAGAATTGGACCTCTTCAATGCAAAAACACGTGGAAAGTCACGTATTCAAATTAACATGCGCGAGGAGTCAACAGGAAGTCATCCGGCTCTGCCACCGCGTGTCTCAATTGTGCAGCCCTTAACTGGATCAGCTGGAGTCCCTTTTAGGCTGTATGAGCGCGATGAAGGAAATCACCGCGTTCTGTATATATTATATCCTTTGTGTTTATTTTAATCAAAATAACCGTGTTATTTTCATAGCCGGCATGTGCTCATTTCAACCGAATTAAACAACACTGCGTTACGAATCAAAGAGCAACACACGAGCCATGGGAAACAGGGTCATTTTGTCGTGCAGGATCCGGGGAGTTTGGTGGAAAAACATTTTCCGTCTCCGTGAGAGGCGGAGAAAATCTTCTTCCCATGAGCTATGTGTGTTTTGCATAAGTGTAACGTGACAAAAAGAGCACTGTTGTGAGAGACTACAGTAGGCAGGGAGTCTGTCTTATCAACATCTTTATCCAAGGACTTACATGTAGGAGAGCTGCAGTCTGGCAGGAGTCCTCTCTGGTAAACATGAAATGATGCACGTTGTTATTCCTCAGCATCATCTGAGTTTTCTAGTGGAATGGCACCTTCAAGTGGGTAAAAGTGTCAAAGCACATGATCAGGTGACTAGTTCACACCCAGTCATGAACAGGGAGGAGCCTAATGCAGAAGGAAACTTTGAGAAACTTTAAAAATAACGCCAGGAGGGAAGGAACTTTTCTTTAAGAAGATTAAAACTCTTAAAGTTATTGACAGGCTCTTTTTTTTGTGCATGCACCTACTTCTCGTCTTCTTCTTTTCTTCTGTCTATTGATAACCATTTATCTTTGGCATACTGAATGTAGCGTTACGGCAGCACAGATGGCGAAAACACAGCGAACTTGCACAGTGACGTCAGTTACACGACAACATCTAGCTAGCTATCAGCCAGGTTGGTTGGTTGGTTGGTTGGTTGCCGCTGACCAACTTAAGGAGCAGTAAAACCCATTACGACTATTTAACTAATTCAACTTGTATGAGACATAATTGCCTAATCCCAGTGATCCACACAGATATCACACAGTCAAACGACTGCACACGCAGGGAACGTGTTGTGCTCGTTAGCATCTTCAGCAGCCGAGTGTAACCTCCTTTGGGCAATCTATCTCTTCACCCTGACATTGTTATTTATGAACACAAACTGAGCCTTCCTCTGATTAATGAGTCCTCAAAGAGTTCACTTGAACAGAAATGCCTAATTGGTATAAATCATCTTTGGGCTTACTCAAGATTTATTTTTATTATTTTTTTTATTAATCTTGCTCACTGTACTCTTCCATCTCGCTTTAGCCGTCAGCCTCAACATCTGGCCGCTGACAAGTGCTCCCTGTTCTATTCATAGCCACGGTGAAGCGACAAGTACACACACCGTGTGCGCACGCTGAACCGTGCGACATGCTTAGAGCAGGCGTGTGCACATGTGAACATGCGATGTAACTATTTTGGAGCGCCCGAGCAGAAATTGTCTGGGAGAAGGACAAACAGGAGCAGCAGCGGCCCACTTTCCTGGGAAGGTCTGTCCAAAGGGAACAATCGCTCTCTCGACAGTAACTTTGTCAATACTTTGCCCAAGTTGAGAAAAGTTGGAAAAAAAGACACGGACACGTTTTTTTTTGACCGTGTCATGGTCAGAAACTGTGGCCTTCTCTTAGCAGTTTAGAGGCTTCACTTGAATGTGTAGGTGCAGTGATCATTTCTGTTTACCGACGGCAGTTTTCTGAAGCCCGTGTAAGATGTCCTTCATACCATTATGTTGTTTTTTAATACAGCGATTTGCCGGCATTTAATGTCGGTTTCCAGCCTTGCCCCTTACTTACAGAGATTTCTCTTTATCTTCTGGATGTTTTAATGATATTATGGATAGTAGATGGTGAAGTCCATGAATGCACTGTGCACCCAGGCTGCTCGGGTAAATACTTTGTGTTTGTAAAGTCTCTTTTATGAATACTTTGTACGTCAGCGCCTGGAGACTACCGTTAGTTGACAGCTCGTTGGTGAGTGCTTGGATTCTGTACACAGCTGTTTCTAACGCATACTTAAAAAAACAAACTTACAGTCACCGCTTTTCTTACTGGAATAGAATAATTCGGTTCATAGTCTGCTTCATTCTAAAAGACCGGCAACACTACAGCGCTGTGAATAACAATGGGCGTATTTTTCCATTTTTTTCCTGACTCCAGAAAACATCAGAAGACTGTAACATGTTTCCATGCCTTGTCCAGTTTCATTGCCTTTCAGTGGATTAAAGAGATAATTCAGTAGTTTGGCGCAGCGCGGTAAGAGATTGAAACTAGTCGTTTCTTTTCTTACAGCGTCCTTTCTTTATTATCTGTCTTTGACAGATTGTGACACTCGCTCGCAAGGCCGCACTCTCTTACCTAACGGCGACGCACAAATCATATAATGACCAGCCAACGGTTTCATTTTGCTGATAGCTCACAAATTAATATTTATTCACTAAAAGAATAACACATTTCACACTGAAAAAGCTTTTTAACAGCGCCAACCTTGCCCCTTAATGTGCACTCTGGATCAGACCCAGCTCTTTTAAAAGCAGAAAACTCAGCACGAAGACTTTCCACATGCAGACCACTTTCTAAAGCGCCACCCGTGTTACACATTATGTTCCAGGTCCGTTTAAAGTTTGCAGGCCGAGAAAAAAACCACTGACGTCCTTGTAACCTCGCTCTGCTCTATCGTGCAGTTACAGTCTCCTTGGTTCGTTACTGATTGATGCTTCAGCTGAGATGAACCTCAATAAGCGTTTTGATAAAGTAATTGAGATTAAAGGTGATTATGCTGCTTCGCTCCAGCCTTGTGTCTTCTCAGTTTGCTGTTGATTAATGTTGTGCCAGACCGTGCAACACAAACAAATCCTCTCGCTCAAAAAGAAAAATGTGCTCTTCAATACAGACCCAATCCTGGAACGAGAAACACAAACGTTTCCTTTGTCATTAAAGGCGAGATGAGAGCTGAATGTTAATTTACTTTTCTCTCTATCCATTCAGCGATCGATAAAGAAGAATGCAAAGGTCAATCAAATTAGCTCACTTGCTTGAATCGGCTTCACTCCCCCTGAAGGGTAGAAATGTACAGAATCTAACATAGGTGAGCTAACTTTTACGGCCGCTGTTTAATTAGAATAAATGACCCTGCATGCTGCCGTCAATATTTGGTGAGCTTGCTTGAGTTGTAGCGTAGTGACACCTCGTTTTAAATATTTTACACTGGAATGCCTAAAGCTTTATGACTGCAGGCAGTTTGCATCCATTAACACATTTTATTGGAGGGCTATTCGCATGTGCTGTAGAATATGACTAGATTTAAGTCCGGCACACTCGATTGACGCAACGTCTGGCATCATTTATGCAGCATAGTGAGAACTTATAAAGCTTGATCGATCCTTTGAAGTTATAATACTAATCTGTGTATCTCTGAAGGTCATTCATCACGACTATTGATACAGAGCAGGTGCTTCACTTGTTAGCATGATGCTGGTCACTCTTACTCTCTTCTAAATTAAATTACTTTCTGGCTGTGGGTCAAGTGAACGCACATAACGCCCTCCTCTGTCTAACCTGGTCGCTTTAATGTTCGCTTTAACTGTAGGGCACTGACGGACAATGCTGACACATCGTATCACTCCACCAGTCTTAACAGGCTTTAAGATCACGGGCAACATGTACCATAAAGCACAGTTCCTGTTCTAAATGATTCAACGAAAACACACGTAGTTATTATGAACTGAATGAACTAAACCTGAGAAAAATAAGGTAATCTATAAAAATCAAACTTGTCTTAGGTCAGATGTCTGTTGCATATTTGGTGGTTTTCTCTGATATTGCAACCGCAGAAGGAAGCAGAAGTCTCACACTGCTGGCCTTTATAGATAAATGAGTGCGCCGAGAGTGTTGGGGAGCTTTTATTTGTACAAGAAGGCAGCCAGCATTTAGTGTGATTTAGCATGATGTGAGATTTCTTCACAGCACTTTTCTAAAAAACCTTTTGTTGAGCTCTTTGAGACGTTTGAAGTGAAACTTTTAGAGAGGGGAAAGAAATCAAATACATCATGTTATGATTACTAATAAAAGACAGGCGCAAGGCACATTCCAGAAAGGGAACAAGAGTGTAAGCCGCTTTCTCTCAAAGATACTGTAGAACAAATGCTTTTATATAAAATGTCATGCTGATTTAAAGCCTGGCGCTGCTCCGCTAGGATGCAAGACTGGCTCTCTGGGCTCGTGCAATGTTTGCCAGAGATTCAACATCCAAAATGAGTTTCATAATGCACAAGATTTGTCAGTTCTGAGCCGGTAAATTCTGCTCCCACCCTTCCCCAGAACATTGCCAATGGTGGTGAGTCAACTCTGACATCTCTTTCAGGTAGAGCTGCACAAAGTGGGTGAGAAAGTAGTTCTCGGCCTCTGAGTCGATCCGGCGTCGAAGTCAGTGGGTTGATAAAACGCGAGGGAGCGATGCATCTCATCGGTGCATTTCATTTCTGGCTTAGCATGACGAAGCACCAAATCATACTGGATGTGCTGTTAAAGCCTGGCCATACAACACAACATTAGTTTTTCATCCATTTAAAATCCCCATCACGGTTTCAACCATTCTTTCCGATATTTCAGTCAGTTTTTGTGCATTCTGTGAGTTAACTTAGCTATTTTTAAGTTCAAAGGTCCACTTTGTTAGATTTAGGTGGATCTGTTGGCAGAAGTATGTGTTTCAATCAATCATTTGAACAAGAATTATGTTTTTCTTACCTTAAAATTAGGTTTTTTTAAAATATAGAATCCACCATGTTTCACCTCTTTGTTTGCAAACACTGGCTCGAGATTGAGCCGATCACGTTTTTTGCAACCAATGTAGATTCTCCTACATGCTTGGATGGGGAGATTGAGGTCAGGGGTGTTCAGTTGGTTGCAGTCTGAAACCTCACAGCTAGATGTCACTAAAGCCCGCACAATAGACCTTTCAATAGAGACTCAATGTCTGAGGTTCTGCACATCAGCGTGCATTATACTGAGAGGTGTCTATGTGTGCGTACACACAGTATATACTGCCATGATGTAAAAAGCCTGAGACATCGCTCAGTACTGCAAGCTACAGAATAATCATGAAGTTAAATCCCCTTTAAACTTTCAGTTTCAACAAAAGCTGAAAAACTTTCGGCGTCGTCAGGCAACTAAAATGGTCAGCTGTACAAGAAAAGCACAAATGAAACCGAAAAACGGCAAATAGAAAAAGGGTTGAAACGGCAGTCTCATATATATGAAGTCAAAGCTGAAGCAGTGATGTGGGTAATAAGACTCTTTTTGAAAAGGACCACAGAGCATGTCTCTATAATGTGTCCAGGTAAATAGTTTAGAGACATAAAAGGAAAGGTTTAACATATCAAATGTTACATTAGCCTAACATTGGTCAATTTTAAAGGTCTGCGAGAAAAGTGAAGAGCACCGTGTGTGAGATAAGGCAGCAGACACTCTGATATATCAAATCCTCTGGCCCATAACCGTCCTTTTCAAACTTTTAAAAGCCATACATTTTATATTATTGGTCTTTTGAGGAAAGCTAGAAGGCGACACATTTTGTCACTGATTTCAAAGGCTTGTGCTTGCGTCATTCATTGCAGTCGCATCCATTCGGACTTGTTTATTCGAAAGCTGAAGCTGTCTGGAAACCCAGAATGAGCCAAAGGTGAAAAATGATCTCAAAAGGCTGGATTTTTTTTTTTTTCCAGCAACACTGACCATATAATTGGATACCCTTCAGGTTTGATACTGGGCATGAAAGACCAAAGAAAGGAGTTGCTTGTATGGATGAACCCCAAGAGATTACCCGCTAGGATCTCGGCTCCCACTGTGCTTTTTACCTTCTTTCAGCTCATTGTTTCGGTTATTGTTGGCATTTGTCTCACTGCTCTCATTAGCGTCTTTTGAAGCAACAGCAGGCAGCTGTTTTCAAAGGAAACCCCACAATAAACTAATTGCCCAGCAGCAAAGAGCAAACACACAAATTTTGCGTCTTGCTGGCGAACATATGGAGCAATTAAACAGCAAAGACCAGATGTTTTTCTCGGGATTTGGTGACGACCAAGACAGAACTGAAAGGAAATGGTGAGCATTGGACGTGAGCGCATCTCATTGCCAGAAACCCGACGCCAAATGAATAATGTGGCTCAGGGTCTGCTAGATGTGTAAATACCGTTTCATAGCATGGTCACCATATCAGCTTTATAAGCTGCTTTCGTCTGGACTGTCTTCATCTGGGAATGGAGGTTGCTTAGTTGTAGGACTGTTTATGGCCACTCCAGCCAGTCCCTATCCTTAAAGACCCATTAAAGGTTATTTCCACATTAAAATGTCTAAAAATGATCTACGTTTTGTTGGGCTGTGTACTTCCATTATTCCAAATGTTGTATTTGTAAAACTGTCCTTGAGCCAATAAACGCATTTATTTAATTAACTTTTTTTTTTGTTGGCATTTGTGCCAGGCAAGCATTCTCATTAGATTGAATCTTTCTGGATCCAGTTCTATAATACGTCCATGAACAAATGGCAGACACAAGTAACTAATGCACTTTTGGTTGATAGATTAAATAATATTGCAAACCTAAACTACCCATCGCTCAAGCTCATGCAAATACAACACTTTGTATTCCAAAATATAGCTCACAGCATCCAAAACATGTTACATTTAGTTGTTGTTGTTTTTTTTTTTTTTAATCTTCCCCCGAAGCAGCAAGCTTCATTTTTATTTTTCTTTGTTTGTGACACTTGTGACACAGCGTGGCAAGTCATCACTGCTAGACCGCGAAGGCATTTGTAACTTTTAGCCTGTTGCGGATGAACAAGATCAGAGAGAAACAAATGAAGAAGCCACGCTTTGCTGAACGCCGCGATGCCGCAAAGACAATTCAGGTGACAGAGGGGATATGAGACGACTTCACGCCGTGTCAGCCGGACTCTGGTGGCTGCTGCAAATTCACGACAGCAGCTGCTGGGAGAAAAACCACATGTAGAGCAAGAGAAGAAAGAGCCTAGACGTCTACATGTAGAGCTCGATGACACGTCTATCTCTTAACTTAACCTCTTTCCTCCCAGTTTTTTCTTTTTCTTTTAATGCAAGCCTTGAACATCTGCTCCGAGGGCGTTTTGTCTTTTGCAGCTGGACCTATGAAAAGATTCCTTGATCCTCATCACAGAGAACGTTTGTAAGTGCTTCCAAACTGTGATGGGGTAATTCATCCAGCACTTGCCGTCAGTGCTCTGACAGGCTCTCCACTTCGGCTGCAAATGAATGTGTAAAAAATTTAAAAACTGAATTTCTCAACCTTGAGGCGAGACTTGATGGCGTGCACATACTGTATGCTGCCGGCTGACAAAATGGAAGCTGAGTAAAGTTTTCACGTCACATTTGGCTTTCCGGCGGTGCTGTTTTCACATGCAAAGCTCTCACTACATCATGCATAATCATGATGTTCACTGCATAGTTTCACGCGCAGTAAACTCTGAAACATAAAAGCTTGGCCGCATAGCAGATTTCCTCTGGCACGGCGATTTCCTTTTCGGTTTCGTAGACTTTGGTCAGCCCGCGACGACGTGGTTCATCGACAAATTTAAGGGTCTAACGGCAAGTGAGGCGCACATGCAAGTCTTTAAGTCTCCCACCTTTTCTGGAAATCTGGAAGTCTTGAGCAGAGATTTCCTTTTTTATTCATCCTGAGAGCAGACATCTTCGACAGATTCACTTTTTCGAAGATAAAAATTCATGGCGAGCAAGTTTAGTTGATAGAGCGCATTCCAACTTTAAAAAAATATATATGTGTCTTCTTTTTTTTTTTTTGTCAAGATTGTTTTCCTGACCAAAAGCAGATAAATTATGTGTGTTTGTTTTTTATGATTTTGAGGAACTCAAAATGACATGCTGCTGTTCGCACTTAGTTTAGGCAACTGCAGTGCATCGAACTGAGGAAAAACTCAATACGCTATGCATGGAGTGATAAAATGTGTGGCGTAAACCTTGATTGAACACATGAATGATTCTCATTTGAGATGGATGAAATCACATTGATGGAATGATTCACCCTGATAGATGACTTCAGTTTACTGCCTGTAAAATGAGCTGAAAATAGTTTTATTATTATCAAGCTTGTTTTCCCACCAACCAAGAGTGAATTACTTTTCCTTTTGTTTGCTTGTTTTTCCGGGTGTAATTTCAAAAATAACTTCGCACCTAACGAACGCGGTGAACTTTTCAGCCGTCGTGTCCGAGCGTCTTTCTGTCTGCGGGAAACCTGTTATGTTGCGGAGAATTCGATTGTGTCGAAAAGATTGCACACATTTATCAAAGTTATAACTCCTTCAATCAAAGCACATACTCCTGGAGCACAAGCTTTAGGCAAGCACCAACGTTATAGGGCCGCTGAACCAACGGCCTTTCGGAAGCAAGTTGGAAGATCAGCTAACAAAGCAAAGTGTTTAGATCCAATCACTGCCGGTCAGATTTTTTGGTAACACGCTCTAAAAGGACCACATCTGTACTGTGTTATGGGGGGCCTTCTACTGAATTATAATTCACAAGGCTTTGCTAATGCACTATAATAACAGTCATTAAAGATGTAAGTTATAACACATTAGACCTGTGGATGCTCTCAACTAGCGGTTCTACAATCAGCTGTATTAAGGACTCGTGGCGTGCTATTACAGTGCATGCAGTGTCAAGCAAGTAATGTGTAAAGCATTCAAAAGAATCAGTGCTGTATCATAAGTCATTATTATGCAAGAAGCCAGACCCTCGAAGTTATAATTCATTATTAAGTGTGTTTTATGATTCTGCCCCATCCCTGATCTCTCTCTCTCTCACACACACACACACACGCTGTTCTTTTTCATCCCTTTTTGGCCTTTTCAGCACAAACTGCACCGAGCAAGCTGCTGGTTGAAAAGCAGTGTCTAGCCGCCGCTCGCTTCTAGTGGGGATTGGTGTAAATAATATTATAAAGAGCATGGTCTAGACCTACTCTTTATGGAAAACTTCCCTCATGATATGGTGCTATATGAATAAAAATAAAATTGGGGTCCCAGTTCAGTCTGACCATTTTAGCAGTTCCACCACAGAGGTAAAATTATTTTGAGGAACGAATGACCTACAAAGCTATCAATAGCTATCAGTCTGTCCATCTCTGTAACCGCTTATCCTCATCAGGGTCACGGAGGGGCTGCAGCCTATCCCAGCTGACTTTTGGCACGATAGGTCGGGCACACCCTGGACAAGTCGCTAGATTATCACAGGGCACAAACAAACAATCGTCCACACACACACACATTCACACCTACGGCCAATTTATAGTCACCAGTTAACCTGTTCAGTGCATGTCTTTGGACTGTGGGAGTACTCGACAGGGCGAACTGCTGACCACTGCACCACCGTGCCATTAACAATCTAAAGATGTCATATAATAATACTCAAAACGGTCACTTTACTGCAGGAACGTTTACTTTAATACTTCAAGTACAGTTTGTGTTGTACTGCTGCTGCGACATAGAAATAGGTATTTCTGGGATTTCGTGTCACCCAGTTTCAGAGTGCAATACCACTGTTGGAAATATGGACAGTTGTACAACAACACAACACATAGTAGCTTAGTTTTGTAATTTTAGATTAGGAAAATAAAACTGGTGGGCCGCACACGTGCTCATAGAGCTGAGTGTTACCTCTAGTGACTACGGACAACCATAAAGTTTCTTCATCTGTTCACGATTGTGTTATGCTATTGATTATGTAAACAACCTGCTGCTTGAAATTAATTTACACCTGCTACCTGCAGAAACCCCCATTCACGTGCGGTGAAACAGGCAGTTTGTCCATGAGGACATCCAACACTCTCCACAGGTACACAGTGGTGCGTTCGGTGCACACACTGCAGTAATTGCAGGGGAGGGAAACTCTGCAAGAGGCCCGTTTAGGTTTTAATTGGTGAGCAAGTTTTCTTCTCTCCTCTTTCTCTCTTTTTTTTTTTTTTGCAGCTGGTACTGCGTGGAGGCATCGCAGAAGGACAGATGAAGGCAAGGACTGCAGTGATTGTAACAGAGGCCTGATACAAACATCTCCCATTTAAAAGGAGGCTTCAAAGCCAAGCAGAGACCGCGATGTTGCTATTCATGATTTTTATTTCTGTTTTTTGACAGTGACTGAGTTCTGCTCTTTATTTCCCCGACCCCTCCCCTTCCTGCTGGATAAGCCAACCGAATATTGCTTCGAAGAATGTTTTATATCATGCCAGAGGGGTGTGTGTAGCGTTGACACATCTGGATGATTGATACAACTTCATCATGAATATCTCAGACTGGAAAAATGAATGTGGGAAGACGGAGTGGGTAATGAATGCCTTTTGCCAAAGGTGTTGACAGGTTTGTTCCAGGTGGTAGAGCTGAAGATTGAACAAAGACAACACATTTCACCAAAAGTGCATCATTTAAAACACACAACACAAACGTAAAGTGATGCCTTCACCGTGTGAATGTAACACGGCTGCATCAAAACCCAGACCATACCCCTATTAAGCATTCATTAGCACTAATCACTATATTAACTTTTAGACTGTAGTTCCTTTCATGGTCAAACAGAATAATACATCGAAGGGCTTGACTGATTTCACTTGATGATGCCAAATATATAGCTGATATTTTGTGGATCTGATACTGGTACACATGAAAAAACAGTGACACGTTGACTGATACTAGTTTCAGAGAAAATCAGTTTTTAACTAGTTTTCAATCCAGGATTTTGTGGGCGGTCCTAAAGGGTGGCTCGATGACACACTGAAGCCACCCTGAGCATACCCCTGCAGAGAGACGGAGATGAATTCAACTTACTCAGAGTGTTTTAAAGTTACCGTCCCACGTCCCACCGTCTTGAGGCGGACAATTGCGCGAGAATACAGACTTTAACTTTTGTTTTGTTACGGACTCCCTCAAATTGTCATTTCACCTAATAAACAAAACCATTAACGTGATCAACCCCGGACTGGTTTAATAGTTTACTTCACCCTTGCTTGCTATTGGGCTGTGTTTCCCAGACTCCATCCCTGAAGCCTGAGCATGAGTTGCATCCTCAACAGTGAGTGTTTCTAGGCTGGTGACAGCCACAACTACAGTATACAGTAGGTCATTCCTGTGACAGTCGGCTTAGATTAGCTAATTACATTAATCACACACACACAAAACTAACAGTCATAGTATTTTATAATTAAGTATAATTAAATCTTCATTTTTTTCTAAGATGACATTGCTGTTGAGGTGAACATCAAGTCTGGTTACAGAGGATTTATGTCACAGAAATAACATTCATTTCATATAGTATGTGTATAAACATGCTGTACCTTATATCATCACTTTATGAGGTTCTTTTTTAGCCATTTTTGGCTTTATTGGTCTGTGATAGTGAAGAGGCTGACATGAATCTGAGGAGGGGGGGGCCATGACGTGCAAATGGTCGCCAAACCGGCAGTGGATGCAGCCATGCGATAACAGTTTGGCTACCAAGGCCCTCCAGTTTCTGCTAATTGGCATCAGTTGTGTCGTTTTATAGACCGTTCATATGGTGTATTACCACAATTTGTTGTGTTGATAGCAGCGGATGACACGAAAATTCCTGAGCCTTGGTGGTAACGAGTATTTAACTGGAACATTATTTCTTCCTCAGAGAAAGAGTTATTGCTTATTAGTATTTTTCATACTTGGTCTTAAATGAGTCTAATATGTCAGAGCCATGGAAGTCCAAACAAAATGTGGCAGCAGGCTGCTTATTTTGCAGTTAAAGACTAACAGAGTGTGCTTTAGATCTCGATATCCAGTAATTTGTCATTTTGTTGTTGTGCACAGATTGCATCATTTGCATATTTTATCATACATATTTTCTTTTTTGTCGGTCTTCTTCTGTTCTGTTCTCCTGCTGTTATTTGCTGTATCTTCTGATGTTTTTCATAACTATTAATTATTTTCTCTTGATTCATTGTTGATAGACTCGAATGCCCCGTATACACAGAAATACACAAAAATACAGCATTTACATGTATACAGCCCCTCATTACTGTGCACGCCAGTGTATACCGCAGCGCATCTATACACAGTAGTACATGCATATTGCATATCTACAGTATAGGGCTCACAACAAAGTCACCAAAGTTGACTTTGGAAATAGCAGTGGACGAAACGATCTCTACTCAAGGTCCACTTACCTGCCTCTTCTGGTGCTTTTGACCATATCACAGAGTTGGAGCTGGAGAAGTTATCCCGGAAAAATTGCAATCTGAGTTATCCAAAGTTCTGTCACAACTAAGTTTCATCTGCTCTTGAACACTATTTGATATGGCTGAAAGTTCCAGAACAAAAAAAAGATCAATTATTACAAACAAACACCTTTAATAAACATCGCGAAACATCTCATAACACTTGAACAGTGTGGTTGCCAATTTACAAATTTTTGTTTTAATAATTGAAGAAAAAACAGCAAACTACTCTAAAAAAGTGAAATACATATCCTTAAAAGACAATTCTTCTAATAGGACACCATATATGGGACCAAAATCATCTTATTAATGAAGCGCGTCTAAAAAGTGTATCTGTTAAAGTTTGTCTGGTACCTCATTTCAAAGCCAAGTCCCCATGATAGACAGACTTTAATTCTTTATAGAATTTGATACTAATGAAATATCTCTTGATGCAGATCTGAGATCATTACTGCTCTCGGCAAGTGCTGGGGAATGAATTTGAGCTGAGGATACACCAGAGAATCATCACACTGATTTGCCATCCTGGCCGTCAGAGGGGAAATCTTCAACTAGAGGCTTGGTCAGGACCAGCGACCAGCTATAATGATGTCGTAGTGTGAAGGGACCGATATTAACAGACTGATGTGAGTCACTGTAAAATTCTAAGCATCTGGTGTTTCTGCTGTCATCTCTCACGTACAGCAACACCGATGCCATCTTCACAAACAACATCACATTTTCAGACATTTTCACCAGAACCCAAACTGCTGGCGTGGTCCCACCTGGAGTGGCCCGAGGAATTCATCCCACCACCGTAATCAAGTCAAATCGCTCTATTCCCCGCAGGTCTGACAGCGAATTTGTGACAAGGACATTCACTTGCTGAGAGACGAGCAGCACCTTAATAAATGATAACCGGCTGCTGATCAGCCTGGGAGGGCTACAGGGATCCAGATCCACACAGCACTGGACTGACGTTATGGAAACAGATAGACATGGCACACACACACACACACACACAGGGCAAAATACCGTAGGTGCTAAATATTATTTACACCGGAGTGCCACCAAGGACTAACACTGCCTGTGCTCGGCCGTTTTTATCTGTGAGTGCCGGATTAATCCTGCAGTGTTGTGCTGAAAGTGAAACACTATTTAAGGTCAAGTCTTAGAGGTGTGAAGAGAAGCCAAAATCTACACTCAAGTAAAAGTACTGCTGCTTTGTAATAACGAGTACTCAAGTAGAACGAAAGAAAGAATAGCTACTTGAGCGGCACACTGCTATCTGCTATCTTTTTCCTGTGTGGCATTGATTCGTCTGATGATTCATGCGAAGGTGAAATTGTTTTTGTGCCCATCAACATTAACGGCGTTGTTAAGATGTACAGAACGTACACCAGGGAACTGATGTACAGCCACAGCAATGCAACAGAAAGCAAACACTTCACTGTGGCAGGTCAGGGTTGCATCTGCGCCGCTTGCAGAATATTTTCTGACGGTAAACAAGGAAACTATGTCGGATTTCTTGGTTCCAGCTATGTTGAGTGCCTCCTACTTGCCTTGAGCACGAGCCCCGCTCATCCTGAAGACAGAAGAAAAGACAGCATCTCCAGAGCAATGGTGAAATAAAGTGCGGGGCGGTTTGCCACCCACGTGGCCAACATCTTTTTTAGCAACAGTGCATGCTCATAGCTGCATCTGCCTTTGAGTTTAACATTGTGAATCATGACTACATTTTGAAGAGCAGTGGCTCTCTAAGGCAAGCAGTGTTTCAAAAGACATTTTGTTGACGTTTGCTCCCACAAACATCCACCAAGTTCCCCCTCGATCTTGAGCCAAGGAGTTGAAATATTACCTTTAAACTATTGTGATGAAAGGTAAGTATAGGTAAATATGTGTTAAAATCATGTACAGATAGTCCAACTAAATCCTTTCTTTGGCAAGTTGGCAAACTTTATTTTTGGGAGTCTGCTCTACCATAGAATTCCAGTAACAATGCTATCTATTTTGTCCCTAGTGCCTCAGTGGGGATGCTAGAGGGAACTGTACTAAAAATGCATTCTAAGAAGGTCACATCCATCCAATATTGGTCCTTGGCTTTTTTTTTTTTTGGTGAGAAACATTATTCTTAATTTGCTGTCTTATGACTTATTCACCAGCACAGTCAGATGACAGAATAGCAAACCCTTACCAGTCTTTTCTTCAGAAAGACTCACCCCACAACTTTTCTACTACAGTCCCAGTTTTCCCCGACATGTCACCGGCATCAAATTTGGCATATAAAATTTTCGAAAAACAGTTTCAACACTTGTTAACTTGTACTTCCTAATTAAACATGGAGTTTCAGTGTTTTGGTTTCTATTCACATTTTAGACAGTGAACCAATTTTTTGGTTACAGGGTTGTATAACTATCCACCTCTGGGCCGTAATACATCGAGGAACTGTTGCTGTTGGTTGCAGTTAGTTTCCCCTCCACATACTTTTTTGTACAGCACCAATATCTGCTTTTATATATATATATATTTGTCTTCCCTGCCCAGCAGCATCAGCATTAAGAGCCCTATTTTTACAGAGAACCATCAATGATTTTTCTTCACTTTGGGTGTTTTTCTGTAATAGCATATGAGTGAGGACAAAAGTTAAAAGAGGCCCCCCAAGGGCCAATAAAAAACAGCCTCTTCCAGTATGGTCTTTGACCGAATTACCACCCACCTCCCAAAAGCCGGTTTCTTCAGCCCCAGCGTCCAGGCCTCTAATGCATTTACCAGCAGTGAGGAGGAAAGGGCACAATGACAAGAGAGAATCAGCTTTCTCAGAGATGGTAATGGGGGGAGAGGAGCCTCCAGCCTAGTTCCAAATCCTAATGTGGCATGGCTGCCAGAAAGGAGGCAGTCATGGTGAGAGGCTGTGGGATTGGTGAGATTATAATGGCTTTTGGAAAGGATGAGAGGTGCAGATGGGCTGTGAGAGGAAACTGGGTCCAAATCTAGTGTCGAAAGTAGACGTCAGTCGTGGAGATGGTGGCGTTTCACTCAGCGGTGCATCATAAATCCAATTAAGCACTCAAATCCAAATGAACACATGCACAAACATGCACAGAGGCACACACAGACCATGCTGCAAGTGCAAAATATTTGTTCTGGGATGCAAAGAAATTCACCAACCCCAATTGGCATCTGTATTTCTCAAGTATTAAAAACCCAAGTGCCAACAAATGCTTTTCTTCTGTCTTCGTGGCCTTCTTTTTGAGAAGGACAGAGTTGTTGCTCTTCGTGAAGTCAAAACAAACTGCGGTTCTAAATCACAGAAACACAAGTCCTCAAAAAGTTTGCTTGTTTTTTTCCCCCCCGCTCAAAGCCTGAACAGTCTAACCTCAAAAGTTTCGTATCGTGTGAGCTCGTAAAGCCCACAAAATCGATGCTTGCTAGTTTTTCCATCACTGACCCTGTTGCTGCAGTTTCGCACATTAACTGCCAAAAATCCATCACCAGTGAAACTGAGAAGGAGTCCGCGACGAGCCTCAAGTGATGGAGCTCTTGTTTTTTCCACCTGCACCGATGCAAACATTGTTCGCGACGTACTGCCACATGTAACGCTCAGCGTTGGATTTCTATGTTGGTAATACTGATCCAACCATCCACAGCGAGTTCTGTGGATCATCCTGAGCGACCGCAGCATTGTTTTTTTTTTTAGATATCATTTTATCTCAGCACTTTGAGCTGCATCAACAAAAGACCTCGAAAACCTTTAACAACAGTAGCGGTTACAGGATCTGAATCCAAATGAGCGCCACTGACCGTATGAGATGGAGCATTTTGGAGCTCCTTTCACCCGTGACGGAAAGCACATCAGTCAGTTTAGCCATAATAGCTTTGTTGCAGATATATATATATAACTGCTGAGCTCATAACCGTTAGCAGACAGTGAAGCGAACAGTTTGAACCATCAACAGATTGAAACTAGGTCCTGGATATATCTGTTTTTTTCACAACTTTGACTATCATTCCTCTTATAGCACTGAACTTTATTTAAATGCTGAGAAAAAGAGGTGAAGAAATATGAAAGAGATTTAAATATAAAGAAATATGAGCAGTCCGATAATTCTCATAATCTTTACCCAAACTGTTTGTGGTGAATGTCCATAGACAGTTTACAGACACAGTTTTTCATCACAAAACCACAGTTCACTTCCGTCCAGGAACCTTTCGTGACCTGTCATCCTCCGTCTCTCTTCATCTTCATATCCTGTGAAAACCTGAATTTTTACTTCATCTTTACTACTTTTTACTGTGTTTACCTCCAACTGAAGTGGTTGAGCCCTGTCCGATGTCCACGAACGTGATCGTAACTGATGAGAGTTGAGATGAAACCAGATTCATCCTTAAACACAATGACGTAATGAATCCTACTTTGAGTTTCAGAAGAGTGGCATTGCACTCTAATAATTGTTGGACTCAGGATGAAGTGTAAATCCAGGATCTTTTTTTTTTTTTTTTATTTATCTCGGGATCAGAATCGATGCAGCACAACCAGATATATTCTTTTTTTTTATGCCACATGCCAGTCTTTCTAGTCCAAACCTAGCACCTCTATCACCCACAAAGCAACCTGACCGCTAACAGCTCAGTCGGACATTGATGTGTGTTATCCCAGTAGTGACAAATGTAGCCATAAACTGCCCGCCTGCATGGTAAGCCCGCTTCTTTCTAACCCCACAGATCATTCGCTTTCAGACTCTGTACCTTCCTTGTGTTGCTGTCCTCTTGAACGGTTGAAAAATAGTTCGAGTACAAATCTCAACGGAATCTTTTAATTGGACTTAGTGAAATAATGCAAATTAAAAGGTGATGCATAACTGTGTAACTCTAACTGACAACTTAAACTTGTTTTAATGGCTATATAATAAAACCACGAGTGGGAGGATATGTTCTGTATGTCTAACACAAAGAATAAAGTGTGCAGAAAAATATGGAAATTAAATAATACATTTTTAAAAAATGGAATATGATTACAATTGAATTAACAATATATATTTTTACATTCAATTTTCATTCATAATATTTTTATATAGTTATAAAGAAAGTATGAGACCAAACTGGGTGAAGATGAGAACACTGACAGTTTTCTATGCATATATTTTTCACCATTTTCACATTTTGTACAGTAAACTCAACGCCTTGTAATACCTTTAACATCAACTTTGGCTGAATTCTTTTCAATAAGAGCTCTGTAAAGTAAAGGACCCCTGCCTGAACTCCTACAAGAATAGAATATGAGTAAAAACGTGTCTGAACCTGTCAAAAAAAAAAAAACGAGAAAACCTGCTGAGAAATCCTCCATCTCATTTTCACATATATTTTCCAGACCGTGTACCGCTCCCCACACACACACACACACACACACACACACACACACACTCGTGGTAATTGGTCTGATGAGTGATGACAAATTACATGATATTTGTTGAACAATTGAACATCTTGCTGAATCTCGGGGGTGGGGGGGGGAGAGCGGCTCAGATCTTTACAACCAGCGTCCTGCCATTTTCCCATTTCTCACACGTCTGTCACTTTCACTGTACGGGATGCTGGCGTGGCGAGAAGAAAGAAAAAAAAGAAAAGACAACTCAATTTAATATCTCAGAAAGAAAAGAAAAAAAACAAAATCAGGCAGGCGGAGTGGGGCTGAAAAATCACCTCAATGCAAAACGCATTCATGTTTTTAATCCCTCTGCCTCCTCTCTGGTGTTTTTAGAACATCGAAGCCCCGATGCCGGGAAGGTGTTTTGCATTCTCAAACAGAAAGTGAGGTGTTCCTGTCCGTGTTACAGAATTGGTTAGATTGATTGTACATATAGAGATAATGCATTGTTAGGTAAACAACCACTCTGTCTGATGCGACGCCAGCGCTGCAATTTAATCACACCAAGAGTAAACATATGAATTCCTTGCTCCTGAACACTCATTAAGGATGCCTACCATACGGCTCCTTCCTGGAATGAGGCATTTGCAGCTTCGCTAGTGAGAGTAATGACCATCATTCATACTGCCAGCTTTCATTGCCTGGTGGCGTGTTTAGCTACACATACTTGAGATTTGGAGGAAGGAAAGGCAATTGTATTTAATCATCCTCGGGGAGAGATTTGCCTTGAAAATCACGTTTAAGTGATCAATGGCTCATGAAGACAAGCAAAGCGTTCCTTCCAGACATTACTCTCCTTATTCTCCGCCCCAACACTTCTGACACCTGCCTTTGTGGGTGCATTACGTGTGATAACACCACCGTGCAGTGTAACATGAGATGACAGGAAACCTTTGTGTGGGGGCGAATTACACCTCTTAAAAATCACAATAAATAAGACCTATAGTTACTCGTCACGGTAGAATATCATCGTCATTTATCTGCAGCTACAATGAGTCGGCGATTTATGACCAAAAATGACACATTTCATTCCCCCTCTCTGTCTCATTTTGAAGCGCGACGTGTGGCCTCGTCACATGACTCCTTCGGTTCCTCCTCCGGTCGTTCCTGAAGACCGGCTGACGTCACCTCGTTCGCTCTCTGTGCATACAGACGCGGAGTCGTGTCAGCGGGGAAACGGAATGGACGTGCCCTGTTGGCGCGCAGGCTGCAAACGTCTGACAGTCATGAAATTAACCTTTACAACTCCCTTTATTTACACGCCGGTGGCATTTCATGGCGCGTTTTCACTTTCACTACACGCTAGAGGTGCCATCACTTTGTAGGTTGGGGTTGGGAGAAGAGTTAAATCATTTTGTTTGGAAGAAAAAGTGCCCCTAGTATCTTTAAAGAATACACACTTATCTCAGTATAATGTTCAGGTTTTTGCTGTGTTAGAGAATTCTAAAGTAGGACTGAATGTAAACACAGCTATAGGACTGGCTCCATCCCCTCTAACCGCGGTTACAGGAAATGGATGGATGGATGGAGTAATAGACGTCATTAGTTTTAGCTAGGTGTAACTCATAACTTGGAAACTCGGCATGCATTGCAAGGAAACAGCAAAATGGTACAAAAGGACGGGGCGGGTTTATGGATGATTTAGTTACAAAGGGTTCAGGGAAAAACGGAAGAAAGGAAAAAGAGCAGTGGCGGAGGAAGAGCTGCCCGTCCATTTCCACACAAGTCATTTACTTTTGCTTAACTACTTCACTTTGTCATCGGCTTAAATTCAACCTGCTCTCTGCTTCCGCACTGTCTGCTTCCAATAAAGAAAAAAAAAAAATAGGTGTTGGATTAAGGTCATGCTGTAATGAGCGTGTGCATGTCAGTGCACATGCATGAGTCAAGGCTGAGCAAATGAGGAAGTTGAATTTAAAAAAAAAAAAAAAAAACTTTTGTACTACGGGGTATAATCTGTATCCCGGTCTTTTCTTCTTCTTTTTTTATGGCATACTTCATTTAGAGCTTCAGACTGCATTTGTATAAAAATGTGACCTCCAGCTTGAACCAGTTACATGTGTTGCACTGCGTTTCAAGCCCACATACGGCGTGTCAGTGGCCAGGGTCACACATCACATTCAGTACATGTAGATTCACTTCGATTTAAATAAAAGGCATTTTAATTTCGAGCTAGAAAATCCTTCCTCAGGCGGTTCTTTACCGCTATTATTATTTCTATGCACAAAATTCTTTATATGAAGAAAGGCTTAATAAAGGATGAATACGTTTTAACTGCTGTATTTATTAATGGTTCATAAGTTAGTAGTTTATAGATCAGTTTCAATCCATGAATACGTTTTCTGACTTTCTAACCCTTGAAGTCTACGCGGGAATAGATTTCAATCCATTTTTATATTCACAACACGGCCAAAGATTATCCAAAATTGCTCTTATTAATTACTGATCTATAAAGTATTAGTGACTAACCATTCATAGCTCAGTATCCAATTAAAAATCAAATATAAAACTAAATATTAAATGATAATTAGACTGATTAGTCAACTGAGTAGAAATTAATCAACATGAGTTTTGATTGACTTAATTGTTTAACTGACTAAGCTAAAACAAAACAAAAAATACACTGCAAAAAATGCACTTCCAATTTCTCCGGTATATGATTTTTTAATAATATAAATATATATTGTCGGCTGTGGTCCTCAAGACGCAAATACAAACAATAATTGACCCTGCATTAACATTTTCTGCAGACAAGACCGACAACATCGTTTAGTTCCATAAACGCATGAATTATTAAATCAATGATGTAACAGGCATTTCGCGCACACTCGTGCGCTTCCTTGACCCGAGCAGGCCCTTCGCTTTAACGGGGATACAGCGTGTGGAGGCGAAAAGGCGCTCAAACGCTGGCAGAGAGAAGTAAACACGGCAGCTTCTCTGAACACAGTGTACCGCTGCACCTGGTCAAACTGCACCTGAGGGCTGTTTTCATCTCCTCACTTCACAAACTTGTTTATCTCTTCCTGCGAATCTGTCTTTTTTTTTGGTGTTATGTATGTCTTCCTCTGTGAAACCACACAGGCAGCATTTTTCTTCCCCTGCTGTGAATTGTTTAAATCCGCTTCTCTTACTGTACTCTGTAGTACAGGATCCATAAAAATAAAGACAGCCTGCCCTTTCTGCTTTTGGTGCTGCGGGTTTTTGTCATCGGGGAGATCTCAACGGAAATCTTTCTGTCTTTTGGTCAGACGCTGTGTTTAATTGTGGCTGATTGATCTATTGAAGAGCAACGCTTTGTATTCTTTCTGTGTTGTGCTGCTTCTGTAGGCAGAAGAGCTGCAGGACCACCCTCCATATTCTGGCCTGTGTGTACTGTATTGTACACCCATTCTCACGAAGCTCCTGGAGCGTCAACAATTCAACTGGCAGACGATCAAAATGCCCCACATCCCCCAAGCAAGCTGCCGTCAGAGGAAGTGGGTGTCTGTGAAGGGAACAAATGGGTTGCACAAAGCTACCTGAGAGCGCCGAGTGCGTTTCTGTAAAGTGTTCTCCTCAGCTCCTTGAAAACTTTTTTTCTTTGTGGAAGGGCTCTTTTTGCACAAGAGAGAGGGAAGATAGGTCAGTGAGAGGCCGTCAGGCCACCCACGCTCTGCGCTGGTACAGTCCATCTTCACCGGGTCACGGGGGTTAAGATCACCAATCAGAGAATGGTGATTGAGCCTTTGGGATGAGAAACAGCAAAAGCCTCAGGAGATCCAATCAAGAGTCCACAGGCAGAGGATACAAAGTCTGTGCTTCAGCTAACTCTATCACATTGGGATTCAATCAGGCGCTTTGCGGGGAGATGGGGAGCCCTCTCATGTCAAGGTTAGAGACAGTGAAAGAGAATGAGATGGATGCATTAGAGCAGCTCTTTAAAGGTGTTAGCGCCGACGAAACGAGCAGCGGCCGAATCTTCCTTTTGAGCGACATCCAAATTGGCTTGCATGTTATCCCGGAGTTAAGACGCATCAAAGTTTGTCCCTGGGCTGATTGACTTGAGAGAGTTGCATTTGAAAATTGTCAACGTGTCACTTTTTCTCTCTCTCTCTCTCCCTCTTCCTCCCTCTCCTCTGTCCCATCTCTTTCAGGCAGTCTGCTAAGATGGACAGATCGGCGCAGCCTTAATTCACATCATTCTGTGCATTTTCAAACGGCCACATTGATACAGCAGGTGAATTTCAACCGCAACCGCAGCCGCCCCCACCCCCGAACGCGGCGGCGCTTTGTCTGCTGCCTGCTGGCTGTATGGATTTCCAACTTTTTCTGAGTTTGTTCTGTGATACGGACCGAGGCAAGGAGCATCAAGGGCAAACCAAAACATGTTAAGGGTTTCCATGACAACAAGAGCTAGGCTGGCAATTTTTCTGCCAGCTGTATGTGAGAAAGGGCGGGTTGTCACAGATAGGTAACCCCCCCCCCCCCTCCACCCACCACCTCCACACACACACACACACACTTGTGTCAGGATGATTGCTGTTGTCCTTATCTTTATTGTCTCTGAGCACACAGCACACATGTATGACGTATTTAAACCGCAGCAAATATGAAACACACAAAAGACTAGGCGTACATGAGATCTTATAACAAACCTCTGCTCACGAATATGTATAATTGTCCATCAAAGTATGTAATTATATATATATTTTTTTTAAAACTACCAGTCAGTATCAATTAAAATAAATGAACCCATGACTTCTCAACAAAATATTTTCACTCAAACACAACAGAAACTCAAACCAGCAGATTTCCACATTCATGCTCTCCTGAGGATCAACTCTTTCCATTTTGGACACTCCTCTTGTGCCACCTTCACAACAAAACACTTTTCACACAAGATATCTCATAATAGACAGCTCAGGGGCTTAGCTAGGAATCAATGTGCTGAATGTGAGAATTGCAAGGACATTTTTATTTTTTATTTTTTTATTTTATATACAGACATTCCTGCTGAATAAATCGCCACTGTGGTTTAACAGGAAATCAGTCTTATGAGCTGTTTTATATTTAATAAAAGTGCAGAGACGTGAAGAACCGTGAGTGAAGTGACAGCGCTGCTCTTCACATTCCTATAAATATGCAAAGAAAATCTGCAGTAAAATCATCCAGTTAGGATCAATGCATTTTTTATTTGCCTGCGGTAATTTTAGCCGTTTTCTGCTTTTAATAATGACCCCTGAGTCTTCACAAAAAGGAGGCCTGTGGCGTGCGAGACAACGAAGAAAGAAAAAGTTTGCATTTCAGTCTCGTCTCATTAGCTGGAAAAGGACATGGCAACAGTCTTTTTCAAAAGAGCTGAAAGGAGAGCAAAGGAAGAGAAAGGACATTTTTCACCTCGAGGTAATCTTCGCTTTGCACTGCAACAATTATTCAGTCTGATGAGGTTATGGACAGAGTGGAGGACACACGGAAAGCCTGCCTTCAGCATTCTGGAAGCACAGAGGAAGCTTCTCTGTGCTTTGCAGCCTGAATGAGCTTTTGTACCGGCGCTTGTTTATTCTGTCGCAAGCCTCTGAACTCCCTGTGAACACCTATGAGCAAAACATCATTAATATTTTCTGGTATTGACTGAGAAGAGATTTGAGATGAATAGGCTTTGCCATCCCGTCTAATCTCACACCTGAGCACAAGGTAAACAGCAAATAACACGCGGGAGGGATGAAAACGACGGCGTCTCTCACGGCTGAATGCAACTTGTGAGTTTATCCGGTGGGCAAATTAGCAAGAATGTACAAGTGATAATGCAGTCCGGTTAAACACGTGAAAAATGAGACGCGTTGCTCACAAAGCTTTGAACGCTTACAAGCTCTGCAAATATTTATTTTTATTGTCAAGCTTTGATTTCAGATGCAGAGTTACAGGGAGTTAAAGGGAGTTGGGTTTTGTGTTATTCAAAGAATAATAGCAGACACCGCACTTGTTGAAAGTAGCAAGTTATGCTACGAGCTGCTTAGAAAAGGCAGCATAACACACTGAAGCTACTTTGCATCACGGGAACATAGTCTAGTTGCCTGCACTCTGGAGTCCAGTTCCATTTACTTCCCTGATAAATCAAACAAAATGAATTTACACAATTACCAAGACTGAATGACTTTTAAACATCATTACTGTGTCATTACATTAATTTAAGGTTGTGTTTTTAATTAAAACAACTGTGTTAGGGTGGGGCATGTTGTGTTTAGTAGCTGTAGGAGGTAGAGTCGTCCTTGGGCACGATACCGAATCCCAAAATTGTTCCCAGGCGATGTTATCATAAGGCGATTGTTACTTTCTGATGTGCAGTTGGCACCTTGCCTTTAAAAGCTTATCAGACGCCAAAAACGCTGCAGAAGTTTAGAATACTTATGTAAATGATTGTACAACTGCACCCTTACGACGGCGGTAACTATTTTGTCATTGCAAACAGTAGAAATACGTCGCTCTAATGACAAAGTAATCCACCAGACAGGACAGGATTAGACAGGATTTCACAACTGCACAGTTGTCATGGCGGTAACTATTTTGTCTGTCATCACAAACAGTAGAAATACACCACACTAATTACAAAGTAATCCACCGGAAATGTGGGCCTGAGCATGGTTCGACCCGTTGGTAGCACTGCTGCGCCAGTGAGCTCGCAAACGCACGAAAGGTTTGTGTTTTTTCATGCAGCGCTTCTGTTGGATTGAACGTACCTTTACTCAGTCAATCTCTCCTTGGCTCTTCCTCCATCATCCTCTTCACGTTTGCCATTACGCCCATAGAGGCTGCGCTGAGCCCGATTACATTGCCCGCTTGGCCAGCTCCAATTCTTGCATTGGGCTCCACTTCCTGTCAGCATTCGCCCATGCCCATGGACCTGAAATCCTCCTCTTCCTGGCGGTCCAAAACACTAACACTGCTTCTCTGAGCTCAAATTCAGGGCTGACAGCAGCTACAGTTTGCAACGGTTTACTTTACTGTCCATCTAGAAACTCGAGTGTTAAAATGATGTTACAAATTAGTTGTATCTGTTATTTTACAGTAGAAAAGTTGCATAACAGTGTTTTAAAATAAACTTCATAAAGATGTGATTTTTCATAAAGATTTTACAGGTAAATCCAGCAGTGGCGAAACATTTGTGTTGTGCTATAAATGCCATGTCAGCAGAGGGAGGCACAGTAACCGAAATTAAAGCGCAATGATATGCCATGAAAATGGAGGTAAATAGACGCATTGCCCAATCCGAGCGTTCCTTGAGGACAACTGGAGGAGGACAGGAGGAGGTGGCAGTCACACAAGCAGACCCGAGAATTCAAGAAATAATTGGAGAGCTGGCACTGACAGGTGTCCAGTCAGACGCTCTACTTGACAGCGATGCCACTCCAGGTGCATCAGTTTCTGAAGCCCTCGACAAGACAGACAGCTATCCACCGCCAGGCACATCAAGAGCTCAAGCCCTCACCAGAGATGCATTTACAGACGCCACGTATCATTTTTTCTCCACCTGTAACAGCCCAATAGGCTTTCTTGCTGTTACTTCAGTGAACCCATCTGCATATATATATATATATATATATATATATATATATTCTTTTTTATGTCAAGCAAGGGCATCGTCATCACAAATCACAGGGCCTGAACAACCTCCCCACATTTTCTCTCTTCAGTCAAGTTGTCTCTGATGCGCGATGATAAAGAATCGGGAACAGATTCACTCAACACCGAGAGAGATTTTCGCGACTTCCAGTGTTTTCACTGACGTTCCTGCGTTAAATGATTTCACCGAAGACCGAAAGGATTAACGGAACACGCAAAAGCAAGTCCAAACAAAATGTGACACTGCAGCTGGCTTGCCCAGCTAATATAACAAGGGTAATACAGGCCCACGGGTATGTTTAACTTACCCTATAGGTGGTTAATTTAATGCTGTCAAGTGATTGTGCCTTCTCCATCAGGTGCATCCACTGGCGTATCCTTTGCAGGAGGTATCGGATCTGGAAGTGTCACGTGATGTCTAACAGGCTATTGTTATTGCGCAACCTTTTGCTTTAGCCTTCAGCACTCCAGCTCTGCACTCTTGCACGTGTATGTTTGGTAGTCGTACTTCCTTCCTCCTAACACTGAGTTTCCCAAAAGTTAAACTAGAGCGCTTTCTACGATTATAAATCACTCAGCAATCAGCCACCCATCTGCAGCACAAAGCGTGCTCTCTGTGGCCAGCGGGTCATGACATTTAGAGTGAGGCAGTTTTCATCTGATATTATTTGTAGATTAATAGAGTGATACAGGAGTGGAGTGGATCTGGAGAGGGTGTCCAGGTGTTGGTTAGCACCGATCAAAAAAAAAGAAAAAAGAAAAATGATATGTGCTGGGGCATGAATGATATGATAGCTTTCAGTACTCTTGGAAGCACACGACTCAGAGAAGACCGTGACCCGTCCCATCTCTCTCTCTCTCTGAAAGGCTCCAGAGTATTGCACAGATCTAAAATAAATGCTCTTGGCAATCTGAAATGGCTCAGCAGCGATTCATCCATCTCATCAAATGCATCTGCGAGATCTGTGAATCATAGGGTACTAACAAAATCAGAACAAACCAGGGCTACGAGTTCACATATCACTTCCTGTAGTAAGGCCCATTGCACTACCAAACAACTTCGTGTGCTACCTCACCTTGCTTTTATTTTTGTCTGCTATATTTATATACATTTTGGTGAAAATGGACCCATTAAAAATATGTAGGGTTACCTTTTGGGGGTTCCTGAATGTACCCATGGATGCACAGAAAATTATCACTGGGCTATTTTCATACTGAAGGAATAAAACTTGATGATTCTCAGGCAAATTCTAGGATCATAAAGCCCGTCCCTTTTCCGTGATTCCTGAAGCAGAAACATTTATGCTTATCCACGGTGGCATTTTCAGAGATAACAATGTTCTTGAGAAGTGTGCGTCTAAAAATATGTGTACTGTATAAATGTGAGCGTGTTCAGATTTGATTGAGTCCTGACTCCCAGAAGAAGAGCTATTTTTGATTCAAATTGCGGCAATCTGACGCCGAGGTTTTTATACCTTAATTGCCTCCATTTGCTGTAAGTCACAGCCAGCTTCAACTGCGAAGCCCTCATTGTTTAGAGAACAGTTGCATCCACCTGTCTTGTCCCCGCTCACACAGTATATATAACCCACCTCCGCCCATGTCCACCTTCTTTGAAAATCTCTGCTGCCAAACAGTCTTACATGGGTTGGACCATACCGCCTGTTTAAAGGTTAATCCAGGTCTGGTATTACAGTAAATGCGCAGTAACCCTTCATGGAAATGAAGTGTCCTGGAAGATTAATGGAAGGATTATTTGTCAGCCGTGAGGAAAAACCAGCAGAGGTGTAATTTAAGCCACTCCGTTTTACCACTCCTCGCTCTGAATTGAGATGGATCAAAGCTGCAGCTGCACTTTGCTCAACTTTCTATCACCACTAACCAACGGGTCGGTTCCTTTCTCTCCTTTTCATAAAATTCACCACGGTGTCAGGGCCGAGTAGCACAACATGAAGCCGCGCTGCAGCGGAGGCAACATATTATCATTTTGTCAGCGTATGAGCACTCTAGGAACTCGTTTGTCTCCAGGCTGGGAGCCATCATCTTACCACGTAAAGCTGATACTAACTCAACTGATAGTCTCCCTACAAGCTCTGACAAGTTTATTTGGGTATAATTACTCGCCCCGCTCAGGTATTCTGTCAGCATTTGTCACTGAGACACCCGCATTACCCGATGAGATTAATTTGTCATATTTCCTGTGTTGCATATTCTTCTCTTTCCTTTAACTGATCTCATCCTCGCGGCTCAGCGGAGAACGGCAGCACAGGGCCTCCCTTTTACCTGCAGAGCTGCAGAGTGTGGACCACCTCCAGGCTTATTTATGCGAGCAGTCCCTGCACCCGTAGATAACGTCATTTAGCAGGACCCAAGAGAGTGGCCCCTCCACTCCTTGTTCAGACCTGACACCGGGCAGACGGATTTAGCTCCCCTGCCCTGACTCTGCACCACTTAAACTATGGGCCATTCCAGTCTCCATTAAGAGAATCGCTTCCTAATGAACCCTCTTCCTCGAGAGGAAGTGATTAATAGGAGTGGCCGTCCAGGATTGCATTACCCGGCAACACTCTTCCCTGCAAAACGGGGCACACACAGGAATACAAAGAGAGTCGACTGCTAGCGTGCTAACAATCATCCTAATGTTGTCGGGAAAGCAGAGGTGGTTTTAGCTGAATATGTTGTTTGTGTCCGCTCTATCACGGCTTTGGATGTCCTATTTCTACATCACAAAAAAAAAAAAAAAATGGCGGTATCTGGCAGTGGTTATTTACTAATCCTTTGATTCATAGTCTCTGTTTGAAGTCTAAAACCACACACATCTCAATAGCAATCACATGAGACTCACTTCAAGCGCAGTGGAGATAAAGGGATTACACTGGAAAGGATCATTAGGTCTTTTTAATCAGTTTTACTTTCACTAAAGAAGCTGCTGGGCCTCAAAACAAACCAATGTTAGCCGTTTTGGAGTGTAGTGCTGTACAGTGAAACTTCCCAACAATGGGAGCCATCAGACAAAGCCACGAGAGCCATATGTCTGTGACAACAGGACGCCATCTCCGTCGCTTCCCCTTCCCTAGGGCTCAAATCATGCCAAACTCAGCAGTGTGTTGCCTCCATTTTGCTTTAACATATGGCACAGCAACGGCTGGAGAAGATCATGTGTTGCACAGGGGAGAGTTTTGACAGTCGCACAGCTCTATTGGCTCTGTGGGGCTTTCATTTGCTGGCAATGACATAGACGTGGATCAGACAAAGTCTCCTTAGGGATCAACTCCATGCTGTGGAGAAAAGCTGTTTTCTACAATATTAATCTACTGATCTATGACTTGAACACAAGCCCCATAAACTCTGTAAGGCCAAAAGGCCTGCGGAAAAATACAGGTCATTTAGAGGTGCGAGGCTTCTTTACAGACTTAACGACGTGGCTCGCCGGGAAACTTTGGTGATTCCTGATGTTGTGACCTCCCAGAATCATCCAGGAAATGAGTAAAAACCTTTGACCCGGAGAAGCATAAGGCTCTGTCACCTGTACACGTCCATGGGCGGTTTCATCAAAAAAAATGAGGAGGATATAAGCAGCCCGCTACCCTTGACACCCTTGATGAGGTGGTGAGAAAAGCAGTAAAGAGTACTCAGAAATGTGGAGAGGCTTCAGAGGACAGCTGAGACTGATTACAGCGACCGCTGGGGCTTTTCAAGCTCATCTGAGCACACCGACAGCCACCACATACTCCATGACCTCCGGCACAGCAAGACGCAGCGTGAAAAACCTGCTTCTGCACTCTAATTCAACAGTGGCCTTTAGCCTGCATGCATGAACAGAGATGAGCCTGTGATAGAAGTGACACGCCAACCTGTTGGTGGCCTCCGTGCGCGAGTCATGAAGGTCACTCCGGCTGAGGCTCTGAAAGAGATGTTCTGTATGAGGGATGGAGTCCATTGTTCGCACTTCATTTTCTGGTCAGTTGGCATTTGCTCCCTGATTAGCTCATTATGGTATTCAACGAGCGGAAGCCAGCGGACGTGATGGAGTGTACCAGGCCGCGAAAAATAGCTGCTATCGCAGATGTTGCGCGTGACAGGCATTCCGAGGCGTTAGCACCCTGTTAATGAACTACAAATGATGATGACGCTGATGACTGTAATTAGACCCATTTCATACGTACATGTTTGCCCGCGGAGAGGAACAAGCAAATGATCTGTTGAGCCCCGGAGAAAATGGTTTTCTGACAAGGGGAGTGACTTTATCTGTAACAGAGCCTTATTGGGTTCGTCGGCTCGCCGTGTGCTGTATTAATCCACCCCTCCCTACCCCGCAACCCTCACAACAACAAACACACACACACACAAGCCCTCATTAGCTTTAGTGAAGTATAAATCGAAAGCTGACACTCTTACCCACCACAACTCTGTCATTCTGTGAAGTCATCTGCTCGCCTCGGAGGAAACATTAAGTAATTGTCAATTCAGAATAAGGCCTGCAGTGCTCGGCGGCCTTAACAACATCATTTTCTGCTTTTCAATTTGGAAGCGGCACTTTATGACCACAGAAAACTGTCAAGGAAACCCATAAACAGCGCCTCATTGCACTGAATGTTTTGTTTTAGGACCTTATGTCCACACTGAAACCGAAGATGAGCTTGAACCCGGGACTGAAAATATCAATTAATCGAGGGTGTCGATCAAACGCCGCCAATCCATAATGTGATCGATTGTCACGGAGCTGCTGCATGAGAGCTGCGGGGCATGAGGGCTGATTCGTCCTTGGACAGCGTGCAGGCAGAATGACTGATTTCAGTCTGACCTCCAGTGTTTTCTTTGGTTGGGGATGGGGCGGCGTGTGCTCTGCTTTGTCACGTACACATCCCAAAGTCGCCAAAGAAGGTAGAGTTTTCTCCCTTTGCCACTTCACCGAGAGCTTAGCAACGGAATATATAGATATCCCTCTGCAAATCCCTAAACGACAGTTACTCCTCCTCTCCAAAGTGAAGTTAATCCGCTCCTCTCGGCCCACTGGTCGCTGTCTGGTACATATTAGCACTGCCTGATCACCAGCACAGGTGCCTGCTGCTGCTGCTGCTGCTGCTGCTGCTGCTTCAGAATCTGAATAAAAATCCGCTTTTATCCGCCAAGTAGGTTACATAAACTGAGATCCTGCTACTTTAAAAACAGAATTTGTTTTTGAATGTATTCAGGACTTAAAAATGTGGGGGGGGGGGGCAAGTTGTGTTCAGAGGAATACATAACAGCTACCTACTTAAACATACTGGTTTGCTCATAAAAACATATTAGATTTGACAGATCTTGGACTTTTAAGAAAAACCTGATTACAGCTGTTCATGAAAATCATGTCGCCTGTTCATTCTCTTGATACTGCATTTTCAATCCTTTTGATGATCACACAGTTATGATAATCACGATAGCGGTTGTGGCTGAAAACACTTGATGACAGCTGATAAATTTTAAAAAGGCTCCACATGAATAAACATTATCATGTTTGTTTTTGGTACAAGTGGAAGTGGAAGCCGTAGTGGTGTTCTGGGTTTTTTTAAAGTCTGTGTGAAGGCAATTCTGAGATTTCTTTCAAACCACATTAAACATGTTGGAAACGAGTTGCTGCAAATACGTGAAAAGACAATATATGTATTATTAAATGTGGAGCTAGAGTTTAAAACTGTTTTTCAGTCCAGGATTTTGTGGGCGGTCCTTAAAGGCTGGCTCGCTGACACGCTGAGGCCACCCTGAGCGTACACCTGCACCCCTAGCGGAGAGATAGAGATGAATTCATCTCACTCATGTCATTTTCTGAACTCGTCACATTTACCTGATTTTGACACCTAATTTCATAAATGAGATTTTTAATCATTCAGATTTGGCTGGGTGGTTAATAACACTTTCTTCTTTGGTCCGACAAACTCAGAACACATTACAATATTATTCTTAGTTTCATGGATTTTAAGTAATGGGACATACTCATGTAATCCTCTAATGTTTTCATTATTGTTGTTGTATTTCGTTTTGCTGCACTGAATCACTGCATATCTTTTATGTGTGTGCGTGTGTGTGTGTTTTTTGTCATTCAGACATAAGTGGCCTCTTTGTCTCTTTGCCATTCTTATCGTCAAGCTCTCTCTCTCTCTCTCTCTCTCTCTCTCTCTCCCTGTCTCAGGCTGCATCAGTGATAGCTTGTATAACTTATTTTTCCATTGAAGCTTTAATTAATGACCATTGTGAACACAAAGGATGCTCCCCTCTCGTAAATGTGCTCATCATTTTTATCATTTATAATATAGAACATTCTGACAGCCTATTTTCCACTATCTATAAGCATAGAATGAGCATGATGTAGTTGGAACAAGAGGTGCATTATGTATTGCTACGCTGTGCCCCTGTAACCTTTATGTTTATCGGATTGAATTCACTTCGACTTATACAACAAGTCCTCCAAGACTGTTGGTCCATGACCTCCAGAAGGCCATATGTAAACATTTTATGACCTGAGACTACTGTGAGGACAACATCATTATTCATGTTCTTGATGTGACAACAGTGGTCAATGTTTAGTGAGGTTTATACATAAAAGATCATCAATGGTAAGTACTTGTTAAGGTCTGCCATCATTGCTGTTGGTGTAAATAATGGGGAAAACTCTCAATGTGTATATACTCACTCATTCAATACTTCTATGTTGGAGAAATTATTACTTACCAAATACTTTAGACAGTCCTTTATTTGAAATATTCACAAGCACAATATATATAATAATATATTATTATAAACAAACTGGGTTTTTTTTTATAGATTATACAAAACAGGGTCACAAAATTAGCAAATTGTTGCTACCTAAACCAAGAAACCTTCCCTTTTTTGTGGCCCCTCTATATCTGTGACTCATAATTCAGCCTTGGGTTCGACCTAATACGATTGTATCTCTAGGGTTTATCTTACTAAGGCATCTGGGTCACTCTTATGTAATGTAAAAGTGACCTGTCTGGCACTTATTCACGTCATAAACTATGTTGTTAACGAACAAGGACCACGCCGGTATGGAGTTTAAAGATGATGATGTACTGCAGGAGAGAGGAAGAGGTGAGGGTCACGGGATGAAGGAATGGGGGTAGAGGGTAAGAGGAGAAAACTGGTAGATGGAGATGGTCGGACGTTGACCGATGTCGGGAAGACAGAAGGGACTGAATGGTTTAAACACCTGGGATGAGTTCGAGGCGCGGTCGTTCTTCCTGAACACAGTTATAAAACTCCATTTAAAGCCGACACCATACTTACATAACAATATGACTACTACAGAGTCACCCTACCCAACACGCAACTTAAAATCTACACAAAGGAGCTGTGAACGCCTACATATGCTGAACCTTGTACCGACAACCTGCACGCTGCGCGGCGCGCTGTCAGAGATCCAAGGAGTAAAGGATGTGAGGAGAACAGAGGGATGCACACTTTCACATTTTATCTGTTCACACAGTGCGGCGTAGTGTATTCATCTTTGGGCGGTGACAGCACCCGGCTCAGTGACCCCTATCCCCTTCTCTACTCTCAAACAGTAAATTATTACTGTCCATTGCATAACTACAAGGCTAAGTGCAAGTATTCCAGCCTGTGTGCGCTTATCCAGCAGACAGCGCTGTCAGAGCCGGGTTATGCAGAGTGTGTACACAATCTTATTTCTATGGAGAGATGATGTGTGCTTAAGTGTAACATTGTGTAGGATGCTGGGATCAGATTTCCTAATCAGGCAGCAGTGAGGGAGTATTGTGTGGTGGAATGGGGAGAAGAAGAATGGGAGGATTAAAAGAATAAGCTGAAATGTGATCAAATATAAGGAATAAGATGAGATGGAATGGGAGCACGGAGATGAGGGGGAACAGAGGCTTGTATTTGTGAAGAATTTCTGACAGCAGCTCATACAGCTCTTATAAGATAGGGTAATAAATCAGAAGTCACCCTGCAAGTCCCCTCTATCAGTAGACTTTTCTACATGGGCAACTTTGCATTGATGGGGGAGCCAAGCATGGAGCAGAGCTGAGAGTTTCATGATGGGATGGCAGGGGCTGTGGTTGCAAGATGACTGATAGGATGAGCTCCCCCAAGCACTCAAGTTACACCTCAGTGGGTGGTGTTGACTCGCTGGCGGAGGCAGCGCTACACTGCTGTACAGCTTGGTGCAAAAGGTATACTCACGAACCCCCCGAAATAGAAACACAGTTCAACACGCATCTGCTTTTGTAGCGCGCTCGCTGTAACTTTTTCTTTATTTATACCCCCGCGTGGGTAAGGGAGCATGAAGATTAAAGTGATAACCATAAACATTGGGAAGCAGGGATGACCAAAAGTCAGCAAGCATAGAAAAGAGAAAAAAAAAGGAGAAGACAAAAGCACAAAGACAGCAAAGGGACTGTAGGAATTCAGATGCCGTTTGATCGGTCACAAAGTCGCAGAAATCCTCTAACAAGCTCAGCAAGCGAGCCGGCAGACCATTCATTTTGAACAAGCCGATCAGTCGGCGTTAGCACGCAGATGGAAACAAAAAGGCGGTGAACTGGAAAAAGAAATGGAGACGCTTTCCTGTGAGCCAACAAAACAATTTGTGTGATATTGTCGACCAGTTGCAGATGGCCACCAGTGAATACTGGTGTGTGAAGAATTAGATTATTTCAGTCAGTGAGCCTTTCTCACAGCAGAGTATGAAGCCAATATGGCGCCTTTTTTTTTTCTTCTTTTTTTTTTCGGGCCCCTTTAAAAACCTGCTGAATTTGTCTCGACAGCAACTATACTCTTGTCTATGAAAGCACCTTTGAAATACGGCTCCCATGGCGCTTTGACTGAATGATTTAATCACCAAATCAGTGGTTCTTTCAGTCCTTGAGAGGTCTCTAGTGGGACCCCTGGCTCAATTACACATCTTTTGAGTGTAATTTAATTCACGAGAAATGATCCCAAGTAACAGTCTGGAAGAATGAGCGCAGAATCCTAATCATAGTCTCGACCCTCGTCGCTATTATTTCCCTGCAGTTTTTACAATCCTATAAACGGCTAAATAAATCAATCACAAAGGAAAAAATCTTCTTACGCGGATGTCTGACGGTAAAACTCAAGTGGCGATGACACTAATGGCTTTACGTGTCAGTAACATGGAAGCAAGTGAGAACAGCAGGACTGAACTGGTTTGCAGTAGATATCAATGCGTTATGATTGAATCAGGGGATCTCATCTTACCTTCCGACGAGAAAGCTTTGACTCTGCTGCAGTCGGACTGTACCGGAGATTTATAACAGGGCTCGGTTGCGTATCCATGTCCAACTACTGCCCCCTGCAGCATGCAACGGGAATGTCTTGCACTGTAACTGCATGTTTCTTAGTATGCATTCGTTGTGCGGTTTGAAATGATGTGAGTAAGCATGTAAGGGGCACTGTTTTACATGATTACACAACTAGTTGTCCCATTTTCAATGCTCTGTTGATAAACAAGCTCATAATTTAGCCTATATGGTAAAGGAAAATAGTGACAAATGCCAGCCTCAGCCCAAAGTGATGCTTATTTGTCTGACCAACAGTCCAAAACCACAAACGTTGGGACTCTACAATGATGTGAAAGCGCGAAGAGAAGGCAATTCTTTCAACTCGGATCCTGAAATCAGTATGTGTTTGATATTTCTACCAAATAAATCTAAGAAATGGCTCTGCTTATTATTTATTAATTTCCCTAGATGTTGTGCGAGTTGTGAGCAGTTCAGTGATCTCTTCTGAGACTTTTTTCTTTTCTTTTTTTATTTTGGTAATATTTCTTAGAAGCCTGAAGATTCAAAGAAAGTCAAAATCAAAATCAAAATATGCTGTTTGTTAATTTACCCTCCGGTACGACACATTTAAGAGTTTTGCTATCTGAGTGCCCGATCAACAGGACGACAGATTTTTAAAACCTTTACATCATTACTGCTACAAAAATAAACCTGATTTTACACAGCTATGGTTACAGTTAGTTAGCTAGTTAGTTAGTTAGGTCAAGTCAGGCACCAATGTTTTGTTGAGTGATCCAACCACCTTGACCTTCACCCCCGCTAGACTCTGTCTGTTTACAATAACTTCACACTACATCTTCCTTTGTCCAACCGACAAGAGCCATAAATCTTGAGGCCTCTACAGTAAAGGGCTTTGTCACTTCTTTGTCACTGTGTATAAATGTTGTGTTGGGCAATTATAGAGACATACTAATCCATCCATCCATTATCTGTAACCACTTATCCTCATCAGGGTCACGGTGAGGCTGACTTTGGGAAGTCGCCAGCTAATCACATGGCCACAATAATCCAGTGCATCTCCATGTATTTCTGATCTGAATGTTTTGTGACTTGGACATGGAGATACTGGACCAACAGGCTGTGAAAATACTATATATGAGAGGGAGGTGAAAAGACACATTATTATGGGAAATTCTTAATAATTCACTAAATTCAGCACTAGATTTCGTCCCTTCCATAACTTTAAGACAGTAAAATAAAAAAGTACTTTTTTCCATTGCCCCTGTTTTAACTGTCCATTTATCTCTTGCTACATGTTAAATATAAGTGAAATTTTTTTACCTCTGCTCAGGTAATTAACTTTTTATTTTAAAATCCCCGGACGATTGGTAGTTGGCGAGATTGCCCGCTATCACAAGACTGCTTGTCACTGAGATGGGCGAGATGCTTATGCAAATGGAGATAATGGCGTACTCTTTCGGACAGTCTCTTCTCAAAGGCTCACATGTGTTTGCATTAAGCCGTGCACACAAAGTTTGTTTGTAAAAAAGTGTAAAGAATGGAAAAAGAAAAGCTCGAAGAGACCTTCAAATCCGTGGCGTGAAATGAGCGTGACGTTCAGATTGTCAGTTTCGGAAAGTTGCCGGAAAATTTCCGATTCAGCCTTCAAATTCTGCCAAAAAGTCCTGGGGGTGGGTGGAGAGAGTTTCAGATACTATTAGACAACGTTTGAAGCGTGCTCAGAAGCTTATCCTCGTTGGAGCTATTATTAATATCTAAATATAAAATAGTACAACAGATATATTTACAACCTGCAGATGTAATCCATTGTTCATCGGTGTTAATTTCTTTCCAGGGTAAAAAGGAATCTCACGATACCGCCCCTCTCTGGCTTCATAGACGTTTCACACCTCATTAAATGTATTTGAACAGATGATTTCTGCTTGAAATGGCAGCCCGTTCACAGGCTGTGTGTGCATCTTGAGACTGAGCCACAGTGGATGCATTTCACAATAGGCAAGTCAAATATCCCTGCTGAGGACTCAAAATCCAACAGCGGGTCGGCTCACTGTAAAATAGAATTCCTGAGGGAATATTTCCTTCAACACCTCAAATTTTAATCATACAGCATTGCATTGGGGAATTTTTCCTGCTGGTTCAGGTATGTTTCCAGTATGTGAAATGTATTCTACCCATGAAATCCGTTCCCTGCCTCTGGGAGGGCAGCTGGCATTGTGAGAAAAACTTTTAGGGTAGTGAGCATGTTAAATGTCCGGTCATTTATTCAGAGAGCTGCATTTTCAGCCCCTGCAACGAAGTCCAGTGTCAGAATACGCTGGCACCGAAAGCGAAAATTAAATAAAAAATAAAGGTTTGAACTGCAATGGTGATTTTTGTCTTGATTTGCTCGTGGCCACCTGAGTCAGCGTTTGTCGCGGTGCATTTCGTTACGGGCCCAGCCGAATTTATCTTGCCAGTAATCTAATTTAAATGCCGTGGGAGGAGAGAGCGGGTCTTGTGGTGCATACTATCGTGGCTCGAGTGCCAAAAAGTTGATATTCAGAACCCAGCTGAAGGGACAAAGACAGAACACAGGCATTAATATTTCATGAGGGAATGCCATTTTCTTTGTATAATCAAAAGTCTTCTTATTTTGCAGTGGTATCCGATTAATTAAAACTCTAGCTGCCATGCACAAAAACGTACGTGTGCATCTCAATTACCGAGTGAATACATTACGCCTCTGCCGTTAAGAGATATTCAGGGTAGTGATCATGATCCCTACCCGCAACAAAAATGTCCTTGCACAGTCAGGGCCTTCACTGCTCCTCTCAAAGAAAGATTTAACAGTCAGATGGATCATTCATTCACATGGTAAATTCATCTATTAATTTACCTATGAAAGGATGCCATAGATGCGGGACGGTAGGCTTTTTATCCCTGAAGCGCGACGCCCCCACACAGCTCGCATCAGCAGCTCAGCAACAATGTCAAAAAAAAACCAAACATTTTAACTCGCTGATTGCAACATTTTTAATGTCACCCTTTTTTTTTACGGCCTCTGCTGAAGAGTTTATTAGTTTGAAGTTTGATTGACGACATATTTGTTGTCTAAAGTGTGGCGTAGGTGTGTGCCCGCGGTGCATATTGCTTTTTAGGCGCCGTGGAAAGAAGGAGGGGGGGGGTTGGACGGGGGGTCAGGTAGTTTATTGGCCCATCACTGGTAGTGCAACAGTATTACATTCCATTTGCATTCTAATTTTGTACAAATCCGCTGCTTGTTCAATGGGCCTTAGTGAGATGGATGCACAGGTTTATAATAAACAGGGGACATCATTATGCAAATGAGGAAAATATTACACCCAGGAGTCATAAAAACGTCTCCGATCTGTGTGGTGGGTGGCGGAGTCTTGAGAAAGTGTGGCACAACACTGTTCATTGCCTTACGCAAATGTCATTATAGTGAGATTAGAAGGCGAGGGGGACCGAGCGTAGTCAAGCAGTCACTGACTTGGATAGGAGACTGATAGGTTTGGCATGGGAGTCTGTCTGTGGTACAACATCGGGCGCTGATTGCACGGAAGATGTACACGGCTTTTAATAATCAGATTTACTGAGCACAAAGCAGCTCTAATTGGTTTTAAATTTTTTGCTAATTGGCATTTATGGAGAGCCGCTCAGCAGGAAAGAGCGATGGCGAGGGGAGGCGGGGCTGTGAATGAGCGGCCTCTGCGGGGCCGCCGCGCTCGTAGAGGCTGTCTGTCAGCGCGGCGACTCTCACACATTAACTCCTCCACAGCGAAATAAATAAATAAGAATGGCCAAACACTCTGTGGGAGAGACACAGCGGTACTTAGTTATGAGCCCCTAGTTAGTATTCAGAGAGAAAAGTGTCCATTAAGGTTAATTTTTAGTCTCTCCCCAGAGCTAGCTTAATGGACAGGAGCTCTAGCAGCCACCGGCTCGGAGTCCCAAACTGAACTGAGCTCTGACACAAACGCACGGCTGTGCGAGGAAACTTAATCTGCATCAAACAGCGTTGCATTAAAACAGCCCGGAGGAGTCTCCGAAGACGTTTACGTCCCAGGGGACGGCACTGTGCTGCTTTTAGCGGCTTTACAGTACCTCACATTATAGTCACAGTTCATGAAAATATACACTGTTAGAAAACAGGCTGCTTATTCTCCGCTCGTATTAAAACTATCAGTCATGTTGTCGCTGTTTTCTTTTAACGCATTCATCTTCACGGTCACAGTTGAATTGGGCTATATTAGTCTTTATTTTAGCCCACCGTGTTCATGTTGTATTCATACATCTCTTTATAAGCAGTGCAGCGGGGGCCTCGGGCCTGCTCGCGCGGTGGCACGGACGTGATGAATGGCTGCCAGGTGCTGGCACTGCCTGCTGATGGATGCGGGGGAAAGTATGCTAATGGCCTATTGTTTTAAGGCCTTCGCTCCGCCGTAACTTATAGCATTGTGAAAGCCTTTCGCCACAACCCCATCAATTTGTCACAACCTAAAAGTTCAGAGTCAGAAGAGAAAAAAAAGGAAATAGTGAAAAGGGCTGCTGGGTGATTTAAAGTCAAATGTGCAGCGGGAGAGCCCGCAGAAGTGGAGTAGGAGGCGGTGTAATGCCTGGTGTGCCATATGTTTCATGGCGCATGTTAGCATAACATACAGCTTGCTCTTGTAAAATGGATATTTAGTTTATAGTGTGCAGGGCGTCTAGCTGATAAAACATCTGTGCAGATGGCTGTGGGTGATAACTCAGTACATGTCATTAGAAAAAAGAAAGAAAAAAAAAAGTCAGAAATAAACCAGAACAAATTATATCCTCTCTGGAAGTTTTTCTGTCTATACAGTATGTCACACAGTGTGTAAGCTGCAGCGTGTACATTAGCCTCAGAGAAAGTGTGGTAGACGGTGTAGGAAGTGGATTTGAACCCGTCAAGTTGACACCTCTTCATTTCCAGTGTCAGCGTTGTACCTGCAATGGAAGCAGGAAACATTCCCAAGAGATCAAGTCTCTCTGTCCTTGGCAGGCCTCCCTGCAACATTTATGAGTGGCAGTACGTCTCTCTCACCTGTTCTGCAGCTCATCATTATTACAGATATTTAGCAGCAGTAAAAAAAAACACAGACGAAAGTTCCCGCGCGGGGGCGGAGGTTGTTTTCAAGCATCGGCTTGCCTCAGAGGCCGGAAGATTAGGCTTTAAGCGAAGGGGAGGGGTGCTGCGGCGGGACGAGCGAGTGGAAAACCGCCTCAGCTGATTGGCCGGTAGGAAGAGACACCTGTCAACCAAGCAAGTCGGGCCTGCGAACGTTCTTCTCTTAGGGCAATAAAGATTTTACGCGAGGGAGCGATGAGTCATTAAACGCCCCTCGCTAAAAGTCAGCGCAACAGTCCTGCAATAAATCCTCCTTTCATGCTGGTAGAGAGAGGTGTTAGCCCGCTGTCCTTGATATATATAGATATTGGGGTGGACAAAATAATAGAAACACAGTACAGTTCGATAGCACCACAAACTACATCCTCCAAAACATCCAGAACATACGAACTCATGATGGCCGCATTTATTGCAGCCGTGTTGTATTAGATGGCATTGATTAGCTAGGTGTGCCCAATAAAGTGGCAACTGAGTGTGTTATGACCTTATAAAGTTGATAAAGCTAATGTAAAATATCGCCGCCGATGAATACTTTCTATTATGTAATGTTGTTTTGTTGCCGTGACCTCGTGCTATGTATCAGCTGCTGCTGCTTGACTTCGTCTCGGCTAGGCCTCAGTTGTCAAAGACACACTGTGTTTATCTCAACGTGACCTCCTAATTAAATAAAGCTTATACATACACTATAGTCACATTGACGTTTTTCTCTTTCCAGCATAAACACAAACCGTCTGAATCAGACAACAAATGCATTTAGAAATACAGTATTTGAAATAGTTTTGGAGCCAAGACAAGGAGAATTAAAAGATTTAGTCGATGTCCTCACAGTGTTGCATGACAGGGAAGAATATTTTTGTTAGCTTCGATTTTGAATTTGTTTTCCAGTCCAGAAAAGTGACCTGAGATCATTATTGAACCACAACGGCGTAATTTGGCTCCAAATATTTCGGTAAACCATTTTTCTTTTTTCTCTGGGCCCTCTGCAGTCTACTCGGTGGTTAGATTCAACGCGTTTAAACTGTGATTTATCAGCACACAGTTCAGCTGATACGCTGTGAATGTCTATGGTGCTAACCCTCGACCAACTTTCTGTGTCTATTTCAGTTCAACGTGTGCAACATGTCTGTTAATTCCAGCTTGTTAGAGTCGTTAGCACTTGACACTGTTTAAATCTGTGACAATGACTCCTTATTTTCCTCCCTGTGCTTCCTTATATACTTATTAAACTGTTGCTTTTCAGTTGTCAGTCTGGCTGCACCGCTGTACAACATTGTCGCAGCCATCTGACTGTACTGTCACATGTTCACTCCCTTTAGCTCAGGTCTCTACCAACTCCTCCAAGAGGGAAATATCTATAGCTTGTTAGTTGCTAAATATTCACCTGCTAGGTTCTAATAAATCAAAATAAAGAGCAGAAAAGCCTTAAAAAGCCTTCTGGAAATACAGACTTGGGTGATAATTATTTATGGGGTGTTTTTACACAAGAGAACTTTCATATTTGACAAATTTGAAAATACTGATAAGTGCAGCTTTAATTTGTGACCTTAAATTTCAATTACATTTTTAGAAGCCAGCAGCAGAACTGATAAGAAAGTTCCAGCTCATTCCAATTTGAGTCTCTGTCGCTGTCATTATCATCAGTTATCAAAAAGGTAAAGCCAAGGCAGATTTTTCTAAAGCACTTCAGCTGGAGGTGACTGTCGAAATTCGGCGTAACTCTGAGGTCGGTGATAATCTCTCGGCAAACAGCAAACATTTTGTTTTCACCTCCAAATGTTGGTGACTAACCAGGGAGTTGACGCTGAATCATTCGACCGTCTGTGTTTCTCATTATCGGGAAGAAAAACAGCTAAAACCGCAAATGTAAGAACATAAATAAAGCTAAATTATTCTTTCATTAGTCTCTTTCAGCTGTCCTCATTGCTGCCTTGGCCTTTCTCTATAATATCTCTGGCTTTTCAACAGCTAATCCTAAAATCAGCATTATCCAGTAAGAGCTTTGGCGCAGTGCTCCAAAAAGGCCACGTGGACAGTTCTTGGTCATGAAGGAAAGTCTGATATGTTCGAGGGGGCTTTTGTCTCCGTACTGTGTGTCAGTTCCACTCCATAGCCTTCAGACAAATTTGAATGGTTGTCTGAGCAAACTAGCAGACTTGTTATACAAGGCACAGCATGTGCGGGCCCATTCAGCTGATCATGCTGTACTTGGTGATCTGCGACATTTCGACTTCATTTTCAATTTCCAACTTTCTTAAAAAAATAATAATAAAAAGTTGGAAAAGCTAGGATAAATCTAAAAAATGCATGCTTACGCAGAATTTAAAGATATCAGTGACTAACCCGGCATCATATCCAGGAGAAGTGGAAATCATTTCAGCGGTGAATTGTGTAGCATTTCACAGCTTTCCACTTTAGCGAGAGAATATATCCTGCCTTATTTCTCATAAATGTATCCCCTCCTAAATCTCTCACTTTCACACTCCCTTCCCCCCTTTTTTTTATTTATTTTTTTATTTTCTTCTTAATCTTTCTCATTTTACGTATTCACTGCAGACATCCAGATCCGGGCAGATAAACCCTTGCCGTTGTGTTTCTAACGGGCTATTTTGCATAACAAGGAACATGATATGTGACATCAAAGACATTAATTGGCTAAAGTGCTTCCTGATGAAAAATCTTTCTCCCTCTCTCTGTCTCTCTCTCTCTCTTCCCGTGCCGGTTCTGTGTCCGTTGCAGGATTTAAGACCTTGAATCTCTACAAGAATGAATGAATGTAAACACAGATAATAACCTAGAAAATCCATTTCAGTGGAGCAGCCGTGACCCTTGATTTTCTCCCAGACCCTGCAGTAATCTCTTCCCGAAGGACAGTGCTGACAAAGTATGATGTGCTGCTTTCAATGTATTCAAAATAACTGGTGATGTAATTTGGTAATGTAAGCATGAGTCTGTATATCATTCTCTCTTTTTTTCCCCCACCCCAGACAGAAGCACAGATAAGCATTTTCACTCTGTCACATAACCTTGAGTATACAGTATATATTGTCTCAGAGGACAAAGTCACATGGACAAAGTCTCTCTCTTTATTAGCAAAAAGATCCCTGCTGGTCACACCTCGACGTTCATCCACCCGTCCTTGTGTAATAGCTGCTACTACAGGCTTATTAATAGAGTGATTATTTCCTGGAGAGCTAAACCCGGAGCATGCAAGTGTCAGTCATAGATCTCTGGGCTAGCTTGGTGACTGCAGTTGGTAAGTTAGTTACGATTTTAGAGACCACTGTCAGCTCTTCTGAAAACTTTCTGCACACCATACTTTTTAATCAAATGAAGGTTGAATAAAGGTGGACTGCCAGCCAGTAGAGGGTATTTGTTAAATGAGCAAATAAAATAGTTGTTTGGGAGCACTTTAATAGACTTTCAAATGAAGCTTTCGAGTATGAAATGAAGCTCTATTATCAGGTAGATGAGTGGCGGGGAAGGACCCAAATTCAGGCTGACAAGGAGAGTTCAGTGACAATATGCAGTGATAAAACGAAGATACAAAAGCTTAATGTAATAGGTAGCAAGTTCAAACAGGCGTGATTGAAAATCCACACACTGCACAAAGAAAGTTAGAGAAAATAACTATACACCTTCTTTTTAACGGTAGTTCTCTGTTTTTTAGTATCGTATTGAAAACTTTGTTCTGTCTCTGTATTATGTTACGGTTATTTCTCTGTTTTTATACAAGAAATAAATATATTGTTTATTACTGTATTTTTCTGCTTTCTTAAATTACATAAACTGTACCAAAAATGACACTCAGACTCATTATATAAAACTACCAACGATTTGTTATTTATTAGTTTTACATGAATGTGTATCTTTACATTAAAACAGAAAATAAATTATTACAGTTGTTACTTTGATTTTACTTTGTTGTTGTTGTTGTTTGGAAGCTGCTGTCATTTGACCACTTTTTGAAGATGTGGTCATTTTACAGTGCGGCTACTGTAATGAACAATCTGGCACTGACTGGGCAAAAGGGGGCTGGTATACATACTGACAGGGTGGTTGAGGAAATGATGAGACACAGGTGGACTGTGGGAGTCAGGTGAGTCAGTCTGAGGCTATCGGGCTTGTCCGATATCAGACGGGCAGACGCAGACCTGCACGACTTCCATCACTGTCTTGCCGAGCGCGCTGCGTGTGTGCATTAAGTGATTATGTTTTGCTCCAGAGGCAGCGTGAGACGTGGAGACGCCAAAGTCACGTGCGGTTGTGTGATTCACTTTTCCCTTCATGAGCTGCAGAAGAGAAAAGCTTGATGGGAAATGACTTGCCGGTAGATTTACCGACTGTTTTACCACTCACAAAATAAAACAACACTTCCATTATAATTGTATTAATCAACCTAAACTTAAGCAGGTACATGTACATTACATTTCCCCATAATTGAAAATTGGTGAAAACCATTGACTGAAATTATTTGGGAAACATGTTCATTTATTTTAACACGAACACACAGTTGCATTGATTTGTAGTGTTGTTTGTGTGTTTCTAGCAATTCTCACATACCTGTATCATATACATACAGTATATTGTTCCTGGGATTGGAAGTATTATTTGCACTACAATTGCAGGATATAATTATGTATGCATCCCTGCTGTAAACATCATATAGCCTATAATAAATGCTGGATGAATAATTCTGTTTTGCACCAATAGGAAGAATCGCCTGCGTCCAGCAACACAGCAGGTCAGTGCTCCGTTCAGGCAGGGAGCGAATGATTCGTAGAAGTTATTATTCTGCATCGTTTGTTTGCTTTGCCATTGTCGTCGTCAATGCTGCTGCAGAATACCTTCAGCTTGATTTACATTTTATTCCAAGTCTTTTATTTATTATTTTTGTATCGGCCTGTTTGTCTTCAATATCTTCATCTAAGTAGCTTTCAGCTTATTAAAAAAAAAAAAAAAAAATCTAATAGAGTCAAATGTTTCTCATGCAGTTTAAGTGATCTGTAAAGTGAAGTAATCAGTCAGGAAATGGCTGAACAGAGGGGCAAAAAGCCAGAGGTCCATGACAGCTAAAATGAGAGCATTTTGTATTCTCCTTCCTAATGGGCTCGGCTCCAGCCGTGCAATACACACAAATTCATCACTTAACTTCCTAGCGTCAGTAAGAAAAATAAGTAAAATTACAAAGTAAATGAGTGTAAAAAAAGGGTGCAGAAGACAGCCAGTAACAGCGGATTTCACGAGTGATTGACTTTTAGCGACTATATTCCTACGTGCTATGCTGAATATTAAGGGGATATATTGCAGGATATTCAAAAAATATAAAAAAATCATTGTAGTTTCTGGGATTTTCTCTCTTTTTAGACCAAACAAAACACTGCTTGGTATGAAGTCATGTAAATTGTTGGAGAAAGGCGTCGGTTGAACTTCTAGGCCAGCTTCTCGCTAGCTTTTCTTCACTTCTTTTATTTTAAGGGCTTGGCCTCACAGCATTTATGCAGTATTATCAGTACGGGAACACAGTAAAAGGGAAGAAGCTGACATATTAGCTGTCTCACACCAACCTGTTTTGAACAACACTTTGAAAGAAACACATAGTTTCGCATTATTTGAATATCTAGTTGTGCACGTTACGTCCTTACGAGGGCAAAGCAATACAACGAGACATATCTATGCCAACTACGCCAAGAGAACTTTAATCTTTGCGTCACCTAAGCCTCCTTGGACAGGCCACAAACACATAACATAACACAACACATTCTTATGAGACCAAGGACTTTACCTAAAAAACAGTGCTGGCACTGAAAAAACTTTTTTTTCCTGCATGAAGTATGAATCACTGTTCAAATAGCAACGATGACAACAATTACTTACATGAAGTGTATTCGATTTAGACGTAGCCGAGTCACCCTGACCTCCGTCCTGCTGCTCTGTTCACCTGGAAGGTAAAAAAATGTTAATTAAAAACTTAAAACATGCCACGGCCCATCTCGGACGCTCAGACCTCGAACCAGATTCAACGGCATCTACTGTATCGCAACATGTTACGAGAACAGTTTTTCAAAAAGTACTACTGCAGACTGAAAGTGGGAATCTCACTTCCCGATGGTAATTGGAATTACACTGACTTTTCATATTTCTTCAGATAAATCTTTATCTAAAACTTGCAGATGTTGCCTCAGTGTATTTGGATACACAAATATCCACCAAAGCAAGCTGTGCTTGATGTAATTAGGCATTCTTCCAGTTTAATCAAGTAATCCCAACACCAGACACACACGTACCGACTTCCTCACTGTTTGAAAGCAACTCAATTTCCAGGCAGAAACATCAAGCGGAGCCTCGGCCTATAAAGTTCCTCTTCCCATTCACATTTCTGTTTATCTGCTCTTCATTACAGACTCCCTCTATCATCACGGCTGCGACTTGACACCGCTTCCAGGAGCCTCTTAGAAAAACAACTGCATATTCACCAAGTCAGGATTTGGTTGACTTTTCCACAGTGGCTTTGCATAAATCAACTTTGGAAGTGATCCCCGAAGGTTCATCGCGGGAGCCGTGCGGCGATAAAGGAAAAAAAAAAAACCAACAATCGGTTATTATTTTTCACAATAGTGGGAGCAAATTGCAGCAGCGGCGGCGCTCGGCGCCTGAAAAGTGGGTGAGATTTTAGCTGCTTAACCGTGGGTCATCTCCTGTAAGTAGTGAGCCGTTTGGATTAGCTACTCCTACACTGCTGTAATGTGGGACTGCTACACGCGGGAGTACGCATGACTAGGCGATGGCGTGCGCGCGCACACACACACACACTGTAGGCCTCTTTGTACACACACCGCTGTTGATCAATATGTGTGATGCAGATTAGAGATACTTGGCTTGCTGACACCTACACAAAAAACCAATGCTCACATAGGCGTGACATCCTCCTCCGCTTGACATCACTTATTTAACATTTACTGTATATCAACACAGTGTTGTATGGGTTTACAGTCAATGTCAGGCGGATATTCTTGATGGTATTTTTATTTATACGATCGGGTATACACGTAGGACACTTCATACATACTCACAAACAACAAATTACCACCGGAGGTTAATTAATCTGCAGGTAACCACAGCAACAGTACTCTTTTACGCTTTACACCTTCACTACAAGTGAACTCAGTGGTGAAAGCAACCGTGGGGTAAAGTGACTAAGTAAATGGGATTTCTTACATGTTGCTCAAAGGCCGTGGCTGCCATTTAAGATAGAGAAGTTGTGTCCTTATTTGGGGGGGCACTGTGATTTAGTGTAATTCTCTCAGTATTTATAAAATCCGGCTACAGACCTGGCTCAGTCCAAAGCAGCAATACTTCTTTCCAAAAAACAAAACAATGACGCCCAGATTACTGTGAATAATCCACAAATCTTTCGGAGGATTCCTTTCATCCGTCTCTTTTCTTTAGGGATTCACGAAGAAAAAAATGGGGTGGTTTTTGCATGTTCTCCGTCTCAGTGTGAGCACGAGTTTGCGATGTCGCATGCAACATGCATGCAAGTATGTTTATATAAGTGTTAAGAGTTAGTGGATGAATCACTATCATCATAATGCATGAATCATGCATCAATAATAGGCTCATTTCATGCTTGATCGATGATGACGAAGACACAGAAAAATGGCGATGCTGGACAGAGAAGTACATTTTAAAGAGACTCCTGGATTTCACAGATCATGTTTGCAGGGGAGTTTATGTGTTATTAAGAGGAGTCAAGCTCCCCCGTTGTTGTAGAGAGTTTTAGTCATCAATGGCCAGCTCAGGCAGTGGAGAGAAAGTGCACAGGAGTCCAAAATGTCTTATGCTGAAAGGTTTGTTGAAGCTTGGCCAAGGAGAACGGAGGATTTATCAATATGCTTGTCAGGACATGATGCCGCCTCAGTTCTGAAGAAGCTGTCCTCTCTGACTCATCCGAGCATGGTGACGCAAACACTTGATGCCCATAAATGATCACACGCAACGCACTGGTCTGACTCGGTAGGAACCTCCACGTTATGTACCTAACTGTTGCGTCAGGGGAGTAAGACAGCGCTATCCTCTGACCTCGGTTACCATAGTAATGATCAGAAGACAAACATCCAGCTGGTCAGCATCTCAAGGAGAGAAGTCACAACCTAACGCTGTCTCTGCAGTGAACTCAAGACATATGACGGATCGTATGTGACGTGCTAGAATAGAAATGATTATAGTTTGCACTCTGTTGCCTGCGTTGGTTTTCTCTCGGTTTCCTCCCACCATCTGGGGGCACGCAGGTTAGGGTAACTGGCGTGAATATGATCAACATTCGGTCTTAATTCAAAATGAGAGATAAATATTATTTATTAATATTTATTTTGCTGGTAAGTTTTACTAATATTTTAATTTCAGCTAATTAAATACCCAAACTGATTGAAGAATGTGCTCCTTTAAAGAGGTCAAAACTCCAGCAACACTTAAAAATGTGCTGTTTGAATTCTTAATTTTCAATGCACATTAAGTTTCTGTTTAGTGTTGATGTTGAGTGTGTATGTTGCCATTGGAATCCATTGTAATTCCTATAAAACCGGGCTATACGTGAATCTGACAGGGCAGAGAACAGCAGCTGTCGTGCTCTATATGTGCCACAAATGTTCAAATGCGTTGGATTTGCGGTCACACCCCCAATCGGTGATACCGCAGCAGGTGTTCTGGCCTCGGCAGCTGTTTAGAAATGCCTGTTACGGCATTGCTGATTGGGGTGGGGCGGCATGTCTGAGAGTTTGAGCTCACGGGGAGCAGAGCAGCAGCCCTTTTGTGGTTTAGTCCTGATTTACCCATCAAGAGCGTTTTAACATTGCCAAAGGAATTTCATTAGCCTGGCTGTCAGCGGAGACTTCAGACCATGGTTTAAAGGCTTTTCACTGCTGACAAGAAGAACACTGTGGGGGGAAACGGCGAATTCTTGAAACTTTTGACAGGAAAATGGTGACATTCAAAGATAGTTTAGCTGCAAAAAAAATAAATAATAATTGTGAAAAATGTTGTTGATTTCAGAATGTCAGAAGGACACATAACATATATAATAGAAAGAGACGCTGGTTCAAATTTGAAAATATAGTTGTTTGAGGCTTGTTTAGATTTCATTCTGCATTTAAATTCAGCACATGGAACAACAAGCATTCCCTTTAATTATAAAACACACCGAAGAAAGCAGTGATAGGACTTCCTTTGTTGTTTGTCGGTCTCTGCATTTTAGAGGGAACTGAAAACAAATGACTGTCGAGCCATTACCTTCCTCACATGAATACCTGCGGTAATTCCAAACATCAGCAACAGTGACTACTGGCTATTCTGAACTTGGTAGCTTCCTGTGAAAAGTTTTTTCTCCTGTGAAGCTGAAATGACTTTTCGAAAGTATAAATTTGCGTTGTTGGTCCGAATAAGTTTTCTAGTGTGGTGTCTTCTTTGTGTCGTTCGGGAGTGTTAAACCATAAACCATCCAGAAAATCAGCCAAAAATAAAAAAGGAAATGCAAGATGAACATCTGGTGGTGCTAATTCCAGTTGGGTGCCATTATACCGTTGCAAAAGAACTGGATACAACAACACACAATAGACCTTTTTTTCTTTTTTTTTTTTTACGGCAGCCATTTTGACGTGAAATAGTAGGTGTTAACAGTGATGCTAATTAAGGTCCCATTCCATTCAGGTCAAACAGAGTCAGGGTGCTGCTGTGGTGCATGATTGTTCACTGGAAAGGCTCTGCTGCATAAATGGAGCCTTAATTAGCATCACTGGCACTCCAGGCAAAACTCAAATGGTGAGAAACAAAATGGAAATACAGGCATTTATGTTTGTTTCATTGTATTCATTTGAGTAACATGGCACAGGCGTGATGATAATGATCTGACCTGATCCACAGAGCATCAGTCAGCATCGCCAGGAGCTTGACTGACTAATCATCCAATCGGGACGCACCGTTCCTAGCGCGCACACGCATACTTGATAGCTGGACGCAATAAGTGAAAACATAAAAGGGACACGGACAAGTCGTTTGAGTCCTCGTATCTCGAGTCCAAGTCAAGTCTAAAGTCATTTATTTAAGTTTCAAGTCGTTGCAATAATGAGTCTAAAGCCTAAACTGGAAATATGCCAGCTTGAAATATACCACAACGGTTCCTTTAAAGCACGTCCTGCTTTGTTATCTTATCCTGAGGGGAACATAGAATATGGCATTGCTCCAACGTGTAAAATTAGTACACATTGCACAGAGGGTAGAAAAAGCAAGGTTAATGGGGGCACGACAGCTCATTGCCCCCGGTGCCCCCTGACAAGTTAATGCGGGCATGGGATCTGTGCATGGTTGCCAAATATCTGTGTTGAAAATATCTATATTTAATTGGTATTGGTGTCTGCTGTACCATCTCTCAAAAAAAAAAAAAACTACAGCAGTAGTACTCAGAGATGAAGAATACTCCAGGGAAAACAATACATTAAAGTCGAAACTCGATGTTAAATTACAGCAACAAAAAAAAGAAAAAAAAGAAAGAAAACATCACTTGCGGGAAGCCACAAAGTTTCTGGTCCATATCAGAATCTGCCTTCAAACCCCGACATCGGCCAAACCTTTGCTGATATCGCTGAGCAGACTAACATCCCCTCGTTATCAGTACACATGTTCAACCACCTGCTACTTTTAACATTAACAGCTTCTCTTTGCGACATTAAAAACTCAGTCCAGTTCTGTAATAGTATTTTTCCGTCCGAGGTCATCATTCCACCTCCCGTCCCTCTCCATCCTGGCTTTATCTCACTCTTGCTCATCATCTCTGCTGATCTGTGTTTCCAAGCCTTAATGTGCCTCCTACACCGCCTCCGCTGACCCCGCTCAGCTCCTTTTGCCTTATCCTCCCTGACTCAGCCTATCTGCACACCGTCTACACTCCCCATAGTCCTAGCCTTAGCCTGCTTCCATTTGTTGTTTCCCCACAGACATTTTCATTAAGATGATGTCAGGATAGACCTGGCTCATTCTGCATTATGTTTACTCAAGGAGATACAGGCCCGGACGTCTTTCTCCTTTGTTGTGATCTTACCGGGCTTAACATGGCTCTCTTTAAATAAGTAGAAATAATTGAAAAAAAAACATTCAAATGGAAGACGATAAGATAAGCCTGTGGAATCAAAATGATTAAGTCCTTTAGGATTTACTAAGATGCAAAATGCGTACATTAGAAATTCACAATGAGCAATAGAGGAACACATTAAAGTAGTGGTTCCCAATATGGAGGGCCAGGACCCTCTCCAGGGGTCCTAACATGAAGCTGAGGTATTAAACAGATGATTAGAGAAATAAATAATCACGCAAAATAATGTCTATTTTTTACAGTTTTTGCTTTCTTGCAAAATATTGAACATTTTTTCCCAATTCCCAATCACCCGTATCAAAAAGTGAGAGAAAGAAAATCGTTCTTTTTAGTTCAGCTGTCCCAAAACCCATATCCGATTCCAAGACTTCTATAAGATAGATTTTTTAAAAACACTGAAGCAACAGAAGCCAAAAAAATCTTGACTTTTAGTGCCTAGCATGTGTCAAGCTCCAAAAAAAAAAACACTGCTTCCTACATTTATACTTGCATTTTTGAATTTGGCCCTCTTAGCCTGGTAAAAATCTGTCTTTCAAACTCCAGGCTCTCAGCCTGTGATGTAGTCTTTTTGTTCGCAGATCAACATCATGCCAGGCGTAGGTGTTAAAAGTCACCACCCAACTCCCTCATGTCCAAACCAAGCTTTTTTAGACAGGCGTTTTACTGCCTACTGACACAGGATTAACCAGAAAGTGTAACACTAATTACTAACAGCACGGCAGACACAAAAAACATCCATAAAACTTTGTACAGACATTCATGGTCCCCAGAGGTCGAATCCTACTTTCTTCATGCACTGACTTTTTCTCCAGCACCATAAGGAGATTGAATTTTTTTACTTATCCTCTGAAATATCAAAGGAGGGATCACTGCTAAATTCATTAGTTCACGTCCCAGTGGATTGGGCAATCTTTTGACTCTTCTTCCAGCTCTACCACAAGGTTAACTTTTGTGGATGGATTTTCATGCCGCTCGCAGTCAATCTCTTAATCCCCTGCCATTTTATCCAGTACCATTATCAAGTCAAAACTCCAACTGATCTGGCACTTTGCTTTAATACCAGCAAAACTACATTAGCATCAGCCATCAATTGTAGTTTTTGGCTTCGCCCACCAGAACTTTCATAGGATAGAGACCCATGTCCAACACTGTATCCTGTTCTCCTTTATGCACCCATGTGGTAGACCCACTGTTAGCGTTTTAGCTAGGCGCAGCATGCACCTGTTGGTCATGCAGCATTTCGGGCGCGTTGATGTTGATAACTTCATCAGCTCCTCCGCAAAGTACAGAACACATTATCACAGAATGAGCCAAGAGATCTGACCTTTAAGTGTAAAACCACTGGCGCGAGCGAGGTGGCGAGCCAAAACCGATGGGAAACGGTGCGTAAAAAGGAAGTTGATCTTCACAGAGCGAATTGCTCTATTTGCTTTAAGCACAGTAGAGTAAAACAAGGGTTGATAGTAAATGGATGTGATTAGGGCTCTGCAGGCTGTGCACTAGTAAGCAATAAGTCATAATGATCGCCCAGTCTATACTGTCATCAGCTGAATATAATCATTCAAAGTGTACCCCTGCAGTGTTGCACCAATTAAAGCTAGTTTTATGTCCAACTTTGTGATGTTAACAATGTGTGTATTTAACACCGAGCACTACACTTTCATGCTGTGTGTATCAGTAATTATCAGGCTCTTGTGCATACAGAGCATTACTGAGCTGTCACATAAAAGGTTGTCTTGGGTCACCCCTACTGTGGTAACAAAGCAAGATGACAGAAGGTTATTACGGGTCATTTGTCTATAAAGTGGGCTGTGTTTTCTAGTCATGTTTAAACTGCACAGTTGGAGACGTTAACACTGCATTTCACTTTTTAACCCACACACTCCTCCTTTCTTCAGCCGTGTCGAGTCTCGGTGGATTTTTCTTAATTACTCTCTTCTATGCAACTACGGCAGAGCAAATCAGGCATGGGGAATGAGTTCTCCGACAAGGACTTTAACAGCCGTGATATTTCTTTTGTCGCAGATTTCAGACAACTGCCAGGCTTTGCAGTGACACCCTGATTGCTGTCTGCATTAAACGCAGCATGTGTGCAGCCAGGTACTTTCTGGCTGAGGAGCTGAAAGCAGGGTTCTTATATGGGCTTATAAGGTTTGACAGGAATCCTACAGGACTGAAATGGTGTTTTATAGTTAATACGTGAGCTTCACACAGCACAGCCCTGGGCTCTTGATGGTGTTTTAGAGCTTCATGGACACAATGAGGAAAATATACAGTATAAATTCCACTCTTATGTAATCATCACCAAGTTCTGCATTAAGTATAATTTAAAGTACTTGAACCATTAACATATTTTTTTTCCACTTTGTTCTTTTACTTTTCTACAGTTCAGAGAGAATATTGTATGTTTTACTCCACCACATATATTTCACAGCTATAATTATCAGTTACACTGCAGGCTGATTTTTTTAAAAGATATGATTGTTTGTTGTGAAATTAAACTGATGTTGTTGCAGGCTGTTTGTCCGTCGCTTTAGTCCAGACAAACATTCATGGTCCCCAGAGGATGAATCATACTAACTTTGTTTATTTCTTCTAGCTCCACCTGCGGGTTCTTTTACAGAAAATTCTGTATCGTGTTAATTAATGTATTAATTATCCTGAAATTCAGTTCATATGTGCATGGTACCCAGAGGTTAGACCCCAGTGATTAAACACACTTAACTCAGATTCTGCTTACTTGTTACAGTACATGAAATGTACCCAGTCGTCATCATGTGACATATACAGCTACATCCACTGAGGAAAAACTGTTAAACACACTTAAATGGGCCAGAACATTAAGTAAAGGGACCTTGAGTTAAATTTATTTGGTCGCTTTAACAATTTTGTTCCTTTTTGAGCAGCTGCAACAATAACGATGCCTCCGTGTCACTGCATCATAATAACAATTATACAGTACATTTGGGCCTTCTACATAATTAAAAGTAGTTTGATAGTAAACACTTAAATACATATTTTACAACAGAAATTTAATGTCAAATTGACTAGTTTTCCATCCCATTATTTCCACTTATCCTGAACTAAATGATGTGAATACTTCTTCCACAGTCAGCAGTACCTACTAAATCAACAACTTCAGTTTTTCCATAAGGGTTAGTGGCAGCAGCTCTTATGCATTGACGGGATGTGACCCCAATGTTTCAGAAATCCATAGTCAATTACTCATACAATGTTAGCAAGTGATGCAACTAAATAGCACTGATTACAGTTTGGTAAGGTGTTTGGGAAATTTTCCTGCTGCCATCTGCAAAACTAGGCTTAAAAATAGGGTGGATTGAATCCAAGATTTTACAGATAGTCCTAATTTTAACCGATTTGATGGACACTAGAACGCAGACAGAGAGAGGAAGTAAAGAACAACATTGCCCTCTTCTGGTCTGTTGAAGTGATTACTAAAAACATTACAGTTCCTACAATATCCTCCCCAAGTTCACACAGTAGTAAAGGTGGAAAGTGATTAATTGCATTTACTCAAGTACTTTACTGAAGTGCGAGCTGAGAACGGACATGATTGCAATCATGTTTTCATGTAAGTACAGTTTCGAGGTACTTCGAAAGGTCGTTTTAAAAACAGGATGTTTCCTTGTAATGGTGTAGAGTAATTTTTTTTTTTAGTGCTGTATTGCTACTTTTGCTCAAGAATTGAATGACTTGAATTCGTATCCTCTCCTTCAGGATCAGAGGAGCAGATCTCATTAGTCAGATTTTTATTAGATGTGTTTGTTTTTTAAGGATATAAAGCATGGTATGGTGCACAGACTGTACAGTCCTCTGTTGAGAAAAGTTTTTGAAAGGCTCATATAACATTGACTTCACCTGATATGGCAGCAAGTTGTGTTATCAAGTTACCTTTCAGCTTATTTTTAATGAAATATACCTTACACAGTATCTCATGGACACCAGCTTAAAACGATGCATACAACTGCAGAATAACTCTTTAAAACAATGCTTGGTATAAAGAAAATTCTGCTAGAAATATCAATTTATAATGATTTGTTTCTCAACATAATTTCACTTATTTCAGGTTTGTAGTGAAGTCCTAAGTGTTCATTCATTCATAAATCATACTTCCTCGTTTTCTCTTGATAATGAATTAACTCATTTTCTCAAGTTAGTTTTGTTATTATCTCAAGAAATAGAAGTATAGTCTTTTAAATCATGGCAGGACAACATTATTTAGCGCGGCAATGTCAGAGGAGCAGGAGTGTATTGATCAGTGCGTCACATCCGTCAGTCTGCATCAGGTGAGCATGGCATAACGTCACATGTGATGGAAATCTCAGGCCTATCACATCTGCTTCATTATCTTAAAACATTCCACATTAAAATTCCTTATAACATGAAAATGGATGAATTAATGTCCACTTAGGGCTTCTGTAGTGTCGCACATGTGCACAGATCTCATCTGTATTCATCTTCTTTGCATAATTAGAGACAAAATAAAACAAATATCATGATACAGCAACCCAAATATGGCGTCTCATTCGGCTTTGTGAGGCTGTTTATTTGATATGCAGGACTTTGATGAACCCACCAGGAGAGGGAGACAGAGACTGCAGTTTATTGAGGGCTGGTCCACAGATTTGGTGTGATCATGTGCAATGATGTCACCGATACACATCTACAGCACGTCACCAGAAACTTGAGCAGTCTTTCCAAATGTCGGCTTTTGTAGTTCTCAAAGTGTTGCCAACAAGTATTCATTTCAACCTTTGATGATGCACCATATAATGAATAGTCAGACATGAACAGTCCTTGGCAGCCTTTCCACAATTCCTCCAGCAGGGAGCAACATATGTGTGAGCATCCTTACGTAACAGTGCACTGTAGCCATAGGAGACTTATGTTTAATAACCAGTTACTCTACAGTGAGATGTCACCATTTTTAGGTTGAGCATCACATTGTGAAGCCCATTAACGAGACCTAACATCTATATTTTACCAGTGCACTCTCATAGAAGCTGCAAAAAATGAGTGAATGCAATGCAGCACAGCTGGATTCATCATAGTATAAGACACCAAGATTTCAGCCAGTGAGACAGTGTGTTGCCATTTCTTTTTTATTTGTTTTAGTACAACAGTTCAAGTCAACTAGCCACTGTATCTATTGAGATGCCAAAGTGTATTGCTCGTTTGCATTCCATGTGTAGGCCCCTGTTTAGTGTTCTTCAAGGTGGAATCCATTTTGCATGTCTGGCATGTTAATTCACAGCTATACAGCAAGAAGTCATGTGCTTTAAAGACAACTTGGTATTTTTAACAAAAGCAAAGAATCAGCAGCGGCACGAAACATGATGTGCAGGAGCAATCTAGCAGAATCCGGGGTAGCAAAGCTGCACTAAACACTTGCATGTTTTAACAGCCGACGCCTTTGATCAAACCTTGTGCTACTTTTTTTTTTTTTTTTTTAAATATACAGTAAGTGCCGAGAACAGGTGTGATTCACAGGAACATTTTCAAAACCCACTATGAAATAGGCAGGGGTAAAAGACCTATGCATAGAAACATGCTTCCTCAAAAAAGGATAAGTACACACTGCTAATTTTCAAAAAGGGCAGAAGCTGCACTGACAAGCTACATAATCAAATGGATTAGACTCAACAGGGGGGGTAGAGGCGGGTTGGGGTGGAAACCACATGTAAAACCAGCGCAAGTACACTTATAGCAGGAGAATTGAAAAAATACACAAAGTGGAACTTGTATTTCTTATTTCAAAAAGGTGGGTAGTGAACACAACAAAAATACTGGCCGAACAAAAAATAAATCAATCTTTGGATACGTAAAAAACCCTATACAATCCCCCGTTTGCAACTTTCAGTCTTCCGAAGTGCCCTCTTTGGTTTCCTTGTTCTTTCGCACCTCTTCCAACTTCTTGTCCTGTTTAAAAAGAACAGGGGGAAACATTAAGAGTCAAGGTCCAACACCTCCAAGTGGAGAAAGCATGCAAGTTCATCCAAGCAGAAGACACCAACCTTCTCCTTGAATTTCTCATTCATCGCTGCCATAAGTGCTGTGCGGTTCTCTTTGTTGGCCTCCATCTTCTGATTGAGTTTCTCCTCTGCCATCTTACTGAAGTTGTTGTTCTCCTCCATAGCTTTCTGCAGCACTTCCTTCTCATGCTCGCGCTTCTCAGCTAAGTGCTTCAGAACCTCGGCTTCATGGTTCTGAAAAAAGAAAATTCATGTTTTAGTCACCATGCCACAAGCAGTCAGACACTGATGAACTCACTGTGTAAGTGACTAGAGTTTTGCTCTTAATTTTAAATAAATCACGCTCAGTTTTTACCTTGCGTCTCTCCTCTGCAGCATCCAGCTTCCTCTGAATTTCCTCCAGTGAGACATCCTTCTTCTTAGGAGGAGACAGGGGGAAGTCACCCTTGGCATCTGGGGCAGGAGCAGCCAGGATCACCTCAAAGGCTTGTCCAGAGGCCCGCTTGTCGAGCTCCTTGACCTGGATATCTGAGCACACACAAAAAAGGTACAACATTGCATTAAGAAACAGCCTAGATTAACTACAATCCTGCAATATTTCATATTTAAATGTTTAAATATACCTTCGGCGGCTGCCATTTTAACAGTGCGTTGCAGGTCAAGTTACCTAAATAAAAAAAAGGGGAAAAAAGGTTTTTATGGCTTCACTTTCATCTAAAAATGAGTGACCTCTAGTGGATACATTTCCAGAGCAAATCACCTCCATCTAAACAAGCTTAAAACAAAGCAGTGGCAACACCCGGTGGCCGCCTTCAGCACTGCAAGCAACCACCGCCCATCAAGCCACACAAAACGGCACTGCACGTTTTTACACATACACACCCCTCTCCCCAATTGTTTAAAAAAAATATAGAGAAATTAATTAATACATGTGGCATTCAGTCCAATGTAAGCACATGGACCACCTAATCTAGACAAGGGCTTTCCAAACATGCCCCTGTTACTGTTAACTGTGAATGAGCGACGACAGACATTTCGTTGAGACAAAAGGCAGTGATCATGAGGGTGGGCACGGCGGGTAGTGCCAGGTGCAGACAGGCCTAGACTTCGGCCTACTTAACATTTAAAATAAATAAAATGCATCAGGGTAAATACGATTAGTGTGTAGTGACTATAGCCGAGGAGGCAGAATGATCATCAGGGAGCACCTGTTCCCTTGCACCATGTGTTTGAGCTGCAGGAGGGGGAGACACAAGTGTAAGACAACAGCCAAGAGCTGGTGCTCAAATATAAGACTTATATATTAGGAGGAACACTGGAGCAAACAGCTGTCATGTCGTTTAACCCAGTGAGAACGAGCTGAATGAGTTAAAAAGACCACTCCCCTAATGATCCACAAAGGCCACTACTAACTATATGAACGTGCATTTGTATGCTTGTCGTCCATATAATGGCGAAACTAGACGTCTCCTCCTTGACTTGGCTATAATTAGAGTAAGGTTTGGTGAATGCCCACACCTTCTCCACGCCACATTTTGCCACCCACGGGCTGGCATATTTGTGAACTGGTGGCAACAATGACAATATGTCTCCTTCATTTGCCTTTTTTTTTTGCCCCCTCAAGTATAACCAAGCAAGCCTCGAAACAAAGGGCGCTTTTGACGAGCAGCTGCAAACAAAAGACAGGCAGGTGATTTCCTACTGAAAATGTCGAATAATACATTTGGGGAAAAAAAAAGAGGTTTGGTGCCGTCGAAGAAGGAGTAAAAAGCAGTCCTTCAAGTCTGTCGCTTGTCTGTCTGTCTGTCTGTCTGTCTGTCTGTCGGTGCCAACTGTGCCAGTGTCTCCTCCGGCATACAAAGGGCTAACAAACCGCCACAAAGAGCAGCAACAACCGCCGCCTCTGTCTGTTTTTTGTTTTTTTTTTAACCGTTGGAACTCAACCCCAACGGTTAAAAAAAGTCTCACGAGCTCTCCACCGAACAACCTGTCAGTTACACTAGAACGTCAGTTAGCCCACGTGCTAAGCTAACCGAACCCATTCACAAAAAGAAAAAACGGTTAAATTTTAAAATCTGAACAGCCCACTCCCCACCACACACACACACACACACACAAACACAAAACACCAAACTCCATTAAAATATTAAACCTTCCTCGCCTGTACCCCTTCACGGTGTTGTGAATGTAGTAATATTCGTACTTACAGACGGAAAAAAACAAACAATTCCCGAGGACTTTTCTTCCCAGTTGTGAAGATGCTGTCTGTCACACCCAGCTTCAACGAGCGGTGGATGCTGCTGCGTGCTCCTCTCTCACAGACTACCGCGAGCCCTCTGCGAGAGCGTGCCCAGCGCGCGCATAAATGGACCAAAGCGAGTGCCGTCACGCCGATGGCGCCGTACGATTGGTTGTCCTTGTCTCCTCCTTGGTGCCTGTGGGAATTGTAGTTTTTTCCGTGAATTCCGCTCCAGACAATGAACTTGAAGTGTTTTCTGCGTCAACGTTGATCTATGGTGTTTATTATTACAGTGGAGAGCTAAACTGGGCGAGGCAGGGATACACTGTTATATACTGGGAAGTAGTTTATAGGACAAAACACTTTAGAGGTATTGTTACAGTGAGTCCACTCATTGCTTCACCCAGTGCCTAATATAATGGATTTTGGAAGTTTCACTGTAACAGATGGTTTTATTTTTTTGGCATTTAGGTTTTAATGAGCTTATGGAAGCCAGTAGCAGTTTAACATGTAGCTTACGTAAGTCTTGCATAAAATCTTCTTCATAGATTGTGTACTTTTCTATGAAGGAAAATTAAGTAGATTTTATTTGATGAAGTAAACAAATTATATTTCAAAGCTGAAAGCAGAACATTGTACATGTATAGAGGAAGATCCAAAGATATCTCAACTTCCAAACTGCTAAGCTTTCAAAAGGTTTTTATTCTGTCAATACACATTTTGATATATTTGATATTTGAGATCTTTCCCTTGGTCAATTATGCTGTGGTTATAGATTTAGGGCCTAGATGTTGGTGTTCAATCCCAAGGCTCTCCAGTCTGCATGTTGAAGTGTCCTTGAGTGAGATACTGAACCCCAAAATCCTCCCAAAAGGCTGCTCCAAAAAGGGTGTGTGAATATGTATGGTTAGCTCCCAAACACTGATTGCACCTTGCATGGCCATGTCCCTGGAATGACTAGATATCCAACGTGGTGACTGACTGGGAAGAGAAGTTGGGTTAGGGGGAGGGCAATGGGGAAAATATAATAAGATAAATATCATCTGACACTGATGCACACAATTCTTAGACGTAAACTGTGACCTAATGTAGGTGACAAAGATGCAATGATCCCTGGTTGTACTCTGAATCTGTCATGTGGGAATCTATTGAGAGCAGTCTGCTGCAGCCCGCCCTCTTTTCTGCTGATACATGCCAGTGGCATCAGCACACGCAGCCTTTACTGTGTAAGTTAACAAAGCTGAATTAGCAATAACAACTGGTGCATGATTTAAGGGCTGTACTGCCGCATTTGGAGGACCGATATGCAGGAGAGTGCTGAGAAGTTGTTCAACCCATACTCTCACTTTGACTGTTTGAAGTCGAGAAGGTCGTGTTCATAACACAGCAGGGGTTTAAAGGGCCACATGATAGTTATAAACTGCATCCAGGAAGGAATAGACCTAATTCCCTTCTCTCCTCTTACATAAAATGCTCTGTCCCCTTTAATTATCAAAGCTGCTGTCCGCCTATGTTTCCCCAAAGTTAAAATACCTCATGTGCTGCTTGCCTTCTTTTTTATTTATTCATGTGCGGCTCCAATTTAGCGTCAAACCTCACGTTTTAAGCAGCATCTCTGAATCTTTGTGGCTCCTGCTCCACAAACACCTCGCCAGGCGTTATGTAAATGCCACTGCTTGGACTGAAGTCAGCTTCAATCGACCAAACCCAGGCTATTTGATTTCAGACTATTTTTAGCTTAACGTTATTCTGACAACAGGAGGGGCAGCTCATCATTTGTTCAGTCACATTGATGCTGAAAATATTTGTAACTGCAGGCCCCACAGTTAGATCTATTTTTGCCGTTGCCATGTGGATGCCATTTCATCTTGTGATTTAGGCCAATGATTTTTACATTTCTTGACGGTACTTTCACTGGAGTGGAGGCATGTATAACAGCATCTCCTCTATCAGGTCACTGAGTGCAGCCACGATCGAACCGATCAGATGGTTACGGACTGATTCGGCCTCACACTTTACAGTAGCAGAGTCACCAACAGGGCATGCATGGTTTCACAGTGTGAGGGGAAACGTAATTACTCACATCAGCACTCAGACACGATTCCTCATTCCCCAAAGGTCAGTGGTACAAATCCCCAGGGTGCGGGTGGGAAAATTGAGAGAACGCACTCACACATGACACACACATGAGAGGCAAGGTGCCTTTGAGCGAAGAGGCCACTTTTAATGCAGCTTTTCCTGCAGTACTGCACAGCGGGAGAGAGAAAATCACATTTTCAAAATCACCAATGTTACCAAAAGCAAGTCGATCTTAATGTTAGGGACTAGTAGACTAGACTAGTAACTAGTTCCACAAGTTCAGTCACAAAAAAATAACTACCTAACTTGACCCTAGTACTGTGTAGCCACCCTGTCAACAGTTTTTAATGGATCTATTTTAGTTGCCATTCTGAAAATCAAATCTGTTTTTTATTACCAAAACATGCAAAATTAACTAAATGATGAACTGCATCCATCCATTCATTTTCTGTAACTGCTTATCCTCATCAGGGTCGCTGGTGGGCTGGAGTCTATCCTAGCTTAGCTACCGTCTCCTCGTCGCGGCTTCATATTTACTGTCTAGATAAGATGTGTCAAAGTGCCAAACTATTACTAAACTATTCGGGATTCTTCTAGATGAATCATTCTCACATTTTGCTTGCTCGACTCAGTTGTGTCCAGCAGAATTGTTCACCACAGTGTCATGTAGTCTTCCTGTAGTATTTTCCACCTATCAATAGGAGCCTGTGGCGCCCTGCTTGTTCAGCCCCAGTCAGTTCAGTTCAGCCTGAGCTGCTCTGTCTTATTAAAGAGGAGCAGATGGTGTTCACGGCCTGCCAGCATCAGTCTCCCCCACTAACTGGATCTGTGGTGCTTCACAGGACAAAGGCGAGGCGAATGAGGAGCAGAGATAGATAGGTGGGGAGGGCATGAGGGCTCACTCCCGGTACAGTCAAGCGGTGGCACCAGCCAAAATTTGCAGATGTGTGTGTGTGGAAGAGGATTTGGGTTTTGGTAAAGCATCAGCTGTGTCTGGGGGCAGCGAGTTTGTTTGCATGTGGGCGTGTGCGTTTGTGTTGCCGATTTTCTTTTCATGCATTCAGCCTCGTGGCTAAGATTTAGAAAAAGAAGTCAGTTTTGGTATTCAGGTCAACTCTTTGAATTCAGGAAATGTGCTTACTCATTTGCATTTTTCAATGAGGTTTCCGCAAACAAAGCCCAAACAGTGTTGGCGAGTTAAACCTGCTTGCTAAGAGTTTTATTCAAATATGAGCTCTGGTTTATGTGTTTACAAGAAGTTTAGCTTCGACTTTGACTCAGTCTTCTACATTCTTGGAAAACAGTTCTGTCTGATGACCGGCTCACGGGTTAACTGGACGGAGATTTCAAAGCGTTGTGGTAAAAGAGAGGACAAGTGGTTGCATGATGGGAAACACAGGGGGTTATTATTAATCTATGCATCTCCTGCCGAGCTGCCACGGTGTCACACACGCATAACAGCCAGCTGATCCACAGGATAAGACGGCGGAGGAGTCGGACCCTCCTTTCAGAAGCATTCAGCCATGCTGGTGTTTGCTGTGGCTGGAGCTGGAAGCCTGACCCAATTTTAGCCCCCCCCCCCTACCCTACCCTACTGCCTCTCCTTCCTTCCCCAACCACAGAGGCAGTGAGATCCAACAGTGAGCAGATCAAGGAATTCAGGGACCTGGAGTCCTCCATGTTTTCCAGGCTGTGCCTCTATCTGTTTGTGCTGTAATTGTCCTGATAGGAAGCCTGGAAAGCGTAATATTTGCCTCTGGGACATGCAGGGAGGAGGTAGTTACGTGTGCAGGTAGCCAGAACACAGCAATTACACAAATCCCATTGAGGTTTCAGTGCTGGATGCTCCTTTGTCCTGTGAAGCTTGCGATGAACACTGATAAGGTACGGCCGAGAATTTAAACCCATGGGTAATCAGACACTGATTCACGAGGAACACCAAAGCCCCTTTGGTAAATATTACATGCAAGACGATATAGTATGTCCCCCGTTGCCATGACGCTAAATCTATAGGGCAGTCATGTTTTAAGTGTAGTGATAACTTTTATGTAACGGTGGGTTACATAATCACCAACTCAGCTGCTCTTCTCTCTGGGAGGCTGCAGGCTGTCTAGAAGTGGTTTCAGCATCCCTGCCCCCACCCCCCATTTGCTCTGCATGTATGTGTGTGTGTGTGTGTGTGCATAAGTGAGTGCATTTATGTCTGGGTGATGTACCCTCATGTGTAGACTGTACTCTAGAAGTATATGCTGTGTTGTTTTTGTCTAGCAAAGTCGGTAACAAAAGCGAAATATTGGGCAACATTTGTGACTTGTCAAATAATGTCGGACGATTGATATTTCTTATTCTTGATCGTGTCGTTTTTCAAGACTGTGTGATGAAAGAAGAAAAGAAAAACACAGCTTCATACACACCACAAAGAAGTTTTATTCATGTGGCTCCTAATGCTAGATGCAGACCTTTTTCACAGCAGCTATTTTGGCATGAAATAGGAGGTAAACACAGGTGCCTCCAGTGACACTAATGAAGGTTCAGTTCCATTCAGGTCAAGCAGAGTCAGGGTGCTGCTGTGTTGCATGTTGGCTCACTGGAAATGCTCCTGCGCTGCGATAAATGGAACTCATTAGAAACACCTGTGTTGACCCTACTATTTCATGTCAAAATGGCTGCTGTGAAAAGTCTCAGTTATAAGTCTCACATCCGGCTGTGAATAAAAGACAATAGATGGAATACATAATGAATGAGCACACAGCATGACTAGCACGATGGACGTGAGTCACACACAGTTTATTTGTGATGATGATTCACAGACTTCAGTGATCATATATTTGCTTGACTGCCATCCCAGTTTACAAGTTAAATTAAAGCTGCGTTCATGATTTTGGGCCACTTGAGATCGAGCATGAAAACATTAACATTCTGTTGGAGTTATGTCTGATCACCACACAAATCCAATAGTTACTTTTTCCACCTCTGTTTTGGCTGCTAAATGCCCCACTGTTTTCCCCAGGTAGTCACCAGCTGTGCTTTTTCTGCAGTTTGTTGCTGGGCTGGTGGAAAACAATTGGTTTATCTGAACCTTTTCGCTGTCTAAAACAAGAGGCTAAAAAGCTCTACAGACCTGAGCAGAAACGTGGAGTTGGATCATTGCTAATATGAGCTACACTGGTTAGTGCAGCTTTAAGTTTAGCGGCAATCAGAAGCTATTTGGCTCTCTAGTTAACAGACGCAGCTGCAACTTGCGGGCATATAGTGCTGTCGAGGTGGAAAATGGAGACCATTCATGAAACCTACAGCTGAAAGAGGTCCATATGAACACGTACACTGGCATACACCATGTAACTTAATGGATGCCTGTATTATCTTGGGTTATATGGACATTTACATAGTGTGTACTCAATACAAAGACTGCACTGTTTAGCAGATAGTCTCAACTCTCACTTTTTCTGGGCAAGTCGAGTCCCAAATCGAGTCACTCAGCCACATGCCCCGTCTTATCTGCAGTATGTGTTCTTAATCATAATCGATCGATGTATCTAACCTGTTCAGCTCTTGCATCAACCGTTCACCATCTTCCTTCACATCTGAAAGTCCTTGAATTCGAAAGTGATGAGTCACAGCGCAGGCATGATGATGATGATCTGATCCGATCTGATCCACAGACCATTACGTAGCATCGCGAGGAGCTTGACTGGCAGGGCAGTCATCCAATCATGACAATGCCATTCCCACTCTCCGCTCATATTCTGGGTAACACCGAAGACACACACACAGACAGGTCATTCTAGTTATCAGGTCTCAAGTCTTTAACTTCCAAATCCAAGTTAAGTTTAAAGTATCTGCTGTAGCCTAGCAAAAAAACCCACCAAATATTACGGCGGTGAAACACTGTTGTGAATTATTAAATTACATTTACATTCAATATACATTTCTTTGCTTCAGTGCTCTGAGCCTCGGCTCATTTGGAGACAACCTTTGTGCAGCGTAGGTGGACAATTGAATACAAGTTGTCCTATTAAGCGAGCGAGTGTTGTGTTCTTTCATAGATGCTTGCACCTGCTGACCGTTGAGGTCAAAGCATTTGCCCCTGTCAAGAGCCAACCTCGCCCCTCTTTCTGTGGCTTTCAGTGAAGCTGTCCCATTAGCTAATCCCGTGGTTTCAGCATTACTCCTCCACCCACACACACACACACACACACCGCCATCTTGCTGTCGACCACCCCCTGTCCTGTCGCCTCGCAGGTCTTAACGGTCCTGTTTTGGGTTTTCTCCTTAATGAGGCCCAACAGATGGGACTCACACGCGCTAAAGCAAGGGAGCCGGGACAAAGCTGAGAGCGGCACACCTTGTTTGCTTTTTGCAGAGAGCAACAATGCGGCATGTCGCCGCGCACAGTTATCATGAGAGGGAAAATCGACCAGGAACAAACGCAGTGGCTCATATTAGCTTTAAATGACTGGATTAATAATGCATGCGAGCAGCATTGAGAGTAATGGCACGGTGTTGGCTTTGTCTCATCAGCAGTTTTTTTTTTGAAAGTACACATTCAAGTCTCAGTGTAACAACCGAGCTGTAAGACGGATATTGATCCTTTATGAGTAATCAAATTGAACCCAACTTTTCTGTGATTGTTTGGGCACTGCAATAAATCTGAATTCCTTAAAACTGTGTTAGAGAAGTTGAATCAACTTCACGGTCATTTATGTTGTTGCAGTTTACGGTCTTGTTGAACTGATACTGAGAGTTGTTTTTAATATTTAGTCCACCCTGAGTGACACCTCAAGTAAAGTAACTAACTGAATATCAAACTATAACATTACATAATACATTACATACATTAATACACTACTGCAATCATTTTATGAAATTAAAAATATTTTTAAAGTCTCTTAAAAATGCAGAATTATTACGGTATTTTCATTTACAGCTTGGGTTTAAGTGTTGCTCTGACTTTTCTTTGTCTTCATTTGATGTTTTTTTTATTTTTTGCAGGTCGATGTCCTTTCTGGCCAGCGAGCAAGCAAGCATCCTTTCTCCATTTTGTCGGTGCTTTGAGCAGCATTTTTAAAAATTCAACACGAGCCTTTATAACTTCAAGTTTCACTCTTTGGTTTACATTTCTTTGCTTGGAGTGAGACCCAAATGCTCTGACTCGAAAATGGGAAGCGATCTAGTCTGAAAAGAAGGTGAAATGTAGAAGGTAATACTTTGATGTCCTCCTCCATATTCATGTTTTCGATAAATATTTCATTCTGGTGTTGCCCTGATGTTTCCCAGTGATGTGCCGTAGCAATCCCAGGCTCAGCCTCTGGTGAAATAAGAGCTCTGCCCACTTGGGAGAGCTTGTTTTCAGCACAGTAAAAGCAGTCGGCAGAGCCCTGGAGCCTGCTTAAGGTTGGAGGGGTGGGGTTATTTTTGGGAGGGATGGAGGGTTGTGGAGGATAAAAAGAAAGATGAGGAGAGGGGAACATAGATGGGGAGCAACCACTCACTGAAAAGCGATGCACATGGGCGGGAGGGGACGGGGTGGGGGGGTATAGCTGGGACTACTTGGTGCTGCTGAATCAGGGCTTCTTACCATCACAGGCCTCCTCTGGGACCGTGATGTCAGCCCCGGGACAGAGAGAGGACGGGAGGCAAACAAAGGAAGGAAGAGACGAGAGGGAGGAGGAGACAGAGAGGGGAAGTCACAGGGGGGATTGACAAAGAAGACCTGCAGAGATGATCCACAGATGGCTGCTGGGTGCTGCAGGCTGGACGTCAATAGAGATATATTAGGGAGCTAAATCAGATTTTTGTCCCTCATGATGAAATTAGTTTTATGACTAGAAATAAGCCTGTTATTGATTCCTCCTGAAATACACTGATTGGCCTAATGAGGTGGTGTTTAAACATTACTGATGGACTTTTACTGCCCCAGCTGTGGAGACTGGACATGTTTAGATTAGTCCCGAGGTACGGAGGGAACTCTGTTTGTGTGCTGGTTAGTGATAATCGTAATCCCAATCTGGACGATTAGTGTTATCCTGATATTATCATACCAACTTCCAGATGTCTGCAGCTCAGTACAGAGTATTATCTCAGACTGCCCCCCGAGCGCTTCAGTCAGCCTCAGCGCTCTTAGACACTGTCGCGTTGTGAGGTGAAGACGCTCGACTGTGTGTAATTTATGTAAGGAATTGAAATAAAGGTGAGGAAGGAGAAGACTGTGTGGCTTTAGCGAAGTCTCTGGGAAATTAGGATTTCCAGATTCAATTTGAATAATCAAACAGAGGCAATACAGGATGATTTAAAACCACCTATAATTGGGACGATAAACACACAGTGGTTATTATACCGGCTGTATACCAAGAAATCTATACTGCCATTTTCTGGACAACAATATTTCCACCCCTGACTTTCCCCTCAAGCGCCACTATGAGGTACACATTTGTGGTTTTGAGTGAAATGTCTCAAGTATTGGATAGATTGCCATGGAATACCAATGTATGTACTCTACAATAACATAAGACAGAGACACAGACAGGGAGGGAGGACAGCACAGCCTCTTCAGGTAGCTGTGGTGCCAACAGCAAAGCCTGTGGGCAGAAAGTGGCGACAGACAGGGAGGTACCTCCAGCGGAAAGAAGCAAAAGAGGAAAGAGAAGAAGAGAGAGAGAGAGACTGAGCGACAGCAGCGTCGGGCCCTGCAGGAGCAGACAGCTCTTATATCTGTAGGTGAAAATGTCCGTACTCTTGACGCCTTTTCAGGATTAATGGGCCCAATATTTTCTTTTTTTCCTATTCCGCTTTTAAGGAGTGAGAGGAACGTCGAATCATTGCCTGAATCATTGCCATTCAAAGCATATGAAAAAATACTCAAAGGTTTTAAGCCTTATTACGGTAGATAACGTTAGGTTGAACGTTTCAGCAAGGCGTCGACAACAGCCAAAGACCAAGGGTTTAATCAGTTTGAATGTGCTAAGTGGGAATCCAAGAGCCAGTGCAGAGATGCTGGTGGCAAGAGTCCAAAAAAACGGGAACAGAGATGAGACAGGGTTGGACGTGACTGGCGGATTGCAAGAGAACATCCTGAGCACAGGGAGAAACACACGACAACAGGTTTTTAAAAATGTTCTTTCATTTCATTGATATAGACAAACAGATATTTGCACACACAAAGACAGACACACAGAATAAGAAATAAGAACAAAAGAAAACTATAAGTTTAAAAACAGATGAAAGTTAGTAGCCAGGATCAAGTGGAGCCACAGCGAGCCACACACTTGTGGGAGGGTGAACATTTTGGGAGGTTGAGCTGGTCTTTTTGTACCACACGGGTTGACTGGATGACGAGGAGCAAGCGGTGAGGTAATCGGGCAGGTGAGAGGCCACGCCCAGCAACGCACACAAACAGACAGAGGCGGAAACACAGGGGAACGGAAAACAGTGGGAACTCGGAGGCAGACCGTCTCAATCTGACTGATGAATTGTCAAACTGTCAGCGAGGTGTGTTTCATCAAGAGTCATACATAATTGACTACGAGACAGCGGTGGTGCACAAAAGAAACTGTCTTTATAGCCACAGACGTCTGCCTGACATGCTCAGGAATGTTCAGGGACACTGTATGAGCACCGAGGGCATTAATGTAAGCACAGATGAACGGATTTTTGGTTTCTAACAATTAGAAGACGCAATAATTGCCAGTAGTTCAATTTCTGCTAACAGTCTATGAAGGGAAGTCTGCAGAGTATGCCAAGTCAACAGTGAATCCACTGACCTATTACTGCACGGGGAGAATAATGATGAGATGGAACAACAACAGGGGCAGTCCTGCCTCAGAGATGAAGATAACCAATTTAGAACGGACTTCAGCTGAAAGACAGAGGAGAGTTTGGGATTCTGGGAGGTGGGGGGAAGGTGTGTCTGAATATATTTTTATGGACAACATGCCGGAGAAGGCACAAAAAGGCGAGACACCCCGGACCACAGAGAGAGCGCCACATACTGTTTGTGCAAAGTGACTTGGTCTCTGTGAGAACGGGGTCAGGCTAATGCTTGTTTCATCTTATTTGGGCGAGAGTGATGCCAAGCTGAGCTGTCTGACAGAGAGCTTATGGAGAGAGAGGACTTGTGCTTTCGTGTGTGTGTGTGTGTGATGCCAGGCTTACGCTGCCAGTCTCCGCCCCGTCACTGCTTGGGTGATGTCATATGTCTGTGCGTGTGTGAGCATGTGTGTGTGTGTGTGTGTGTTTACAGCCTTGTGATCTGTCTGCTGGACAAAGAATGAAGCCGCTGCCAAGCTTTGGATGAGGCGCAAAGGAAGGAAGAAGAAGAGAGGCGATGGACAAAATAATCAAACACACTGACCTCATTTTTAGCGCATTGGGTTTGCTCATTTTCAACCCTCCTCGTCTTGGTATCCTCCATACACTGATGGAGGATTACTCCACTCGATTGATGCTTGGCCTTTGCTCAGCAGCCTGTTCATAGACTACACAGTGAGAATGGTCTAATGACTGGCAGTCTGGTTGATTGTTTTCCACCTTACAGTTCACGCTCTTTACAGAATAAATCTGCCGACTTATTGTCATGAAATCCATTTAAAAAACCAACAATGTCTCGCAGTACTTTTTCCAACTTTTCTCCCTAGTCTGGGGCACGCCTTAATACTGGTCACAAATGACAAAGAGGCTCAGCAATGTCCTTAAAGTCTGTGTAAAGTAAGAATACATATGTGTTCTCAGGTTGTCATGCCAAAGAAGAAAGTGTTCCTAACCAAACCTAGCCAAATTTGAATGATTAAAAATGCTGACAAGTTTATGAAATCAGGTGTCAAAATCAGGTAAAAATGAGTCAGATGAGTTCAGAAAATGACATGACTGACTTTGAAACGCTCTGAGGTGAGATGTAGCCTGTCCGGCTGCCTGGCATTATCGCTATCTCTCTGCTAAGGGTTGCAGGTGTCTGCTCAGGGTGGCCTCGGCGTGTCATCGAGCCACCTTTTAAGGACCGCCCACAAAATCCTGGACTGAAAACTGTTTCAACCTCCAACTCCACATTTCATATATAATATATCATTCAAAGTCTTTTAACGTGTTTTCAGCAGCTATTTTCCAACATATTCAAAGTATTCTGAGAGAAATCTCAGACTACATTAAAGGACACTGCCTTTACGCTGACTTTAAAACTGTATTTTTTAACAAACATTACTCAAACACGAGGGATTGTAGGTCATCTGTTGGTGTTTTTTTTCAGTAACACTGTGTGTGCTCATGGTAATGAAGGAAGAGTGTGACAGTGTGGCTCATTGATGTGTTTTTAATAGTTCTTGGACAACAATAGAGCTCTATGATACAGAGGAAGAAGATATATCAGCCTTTGATACAGACACAATAATCTTTTGTGGAAAAAGTATAGAATATGCTCAACCACATGAGTTGAGGCCTTAACCTGTGAGCTGTTTCATGTGACTTTAACAGAAACAGACATTCATTCTGAGTTGCATGAGTGCAATCATGCACTTCATGGGAATTTGTTTTGTATCATTTCGTCTATATGACTCCGTTGTTTCTTTCTGTGAAACGACAGTATGCTTCATCAGAAGCTTCGGAGACACGCCACACACCTTACACACGAAGAACAAAAACACCAAGAATGCCTTCATTATGATTTAAACCAGGAGTTTTCAAGGTCGGAAAAAAGGTGCCCCCCCACCTACCTCAGTTCAGTTTAGTTTTGTCGAGTTCCTGGATGACTCCAGGATCGTGATTATGTTATTTGATCCCATAGACACTCAACAACTGAGCCAAGACAGACTAATATTGCTGTTTGACATAACTTCCAAATACATAAAAAGGTTTGTCCTGTGGCATTTATTAGTTTCTGACTCTGGGAAAGAGTCAAATTTCAGAAATTTACTGTCTCTTATGACTCTTTGAAGCATCTCTTTGACCAGATCAAACACTTTTATGCTATGTGATCTCCTTTCGATAACTAATGTAAGATTTTTACATTCACTGAGCTTACCCTGAAACTGTTTGGAGCCACCCTGGGGAGGCTCGTCTCCCACTTTGAAAACCTCTGATAGTTCCCATGAAGTTAAAATTCATGTTTGAGTGTTTTTTTTATCACATATGTTTAGAGCGTCACCTACACACCAATATTTAGAGGTATTCTTAATGGTATTTTAGATTTTGTCATTTCCTGATAAACAAAGCTCCTGATGACTCATCCTGCGGTTTTGGATTATTGCCAGAAAAATTCCAGCTGTTTCATTTAAGTCGAGCAGGTGTGGATATTTTTGGTAGCGAATGATAATAAATGCTACAACATTGCCGCACTTTAAGTCTCGTATGCATTGAACTCTTGAACCTTGTGTTTTTATTCCCTCCCCCTGCCTCTTGCTCTCTCTCACGCTTTACATCTCTTCCTCCACTCTCCATCTTTCTTCTTCAGGCTCCCGTATGTCAGAAATGGCACGTTGACTTCCACGTGAAGGCTTTTCTATTCGCTGGGCTGCCTGCCTGGCTGCCTGGCATCCACTCTGTGACCCACGTCTGCATGGTCTCAGTGGCGGGCTTATCATCCACCTTCCCTCCCTCTCTCTCTCTCTCTCTCTCTCTCTCTGTCTGTGTCTCTCTATACGTCTCTCTAACATTCACTGTCTCCTCCACAGCAGCTGGATCACTCACTCACTCTCTGGCCTGGTCATGGGGGTGAGAGACGAAGACAAAGACAGATAGAGGTTGTAGTAGGCTACCTAAAGTCCGCTGCTGTTGTTCATTCACTTAGCTTCGATTGATAACAGAGCATTTGGCTCTAACCTGTCTGAGAGAGGAACCACAGTGCATTTCTGCGAGGCAATTACGCGACAATTTCCTTGAGGAAAGCCGATAGCTAACCGCTTACACCATGCTATTCAATTATGTAAGAAGACAGAGAACTTTTCCTCTCTGCTGCTTCTCCGTTATGTGGAACGAGAGACGCGCTGTCTTGCTATTTTAGATCTGTAAAAGTGGGAACTGTCACCACATTACAGCTGGCAGTTCGCTATACAACCAAAGCTATTTTTAGACACTGCCCTCACGTTGACTTCTTGTCATTTTGACTTCTTCATCCCACCTCAAAACCAAACTACAAAGTCAAACTTGCGCTCACTCGAGGCTAACAGGGCCTCACACCTTGCCATATCCAGTTCACATCATGCGTATGCCCCCCGTCCCCGTTGCAGCCTTCAAAATGAACGCTTCACCTTCCCTCATGCTCTAAAAAAGCATGGCTGCATACAAAGGCAACAAGGCCAAAGCTTCTCCAAAGGCAAGGTTACCCTAGCAACAAGTTACGTAGAAGCAGTCCGGGCAAAGAAGCCACCTCAGCGGAGAGGAGGATGCCTGGGAGTGGAGGTGGAGACTGTCAGGGATGTTTTAGCAAAATACTCTCAAATGGATTATCTGTTTTTCTTGAAGGAAATATTAATGCATAAATTTACCACATGCACCAGATTGCTATGTGGTTAATAAATAATGTTTCTGTTACATAATCCATGGACCACTGGAGCATCTAGCCAGCATATAACCCGCAAGTGCTTTGCTGTGGTTGTGTCTGCAGAGAGACAAAGAGCCCTTGGGTGTGTGGATGGTCTCATCTCCTGTCAGCAGGGATGCTGGGACGCAGCCAGACAACCAGCCTGCACGATCACAAAGGTTCACTCATTGGCTTATACAAACACGTTCTGTACAACACACACCACTTCACCCCCCCCCTTCATTGTTAACCTCCACCTCCACAGGTTAGGAGCAGCGTTCGAGACGATTGAACAAAAAGTAATTTAAAAAAGTAGAAGAAGAAGAAGAAGAAAGCGTCGTTTTTTTCGTCAAATCGCTCCCTGCTGCTGAATGAGCATCAACAACACTGGGTGTGTCCAAGTCAAACTTGGTTTAAAAACTGAAAGTCGTGTGTGGGGATGTGAACCCAGAACCCCTAAATTATGAATTCAGTGACGAAATGTATGTGATTCGAGGTTTGTTGTTGTGAAAAAATATATATTTCAGCCATTTTCTTTGTAGCAGACATAACAAAGAAATTCTCCCTTCAGTGTCGGAGCATGATGTGGGGTGAATGATAATTTAGTGAATGTCTCCATCTGCTGCACACCCGCAGGAACTGCTGCATTATGTAACAGGAGGGCACTACCATGGCTTTTCTGGGAAGGGACGACAAGAGTGCATGTCTCCCTTATTCGCTCATACTTTACACTTCAGCAGATGTAAAAAATTTTTTAAAAAAAGTTAATACATCAGCTCCAGCCACCCACAAAAAATAGCATGTCTGATCTCAGTCTGAGCCGATTCGGGTAACCAACAGACCCACTAGATGCTGACATGACACCCAAAATGACACAGCCGTGAAGTATGAATGTGCATGAGTTAACAAAATCAAAATGGTCTACCCTCTTGAGAGCATGAATGTGCAACCTCTGTATACTAAAATATCTTCAAGCTAGGCTGAAGCCACCACCCCAAAACACAGTCATGCACAGCAAGTTTGTGCAGATCAGACAGGCGGGCTTGGCATGGCTGGGTTTTCGACAGACCTGCAACAAGCCATAGCTGCCAGAGTCTTTCTTTTCTTTCAGAGCATGAGATTTATTGATTGCTGTTTTCAACAAATGTAAGAAAAATGCTAGCTGAAGTTTATCTACCCTAGCTGGCAGAGACACTGCAGAAAAAACCAAAATGGAAAGGATAAGTGATATGTGGTAAATAAAGTAAATAGTGCAATTGTGATTTTTGGTTTGGTGGTGGTGATTGCATCTGGCAGTTGCAAGAGAGGAAAGGCCAACAAAGATAAAAGCAATCGTCCATAAATATCCATCAAATTCTGTCAATCTATCGAACAATCTGGTTACGAATTGTCAAGATGTCTCACTTGCACAGTGTATCATGTTGGACTAGTTCTTCAATGTTATGCCTGTTTACTTGTGTATGTTATTAAATGTTGGGGCGGCGGTGGTTAGCACTATTGCCTTACAGCAAGAAGGCTAACAACCTCTTGTTAACAAGGAGCAACAACCTTTGTGGCTGTTAAGTGAAGCCAAAGCTTAGTGCCCAAAATCGCAGTTCCTCAAACGTCCACTTGAGGCTGGCTACAGAGAAAGATAGTCTCCATAAGCCCCCATATTAAAATGTCCAACTTTAGAGCAGAAATAAACATGTTTACAGCCTGGTACAAAAAAAAGTTTGGGCCTCTATAGCTAATTTCCCGGTTCATGACAACTGTACTGAGGGTGAATTTCTATATAACTCACCAGTTCAACTTATATTAAAGCTTAAAGTTATGCAAAATTAACAGTGTAGCCGCTTTGATTGACAGGTGGGTGCTGATTCAGGTGGCCCAGTCTTTGAATTAACCAGGACGAGGCAGAGGCAGGACTGCAACATGGTGGCAGTCAGAGCCCCCACATACTGAGCTTCACGACAGCTGTGGAGACTGCGTCCATGTTTTATACAGTTTATGGTTCAAACCCCATTGACCCCCAGTAACATGCTGATATTAGCTAATGACATTAGTCTGCTGAGCTGTTTCACTGACCGCCGCAGAGCCCTATCACTGTCACAGACATGGCTAAAAACACTCATTTCCACACAGTGTATGTATGCCAATATTTAAAGGTCAAGCACTATAGGATCAAGAGCCTTGCATAGAAATGACACCACTCAGCACACAGGTGTGTATGTAAAGCTTGTGGGTTTAATATGGCAATTTCCACCACCAGATAGAATCAACACATGGGATTCAATCCAGCTAAGTAAAATATACGCACCACGTAGAGATCAGGACACTACTCTGATTCATCAATCGAACAACCCCCTCCCCGCCCCCCTCCACCAAAAAAAAAGAAAAGAAAAGTCTTGATCATACAGCTTCAGATAGACCATGAGCACTTTCTCATCAGCATTAGTAGTACAGCGTCAAAACCAGAGGCTGTGCAGCAGCACATCAGGCTCCCCCCCCCCCCCGTTTGCATTTTGTGAAACACATCCACATAAAGACACAGCCACCGGCAATACATCTTCAAATAGAGACAATTACAGAACATCATTTCTATGAGGGTACAGTATGTGAAGAAAGTCTGGTAGAGCGTATGACGCGAGGGTCATACAACAATACAGTATATATACATTAGCAGTGAGGGCCGGCGTAGCTGACGCTGCGTTTCTCGCTCTCCATCTTGCATCCTATTCACAGCTCTGCTCATGTGTTGATGAGTGCGAACAGACTTTTCCCCTCTCCGCGTCTGCGGAGAGTGTTCTCCCGTTTTCGGCACTTGAAACACATTGCTGCGGCGACGGCGGCGGCGGCTGTGGTGGTGGTGGTGTCGCTTGATGCTTGTTCCCGTGCCCAGTCCGCGGGCATATGCCGCTGAGCTGTCGCTATGAGAAGCGCGTGCGAGAGGAGGCTCCGGAAAAAAGCCCTGCTGAAGATCTATGCAAAAAAAAAACAAAAAAAACCCTGACAGAGCGTAGTGATCTGCGAGATGCAGGATGTTACAAAAGTGTCCCCCCCCCCTCTCTGTCATTTAAAGTTCAAGCAGTAAATAGGAGTTATGATACCTCCTATTAAAACTGAGGAAATATCAGTAGCCCCAAATATTCGATAACAGTACGTCACACAGAAAGAACACAACACAGGTTTTCGGTTGTGACCTGCCACTAGGCACATTTTCAAAGGTTCGGGGGAATGAAGAGACTTTTTAAAGCAGCTTTGAGCAACAAAAACAAAACTTTTCTCAGTGTTCTAATAAAGCAGTGTGTACACTGCTGGCAGTGGGACACTATTCTCTAAGGGAATGTCTCAAGATATGGACCTTGCACCATATGGACGCCTTAAAAAAAATGGTTCCAAATCCCTGGTTGTTGTTGTTGTTGTCGCTAGGATCAAAACAGTCTGGTGGGTTAAAACTGTACATCAGCAATGTAGGTATACTGTACAACAGCCTCAGATTTGAAAACGGACAGTAGATCATTACACATTTAGTGTAAAAGCACACGTGAGCAACACAAACACCGTTCTTAAATCTAATGTTTTCGTATGTCGCGTGCCGTTTTGCATCCAGCCGGGTTAAAAAGTTTCCAGCCGCCACAGGCTGCAATTAAACTCCCTCCTACTGGTGTCAATGTAAAATAACACACGTCACTATAAAACAGCAGGAAATGCAGGGGGAAATGGTACATATTACAGTTTGACTCACAAGGTCCTGTTTTTCCCTTCCTTTTTAAATAAATCATACAAAAATAGTAAAGTATACAATCTGTCGTGGTCCTTTTTGATTCTCAGTGTAGCGTCCGCGGTGAGCGCATAACTCGCCTATACACACACAAAGACACACTCATTGGTTCATAACTAAGTGACGTCTGACTCAATTCAGATAGTGCCAAACAGTCCTAAGCTCCTGGCTCCAGTCCTTTCGGGAGTCGGTCCGTCACTGTCCCTCTCCGTGGTTCAGCTGCTTTTTCGCAAACAGACTGACTCGCCACAGATAATCACTCTTTCTCCCACAGGTCGCCCTCTATCTCGTTCCTCATCCCGTCTCTCAGGTTATCTCTGCAGGTCTCCGGGGAGGTAAATAAACGAGTCCCTACGATCCCTCTTTCCCCTCTGAGCTCTCCGGTGGTGCTGGAGGCTCCTCCGCCGTGGGTGACTGGGCACCTCCCGGACCATCTGCACACAAAGCCAATGAGACACAGCAAGAAATGCGCTGCAGTCACTTTCAAGGGCGAAAAGAAAGAAATGAGACTGTCCGGGGCTCGTGCTGATCGATGCCAAAATAAATCATTATCACATCACGATGTGTTGACATTCTTTGCCTTTGAGTCACTGTTATGACCGTGGAACAAAAAGCACTAAAAATAACAGGACTAATTGCTTTAAAAAATCAAGTGTGTTTCTTTCACATCCAGGACTAATCTGAAGCTATGGAAGGCGGGAGGGGCGACCTTAATGTAACAAAATGTCTTTACTTAATTGCCAAAAAAACAATTGAGCAGGCACGAAACAGAATTGGCCGGTAAGCGGCCTGTCAAGATTTACGAGTGCGGGATAAGAGTGAGCAAAGCCAGATTTGTATTTAATTAATTTCTGGAGTGTGCAAGATAAATTGCGTCATTATATTTGATTTAGCATCAGGTTTATTTGCTCGCTCCCCCGTGTTGCCAAAAATACTCACCCCAACATGGGTCTATATTTGGCACGTCCGGTAGCCATTCTCATGCCAGAGTCGTGATGAACGACTTGGGATGATTCCGGCTTGGAATTGTTAATGTTATTCCCGATTTCCAAGAGGTAATCCTGGCCCATAGCTGGCGCACATTTTATAATTCTCAACCTTAAGTCTCCGATCCCAAATCTTTGTCATATCTGGAAGACAAATATGGACTAGAGCCGAGCCTGGAGGGCTAATTATGGCAGAGTGTGCTCAGCTACCTGGCTAACTAGCAGAATTGGGGAGTATCATCATGTTCAGTTTAGATTTCCCAGTGTGTTTTCTTTTCGTTGTCTAAAAGACTGTATATAACCCAAGAACCAGTTAAGCTCATGGCAGGCAACCTCTCACATATTAAAGAACTCAGAAGACGTCATACCACGACTTACAAATTCAATTTACAACGTGCATTTTACGGTTTGAATTTGCCTTGTGCTTAATATTGTAACCATGAAAAGTAAATACTACATGCTTTACCTTTGAGGGACAGTTCAGCCAGCTTGAGAGGCAGGTCGCCAGGGTTTACACCCGCTGGAGAACCCAGGATGTCAGGCAGGGCATTTCTCCTCCCCGAACGCCCAGAGGAGGCAAAGTCCAACACTGGCTCTACTTCCGTCATCTCAGGACCCCTCTACGATAAAAAAGATGGCATGATTTGTTACACTATTGCTTGACCTTGAAAATAGTGCCGTATAGCAAGAAAAAAACAAGTGTTAGCTTAGCAGTCCTGTAACATGTGTTCCATATATAACATATTCCACAATAAATTCAGCTGTGCTAACGTGAAGGAAACATCTTTAATTGACGATATTTCAGTATAAATTAAAGTTATCCATAATATTAATATCATAAGTCTGCAGCAGGCTAGCTAGGCAGCTAATAGCAGGAGAAACCTGTCTCGTAATTTGTTGTGTTCTTATACATTAGCTTTTTTAGCGAGCACGAGAAAACAACGTAGAGCAGCAAAAATATGATGGAGAAAAAGAGGCCGGACCGCCAAGACGGTGGAGCCACCACACTTTTAGCCTCAGAAACCTGCGGGTGAGGTCGCGGATACGACATCGATATTTATACTGTTAACATCAAATCAGTCTTGTTAGCATGTATGGGGAAAACCCATGTAAGTACAGTAACAAAGTTCTACTTTTAAGTGATCGTGTTAAGCTATTATTCTCCGCTCAGTGTTTCGCCCTTTATTTAATTTAAACCACGCTGTAATGACATTACTGTTGAAATGATTTATATGTTGTATATATTTTAAACGGTACAAAACACAACAGCGGCAGTGTATCTTGACATATCTCAAACAAAATGTACCTAATCTGTTTAGTGATTTGAGCGCCAAGAGAAAAGATTTATCACTGAAGCGGAGGATGTGTCTGTCTGGTCTCATGGCAACCAGCAGCTGGGGAGCCAGCTCTAGGCTACACTGGTGACAGGCAGAATTACATCCCTTGTCACACACACACACACACACACACACACACACACACACACACACACACACAAATACAGCGAGCCGCTGTTGCCATGGCAACGATACCAAAAAAGCACCACTGGCAGGTAAACACATGACTCAAATTCATTCTCTCACTATCTCACTTTCGCTTCCACAGTCTCCCTCTTTTGTTGCGCTCGCCTCGCTTTAAAATAACCGTTACCGCTCTGTGGCGCAAAATCCCATTTCCCCCATCGCTCTCTTCCAACAAAGGAATGACATGTGAGGTAATGCGTCCTCGCAGCTATAAACTCACACACACACACACACACACACACACAATCTAGATCTCCAGGAGAAAAAAAAAAGGGCTACAGGTTGGCCATCTGTTAGCTTCAAGCCCTATTGTAGCTTAGCCACTGAGCTCATAGAAGTCACAATAGTGTGCTTGTGGCCTATTTATATCATAATAACTCCACGAGCATAAACATATTTCCCCCCCCAACACTGTCACATAATCACATGTTGTAAGCTCATGACTCTGCACATAGAGTAGAGGGAGGATTGGGCAAGACCACGTAAACACGATGAAACTGTAGCCTCTTTTTCTTTTTCGATGAAGCATTTTTGTGCCTCAGTTCACGATGGTCAAATTAACCCGCGCTACCTATGAATACCATCAATGATTAAAAGGCTTCGTTTAACAACAGCAACGGGGTTAGCGTTTTTCAAATTTACGACCCAGAAAGCTTATGTCTATCCACCCTCTCCCCCACATAGCATCCTTGGCCTGGCTGTGCAGGATGAACATACAGTAAGACACAAATAATTCATGCAGTAATGATTTATTGATGTCAAATGCTGTTAAACATTTAATGAAGTGCCCTGTCAAACATACTAGACTGATCAGCCAAGATTTAAATCAGGAGTCCTCCCTCCATACAAATAAATTACATTTATTATTATTTTGTATATGTTCTTCATCCATTTAACTGTTCAATTGTAGTTTCTTTAATTTTCATATTTCCAGACATAAATGGGATAATTCTTTTTTTTTAAAAAGGTATTTTTGGGCAATTTAAGCCTCTGTCTCTGAAGCTCTTTTACTGACATCATCTTGTTGCACCCTCGTCTTCTGCGATAGTTTAATGGCACCTGACTGGATAATTAGCGCCACCTCGATGTGTTCCACTTTTGAAAACACTGGTTTTGAATTTCCTATAACAGCGGAATATGTTTTAAATTGTTGACTGCAAACTCGCCCCCAATGAATTCACACAAAAATATAAAGGATGTGGCCTCAGCGGCCTCTACGTCCACTCCAGGTTCCAGGTTTTTGAGTTGAAGTGCTCTCTAGTGAACTATTCTGTAGTCGCACTGCTAAATTTGGCCTTTCATTTGGATCTCACTGTAGGCGTCCCGGTAAGCCAGAACATTGTTCAAGTTATCCTTCTCTGGCCCCACACTACAAAGCTGCTCTTTGTCCTGGATCAGAGGCCACAGTTGAACTGAAAGTCCAACAATAGGAGTCTAATCAGGGCTAAGCAGCAGGAAGGACACCTCACACAGCTCGCCTCTCCGTCCTGCTTCAGTCTATCTGGCAGGCTTGTCAAGCTAAACAACTGATTATCAAACGAAAAGCCAGGATTTGTCTGTTAATCTGGATAACTACTGCAGACTTTGGCTGAAAATAATGACTTGCTGTAAAGTCAGGTCTATATTGACGTTCCATTTAATCCCAGTTACTGGCCATAATCACAGCTGATGTGACAGCTTTCCAGTAAGATGTGGGCGGACTTTCCTCCGCAGCTTCAGGGGTTTTAGGCTTTAAAACCTCGAGATGATACCTCAGTCCAAACGTCTGCCCGGCTACAAAACAATGGACACTTTCTTTTAGCATCCGGTGATGATTTAAATCAGAGAACGTGAGTGCGAGCGCTTAGAGTAGCTTTAATCTGTAACTATAAGTATCACCAAGAGTCAAACAAGCATTAGTCCAATCCTAATTAGAACATCTGTCTGGTAACTTTTATTAAACTACCGGATTAAAACATTGAACAGGCAGTGACCCATCATCAGAACAGGTTTATTTTAGCTGATAATCCAACAACAGTTTAGATGGGATTAGCTTGTCAAGAAAATTGACCTAGATACTAAGAAGCCCGCGCCGGCTCAGTCAGACACAGGGAAAAAAGCCGCAGGTGTGTTACGCAACAAGGTAGTGCTATAAAAGCCTTTTGACTGAAGAAATGTGAGAGGTCAAGGGTTGTTTACAGCGACGCTGCAAAGGAAGCTGAGTAAAAAGGACGAGCATAAAAAGGCTTCCCTTTAAAACTACGAACATGTGACAGCTCTGCAATTAAATAAAAGCTCATTAATGCTGCAAATTGCTACCTGGGCTATTTCTAAACACGGAGACCTCTATAATTTAGCCACAAATGATACAGTATGTACTTGAAACATGCTCTATCTTGCAGGGTAAAGCATGCAGCTAAAATTACCCTCTCATATCTTGTCAGCCGGACATGTCCAAATGGGGAAAAAAAAGAAGACAAAAGCCCTATTCACCCATGCCTTCTTCTGTGCGTCTGTAAAGACACCATCACTTTCAGGTGAAAGCTGCTCTATTCAGAAGAAGCCTTGCTTCTCGCTTGCTTTTTTTCCCTTCTTCTTTCTAAATAGAAATACAAGTCCAAGGAGTCTGAGTGAGAAAGCTGGTCTCAAGAGTGAATGGAGGCTTTCAGCACCACGGACAGAGCAAGAGAAAGAGATGCCGAGAGCTCGATAACAACCAGCGCGGACGTGTCGAAAATGTCATCACCAAACTCTGCTCAGGAACCCCGGCATGTAAAAATTTCTTTGGTATCGACTGATGCTATACATCTTTCTGAACTTCACCGGTGGCCTTTAAGAAACAGACGCGATCCAATCCTCAATTCAGCCTACAACAAACACGCGGGGTGTTCGGTCTACGCGGGTATAAGGTCTTCTGACAACAGTGTTTTTTCACAGTTTTTTAAGGACAGGTTTGGGACTCAATCCAACACATTTCCGCCACTAAAATCACACAGTGTAGAGAAGCAGCACCGCACTTAAAGTTACAAGTAGTTGTTGATCATTTCTAAAAGATCAATCAAGGGGGTGTTTGAAAATTTGCATGCACAGAACTTTAAGTGTCAATACTTTACACTGACGATAGGGATGGGAAGTGATAAGATTTGTGCCATTATTGATTCCGCTTATCGGCCTTTCGATTCCTTTATTGATTCCTGGTCAATAAGTAGGCCTCTACAGATATTGCCAAAGCGCCGTAGCTTAACTTATATATTATTATATTATATATATTTTGTCTAATTGTACAATTGCATCTTTGCCTGAATACAGCCTAAAACTGGTAAAATTATGAATTAAATCAGAGACTTTCTGATTAAAGAATGAGTAATAATGAACAGCACAACCATTTTTGTCAATATACTTATCTGTCATCTGATCTAATACTAACATAATAATATTCTGTAGAGCCGCTTTACCATGTTTGTCTTGCTAAATTATTATGAAGCTGATTCAAACTAAATACATGGCCACACAAGTATTATTTAATTAGTATAATAAAATGGGTAATTTCTGACATGCTGCTGCTTCACTTGCATAAAAGAAGCTTTTAAGGATTCACCTGTCGTAGAAAAAAAATACAAAACGGGTGAGCGAGGATGTTTGAAAATGTCACGTCCATTAGTCAGTGGTTATGTCAGAATTAATGTGACAGGTTTTTCTGCATTCCCGTCTCCTTGAGTGATTGCAGACAGTTGGAAACAAGCATTGTGTTTAGCAATAATCCAGGACAAAGCGCAGAGAAAACCGCTGTCTAAGTGGGTCAGGAAAAACTCCAAATGTCTGATTGTCAAGGCGCAAAAAATGACATTTGTTATAAAGCTGAATATTTCAAACACTTCATCGGGGAACCGAAATGCACAGTCTCAGGCGCTCATTATTCCTGCTGGATTGAAAATGTATTAGACTCTCACACCAGTGAAACATACTGATATGTTTTCACACCTCTATGTGCAAGGTGTGCGTCTAAGCTGATAATCAAGACCGTCTCGCGAGGGTTGCGCTGACAACCTATTGTTTGCTCACAGGTTTGCTGTTATACAGTGTCCATCGGTATGGCTATGTGAAAACACTGAAAATGATTCATACAAATTGTTATTCTTATAAATGATTTCTTTTTTTGAAGGTTGATTGTACTTTATAAACAAATAAAAAGACAGTAAGATAACCTAGAGCAGTGGTCCCCAACCCCTGGGCCGCGGACCGGTACCGGTCCGTCGATCAATTGGTACCGGGCCGCACAAGAAATAATTAATTATTTCCGTTTTATGTATTATTTGAGTATGGACGATCTTTTATTTTGAAAAACCTTTTATTTTGAGAAATGATTCTCTCAGTGACGTCTGGGTCACTTGCGCGGCGTAACGGTAACGATAGCGACCAGTCACGAGTCAGAGTGCTCTGAGGCTTAATTTTCTTCAAATAAAACTTGACTGGAACACAGGTATATCATTACTGGTTTATTATCAGAAACTTTAATCGACAAATTTCACATTTTTTGCAGATTCAACTAATGTGATTCTTGCGACTGACAGATATTTGGGGTTTTTTAACATCACATTAACACATGACATAAACAAATGATTTTGATATTTCTGTACTGCAAAGTCTTCAGTCTATTGTGCTCTGACCCTTCGAGCTATGCTAGGAATCAATCAGATCGCCTATTTTCCACATAATTTCCTGCAAAATGATGAAAGAAACTTCTTGTTACAAATCTATCTAGAAATTACAATTCATCAAACACGTAAAACACTAGGCCAAAAAATTGAAGCTACCGGCAGCTTCAGAACAAAAATATCAGGGCTGTCGCTGGCCTTTAAAAAGCCGGGTCCATCAAAGCTTTCTTCTCACCAAACAAGAGACAATGATAGATATCAGTTCCCCGAGCCAAGCAGCCTGGCCCTGCCTGCCGCCCGAGGCTGACCTCTATTCTGTTTCTCATCAGTCTAACACTCGCAGTGTGACAGACACACACAGAGAGAAGCAGCCAGTCGCTGCATGCACACGCTGCAGCTTCACTGTAGTCTATGCATCACACAAAACCACGCGCGGAATAGGTGGACCGGCAATGATTCGATTAAACAATCTCACATTTTCTGGTCATGTGCGGCGTCATTTATGAGACGCTGAATTGGCGAGTTGTCGCTGTGGATGTTTTTCCAGCTCCGAAGCCTATTGCGTTGTCAAAAGCAATTCCAGTCTCTATTATGCAGCCTAGCTCTTAACTCTTATGCTTCATCTAGTTACAAGGAAGTAGGAGTGATAATCCAGAGCTAGCTTCTGTCACCACGGCAAATCCAGCTCCTATATATCTATCCAGAGTGTGCTGTCTTTGTGTCCCCCCTCTCTCTCTCTCTCCTATAGTCATCATATTAATCAGTCGGTAAGACTGTGAGGGTTTAGGTCCGAAAACGGCCTCCCCACCCGACGAGGGACAAGCAAAAGAAAAAGATGTTTACACAGCCGGTGCAGACATGAGAAGTTTTAGATGAATAAATAATGCCCGGCGGGATTAAGTCCCCCCCCCCCCCCGCTATTTTTAGTCCCTGTGATTATTCCCTGTCCTTCTCCCCACTTTTTTTCCCCCACTGTTATCCTAAAGCTTAACATGCTCTAGCTGCCATGGAAACTGCACCATTGTTATAAATGCAGCTATATAGTGGAGGAGGGGAGCCAAGAAGGAAGCAGATCTTCATATTTGCACTGGTATTGTTTTGTTTTGTTTGTGTTTTTCTGGCCTGTTGTTATGTTAATGTCGCACTGGTGCTAAAATCAAGTTTGCTGCTGCAGGTATAAGCAATGCAAATAATGCACAAGGGCAATAAACTGTTAAAAAAAAAAGTATAATAATAAAAAATTCACTATTAAAATCGAACAAAGAGAACAAAGATTGCTAAAAAAAAAAAAGCAGCATTTATGATGTGAAAGTGGTGAGATCAGATGTATGCAGTGACAAACTCTCGAGTTAGATGCAAAATATAGCTGCTGAGGAGAGGGGGGAAAAAATGTGAAGAATCGTATTCACGATAACAGGTGCACAGGAGGTCATACATATGCACAAAAGCTGGAAGGTGAGGCACGACTCTGATATCAGCAGTTGATTTTGGGAAAAAAAAGCATTTTTTTCTCCCCTCAGTAGCAGCACTAGAGAGAGAGAGACAGAGAGAGAGAGACAGAGAGAGAAGAGAGAGAGAGAGAGAGAGAGAGAGAGAGAGAGAGAGAGAGAGAGAGAGAGAGAGAGAGAGAGAGAGAGAGAGTTATAACTGATCTAATGAGACAGCGTGATCACAGCCTCGCCTTCAGATCTCACAAACAACGCGGGCACATGTTCCCGTCTTTTCCGCTGATCCGCGCAGCCCGTTCCTCTCACTATGGCTGCCTGCTTTCATGTTTCAGAAGCCAAGAGTCAAAGACAAAAAAAAAATAAAAATAAAAAAATAAAACAAATCGGCAGAGGCTTTTACTTTGTAGATAATTTGCTTGAGGTAGGGAGGAGCGGGGGGCTTTGATAGAGAACCCGTCAAGGTCTTGTGCTACAGGTCTGTGTGCACACAGTGTAACCCAGATGATTACGTTGGTGGTCGAAATGTCTCGACGTGGAAGAGTTTTCCAGGTCTTTCATTAGAGATAAACCAGTCATTTCTCAAATAAGGCAATGAATGGATATTTTGTTATCATTACTAATAACAATATTATTACTTTTGGTGTTCTGTGGTGGTACAAATGTTTCCTCAGAGGCCTTTACGTCTGAATATGGATAGGAAGGGTGGTGCAGGGTGGTGTTTTTAATACTTCCAAAAGCAAAATTGTAAAGACAACCTTTTGTCTAAGTTAAGTTCACGCTAGCATGCAAGGCTAACACTTACTAGCTAGCCGCCCAGCATTACCAAAGCAAAGCAACACATCCTTTGCTAACTACTTGAATTTGTAGCGTCTCAGACTGGAGTGGAGCTAATGCTGCTAGTTGTCATCTGAGTTGACAAAAATCAACGTTCAAGGCCTAAAAATGAGTATAAATATCACAGTTATCAGCTCTCAGCTTCAACCTGCTGAATAATGTACTAGAACACTCAAAGAAAGTTGCAGGCACTGACTGATATCATTTAGCTATACTGTTCGCTGTCCAAAGAACCCACCTAAAAGCACGTCGCCCTCTCTGTAATTAACTGTGTTTAATGTGCAATAACAACAACAAGCCATTATACGAAATGAGGCCGCCAAAGTGCCATCCACGTTGCTGAATATGAGGCAGATTGAGTGGCTTTTCATAAGGGTCAATCACAACAACAGAGCACCCAGCTATTTACAGCAATTAGCACACTTGACTGAGAGCCGTAAAGAATGGCTGGCAGCCGGCGCTGGCAAAGGGCCTCAGGAATGATCTGAAGAACAGAACGTGTCGAGCAAGAACAGACTGTTTCGGGGGATGTACGACTTTTAGACTCCATGTTTGGATTCACCTCTGATTATCAACTAATCCTTAACAATGCATAAACGGCCCTTTAATTTGCTCCGTTAAATAAAAAAATTAAAAAAACAGGAGTACTACTCAGCTACTACTGGAGATGGTTCCATAATGTGTTGCATTATGGGAAGTGTAGGATCCAGCTTTATTGGAGCTTGACCCACACCATGAATCAAAACTGAGGACATCTCTGCCATCGCTGTGTCAGTTTCGATTCTTTTTTCAGATGTCTCTTGCGAGTTCCCCAACTTTGTGTTAGAGCAATACTAAAAATCACTGGAGCGCAGCTTTTCATAGCAGTGAGTGAGTCCAGCAATCAATCATTTAAATGTCAACTTCAATTTTGCAAAGGCTGATGAATTAGTGAGATGAAACCATGGACTGTATAAAACATGGATGTCATGTCTGTGACATAATCCACAGGGTTTCTGAAGAGCCTTCATGAAGCTCAAAGCATGTTGGCTCTGGTCGTTGCCCTCTTAGCCATTCTGGGAAATTAGCCATAGAGACCAAAACCGTTTTTGTACCAGGCTGTAAACATGTTTATTTCTGCTGTGAAGCTGCCCATTTTAACATAGGGGCTTACGGAGATTGACTCGTTCTGTATCCAGCCTCAAGTGGACGTTTGAGGAACTGCAGTTTTTGGCATTTCTGCATTGGCTTCACTTCAAAGCCACGGCAGTTACCGCTTGGATGAGGCTATAAAACTCCTATGAAAGTTCAAACTACAAGTACTATATAAGCAACATGTTAGTGCGTGTGCGTCATCACACACTCGGTTTATTATTTAATAAGTCAACAAGTGGTCTGCATGGACGCACTTAGCCTGCATTGATTCTGATTGGTCTGTTTCACCACTGTTATCGCTATGACCCCATTACAATTAGGAGCACTGGAAGAAAAGGTTTTCCAACCTGACAAAACACACAATAGGTGTATTTATTGTAAAGTGTTAAAATGAAAATATGAAGATCAGCCAGGCTCTCAAGTTTTAAGTATCAAAACACCAGCAGCCGTCAAAGAAATATTCTTTAAAGTGTCGTCAATTCAATCAAAGAATTACAAATCTGACCACACATTCAAAGTGTCAAAGTGTTGATGTCCCTCAGACTGGAACTACCAATTGTTTCACAATGAATCATTTGATCGAACATCTTCTGTCGCACATGTCCGATACATGTGCGTCAGCGTGTGCTGCCGTCACGTCGATATTTTAGCACAAAGCCTGCTGTTTTAAAGAGTGTATCCGAGGCCGTCCGCCACCCCGGGCGCCCTCCGAGCCGGACCATCGTGTCGACGGCGACACGGCATGGGTGGCTGCAGCTGCACGTGCTTGCTTCTGCGACGCTGGCTACCACCCTACGGGCCTCTGGCACTCTCTGACAACAGCTCTGGCAAATGGGGCATCAGCAGAGACAGACACACAAGCGCACATACACTCTGCCACCCTGCATCAGCGCAAGTGTCAAGCCTCTTGTGTTGTGTTTGCGATTAAAGCTGCAGTCAACAATGGGGATAAAAGAGGAGCGGCAGCAGAAGAGGATTTCATCTCCACCGTCCTGCCATCTCACAACATTTAAACAAAATCAACGGAGAAGGACTGACATCCATTTCTCAAACATTTTACACCAACATCAGCTCTTCTGTCTGCATCTACCATCACACTGTGGGCTGCAACTAGCAATTTACTTGAATCCATCAATTAACTAATGGTTTGATCTAAATGTGAGTAAATGGTAGAAAAACGTTGTTGCTTGTTTGCTTGTTTGATCCGATCAACCCTTCAAGACTGAAGATATTAAGTTTATCACATAGCAATATCGCAAAGGCTCAGAATTGTTGGGAAATATTAGAGCATATTATTATTATATATATATATATAATATTACAGAGCAAGCTACAAAACCAGTTATGGCAAACGTTTCTTTTTATTTATGTATTCGGCAAACAGATTAGCATTCGTTTGGGGTCGACCTGACAAATGTTGAAGTCTAATATTTACTCTTCTTGTCTGTGAAAGTTCCCTCAAGAGGGTCAATCCAGAACCAGAAGAAGCTTCTTGGATGAGAGGCGAAACGTCTTCACGGATCTACAACCAAGTCCAGTTGCCCGGGAATTAACATTCTTTGAAATATTTGGCTCCGTTTTGGGTCACATTTTTCCAGAGAAAGACGGAAATAGCTGTTAAATGCTCCACTGTGTTTACTACTACTACTACTACTCGCTAACTCGTCTGCTGTTTGGTGTTGGGCAGAAAGCATATGGTGGGTTTATAGCCAAGCGTTTTTACAATGTGAGAACAGCTGTCTGCTGCTGCTGGAAATCAGGTGTTGAAAGCCAGAAAAACTATGAGCTAGACGAGACTGAAAATCTCCCTGCGACTAAGAGAAAGCAGAATTTCGTGATATTTCTATGTCAGTTTGTCATTTCGAGGCACACCATGGACGCTGAACATCGTCAATTGTTCCATTGTTGTTATGAAAAATATTGATCGGTGCGGCTCTCCGCCATCAAAGCTCTTCTCTGACTCTGGACAAATCTACAGCGCATGCAACATTTTCAAACATTCTCCTCTCGCTGCCGTGCTCAAGATGCAAACTTGCAAAGCCGCCAGGTGCAGCTAAAGGCGGAGGCACCCACGTTTTGTTTTTTCTTTTTGCCGGTGCCCGCTGAAATGTAATTCAAGCGGCGGCTGCACCTCTCACCCTCTCGTAGCCTCTCCACATGCCAATCAGCAGAACAGGCTCTTCAGATGGTTCACGTCCGACAAAAACCGTTTCTGAGATGCCGTGCCCGTTTCTGGGGCATTCCGCGCGGTAATTATGGGGGTAAACAGAGCAGCTGATTCCATTGTGTGGTCCGATACACTGAAAAGGTCACTGATCTGCGGACTGAATGGATGCCTTGGGAATTACAATAAACCCTTTGTCTCCGCAGAGGAACCAACCCATCTCACCTACTGTTCCCTTCCCATCTAATCAGTATGGAGAGGCTGGCAGCAGGAGACATGACATTGACGAACCACAGGCCTTTCCCATAGAGCCGGGCAGAGGCATGCTGGGGGAAGTCTATTGAGTTATGCTGCCACCCCACCCCACCCCCCCCTCTGTCAGGCTGGGCTGCTGGGAAAATTGGCACGCAGAGGCTGAGGTCAGAACAGTCCAACACAGCTTCTTAGGAAACAGGTCCCTTCTGTTCCTATTATCATCGTCCGTCCTCTGCGTGTCTGCAAAACATGTCCGCCGTCTTACACGTCCTCCAGACTCAGGTGAGGCGAGAAAGTGCCGACGCGTTTTAATGGCAGAAAGATAAAAGTAGCCGAATGGCAGACACCAATAGGTCACGGTAAAGGGCAATGGGCTTTACAGGCGCACCGGCTCGGACTAAACTCTTATAGGTCACTGGTCAATACAGAGGAATAATTAATGAGTCGAATTTAGAGCCAGGAAATTACTGTTTCCTTCTTCAAAGTGGCGAAGCTGGCAATCAATGGGAATTGAATCTGGTGCCAGGTGGTAAAATTGTAAGTGACAGACGACCACGCGGCTGTCATTTATCCCGGCGCAGAGCAAGAGACACGTTTCAAAGTGGAGACAACTTTTCTTCTTCGCTTCAATAGCATTTTTTACAGCGGACAGAAAAAAAGGACGTGTTCCTCCTCTTTTCATCTCAAACACACTGATGTGCACAGCTGACGGTCAGTTTGGACTTTTTTAGATGCTGAGTTTGGAGACGGATACTAAAACGGCTCAGCTGACACTTTACTTTTGAGGGTTTGCTGTTCGTAACGTGGTTTTCCATTGAAGACAAACTTGTCTGAACACGAGCTGCTGCGTGAGATCTTTCTCTCTCTTTCCTGTTCTCTCTTCTGTACAGTTCTGTTCATTTCCGACAATTACTACGATCTCCGTGCGACCGACGGCGCTCTCTAGCGGAAGCTATCGGTACAGTGTGCAGATCTTTCATCGGACTCCTGACATCCTGCTGCCTGTAGAAGCTAATGGATGCGTGCGCTCTACGCAAGACAAGCTGTGGGCATCTATCCAGAAGTTGATTTAAATCAGAAAACGGTTGCATTGTCTTTCGCAGCTCCAATCTGTTATTAAAATGTTATTTGGTTATTATTTTTCAGAGATCAACTAATTCTGTTTATTTCAGCGCCAAAGTTCAAAATATCTGTGTCACACATACGCCTCTGTCGGTCAAACTCTACTAATGGAGGTGTAGATGAAGACCAGCTGCTCAGTCGCGTCGAGGCCACTGGAGATTAAACAGGTTTTATAGGTAAAGCAGTTACCTGTTTCCTGATTACAGTGGCAGCCTTTGTTCCCTATAAAAGATAAAGATAAGCCCGACTCGGGCTGCTCAGGAGCGGTAGCGATAACGGATTGAGCAGCCGGTCATGTCTGGCACCTTTTGGGTCTCCAGAATCAGAAAGGGTGGTGGTGGTGTGGGTGGGGGTTGGGGCGCACGGTGCGATGTCATCATCTCCCTGCCATCATGGCATAACTCGCAGTGACACGAAGCCTGACTTCCAAGAAAGAGCAGAGGATGCAGGAGGAGAGCAGACGATGGGAAGTCTGATGATTCACCCAGCGGTGACGGAACAGAACAGCCGCGTGAGCAAAGTACCTTCACTTCCCATGACAAAATATTAACGGAGGGAGTTTATATAGCGCTGGAACTGACGTAGTCGCTGACTACAGCACTGCTGCACCATCAGAACGACTGCACAGTCTGAAAGTCTCAGCTGAAAGCCGGACTACTCATTATTTCTTTGTTAACAGTGGATTAAGTCATTATGTATAATGTGAAAGACTGTCATCCCTCCAAAGCCCTCTGTAGCTTTTAGCCTCTTTTAGCTCATTGTTTCGGTTTGTGCGCCTGCAAATATTTTGTTTTGCTTTCCTCTCGCACACTCTCCCAAAAAAAACCAAAAAAAACTCCCATAACCTCACTGCACGCAACATATCCATCACCAAACAGCAGACAGAGCTAGTGTTTAGCTGCTACGGAGCCAGGTATCTGTCTCAGGGGTCGGTGAAGATCAAAACAGCGCTGGGAAAAAAAAAATAGAATATTGCACTATGATTCTCCGGGAGGCCTCGAAACACGGCTTGGAATGAATGCTGATGTTGCTCGCTTCTCACTCTCAGCACGTCAAATACAGTAGCTGGTCGGCGGGCCTTTACACCTCTACTAGCATCGTTTCTAGAGGCGCGATGTTTTGATGTGCCAATCGCGTCAGGGGACATAGCATAAAGAGCGAGGAGGTCCACATGTAGAGGAGGTCGTAATGGACGGATGAGTCAAACAAACAGGATTTTCACTCAACCAAACCATACTGCGACGATTTTATCTCATACAATGTGAAATGTTTCTCGCCGAGCTTTATTTTAAAAGTCCAACCAGACATATTTATTATTGCTAACCTGACCGCAGAGCTCTGCACGGGCAAGACTGATGCAAGACCGGTGCCTGCAGCATCCTAGTTTGAAGCATATTGCCACAGACACGGGCACAAAAGTCAAATTAAGCCCTAGTATTGCCAAACTCCTGTTTGACTGACAGGTGATCGCTGCATCAGCACAGCTGAACCGAGACCCGAAAAACACGTGGCTGATATTCAGAAACGACCTCACGGATGTGTAATTAGCAAAAGGGTGAAATCACAAATTAAAAAGGAAGCGCCTCAGCGTCTCAATTAATATTAGAAATAGGGAGGAGCTGCTCTGGTGCCCGAGCACACACCCAGGCTTTATCCCCCCCCTGAGTTGACACTGTGTATCAAATTGGTGATTCACTGAAGAAGAAGAAGAAGAAGAAGAAGAAGAAGAAGAAGAAGAAGAAGAGCAGGATTATAACAAGTAAGACAGACGCCCTGACAGACACAGAACATTTTCTGCTCCACATTCACCAAAGCATAAAGACTAAAGCTTGTTCAAGGCCTTTGCACACACATACACATACATACACACACACACACGCACGTGGAGCTGGCATTCATCTGAATGGGAAGCCTTCAACAAACACACACACTTCTGGTACAGTTTCCTTAAGAGTTAAGCAGGTCTGCCGGTATAGCAAAAATATGACTTTTAATTGCAGGTTTCCAGGCATGACATGACACACCACGTAAATAAAGAGTGGTCCCATTTAAATCAATGGATATTACCCAGAGGCCTTTAGATTCGGCCATTCGGCAAAGTGACGCTGACTGAGGCAGCTGATCCTTTTTTTTTTTTCTAACCTGCAGGCCTCAGTAGTTTGAACATGTCACATATTAAAATGCCACTTCAAGACTGATGGTTTCTGATCACTCCATATCGCGCTCATCATCTGAAGGTCACGGTTTAGTGCACCTCTTAATAAACCATAGAGCAGCTCATCCATCTGCCACAGAGCTTCTCTGTAGGGGAGACAGTGGCATTTTCATACACAACAATCCTGGGAGTCCATCTGGAGGTGACAGGTAGGCTGCAGGAGCAGCCTTATTATTTTTAAACACTAGGTCACTGTGTTAAATTTGAATGAACAAGCCTGTAGCTGATGCCAGATATGACTGGCATAAGTTGATCACGTGATGATTTGTTTCAGATTATTCTTTTTTTTTTTTTTTAAATCAGTGCAGATTACAGCTCCAGCATGCCTCATTCATTCTCACCTGACTATAATCTATTGGAACCTGCAGATTTTTTTTTCCACCTTTAAGGTTTGTCGACGTCGACAGCAGCAGCAGCAGCGGCAGCAGCGGCAGAAAGCCAGCCCGGTGTCCTACCTGTGGAGCAGAACAGGTGACAGTGTATGTGCGCAATGACGGACACTCACCAACTGATTTCAGAGCGCTTCACCGAGGAATTAAAAAAAAAAAAAAAAAAAACTAAGAAGGTGTCCGAAGTTGGAACTAGCCGCCGGTCACCATCTTCTTCTGCACGGTTAGAGACGACAGAGTGGGCCGTGTCACTGGGTCCGTCCGGTACCGAACGCTGCACCGTTCCTTCATCTCAGCTGACACCGCTGGACCCGCGGCATAGTGGACTACTCAGCGCTGGTAGCAGCCGAGCACTTCACTGTGAGCCGCTCATTCCCAGCAGCAACAGGGGGGGGGGAGGACCGTCAAGCAGCTCGCACGGAGCCCGGGGATTACAGGAAGAGAGGGACCTTCAAAATAAAAGCACGGTAGCTGCTGGGTAAATGGTGTCAGAATATGCACAGAAGAAAACAATATGTAAAACGACGTTTGCAGCATTAAAAAAAAAAAATATATATATATTCTTCCCATTCGACTACAGATAGTACAGAATATATTATTTACTGAGAGCCTGTAAATAATAAAATCTGGGCAGGCTGGCATGTCAAAACTGTCAAAATAAAATTGCAAATTTATGGAAAATAACTAAAATTTAACACTAATTTTTATGGTAATTTTCTGCGTTTTAAAATAGTATACAAACCAACGTAAAATTGCAGACATTATCTGTAGATGAACGACCAAATATCATCTGTGATTTGCTGTTGGATGCAATGCAAAGTCTCATAAATCAAGTAACTCAAAATAGATGATAGATGTATTGTAGTATGTATTGTAGTAGTGTATTCCTCCTCTTGTTCTTCTTATTAGTAGTAGTAGCAGTAGTAGTAGGAGTCGTGTTTTTGTTTTATTTTGAATTCACAGTAGTACGGCTTTCCGGTGTAACTCTCGCTGCTTTCTCTCGACGCTGCGCCTCAAAGGTTTGTACCATTCTGATTTTACTAAGGGGTGCGCCGTATCTCCACATTCAAATATTAAGAAATGGAATCGCCCTTTCACCTGTTATTTGATTGGGTCCGATCACTCATCTATTTGTGTTCATTCCTGAGCTGCATGAATCATTCATTTTTGCTTCTTGTCTCATTCCTTTTACAAACATAATGAAACTGTGACACGTGTATTGTAGATACTGCCACCTTAAAATAGAAACAGTGGTCGTGTAATAGCAAAATCAGCTGTGATTTCGCCTAAGGCTGTCAACAGGCTTTTTTCACAGCCTCAATATTTAGTTTTGTGGGAAGCAGAGGTGCTAAAAACAGACATAATAAACCCACCAGTTCAACTTTCTCCATTTTTCAATGGGATTTATGTCCACATGTATTTGTAGTAGAGGTTTGACTGTTTTTATTTATTGAATATCAGTAATATGTCTATAATACTATAACAAACTTATTTCCAATCCCAATTAGGGTAAGACAGGTTGGATCTATCACATGTGAGTATATATCCAAGTGACCAAAGACATAAGGTCACATGACCAGACCACTTTTGAAGCTCAAAATATGGTGGTGCTGGCTGCCGCCATGTTGGCAGTCCTGCCTCTTTTGCCTCCCGCTAATCCAAAAAACAGCAGAGACGTGGATCATTAGAGTATAAATGACACCTTAGTGCTCAAACAAGCCATCTGTGACCACCTATCTGTCAATCAATCTGTTAAGTGGACACACTTTCAATTCTGCATAACTTTAAGCCTTAATATAATTTGAACCAGTGAGTTTAAATAAAATTCAGACTCAGGCTGTAAACATGTTTATGTCTGCTGTGAAGTTGGACATTTTGATATGGGGGCTTATGAAACTGACTCATTCTGCAGCCAGCCTCAGGTGGATGTTTGAGGAACTGCATTTGTTTGCATTTGGCTCCACTTGACAGCCACGGAGGAGACAGACCCAGAGAGTTCAACTCGGCCAGCTACAGCTGGAGAACATAAGGTGGCTGCAATTACTGTTGTGTACAGTGACATATATAGGCCAACAGTAGCACGACAGGATGTGTGATTTGGTTATAGATCTAAGTAATAGTAACTAGAGGCAGAGATGTGGATGGGTACGTCGCAGATTAAATGAGCCTCAGTAGATCAGTAGTTTTTTTAACGCGTTTGTTCCGTGTTCCTGTCTGTGGCTGCTCTGATATACAGTATGCCGATCCATGCTAGCAGCACTACAGTGTACCAAAGCACTGATAAACCTGTCAAATACATCAATATCAACTCAGAACCATGGAGAAAATGAGAGAGCACGTGTTGTGCTGATAACACTATTGACTACTGAGTAGCTTCATAAGCAGCCACATGAGGTCCTGGGATTATAATGAAAAATATATCACTTTAATCAACGCCAGTCCCTCTAGGAATGTTGGCATAACATTGTAATGAAGCTGTTACCTGCTTCACATCAAATTAATTTAAGCGCTCATTAACGCATGCAGTGATGTGAACCATGTTTTTTTTTTTTTTTGAGGATGTGGTGAGCCTGCTGCTCTGTAGACTGGAGGAAGATGAAGATGTGAAGAAGAAGTTTTATTCACAGGTGAGCGCCGTCGATGTATTTCTGAAGGTCAGACACAAACAGATGGAGCCCTCCCTCTCTCCCTCCCTCCCTCCCAAATGCTTTGAACTCGCTGTCTGACTTTTCTTGTCACACCTGACTATGTGCTGCGTCTGGTGAAATTAAATCAGTATTACTCCTATTTGCTCTTATATGGGTATATGATTGGGATATAAAGTAACTTTGCACTACACTGGTCGTACTGTGCATGTAGGTTAATAGTGCTTTCCTCCCAAAATTCCCATTTAGTAGAAAAGTATAAATGTGTTGTATTGCATCTGAAAATAAACCTTTCACCTCTGGAACAATGAGGTTGTCAATGTAATGGCATAGTACATCAACTGATAGACCAAACAGGGAGAGTAAAAGTTTTCTGGGTCACTGAAGAGAACAGGATTCAGCAGAGGGCAATCAGAACAACCGACCAAGCTCAAAGGAGGTACAAGCCACTGACAGCATGAAGAATGGACAGTGCATCCGCGATGTCACACACAGGTTTTCCAGAAGCTCAAAATCTGTAACAGGCCATGCAATTAATTCTGCATTATTTCAACCTTAACATAATTTGAACAGTTAGTCATGTAAAACTAAAATCAGCCTCAGTACAGTTGACATGAACGAGGAAATAACCTGTAGAGACAAAAACTGTTTTTTGTACCAGGCTGTAAATATGTTTAAGTCTGCTGTGAAGTTGGCCTTTTAAACATGGGGGCTTATGGAGATTGTCTTGTCCTGTAGCCAGCCTCAAGTGGCCATTTGAGGAACTGCAGTTTTTGGCACTTGCCTCACTTGACAGCTGCCGCTTGCTATACGCAGGAAAACGTCCAAATGCAGGTGTGCAAGTGAGTGATGACAGCGAGGACTACTGCTGGACAGACACTGAAATGATTGGATGACAGCAAAAAAGGTTCTGTCGCCTCAACCGTCTAACCACACTGAACGGATTCAGGTTTAGTTTGAACTCTACTAGTGTTACACTGCCGTATTTATTCATTGTGAAATGTGTTTGTGCAGTAGTCTTGTTTTTCAGGTTTCGGGTGCATGCTGCTCCTTTAGCATTCTGTAGTCTTCCTCTTGCCTGTGTTTTCCATACATATCCACAGGATCTACTGATCATGTCCTCCATTAGAGGGCAAGCAGTATGTGTGAATCACTGCCTGTAAAATTATATAAATATTTATGATACAACTGAAAAAAAAAAATTATTTTCCAGGCACAGAACCCAGAATAGTGCACAGTGTCTCATTGGTGCAGCAAAGTTAATATAGCTTATGAAGTTTCAATATGAAAAGTTTCAATTTATGAAGAACAATAACAACATATCTCCAGAGGCGGGTGAAGGATGTAACATGCTGGCTTATTTGCAGACTTTAATACCAACCAGTTGGTGTTGCTTAGATTAGAATAATATGGGATGCTGGAGGAGGCAGGACTCAACAAAGATTACAAAGCTACAATAATCATAGCTTTGATTACAGATTGTAAGACCGTAAAGCGGTGTGGAAAAAATGGTTTCGCTTTTGCGCATTAACATACAATTGGTCAAACATTTGGCGTGACACCTCACTAAGCCAATCAGCGTGGATGTTATGTGGGTGTTGTTTGTATAACGCCCTAACGTAAAGTCAACATGCAACATGTAATTTACCCGAATTTACCCGAACAAAGCCGGAAGTAGGGCGAATTTGCCGTTAAAATAAAACAAGCATAGTCAACAGTGTCTAAAACAACTGGCGTAATACTGTTGAATTGATAAATTATTGTTGTATCCCATGTTATTATGTAATAATATTTATCCCCATAATGAATAAACAAGCTGAAATAGCATGTCCTGTCATTTATCCTAAAATGCATGTAACGGTCAATGGCTTGAATCTTTTATTTTGAAAGAACAGCACGGATTTCCGTCTGTTACTTGTGAGTGACTTGACACCGCCATCTTGGCTCGGTTTCTTCCTGAAGTTTTGTTTTTTTGGAAGATTTCGCGACTTTTCATCGGAGTTCTGCTTTTAAAAAACCGACATGGGAGCTTGTTTAGCAGTGAGTTCCCTCGCCAGCTGTGTGAGTATAACTTTACCAACTGTGGATTTTCTAGGTGATATACGTAGTTTTTGATTTTTCGCACTTCCTTCACTGGTTTAGCGAGCCGAGACAAAATTACAATGTCGTCACAGCGTCATGTGAAAAAGCAGCCGTTAAAATCAGTTATTTTACTGTAGACACGTTTCAGTTAACGTACATGTCTGAACACATTTATTATCTTTGCTAGTCTAATGTTAATCATTTTCAACTAGGTAACATTACAACCTGTACCACTTTGGTAAGTTTAGCATTATACCCGAGGTAAATACACTTTTAGACCGACTGCGTGTTGTTTACGACGTCTTTTACGATGTCTTGGCTTTATTTAAAATTAAAAAAAATGGTATTTTAATGTTGTAACGTGTATAAAATGTCCTCTGTCTGTTGGACCTGTCAAAGGTCTAAAAGGTCTTTTTTTTTTTTTTTTTTACGAGGACGATATTTCCGGGATCTTAAGTCATCCCCTGTGCTTGCAGTGGGGCGTCACCGTTTTGTTGCTCTTTACTTTAACACTGATTTATACTCAGTCTTCTTGTTGTGTATTTACCCTCACTGGACTTTATTTACATCACAGACTCATGTACATGTACATATGAGATTACTGGCTCTGAGAACAGGTGAAGGATGCAATATTCAGGTCACCGAAAACTCCTCGGTATACACTCACCGGTGTTTCGGTTGAACAAGTGACCGTGTTAACTGGTGGCTGTTAGCCGATATGAAAGGCTCGTTGTAAAGTAACAAAAACACAGTGATTCTTATTTTCAGGTGATTATGAACTAATGAAAACGTAGTTATGCATATTATAAATCTGACACACTGGACCTTTATGTAAACTGTGTTTGAGTTATCATTAAGTGTTTGTGGCCCAGGCGGTCAGTCTGAACTGTGGAAACTGGATTCTCCTCGTCGGAGCAGCACTGTTTACACCCAAGGCTTGTGTACCACTCTCATGTATTTTTAGTGAGGGATGGCCGATCTCAGCTACAGTCTCCGTCTCGGTGCTTTACACACCTCAGACCAGCAGTCTGCGCCTGAATCGCGCAGGGATGTGTGTGTGATCCTGGATAGCAAACACAGATGGCAGCTCTAGTCGCAGGCCTGATTCTGACCGCTGTAAATCATTTGTCTCTGCTTCTCTGGGAGCGTACAGAAGAAGGAGAACGATGGTTGCCCTGACAGCAGACGCACATTACCCTGATTATCCCGCACCCCAGAGTCCTGTCCCCGAGTTTCATCAAATATGAACGCGCTCAAAGGCCCCGCTAATTCTCTCCCCCGTCTCTTCTCCAGGCGTCCTGTTTGTGCGGCTCAGCCCCCTGCCTCCTGTCAGCATGCTGCCCGTCGACGTACAACTCCACCATGAGTCGGCTGGCCTTCTCCTTCCTGATGCTGCTGGGGACTCTGGTGTCTGTCATTATGATTCTCCCGGGCATGGAGCAACATCTGAAAAAGGTACGTTTTCATAAGACTAGATGTACTGGTCCACACGGGGCTGTTTCATCAGGCTCTTTAATCATTTCATAAGGCAAACGGAGTATTAATGCATTTTCTGGAGCCATGTGTGATTTCCATTTCCACCCCAAATAGGAAAATAATTCAGACGGTTTCATAATGCTGTAACCCAGCAACAGTGATCCTGTAGACAGGGTGTTTTTTTATTATGTATTTTTTAACCAGTAGTCCCAGAAGAAGTGATCTTAAAAAAACACTCCACAGTTGACCTCATTAATCCACGCCTGTCCTCCACCCTTTATGTCCTTTGTGTGCTTTCACACTATCAGATTCCGGGTTTCTGTGTTGATGGCTCAACTATATCTGGCATGGTGAACTGTGACGTCATTGTCGGCTACAAGTCGGTGTACCGAATGTGCTTCGCCATGGCCTGCTTCTTCTTCTTCTTCTCCGTCATCATGATCCGAGTGCGCAGCAGCAAGGACCCCCGTGCCTACCTCCAAAATGGGTCCGTACCGTGCACGGCCGCATCAGTGCCACAGCGCCCGCATGATTAAGACACGCTGCGCTCTGGTGGCCAAACATGGCGACTGCACATCTAACACTGTGTTCATGCTGAGATAAAAGCATACTTTCTGTACATACTCTCACTAACTTCACTTCATTCTTCTCAGTTTCTGGTTCTTCAAGTTCCTGATGCTGGTCGGAATTACCGTGGGAGCTTTCTTCATTCCCGATGGCGACTTTAACACAGGTGTGACACGCAGTCCAGTGCACTTTTTTTAGTGTCATTTTTCATTTCATGTCAACATTCACATTCTCTAAAAAGAGGCAGATTGTCAGTCTGTGTTCAGGGTAGATAATCACCAAGTAAAGTTTCAGTTTTATTGGTCTTATGTAGGTTAACACAGGGACAGCAGTACAATAAATGTGTTTGACGTTACGCAAGCTCAGCAATACAAGCACTAGTCATATAACAATAAAATGATATATATAGCATATAATAATAATATATGCTTCTGTCATAGCACCGCCTAATAACCCTCTAAACTCATGTCCTGGATCCTCCTCTGCTCTCAGTGTGGTATTACTTTGGCGTGGTGGGCTCCTTCATCTTCATCATCATCCAGCTCATCCTGCTCGTGGACTTCGCCCATTCCTGGAACCAGTCCTGGCTGGTGAGGGCAGAGGAAGGAAACACCAAGTGCTGGTTTGCAGGTAGAAGAGCAACACAGAGACTCCATTTATCCCAGCAAACCTTTAAGCTCGAGTCTAAAATTGAAGGTTTGAAGCCAATGGGCTTTTGAAGGGCGATATATGTTGCCACAAAATGACTCGACACAACGCAGGGTGGAAGAAGTCAGTTTAACCACCAACATTGCGTTGGACGTTTAAGTCTACTTCATTTTGACTTTCATGCAATCGTCCGATGACTCTTTGCTCGCGTCTTTCCTCGCAGCTCTGCTGTCCATCACCTTCATCAACTACGCCTTGGCTTTCACTGCCATCGTGCTCTTCTACGTGTTTTACACCCAACCTGACGACTGCACGGAGCACAAGGTCTTCATCAGCCTCAACTTCATTTTCTGCATCATTGTGTCCGTCGTGGCCATTCTGCCCAAAGTTCAGGTAACAAAGAGACTTTAAAGACAGACGCGTTCTAATCCCTCATGAATAGTGATGTCTGCATGTTAGTAGGGGGATAAGGATAGCTGCTATTTTAAGCTCAACCTAGAAGACGAGGTAACATTTTAAATTAGCATTTTGTCCTAGCCCTGACCTCCTGTTGTCTCTGCGCGTGAGGACAGAATGACCTGAGTGATGAATAGAGTTTCGTTTTACCGGCTCGACGATTTATTTTCTGACTCATCCTCGTGCCGTATCTCCACAGGAGGCTCAGCCAAGCTCAGGCCTGCTCCAGGCCTCCCTCATCTCCCTCTACACCATGTACGTCACCTGGTCAGCGATGACCAACAACCCCAGTAAGTCTGAAGAGTCACTACACGGCCGCATTTTATTCAGAACTTGGACCAGGATAGCCCCTGCTAGATGCATTCAGTCCCAGTTGCCACGCTGTTTACACTCTTTGTTTCTGACCTCCAGACCGGCAGTGTAACCCCAGTCTGTTGAGTCTGGTCCAGCCCGCCAGTGCAACTCCACCACCAGGACCTGTTCATCCTACCGAAGCCCCTGGACACACCCAGTGGTGGGACGCACAGGGCGTTGTGGGATTGCTCATCTTCTTGTTTTGCACTCTTTACGCCAGGTATTCTGCCGTTGCTGCTGTCGTCATCATGTCGTCACCATCACTGTGATTTGCCTTCACTCGGTACGTCAACCGCTTGTCTCTCTCGCAGTATCCGCTCCTCCAACAACGCCCAGGTGAACAAGCTGATGCAGACGGAGGAAGGTCAGGGTCTTACCGCCATCGAAGAGGCCCCGGTGGGTGAGGACGGAGTCCGACGGGCCGTGGACAACGAAGAAGAAGGAGTCACCTACAGCTACTCCTTCTTCCACTTCAGCCTCTTCCTGGCCTCCCTTTACATCATGATGACTCTCACCAACTGGTACAAGTAAGTATCTGTTATTTGTCTCTCGGCCAGCTCCGTCACACTTCTCTGACAACAATCGAACCCTCTCTGACTTTGCTCTCGGCCCATCAGGCCCAATATCGACTACGCCTCCATGCAGAGCTCCATGCCGGCCGTGTGGGTGAAGATCAGCTCCAGCTGGCTCGGCTTGGCCCTGTATCTCTGGACCCTGGTGGCCCCGCTGGTGCTCCCCGACAGAGACTTCAGCTAAACGCGTGGCTGTTAGCCTGTTTGCTATTTGCACCAAGATAGCTTTAGCTTCGCTTTACAGCTCCACATTTAAACATCGGAGAAGGAATGTTTGTTTTTTTTGTTTGTTTTTTACCTGAAGCCACCGCATGCGTTACTGAAACGTCGCCTTTTGTGGCTCGAGTTGAACTAGTTTGAGTTGAGCTTTAATCACAGAGTCCAGTTTGTTTCCACCTCAGGTTGTTTTCTTCCTTCACTGTTACAAAGGTTTTAATTGAGAGCACTACATGCCTTTTTTAAAAATAGGATGAGACCAAATGAAACTTTAATCATCCCCGAGGACTTTGTTTCTCCACACTTACGTCTGCTGTTTGTACCTTGTTTGATATCTGAGATTTGATTTTTCTAGTTATTATTGTACAGCTTTGTTCTCGAGCCCTGAGTGCCTTATTATATATTGCACACAGTTATCCAAAGGGACCATTTTTAATATCTCTAATTGTAAAGTTGATTCCACAATATTCTGTATGTTCACTTTTCATTAAAACGGGACCGTTGAATCTGTTCCGATGCCTTTAATCAGATTGTAGGTAACGTTTGTGCCCTGTAGGTGGGGCTGTTGGCCATCAAATTAGACCTTTCCTTTGTAGGAGACACGCCAAATTTCATTCTGTGGAATAGATTTGGATATATGTGCACGATTTCCAAATGTGTACGATAAGCTGTTCTTTTTTTACACACCACTTTGGGAATCGTCCCGTGTTTTCTCCAGAAGCTGCAAACACAATGTCATCAAGTGCGGTCAGCAGGGATTTCCAAATGCTTCACTGCCCTCCCTCCATTAATCACATGATCCTGCTAAAATGTGATTTATTGTGTTCCTTCGATGCAGGATTCCCTAGTGAACACACACACACACACACACACAAAAGCACAAGAGCACACACATTTGGCAAGTAATGCAGAGGGAATGTGTTTTTCCCCTATCACAAGATCAGCATGAGCAAAGTGAGGAGGGGGGGGCTGAACACAACACTTCATTATACTTCACAATATTCATTCAAGGCTTGCGTTGGGGAAGAACGACAAATGGACGTCCTCTGAAGTCGTTGCTTGAACATCTGCTGGCAAATCTCAGAGATCCGAAACATTACTGCGTCGATTTAGCCCCGCACGGCCGTGATTTAATATCTCTCAAACCCTTTACGACTTCCTCATTTGTGCCTTTTCGGATTACAAATTATAAACAGTTTACACGCTTCACAGCCAGTTTAAAATCATGGAGAATTATTAATTATTAAACACATTGATGAAGGTTTGCACAAAAAAAAGATACGATGGAAATGATCGAAATTAAAGCAGCAAGGCGCTGAAATATCCTTGTAGTCCTCAAAATATGTCACGCTAGAAAACTGGAAACTACACTTCCCACAATGCAACCATCAATAGTATATTTTCATTACCGGCATGTCCAGCATGCTTTCTTTAAAATATCTCAAGTCTCAAGTCTCCAAACCAAAGACTGAACAACCCTGATGACATTTTAGTCCCCCCCCCCTCTGTCGGAGAAACACTTTAAAGTAAGTGTTACGCACAGCTGTGAGGATTCCCGGCTCCAGCTTGCCGCCATCTGTGTGGCCATTTTTCTGTCCCTGGCACGGAAAGATGATGTCCCAGTTCTTAAGAGCGCTCCACCAACTTGAAATTCGGGGCTGTTGGGCTAGGAGTTGCTAGTTTAGACGTAAGACCCAGGTGACATCACATTTTTTGATCAAATATTTGTTAGATTTGTCGCAGCTGGAACCACAAAAGGTATGTATCTATTCAGACCATAGACTGTACAGAAGACGGATGTAGTGTCCGTTGTGAAGTTCTGAGTGTGGTATCTCTAAACAGATACAGGTCTATGTGAAGGTGAAGTTGGCCTCACGGAGAACACTTTGTAGAAGCTGTATCGAAACGCCTCCATCTACGTGGTAAAGGTGTCGGAAACAAAGCCCATCAGGGGTCAGTTTAGTTTGAGGATCTGAAACAATGACGTGTGACAAAGGCACGTCAGTGTTTCCATCCATCCAGTTTTCCACAACCGCCTTTCCCGATCGGGGTCACGGGGGGCTGGAGCCGATTCTAGCTGACGTTGGGGCTAGAGGCTGTGATCACAGTGCTGACACATGAAGGGCAAACAACCGTTCACACACCTACACCAGTTAACCTTCCCAGGAAGGACTCTGGGAGGAAGCCGGACACGAGGGCGCCCCAGTTGACGAGGGGTGTTGGAACCAGGAACCTTCTCGCTGTGAGGCGACTAACGGTGTTTCCTCTACCAAATCAAGCAGGAATTCATGTATGCTGCACGCTGATGTTGTGCGAAGCATCAGACCGTGTACAAACAGTAGCTGTGTGCCTAAAGTTGGGATTCGACCCACATTGTTATGTGTGACAGTGACAGTGGTAGTCCCCGGCCTATCTGTGAGCAGCAAGCTGACCTAATGCAGTTATATAATGCTCTGAACAAGGCTCCGATCAGTTGCATAAGCCAGTTATGGGATGATGCTGTGCTTGCTGTGCCCCGTTGTGGTTTGGTATTCTGGTACACCCTTGCTCTGGGGGGTTGTACATCATCATTACCATCATCAACAGCAATGATCCCTTCGTCCTCGGAGAAGGGGAAGGGGGGGGGTGATGGCTCGAAAGCACCTGGCAACCAGGTAGAAAAACAAGCTAAACGGAGCCCCAGTAGTCTTCATTAGACTGATCACACTTGTTATCGCTGGTTTGAAAGTGTGAGGACAAAATGGTGTCAGGATACACGGCACCATCATTCCTGGAATGTGATTAAAAAAGAAAGAAGAAAAAAAATAAGAAATATAGATTCAAATATTTGTTGAATAATTGATGATACTAATGAAACCACATTATGAATGAGATCATGTTTAGCCGGTGATGAATTGTGCTCATATTTCACATATTTGTTATGTTTTTTTAGACATTTTTTTTTTGTCCCAGTTTCAGTCTTTGCCTCACCCAAGTGAGCCAAGTGAACAACACCAAAGAACCTAACCGTCATAAACTACGCGGGTGACTAAATCAAATATACCCATTAGAGAGTGGTGAATTCATTTAAAAATTTCCCCCTTTTATGTCTATTTATACTGCTACTGTAAGGGGGCGTGGTCTCGCGGTAGTGCGCGTGGGTTTCTTTGAGTCTTGCGCTTTCGGTGTAAAGCTACCCTAAATTGGACACGCGCAAACCGGAAATTGGGCGATTGTACCTTCAGAATAATAGCACAGAAACGTACCAACGGACAGGCTTTGATCACTTTTTATTTTTTTTATTTAACACATCTGCTTTACTCATTGTGTATAATGTTATTCGTAATTTTGAGGCGTGGTCTTCGTTTCGCAATGAACGCAGTTGTTTTTATTGACTAACAAGCGCAATTGAAGGCCACACGGCGCTACGGTCACTTCGCCTTTGGTAAAAAAGAAATAAAGCTGTGGCCGGAAATGCTATGTCTTCTGTTTACCTTGCATTGACAGCGATGATGTTAGCGCGGTGGCAAATTGCAGCATCAACTTTCAGGAGGATTCATCCCGTCCCGGGAGCATCTGACACCGGACCAACTCAACGGTTATGAGCCGGTAACAACTAAACTAGTCTGATATGAAGCGAAAGGCTACAGCGGTACACTTGCGCTGACTGATAAAAGGAGGTAGATGTTATGATAAATTAGCATAATTATAAATATCAGAGGTGTTGCTGCTGGAGATGCCGTTATCAAACTAGCTGAAATGAAACGGGGCGTTTCCGGTCTGAAAAAAACAAAAAACAAACAAACGTAACCGTTAGCTTTTAAAACACGACCGTTACAGCACATATTGAAGCCTTTCAGCTGAATAAGACACGCAGAAGATGCAGATATGTACACCCAAAGACAGAAATTGTGATTACTGTTACGGGTTAGCGTTGTGTTTTGATGTCAACGCCCCACAACCCGTGTGCTTTTTTTCTCCCCCTCCTCTCCCTGCTTTTATTTTGAACGCCGTGTCTGTGCACTTCCTGTTTCGCCCTGACTCACCTCGGCTGACTTGACGAAGCAAAGCTTTGCGTGAAGCCGTGGCCGCACCGCAGAGAAGAAGTGAAGTTGGAGCATCCTGCAGGTAATGTAAGCTCATGCATGCTGTCAGTGACGCGCTGTTGGGAATATTACAACCTATTTTGTAGCTTTATTTTTGCTGTAATACATCAGATGGTGTGACAGGACCCGGTGTTATTAATCAGCATGTTTTGTTCTTGTCGCTATTGGTTAGATTAGATAGCTAACGTCAAGGTGGGACAGCGTGAGCAGAGCTAACAGGGAGCGTTGTCCGGTGTCTGTAGTGTTTTTGGGGGCTAACGTGTTAAGAAGGGTGTCATTAAGATACCTGAACCGGTCCTGGGCTAGTCCATTCCCCCAAAACTGGCTTCATTCATTGTCTGTGAGAGGGGAGGAGGAGGGAGAGGTGGAGGAGGAGGAGGAGGAGGAGGAGGAGGAGGCGGCGGCGAGCTGCGGCAAGTCAGCCAGAATCGGAGGCGAGGAGACGGGAAGTGTGGCGATTTCGCTTTCAAAATAAAAGCATCGTAAGCGACTCATTCGCTGAATCTGTGCAGTTGACTGTCGGCGGTGCCCTGCAGCTGAGACGGCGGTAAAATACGCGCGGTTAAAACAGAAAGACGACTCACAGCTGCTACAACTGCGCGAGTAGACTTGCCTGGCTCTGTGACGCGCTTTTATTTTGAAAGTGTTTACCTTAGAGGCGCTGTTATTGCTGTTCACTTGACGCTGGTCGTAGTAGCAGATCGGTCTGTGGCACTTCGTAGGAAAACTGGAGTAGTCTGCCTCTGTTAAGTGTTTTTGTTTATCGATATTGACTGATATTGCTTCTATTGCTCTATAGGTGCAAATATTGTGTCTTTAAATAATTGCACCTACCCCTTATTACCCAGTTAGACCTTTTTTAAAAAAAAAAACCCTCCTCATCAAATATAAGTGTTGGACACAGGTGTGTATCTGTATTTTTTATTTTTTATTTTTTGTCATGGCTTCTCTCGTTATGTGATGTTGCACCGGACTGAACATCGTCGCTGTGCTCCCCCCCCCGGTTTGTAGCAAACCAAGCCTCCATTCAAAAAATCTTCAATATATTTTATTAATTCGTCTGCAAGCGCGCATGCGCGTTTGCAAATATATCATCCACCAACCTGCACTTTTGTTTTTTTTCTCTTTCTCCCTCTCTCCAATTTTTTTTTCCATTTTCATTCACTGCCCACTTGATTTGGGTGGACATAAAGGTGCACATTCACTGCTTTTGTCAACGCCTAACGTCCAAATACACCCCCAAAATCGAGAACACGTTGTTTATTGGCGCCGTTTAATGCATGCACTTTGTTTAAGGGTGCACCTTTTATATTCAAAATATGTGATTTATTTAGCCGGATTCGGCGTTGCCCCTTCCTCACATGCAACAGAAAACGAAAGCCACGGGCTCCCCTGCGTAAATGCCTTCCTCATGCTGCTCGGACATTTCTGCATAACCTGCTTGCGAGGAGTCCAACATGACATCATGCGTGAGAAACACTATCGTTCAGGGCGGATTTTGTGTGTGTGTGTGTGTGTGTGTGTGTATCGAAATCACAGATAATATTACATAATCGCAACTGAGCTTAAATTTGTGGGTTGATTTGGATGTCAGTGTGTGTTAGCCCCCCTCCTCTGTCTTTCTCTCGAGGTTTTCACAGTTCGAATCATGGTTGAAATATGTATTTAAAAAAAACAAACAAATATAATTGCTTACATCAGGATGTGTGTACAAAGAGTGAGACCCAGTGTCTAGATCAACTCTGCAGCCATGAAACACTCCTCTTGCAAATGATGCCTGCTGGATTAGAGGGCATCTGAGGACAGCTGTGGCTTGCAACATTGCTCTGCTGCAAACAACAAAAAAGAAAAAAGAAAAAAACCTACTTGATACAACAGAGTCCCCTTTTTGTCATTTCCTCCACGTGAATGAGTTTATCATGAGATCTAGAGTGAGCTAATTCTACAAAGGCTTGCAAAGGGAGGAAGCGAGCGTCGGTCCTGAACAGAGCTGCAAATGATCATTGTTTTCTGTTGATTTTTTATTAAGGCTATAAAACGTTGCGACGTCTTCAGGACGGATCAACAGTCTGAGATCCAAATGTTTTCGGTTCACGGTGACATGAAGCAGCAAAAAGGCTGCACATCCTGACATCGAAGGAGCAGAGACCAGCCAGTATCCCACACACTCCCTCTGATCAGTGATTGTAATTATTAATCCATTAACAAAATATTGTTGATTGATGATTCTGCCGATTGACCGAAGGATTTACTGACTTGATATGAGCTTTGATTGATCGTTTTAGGCTTGCTTAGTGGAACATATTTCACACAAGTTAGCACGCCCAATTTCAGAGCGCGATACCACTGCCAAGCGGTGCATGAGTACTTGTTGTGATTATATTACTCATGGTCAAAAACTAGCAGGTCGACAACTTTGCTAGCAGCTTAACATCAAGCAAGTGCAACAATACACGCCATAGCAGCCAGCTAACATAACTTACTAGTCGAGCAGTAAGAAGTCCAGCTCAGCGTGTGTCTTTCTGCTGAGCCTGGTTACCTTAAACACTTACCCAGCTCCTGTTCTGGCACTACACTGGCTCTGTTCACTGTAAGTGCTTGCCCGTGCCCCGGTTGCTGAAAACCTTCTTTTGCCAATGGTCCAAAATGCCTGATTGTACTGGTACTACTGTATCTGTTTTTTGGAGCCTTTTAAAAGTATCAATATATTTGACAACCTTAGTCAAAATAACACAAAGAATGTGTAAAGTATCTTGTAAAACCACTTATCAAGTTTCTCATTATAAAAATATATGGCAGCACTGCGTTGCTGTAGGTCACAGATACAAACAGAATGACTCAGGTAAGAGTCATCAGTGTACATTTACGGTAAAGTCTCAACGCTTGCATCACATGTGGTGCTCTCAGAACCTGAGGTTGCCTCCCGCTGTGTGATGTCATTCTGCCGTCTCACTTGGCAGTGAAGGGGTCAGATTTTTGGCATTCTTCTGTCAGGCCGAGAACTCGACTGGGAATTTCTCCCCTCAAACGCTCCATGGAAATGCCAGCGGCTTTGACGGTGGTTGTTTATTCTCATTTTTCCTCCTCCGGAGTTGTCCTTCACCCCAAGAAAAATGCACAGGGGACACAACAATCCACTGCTGGGCGTTCTAGCCGTCAGCTTTGACGCCGTGTACCTGCATCAATCACTCACCCGGATGATGAACAGGAGGTAGCTCCTGTCATTAGTTGTAGGATGACAGCCGGGAAACGGTGACCTAATGTATCGCTTCAAAGCACAACACAACGTTTCTGAATCCTGAGTTTTTTGCACTTTATTCATAAATCTGTGTACATATTTAAAGGAGCTCTTTCACTCTTTAGTTACTTCCACCATCAGTTCCAGTATAACTATTTTTTTAGCGCTTGCCTGGTCGAGCAGGTGACTTTGCTAGATTTACTAGCCCAACGTGGCATCGTACTTGCCCCCCGCAATCCTTATTGTCTTGTCGAGCCCTGTGTGATCAGGGCTATTTATTTATCTCATCGTGGGCTTTTTAACTTAACAAAGAAGTTAGTATTTATCACGTAGGGTTGGTCTGACAAAACGATGGTATTTAGTTGCCATTTAGGGACTAGAAGTCAAGGGCCTCTGCTGTATTGATTTGAACCTTTCTTTCTTTACAACTCTTTGGAGTCCGTTGACAATATGGAGATGCGATACTGGAGTACCCTGGTTTTAGTGTATATCCCAGACGTAACCCGTCAACCAAGTGTTTTCTTCCTTTGGTTTCATGTAGATCAAGTTTCAGTTTGTCTTGATGGTGCTTAGCTGTCATCTCGTGAACAGGATACAGGTTGAATCATTATCGTTTAATATCAATAAATGAGTAAACAATGCGTGCTGTAATGTATCTTGTCAGCACTTTTACCCAGAGCGACTTACCGAGCTCTTGCTGTGTCTTCCAGTGTATCAAGCATAAACAAAACCATCATCAGGCCATTATCGACGCTGTAGATCCTGTTAGTTTGTTATGGATCTCTGTAGGTTAGGGTTGCTATCAATAGTGATGTTTCATGGGTGCTAAAGTGGGAACATAATGGCCTTACTGTGGCACTGATAGGCCCGAAGCCCAAACGGCTTTCACTGTGTTTGCCATTGGAGGCAGAATGGCGTGCGTGTGTGTGGTTTTTTGATACTGGACATGTGCAGCACGGTTCAAAAGACGACCAGTCTCAGTGTTAACTCCTGCCCCGGCTCATAACACATACAGTGGTGGTATGGTAAACATTTATGCGGTGTGCAGAGTCTCCGAGTGTGTCCCGAAGTCCCACGGCGTGCTGTTGCATTATGAAATGGCATACACTCTTGGTTTTTGCCACGGCCCCTGTCAAAGGTCCTTCTGTTCAGCCAAGGGCAGCAGAGCCGGAGAGGACAACATTTATATTCATGCAGCTCGTTCTTATGGAGTCACCGGGCGCGGGCGCCTCATCCCTCAAATGTCAGTCATTACAGTGTCCTTGGTAGCAGGTGAAATGTGAGGGCAGTTGTATCTCTAGAGCTTCAGTGATGTTGTCCATATCAGCCTTCTAGGCACTTAGCGAGGGGAGAAAATGCCAAGCGGACATACCATCCGAACCTTATTGAAACATATGGTGAACGGTTTTCTAGGTGAGGGAGTGAAAATGTATTTACACAGGAGAAAGTGTGGAATGGTCCTTTATAACCCTGCCAGGCTGAACCCTTTGAGGACAAAGTGTAACGTATGGATGACCGAGATTTACCTACGATATGAAGGTTTCACTCAATTCCAATCCTTAGTCCTTAAGTTTTATAATGTTACCTCTTACCTTATTTGTGATGCCTTGTATGCTTCAAATGAAGTGTTTGTCAGAGAGTTGAAAACCATCTGGAGCTCTTTAGCCCGAAGACTTGCGGAGGACGCTGCAACAGTTTCCGAAATGAAAATCACGTCCACTTGAGGAAAAGTTGTGAAAAGTTAGTTGCGTGGAGGTGATAAAGTGGTCTGGGTTTGAACTTCTCTCTCATGGGCTGTTCACTCAAATAATTCAGTCTGTGCAGGAAAGTCTGAATGTCTGAAAAGTGTGCACTCTTATCCTCCTGTACATTAAAAAGTGATCACACCTGGCTCTCAAAAGAACTTTTCAAATGTTCAAAGTTGGTCCAAGTACAGAAACGTCGCCTACATAGAACAGTTGAAATTGCACAAATCGACATGTGACTTATTATAATTACTTATTTACCTCAATTAGTATTAGGATTTAGTTTTTACTTTCTGATATACACACATTACCTCCATAATAACCGTTATTATTTATGACATTTTCCATTCTAATTACTATCTTTACACTATTTTTAATTGACCTGACAGTAATATGTTTCACTATGATTGTGCCTCCATTAAATGTGACATTTAAGCTGAATTAGTCAACATAAAACCTCTTAAGTGTTCTAATGTGTGCAGGCATCCTCTCCGGCTCTGAAGAAGTTCAGGACATCGCAACATTAATTCTCACCATCCACTACAGTTTAAAGAGGAAGTAGGAAATGACCACTCACCGTTCCCTCCCTGTACATAATGCTGAAGTTGCATTACTCTTAAAACAAATCTCCTCCCAATGCAATATATCATCAAACTCCATGTTCTTGCCTTCGAACCTGGAAAATACAATTTTTTTTTTTTTTTTTAACTCTAAGCGACTACAGCAGTAATAAATCAAAGATTTCTTTGCGCAAAAACCTCGTGTTTATGATTTAAGATGTGTCATGTAACCGGCACTCACATGCGAGCTGCGCGCACGCATAACGGCACATCCGCATGTAAATGTGGGTGACAACGTCGGAGCTAGTCATGCAGTAAGGGACCCTAGGGTGGCCCCCGCTCATCAATCTTCAGGACTTCCCCCTTAGTTGCAGAGACACAAGCTTAAATGTCAAAACTGCCGTAAGCGAACAGATTTCCTCACTGCCAGCGACCGGCCTAAGACAACGGGAGCGGAAATTAACTGTCCTCCTTGTTAATGAAAGAATACACTCGTGTGCCGTTGCGCGCGCACGGGAGGAAGACGTGCTGGCTCAGAAGATCGCACGTGTGCTTTGTGAACACCGTATGCTCGGGTGTTAAGTGTCGTGTTTACATGCAGTGTATGTGTGTGTGTGTGTGTGTGTGGAGGTGCATGGGAATCAGAGCATGTGTGCACTCGCTGCGAGTTGTTAGGCCCTTGGCTGAAGCTGCAGCCCTTTGCTGGAAGGGGTTGGATGCCGTCAGTGACCCTGGAGGCGAGCGTATGGACCCAGCTTGGGTTGCTCTGCGAGGTGGAAGGGCCTCTGGTTTCTTCGACCCCCGTGGAGGGAGCAGCCTGTCAGGCAGAAGGCCTGTCAGCTGCACTTCTCATTCACAAATAGTGGACACACGCACACACACACACGAAGCTGCAAAACGTGGACACATTCATGGCCGTCGCTGCCTCTGCTCCCTTCAAACATTGTAATTCTCACACAGTGACGACATTGTGTTTGATTATTTTGATGCCGTTATTACAAAGCCAGTCTCTTGTTTTCATAGCAGAATTTCTTGACTGTTATTGCAGGAGTGGCCAATAACGTGAATATTGACTGTAGTCCTTTTAGCTGGACATTTCAGGGTCGTGGTATTGTGCATGAAGGCTCACTGGAACGACTTACCGGGACCAAGTGTAAGCCCACAATGACATCATCCATTGGTTTTTGGACAACTGTTTTGAAGCCTCCAGTTTGGCATTACAGCCGTCGCCATCTTGGTTTTCTGAGGCCAGAAATGACTATATTTGGACGAAAGCCTGGAGCTGGTGGGTGACGTACTACGAGTTGAGCCACACTTGGGGGAGAAAAAAAAAACCTCTCAATGGCACATTAAAATACATTCCTGACATCATTTGAGAGAAATGAGCAATGCAGTAACACACTCTCGATTTGAATTTGATCAACGCTGCCTTGTTGGACAGTTTATTCTGAGCTTTGTGAGTCCGGTGTATGTGGAAGGACTCACTGAGAATGACTTGTCAATCACGACGTAGCCACACCCTAAGTCATATCCCGCTTTATTTACTCTAAATTGGACTCTAATTTACAAAATTTACCTCATTTTGTATGAATGAAGACGCCAGGACCCTAAACTCATGAGGAGACTGTTTACTGATGTAATAAATCAAGTGAGAAGTAGGGTGACTGTCCATAAAGCTCAATACAACCTTTGCATCCAATGGAGCTGCCTCCTGCTGGCCAGTAGTAAGAATGCACGCTCAAGACGCTTCATACTTCGCAGACCTGGAAGCTCTTTCCACTAATATACTAATATCAGTGACAGACTCAGTGTTTAGTTTGTCCATTCTGGGCTACTGTAGAAACATATGGAAGAGAACCCCATCTCATTCTAAGCCAACCAAAACATAAAAATTCTTATTTCCAGGTGATGACACACTGATGAAAACATAAATATAGATGTTCTATAAATAAATAGAGACCCTCAAATCTACCTGTGTCTGTCTGCAAACAGGTAACTCACAGTTACCAGAGCTTCTTCTTCAGTGAAAACATCCGCCTGCTCCTGCTGCTGGAAATCAAGGTTGATGAGAGTGAACTAAAACAGTCAAGTGTCAGACCACAAGAACAAAACAACGATGCCTTTTATACCACTTTTGGAGCACCGAGCGGGACGAGAAGGCCTCAGCCGAGGCCACCCCAGGCCGCGGGGTCGTCATTAAGAGTGACGCATATTATATTACGCTATTGTTTGTGTAAAAATATTCATTATAGCAGCTTTAATTATACACACATTTACGAGAAGAGTGTACTTTGTGAGGAGAGCGCGTTTTAGACTGCAAGGAGGCCCGACATCCACATCCCGCCGCGTGTCCTCTGCTCACTCCTGTTGACATTGTCATCGGCGATCAAGGTCATGTTTTCTCCGAGCGGAGAGAGGACTATATGGTACTAGACCGCAGGCTTTTTTAAGTTACGTAACAGCAGTTGTGTGTATTTTTCTGGATTCGTCCCCCACAGTAGGTCTTTAGTCCGCGATCCTCCCGAGATAAAGACTGCAGCACGGGCAGGTTGGCGTAGCTTCACGCGGGAGCTGCTGCTGACTCCGCTGGCACCCACAGGTACCTACAGGTATCCTTGGCAGCCGCGTCCCAATCATCGCTTTGCATCGCGAGTGTAAAATGTCAAAATATTACAGCTGCCTACAGTAACACTAGCTTCTCCCTGTCTGTCTGTGTGGAAGATATAGATTCTTGGACAGGCAGGCTCTTTGGCAGACTGCCTCATCCCTGTCTGTTGATCCACTGTTGGTGAAATAAGAGAACATATGGCTGCTCTCTCCCTGCATTACATCACCTTGAGATCCAGGCAGATTGGTTTGCATTTACAGCCCAGTACGAGGGAGCGAAGGGGGTGGGGGGGCAGCTCATTCTGTTTGGATGGATTTTATCCGAGCTTTGTTTTCCCGCAAAAATTGGCCTGCGCCTTAATGAAGTGGATGAGCAAAAGGTCAGCAACTATTTTTTGTTTTGTAATAAAAGCAGGTTGGTTGGGGTTTGTGTGCCGTGTTTTGTGCTATCCTGCTTAACCCAGCTAGATGCATCAGGCTCAGCGGTGTTAGTATTGATCCATCTGAGTTATATCCCATCATGCAGAGTTCCTGCCCGCCTGCTGCACGCGTTCAGGCTCCTGTGAAGACTTTTGCATATGGTTGTTATCAGCCATTCACTGGTTTCCATTAGCTTCCTGATTTGGCTTCTCTCCCCGGCCGTTTTCACGCACTGATGCGCTGTGCACTCTCGCTGCTCTGATACTGGTGCTGATTTGGTTTGAAACGTCTCTATGGCATCTCAGCCTCGGCTACGGTTTCTTCTTACAAAGTCCAAACTGCTGTTATTATATCTATTTTGAATTATAGAACGGAAGTGTTGCTAGTGCTGAGTATTGAACTCAAGCACCTCTTTTGGAGGACCAAACTATTATCAAAAATGATCAAATACCAAATTGCCTGGGAGTTTTTGTTCCAACAAAAGAAGCCTTTTTTGGTGTTTGCTCAGTTGTTGTGGAGATGGATCTGTTGACTTGCAGCTTCCTCATCCAGCTTAGTTAACTAGGTTAGGTTCACTCTTGATCATGGAAATACGACAAAACAACCCCAACTTAAGGTCTACTTATTAGCTTTGTCCAGAACAGTCCTAAGTGCAAGGGTTGGTTTGAAGTAGTTTGCCTTGTGGTGCAGCAGAGGGTGCTCTTAAAGCTTGACCTACTGCATGCACTGTTGACCAGTAATTAAAGCTTGTAAAAGTATTTTGGTTTCTACACTATAGATAGCAAAATCATCAGCATCTACCTGACTCTGCAACCACAACAAATCCGAGTACTCGGCTGCGCAGCCTCATCTGACTTCCTTCTTTTCCCGCTATACGGGTCGCATTTAAAATAAGTGGAATGAGCTGCATGTTGGTTCGGATTCATTCGAGCTTGACCTTTTGAAAAGAAAAGAAGAAAAAAAAACATCTTAACAGCTGCTGAGTCAACACGTCCATCTCTGAGCAAATTCCATCTACTGATGAAGACCATGTGGTGCAGTTGACAGAAAAGGCTGAGTGGATCTTGAAATTTTAGATGGTTGTTAAATGAACAAAATGATTTTTGCAGAGATTTCATAAAGTATCAGAATCTAAACTGAGAGAAAGGGTTTGTTGACCCTGTATCATGGTGGTCAAGTAAAATGTAAATAGTTTGTGTTTGATATACGGAGGTCAGCAGGTAGTTTGAAGTGTTCTGCCTCCGAGAGTTACTCGTCCAAGTCCAGAAATATTGATTCATACGGCCTCAAAGAGATGTTGGCTTTTCATTTGGCTGCAGGTGCAGCCTTTCAGCGGTGTGCCTTTGTCGCCGTGACGGTGATGAGTGTATGCACTCAGTCAGCGGCCTTTACCGAAACCCACGCTCACGCCCTGAAACCACAAACAACTCTCAGAAACAACCCAACTTAGATGTGGGGACAAATATAGCAAGCGGCTGGTCATTTTTCCTATATTTAGCATTTCCTTCTATTTTCAACTTGTTTTCTCTTTCACTTGCACAATGGCTCCCATTCTATGGCTCTTTGTGTCTCTTTCCTTGTTCCTGATTTGGTTTGCTGGCGCTCTAAATTTATGCTTCCCCCAATTTTCTATAAATGAACCTGTTGTCTGTAAATATCAGGATAACACTGTTTTTATTTATATAGTGATTACCCTTGGTTACATTGGGTTCAGTGAAGACAGAAAAAGGAATCTCCAAATACTCTGGCTTCGATGGCAATATCACAATGATCAGAATAATTATTGTGAACTGTGTCACTCTTTGTAAGTCCATCTAAAGTATGCGGCTGGTTATTCGAATCCTTTCCTCTGCTGTTTTTATCATTTAAAGCCATGAAGTATCGACTTTTATCAGCCTCCGTCGCTGACCGAGGAACTGCAGAAACCTCAGCCAGTGTCTGGCACAGCTTCCAGCGGCCTGTAAGCGGGGTTTTTCCTGGCTCAAAATAGGGCTTTGGTGGTGGACCACCCGTGCAGATCAGTATGCGAAGCATGATTGACTGAAACCGTTAAGGGATTGGTTAACGCTTTGGTGGTCCGCGCTGCACATCTGTCAATTCACATCAGCCTGCGGGTACATTTAGACAAGGATAATGCAATCAGTATTTATTTTCTGATACAAAGCCGTGTGGTTAAAAATGATGCGAACACATAAATGTTTTGAAAAGCATCAATAAAAATATAATAGTTAACATTGTTGACAGGGTTCATATACAGTTTGACTGGCAGACGATGAGCTGGGAGTTCTCAGACGTTGCTTTGTCTACAAACTGAGGAAATGTATCTCCAACGCTATGATCGATGATCTTATATAAACAAAATTCAAAGGTGAGGAAACTGTCAGTTACACTAAAACAATTTTTAAAAAATCATAATTACTTCATGTTTATTTTTTGACAAACACCAAAAAGTTCCTGTGCAAGTGACCCAAGTCAAAAACTAAGCTCTTATTTGATATCCCTGTAACCAGCTCTGGCCCAGTTTGCACACCCTATTTTGGAGCATTTCGATAAATTTGTTCCAAATTTCTAACTTTGATTCCCAGCTAACCAAAGAATGGCATGTTTTCCTTCACTTGAAGTGGGCCTGTCATGTTCTACAGGTTGCTGTGCCCTCCGTTAACAACGCGTCCAAAATTGCAATGGTTTGATAGATCGCGCCAATGTTCCACGATCTTGAACAGACCCAGTTAACGGCCGGTTTAGTGGAAAAGGGTGAAATCAGTGCCACTTAGCTAACTGCCACTCCGTCCCTTCAGTATCAAGCTGAAGCAGAAGATGCATAGCCTGGCTTAAGAGCGTAAAAAGGTAGCAGCTACTGCATGTAAAACAGCTAGCCTGGCTCTGCTATAGTATAGACTAATCCAGTATATAAACCAAGAAGTTGTGGTTTCATGGGGGTTATTCACTGGACTGTTTCTTGACATCAACACTCCAAAGTGCTGCCATCACCCAACCAGTCAAGCTGTAGTCAAGCTAAAACACTTGACAAATGAAAATGTATTCTGAAGGTTGGTACAGTATGCAGGACTGGGAGTGTCTTGGAAATGCAGTGGGTTGGTACAGTAGGTTATATTGTAGTCACAGTGCTGCGGTGCACATTAAAAATCTGAATTATTGCACCTCGAGTTTACACAAAGGCCTCTTTGGTCCATAAAGGTACATTTGTACATACATGGAATTAGTATGTTATTGGAACATTTGGTAGTAGGGTTTTGAACCAGCACCACCCACCACAGCTGAGCTCTGCACAACATCTGTCAACATGGTCTACTGTTGGGAAGTCAGGTCTTCCAACAAGTGGGAGAGCCCCCCCCCTTTTTTTTGTTGTTCAGACATTTTTTAGAGCTCAGATGGTTATTTCTTTCCGTGGGCTCTATAAATTGCGGCGGCGTAGCGTACCGTGTGTTGGTCGCACTGCTGTTTTCTGTGGCCATGGAGGCACGTTGAGGTTGAGAGGGGCATCTGTTCCCTTCTGGTTGTTGGTGGTATGGTGGAGGTGGAGGGAGGGTCTGTGGCTGTCTGTGGCTGGGCGTCTGGAGGGAGGCAAGGGGACCTGTGGTCATGGTTATATGTCGGCTGGATTTACACACATATGCACATCAGCCTTCTAGATCCAGACACACCGTTATTTTTATAGACAGGTACACACACTGTACATGAAGAAGGGCCCTCTTCTCCTTCGCCATCTATACTCCGAACCTAAACGCAGTCCTACATTTTCAAGACGCAGTGATAATGCATTTTAGAAGTCATAAAGTAATACTGGGTAAAGACTGCCCTGTACCGCAGGACTGTCAGCGACAGATTCTGATGCCTTGGTGGTGTTTAAGGGCCATATGTGAAGTCCTGGACTGCTGGGATGCTGAGGAGGACACTGCCTGTGTTTTCTCCCCCCTCTGACAGGTGGCACAGCGCCCAGAAACTCCCTCTGTGGAACTGCAGGATGGAGCCAGCGCTGTCCTGAGCTTGGATGCTGCTGCTGACAGTCCACCGCAAACCAGCCTGGGTCAGACCAATATATATACGAGTTTGCCACTATTGGCCTTTTAGGTAAAATCATATATTGACCCGTCGTCAGATGTCAAAGTAGAGAAATTATTTCATTGTGGTGTTTATGTGGGGTTTTCCTCCACTGTGTGCAGATGTTCCAAACAAAACGGGAAGTTGGTTGTTGTAGTTTGGCTTACTGATTTGGCATGTTACAACAACCTCCTGAAATGGCAAACGAAGCCAACGCAGAAGTGTGTCAACCTCCATAAGGGCCCATATTGAAACAGCAGAAATAATCCTGGTTCAGGCATTGGTTTTGGTTTGTAACAGGCTTTCTGCTGAGATACTCCGATGATGTCACTCCAGTCAGACGCACAGACCTGGGTCACCCACATTAAAAATGCACACCTCCAAATAACAGCCTTGCTGCCCATATAGCAACCATGAATGAGTAGTGGAACAACTGCTACGCCGGCTTAGTGTTCCTTCATGCAGTCAGAGCCATTAACACCCAGGTTTGCCCTCAGGCTTTGACTTGAATCCTACGCTCTGTTAGGCTGAAGGTTATCTTGTCCTGCTAAAGTCTGTTTTAATGTAGACCACCATTAGAGATTATGAGCGCTTGTTTAGAGGGGTAAAGCGCTTGACCTGTTTCGAGCGTGACCATTTTACGTGAACTCATGCTTTTGTCAGGTTGCAATTTTATAGTAATTCACAGTATGGTAGCAGTAAATAAAAAAAAAAAGATGGACTTAGTAGGCTCTCCTTATGGTAATTATTATACACTAAGTTCAAAAACCACAATATAAAAAAAGCACTTTCAATTTCATAAATTATGTTTCTCCCCTTAAAACCATTTTCTCCTCTTCCACAGGTCTGTGTCAGCCTTAGAAGAGGGATAATAGCTATTCTTCAAATAAAATGGTGGCTAAACAGAAATTAGGCAGATTTAACCTCGACATCTGCATCTTTTAAAAATAGCCCGTCGTTTCTATTCAGCCGCTGCTAAATGTTAATGTATTGTATAGCTCGAGGTACAAAATGAATTCACAGCGTTTCAGGGTTTAGCGAAAAAGAGGACAGCGTTGTGAGACCTTATCTTTTTGTTTGCATCCCTTCCTCGTCCTACTTTTTCCTAACAAAAAAAAACAAAAAAAAAAGAAATATTCCTGTTGTGGAAATGTGTTTGGTAGCATGATGTTCACACTGTGACAAGGCCATCCAGACAAGCCCCAGCTGCACAGAGGCAAAACCTCCCCTGTGAAAGAGCACAACACTGGCAGCTCTGTCACCGCCAGAAAAGGTTGACAAGTGGAGTAAGACCGATTTACTGAGCCAATATTAGTCTTCAACTCATACTTAAATAATACGACAACAAACCAGTATATGTCGAAAGCAAAAAAACAGCTTTATTTGTAGCAGATTTAGGCCTCAATAAACAGCAATTTGTCATAAATGATTTTATGGATTAGTAAATGGCATTCAAATATACCTCTCAGTTATAGCCTGGATTAAAAAACAGATAAAAGTCTGATGCAGTTCTCAGTACCTTATCGCTGTTTCTTTCTAGTCGCAGCTACAAACCATGTTTATTTTTGTTCTTGTATCAAATGTTAGAACAGGCAGTCGAATCCAGTGTGGGAAAGCCGATTCTACAATCCAGAGTTAGTGTATTCTTGGATAAACTATTGTACACTAATCCAGACCTTGGCCACCCACAACTTAGTTTTCAATGTACGAAATGTGTGCAGCAGAACTGTGAGCTCTCTCTTACTACAGGCCCCAGCACCTGTTATTCAGTCTACACAGAGAAAATCGTACAAAGAGCTAAAATAATGCAGTAAGTATTGTATTTGTGCAATAAGGTTTCACCAATTTGAACCTAAACATGTGAAGTTACAGTCATTTCATTAGCTCAGTAGAAGCTAATACCTCAAAGGTAATACTTACATATGATTAGCAGAGTAAATAAATTTACATTTCTGGTCATGAGCCCATACCAAGTAAAAAGAAATACTTTAATTATACCTTATTTTTCTTTCAGGGTTATCTATTAAGCAATTTGCAGCCAGCTGTGGTTGATACTTACGTCAATGCTATACAGATAAAAATGAGTGCTAAAAGAAGCTAGTATGCTATTAGCTGCTAACCATTAACTTCCATTTTTTACTTGTCCTGTGTTGTAATTGATGTTGTTGTGGGTCAGCAATGGATAAATGTAATTAGCTGTGGCTAAGGAAGTGGAAATGATGGATTATTTACGATGTAGGAGCCAAAAGTTTGTGTTGTTTATTTGTTTATATCGCACACGTCCTCTTATCATTGTCTGGTAATAGCCACAGGGGGTGTGGTTGTATGGTTTATTTTACCTGTACATTTGGTGGCTTGGGATAGGCTCATCTCATCTAGTTGAACATGTATTATTAACGTAGTTATCATCACGCCAACTGTATGTGCCTTGTCATGATATATTTACTGTTTTCATTGCACGTTGTTGCATTTTTATTTATTGATACAGCAACTTCTCCTAAACTATTTTTTATTAATGCATTAAAAGCAGAAGGATGGAAAACGCAGGTAGTACTGTAGGTTGAAATTATATCCAAACTGATGATGGCAATGCGACTCTTTAAGGAGCTTTTAGAGTCAGTTCATAGTCTAAATGCTGTTTGACAAGGAATTATCTATCATCCAGAAATGTCAGTATCGGAGCTGGCCTTCACATACCATTTTCAAATTCTGGGCTCTAGTCACAAAGGCGCTCTGTTGGCTGGTGCGGGATGGACATCCTGGGCTCTCTTCCACCCCCCCCCCCCCCTCGGCTTTCCCTTTTCACGCCCAGCCAGATGAGCGGCTGACCGCCTGCCTTCATCCCACCGGCTGGTATTCCCTCAATGCTCCACATGTCTGCGAGCTTTCAGGCTGCTGGAAAGAAAAAGTCAGTTCTGGCGGAGGGGGGGGGAAAACCCATGGCATAAAAGAGCAAAGAGTGATGTCAGAGCTGCCTGGACTCGTTTCAGCCGGACCCGGTGTGTGGACATTCTCCAGAGCAGCTCTTAAAAAAAAAAAAAACTGAATCCCTGCGCCCCCCTTTTTTTTTTTTTTTGGTTTCCACGCGGGTCCTTATATATGTTTTCAAATTTTCCAGGGTTTTCTGAGAATGCAGCAGCAATAGTTCTCCACCTATGCTGGAAAATGAGACCTGAATGGGGAAACTGTTTTTTAAAAATATGAAGTAACCCCTCCTCCTCCTCCTCCTCTCTCCCAGTCAAATTGAAACACCGACCGCTCACCCTGCCCCTCTACCTCTCACCGCTTTGCCAGCTGTGCAGCCGGCGACCGCTGCCAAAAGAAACACAAGCTTACGTCAACTTCCAAATAAGGAGCTGCTACTTCACTTTGACCCGAAAGAGAGACACTAAAGGAGGTGGAGGTGGAGGGGGAGGTGGAGATAGACAGGGAGAGAGTGTCCCCTCCTCCTCATTCATACGCATAATATACTCGGCTACCTGTTTGTCAGGCCAGTGCACGTAGAGCGGAGACTCGATTACCCCTCTCTCTTCACCGTCACTCTCATTCATCCTTTCTCACTCTCTCTCCCCTCGCCTTCCCTTCACCTCTCTCTCTGCTCTCCCCCGTCTCCAGTCATTCACAATCGGAGGACAGCACCACCTGCTACCAGGTAAAAGAAAAAGAAAAACAGCAACAAAAATCCACTGCTATTTTGTCATGCAGTGATTTATTTATTTATTTATTTTGATGCATGTAAGGTGACGTGATTTTGTGGACGGAGGTTGGAGGTGGTGGTGTGTGTGTGTGTGTGTGTGTGGAGGGGGGGGGGTTCTCCATTCAGGTCTTTGTTATTGCGAAAGGCTGCTACATCAATGAGCCAGCGAGTGGTGGAAAAAAACTAGAATCATTTGTGGATACTCTGAGCTGATTTTTATTTTTATTTTTTTTCCCTTAAAACAAATGCAGACAATGCAGCTTCTGCAGTGCTGTGTGTGTGTGTGTGTGTGTGTGTGTGTGTGTGTGTGTGTGTGTGTGTGTGTGTGTGTGTGTGTGTGTGTGTGTGTGTGTGTGTGTGTGCGTCTGTGTGTGAATGAAGCAGAGCGAGAGTTCATATAGTGAGTGGTCCGTGGGCTGTGTATGTATTGAAGCTCACAGCTCACAGACTGGGAGTGAATGAGCTCCCTGTGTTGTGCTTCCAACCTCCTATGCTTGGCATGCCCTCCTGTGGACTAGGGAGCACACACACACACACACACACACACACGCGCATACACAGGAATGGGCTGTGTATATGCACTGACTCCCAGAGGGCTCTCCTCTGTCCCCGGAGAGCGCTGCTATCAGGCTTGCTGATGAAGCTGCGAGCTCTCTCTGACTTGACAAGATTGCTAATGCTCAGCTGACGTCGTGGTGGAAACACAACAACAGACGAGGGCATTTGTTGCTCAGTTCAGATGAGTCGGCAAGATGATGTCGGCTTTAGGGATGATGGGGAAATACGTCCAAATTAGTGTGCTGTTTTCATTGTGTTTCATCACAACATGAAATTCCTACTTTTTTTTGCGCCAACGTGCGGATGCTTTGAGTGTTATTCTTTTAGTTTTTTTGCACGTGAATCCGTTTCTCGGCACCGTTTTCACTCAAAATGTTAGCTTAATTAGAAAAAAAACCCCAAAATGATCACGCGCTTTAACTGTTCTCTTTGTCATCTCCATGAACAATATGCATTTTCCTCTCTGCTTCCTCCTGAAAGAATGGTGGAGTACGAGCGTAGTGTGAATTCAAGACTCCCAAAGTATTGATTTTTCTTTCGAGACGTGCACCGCTCTCTCCTCCAAAAAAGCCGTAGCTTCTAGGAGGGAGGCACCTTCGCCTGTTCCACTCTCTCTCCCTGTCTCTGTAGTCGGTGAGGATGCTGGAAGATAAATTTAGCCCTCCAGCTCTCCTTCCATCTGCTATGGTTTAGGGCCGTTACCATAGGAACCACAGCTGGGTGCCCATTAGTGTGAGAAGAGGAAATTGACAAGATTTTTAAAAAGCCATTTATACAATATTCTCTTTCTGTGCGGCGTGTGAATGGACGCAGCGTTTCACAAATTTATATAAGAGGTGTGTGTTGTTTTTTTTGTTTTTTTTGTATCTGCAGATTTTGAGCACACTCTGCAGATTGTAACTGTCAGCGTATGCCCACATGGCAAATATTTACACTGCAACCAATCGACAAACATCAGAAAATGACGTTTATGTTGTGTCATTACATCAACCTGTAGTCGCCTCGTTTACAGATCTTTTTGAAACACGCCACGTTCTTTCGGCTGGCTACAGGCTAATGCTCATGGCAAACATTAGCAGGAAAGGCCTAGGTGTGATTGGTATGATGGCTGCGTTACATTATGGGGTGCCAGTTCCATGAACTTGTGCAGCCTGACTCACTGGTATGGCTTACTGGAACACATAAAGGGAACAAAGCAATGAATTGTCTAAGATTTTGGCAAAATGTCTGCGGAGAAAAAGGCCTATTGTTTTTTTGGAAAGGATGTCCGACAGTGGTTAACAGAGCTTTCCACCCATTTAGATTCGCACTCCCCTAACACTCAGACTCAGGATGGATGGTTTTAACACGAAAATCGATGCAGCAGAAGAGAGATATTGTCTTCTTTCTTGCCCAAATTAAACACAAAGCAGCTTCGCTGCTGTCAGTTTGTTTAGAGATTCAGGTGGGTTATGCTAGTAGGAGATGAGGAGTGGCCTACAGAGGTCTGATAAACTCACTTCTTTCTTTCTAACTCCACACCTTCAGATCTTTCTGACTTTCAAACCTGCCTTCGGCCCCAACTGATGCTGACTCAAGTGAGTAAACTCGAGGCAGTTTTTCAGACTTCACGCAGCCCCTTTAAGTCCATGTGTCTGAGATTTCTTACAAAATACATTAAATATGTTGGAAAATACTTGCTAAAAACATGTGAAAAGATATATTACTGAAGCGTGTAATCAGAGGTTAAAACAGTTTTTCATCAGTTTCCAGTCCAGGATTTTGTGGGTGGTCCTTAAAGGGTGGCTCGATGACACGCTGAGGTCACCCTGAGCGTACCCCTGCATACAGATTAATTCATCTCACTCAGATTGTTAATCAAGTTAATCATGTCATTTTGTGAACTCATCTGAGTCCCCCTCAGTCCTGGAGCTGAGAATTACTGCTCTTTTTTTTTTTTTTTTTTTTTTTCCCATGTGTGAAATTGGTGGAGCTCCCCTTTTAAGAGAAGATCTAGAGAAATCAATAGAAACACGTTGATATTCAATGTGTAGTCACTTGTCCTAGCAAACTGCTGTCTGACTTTAACGCCGAGAACATTACACCTAGACATGTGTTTCCTAGCGGAGCCGTGCAATGCTTCACCTAGAGAGAATCACCCAGGCTGAAAGCCAAGGACAGTGGGAAAACAGGATTCGTGTGGAGAAAGGGGTTGAAGAAAGGAACGGGATGAGAAAAAAAAAAAAACCTGCCTGCTAGATTCATTTGCACCATGAGAGGTGCAAATGAACAGTCTTATGTTAACACTGGACCAAGTGTGACACATGCAAGTGTAAATGAGCAGATGCATCGCGTGATTTTAAAAACGTTGCTTGGTTTTCTCTTTAGGTGCCAGTTCTGTGCTGCAAGTGCTCCATCTCAAATGTATTCTCACTCCAGTCATTGTCACCCTCATGCAGAGTATGCAGGGTCTCACAGTCTGAGCTCAGAGGCGTTATTTTCTGCAAGACGACTGCAAAAGCTCTTAGTCCAGTTACACTACCTGTCTGACCTACATTTACCACTTACTAGTCTCTCTGCAAGAGATCTAAGCGTAGGATATCTGAATGGTCCTCTGCAAATATACCTACTGCATATAGTCCGCCTGTTTTTGTTATAAAACAAAGTAATGTTGGTTTAATATCCTTTCAGTACTGGCATATAGTCTTCCCACAAGTTAAACCAAAGACAGTTATAAACCTGTTATCAGTGATTTGGATATAATTCAGCAGCTTTGCCGTCTTTCACCAGAACGTGGGTGTAGAAACCAGCTGGTCAGTGCGTGGGATGCCTTGTTTACTGTTTCAGTAAGCTGGCACAAAAAAACATCGGGAGTTTTCTTCAGTATCTTCACTGAGACACCTTATGAATGTAGTCTCTGCTCGCAGCCTTCATTCGGCTTGGCCCTTTTTTTTTTTTAAGTATCTAAAATCACAGTTAATCAGACAATGATCCATACGCAGGTGGAGCCATTCACACGTGCTCTAATGTGGCAGTAGTCTACTGTAACGCTGAATCATGATCATGGTTTTGAAGGAAGTGTGTGGTCAGATACTGGGCGACAAACCAATGTCAAATATATAGCATTAATTAGAGCATGTTGAGACAGTGCCGGCTTCAGATGTCACAGTCCCTTAGGTAATCCTGGTGTAATTAATAATGGCATCTTAAAGGCAAGCAAAGCAATTTCGTGAAGATCAAAAAGAGAAAAGTGCTTGTATGGGCAGCAAATTCTAATACGATGAACTCCCTCTTCAACCTGGAGGATCTTGTATTTCCTCTCGATTGGGTATAATTTATTTGGCTCTGTCTTGCAGCAGGAAGATCTGACTCTGTGTGTGGGGGTGGTGTCTCTAATCCAGAAATATATAGATTATGGTCCCCGGTTTTGAAATAAGTAATGCATGGTTGATTAGAAATCATTGAAAGACCATGACAATGCCAGATTAGGCTGTTATTGCAGTTCCTGTCGCACTCATCGGACATATTGCCGCTCTCGGGGAGCGGACTCATCATTTTTACTTGCAGTATGCTGATGTATTTTTATACCGAAATATTACATAAATCATTCTCATTTAAAAGTACTCAGCAGCCAGGGGAAAGCTGAATGTTATGACACATACAGCGGTTATGTAACGCATGGAACATAAATATCCGTATTTGGAAAGCAGAGGGTCACGGGGTTACTTGTACTATTCTGCACTATTCTATATAATGAGTTGTTTGTCTTCACAGATCTTTATGCTGAGAAGACAGAAGAATAATATATTCAACGGAGTCAACTGAGCATCTGAGTGTGTGGCAGCAAGACTGAGGGCTTCATGATGGGATACTTTAGGTCACCATGGCAGAGGACTTCCTCCACGGCACACGACATATCACAGCTGCATTCTTTGATGCCGCCGTTCTACATTTGATGGCAGCATAAGCAAAGAGTTTAAGCAAAGCAAGTGCAAATTATGAAGCCTGACAGTCAACCACAGTGGATATAATTTGATAGAATTCAGTCACATTAAACCCATTATCCAGTTAATGATTTGGCTTGAACTCTGTAGCCTGGCACAGGCAGACACATCCCACTTGTCTACCTGAGGCGGTCCTTCCATTTTATGGAGGCCTTGGATAGTCGCCTGACGACTGGGGAGCAGTCCGGAGGTCAAGAGCATTGTCAACCAGAGTCTCATCGAAGAGGCCCGCGGCCTAAGTCTCCCTCCCAGCCCCGTCAACAACAGCAAACTGGCTCCCCAAAGCGCCATGGCACACCACAGCAACCCAAACAGCCCAGAAGACAGCATCCTGAACGTAAACGTCTCAGGCACCAGCGGCAGAGCGTCGACTCGGATACTGCGCAGGAACCCAAAGATGAGGCAACAAAAGCGTCTACAGTTTCTTCACCAGGGGTCCCAACTTCCTCGGCAGGTGGCCCCATCCAGTCTAAACCAGAAACCCAGGAGGGCATCCCAAAACAGAAACGTGAACGTAAGCCTCAGAGACCAGGCAAATATGTCTGCACCTACTGTGGCCGCGCATGTGCAAAGCCAAGTGTCCTACAGAAACATATTCGCTCCCACACAGGTGAAAGACCCTATCCATTGTGCCCCATGTGGCTTCTCTTTTAAGACCAAGAGTAACCTGTACAAGCACCGCAAATCGCATACACACAAGGTGAAGGCAGGGCTGGCACTAGGGGAGCCAAGATCTCTAGAGGAGCAAGTCACTGAGTCAGAAGATGAAACCAGACAGTTATCATCAGCATCTTCACACACAGAAAGACAAAGCAGTGTAGCCTCAATCAAGAGTCATGAAACAGACAAGGCCAAAGATTGCACTGCAGCAAACGATGACTCCTACGCAGTGAAAAAGAGACTGGCCTTGCGTCTAAGTAGAGGAAAACATGGCCATCGAGACTCATCCGATGAAAAGGCCTCATCTTTAATTTTAGGGAGTAAAGGCAGCACAGAATCTGGCTATTTCTCTCGCTCTGAAAGTACTGAGCAGCCACAGGACAGCCCCCCGAACACAAGTGCCAAAAGCTATGCAGAGATCATCCTCTGGCAAGTATGGACGTCTCGGACACCTACAGAGGATGCCTCGGCACCATAACCAGCAACCCTCTGGTCAAGAGGACAAAAGCATCCCGTTCACAGTCCCTAAGAAGCAGGTCATTGACCATATCACCAAACTCATCACTATCAACGAGGCCGTGGTGGACACCAGTAAAATTGACAGTGTAAAACCAAGAAGATTCTCACTCTCCAGAAAGAATAGTTCAGAGTCTCAGAAGGGTTCATCGATGAAAGAACCTCTCATTCATAGTCCTAAAGCCGGAGATCTGGGCTACAAAAACAGTGGCTCCATCACTATGGGAGTTCCATGTGAAAAATTTCATCATCCACCCCTAAGTGTGGAGCAGCCAGCTGGCCAAACATCAGCCCCTCTGGTGAGAAGTCACTCAATGCCATCTGCAGCCAGTTCATTTGACGCGTCCAGTAGCGGCCCCAGTAAATTCCGTCTAAGTCAGTCCTTTGACGAACGGCAGCCTTCTGAAAGGCAGGCATCCCGTCGTTACGGGATGCTAAGACGGCAGCCTGCTATTGAAATCCCGCTTGGTGCCGAACTCACAAAAGAGGAGCATGGCGGTTCTCATTCATTTTACCCTGACAGCTTAACCACTGTGCCTGACCACAAGCAAAGTCAACCGCAGCCATATGAGTGTGAGGCCTGTGGCACTGGATGCAAAGACTGGGAAGGTTATAAGAAACACAAGCAAAGCCTGTGCATAGCACATCCTCCCAGAAACGAGGTGGTAATCAGTCAAATGGAGTGCTCTCAGTTAACCAACCATGCAGTCAGAGCAGGGGCTTCAGCAATGCGCAAGAGACGGAAAGAAGAGAGTTTTGAATTCGATGACCCCTCTTCTCCGTCATTACCGTCTCCTGCCCTCTTTTCAGGACAGTGTAAAGATGAAAACAGAAGACCTACGCTGCAAACATGTTCGGTAATCCAACATACTAGTTCATTTGAAAAACAAGAATCTGTGTGCAATGAGAATCAAGGCACTGAGCCAACCAAAAACTCTCCGCCTCATGAAGAATATCAACTGGTACCTCAGAAACAACCCCAACAACAGCTGACAAACCGAAAGCTGGTCCGCCAACACAACGTGCAGGTTCCAGAAATACTGGTCACAGAGGACTCCAACATGAGCACAGGGACCTCGGTAGAGCCAACCTCCTCTGCAAAACATTCAGAGAAACCTGATGAATTTCAGTGGCCACAGAGAAGCCCCTCTCTGGCCCAGCTTCCCATTGAAAAGCTTCCTCCAAAGAAGAAGCGCTTACGTCTAGCTGAGGTTGCTCAGTCCTCCGGGGAATCCAGTTTTGACTCTATATCCCTTCCCCGCAGCCCCAGTCAGGATAGTAGTGCATCGTATGCATCCAGTCGCTCCACGTCCTTTGAAGAGTCAAACAGACCCGACATGGACATAGCAATATCGACACCACTGAGGAGATCAAGAGCTCCTCACATGTTGACAGTGCCTGGGGTTCATCAGCATAGAGAGATGAGGCGCTCAGCATCTGAGCAGGCACCTCATGACCCACAACCAAGTGTCCTAATGGCTGAGACCCGCAGTAAGTCTTTTGACTACAGTTGTCTGTCTCCTGAGCGCTCTGCAGTTGGCTGGAGGGAAAGAAGAAAATGTCTTCTCATGAGACACACTGCTATCCGAGATCCAGATGAGGAGGAGGAGGATCAGTGCACCATACCGAGCCGTAGTCCTGAACATGTCAGCCCGAACACATCTTCTCAAGTGAGTCCAACTTCTGTGTACTGCAATAGGTCGCCTACTTCTCCTTTATCGGGCGACACAGTCTTGCACAATCCAGTGAAATTACAAGGCAAAGAGATCTTCTCTCAGTGGAAACTCAGTCAAAACATTCAGTTGACAGGCAGCACCGAACTCGCTCTCACTCACTGCCCGTCTGTAGAGCCTGTTAAAGAAGAGGCCTCACAAGCAGTCACAGTCCTATCTTACACATGGACCATCAGGCGCAGCCAGAGCTCGCTACCTCCCCATGTCAACAGGGCTGAAGCTAGAGATTCCCTTACTACATGACGATCATTCAGAAGTTCGGGGAAGTCACCCCAACGTCCAGCACTCTGTCCCTCACATTACTTCCAGTCTGGAATTGCTAAGGCCGGTCACATCTCCAGCAGTAGCTGTGCGTCTCCAAACTGACACCCTCACCCTAGCATGTGCCATATACACCACGTTGTCTCAGTCCACCTCCCCGAGGCCCCAGGAGAAGGTTAATGCTGTCTCACATAACTTAAGTATCCCAGCAGCTGAGTACAGAGACCATAGGAACACAAGTCCAGACCTTCACCTGTGGTCTGACGATGGCCTCAGGATATCAGGCTCAGGGGGCAACAAACGCATGCTTTCCCCTTCGAATAGTATAGAGGTCCTCCCTGAGTCACAGCAGCAGCAGAAACGAGTAAAAGAAGAAGAGGAGAGGGAGGTGGGATGTGTTGACAAGGCGTCTCTGGACACATATAATAAGGAACTCAAAGGGGAGACTCAGTCTTGTCTACCCAGCGTTTGTTCTCCCATCACACATGCCGGACCATCATTCCCCAGTCTGCTGTCTAGCACCTGTAATAGCTGGTGCTATTTGAACTACATTAAGCCAAACCCTTCCACTCTGGATGAACAGAAGCCCTCAGTGTATTCATCGTGGTCCACTAGCGGCTATGACCCCAACCCGCCTGGCCTCTCCAGCAAGACAGGCTCTGTCTCTGCTTACACTGTAAGCAGAGGCTCAGTCCCTCCATCTACACTGTATCCCCCATGTCAGCCAGGACACCTGAATCAGTAGAGCAAGAGGACAACAAAAGACCATGCTCCACTGAGGTAATTACAACACTAAGCACTCCTCTGTAAACCTGTAAGACAGCGCTGTGTGTAAACTGAACACCTCAAGAGAATTGGTGGGAATTTCACATTTATTAAACAGAAGTTTGAGGATTCCCGTAGAGCCAAAATTTAGGTTAAAGTGAGCCCCTCTGATTTCCCTCTGCGGCAAACAGTGGGTTAGCATTGCAAAATGATATCTTTGCACTTCTTGTCTTAGTATCAATCTCCCAAAAGGCAGAAAAGATATTTGCTAACTTTGCCAGCACCAGATTTATGTTGATGACCTGAGTATAACGATCATTACAATGACACCCAAAGCAAAAAGATATATATGTGCTTTTATCAAATGCTATTAAACACAACGTTCAACGCGAATTCCCAATTTTTGTCTCCCTGGGCATGCTGGAGCAGAGTTGGTGAATTTGCCCATGTCTCTTTCGAGTGTAGGTTTACAACAGCCAGTCGCACTGCAGAGACCATGAGGGAACCAGGAAGGGACAGCAGCCAGCAGATGACAACAGCTCAAATAGAAAAGAGGAGAAGGAGGAAGAGAAGGAGGAGGAGGAGGAGGAGGAGGAGGAACTACAATCATGCTCCAGAAATAAAAAACATCCCGAAGTTTGGATCTCTGAGAGAGGGTGAGTATGATCTTATACAGCTCTGCACTGTGTACGATGTATAAGGTTCCATTCGTTGGTGACATATTGTCCATATTTACATCTGAGGTACCTCATTGTTTACAGTGTTGAGGGCTTGCGTCACATATTGTAGCATGTTGTGGAAAAATGCTGTCTGTCCACCATGTTGATGAGGCCAAGGGTTGGCCGTCTGCACCAACAGAGCCCGTCTGTTGAGGGGCCGAAGCCAGGAAACTACCTAGCTTCCTTTGTGCCTGCAGAGATTCATTTACACCAACCATCACAGCCATCCACGTGGAGCGGCAGCACGTTTCATTCTCTCACACTGACGTCAATGGAATGAATAGAACATATACAGTACGTACATGTACGTATGTCGCGTTAGTCATTGAGGGCACACTGCCATGCTCAATGGAACTGGGCAGAAGAACAAATCATTCCTCCTTCCTGCTCATACTGCGCTTTGAAGTTAATTTGCTTTTAATGGAAGTGATGGGGGACAAAATTCACAGTCCTCATTCTGTGAAAAAATATATTCCAAAGATTATTATTAGGCTGCGTTAGACAGACCGAGTGGATATCTTCCAAATTCAGAGCAAAATTCTCTCTTTTTGTTACTATCCCTCCACTGCAGATCAATGGGAAAGCTCAGAGGGAATTTTCTCCTAAAAAGACTACAACTTTGGAGGATATTGATTTGTCTTAGTCAGACTGCTGAAGCTTAAAGAGAGCAGAAAGCAAAACCTTACATCTATATGGACACTTGACTGTTGGGATTCAGTGTGAAGAAGCCATAATCAGGCTGAATCGTCTGGAAGTGTTGTTAAACTGAGGCAGAGGCAGTGATTTGGGTTTTTTTTCTTATGCCTGTCAGGCGTAACCCAGGTTTATTAGGCTATTAGGTTTATTAGGTTACCGTAGGTGGTTCTAAGTAGTAAACTCAAACTCACGGATCCTGCTGTTATTATTTCTAAAATGTAAATGGATGAACGCAATCCCAACCAAATGTACCTTACTATAAATGGACGGGAAGTCTTTATTTATGGCATGTGTCCATTAAAACTCCACCTCAGACAAACATCCAATCTCCAGTTTAACCACTGTTCTTAATCTGTTTGCATTACAGTATATTAAATCATATATTAAAATGGGGGTCACTATAGCAACCATATTTCTCTTTATATTACCAGACAATAACTCCCACTGAAATAAATGGACCTAATAAATAGGAGAATGGTTAGGGTTAGTTATTTATGATGTTATTCTTTTGGTTGGTGCCAATAACACACCATGAGGTGTGCTGATATAGAAAATAATGAACTCAGTGTAGAAGTGGCTGCTTTGTGTGTTTTGTCCCTGTATCAAAGTTCAGGACATCTTGCTGTGTTGCAAATGGTAAAACAAGACTAAAAACAAAAAAGAAAAAAGACTGATTCCCAAACTGAAATTCAGCAAAAACGCAGTATGCAACAACGTAAGGTGGGACGCAGTTCTATTATTTATTTGGCACGCAGGCGTCTTTTCCAATGAACTTGCAGAGAGGTTAGCTGAGTATTTCTGATACCCATCAGAAATAAACACTGCTGCGATGCCATGCAGGAGAGTGCAGAGAGGCGCCATCTGTGTGTCTCTTTTTGGTCCAGGAGTGTGTCTGTGAACAAATCCCTGTTGTGACTCATGTTGACGCTCATCACAGCCTTCCTGAAAGAGTGAGTCATCCTCGCGCCTGTTCGCCTTCGCCTTCTCCTTGTCTGTTCAGTCTGTCTGAGGGACAAAAAAGTCAAAACCGAGGCAGCAACTCAGTCGGACATTGCCATTTTTTGCTTGTTGGCATGGGGTAAGGCAAGGGCACCTAGACTGAAATCTTGGGTGTTAATACATGCTGCATGAAAAGCCCATGAATATAGCTACTTTATAGTGTGGAGGTATAGTGTCCCGGCATGACGGCAAGTTTTTTCAAGACTGTAAAAGCCACTGTTCATGATACCTGCCAAGTTTATCCAGCCTGTAGTGAAAATAGAAGAAAAAACAGCCGATTATAATCAGAAGGATTGTTTATCATAGGAATGTGTTTTCATTTTCTGTGTTTTTTCATGCTTATTTGGAGCAGCAGCTGGTCTGGGCCAGGGTTTCCCTCCCTCTCTGTTTTTTTTGGCTGGCTGCCAGCAACCCCCGGACCTTGGGCCACATCGTAGGCTCCCCGTTGTTTGTACTCGGTGGTGGTGTGAGCTGTGATGGGGTTATAAGGCAGCGGGAATGGGGAGGGAGGAAGGGCGGCGGCGGGGGGGGGGTCTGGTTTTGGCTTATGAAAGCTGCTCTGTTGAAGCTGAAGTGGGTGCCTCGCTGAGGGACCCTCAGTGTACATTGAGGGGTGGACCCCGGGCCCAGCTGCCACAGTGTGAGCTCACTGTGTAGTAGAGGCCAAACAGATAGCGTCCTTAAACTGGATAAATAGTGGCACTAAAAAGCTGCTTACAGGTGCTAAAGGGCCTGCAGCCTGTCTGTCAGCTCCAGTTACGCTCGTATTGATTGTGACTATCATCCCGAGAGGAGCAGCGGCAATAGACAACTGACTGAGGATGAAACTGAAACCTCTCCCTCTCTTCACACCTACAGCTCAAATGAGAAGTATGCTATCCACGCACGGCGGAGGCGGAGGGAAGTGCCAATGAGATGGTGGTTTCCACCTTAAGAATACCGGTGTGCTGCAAAAGTGCACCCATCGCATCACAGAGTCACCACCGTATAACTGCAAACCCTGCAATGTTTCTTTCAAAGCCAAAGGTAAGGACAGACCATGAAAAATATGTGTTTGTATTAAAGGTTGACGTCTGTGCATCGAGTATGACCGCGACCTTTTTTTGTATTTCGCAGGAAGCCTGAACAAACACCTGAGCTGTTACCCAGATGGCACAGATGAAGGTACGCTACGTGTGCTCGATAAGTTCGATTTCATTCCAGTAATGATAATTTATTTAATAATAAATTGTACCAATGTTCCGGTATTTTATTTCAAGTTTTAATATTCATAAGAAGACATATTTGTGGGTTTTAAGTACCTACAAACACCTCAGTGTACTTTTACACCTGTTTCTCTGGAGCTCGAAAAAGTACAGCGTGTTTTGTGTAGCATTTTGTCTCATAAATGTTAATGGGCCTCTTCTGATTGGCTGAATGTTGCACAACCAGACCAACCACAGCCTGTTATCTACCTGGGCAGGTGCTCTGTATAGTTGTGACATCGATCATCGACCATACAGACGTTTCTGAATTCAGGCTCTGCGTCCATAGATTGAGCCTTTTGACACAGTATTCTATATAAGGTGCCTAGAACTGCTTACTAATAAGAAAAATGGAAATCTGACTTTCTACAATATGGGACCTCTCTCTGAATTAGCGACCATTAGCACTTGTTGGATGTTTGTAGTAATAACAATCATATAGTTTCACCCTGGTTTTATTAAACACAACATCGAGGATGCATTTTAAAACACACTGGCAGCATTACACTTCCAGGTACATGTCTAGTTTATTATTGTGCAAAATCTGACTGGTAAAAGTTGTATTATTGATCAAATATATACACATCATAGAGTCAAAAGTATTTCAATCAGCGAGTAAAAATCATCTTTATTGAAATCTTTCACCATGGAAACATCAAGCTAATGCACCGCTGCAGCACACACTACGCTAGACGCGAGCTCTGTAAGAGTACATTAAGTTATTGGCTTTATTTAATGAATTAGAAAAACACAAACGGGCCTTTTATTGGCGACTACTCACAATTATATCCACCGCTGTAGCCCGAGCTGGCTCCCTCCAAGACTTTGCATTGATTAATGGCCTCGAACGGTGGACTGATTCTGTCGGCTTCTGCGCTCTGCCGCTTTGATTGCGCTTCAACATTTCACATTTGTTTGAAGAGAAATGTAAACATTGGTTAGCAGGCATATCAAGATCTTTGGGCGTACAAGATATGCGGGAGAAGGTTTGCCACGAGAAACAAGGGAGTGGCTCTCTCATACGTTACACCCAAGTACAACATGTACTCGCCTGTTAACAACCGGTCAAAACACAACCCATTCATGCCTACACACTTCATATTATATGCTGAACCTGGCTACACATTGGTGCAGTTATCAAAGCCATGACTTAATACTTAGTAGGGCAGAAAAAATTACCCAAATTAGGAGGTAATCTCGGTTGTTTGTACAGTAGATTAGTAGAGTAACAGCCTTGATATTGAATTGTTTGAACCAAAAGATGTTCAATGTGTTGAAAAGAGATTTTTCCTGTCCTAGGAGTCTGCGAAGAACCATCAATTCACCCTGATAAACGAAAAAATCATCAGTACTCTGATCTGGGGAAAACTGGGCATGCTGAGGGCGACAATGCAAAGGCGAAGGAAGGCAGACGTGATGAAGACAGCAGGTCTTCTGAAAGCTCTCACGCCGTCTCCTCCGATAGCGAGAAATCTCATCCAGGAGGGCAGCCGAATGGAGCCCGAACCGAGCCAGCCACCCAAGGATTCCACCCAGAAGAGCTCGGCCAGCGCGAGGAGGGCACTGTTCGCCCGCAGGCGCCTTGACGCCTCGACGCTGGCGTCCTCCGGAGGCTCCCGTTCGCAGAGCACTCCATCGCTGGTTCCACAGAGGGAGTCGTCGTCTCCTCCTCGCAACCCGCCACCCAGGCCTCGCCAGTCCCCTGCTCCCTCTCCCTCCCTCTCCCCATCCAGTTGTCATGTCTCCAGCTCTCCTCTGAGACCAGTCTCCCCAGTTAGAGGTCTTTCTCCTATAATAGTTCAGTCCCATGGATCTGAGTCGCCCGGGCCTCCAGGCTCGCTGGCAGACACCTCTGCTCAGTGTCACGCCTGTCCTCACCCAAGAGACCGACCATCTACAGAAAGACTGGTGAGTCCTCATCGAAAAAAAATCACCCTAACGCTGGCATTGTTTTTATCCGAGCCTGAGTCTGTCGTGATGCTCTGTTTTCGTCGTGTATATAATTAGCGCCGGTCAAGAAAAACATGGCTTTTGTTCAAACCGCAGTCTTCACTCACCTGTGACTTGATCCATCTCTGTTAGTTTAGCCTACAGTTTTAAATAAATCAGCTTTTGGGCTCACAAAACTAATCTTGTGTGGCTCAGTTAAATCCCAGTAAGTCAACATCTAGAACAAATATAGATAGGCTGGTACATACGAGGTTATTTTAAAGTCACACATTTATTGGAAAAGGAAGGAAAAAAGGCAACTCTCTTGTTTTATATCACTCAAAACCGAGCCTGCAGCTCGGAACCTTAAAATAATGCAGGAGAGCTCCCAAATAGACACAACATGTTTTCCCTGGGCAGCCGCTGATAAAATGAGAAGCAGGCCGATCGTTAAATACCAAAGATCGGAACCACATGTCGACGATGCAAACAGCATGGGTGAATATCTCAGTTCACCCTAATAAAACAAAAAACAAAAAAAAAACATGTCTACTCCAAACTTGTGGTTATGTTATGGTGTAACCTCACCACTTCCTCCCCGCGCTAATATAGGTCTCATAGGAGTAGATACTAATTTATATTCTCCACAGGGTTGTTTTCCACATCTGCGCTCATTTCTGTTCACATCTGTAAACTTGTTTTTTGGTAAAGGGGGGCCATTTTTATACGCCTCTAAATATTTGATGTGTACATATATGACCTTCTGTAGACCTGAATATGTTACCACACATATATATATATATATTTTTTTTTACTAATTTTAGTAATTTGTTTCAATATTATTTTACACACCATTCTAATACCTGGCTCAGCCCACGTTAGCTTAACATAGATTTATCAGTATTTTCGGACGCGTACATCATTTAATAACATGATATTGCAATACGAGAATAAGTTCATTTCAACTGTAAAATCTCTCACCCTCAATAACCAAATGTAGGGGATTCTTTTTTATCAAAACTGTTTATGTAAATTAGGTTGAACAAAAATATGTATATCTCCCAATTCATCATTATCAGATTTATATCAGTATCAGCACTCTAAAAAGAAAAAGAAAAACATCTTAATATTTTACAGAAGAAATTTTTAAAATTAAAGGATGAAATAACCATCTTAGATATGATAAGTTCAATTCATGAGCAATAATGTTTTCACGATTGGTTTTGTACGGGGTGTTTTATTTTGAAAATCAACCAGATGTAGAACTTGGTCTGGTTTGATCAGTCGCTCGTGGTTTATTAGCCAATAATGAACTATTATTACTATACTATTATAATAAACTAACTGGCTTCTCTGGCTACTGTTGCTACTTGTTTTGGCGTGACAACTAGAAAAGAAAAGAAGTTTGACTCATTGTAATGAAAAAGAAAAAGTCAAGGACATTTGGCCACAAGGGGATAAAATGCACTTTTAAATAGGACTTCCTCAATCGTTTCCATGCATATGAATTTAAGCAAAATGAATGTAGTCTCTGCTGCTTTCAGTATAAAACAGATATAGAGGTAAAGGTTGATATACACACTCAGGTTCATCTTTTATATTAACGTTCAAATCCTTAACTGAATCATCCTCACATCGGAACATCAAACCTTTCCTGATTCAATCGCAGATTATAATAAACAAGCTGATGTTATTATATTCAAACGTTATAGTTATTACATCCTAGTTTTCTCTGCTCGAAACTCTGTTTCGAAATCTTGCATCCTCAGCAAACTCTCTGGACTTGGACAGCCCTCGGCACTTCCTAGGAATGCGTTAATTCAGTGAGTCTGTCAGCGTGGGGAAGTCCAGACATTTGGATTCAACCTCAGTGCCTCGACAGGAGAGAGGTGTTTGCTGTTCCCTACCTGCCGTCCCCTCGCTCTCAGGCAGGTTGCGTCATAATGACGCCTTTTTAAAGCAGCAGGCTAAAAGCCAGTGTTTCACTCGCCTCTAGTTGTTTCAGCTTTAACACCACTGTTGTTACACCTGCGGCAAGGCGCGAGGTTAAACGACGAGGAATTCAACTCAGCATTATGTTGTAGTTGCCACTTGTGGCCACCGCTTCTTCTTGCCGCTTCGTCTTCACCGAACTGAAACCATGGCAGAGCTTTAGCGCCAACGTTGACTTCCAAAATATGAATATAAAACATATGTGCACATTTGTATATTGAGGTACTTGACCAACTGCAACCACTCAGCTCAGGCAATTCTAGTGTGCGCTTCCTTTTCACTACGTGGACGAAATGGCGACCATTGAGAGTGAGAAGTGTCCGGCAGTCTCATAGTATACCGCATTTTAAACACGCGTATGTGCTGTAAAATAGCAAGTGTGAGTATGTTGAGACACAGCATCAGTCTTGCTTTAAATGGGAATAACTTAATGAACGCTGTGAACTGTTGTAAAGTTGTTTTCTCAGCTCCAAGTCATTGTTGAGTCATTGTTCTTGATCGATGCCACATATTAAATCTGCTTCATTGGCATTGACTGTCTTTTCAGTTTCCCGGCAGAATCATTCAAGTTTCATTTCTCCTTGTTTTGCTCTAGTCCGTGGATGAGGTTGGTCTGACCCACATCACCCCACATCCCACGCGGCCCCGTGGAGCCCACAACCTCCTGAGTCACCTTCCTCTGCACTCCCAGCAGCCGAGCAGAGGCCCGAGCCTCCTGATTCCCATCGGGGGGATTCACATGATTCAGCCCAGGTCCCTCCTCCCTCTGTACAGCCTGGTGAGCAGCCCCACGGCAGCCACAGCTAACTCCGCGGGGACATCCTGGAGACTAAGTGACGCTCCGAAGGGGAGGTTGTCTCTGCTGCAGCGTCAGGATACTCTCAAAGAGACGTCGCCCAGCAGCCCAGCCAGCCCGCCAGAACCCAGAGCGTTAGGGGGAACGTCCGGCATCAGCCGATCGGACGCTCCGTTGCACAGAAAGAGTCGCGGATTCTTCAGCGTCCAACAACAACCGTCGAGTCCCGGGACAGAGACGAGGCGTCCGGAGGTAAACACAGACGCACATGTCACAGAGAGGTGTGTTTACCCCGAGACCAAGCAAGGCCAAAAAAAGGCTCCTTCCTCCCAGACACAACTCTGATGGGAGGGAGAGTCTGAAGGGACAGTGCAAACGTCTAAAAATCAGAGTGCGGTGTAAAAACACAGCACCGGTTTGGACACCGAGGACAAAAAGGCAAGAGCACTTCAGCACCGCTTCTGAATGACGCTATTATGTAATTATATGAATAATATATATAGACACTATGTTAGATATGCAGTATGTTTTGTAAATCTTTTTTTACCCTCTTGTTTGATGTCATCGGTGTTAATTTATTTATGTGCTATTATGCAAATTCTGTACTATATGCAAAAGCAGCTGGAATGAAAATAGACAAAGTTTTAATCAGTTTCCCTATTAACCCCTTTGACAGCTCTAATATACTATTGCTGTGTTAATGTACTGTATTACCAGAATGGATATAGAAAGGTACTACAAATATTTATTCACCCCGACCAGTATTTTGAAGTGCAATTTTATGTCAAGATTGTGGTTTGAAATGTCATTCTTAAAGGCTGTGATTATGATTATTATTATTTGTCAGGGTTTTTTTTGTTGTTTTTTTTGTTTGTTTGTTGTTGTTGTTGTCTTTGTTTGTGTTCAAAGAAGCAGGGTTACGATCACCTCCTTTTCTAATGTCTCTAGGAAAAGAAGTTTCAGATCAAGACATTTGGAGTGCACTGACAAATAATTTGATACGCCAGAGGAAAACCTGTTTCATGTACATGGTAGCTACGGTGCCGTTTTTTTCATAAACAGATACATGTATTTTTGTGTTGTTGCTTTTATAAATGATACAATCACTCTGTCATTTTCATGTTTACCATTAAACTTCTCATTTTTACAGATTTATATTAAAACGGTGTTACGTGTGTGGCTTTTTTCTTTGAGTTAGTTGTGGGTCCGTTTTTTAAAATGTTATTTGATGTATAGAAGATTTAGCGGCGCCTAGTGGTGAAGTTGCAGATTGCACCCAACTGAATACTCCAAACGTGTAGGAAAAACTCTTCACATTAAAAGCAAAAGTCCGTATTTTAAGATTCTTATATTCAGGTTATTATACACTGATGGAAACATCCACCACCGCTGCAGGTCCTCTTCCATGCTGAACTGCCATGTTTCTTCATGTTGTTCCTTTCCGCCGCAATGTTTGTACTTAGCAACTAACGAAATCTTACACTCTCCTTTAAGGGGTTAAGGTTATTAAAATAGAGCTAACAGACAACTTTAAATTAACATTTTTCTTTCAACGTTAAATGTCACCAGATAGTACACGAAGTTAAACAACACACCCAGAGATCCATTTATTAGAAATGCAGACAGCCATGATATCTGATTTAAATACTTAATCACAGGTACAAACCAAAACAAACAAAAGTATTATCAAGCTGAAGTCAAAAATGACACCTCACCTGACAGGGGTCATATTTGATATGTTAAAGTTGTTTCATAGTGTGTTGCATCTTAGCAGATTTTACTTTACTGTGCACAAAATACTCAATAAAAACACAGACTGAGGACACTCTGTTTCCTCAGTCCGCAGTGAGGAAACACCGGAGGCAGTATTAGAAGAAGATGAAAATGAATAAAACAAGTAATAAAACAGATTAAAATGTATGAATAGACAGACAAAGTAAAAGAAAAGCAATAAACGGATTAACATCTACACCCATACATTCACTTACAGCACAAATGATCTGAAATAAGTTAAGTCACCGTGCCTACAGGGCTCAAGTTTGGACGTCACACTGCACAAAAGAGTATCGAGGGATGTACTTATGAAGAAAGTTTGTTTTGCTTGGTCATATAGTCAACATTCACTGTTCAAACAGTGTTTTACACACATTTCTTTAACATCCACTCTTTAGTATTTGGTTACTGTATCATTTTCAGCTATTTCCATTACTGCTCTTCATACCACAGTGCTGCGCTTTCACTTGACTGAATCATTACTCTCAACGGTAATCAACAGCTTCACTGTTTCTTAATAAATATGTAATACGTTCAGGCTCTATTGAGTGGATGTTTGTGGCGAGCCGTGCCTTTTTTCACAAGCTCAAGGAACAATTAATAAACCCAGAGTCAACAGAGCCGCCGGTTGGCTTTGTGAGAACAGCTATCCAGGATCAACCTGATACCACAGAGAGAGCCTGGTAACATTGAACCAGCCTTGACGTATTCACAGGTCACATTAAAACTACTTCATACTGTCTGTAAGATATTTTCAGAAGATGATTTGGATGAACTGACCCTTTAAAGAGCTCAAAAATGCAGCTGTATCATATTTTTAAGGCACAATCAGGTTTCTTCTTGCCTGCAGGATATTGTGGCACCACCCTGTGGCTATGGCGAAGATTGTACTTGACGTTTGAAATTCCACTTCCCCCAGTCAGAAACACTCGTTTCCCTTCAGATCTGTTGCATGGCCCGCCTTGATCCATTTAATTTCGTCGCATTTTGCATCGATCTGCATTTCTTTCCCCTCTCTGCTGACGCGTTTGGTCATGAAGCCAGCTCGTCTTTTGTTTCCCAGAAGTGAAGGTGCCGCGTGAAACCACTGGGTGGCAGGAGGATGCAGCTTTTAAGTAGCAGACTGTGAAGTGAAAGGAATGACATCACACTAAGGAAGGTACTGGCCCATATACTGAAACCCTCTCCTGTAATAAATCATCCAGGAGGTGACACACATGCAGTGGGGATAATCCGAGAGAGGGAGAAAGGAGGAAGGAGGAAGACGGGGAGGGATTTTATTGGGTATTTCCATAGTCCAATGGTGATAGAAACTATTATCACCAAAGGTGTGGAGCAAGGAATTTTAATTTCTATCTAGAGCCTTGATTCACTTCCCTTTGATTATACCTCTCCTTTGTCAGCACAGATAAGCACCCAGTTGGTGGTGAAAGTGACTAAATGTTTATTGGTTCCACAGCAACAGAAACAATAAGAGCCAAAGATTTCCTTGAAATTCATCAACGCAATTATATGTGACTGTAGGCAGATTATTCACTGACTCCTTTCAGGAGAAGGAGTAGTGTGATAAGGTTCACTAGAAGAGGAGGTTGTGGTGCACTTCAGGGGGAGTTTCTCCTGTGCGTAAAGGGAAACAGTACCGATACCAATGAACAGAGGATGCAACTGCAACTTATGGACACTGGAAAGGTGGAAACGGGGGATTTGGAGTTTCATGGAAGCAGGTCAAGGACTAAGATAGATATCCCAACTGAGAGAAAACAATAAACATAAAAGTGGTTTGAATTCCCCCTACATTTTCTCTTTCTTTATCGTGGTCGCAGAAACAGGAATGCTGTTACTAAAAGTTCAAGGTTCAAGGTGGAAAAACTGAAACGAACTGGCTTATTTTCCATTTTCTGTTGACCCGTTTCTTAAAGTCCTGGCTACACGATGCATTTCTCATTTTGGATAACAATGATAAGCTTGACATTTAAACATCATGTGAGTCAGATGATGGAAATATCATGGAAATATTAAAGGTGTCTTCTTTTACGAGAAATGGTCTCCACCCTTACTATTTTTTCCTCAATCTGCAATCTGTTTACTTTGATTTATTTTAAGACGAAAGATATCTTCTGTTATAACAGAAGGTCATAGATGTTTGCTGCTATGGCAATGCAAAATAAATAAATCAACAAGAGTCTGCAAATATGTAAAGATGAAGTATATGAAAATTTAAGTTGTTTGTTGTAAGTTGTAAGAGCGCAAAAGTACAGAACTAAGCATTACATTAGGTGCTAATAAAAGATTTAAGGACATAAAAGGAATTATTTTATTTTGTACCCACTGTTTTTGCTTCTTCCTTTTGCTGTGCAGTTCAATTACAAACAACTCAGAAAATGAAAATTTAGCAACGACTCAGCAGTCACCCCGTGACGAAGAATTGTGGTAAAAATTAAACATTACTAATTATTTTGTTGCTTTTAAAAAAAAAAACTCATTATTAATAATACTGTCACTTAAAACAATATCTCATTATCTAAGTATATAAAACATATAGGCATTGTATGTCTAGCATTATGTGCTGCATAATAAAATATTCTAAACTGAACTGCTTTTCACTTTTTCCTAAGTTTTTGATCGTATTATCAGTCATCTTCAATCAGTCGATATTGCACTCAAGCAAGCTCCATTTGTTGAACAAGGCCATGGGATTCAACTGAAAGCTCCATAAAAATCTAGTAAGTAGAACCATAAGTTTATATTATTTAATCATAGATAAATGAAATAGATATGTATCTGTCTTATAATGTAATTTCAGTCGCTGTGATATTTTTCGTTAGAAGAGGAGATCATGAGATCTTGACATTTACTCCATTGACTTCATCTTTACTCTTGGATTCTTTCAGAGCAAAGATATTAGAATAAAACGAATTTCTTAGTTATCATATCATTGAAGAAATATGCCAAATCAGTTGATCTAAGTGGAATGTCTAAGAGCTTACAGTGAACTAGTCGTTGCAGACGCCCGCATCGCTCACGTTAAATACCAAAGTCGTCATTAGTTTCTGGCTCGGTTCTTTGTTTTTGTATTGGACATGCTGGTAGTGGCGCTGTTATCAATGCCTCCATCTACTCACTGTACAAGGGTTTGGCCCATATTCTTCACCTCACTCATATCAGGGTTGTGGGTGTTTTGTGAATCACCGTTACTTGCTCTTCCCTTACCTCAACTCCTAACGGATGATATGTTGACATTCCTCTCTGATGTGCTGTCACATTTCTGACGATGTGAGGGAGTCTTACTGGATTCACTCAAGGTTTAGTTAAAGATCAACTCTGCACACATAAAGACAGGATGGAAAAAACAGGGTGTTTGATTAAATTGTTGTTAATACTGAAATTTAATGACAGTCGAAGTGACCTGAACGTTAGCGTTAGTTTCTGTTGCTGTCATCTGCCAAGCACAGTATGAAATGTGCGATTTCCGAAGGTGACACATCTGAAAGAATCCCTCATTTTAGACAGAGGAAGACCAGACATGTCTCATTTAATGAGTCACTTCAGTTGCCCAATACTGCAACTTAAGTAGATAGACCGGTAGATCCGGTCAGCTGCACTTAGCTTAACGTCATCTCCATTGCTGTGTCTCCATTTGCATACTCGCATTCTTACGCTTGTAAGAAAAAAAGCTTGAAAAAGGTCAAAAGAAAATGCTGTGTACTGAGTACCTGGATGGTGCAGTCATTGCGGTCAAAAAGCTGAGTGTGAAACTTGCCGTCAATGGACACCGTTTTGGCTATGAAGCTGTTGGAGCTGAAGCAGTTGTGGTGAATACAGCAACATACCAATAAAAGTTATATTTATAATTTGGCAGTCAAATGTTGGCACCAATTCGCCGCATGGTTGCAATGAGAACAAGAGAGAGCGCTGAAGTTAGCCCACTAAGCCAGAAGGTACATACTGTACACAGTACGACACAGGAGTGTGCTAACGGAAGTATCCGAATCGAGACACGGCGCGAGTTGGTTGAACACGTTGACTTCGGCAGACCTCTT